>JALAZF010000445.1:1298358-2596716 GCA_022829125.1 Lathyrus tuberosus
TGTAGAAAGGTACATCCTTGACGAGTAATAGTCTAGAGTAGATAACTTAATGAAAACGCACGTGCATGAGGGGCCGAGGCGTGTGTCTGACAACGCTCGTGCGTGAGGGGCTGAGGCATGTGTTCAATACAATGATATAGAAAGAGTGAAACACTAGTATGGAACATGTGTTTAAACCATTGTGGTTTTGTGAAAAGACAAAAGAGGTCTTAAGGTGAATGTGGCCTTGTGATTGTCGAATACAATCACGTTTGTGTGTGTGATCACGTAATCGTAACCATTTTCACTTGAGTTGCAGTTTCATGAGTCTCGAGCTCCTCTGAGCGTATGCATGATTACTTGGCAGGTTTGATTCCCATGTGTAGTATGAATGGAACTTAAGGGTAGAGACTTGTGAAGGTTAACAGGCCATGTGAAGTGACGGTTCACGGCTAACAGGCCGATGTTCCCGAATCCATTTCGTATTCCAAGTAAATTACAAGGATCCATGACTTAGGTCGACTTCTAGACATAGAAGAGGATGGGAAAAGGGGATAGCTTGGTAAGGTTATCGATTAGTGATAAATTGTGAGTTAACAGACTCATGACATGTTTCCATATAGTGTGAGATTGTGAACTCAAAGTCATTTCCCTTCCCCTTGACTTGAGTTAGGATTGGTTAGAAACCTGTAAAGCCGAGAGAATCCATAAGATAGGGAACTCACTGAGATTTGATGTATCTCACCCCACTATTGTTGATTATTTTCAGGAGGTATTTACAGGTTTGATTTACAAGTGGAGCTAGGCTTGGATGTTTCAAGAGAAGCTCAGTTTTAGTTTTTTCGCTGTGTAATCTATTGTATACAATTGAGGATATTGTATATTGATCTTAGTTTTTATTTTTGGCTAGTTTCCATATCTTGTACCATAGATTGTATTATGTTTCTAGAATGGTTAAGTATGTGAATTACGCCATTAGGCACTTATGATGGCGTCAGTACCAAATAAAACACTTGTATGGTATTATTCTAAATAAATATTATACAGGGCGTTACAGTTGGTATCAGAGCAGGTCGTGTCCTCGACCTAGCCTTGAAACATCATAAGTAAATCTATTCCTGCCTCTTAAGTGTGTCTTGCCAGCATGAAACTTAATATCATACTATGTAGTGTTGGGCCTGATCAACCTAATGCTATGTATGTGATAGGTAGAATCATGGTTGAGCAACCACGAGGACTCCGAAGTGTTGTCGGAACTTGTGCTGTGAGGGTAGGCTCAACCAAGAGTTAGCAGTAATGAGTTTTGGTCAGCTCAGTTGAGATCTTACTAGAAGTTGTGATTTGGGTAGCATGGAATTAAAGAGTAATGTGTTGTTCAAGCAATCCTTTTGGTGTGGATGAAGTCTGAAAGTAAAGGAACTCTATTGGACGATTGGTTAAGATGTTTTGTGGAACGTGTGACGTAAGGCTCGGAAGTGAGATAGTTATTAGTGTTTCAGATTCTAAGGTCACTATAGTATCTTGAATGAACGAGAATACCTTAAGGAGGGTGTTCAGAACAATGTCTTCCGACTGGTTAAAAGTTGAGGGTTAAGGAAGTTCAGCATTTATATGAACCTAAAGTAGTAGAGAAGTGTGTGAAGGAACACAAGGATGTGTTTACATGCTTCAAGTGAAATAAGTATGTGTCGGACGAAGAGTGGGTGATGAATTGCGTATATTCAGTTATGTAAAGAGATTAAGTTCGAGATATTACATCGGGATTTTCTGTATTCGATGAGAGACCAATTTGGAATTTGGAAATGTTAAATTACCCAAGGGACAGTATAAGGTATTGTGTCAGAGAAAGTTTGGACTTTATTTAGTAACGGAAACTGTAGAAATACGAACCGTAAAAAGTTGTATTAAGAAACAGAGTAAGTATCTTGGAATTTAAGGGAATCTTAGTAAGATGGTTTTATATTTGGACCTAATAGGATTACCACGGAGAGCAAAGTAAACACGGTGTGGAAAACGGTATCAACGGAATGTATTTTTGGACGAGTGTGCTATAGGGTTATTAAGGTATTGATGAACCTATAAGTAAGGAAGTGTAATCAAAGATGGCTCACCCATGAGAACCCTATTAGTATGACATGGAATGAGAAAGTTACACCTTGGTATTGAGGAATGTTTAGTAGTAGCACCATGGTCACAAGTGTACGTGATGGATTCTTATTCTTGAGACAAGTGTGAAGGAACGTACCTTGTGGAACAGTAAACGTTATGTCCTAAGAAGTAAGAGTATGGTAAAGCAACGAGAAGCAAGACAAGACTTATCACAGACTAAGGGTAAATGATGGAACGATTTATACCGGAAAGGTCTTGTAGATAGTTAATGAGAATTGTCGGTTGCGAATCTTCCATTAAGTAATTTGGTGTAAGTGGTATGTGTAATGGATAGTGAAGGGTAAGAAATCCCGGTTAATGTATACGAAGTGATGGAAAGGTTCTTCAAGAGGATGCATTGCCCCGATTTATTTGCAAGTATAGAGAAACTTCTGTATTTGTGAATAATCAGAATATTCGGAATCTACCTTTTGTTGGACTAAGAACGTTGTTGTATTAATCCTCTCCATGGAAATTCAAGTGTGAGAACAAGGTTGTATGCTTGATATGAGATGTCCATCGTTTTGTGGTATAGTTTAATGGTTGTGTGTTGGGTTTTGCTTATGGACAAATTAAGTATGAGTTGCGACTTAAGCCTTGGAATGTCGTCATCGTTGGTTTCCCGCTAGTGTAGTTGTTGGATCAAAAAAATGAACTATCCCATTGAAGTTTTGGCGTGTGACCGCGCCAGAATTGGAATTTCTACCTTGTCACTTGGTTAGAGTGTGTTATCTGCATGTTTTAACTTTATTCTGTATTACTTTGAGTTGATCATGGTTGGTGAATGTTATACAAGTTAAGAGGCCGTCAGTTCAGAATGATATCGGGGGTTAGAGCAAGCCGGATTGATGGTTTTGAATAGGGATAGTTTTTGAATTAAATGAAATTTGTTTTTCATATTTTGCAGCACTGTTAACCGTTTAACACGTGCGAGAATGGTGGTTTGAGCTGAATTTTGAGGAGTTAACCGATTAACCTCAGACGGGTAATCGAATAACATGTGTGTCATACCCCAAATTTGACCACTTAGATTTCCCATCATTGTGCAAATCATCATCACAATATGGAGGAACCATCATGCTTCATTAGTCTTCCCAAAGATGGGTGAGCATTCACTACAATCAAACTATGGTTTCAAACCCTCTCAGAGCCTTTAGACAAATGATCAATCAAGGAATGACATGATCTTCAACTTGTCTAAACCTTTCAAACATTCACAAAGGATCAAGAGGACTCCCACATCAAGAATTAAGCACAATAGTGCAACATTTCAGGTGGATCAAGCCTCAAGTTCATCTAATACAAAGTCAATTGACGCAGAAAGTCAAAGTTTGACTTTTGGTCAACTTTGAGCTTCACAAGCCATTACTCAAGAAATATGATGGATGATTTAATTTGATCAAATTTAAATCAAGAAATCATGCAAAATTTCAAAATTGATCAAATTGAAAGAAACTTAGAAATTTTTCCTAAGTTAAAATCATGTTCAAGTGCACAACTTTTCAAGGTTGTAACTATTGACCCAAGCATCCATTGGTTTTGCGTAAGGGCTACTTTTAAAGAGGGTATTTGATACTTCAACATTGTAGAAGGAATCAACTCAAAATATCATAAGGATTGAAAGATATAAGTGATCAAAGTTTGGAATTCTTAATGTCTGATGTTCTGACATTGCATAGGACATCACTAATAATATTTTTCCAGCAAGAATGTGCCAACTTCAAGGATGTTTTTCTCCATGATCCAAGTTGATTCAAGCCAAACCTTAAACATCAAAGTTGAAGTACGTTATCTCGACTTTCCAGAAAGTTGTAGAACGTCCTTGTAGCATACTCGAGCAAGGAGATATGATTTTTGCAAAAAGCATTGATAAAGCAGAATTTTCATGACAGCTTTTAGGACAGATTTGACTACACAAGTTCAAGACCATTTTTGATGACTTTGCAAGCTGAACCGAGACCAAAGTCAAACATCAAAGTTAAAGTATGTCATTAGGGCTTTCCAAAATGTATAAGAACTCCCATTAATTCAACTTTAGCAAGGAGTTATGAACCTCACAACATGCCTTGCTCGAGCTGATTTTTTAGGACAGATTTTGCACACTTTTCTTGTGCCACCCAATTTTCAAGCTTTGTCACCATGCAAGACAAGCATCAAAGATGCAATTCACTTCAACTCAAAATATCATAGTGGATTAAAAGATACAAGTGATTAAAGTTTGGAATTATTAATGTTCAATGTCTGATGTTCTGACATTGCATGGGACATCATTAATATTTTTCCAACAAGAATGTCCCAACTTCAAGGATGTTTTTCTCCATGATCCAAGTTGATTCAAGCCAAACCTTGAACATCAAAGTTGAATTACATCATCTCAGCTTTCCAGGAAGTCCTAGAATGTCCATGTAGCATACTCGAGCAGGGAGTTATGGATTTTACAAAAAGGCTTGCTGCAGCTGAATTTTTCATGGGGCAGATTTGCACATTTCTTGTGCCACACGAATTTCCAAGCCTTGTCATCACTTTGGACACCTCTGAGGATCAAATCTAAAGGGGGCAATCACTGAGTCAAGCCTCCAAAGTCCTTGGAACAAGAAGTAGCATGTTATTCCTAAAAATCCCTAAAAGAGGGACAAGACTCCAATTTTGGATTGGAGCATTTAATAGATGCTTAGAGGTGGCATGGACTGGCACATTTGCAACTGAATTCAGTCAAGATTCCTCCAACAAGTAGGGGACCAAAGCTCTGTGCCCTAACCTCTAGTCAATGGCTAGAGGAGACTTGGATTTTCATTGGCTAACATTGAACAAACCTCTGCTGCAGCCACCGTTCACTATTGCTGCGAAAACAAACTTGATCTACTATAAATAGAGCTCATTTGTGCTCAGTTTGAGTACACCAAACCAATCAAACAGATGCTTTCCTCAAAATCTCTTCTTTCACCTCAAATTTTCCTTCCAAAGCAAGTAATTCTGAGTTTTTGAGTTAGAGAGCAATTCCACTCAAACTAATCACACACACACCTCATATATATCATATGCAAGCTGTGCAAACTATCACAAGTGACCTGTAATCACAAAATCACAAAGTCACTTCTCAAAACCTCAAAATGGCACTTTTTTGCATTTTTCAAGCCATGTCTTGATTCAGTCACTTACCAAACCAGATAAAACCTCAAACACACTCCAAATATCATCCTTGAACTATCCCAAATGGTTCCCAACATCTGGAACACCATTTGAGAGAGTTGCTATTGTGGTCACTTTTAACCCCTTTTGCAAGAAAGGGACAGTTTGTGTTTTTGCAGGTACCAGCTGATTCCAACCATCCTAAAAGATTCTAAGAGGTCATTTGAGGGTGTCCAAAGCATCAAATCATTTCTGGAACAAAGCACTTGGTAGGTTGCACAAAATCTCCAAAAAAAGAGGTAAAATTCATAACTTGAATTCTTTGAATCATGCTTTCCTTTGATGTCCACATACATGCATCATATTGAACAATTCTTGAAGCAAAAATATAGTCCTTAATGTGTATGTTATGATCCTCCTTCTGTTTGCACTTTAACATATTTATATGTGGAGTTTATGTTGTTTTAAACTTAAGGTGCAGATCTGGTTTTTTACCTTGTGTGTGTTGTACATTAAGTTTCAGTATGTATGAGTAAAACCATTGGATTCCTTGCGAAAAATTGGTCAAGATAGGTTCATACGGATTTCAATTTCATTAAAAATTGAGAGAGTTATGAATGTTTGAAAATTTGATAAGCAAAGATGTTTAAACTTAAGGTGCAGATCTGGTTTTTTGCCTTGTGTGCGCTGTACATTAAGTTTCAGTATGTATGAGTGATACCATTGGATTCCTTGCGAAAAATTGGTCAAGATAGGCTCTTCCGGATCTTAATTCCGTTAAAAATTGAGAGAGTTATGAATGTTTGAAGTTTGATAAAAAGATGTTGAAAATCAAGGTGCAATTCTAGTTTTTGTCTGATGTCGAATGTGATGTTGTGACATCGTCTCTTTTCTCTTATATTCAAAACTCATGAGTGATGTCTCATGAGTGATGTTGTGACATCACATTCCTCTTTTTCTTAGTTTATCTTCAAAACTCAACCAATTCATTTACATAGCAAAAATCATCATTTTCAAAATCTGTTTTACACACTTCTTATTCATACTCCATAATATTTTAATCCACCAAAAAATCACAAAAAATATTATTATTTGATATATTTTTAATATATTCAAAAATATTGTTTTAAATTGTTTTAAATGCTTTTAAAATGATTTCTTTTTCTTGATTTTTAAAACCAAAATGATTTTAAATATTCATGTGGATAAAATACTTTTTCATAAACCTTAATCACTGTTTATAACATGATTAATAATTTTATTTGATATTTGTTATCATTTTTTACTTGATTTTTCTTTGAAAAATGCCCTTTAAAAAATGAAATTAGGGTTTTTGATTAATTCAACCCTCATCAAACTTTTTCAAACACTCATGGGCCTCAAATAGAGTGTAAGACCCAATCTTTTTTTGACCAAATCATTTTTGGGCCTCAGTGTATTGTGTAAGTCACGATACCGTCAAAAACAAACGGCACGATCGTCGCCTTTTGAAAAATAACCTTCTGGGCCTCTCCTCGAGCTATAAGACCCATTCAAAACTTTTGGGCCTCTAATAGAGTGTAAGACCCAATCCCCTTTTAACCAAAACACTTTGGGCCTCAGATATTGTATAAGTCCCTTTGCGTTAAAAGAAAATCTCGGCGCGATCGCCATTTCAAACGGAAAAACCTTTTGGGCCTACCCTCGTGTTATAAGCCCCACTCTTTTTCTTTAAAACTTTTTGGGCCTCTATTAGAGTGTAAGACCCAACCCCTTTGTACAGAAAACTTTTTGGGCCTCAGTCACTTGTATAAGTCCCTCTGTACAAATTCAACAGTGCGCTCACTGATAAAACCCTAGGCCTCTCCTTGAGCTGTAAGCCCTAAAAACTTTCTTTTTCAAAGCACTTTCTCCTTTGATTTTGAATATACTGTTGTTTTCAATCTTTCTTTGTTGAACAACTAACCAAACAACATGGAAGCTCTACAACTGAGTAAGTGGTTATTGCTTTCATTTACCGCTTTCATATACATATAACTGTATTGTGGGGCTGTTTCACTGTAAGTCTTCTTTCATAAACTCATATCAACTGTGTAATAATAGTATAGATATTTCGAGTTTCCCCGGCAACTACGTCTAGAACTAGGTGACGCCGTTTCGTTTATTCATAGAAATAGACAACTAGATCCCCAATAGGATCACCAGATACAGTCTTCTCTTCGGCTGTCCTCATTAGGAATTGTCAAGAAACTCTACTCCCAGAGATGAATGTATTCTCCGTGAATGGCATCTTTGAGTTTCTTCCAAATTCTCGAACTTTCCTGGCTTGATCTATTCCTTGTGAATAGCCTGTCTTGAATTTCTCGGGGTTTGGGGACCCACGGGCTTCTTAAAAGCATCGGCCTCCTCTTGGGCATCGTACAAGGACCACATGCTTCCTAAAAGCAACCCCACCTCCTCTTGGGCTTAGTACAAGGACCCGCCGGCTTCTTAGAAGTACTCACAGCCTCCTCTTAGGCTTCATATAATGATCTCTTCCTCCGGGAATGATAGCCTCCTCTTGGGCTTTGTACAAGGACCTCTCGACTTCTTAAAAGTTTCCAGCCTCCTCTTGGGCTTCGTACAAATTGTCCCGACGACCTCCTAGAGGTATAGGAACAGAACTAAGTCATCTGTATAGAACAATCCTTTCAAAGAGTCTACTACTGTTTCTTAAAGCATAGTACAAATAATGAAACTCCAGACTTGGACAGTCTAATTTCCTTGAGTCTCAAAGACATTCTCAAGTGACCCCTTTGTTAAATAGGAAGAAAACCCGTAGACTCGGACAGTCTCCATACCCTTCGGATTTCCCACTTCCTTAAAGAACAGGAATAACCCAGACCCTCGAATCAAATCCTTGAGTACAGTGATTGCTCATATAAGAACTGATTTTCTCTTTAAATCAGTACACTGGACTTGTCACTCAACTGAAACAGTAACCATAGCCTCCTCTTAGGCTTTGTATAATGATCCTTCTCCAGTGAAGTTAGCCTCCTCTTGGGCTTTGTACAATGATTCTCCCCAGCGGAGTCAAACAACGTTTAGTCTCCATCTCGGGCTTTGTACGAGATACAAAAACACTCTCTTGTTGAGTATAAAAGACTCTCTTGTTGATTCAAACCCTTTCAGCCTCCATCTCGGGCTTCGTACGAGATACAAAATCACTCTCTTGTTGAGTATAAAAGATTCTCCTATTGAGTCAACCATTTTAGACTCTCTCTCGGGCTTCGTACGAGACACATAAAAACTCCCTCTTGTTGGGCCAACAGCCTCCTCTTAGGCTTTATATAAGAAAATCACTGGTTGATCCAATCAACCTTTTAGCATCAAAGTTGTGCCTCGTTCACAGTACACAAACATTAACAACTCTTTCCCCTTCATCTAATCGCTGTAAGCGGCAAGCCTCTGGATTATCTACATCCATGCCACTGTCCCTTTTTTAGCATGAGAAATTCCTAAGGAAAGATAGCATTGCTCTACACTGAGTTAAAGTCTTCTCCTTTAGGTTAAAACCCCCTATAAAGGAAATTATGGCATTGCTCGGATCCGCGTATCTCGGTTAAAGTAATCCTCCTTTATAACCAGTCACCCAACAGTTGTGACATACAGACCCCCTTTAGAGACGACAAATTCTCTCTAAAGTCAACACCTTTTAGCTTCACATCTTGGGCTTTGAACAAGATACAAACCACCTTTCGCTTCATGTCTTGGGCTTTGAACAAGACGTCAAAAACACCCATTTCCTCCCATAGAATAGGAGGAACTACGAACGCTCTGATTTCCCTGTTTCGGTAAACGGGAATACGTAGGCATAAGATCGAAAGAAAAGATCTTAGCGAGCACACTAAACAAAAACCCTAAATCCCATACTCTCATATATCTATCAAAAAGCATCAGTCCTAACATCCTAATCCTTGTTCCCCGCCAGAAACCTGTCTGTCAAAATAACACAAGAAATGCCCCACCACATTGATCGCATCCGTAACCTAACAGACCGCTGTTTAAACTCAGTATGCAAGCAGGGTTAATTGGAGACATCTATTTTCCTTCCTTCATCAGCTTTAATAGGATAAAAAATGAATCGACCTGTAGTAAACTGACTCCAGAGAGCGACCGCGCTTAAGAACCACCTCCAAAATCGCTTGCTACAGAAAAATGGCGCCCACCGTGGGGCCTTTCAAAGTAAGATCTAGGCACGGTCGTCCCCATTTTCCACAGAAAAATGGCGCCCACCGTGGGGCTGATCTCTTCAGTTTCTTTTCTTTTTTCTTCACTTGTGTGAAAACCACAGATTGGGGCTTCCGCCGGGGAACCCATTTTCTGTCAGGAACTTAAGATTCTTAGCCTTAAAGGTCTAGGATGATTAGGACAAATATATATACTGCTTTTCCTAATTGCTATACATGTTTATTTTTTTGCTAATGGGAATGCGTGTGATGCCGCATGTGGAAAGATTGAGTATACACTTAAGATAAGTGATGGCGACGAGGTCGACCATCAACCTCAGTGGAGGCTGACCAATGCAACCCATTCTCTCACCTAGACAATGGGCCGATTGTGATGTCTGAGAAGCTGAGGAGCCAAACCCTTTTGTAGTGCGGAAACTATCGGGAATAGTTATTACGCGATACTACCCTCATTTGAGGCTGGTGATCTATTCTCGGTGAATGGCACTTACTCTAAGATTGCTCTACAACTCGCTGGCGATCCGTTTGTTGTTTTGCTTTCCTGGGAGGAGCTGATGATAATGAGTACAGGTACAAAAATCACCCTAGTATAAACCTTTGGGGATGGGTAGAGCCTTGACTTCATGACAACGACCCTTTGACCCCATGTTTTTCTATATTTTTGTGTGCTGCATTCATGCATTCATTTAAAAAACATTAAAACATTCAAAAAAAAAATTCTCTTCTAGTCTCTCTGTTTTTCAAAATAAACTAAGACTGTGATTGCAAATATCAGAGAAAAGTATTGCGCTAATGGATTTCGGTAGAAGGAGAGCCCATAAGTATACCTTCAAGGTTCCAAAGCTAGAGGATTTGAGAAGGTTAGCAGGGATGATCACAAACCAAGAGGCTTTCAGAGCCAAGTACGGAGGTTTGCTACCACTGTTAAGAGTCCATGTGATTGAGGGAATCATGGATGCACACATTCAATTCTACGATCCGGTTTATCACTGTTTCACATTCCCAGATTACCAGCTCGCACCAACGCTGGAGGAGTATTCTCATCTGATTGATCTACATATCACTGATCGAGCTCCATTTTCTGGACTGGAAGAAATTCCAAAGAATCAGACCATTGCAAGAGCAATTCATTTGGACGAGTCTGAGGTCAGGACTCACATAACCACTAAGGGTGGCATCCAAGGTTTGCCAGCCCAGTTCTTGACGAAGAAAGCCCTATACTTTGCTAGTATAGGGAACATGAATGCTTTCGAAAGCATCTTTGTTTTACTCACCTACGGGTTATTTTTGTTTCCCAACATCAATAACTTCGTCGATATCAACGCCATTAAGGTTTTTCTCATTGGAAACCCTGTGCCGACCTTGCTCGCAGATGCGTATCATTCTGTACACTTGGGAAATTTGTACAGCGGAGGGGAGATCACATGTTGTGTACCTTTGCTTTACAAATGGTTTATCTCCCACTTGCCGAAGTCTGCTGCTTTTTGGGATTGCAAGAGTGCCTTACGTTGGTCGCAGAAGATCATGTCTCTTACCAACTCTAATATAGATTGGTGTAATAGGATCTATGATGGAATCAGAATCATTGATCATTGTGGAAACTTCCCCAACGTACCCCTCATAGGAACTAAGGGAGGAATCAATTACCATCCAGTTCTCGTTCATCGTCAATTTGGATACCCGATGAGACACGTCCCACGGAGTGTTCATCTGGAAGGTCTTTTCTTCAAGGAAGGAGAAAACGACAGAGCACTAAAGATGGAAATAGTGCACGCTTGGAAACACGTTCATAAGAAAGGACGGGAGTCTCTGGGAAAACCGGACTGTGTCTCGGTGGAGCCTTATCTCCACTGGGTACAAACTAGAGCTCTCAAGCTAAAGATGCCTTATCCTCGTTACGAAATTCTTCCGCCGAGGGAACCTGTCATGTACTTCATGACAGAAACTGAAAGGCTTCAGGTTACTCTCAACAAAGTTCAACGGGAGAGAAGGTCTTGGAAGAACAAGTAGTGCACCCTCGACGTAGAGTGCATCAGAATACAGCAATTACTGAAAGAGAAAGATGCTCTGATTGAAATTTTTGAGCAACATGCTGTGGAGAATCAAGATGACCAAAGGAATTTGCTCGCTCCTTTCACCTGGCAAAGGAATGACAACCCGACAACGGCTCAAGAGCCCCGGTCAAAGAAAAGGAAGATACCAGAATCAGCACTCGACTTCTTTTTAGAGAGGACTTGGGACCCATTAGTTTAGGTTTCTGTTTCCGCACCTTGTAATCTAGTGTATTTCCGTTTCTGTAATCCTTTGAATTCAATAAAAAGGGGTTTCCCTACTGTTTGATATTTGCAATCTAATTGTCAAAGTTTATTTTGATTAAACCAAAAAACAATTAATATAATTATTGCATTCATCATTCTCAGATCGCGTATTCTTCTTACCTACGAATCTCACGTTTGTGTCTCGGTTCTAGAGTCAAACTGTCTCATTCGTACAATACTCGGGCCAATCGTCAGAAAAAGATGGATGATCTTGAGGAAGAAAACAGAGAGTTGAAAGAAGAGATCGACGCTCTGAGAGAGGATATGAGAAAGCTTCGTAACGACATGCAAGCCATGGCAGAAGCTCAGCTACAAAGGACTATGATCTCAGAGATCACCTCGACGCCCATAGTGGAGAAGTATGATCCTAGGTATCAAATGCCGAAAGATCGTCCCTGGGGCATACCTGTTAACTATATCCCGGAAGGATATGTTCCGCTGACCGCTGAAGATCAGGGAATCATAACAGAAGCCGCTGGGCCTGAAGGTTACAAACTTCGGGAAAGCGAAGATGCCAGGGGCATACTGAAGACTCCTGAAGGTTACAAACTTTGGGAAACGCCAAGATTTACTGTCGTAGTCACGGTACCACCCCCTGTGGTGCACACTGTCCCGGAAGGACAAATTCCACCGATACCTTCTGGTAAGAAGGAAACTATGTTCGATAGAATGGATGAATTATAGGAACAGTTCTTGGAAATGCAGAAGGAGTTGCAAGCCATTCGCGGTCAGGATCTATTTGGAAAGGACGCCGCAGACCTTTGTCTGGTCCCCAATGTGAAAGTCCCGCACAAGTTCCAAGTGCCCGACTTTGAAAAGTACAAGGGTAACTCTTGCCCTCAAAGCCATCTGGTGATGTACGCTCGGCGGATGTCAGCTCAGACGGAGAATTAGGACCCACTGATTCACTACTTTCAGGATAGTTTAACCGGTGCCGCCTTAAAATGGTACATGGGTTTAAACCGTGCTACGATTAGCATATTCAGAGATCTTGGTACTGCCTTCGTCCAACAATACAAATACAATTTGGACATGGCACCCGACAGAGATCAACTCAGATCGATGTCGCAAAAGGACAAGGAAACCTTTAAGGAGTATGCTCAAAGGTGGCGTGAAATCGCCGCTTAAACTTGTCCACCTCTTGAGGAAAAAGAGATGACAAAGATCTTCTTAAAAACCTTAAGCTCATTTTACTATGACCGAATGGTTGCCAGTGCACCCAATGATTTCACCGAGATGGTGGGCATGGGCGTACGTCTTGAGGAAGCCGTCCGAGAAGGACGTTTGATAAAAGACGCTGGATCATCAAGTAGTACAAAACGATACGGTAGTGCTCTCCCTAAGAAAAAAGAGCAAGATATTGGGAATATCTCTCTCGGAAAGCAAAGGCGGCGTTATCAACCAGTATCAGCTGTAACTCCTGCTATCAACCCTGCGCCTGTTTCTACGTATCAACCTCAGGTTGCGTAGAGCCAACCTGATCAGCAAAGGACACAACAGCCTCTTCAGCAGGCTCGTCCTTAATACAACAACAACCGTACAACATTACCATCAGGGTTTGATCCTATACCCATGTTGTACGCAGAACTATTTCCATTACTGCTGGCTAAGGGGCACATCCAGACTAAGTCCCCTCTTACAGTACCGAAAAATCTGCCTTTTTGGTTTAAGGTGGATCAAACTTGCCCTTACCACCAAGGAGGATCAGGGCATAACATTGAGAATTGTCTCAATTTCAAATTCGACGTGCAAAACCTTGTTAGGAGCGAGCTCTTATCCTTCAAGGATAAGAATCCTAATGTTCTCACGAACCCGCTGCCTTAACATGAGAAGGTTGCAGTCAATTTGATAGAAGGAGAGACTAACGATGTCTATCAAATTCACAATGTACTCTTGTTGAAAACCAATATGGTCAAGATGCATTGTAGACATAGTGGATATGGCCATGTGCCACCTCATAATTATCATCAATGTGATGTCTGCTCTAAAGACAACCAGGGATGTTCTGTGGTGCAATCAGCTCTACAGGAACAAATGGATCTCGGATGGATCCAAGAGCACCGAGTTCATGGAGTTAACATGGTCTACACGAATTCTAATATCATTCAGAACCATGATATCCGTGCAATGAATGTAAATCTGGTGGCAATGCACTCAAGGCAAAGCCAGTATCATAATCTGCCGCGGCACGATTACAGTTCCTGTCTGACTTGCTCGGTAAACAAACAGGGATGCTCTTTCATACAGGAGGCCCTCCAGCGTCAGATGGATCTTGGATGGATCCAAGACTACCATGATAGGAAACCTTATCAGATCAACATGGTTCAGATCTTTGATATTCGCGTGATGAATACCAGCCTGGTAGAGTTACATGCTGAATAGGTCCAACTCGGATTCCTGGTGTCACATAATTATCACAGCTGTAAAGCAGGTTGCGAAAACGATCAAGGTTGTACCCTTGTCCAGGAGGCACTTCAACACTTGTTAAATCACTGGTGGATGCCAATTTATATGGATGAAGATACTCAGTAAATTAGTATCAGTAACAGGAATCCTACTCGGCGTCAGAGTCCGGATGTCCGATCTGTGGAAGTTAACCTAGTGAGGTTACATTGTGTTCAAAGTGGGCGTGGCCAGGTGCCACCACACAATTACGACCGTTGTAGCGTCTGTTCGGAAAGTAACCAAGGGTGTTACCTTGTGAGAGAAGCTCTTCAGGGTCAGGTGGATCGTGGAGAAATTTGTCCATATCCGGGTTCTGGACCCATCAACTAGACGCCGAACTACCTTGCCGATCAAGTCGAGGATGTTGTCACAATCTCTGGTCATCACAGGACCAGGGATGTTTTTGCCATTATTCCTCTACTTGACGAATCTAAAGTTCCCAACCGGGAACGGATCGAGATCACTTATGATGGTCGGAAAAATTAGAAGGTTCCCGTAGTCATCTATCTGCCAGGACCACTACCGTATGAATCAACTAAGGCTATCCCTTACAAATACGGTGCAACAACAATTGAAAATGGAAAGGAAATTCCATTACCCTCCGTCGTGAATATTGCAGACATCAGTCGAGTAACACGGAGTGGTAGAATCTTCAACCGAGGGGTTTGGGAACCTAACAAAGAAAAGGAACTTCAGATGGAAACTCCTGATCTACCAGTCGGTCAATCCAGTAATCCCGACCTTTCGAAAAACGATGATGAGATGCTGAAGCTCATCCAAAGGAGTGAATATAACATTGTTGGTCAACTGTTACAAACTCCTTCAAAGATATCTGTATTATCACTGTTACTCAGTTCAGAAGCGCACAGGGAGGCTCTACAGAAAGTCTTAGAGCAAGTCTTTGTGGAACAGGATGTAACAATCAGACAGTTCGATAGCATTGTCTCTAACGTCACTTCCTGCAACAATTTGGGATTTAGTGATAAGGAATTACCCGAAGAGGGTCGCCGTCATAACATGGCGCTCAACATTACAGTTAACTGCCAGGACGATGCGTTAGCCAGCGTACTGGTAGACACAGGGTTAACCCTGAATGTTATGCCGAAGTCCACTTTGATGCAATTATCATTCAAAGGCCCTCCGATGAGAATCGGCGAGGTTGTCGTCAAAGCATTCGACGGATCCAGAAAAACGGTTATCGGCTAAGTTGATCTTCCCATAACTATTGGTCCTCACACTTTCCAAGTCGCTTTCCAGGTCATGGACATCCGGGAAACGTACAGTTGTTTATTATGAAGACCTTGGATACATCAGGCTGGAGCGGTTACTTCAACCCTCCACCAAAAGCTAAAGTTCGTCAAGAACGATCAACTTGTCACAGTTTGTGGGGAACACGCCTTGCTTATGAGTAGTTTATCATCATCTACTGGTATAGAACCTGAGGAGGTTATTGGAACTCAGTTCCAAGCACTGTCGATGAGCAAGGACAATCAATCAAGAGGAGGAACTTCGATTTCTTTATACAGCGATGCTATCAAAGCGGTCGAGAGTACCGATACAACAGGATGAGGACAGCTTGTCATTCCTACTAGCAATACAACAAAGAAGGGTCTTGGTTTTTCTGCAACCTGTACCCAGACAGCTGCCAACAATGAAAGTCTTCATCCCCTTCAAAACTTCTTCCACAGTGGAGGTTTTCTTCACTCAGTGTCTCAAGCAGTACATGCTATCAATAAGGAAGATCCTTCTGACACAGATGTGGAATGGAAGTCCTACCTTAACGAGGACGGTTATATGTCTCAGGAAGAGGTGCCTATACCATTTTTCTATCCCGCACAAAGTCCGAGATTTATACCATGGTCAGATGTTGAAATGATATATGGAGATTGTGATCCGGAAGGATGCCGTGCTCCACCAAACTCATTAAAGAAAGACACTCTGATGAAAGACCAATTTGACCACAATTACTATGGCCCAATGGATGGTCTGCCAATATGGCAACCTTATCCAGGAGATTTGGGGCAAGAAAGTCAGCCGAGTAATGAAACTCAGCTGAGCATCATTGAACAGAATACCTGTGTCCCCACCATGTCATGGGATCAACACTCAGGTCATTCAGAAACTATTCAACATGAAGATGAATTCGCAACGTTTGCAAGACTTGAATTCATCAACTATGCTTTTGCCAAGGTCAACGTCATCGAGAGAGATGACTCTTCCAGTTCCAAAGAAGTTTGGGACACCCTGGGACAACTGAGTGGAAAATACGACTATATGGTCAAATACACCGCTCCCGAAAGCTCTCGTATTAGGCTCGAAAATATCCAGCCAACTGGATGGGGAGATACACCTGAGAGCACAAATACTCTGCAAAATGCAACAGAGGAATCCTCCTACGACAATTCTGCTTGGGAGACAGATTCCAATGATCCTGCTCCACCAGAAATCAACGTCATTTCTGAAGACAAATCAAGGAAGGTGCCAGACTTTGTGATTCACCGAGGAGTTCACCGCCAATGGGTTGCCGTCGAGGTTCCGAAGGTCGTTCATCAGTCAAAGTAATTGCCATCTTTAACCTTTCACCCTGCCCAGGTGAAATGGATGTTTTAATAGGGTTCGCTTTCTGTAAATTTCCCTCTTCGCTTCGCCCAAAGCGACAGAGTTTTGTTTTATAGGGCTGTAGTTTCAAGATTCGACTTGTTCATTAATAAAATAACGTCGTTCTGTAATTTCCACATTAATTGTTATTTTCTCTTTTCGCTTTTTCAGAAAATGGTAATCCTACAAAACAATTAAAAATAAAAACAAGCAGTAATAAAAATAAAACACTGCACACACTTGCATTTTTCTCTATCTCTTCTAAACACGAATCATCACGTCATGCAGATTGCTTGTTTTAAACCCCGTTGAAACATACGATCCGATGCCTTCTCCTAACTTTGAGTTCCCGGTATTCGAGGCTGAAGAAGAAAATGACAACGAAATTCCATAAGAGATCTCCCGATTACTCAGACAAGAGGAAAGGTCCATTGAACCTCACAAAGAACCGTTGGAAACGGTAAACTTGGGTTCAGAAAAAGAGAAAAAAGACATCAGGATTGGGGCACTGCTCAGTCCAACTGCCAAAGAAAGTTTGATAAAGCTTCTTAGAGAATTTCCCGATGTATTCGCTTGGTCCTATCAGGATATTCCAGGGTTGGATACCAGCATCGTGGAACATCATTTACCATTGAGATCGGAATATCTGCTAGTAAAGCAAAGGTTGAGACGGACTCACCTGGACATGGCCATCAAAATCAAAGAGGAGGTACAGAAACAGATCGACGCAGGTTTCCTTGCTACATCTGAATATCCTCAATGGTTATCCAACATCGTACCCGTTCCCAAAAAGGGCGGAAAGGTCAGAATGTGTGTCGATTACAGGGATCTGAACAAGGCAAGTCCAAAGGACGACTTTCCTTTACCACATATTGACATGCTGGTAGACAGCACAACAAAGTTCAAAATTTTCTCCTTCATGGATGGATTCTCGGGCTATAATCAAATCAAAATGGCGCCGAAAGACATGGAGAAAACTTCGTTCATTACCCCATGGGGTACCTTTTGTTACAAGGTAATTCCGTTCGGTTTGAAGAATGTCGGGGCAACCTATCAAAGGGCCATGACTACTCTGTTTCATGACATGATACACAAAGAAATCGAGGTATATGTCGATGATATGATTGCAAAATCAAAAACAGAGAGTGAGCACGTTGAACATCTGTCAAAATTGTTCGAACGTCTAAGAAAATTCAAGCTCCGCTTGAATCCTAACAAGTGCACCTTCGGTGTCCGTTCAGGGAAACTCTTAGGGTTCATCGTCAGCCAGAAAGGAATTGAGGTTGATCCTGACAAGGTCAAGGCCATTCAAGAAATGCCTTCTCCGATAACTGAAAAACAAGTCAGAGGATTCCTGGGACGTTTGAACTACATCTCCAGATTTATATTCCTCATGACCGCGACATGCGCGCCAATCTTCAAACTACTCAAGAAGATACAATCATTTCTCACTGATTCGCGAGGCAAGTGGACTCCGAATTATGATGGCCCCTATGTGGTCACGAAAGCTTTCTCAGGCGACGCCTTGAGACTTGCAACCATGGACGGAGAGGAATTTGCCTACCCCACAAATGTTGATGTAGTAAAAAAATACTTCGCCTAAAACTAAAAAAAAAAAAACGTCTCGGTGTATTGAAAACCCGAAAGGGCGGTCTAGGTAAAAGTTAGAGACAGGAAAAAAATCATCCCGATGGATTGGAATCATCATAGTACAATCCAGGCAAAAATTAGGGATAATGGCAAGCAATTATGTTCAACAGAGGTAAGTCCCTCAGCATCAGCAGTTACACCATCCATCGGAGGAAAGCTCCAGTCAAGGTCATCTTCGACAGAAACTCAGGATACCCCGAATTCAAAGTTGGTAGAAGGATAACGGTCATTATGTTTCAACGTAGCCCTTTTCCCTGTAAATTACTATTTTCAAACTTTGTATATACTCTTTGGAATCACGCGTTTAGATGATCTCCATCTTATCAATAAAATTTGAGCCCTTGTGCTTTTGTTTGTAATTCTCATTTGTTTTAGCTTTACAGAACGACATTTTAATATGATTAACGATTCTTGAAATAAAACAAAAATGAATTTACTTGTAAAACTTTTTCTGCTTTAAAATAAAGTCGGCAATTTCTTTTGACTGTTGAACATCAAAAGAACATCAACCGCTTCTCCAGAAGTAAGCGAACTTCAAAGTGCAGAATCAAAGTACTCCTTCTAGGCTAGTACGCCTGAACGAAGGATCAACTGTATGAGATGCAGTTTTCCCATCTGATACCCTCGACCGAGTTCTTATCTCCTAAGCCCGACCAACATCGCTCCCAACAGGGACCATTCCTCCTAAGCAAGGTGGAATTGCTACTTTTTTGACCAACGGTACTTCTTCGCCCCGTGATGGCCGAGTATCCAGTCGTGTTCACTCGTCAGTTTGTATGTCGCGTCAGTCTTGTCAGCATATGCATACATACATCATGCATTATTGATTTGCATTCGCATTCATATTGCATCACTATCACTTTAGCTGGTCTTGTCCCCCAGTGATAACAGTCATCTCAATCGAGTTGTCAGTTCTTTCCTCATTAGAAAATGTCGTGTCTGAACGATCTGTAAATTTCGTGTCTTTCCTCATTAGAAAATGTCGTGTCTCGCCTCCAGTTTATTTCTGGATTGAAGGTGGGTCCCCGACCACTTTGATAACTTGAACCTCTGAAAGACCAGAGAACCTTCAACAAATGTCACTCTTCGCCATTGAAGATGATATCCTTGCTTTCCCGGATTAAAGAAAATCCCCAGAGAAAGCCTCTTAAGCAGAGATTCGGCAGTACAACAGTTTTTCTCCGAAAAACCCGCTGATGAAAAGGTCATCGGCACCTCAAAATTGGATCACATCATATGGAATTTCTCCGGGAAGATCCCGAGAAAAGTATGATGTAAGACCCCAAGCGGAAACAGTCTCTCAAGAGACTTGATTTCCCCAGTAGAAACAAACGGCGTCTCCAACAGAGAAGTTTGTACACCTCTACAACTTAGACGAATGGGTACCCAAGCAAGTCTAACGTCAAACTTTTTCCCATCAAATGGCATCTCCCCAGGAAAATTCGGCGAGAAGTTTGAGGAAAATCGCTACGCATAGCGTCCCTTGTCAATAAAGTTTATTGACGGAAGAAACCGAGACCAGTTCCTTGGTAGGAAACCAGGATCGAGGGGAAGTTTACAACAGCAACTCAGACCAGTTCCTTGGTAGGAAACCAGGATCGAGGGGAAGTTTACAATAGCAACTCAGACCAGTTCCTTGGTAGGAAACCGGGATCGAGGGGAAGTTTAAATCAGAAACTTAGACCAGTTCCTTGGTAGGAAACCAGGATCGAGGGGAAGTTCATCTCAAAAGAAAACTGAGACCAGTTCCTTGGTAGGAAACCAGGATCGAGGGGAAGTTTACCTTTTCTAAGCACCATTACTTAGCAAAAGAAGACGAATGCGCAAGCTGCCATTCATAGCCATCAAAATTTTGGGTATTTCGATATTTAATCCTCTTGCACCCCGAATGCCCGAATACCTTCGTCATTCACACCTTCGGGTCCAAGAAGATTAAATAGGGGCATCTGTCATACCCCAAATTTGACCACTTAGATTTCCCATCATTGTGCAAATCATCATCATAATATGGAGGAACCATCATGCTTCATTAGTCTTCCCAAATATGGGTGAGCGTTCACTACAATCAAACTATGGTTTCAAACACTCTCAGAGCCTTTAGACAAATGATCAATCAAGGAATGACATGATCTTCAACTTGTCTAAACCTTTCAAACATTCACAAAGGATCAAGAGGACTCCCACATCAAGAATTAAGCACAAGAGTGCAACATTTCAGGTGGATCAAGCCTCAAGTTCATCTAATACAAAGTCAACTGACGCAGAAAGTCAAAGTTTGACTTTTGGTCAACTTTGAGCTTCACAAGCCATTACTCAAGAAAATATGATGAATGATTTAATTTGATCAAATTTAAATCAAGAAATCATGCAAAATTGCAAAATTGATCAAATTGAAAGAAACTTAGAAATTTTTTCTAAGTTAAAATCATGTTCAAGTGCACAACTTTTCAAGGAATTGTAACTATTGACCCAAGCATCCATTGGTTTTGCGTAAGGGCTACTTTTAAAGAGGGTATTTGATACTTCAACATTGTAGAAGGAATCAACTCAAAATATCATAAGGATTGAAAGATATAAGTGATCAAAGTTTGGAATTCTTAATGTCTGATGTTCTGACATTGCATAGGACATCACTAATAATATTTTTCCAGCAAGAATGTCCCAACTTCAAGGATGTTTTTCTCCATGATCCAATTTGATTCAAGCCAAACCTTGAACATCAAAGTTGAAGTACGTTATCTCAGCTTTCCAGAAAGTTGTAGAACGTCCTTGTAGCATACTCGAGCAAGGAGATATGATTTTTGCAAAAACCATTGATAAAGCAGAATTTTCATGACAACTTTTAGGACAGATTTGACTACACAAGTTCAAGACCATTTTTGATGACTTTGCAAGCTGAACCGAGACCAAAGTCAAACATCAAAGTTAAAGTATGTCATTAGGGCTTTCCAAAATGTATAAGAACTCCCATTAAGTCAACTTGAGCAAGGAGTTATGAACCTCACAACATGCCTTGCTCGAGCTGATTTTTTAGGACATATTTTGCACACTTTTCTTGTGCCACCCAATTTTCAAGCTTTGTCACCATGCAAGACAAGCATCAAAGATGCAATTCACTTCAACTCAAAATATCATAGTGGATTAAAAGATACAAGTGATTAAAGTTTGGAATTATTAATGTTCAATGTCTGATGTTCTGACATTGCATGGGACATCATTAATATTTTTCCAGCAAGAATGTCCCAACTTCAAGGATGTTTTTCTACATGATCCAAGTTGATTCAAGCCAAACCTTGAACATCAAAGTTGAAGTACATCATCTCAGATTTCCAGAAAGTCCTAGAACGTCCATGTAGCATACTCGAGCAGGGAGTTATGGATTTTACAAAAAGGCTTACTGCAGCTGAATTTTTCATGGGGCAGATTTGCACATTTCTTGAGCCACACGAATTTCCAAGCCTTGTCATCACTTTGGACACCTCTGAGGATCAAATCTAAAGGGGACAATCATTGAGCCAAGCCTCCAAATTCCTTGGAACAAGAAGTAGCATGCTATTCCTAAAAATCCCTAAAAGAGGGACAAGACTCCAATTTTGGATTGGAGCATTTAATAGATGCTTAGAGGTGGCATGGACTGACACATTTGCAACTGAATTCAGTCAAGATTCCTCCAACAAGTAGGGAACCAAAGCTCTGTGCCCTAACCTCTAGTCAATGGCTAGAGGAGACTTGGATTTTCATTGGCCAACATTGAACAAACCTCTGCTGCAGCCACCATTCACTATTGCTGCGAAAACAAACTTGCTCTACTATAAATAGAGCTCATTTGTGCTCAGTTTGAGTACACCAAAGCCATCAAACAGATGCTTTCCTCAAAATCTCTTCTTTCACCTCAAATTTTCCTTCCAAAGCAAGTAATTCTGAGTTTTTGTGTTAGAGAGCAATTCCACTCAAAATAATCACAGACACACTTTATATATATTATATGCAAGCTGTGCAAACTATCACAAGTGACCTGTAATCACAAAATCACAAAGTCACTTTTCAAAACCTCAAAATGGCACTTTTTTACATTTTTCAAGCCATGTCTTGATTCAGTCACTTACCAAACCAGATAAAACCTCAAACACACTCCAAATATCATCCTTGAATTATCCCAAATGGTTCCCAACATCTGGAACACCATTTGAGAGAGTTGCTATTGTGGTCACTTTCAACCCCTTTTGCAAGAAAGGGACAGTTTGTGTTTTTACAGGTACCAGCTGATTCCAACCATCCTAAAAGCTTCTAAGAGGTCATTTGAGGGTGTCCAAAGCATCAAATCATTTCTGGAACAAAGCACTTGGTAGGTTGCACAAAATCTCCAAAAAAAGTGGTAAAATTCATAACTTGAATTCTTTTAATCATGATTTCCTTTGATGTCCACATACATGCATCATATTGAACAATTCTTGAAGAAAAAATGTAGTCCTTAATGTGTATGTTATGATCCTCCTACTGTTTGCACTTTAACATGTTTATATGTGGAGTTTATGTTGTTTTAAACTTAAGGTGCAGATCTGATTTTTTGCCTTATGTGTGTTGTACATTAAGTTTCAGTATTTATGAGTAATACCATTGGATTCCTTGCAAAAAATTGGTCAAGATAGGTTCTTACGGATTTCAATTTCGTTAAAAATTGAGAGAGTTATGAATGTTTGAAAATTTGATAAGCAAAGATGTTTAAACTTAAGGTGCAGATCTGGTTTTTTGCCTTGTGTGCGTTGTACATTAAGTTTCAGTATGTATGAGTGACACCATTGGATTCCTTGCGAAAAATTGGTCAAGATAGGCTCTTCCAGATCTTAATTCCGTTAAAAATTGAGAGAGTTATGAATGTTTGAAGTTTGATAAAAAGATGTTGAAAATCAAGGTACAATTCTGGTTTTTGTCTGATGTCGAATGTGATGTTGTGACATCGTCTCTTTTCTCTTATATTCAAAACTCATGAGTGATGTCTCATGAGTGATGTTGTGACATCACATTCCTCTTTTTCTTAGTTTATCTTCAAAACTCAACCAATTCTTTTACATAGCAAAAATCATCATTTTCAAAATCTGTTTTACACACTTCTTATTCATACTCCATAATATTTTAATCCACCAAAAAATCACAAAAAATATTATTATTTGATATATTTTTAATATATTCAAAAATATTGTTTTAAATTGTTTTAAATGCTTTTAAAATGATTTTTTTTTCTTGATTTTTAAAACCAAAATGATTTTAAATATTCATGTGGACAAAATACTTTTTCAGAAACCTTAATCACTGTTTATAACATGATTAATGATTTTATTTGATATTTTTTATCATTTTTTACTTGATTTTTCTTTGAAAAATTCCCTTTAAAAAATGAAATTAGGGTTTTTGATTAATTCAACCCTCATCAAACTTTTTCAAACACTCATGGGCCTCAAATAGAGTGTAAGACCCAATCTTTTTTTGACCAAATCATTTTTGGGCCTCAGTGTATTGTGTAAGTCACGATACCGTCAAAAATAAATGGCACGATCGTCGCCTTTTGAAAAATAACCTTCTGGGCCTCTCCTCGAGCTATAAGACCCATTCAAAACTTTTGGGCCTCTAATAGAGTGTAAGACCCAATCCCCTTTTAACCAAAACACTTTGGGCCTCAGATATTGTATAAGCCCCTTTGCGTTAAAAGAAAATCTCGGCGCGATCGCCATTTCAAACGGAAAAACCTTTTGGGCCTACCCTCGTGTTATAAGCCCCACTCATTTTCTTTAAAACTTTGTGGGCCTCTATTAGAGTGTAAGACCCAACCCCTTTGTACAGAAAACTTTTTGGGCCTCAGTCACTTGTATAAGTCCCTTTGTACAAATTCAACAGTGCGCTCACTGATAAAACCCTGGGCCTCTCCTTGAGCTGTAAGCCCTAAAAACTTTCTTTTTCAAAGCACTTTCTCCTTTGATTTTGAATATACTGTTGTTTTAAATCTTTCTTTGTTGAACAACTAACCAAACAACATGGAAGCTCTACAACCGAGTAAGTGGTTATTGCTTTCATTTACCGCTTTCATATACATATAACTGTATTGTGGGGCTGTTTCACTGTAAGTCTTCTTTCATAAACTCATATCAACTGTGTAATAATAGTATAGATATTTCGAGTTTCCCCGGCAACTACGTCTAGAACTAGGTGACGCCGTTTCGTTTATTCGTAGAAATAGACAACTAGATCCCCAATAGGATCACCAGATACAGTCTTCTCTTCGGCTGTCCTCATTAGGAATTGTCAAGAAACTCTACTCCCAGAGATGAATGTATTCTCCGTGAATGGCATCTTTGAGTTTCTTCCAAATTCTCGAACTTTCCTGGCTTGATCTATTCCTTGTGAATAGCCTGTCTTGAATTTCTCGGGGTTTGGGGACCCACGGGCTTCTTAAAAGCATCGGCCTCCTCTTGGGCATCGTACAAGGACCCACATGCTTCCTAAAAGCAACCCCGCCTCCTCTTGGGCTTAGTACAAGGACCCGCCGGCTTCTTAGAAGTACTCACAGCCTCCTCTTAGGCTTCATATAATGATCTCTTCCTCCGGGAATGATAGCCTCCTCTTGGGCTTCGTACAAGGACCTCTCGACTTCTTAAAAGTTTCCAACCTCCTCTTGGGCTTCGTACAAATTATCCCGACGACCTCCTAGAGGTATAGGAACAGAACTTAGTCATCTGTATAGAACAGTCCTTTCAAAGAGTCTACTACTGTTTCTCAAAGCATAGTACAAAAAATGAAACTCCAAACTTGGACAGTCTAATTTCCTTGAGTCTCAAAGACATTCTCAAGTGACCCCTTCGTTAAATAGGAAGAAAACCCGTAGACTCGGACAGTCTCCATACCCTTCGGATTTCCCACTTCCTTAAAGAACATGAATAACCCGGATCCTCGAATCAAATCCTTGAGTACAGTGATTGCTCATATAAGAACTGATTTTCTCTTTAAATCAGTACACTGGACCTGTCACTCAACTGAAACAGTAACCATAGCCTCCTCTTAGGCTTTGTATAATGATCCTTCTCCAGTGAAGTTAGCCTCCTCTTGGGCTTTGTACAATGATTCTCCCCAGCGGAGTCAAACAACGTTTAGCCTCCATCTCGGGCTTCGTACGAGATACAAAAACACTCTCTTGTTGAGTATAAAAGACTCTCTTGTTGAGTCAAACCCTTTCAGCCTCCATCTCAGGCTTCGTACGAGATACAAAATCACTCTCTTGTTGAGTATAAAAGATTCTCCTGTTGAGTCAACCCTTTTAGCCTCTCTCTCGGGCTTCGTACGAGACACATAAAAACTCCCTCTTGTTGGGCCAACAGCCTCCTCTTAGGCTTTATATAAGAAAATCACTGGTTGATCCAATCAACCTTTTAGCATCAAAGTTGTGCCTCGTTCACAGTACACAAACATCAACAACTCTTTCCCCTTCATCTAATCGCTGTAAGCGGTAAGCCTCTGGATCATCTACATCCATGCCACTGTCCCTCTTTTAGCATGAGAAATTCCTAAGGAAAGATAGCATTGCTCTACACTGAGTTAAAGTCTTCTCCTTTAGGTTAAAACCCCCTATAAAGGAAATTATGGCATTGCTCGGATCCGCGTATCTCGGTTAAAGTAATCCTCCTTTATAACCAGTCACCCAACAGTTGTGACATACAGACCCCCTTTAGTGACGACAAATTCTCTCTAAAGTCAACACCTTTCAGCTTCACATCTTGGGCTTTGAACAAGATACAAACCACCTTTCACTTCATGTCTTGGGCTTTGAACAAGACGTCAAAAACACCCATTTCCTCCCATAGAATAGGAGGAACTACGAATGCTCTGATTTCCCTGTTTCGGTAAACGGGAATACGTAGGCATAAGATCGAAAGAAAAGATCTTAGCGAGCACACTAAACAAAAACCCTAAATCCCATACTCTCATATATCTATCAAAAAGCATCAGTCCTAACATCCTAATCCTTGTTCCCCGCCAGAAACCTGTCTGTCAAAATAACACAAGAAAGGCCCCACCACATTGATCGCATCCGTAACCTAACAGACCGCTGTTTAAACTCAGTATGCAAGCAGGGTTAATTGGAGACATCTATTTCCTTTCCTTCATCAGCTTTAATAGGATAAAAAATGAATCGACCTGTAGTAAACTGACTCCAGAGAGCGACCGCGCTTAAGAACCACATCTAAAATCGCTCGCTACAATGTGTGCAAATTGTGAAATCCCTTAGGAACCATCATCTTTGTTTGGTTACCTTTTGTTGCTCTGAGTGGAGAATATTGCGTGAATGTAAACAGGAAGGTAAGTAAATGAAGGACGGATTTGTGTTTTGGAATCGTGACTTCTGGAAAGGTGTTGCGTAATTGGCCAATTGTTCAAACGACGAGAGGGTTGACTTTTGGGGAACTAATCTTGTGAAATTGTGTTGAGTGTGAGAAAGTCTTAGTCGCATTGTTATCATTACTGTTGAAAACCTTAAGGATGAAGTTAAAGAATATTTCCGAAGTATTGATCTCGCAAGGAAATATTTCGGTGTGTATTCATGGTGTTGGATTTAGGCTCCGTGAGAGTGGTACCAGTTGTGTGCAGTTGTGTTTTTACCACGAGGGTGAAATTTGAAAGTTATCTTTCAAGTACGAGTAAGAATTGAACGTTCCGAAGTTAAGCATATAACTTGGACCGTATGTGGAACAGAACAATTAAGAGAAATGGATTCAATTGAGAAGCATGGCATCTCCTTTGAGGGTGTATGTACGTGTAGAGTGTTGTATGTGGATTGGTGAGTAGTATGGAAACTCACAATTTCGCTTTGAATGGTTTAAGTTTTGATAAGTGGTGATTCGCGTATGAATGAAGTTTCGTGATGGTGTTACATGTTATTGGCTGAGATCTCGTGTCAACGAGGAATCTTGCGTAAGTCAGAAACCCGTAAGAAGAATTGTTATGGAATGTGGTAACTAGAAACGAAAGTTGTTAAGCTATTTTGGATGTATTATTTCGAGTTAGAGTGGATTTCAGAGTTGTATATGTTATGGTTGTAACGGTATAACTCATGTACCTCTGCCGTCTGGAGAGTATTGGACCGATGTTAAGATATTGTGTGTTGGCGAGGAAATTGTTCTACCATAGGACGTCAGTAAATTTCTTGCGTCGTTGGTTAGTAAGGATCCAAGTGGACAAGTGTGTTCCTCCGCTGACTGTTAGCTACTTTGTGGTGCTTGAAGATTTGTGGTGTTCCACTGTTAAAATTTGGATTGCACAGTGGAAGGTGACAGACGAAAGAGTTCAGTAAGAATATTTAAGAATTTAGGAGGATTGTTACTTGTAAGTATAGAAGTAAGAAGATCTCGTTCTAATTGTGTTACCTTTTAGGGTGATACGAAAGAGATGAATTATCGGATGTAATGGTTAAAATGTTTAGTATCAGACCAGATGGAACTGGTAAAGAAGCTGTTTGACTAATTATGAAGTGGTTTTGGACGTTAAAAGATTTATGAAAAGATAATTGTCGTTAATTAATTAAAGGAAAGAAATCACTGAATTACCTCACGAGGATTTGATGAGTGTTTGTTATCCTGAATCAAGAAGGTGTTACGGTTTTGTTTGTAACTCAGTAGAGGAATATGGAATGGTACATTCTTTCCGAAGGTAGAATACGACCAAGTATTTTAGTATGAAACCACTGATGAATTATGGAAAAGCAAACTTAAGTATGAATTTAAAACAAGGATACAAGTTGTGGTTATTGTCGAGTAGAGGAAATTCGGGGGCGAATTTCAATTTAAGGGGGGGAGAGCGTAATACCCCATATTATTTAAGTGCTCAATTGGATATCAGATGAGATCAGATGAGTATCTATGTGCTTTATATGTGGTAAATTGGATTAATGAAATCCTCTAAGTACTTTAAGTATTATCAATTGGGATCAATAGAGCAACTAATGAACTCTGAAGAGATCAATTATTTTATTAAAGGGACATATCATTATTTATTAGACCAAGAGAGTATTTTAAAGGTAACTCTAATAATTGATCAATTGGTGTAAGACGATGAAATATCAATTGGAGATATTTTACTCTATTGGATTATATTATATAATATTGGTATTATATATATATATATATATATATATATATATATATATATGTTCTAAGAAAAGAAAAAAGAAAAGTTGGTAAGAGAAAGTTAGTAAAGAAGAAGAAAGATAGAAAGTGGAGAAAGAGAAGAAGAAGAAAGAGAGAAAGTGGAGAAAGAGAAGAAGAAGAGAAACAGAGGAAAACTTGGAAAGGGAGAAGAAGAAGAAGAAAAACTCATGGATCATCTTCAATATTCATCATCTTCTTCAATGCTAAGGTGGGTTCTAGTTGGAAACTTTAAGTTCTAGAAATATATGTTTAGAACTTAGGTTAGATTTGAGAGAAAATGATTAAACGGATAAATCAATGAAATCTAACGAATGAAATGCGATATAAAATGCTTAGTATAGTCAGGTTATAATTGGGTATGTTGGATTGAGTTTGAATCGAATTGGTATGGTTGAAAAACCTAATTTTTCATATTTGATAATATTGGTATTAATTTTGTAATTATGGTGGATGGCCTTTTATTGGGGAAAATATCATAGTGTGTCGAATTCTGAGACCGGGGCTTTTTACAGAATCGAAATCGGAGGTCCGGAAGGCATTTAACGGTTGAAAACTGAGTTTTTAGCAAAATCTGCGCAGTATGCGTCGACTTCCAGGATTTTGAGTCGACTCACAGTACCCTTGCGTCGACGCATGGTTGACTCCCGCTAACCTGAGCGTTACAGAATTTTTCCAACATGTCAGGTTTTGTTTTCTTCATAACTTTTGAACCGTAAGTCCGTTTTAGTCCCCGTTCAAAGCGTTGGAAAGCTATTTCTATGCTCTATGTGATAGTGAGGTAGAAACATGATTATATGCTATAGATTGATAAGAAAAATATAGAAATGTAGTGTATGTCATTTTGACTCCACCAAAACTCAAGAATCGGGAATCCGATTGATACGAGTCCAAAGCCTTTAGAAAGATAATCCAATAAGGTAGTGAATGGTGATGTGAGACCATGATTTAACCAAGGATGCTTGGTAGAGGATAGTAGTGGCTTGTATACCTTAAAAATGTGTGTGAACTACTATGTGGATTATGTTTGACATGTTATGCTATCATGTGTGTTTATGTGATTCTATTATGCAATTGTGATATGCTTTGCCTAATATTAATGTTAACATGATAAGAGAATATGCATGCTTAAAATGAATCAGGGAGAGTGAGGAAACTTAAACCTAAAACAAAATGGTATAATTCTAGGTTGTGACTAGGATTGTGATAGAAACTCTAGATGGCTATGCTAGGGCAATTGATGTAGAAAGGTGCATCCTTGACGAGTAATGGTCTAGAGTAGATAACTTAATGAAAATGCACGTGCATAAGGGGCCAAGGCGTGTGTTTGACAAAGCTCGTGCGTGAGGGGCCGAGGCGCGTGTCCAATACAATGATATAGAACAAGTGAAACACTAGTATGGAACATGTGTGTAAACCATTGTGGTTTTCTGAAAAAGACAAAAGAGGTCTTAAGGCGAATGTGGCCTTGTGATTGTCGAATACAATCACGTTTGTGTGTGTGATCACGTAATCGTAACCATTTTCACTTGAGTTGCAATTTCATGAGTCTCGAGCTCCTCTGAACGTATGCATGATTACTTGGCAGGTTTGATTCCCGTGTGTAGTACGAATGGAACCTAAGGGTAGAGACTTGTGATGGTTAACAGACCATGTGAAGTGACGGTTCACGGCTAACAGGCCGATGTTCACGAATCCATTTCGTATGCCAAGTAAATTACAAGGATCCATGACTCGGGTCGACTTGTAGACGTATAAGAGGACGAGAAATGGGGATGCCTTGGTAAGGTTATCGATTAGTGATAAATTGTGAGTTAACAGACTCATGACATGTTTCCATATAGTGTGAGATTGTGAACTCAAAGTTATTTCCCTTCCCCTTGACTTGAGTTAGGATTGGTTAGAACCCTATAAAGCCGAGAGAATCCATAAGATATGGAACTCACTAAGATTTGATGTATCTCACCCCACTATTGTTGATTATTTTCAGGAGGTATTTTCAGGTTTGATTTACAAGTGGATCTAGGCTTGGATGTTTCAAGAGAAGCTCAGTTTTAGTTTTTCCGCTGTGTAATCTATTGTATACAATTGAGGATATTGTATATTGATCTTAGTTTTTATTTTTGGGTAGTTTCCATATCTTGTACCATAGATTGTATTATGTTTTTAAAATGGTCAAGTATGTGAATTACGCCATTAGGCACTTATGATGGTGTCAGTACCAAATAAAACACTTGTATGGTATTATTCTAGATAAATATTATACAGGGCGTTACAGTAAACTAAACTTACTACCCACAAGTGTGAGGAAATGAGCATTTACATCATCTTGATATGGAGAAATTTCATTTGGACTTTCTCACAAGCACGTTTCAACATTCAAGGGGAAAATGTCAATCACTTCTCAACATAATGTAGAAGTACAGTGGTTTACATCACTACAAGAATAAACTAATATCCAATCTTTAAAAAAAAGGCTCTGAAAGAAAAGTGCACAAAGGCACAAAAAATAGTTTTATGAGGTTTGTCTTTTTTAAAATTTTGAGAAAAGAATTTAAGTATGCTTAAATGTTTTATCATTTATTTAGAAAAAGATTTTCTGAATCACTTGACAAAGTCAAGGTTTATTAAGAAAAAAGTGTGAAGTTTGAAAACAAGAATTTTTTGAAATAGGGGGAAGTTTTGAAAACTGAAGAAGTGGAAAGGAGATGAAGAGACTATCCTAAAGCATAAAGTAAATGATATGAAATAAAAGGTCTCCTTGTAAGGTAGCTTAAGAGAAAGTCTTTGTGTGTGTAAATGTACTAACCAAATCCTAACTACTGAACGACACCATTGGTCATGAACTATTTCTTAATTAGTTCCTTTCACATTGGACAGAAACATTTCAACTTTTCTCTCTCTCTCTCTCTCTCTCTCTCTCTCTCTTCTTCTTCTTCTTTCTTCTCCCTTTTCTTCTTCTTTCTCCCTCTTTTTCTTCCTTCTTCATATTCTTTACATACCGTAATGATACTGTCATCGACAATAATTAAATCTTCCAATCTGTAATGTTAATCTTCTTCGTCAATTTTTGGGTTATGGATGATTTGACGGTCTTGGTTGCGTCGGAGAGGTTCGGTTTCAACTTTTTCTTGTGATGTTGTTTATATGTGAAGGTATTTTACAAGTTTTATTTATATGTGCAGATGATATGGTTTCTTATTGTGGAATTATATTTTAGGGTTTCTTCCCTTTCATGTAACATTTTTTAAGATTCAGATTTGTGGTGGCGGCAACAGGTTTCTGGCGATGAGTGTGGTGGTGGTGAAAACGGGTTTCCGGCGACGAGTGTCTTGCTGGTCAGATTAAAAAAGGTTTCTATATGACTTTTTCAATTTAGGTTTTGTTATTAACTTAATCTCTTGTATTTGATTTGTTTAGGTTTTGAACTTTGGGTTATTGTTGTGGGTTATTTTTTCGTTGATGAACCTCTTTTTTGGTTATTTTTTCTCAGATATCTTCCACAGATTTCCTGATGAGAAACCTTGTATGGTAACTAACTTCCTAATCCATTTCATGATTTCATCTAATTGAGAAAAATATCATAAGAAAATTGTGCATGATTTATATATTCATTTGTTTGATCTTATCGCTAAAAACCGGAGATTCTCCACAATAAATGTGTTTCTGCAAAAGAAAACTTAGAAACAAACATGTGTGTGGATCATATGAGAGAGCCATTGTTGAAGAAAAATCACCATTTCGATGGTGATGTTATCTTTAAAATACAATACATTGAAGTTTTGAGTTTCTCAGCTTCATACCCTCATTTATTTCGTTTCTCAGCTTCATACCCTAATATCTTAATCGCTTCACTTGCATTGGGGAAAGACATTGAATAAGTTGCGGTACCATGCTCTCTCACTTGCCAATCTGCTAACACTATATTGTCCCACTTTGATCAGTATCATCAGGTTAGTTTTATAATAATCACGGTTTTACTGTTTTCTATGTTGATTATATGCTATATATGATTCAAACCCTCTTGATCTCATTCTTACAAAATATATTTTTTCTTTAATTCCATTAAGTTAATCATTGTTGTTGATAAATTTAAAGTACAAAAATCAACTTCTTTGCTCAGTGTCAATCATAAAAGGATACAAGGTTCACCAGTACTCAAAGTTGCAATTCCATTTCTTCTATGGCAATTGTAGTTTGTCCATAATTTGTTTGTGAAAATGCCGGTTGTGATTCGCAAGTCTGTATTTAGTTTCTGTTACTTTGGTGATTGATATTGTAAGCTATATTGTTTTATTATTGCAAACTATAATATATTGAATCAAATTATATGAAATAAATATAAAACAAAAATTAAAGATGTTGATATTTGGTTTTTTAATTTGATTTTGATGGTTGTGTTATTTGGTTATGCTGCAGGTACATTCCCAAGAGAAGTCCAACATTAATAACTACAAGATTTACTATTCAAGATGTCATGTAAGAAAAATTCAAGGGATTCATTGATGAGTTACTTTAATGCATAATCGGTTCTTGAAGAAACAACTCAAAAGATATCAGAAAGGGATATGTATATAGATGGGTCTAACAGGAGAATGAATGGTTATGATGTTTTTTTTTTAGGGTTAATACCTATTTTCACCCCTGCCATATGGGCGTGTTTTGAAAAACCCCCCTACGAAAAAAAAAGTTGCAAGATTGGCCTTAACATATTTCAAAAGTTACCATTTAGACCTTCATCAGGCCACATCATCAAAAATAATGATGTGGCAGTCATTTTTTTAATTTTTTAATGAAAAGAAATTCCACATCATTAAAAGGCTTTGTGAAATGACTCTTATACCCCCACTTTTTAATTTTTTTTTTTAGTTTTTCTTTTATTTAATTTTTTTAGATTTTATTTAATTTATAATTTTTTTATTTATTTAATTTTTTCTTTAATTATTTTGTTTAATTATATTTTAATTATACGCGTGGCATTTTACTATTATTTTATTATTTGAATGTTGAAATGTTTAAAGATCAAAAATCAAAATTTTTTACCTCACCAAGGATTGAACTCATGTTCGCAAGGAGATACTCTTCCACTAGACCATTTAGTCTTTCTTGTCCATTTGTTAACTTCAAATGTATATATTACAACATCTCAATTAACAATTAAATTAACACTTAAATTAACATATTAAATACATAAATGACTTTAAATAAATACTATAACTTATTATTATTTTATTTTACGATCAATTTATTATTATTATTATTTTTTTAATTTCAGTTTAATATTTTATTTTATTTTATTTATTTTATTTAGTTTCAGTTTTATTTATTTTATTTAAAAATATACGTTAATATTTATTTTTAGTTAATTTATTATTTATTATTTATATTTATATTCAGTTTATTTATTACTAAATTTATTTTCAGTTTATTTATTATTTATTTTTAGTTTATATTTATATTCAATTTATTTATTTAATATTTATTACTAAATATGAGCTGAAAATAAATATTTAGTTTATTTATTACTAAATATTAGCTGAAAATAAATATTTAGTTTATTTATTACTAAATATTAGCTGAAACTAAATATTAAATAAAATAGGTATTAACCCTAAAAAAAAGGTGTTTCTAGAAAAAGATTATATTGGATTTTATTTACTTAAAATATGTACTGCGGTCAAAATAAACCAAATCAAACACCTTTAGCTGAATATAAATATAAATACTAAATAATAAATTAACTGAAAATAAATATTAACGTATATTTTTAAATAAAATAAATAAAACTGGAATTAAATAAAATAAATAAATAAAATAAAATATTAAACTGAAATTAAAAAAAATAAATAAATAAAATAATAAATTGATCGTAAAATAAAATAATAATAAGTTATAGTATTTATTTAAAGTAATTTATGTATTTAATATTGTAATACCCCATAATTTTTGTGAACATTTTGGATAATATTATTATGATCAACTGGGTCCCGGGGTACTTTGAGCAATTATTGGGTAAAGTAATTAGAGTAAACCGACGAACTCGGAAATTTGATTAAACTAATATTATTTAACTTGGAGTTTTATTAATTGGTGTATTTGAGATAATGGGGATAATTAGTAGTATTACCAATTAATATTTCCTGGTATATTTTCTTTTTATTTCCTTATTTGGAAATCATAGAAAGAAATTGGAAAAGGAAGAGAAAGAGGAGGAAATTCTCCAAGAGCTCAAGAGCAAGAAACATCGGCTAATCTTCATCTTTTCATCTCAGCTTCAACCTCCTCGTCTTGTAATCCAGGTGGGTTCTAGTTAGACTCTTTAGATTAAGGTTTTATTGAGTTTAGAGTTAGTTTGATATTGTTAGAAAATGTGGAAATTTACAATAGAATCATCATTTAACTGCTGAAATTCGATAATTGATTGTATGTTATACTGGTTGTTATGATTATAACATGTTTTGATGAATCTTAGATTGGAAAAATGGGATTTTGGGGTTGAATTGGATCAACCCGTAGCAGAACTTGTCTGCAGAAAATTTTTTGGGTTTCATCTGCCCGTACGCGTAACACGCAGGGCCATACGAGTATTGAGTTGGGCAATACGCGTATGGAAGTGAAGGATTTTGGGTGTTACGCGTATGGCACTGAAGGGTTTTGGGCATTATGCGTATGAGTTATGGCATTACGCGTATGAGTCATGGTAATACGCATATTGGAATTTTAAAAGGAATTTTGAAGCAAAATAGTCTCTGCCCATACGCGTATGACCTTGGGCAATACGCGTATGGCTGGGCGAGCCAGCTTGGCAATACGCGTATGGCTTAGGGCAGTACGCGTACGGCCAGGAGGGTGCAGAATTGTGTTTTTTGCGATACCATTTCGTGTTATGTCCATAACTTTTGACTCGTTTATCCTATGTGAGTATTCTTGGTATCGTTGTGAAGCTATGAGTATCCTCTAGCTAATGGTAATGAGATATATCTGTTTATTGCCCGATTAAATAAATCGGAGGGAACCGTGAATAAGTGTAACGTGTAATATGTTGAATTATGTGTGTTATTGTGTGATTGATGATTAATTTCCTATACTCTGATTGTTAAACATGTTTGATTAAGTATGCATGTTAAAATATGAAATAAGTAGAGTGAAGACCTACCATAAACAATGTTGGAAAGTGTGAATTGTCATAAGTGGCAACGCTCGTGCATGAAAGGTCGAGGCGTGTGTATTAGATAATCATAACCAGTTTATCTTGCGGTGTAGTTTCATGAGACTCGAGCACCTCCTCTGAAACATAGGCACAATTACTTGGCAGGTTTGATTCCCGCGTATAGTACGAATGGAACCTAAGGGTAGAGACTTGTGATGGTTAACAGGCCATGAGAAGTGACGGTTCATGGCTAACAGGTCGTTGTTCCCGAATCCATTTCGTATGCGAAGTAACTTCAAGGATCCATGACTCGGGTCGTCTTCTAGACGTAGAAGCGGACGGGAAAAGGGGATGCCTTGGTATGGTTATTGATTTGTGAGATTCTTGAGCTAACAGGCTCAGGGCGTACTTTGGTACTAGTGTGAGTTAACAGGCTCACCAGTGTGGATACTTGTATAGTGTGTGTACTCAAAGTCACTTCCCTTCCCTTTTGACTTGAGTTAGGTTTATTAGAACCTTGTAGAGCCGAGAGGACTATAGGATAGCGAACTTACTGAGATTTGATGTATCTCACCCCACTGTTGTTGTTTACATCACAGGTTCTGCAGGTTTCGCGAAGGGTAAGGATAAGGTTGTGTGACCATCCTTGCTTAGCTGTTGGTTTTGCTTCCGTTGTGGAGTTCGAGATCCTTAGGGATCTAGTTCTTAGTTTTATCTTTTGAACATTTTGTACATATAACATGCTAGTGTATTGTTTTAGGTTGCTTTGGGGCATTTTTATGTATACAGTGTTACTAGGAACTTATGTATTTCAGTACCAGACGTATTATTCATGTATGATATATGCTTTGACGTATGTATTTATATGTGGGCATTACAGTTGGTATCAGAGCAGGTCGTATCCTCGACCTAGCCATGAAATAGTATGAGTGTATTCTTTCCGTTTCATATGTGTTGTGTCACCATTGGTCTTAAGTGTTATATTTATGGTATTTAGCCTGATCAACTTAATCCTATCGGTATGACATTCAGGAACATGGCTGACAGGCGCAGAAACAACCGTGGTAGATCGAGAAACACTCCAGCAGGGACTAATCTGCCGGTTGGCGAGGGGAATGCTCCGTTGTATCAATTCATGCAGCAACAACAAAATTAGTTTATGCAACAAATGGTTCAGCAAATGGCGGGTGGTCTACATCCTCCAGTGGTTGTTCCTGAGGTTGCAGGAGAAAACTTTAGGGATTTCATCCGCATGAATCCTCCAGACTTTCATGGGGGAATAGATCCTGTGGAAGCTCATGAATGGGTGGCTGGTATGGAGAGAATCTTTCTGATAGTCCACTGTGGTGAGGAAAACAAAGTAGCGTTTGCTTCTCGCTCACTGAGGGGTCCTGCTAAGAGGTGGTGGGATATTGCTTCAGCTTTTATGACTGTGCAAGGTGTACCTAAAGTGTGGGAGAAATTCAAGGCTATTTTCATGGAAAGGTACTTTCCTAACCCTTGGAGGACCCGAAGAGAGGTTGAAATCCAGCAGTTGAGGCAATATTATGTGATAGAGAACACCTTGAGGGAAGTTTAAACAGAAGGGGATTCGCGAAGGTCGAATCAGAATGAGTGTGGGAGGTCAAGCCAACAGTTTCGGTCTAGGCAACAAGCTTTCAAAAGGAAACGGGTCCAGAATTCTCGGACTAGTGCACTTCCCGTGTGTTGTACGTGTGGTAAGATGCATTTTGGCAGATGTAGCTTCAAAGGGGTGAAGTGTTATCGATGTCAGAAGGTGGGACATATGGCGAGGGATTGTCCTCATAATAGGAATCAGACGCAAGGGAAGAAAGCAAGGAATGATAACTTCTTGATTGCGGGTACGTGTTTCGTAAATGGATATCCTTGTTTTGTTTTATTTGATTGTGGGGTAACTCATTCTTTTGTGTCCACGCGTTGTGTGAAGCGACTTAGGTTGCAAGCTGTTCCTTTGTTTCCTCCTATGGTGGTTACTACTGCCATGGATGAGATCGTAGAGACACCGTTGATGTGTGAAAATTATGTATTATCAGTGAATGAAAGAGTTTTCCAGCTTGATCTTACTTGTTTGCCGCTTAAGAAAGTGGATGTTGTGCTGGGAATGGATTGGCTTTCTGCTAATTCGGTTTTTATCGGTTGCGAAGAGAAGTTAATTATTATCCCATCTACCGAGGCTACTTCGAAGGATATGTTAACTACTATTTTAGAAGGTACGGTTGGAATGATTAATTTCTTGTTTGAGAAAGAAAAGTCTGTTCTTATGATTCTTACTAAGGAGGAGAGTAGTAGCATTCCAGTTTTGAGTATTCCAGTAGTTTGCGACTTTCCAGAAGTTTTCCCCGAGGATATCACTTCTCTTTCTCCGGAGCGGGAAGTGGAATTCTCTATTGACCTGATACCGGGAACGGCTCCAATATTGGTTTCTCCGTATCGGATGGCACCACTTGAATCAAGGGAACTAAAGGACCAATTGGAAGAATTGTATGGCTAAGTATTTTGTTCGACCCAGTGTTTCACCCCGGGGAGCTCCTGTGTTATTGGTAAAGAAAAAGGATGGTGGAATGCAATTGTGTATTGATTACCGTCAGTTGAATAAGGTCACCATCAAGAATAAATACCCATTACCAAGGATAGACGACCTGTTAGATCAATTGAAAGGAGCCTGTGTGTTCTTGAAGATTGATTTACGGTCGAGTTATCATCAGATTCGTTTGAAGAGTTCAGATGTACCAAAGACTGCGTTTAGAACCCGTTATGGTCATTATGAATTCTTGGTGATGCCTTTCGGTGTGACGAATGCTCTGGCAGTTTTCATGGATTATATAAATCAGATATTCCAACCTTACTTGGACCAAATTGTGGTGATTTTCATTGATGACATTCTTATTTATTCTCGTGATCCTCAAGAGCACGGAGAACACCTAAGGATTGTTTTATCCATCTTACAAGAGAATCAACTTTTGCTAAGTTAAGTAAGTGTGGGTTTGGACGTCTGAGGTTAATTTCCTCGGTCATGTCATATCTCAAGGAGGTGTCGCGGTCGATCCATCAAAAGTTGAAGCTGTAATTAAGTGGGAGAGACCGAAGAATGTTTCTGAAGTTAGGAGTTTCTTGGGTTTAGCAGGTTACTACAGACAGGTTATCAAGGGATTTTCGCAATTGGCTTTACCATTGACAAGACTTACTAGGAAAGATTATTCGTACGAGTGGGATTCGGCTTGTGAAAGAAGTTTTAAGAGTTTGAAGGAGAGATTGATGACCGCTCTTGTTTTGGTTATTCCTGATCCTAGCAAGTCATATGAGATATATTGTGATGCATCAAAGAAGGGTTTAGGCGGAGTGCTAATACAGAATCTACTAGTAGTGGCTTACGCTTCACGACAGTTGAAAGTCCATGAAGGGAATTACCCGACGCATGATTTAGAATTGGCGGCAGTTGTTTTTACCTTGAAAGTGTGGCATCACTATTTGTATGGTGTACGTTTTGAGATGTTTAGTGACCACAAGAGCTTAAAGTACTTGGTTGATCAGAAAGAATTGAATATGCGTCAAAGGAGGTGGATGGAATATTTGAAGGATTATGATTTAGAACTGAAGTACCATCCGGGTAAAGCGAATAAGGTGGCAGATGCTTTAAGTAGGAAAGAGTTGCATAGTGCCGAGTTGATGATGTTAAAGTATGCCTTAATGGAAAAGTTTAGAGATCTAAATCTTCAATTTAATTGGACTCCTGATTGTGTGGTTATGGGAAATTTGAATATCATCTCTACCCTTAGGGAAGGAATCCAACAAGAGCAAGGGTTAGATGAGAAGTTACAAGAATTGTTGACTCAACAGGGTTTTGTGCGAACTACTGACGGAGTCATTTTGTTTAACCAAAGGATTTGTGTTCCGGACAACACGGAGTTAAAACGAAGGATTTTGGAGGAAGCGCATAAGGGTACTTTTACTATACATCCTGGTGCTTCAAAGATGTATCAAGATTTAAAGAGGGACTATTGGTGGTCCGGGATGAAAAGAGATATTGCGGTGTATGTGTTGGAATGTGCGGTGTGCCAACAAGTGAAGATTGAGCACCAAAGGCTGGGTGGCTTGTTGAAACCTTTAGAAATTCCGATGTGGAAATGGGATAGTATTTCGATGGACTTCGCAGTGGGATTATCCCGTGCGCAGGGTGGTTATGATTCAATTTGGGTAATTGTGGACCGGTTAACGGAATCCGTGCATTTCATAGCTGTGAACACTACCTACAAGGCGAGCCATCTCGCAAGGTTGTTTATTTCAGAGATAGTAAGATTGCAGGGTATTCCTACTAGTATTGTTTCGGGTAGAGATCCAAAATTTACTTCAAGATTTTGGAGAGCTTTTCAACAAGCCATGGGAACGAGGTCGTGGTTGAGTACGTCGAATCATCCACAAATGGACGGTCAGACGGAACGGATAATACAAACCATGGAAGACATGTTAAGAGCTTGTGTGCTTGAAAGTGGGGGAAATTGGAGAGAACTTTTGTCGTCGATTGAATTCTCTTATGATAACAGTTATCATGCAAGTATTGGTATGGCACCTTATGAGGCGTTGTATGGTAGGAAGTGTCGAACGCCATTGTGTTGGACGGAGGTTGGCGATGATAGGATGTTGGGACCCGAGATTGTTCACGAGACCACGGAAAAGATTAGAATGATTCGGGAAAAGAGTAAACAAGCCCAAGACCGTCAGAAGAGCTATGCGGACAACCGTAGGAGACCGTTGGAGTTTGATGAGGGTGATCATGTATTTTTGAAGGTTACTCCGAGATTGAGATTGAAAGGACCATTCAAATCGCGGAAATTAAGTCCAAGATACGTGGGACCATATCATATTTTGGAAAGGATTGGAGAAGTAGCTTACAGATTAGCCTTCCCGCCTTCTCTGTCAGAAATGCACGACGTTTTCCATGTGTCTCAGCTTCGGAAATTTGTTCCAGATCCTCTTTAGCCAGTTTTACCGGATACAATTGAGATAAAATCTGATTTGACATTTAAGTCTCAGTCGAGTCGTATCACAGGAAGAGAAACTAAAGTGTTAAGGAATAAAGAGATTCCTCTTGTTAAGGTCCAGTGGGACGAGACACATCCGGGCAATGCCACTTGGGAATTGGAATCGGAAATGCGGGAGGTTTATCCTCATCTTTTCAGGAAATTGTTTTAAATTCGTGGGCGAATTTCTATTTAAGGGGCGGAGGATATAATACCCCATAATTTTTGTGAACATTTTGGATAATATTATTATGATCAACTGGGTCCCGGGGTACTCTGAACAATTATTGGGTAAAGTAATTAGAGTAAACCGACGAACTCGGAAATTTGATTAAACTAATATTATTTAACTTGAAGTTTTATTAATTGGTGTATTTGAGATAATGGGGATAATTAGTAGTATTACCAATTAATATTTCCTGGTATATTTTCTTTTTATTTCCTTATTTGGAAATCATAGAAAGAAATTGGAAAAGGAAGAGAAAGAGGAGGAAATTCTCCAAGAGCTCAAGAGCAAGAAACATCAGCTAATCTTCATCTTTTCATCTCAGCTTCAACCTCCTCGTCTTGTAATCCAGGTGGGTTCTAGTTAGACTCTTTAAATTAAGGTTTTATTGAGTTTAGAGTTAGTTTGATATTGTTAGAAAATGTGGAAATTTACAATAGAATCATCATTTAACTGCTGAAATTCGATAATTGATTGTATGTTATACTGGTTGTTATGATTATAGCATGTTTTGATGAATCTTAGATTGGAAAAATGGGATTTTGGGGTTGAATTGGATCAACCCGTAGCAGAACTTGTCTGCAGAAAATTTTCTGGGTTTCATTTGTCCGTACGCGTAACACGCAGGGCCATTACACGTATGAGTTATCGCATTACGCGTATGAGTCATGGTAATACGCGTATTGGAATTTTAAAAGGAATTTTGAAGGAAAATAGTCTCTGTCCATACGCGTATGACCTTGGACAATACGCGTATGGCTGGGCGAGCCAGCTTGGCAATACGCGTATGGCTTAGGGCAGTACGCGTACGGCCAAGAGGGTGCAGAATTGTGTTTTTCGCGATACCATTTCGTGTTATGTCCATAACTTTTGACTCGTTTATCCTATGTGAGTATTCTTGGTATCATTGTGAAGCTATGAGTATCCTCTAGCTAATGGTAATGAGAAATATATGCTTATTGCCCGATTAAATAAATCGGAGGGAACCGTGAATAAGTGTAACGTGTAATATGTTGAATTATGTGTTTTATTGTGTGATTGATGATTAATTTCTGATACTTTGATTGTTAAACATGTTTCATTAAGTATGCATGTTAATATATGAAATAAGTAGAGTGAGGACCTACCATAAACTATGTTGGAAAGTGTGAATTGTCATAAGTGGCAGCTTTCGTGCATGAAAGGCCGAGGCGTGTGTATTAGATAATCATAACCAGTTTATCTTGCGGTGTAGTTTCATGAGACTCGAGCACCTCCTCTGAAACTTAGGCACAATTACTTGGCAGGTTTGATTCCCACGTATAGTATGAATGAAACCTAAGGGTAGAGACTTGTGATGGTTAACAGGCCATGAGAAATGACGGTTCACGGCTAACAGGCCGTTGTTCCCGAATCCATTTCGTATGCCAAGTAACTTCAAGGATCCATGACTTGGGTCATCTTCTAGACGTAGAAGCGGACGGGAAAAGGGGATGCCTTGGTATGGTTATTGATTTGTGAGATTCTTGAGCTAACAGGCTCAGGACGTACTTTGGTACTAGTGTGAGTTAACAGGCTCACCAATGTGGATACTTGTATAGTGTGTGTACTCAAAGTCACTTCCCTTCCCTTTTGACTTGAGTTAGGTTTATTAGAACCTTGTAGAGCCGAGAGGACTATAGGATAGCGAACTCACTGAGATATGATGTATCTCACCCCACTGTTGTTGTTTACATCACAAGTTCTGCAAGTTCCGCGAAGGGTAAGGATAAGGCTGTGTGACCATCTTTGCTTAGCTGTTGGTTTTGCTTCCGTTGTGGAGTTCGAGATCCTTAGGGATCTAGTTCTTAGTTTTATCTTTTGAACATTTTGTACATATAACATGCCAGTGTATTGTTTTAGGTTGCTTTGGGGCATTTTTATGTATACAGTGTTACTACGAACTTATGTATTTCAGTACCAGACGTATTATTCATGTATGATATATGCTTTGACGTATGTATTTATATTTGGGCATTACAAATATGTTAATTTAAGTGTTAATTTAATTGTTAATTGAGATGTTGTAATATATACATTTGAAGTTAACAAATGGACAAGAAAGACTAAATGGCCTAGTGAAAGAGTATCTCCTTGCAACCATGAGAACATGGGTTCAATCCTTGGTGAGGGCAAAAAATTTGATTTTTGATCTTTAAACATTTCAACATTCAAATAATAAAATAATAGTAAAATGCCACGTGTGTAATTAAAATATAATTAAACAAAATAATTAAAGAAAAATTTAAATAAATAAAAAAATTATAAATTAAATCAACTCTAAAAAAATTAAATAAAAGAAAAACTAAAAAAAAAATTAAAAAGTGGGGGTATAAGAGTCATTTCACAAAGCCTTTTAATGATGTGGAATTTCTTTTCATTAAAAAATTAAAAAAATGACTGCCACATCATTATTTTTGATGATGTGGCCTGATGAAGGTCTAAATGATAACTTTTGAAATATGTTAAGGTCAATCTTGCAACTTTTTTTTCGTATGGGTGTTTTTCAAAACACGCCCATATGGCAGGGGTGAAAATAGGTATTAACCCTTTTTTTTATTTTTTATTTTGGTTTTGGTTTTTTCAATTTCTTCACAATATTTTTTTATGTTGGAGTTCTGTGTTTTGCAAAGAAACAATTGTGGGGTGATGGGGAAGAGAAGAAGTCTTGGGAAATGGATTAAGAACTTATTTTCAGGGAAGAAATAATCGTCGATGAAGAATGATATTTTTGTAAGTATTTTGAATTACTCAAGTTTTAATTGTTATTTTGATTTGTGAATGTAGAAATCTTTGAGTTACAAGAATACTTTGGGGTGAGTTAATTGTGTTTAATCCAATTCCGACGGTGTTTTTGATACATCATAGTATTTGACATTATTATTGGTTATGATTTTTTTAGTTTTCCAAATGGAAGCTGAGCATGTTTTTGATACATTGGTTGAGAAGGTCGTGGACAACAAAGGATATGCTGATATTTATTTTTCCTTTTTAATGTTTCTTTTATAAATTATGTTTTACCATGTATTATGCAAGCTTTGAAAACTTATTTATTATTAAGCTTGGTTTTATTATTTTGTTTACAACAGGGTCTGATATGCATTCTTTTGATTAATATCTTACTCATGGATGTGCTGGATTGTGAAGACAAATTTATGTATGACTTGATGAACATTGCAAGGATTACTTTATAGATGTTGTAATGAGACTAAATGTGAACAATTGTTACCTTACTAATAGAGTTCGATTTTGGCGGATTTAGAAAAAGTGTGTTCGATGTTGCTATGTTTTCTATTTTGGACTACATGTCACATATGAAAAAATTTTACTATAAAAATTAGATATAATTGTGATTTCTATGATATTTATAAGTGCATTTTAGTCATAGCTTTGTTACTATACTTTTTATGAGTATAATATATTTTTTTGCCAAATTAACTATAGGTGTTGTAATGAGACTAAATAAAAGCAATGACATCCCTACAATCGTGAAAAAAATATATTATTAATTAAAATATTTTTATATAGAAGAGAAAATACTATTATTATAAACGGGAACAATTTTATTATTGATTTATATATTTGTATAAATATTGTCAAAGCAAAAATAATATTTTAATTCAAATATTATTATATACGGGATCAACTTCACTATTGATTCAAATATTTTAATAAATAGTGTCAAAACAAATATAATATTTATATACGAGATAAAATACATTGTTGATTACAATATTTTTATATACGAAAATTTTTTTTTGGTTATAAACGGGATCAACTTTATTACTAATCCAAATATTGAATAATATAAATTTATCGACCATTTTTTTTCTTCATATATGTGAAATAGATTAAGAGGACTTATTAAAAAAGACTGAGTAGATATTTAAAAACTGGATTTTCTCTTATAAAATAATGTTTTATTTATAAAAAAGTTAAAATGATGAGTTTTCTAATACAAGTTTAAGTAGTTTTTATTTTTAACATATTATTCTTGAGTTTTTTTTTCTTTTTTTTCAACTTTTAATTTTTATAACAGTTGCATACAAATGCACATCCAAAACTATATCCCACCCAAAAACGTACCCGTGCATAGGCACGAGTTTGTTACTAAAAATGATTTAATCTGCCTCATACCAGCCTTAACAATGATTGATTTAATTAACTTATATATTTATCTTTGACTACTTTTTTAATTTTTCCTTTTGTATAATTAAATTTAAATATTTTCTATTTTATTTAAATTTCAAAACCAAACTGGTGACAATTCCGCGGTCCACATTCATACCCGTGCGGACGCACGGTCCAAATTTGGTATTTTCTATTTTATTACATTTTGAAAACAAAAGCGTGCATACCACACCAGTACCAGTGCGAACGCACGTATAACACACTAGTACCGTGTGAACGCACGAGTAACACGCCAGTACCTTGTGAACGCACAGGTAATCATACCATTATCTGCGCGAATGCACGGGTTTTAACATTTTTTTATATTTTAAACCATTGTTCAAATTTTAATAAATACAACATTAAACTTAATTCTTTTATATCATTATCTTTTTGGACTTTTATGTAAAGTTATGTTTCTACTTATTTTCAACTAATTTTAATTTTGGATATTTATTTGTCTCATTTATTAAAATTTAGAAATCCTTTTATTTATTTTTTTTTGGGAATAAAAGATTTTAATAAATTCCAAAAAACTATACAAAGTACGGCGATCAAAAGATCCAGCCAAGAGACCAACAACAAGACCAAACAACTAGGGAAGTAATAAACGACCTATATGTTTTCTAAGGTGAGTTCTAGCCCAACATCTATTAGCCACTATCTCATTTATTAAAACTAGTAGGTAACCCGTGCGGACGCACGGGTTCTGGTGTGGACTGCGCATACGTCACCAGTTAGGTTATGAAATATAAAAAAAAAAATCAAAAATAAAAATATTATTTTTAAATTAAAAAAGAATTATCTTGATTCACCCAATAAATGAAGTATATTTTCCGGCATGTAAATATTATTTTTGTTTTGACCGTTTTTATAAATATATATGAATCAATTGGTTAACTTGTTTGCATTTATAAAAATATTTTAATAAAAATATTATTTTGGTTTTGACATAATTTATAAAAATACTTGAATCAGAAGTAAAGTTTTTCCCGTTAATAAAAATAGTTGATACGAATAATATTAAATTTAAGTTGAAATATGCATAAATGTAGAAGATGAAATGTAAACCAAAATATAAAAAATAATATGATTTCAAAATAAGACAAATATTTTAGAGAGAGAATAAAATTTTAGTGGGGAACCCGTGCGTCCGCACGGGTTCTGGTGTTGACTGCGCATACGTCATCGGTTAGGTTATGAAATTAAAAAAAAAAACAAAAATAATAAGATGTAGTTATAAATAAAATAATAATAATAATGCCAATGATTCACGAAATAAATGATGTATTTTGTCCCGTAGTTATAAATATATTTGAAGCAAAAGTCAAGGTTTTCCCATTTATAAAAAAAGTTTTTAAGAATATTATTAAATTGAAATTTAAATAATAAGAAATGTATAAGTTGAAATGTAAACCGAAATAGTGTTGTTTCCACATATAAAAAGTTGTAATCAAGAATATATATTAACGCATATATAAATAAGATTTTTGTTTTATATTATTTTATATTAAAAATTTTATAAGAGGAAGGAGTTGGTGATTAAGGATTAGGATCATTTGTTGTGAGAAGAGAAAGACGAAATCTTTAAACATAAAAATTGTTGTTGATAGTATTTTTAAATAATATTGAATCAATAGTGAAGTTAATTTGTTGAAGAAAAAATTCAAATGAAATATTAATTTTCGTTTCGACATACTTTATATAAATATTATATTCAATACTAAAGTTTTTCCCGTTTGTAAAAATATTGAAATGAAAATTTTAAGTTTTTGACAATGTTTATAAAAAAAGTGAATAAGAATATGCATTTTATTCAGTAATATTAAATAACTTGAAAAATAGTGGTTTGGTAAAATTAAATTACTTATACATATTGAGTTGTTGAATAAAGTTATTTGAAGATTTTGACCAATCATTGAATTGCACTTCATTTGAATAACTATAATTTAACTTTTGTAGAAATCATTCAAGTGTAACAAAAAATAGTCAAAATAATTTATGAGGTAATAATAATAAATATTAAGATGCAACAAATGTAACATAGATACAGAAATTTATTATTAAGAAATTGTTCATCTGATGTTCCATAGCATTCAAGTATACAAATAATAATAAATATTAAGAGTTAAACTAAATTAGAAAAGAAACTTGAAATAATGGGTCAAGAAACAACAAATTCAAATTAAGAAAGTTTGGTAGGGCAGTACATCAAGCACATAAAAAAATGATGCGACAAGAATTAGAATCATAATTTGAAAAGTTAGTCACGAACTCGAAAACCGCTCGATGTCATAAAGTTCTCCCCGTTGTAGTCGTGCTCATCATCGTCATCAGAATCAAACATATCAAACTCCGGTTCTTCATCATGTACTGAATGAAATTTGTTAAACCTCCTACCCATTGTTCCTGATTTGCTTAATCTTTTCCTTTTCCGTCTTTGTCGCACAGCAGCGCCTTGACGTACCTGGTGGGAAAAACCAGTAACTGATTATTGCGAAGAAGAACAACAGAATATTTCATGTGCCATGAAGAGAAAAAACAAAGCACGACGATGAAGATGTTCTTGAAAGAGCAAAAAGATACAGGATTAAACAGAACCATACCGGTTGGACTTGATGACGATGTTCAACAACGGTAGGATGTTGGTGGTGCAGGGGGTGGTGGTCGTCGGCAGGTGGTTGATTCTCCGGAAGTGGTTCGATGTCAAGATGTTGTGTTACCTGGACAGGCGCATGAAGTTGTTGTTGCGTCTGTTGATTAAATAAAAAAAAGTTGAAAGGGGAAGAAAGAAAAATGCAGAATTGTATGTAGTATTTCAAAAACAAAGTATGTAATTTAGGAAATCGAACCTGGTCTGGTTGATGGACATCAAATGGGTGTTGTAATGTCGTCGATGGCTGCATTAGAGGCACAACATGCACTGGTGTAGGGTGTGAAACCTGGTTTCCGTCGTTGGTGGCCATAGAAGCAGTGCTAACTTTTTGAATTATAGTTTGTGTGGGTGAGAGAAGGAAGGTTGTATATAAACTTTGGCATAAAACTGTTAATCTTCTCCCTGCATTGGTAATTCAAAAGCATTAATTAGTTTGGAAAATGTACTAGTGGAAGATAGTGAGGCAAAATAATAAGTAGCCATAGGGAAGATTAATGAAAAGTGTGTTATGATTTGGCATTAAAGCCACATAGGGAAGTGACATTGAAAAAACGAAAACAACAGGGAAACATAAGAGTCTGTTTTGAACTGTGAATGATTTGAGAATGGAAAATGTATATTTACATAAAAGACACCAATGACTTTTCATGTAAAACAATGCGGAAAGTGAATAAGTTTTGGATGAAAAAAAGACGAAAATAAACATAAATGAGCAGTATCATCAATCACAACCAAGTATGAATAACGATAGTCAGTTCATATTGTACATGTAAGATATTTAAGGTTTGACAAAAGTACCTTAAGATGAAGGACCTCTGCCAAACTTTATCCATTTGGGATTTTCTAAGCAAACCTGAAGAAATTTTGCAAATTACATGAAATAAAATACGATACCCAAAATATGAACTGAGGCAGGGGAATGCTTAATTGGTGAAGTACTGCCCACGACCAAAAAGAGTAAGTACTTCACCCATGAGCAATAATAAAACCAATCATATACCATGAATAAGAAAAAAAGCATGAATACCTGAACAGTACGTTTTTTATTTGGTGGAGTAGTTTACCATAATTAGTAAGATGAGGTCTTAAGAATCCTGCAGGTTGACCTGATCCTCAAAGAACAACAACAACTAAAAAGTGAAATGTGAGGAAAACGTGACTGTAAAATAGGGATACAATTAGAAGTGGCTAACCGAATCTAACCTACTCAATGATGCAAACAGTTATTGGTTGGTTACAACTATAATGTCTTCAAATGCCTTCACAATTTTTATAACCTGAGAGAAAATATGTAAGATAAGTTACAAAAGGTATAATGATGGTACATATAGAAACTTGATATATAAATAGTAAGGTCAATAGGGTAATATGAAACTCTGTATGCAGAGACTCTGTTTGCAGAGACTCCGTTGTGTGAGCATGTAGCGCAGGCTGGTGGTTGATTCTCCCTTGCTTGCGTATAACCGTCAAGTTTTCCTGTATGAAGGTATTGTACCGATCAGAAAATTAATTCGATAGACATGGTACAAAAGAAACCTGTGATAGTTTGCCATAAATGAAAATAAACAAAGCAATTACTGATTGAACCACATACAACAGACGAATGATGATCTAAAATGTACTTATTAAGACTATAGTGATTTCAAGACAGAATAATAATAAATATTTCCTACCAGCCATCTGTTACGATTTACCACGTCTAAAAATCAAATCAGACAAAAACTAAAAGCTTCCCGCATGTCAAACAAACTGCAAAAGCATGGTTGTTTATGGTTGTTATTGAGGCTTTCATATTTATTAACGCTCTGCATTAAAAAATAGAAAATATCATAATGAATAATAAACAAAATCATGTGATATAAAGATTAATAACCAAGATATCTTAAGATTCGAAAGCAGACATGAATTACCATGATATCATCCTGTGACTTGTTTTATTATCCCTCCCATGACAGTCGCCACTAAGTTGATGACTTTGGGAATTACATTCTTGAAACTTGGATCATCTCAGACATATTGTTGAATATCTTTAATATGGAGATCACCGATGTAGTATTACCATTCGTGTGTCTTTTAATTATGTAACGGCCTATATTGGGCTGATCAAAACCAGTATAAGAAAGACGGTAAATTTACATTCCAAGAAAAAAAACGACTATTAGTGACAATTCAGTGAAGAGATAATACAAAATTTTACCTGAGTAATCTTCTACTTAACTTTAGAAAATGTACTCCACCAGGTTGGTGTACCAACATTGATCAGTCTTCCAGCTTTCGACATTCTTCGTTGAACCCATAAATTAGAAAACCCTAATGATAATGCGATATTACATTACATATTTGCCTTGATTTACATTAAATTATTTCATCGTTTTCGTTATTTACGTTTTATTTTGCAAGTGTTCAAGCTCATTTTCAGGTATTTTATCTCAAACATCTTGCATGAGAAAAGAAGAGAGAATAGAAGAGAGAATAGGAAAGAAGGAGAAGAAAGAAGACAGATGACAGAAAAATAGGAAACTGCACTTAATTAGTGTGGCGACCGTCACACAACATGTGGCGACCGTAACGCCTTCAAAGTGTGACCCTCGTCACAAGGCGTATGGCGACTGACACGGCTTGTTTACTCGGTAAACTTAAATTACGTGGACCACTCAACATCAGTATTAATTCAACGCACGTTCCCGCACACGTTCAGAGCAGTTGAAGTCTTCCGGAAATCTCTTAACTCAACAAAGAATCTCCAATTTTATCGACGAAAATAACTTCCACTTCTGAATTTTTCTCTCCCACACTTTCTGTTGAGCACTATAAATGAGAGGCAGTTGGTAACGTGCAAGGGGGACTTACTTTTACTGCAGAGATTATTTTGTTCAGAACTTTTGATTTCTTTCATTCTTCCACTTTACTCTCCCAGCACCCAAATAGCAATAGTTTCCTACACTGGGGAGCTATTGCACTTTAGTTAGATTTTCATTTGTTTTCGTTTTCATTGTTCGAGCAAGCAAATCCTACCGACCTGTGGAGGATTGTTAAACTTCAAGATTCAATTGTTTTCCAGGTTTTTATTTAATTAATAGAATTGCCTTTAATTTTAAATAACATGCATGAATTAATGTTTTACTGCTTTTGTTTGTGTATGTCTGTACTAGTTAAAATGTCCGGCTAAACCGTTTATATCGGTATGTAATTAAGTCGACCGGAAAGGGATTTGACAATTCTCGACTTAACTGTACACAACTTATTTTTCTGGTTTCAATTTCTTAAATTAAATGGACTTTTGTTACGAGAATAAAAAGGTAACGAAGGTTACGATCAATACAACGAGAGTTTGAGATTTTAACCGGATAGCTGAAATTGGACATTGATTTTAAACACAACGAGAGCACTTTAAAATCAATTAGGACTTGTTAGTTTTCAAAAAGTACTTTTAAATTCAAATGGTTTAGCGAGAGCAAACATTCTGATTTAGGAGTATAGTCAGAGTCAATAAACACGAGAGTGTGAGGTAAAGACTTTTAAATTGATATTTTCTACAGAAGAATATTTTAACTTATTTATATGCCGACGATTTATTGAATCTCCGATGGTAGACGAGTTACGTACCGATATTCCGTTATATTTTATTTGAATCTAAATTCTAGTTTACCATTAGTTTCCCGTTTTCACCTTAACCTATAAAATCATCAGCCTTAGCTAAACATAGTAACAATCCGATAGCATTAGTTTGATTATCAGTCCTTGTGGGTTCGATATCTTTTAAAACTACGCGATTAGATTGTGCGCTTGCAGTTAGTAACCCCGATAGACTCATAAAGTCGCGACCAAGTTTTTGGCGCCGTTATCGGGGACTGATTTAGTCAATAGTGTGATTCCTTTGTTGCGCCGTATAGACTAAGGCAACAAATTTCCTAATTTGCCGGTTGTATGCCAAGTACTCGCTCAAAAGGCGAAAACCTAACGCAACCGACAGACGACCCTAAGCGTCTTCTCAACAAAAGACGACGAATCAAAGAATATTGTTCAAAACACGAAATTTCTTTTCCTAAATCAGAATCTGAAACTGAACCAGACATGGCCGAAGGCCTCAGAACCGTCCTCTTAAGTACTATGCCATTCCTTCGCAGGCTGAACCACATAACAGCATCGCTGCCCCTGCCATCGAGGCAAATAACTTTGAGCTAAAACCTTCGTTGTTGTCAGCTGTACAACAGAACCAATTTTTTGGTGGTCCCACGGAGGACTCGAACTTACATTTGTCAGTGTTCTTGCAATATGCAGACACAGTGAAAGTAAATGGTGTCAGCCCCGAAGCAATAAGACTACGTCTTTTCCTTTTCAAATTAAGAGATAGAGCTAGAGCTTGGCTCCAGTCTCTACCGTCCAACTCTGTCACTACGTGGGATGAGTTGAAGAAGGTATTCTTAGCACGATATTTCCCACCAAGCAAGACGGTTATGCTAAGAGCCCAAATTAATGGATTCAAACAAAAGGACAACGAATCTCTTTTCGAAGCATGGGAAAGATACAAGGACATGATGAGGCTTTGTCCACATCATGGTCTAGAAGAGTGGTTGATCATCCATACCTTTTACAATGGTTTTTTTGTATAACACAAGAATGAAAATAGACGCTGCCGCGGGTGGCGCACTAATGGATAAACCCTACGATGAAGCTTATGCACTTATCGAAAGTATGGCTCAAAATCACTATCAGTGGGGAAGTGAAAGAACCTCCGTAGAGAAACCTCCAACGAAAGGAGGTATGTACAAGATAAGTGGCCTTGACCAAGTAAATGCTAAGGTAGATGCTATTACTCAAAAGGTTGAAAGTTTGACCCTAACACCTACAGCCACCATGGTTGCCGTAGCTCCAAATTGCGAGTTATGCGGAGTTCCTGGGCATGCTGCCCCTGAATGTCAAATTTTAACAGGAGTTTCCACGGACCAAGTGAATTATGCTCAAGAAAACCCTTACTCAAACACCTACAACCCAGGTTGGAAAAACCATCTGAACCTTTTGACCAAAACAACAACGCTTTGTATGCGCCTGGACAAGCACCTACTGTACCACCGGGTTATTAAAAGGCTGCCGTAGCTGCTCCTAATGTTCCTAGAAAGTCTAACCTTGAAATAATGATGGAGAACTTCATTGCTACACAAGCTCAACAAAACAAGGAGTTACTTAACCAAAATGTTCACACTAGTGAGCAAATTAAACAATTAGCCAACAAGGTTGATGCTTTAGCCACTCACAACAAAATGTTAGAAACACAAATCTCACAAGTGGCTCAACAACAAGCAGTTACCGCTGCCCCAGCTGGTAATTTTCCAGGACAACCTCAACCTAATCCGAAGGGACATGCAAATGCTATAACACTTCGGAGTGGAACAAAACTAGATGGACCAACTGACCCAAGGATAAAAAAATCCAGCTATGTATCAAAAGCCTAGTAAGGAGTCTGAAAAGTAAGATGAACCAAAGGAAAACGAAAAAGAAGATGATGGCAAAGAGGCCGAAGAGAAAGAAGAACCATATGTGCCTCCGCCACCTTATAAACCACATATCCCGTATCCTCAAAGATTTGCTAAATCTAAAAACATAGGGCAATTCAAGAAATTCGTTGAACTTCTGAAACAATTGAATGTTACAATACCTTTTACAGAAGCAATCACACAAATGCCATCCTATGCTAAGTTCCTTAAAGAAATTCTATCTAATAAGAAAAAGCTCGAGGTTACTGAAACTGTTATGCTTACTGCAGAGTGTAGCGCTATAATCCAAAACAACATGCCTCCTAAACTAAAAGACCCTGGTAGTTTTTCCATACCATGTGTGATTGGAAAGTTTTTCATAGACAAAGCCCTGTGCGACTTAGGAGCCAGTATTAGCTTAATGCCCTTATCTATTTGTAAAAGGCTCAACATGGGAGAACTGAGACCAACAAAAATGTTCGTACAACTAGCTGATCGTTCAGTAAAATTTCCTTTAGGTATGCTAGAAAACGTTCCAGTACGTATAGGACAATTCTATATTCCTACAGATTTCATAATTATGGACATTAAGGAGGATTCCAACATCCCCATAATTTTAGGAAGACCATTCCTAGCCACAGTCGGAGCCATCATAGATGTGAAAAAAGGAAAATTAACTTTTGAGGTTGGTGAGGAAAAGGTAGAATTTATCCTCTCATAATTCTTCAAAGCACCTGCTATAGAGGATTCGTGCTATTTCTTAGATGTTATCGATGAATGCGTTAAAGAAATGGAGAAACAACAAAATACGTATTCTAAAGTGCTGAAAATTCCAATGCCACAAATTTTTGAAGTTGATAATTGGCGTGGTGAATACCAAGATAATAATCTAAGTGAATGTCTCGCACTTACTCCTGACCTTATGCCTTGCCCAAAGAAACCAGCTGTAGAACTTAAAACACTACCCAAGGATCTAAGGTATGAATTCCTAGATGCAGAAATCGAACGACCAGTTATAGTCAACGCAGATTTAGGACAAATAGAAACTGAAAAATTATTACATGTCCTGAGAAAATACCCAACTGCCTTAGGCTATAACATCTCAGATTTAAAAGGAATAAGTCCCTCTATCTGTATGCATCGCATCATGCTTGAGGAAGACTGTAAAACCTCTAGAGAACATCAAAGGAGAATCAATCCCATTCTGAGTGATGTCGTTAAGAGAGAAGTGCAGAAGTTGTTAGAAGCAGGAATCATATACCCAATATCCGATAGTGAATGGGTTAGCCCATTTCACATTTGAAATTCTGGTCCAGATATGTGATGTTAAGTGCGATGTCACAACATCAATATCTGCTGTATGAACAAGACACTAAAAACCTGTGATGTTATGTGTGATGTTACAACAACACACTCTGCAATGTAAAACAACAAAAAAATACACACGGATTGTTCACCCAGTTCGGTTCAACAACCTACATCTGGGGGCATACCAAGCCATGAAGGAAGTCCACTATTAGTAGTATCAAATTACAGACTCAACAGACCAGTTGACAATCTACCTAATTCAATCACTACCCAATGACCCTTCTATCTAAGTTCTCCCTAGATAAGAGACTCCATCTCACTCCCAATCATAGCAATGATGTCTAGCAGTCAACAACTCCACCACTGCATCAACAGCTTGATTACCAAGTACTTTTCAACCACAGAAAAGTAGAAGACACACTTCTATGACAATACCTAGACATGACCATCATGACTAAGAACAATACTTAGAGTTGCTTCACAGCTTCCTCCAAGAACAATACAAACTCATTACCTACAGGTTTCTGAGTAATAACACACTGACCATCTCACAACCCGAGTGGTTCACTTAGACAAAGCCCTAATGATCTACATCTTGGACCCGTACCAATTCTAGACTACAAGCATTCTATTTATAACTTTTACCCACTGGATTTGGGCCTTCAAATCACAGCAAATCTTCTGCAAATCTTCTGCACCAAATCTGCAACAGATTCTCTCCTGAATAGATCTTCAATTAAATCTTCATAATTAACTATGATTATTCTTCATATATTTTTGCATTAAATTAGCAACAAACTAATCTTCTTCATAACTGATTGTAACAGAATATATCTTCCCCATAATATTCTCCTGCAATCTCTGTTTCTCTTCAGTAGAATATCTCATTAACACGCGCAGCCCTACAAACATCACAACCCGATGTTTTAATGTTCTGGTATAGTGATGTCAAGACATCGCATGTGACATCACTCTTCAACACTTTAACTCTTCAACAATTTTCACAAACCAGAATGTTAACACCAATAATGTTTAGAAGCTCATGTTGAAACATCAACCATGACATTAACATTGTTTTACCAAAATTCCAGCCAATTACAAGAACTAACAATCTCCCCCTTTGGCTAATTTTGGCTAAAACAAATATATAAACATTACAGCTCAAATTACATCAGCAATTACTACCCTATACTACTGCTAGAAGTCAGGTCTTATTGCATCAGTAGCTACTATGTACAGCATCCATGGAGAATCATCTTCTTGGCTGATTTTGAATGATGTTAAGACATCACCACAGCACATCAACTTCAGGAAGCACATTAGGACCTAAGAGGTAGACAGTCCTGAAGTCATTAGGTGCACATGAGGAAGAAGATATCTGACACTCCCCCTCAACACAACACATTTCTTTTTCCTTCCAAGACAGACCCAGAACAAATGCAGAAGACTCCTCCAAAAAAGAAATGTTTGTCTAAACATAAAAGACCAATGGTGGCATAAGATAATTTTGCACACCTTCATTGATCAGACACTGGGTTTAATCTGTAGCATAAGATGAAACTTAAAAGGTGCCATTATGCAGACCCACGTAACTCAGAACACAAGTCACAATTGTGTTCATAACTCAGGACACAAGTCACAAAGACTCATCACTCACTTAAGGTTAGGACATCCTCTTTGACATCTCCGAACCACATCTGAAACTGCAGATTCCAGACACAGCATCTGCGCAAACCATTTAGCAAAACCCTTTCCTTTCTCCCCCTTTTTAGCCACAAATTGGCAAAGAGAACCCTCACAGAACCAGACCCAAGCAGTGCTCACCCAAAAACGAATAAATTCCATAAGACTTATGAAACAAGAACACTCACTGGTTGAAGGAGAACAGAATAACCCCTATAAATAGCTGATTAGTTACTTAGGAATTAACGAGCTTTGAATATGTCAAGGTTCTTGGTCACAGAAACGCTATTTTAGGTACTAAAAACTCCTTCCAAATTCAATGCCTACCGTCCAAAACAGTCTTGACCATTTTATTGTTTCCTAACTGATCTTTACCATAAATTGTGCCAAAACAGTTGCATGCATAGTCGAAGACACGTGTTCCACCTTATCCCTACACCACCGTCTAGAATAATTCCTTGTCTGTCTCAAGACACACATGTCCTATACCATGTTCTGATATCGCATCAGACATTGTCTACTGGCTCACAATATTATCAACCCGAGACACTTCAAAAGGTTCCAAAACACAAGCACGACATCTATTGATCAGCACAACTCACAATCCCTTCTAGACTCCTCCAGAAAAATAACTTTTCCCGGATACAACAATTCTGCTCTTCAGCCTCCTCATAAGCACTACCATACCAGCCTTAGGAACACCCAACCATACTCAGTAGTACATGTCCCATCATGTTGATTGACACCACTCTGCGTAATCTTCACAACAATTCTGCACCCTTGCAGTAATAGACCATAAACAACAGCCTTAACTCCCCCTGACATGAACACCCAATGCTCCTTATGAATACTTGACACCAGATAAAAGCACAATGAAATTGCCACATTCTCAACATTAAGAACTGCCACTTCTTATATTTGTTGAGCATAATCTCATCATGTTTATTTCAGATACATGGTCTGCCAAGTCCAATATAAACACCCACTTGATTTGGAATTTCTCACATATTCCATAACAAATGTCTTTAGATCACTTGCAACATAAGATAAGGGCTGCCACCACCTTTTACATGTATTAGAAGAACCTTCCTTATATTCAGCCATTCTGATTAGATCATACCACTTCAGACACTAATTCTGCTTCTTCCAACTTCATACGCACAATCCCAGATCTTCACACCAGACAAAGATGTTGTAACATCATGTAGGACATCAGCATTAGATAACAGCTCACACTTCTGATACAGTCAGCTGATAAGGCTACCTCAGGTTGTCTTCTTCAAATATCAAGCTACTCCATCATGGCCACAAAAATAAACATCCAGATACAGATTTGCAAAATTCTCTAGACAAATACTAAGTCTCCCGTCAAAGTATCTACTATTAGACAAGGCATGACATCTGGTCTGACATACTTTTATGCACCTTTGCTGCAGAATCCATTGACAAGTACTCCCCCTGTCATGGTTAACCAATGCTCTAGATGAAGATGAACACACTTGCTGAGCACATGCATATTGGTGCCAATGTCCCTTTCTTCAAAGGCAGTCATTCCCTATCCTACTCTTCATCTTCATACTTCAGTACATTCTCCATCCAAGGCCGACTTCTACTTCATCATTCTCCCGTATGACTATGTAGACGCTCCTTAGGCATAATGTAGGCACCACGCTTCTGAACCAGAGCAAAATTATCCTTCACCAAGGATACCCAACCAGATAATGTCCCAACACAAGTTAGAACATCTGCCACACACCAAGACATCATCACCATGATTCTTGATATGCTCCACCAACTGGACTTACTATAGCATAGTAATCCAAAGAACTAGAGAAATAAACTCTCATCCACCTTCAAGAAGAATAATCTTCTTGTGTCTTCAACTCATCACCCTTCTGCCCAAGAGTAACTTGTTCCAAGACTATCCTATAGCAATACTAAAGAAAGTCACTTCCCTTAGTAGAGCCGTCAGTAGAAAGCCAGAGATAACTGTCACTTATCCTTGACCTTCACAATCAGAACAAACACCATGATCCAAACCACTTAGATCAGAAATAAACTGATCCATCAAGATTATGATGTCTTCATAGTCTTCCATCTTTATCTTTAACTGCACCACCATCTGGACAAGTTATTCACAATACTTTCTAGGAACAGATGCTAGGCGACTTGTGAACGAATGTAGAACCTCTCCCATGATTTTCCAAACCTCTGATGAAAATAATTGACAGAACATCCTCAATCATGTCTTTCAAGGATACTAGTGAATCTCACAAATAGCAATTGATCTTAAATCCCTGTGATTTCAATCCTTCTTCAGATTCTAGTATCTTCTGAATCTTCTTCATGATAGCCTTCCAGGTTAGGTAAGTGTCTTGATCTTTTACTCCACCCTGAGCTAAGAACTGAATCACATTTAACATCTCCTAAGGACTTGGAGACTACAATCATCTTAATCCACACATATCTCATGTCACCAACTTGCATAGCACACCCTTCCAGAAGCTTAAGCACAGAGTTCAGACCTCTTGTCCTTCTGCATTCCATAGACAATCTGCTACTTTCAAGCACCAATTAACCACTGGCTGATTTACACTGCTACTGCACACAGACTCTTGGATGCATATTGTCCTCAGACAGTTTAGCTCAAACAAGGATCATCTCCTTTTCTTCTGCTATCAAGATTACTGCCTTTTCTTCAATCAGCTCCAGCTGAAATGCATAAACAGTTGATGTGTAGCGCGATGTCGAGACATTGACATATTAAGCTCAGCTTCTTTCTTGATGAAACTTCCTCCTCCTTAGGTCACCACTACTAATCTTAAGAGATAACTTATCAAGATCTTCACTCCCGCATGAAAGATTTGACAGTGATACTCTTTTGCTTTGGCTCTACCCTCTTCTGATCCTTCCATGTCAAACAATCTTTAGAAGATCCATTCACCTAATGAACACTTCTCTCCCAAACAAGGACATGAGATAATCCTCAAGTATCTTTGACATCTCTAACCACCCGGTTGAAGCTGTCTTGCATAAACTACAACATCATGGAATATCCTGCTGAGAAGACCAAAACCTAATGTCTTTCCAAGAGAATATCTTCCTAGAATCTCAACACCAGAGATGCAAGAACCAACCAGGGTTACAACAGATACCATGCAGTGGAACACAACAACTCCTCAACAACCTTCAGTCACTACTCAAAAATCCTTACACACAATCAGCAAAAACTGCGTGCCAACAACACTTTATGAATAATCCAACCTTCACTCCAAGGGATCATCCAAACAGCTCTCTTCCTTGCTCATGAACCAGAAAGTATCTTCCCAAGATCTCATCCAGAAACAGACAGGATGCCTGCTCTGATACCAATTGAAATTCTGGTCCAGATATATGATGTTAAGTGCGATGTCACAACATCAATATCTGTTGTATGAACAAGACACTAAAAACCTGTGATGCTATGTGTGATGTTACAACAACACACTCTGCAATGTAAAACAACAGAAAAGCACACACGGATTGTTCACCCAGTTCGGTTCAACAACCTACATCTGGGGGCATACCAAGTCAGGAAGGAAGTCCACTATTAGTAGTATCAAATTACAGACTCAACAGACCAGTTGACAATCTACCTAATTCAATCACTACCCAATGACCTTTCTTTCTAAGTTCTCCCTAGATAAGAGACTCCATCTCACTCCCAATCATCGCAATGATGTCTAGCAGTCAACAATTCCACCACTGCATCAACAGCTTGATTACCAACAACTTTTCAACCACAGAAAAGTAGAAGACACACTTCTATGACAATACCTAGACATGACCATCATGACTAAGAACAATACTTAGAGTTGCTTCACAGCTTCCTCCAAGAACAATACAAACTCATTACCTACAGGTTTCTGAGTAATAACATAGTGACCATCTCACAACCCGAGTGGTTCACTTAGACAAAGCCCTAATGATCTACATCTTGGACCCGTACCAATTCTAGACTACAAGCATTCTATTTGTAACTTTTACCCACTGGATTTGGGCCTTCAAATCACAGCAAATCTTCTGCACCAAATCTGCAACAGATTCTATCCTGAATAGATCTTCAATTAAATCGTCATAATTAACTCTGATTATTCTTCATATATTTTTGCATTAAATTAGCAACAAACTAATCTTCTTCATAACTGATTGTAACAGAATATATCTTCCCCATAATATTCGCCTGCAATCTCTGATTCTCTTCAGTAGAATATCTCATTAACACGCGCAGCCCTACAAACATCACGACCTGATGTTTTAATGTTCTAGTATAGTGATGTCAAGACATCGCATGTGACATCACTCTTCAGCACTTTAACTCTTCAACAATTTTCACAAACCAGAATGTTAACACGAATAATGTTTAGAAGCTCATGTTGAAACATCAACCATGACATTAACATTGTTTTACCAAAATTCCAGCCAATTACAAGAACTAACAACGTTGTACCCAAGAAAGGAGGTGTCACAGTTATCAGTAATGAAAAAGGCGAATCCGTAGCACAACGTACTCAAACCGGATGGAGAATGTGTATCGACTATAGGAAACTAAACAAAGCCACTCGTAAAGATCATTTCCCTTTACCCTTCATAGATCAAATGCTTGAACGTCTAGCTAAACACTCCCATTTTTGCTATTTAGACAGATATTCAGGATTTTTCCAAATTCCTATCCATCCTGATGACCAAGAAAAGACTACTTTCACATGTCCCTATGGTACCTTTGCCTACCGGCGGATGTCGTTTGGATTATGAAACGCACCTGCAACATTCCAGAGATGCATGGTGTCCATCTTCTCTGATTTCTTACATGGTATAATGGAGGTCTTTATGGACGATTTCTCTGTCTGTGGGGAAAGTTTTGAAGGATGTCTATCGAACCTCGAAAAGGTGCTTGAACGATGCGTAAGTGTCAACCTAGTTCTCAATCGGGAAAAATGTCATTTCATGGTCCGACAAGGAATTGTACTTGGACATATAGTATCCAATAAGGGGGTTGAAGTCGATAAAGCAAAAATTAAAGTTATAGAAAATCTCCAACCGCCGAAAACCGTTAGAGAAATAAGAAGCTTTCTAGGACACGGCGGTTTTTATCGACGTTTCATTAAAGATTTCTCTAAGATAACCAAGCCTCTAACTGAGCTATTGATGAAAGACGCTGAATTTGTCTTTGATGACAAATGCTTAGACGCATTTTGAACACTTAAGCAAGCATTAATATCAGCACCCATTATGCAACCCCCAGATTGGAATGAGCCATTCGAGATTATGTGTGACGCGAGTGATTACGCTGTAGGTGCAGTCTTAGGACAAAGAAAGGATAAAAAGCTTCATACAATTTACTACGCTAGTAGAACCTTAGATCCTACACAAATGAACTACGCTACCACAGAAAAGGAACTCTTAGCTGTCATGTTCGCTTTGGATAAATTTCGTTCTTACCTAGTAGGAGAAAAAATAATTATCTATAACGCTGCAATTAGGTACCTATTAAGTAAAAAAGACGCCAAACCAAGACTTCTGAGGTGGATTCTGCTCCTACAAGAATTTGATTTGGAAATCAAAGACAAGAAAGGCATTGAAAATGTAGTAGCTGATCACCTGTCAAGAATGGAAGGCATCTAACCTGACCAAGTACCTATTAATGACGATTTCCCTTATGAAAGACTCTTAGCCTAGTTGGAGAATAATACAATTGAATAATCTCTGATTTATAATGATACAGAGACCAATGAAGTTATAGAAGCTGATTACGCTAAGACCACACTGCCATGGTATGCTGATTTTGTTAACTATCTCGCAGCTGGAGTACTACCACCTGATCTAACCTACCAATAAAAGAAGAAATTCTTCCATGACCTTAAACACTATTATTGGGACGAACCACTGCTCTTCAAGAGGGGCGTCGATGGTATTTTCCGTCGTTGTGTACCCGAAGATGAAGTAGAAGATATAATTTCTCACTGCCATTCCGCTCCTTATGGTGGGCATGCGAGCACTTCGAAGACTTATGCTAAGATCTTACAAGCTGGCCTCTTTTGGCCTACTCTATGGAAAGATGTCCATATCGCGGTTATAAATTGCGACCGGTGTCAACGCACTGGCAACATTTCTAGGCGCGACGAAATGCCTCAAAAGGGTATTTTAGAAGTAGAGGTCTTTGACGTGTGGGGAATAGACTTCATGGGACCTTTTCCATCTTCTTTCGATAACAAATACATACTCGTTGTTGTTGATTATGTTTCAAAATGGATCGAGGTTGTAGCCGCTCCAACAAGCGACGCACGAGTAGTGAATAAGCTCTTCAAGAATATAATTTTTCCTAGATTCGGTGTTCCGAGACTAGTAATCAGTGATGGAGGTTCCCATTTCATTTCGAAAATCTTTGAGAAACTTCTATCAAAATATGGAGTCAAACACCGTGTAGCAGCACCTCACCACCCCCAAACAAGTGGGCAAGTAGAGGTCTCGAATAGATAAATTAAACAGATCTTAGAAAAGACCGTTGCCACTTCTAGGAAAGATTGGTCTTCAAAATTACACGAAGCTTTATGGGCTTATAGGACAGCTTACAAAACTCCCATAGGAACCACACCATTTAAGCTAGTTTATGGTAAATCATGTCACCTGTCGGTAGAAATAGAACACAAGGCTTATTGGGCTATCAAAACCATTAATTTAAATTATACCGCTGCGGGCGAAAAGAGAATTTTAGATCTACATGAACTAGAGGAACTTAGATTAGACGCTTACGAAAATGCTCGAATCTATAAAGAACAAAAAGATGGCATGACAAGCGTATAGCAATGAAAGAATTTAATGTAGGAGACGTTGTACTTCTGTTCAATTCAAGACTTAGACTCTTTCCAGGAAAACTTCGTTCTAGGTGGTTCGGTCCCTTTGAGGTTACTAAAGTTATGTCAAGTGGTGCAATATAAATAAAGGGTAGATCTAGTGAACCGTTTATCGTAAATGGGAAACGTTTAAAAAACTATCATTGCGTAGACAATAGAGACTATTCGACTGGTCTAAAACTTGTAGAAATGCCTGCAAATTCTTTAAGCTGATGTTTCTGATAAACTGTGTCGAGCTCCCAACATTAAATGAAGCACTGCATGGGAGGCAACCCACGACCTTTCTTTCATTCATTTTACTTCGTTTATTTTTATTTTTATCTTTTGTTTTAAATTTGCTTCACTAACAAATGCGGTATTTTTAATTAATTTAAAATCAGTGCTAATTGTCTTACTCTCTGCTTCCAGGACTTTATTTTCTACCTTCTTCCTTCTCCTCTGACTTATTCTTCTTACTAACATTAGAGATAGAAAACGAAGATACCATGATTGTGTTTTTTAAAAATGCGGCCAAATGGCACCGCTATGAGACCCTTTCCCATAGACCGATGGCTTTGACCAAATTTCCTCATGGGCCTACCATGACTGCTTTAGGCATTGGTGATAGCATTGACTATATGTTTAACCAGATTGGGTGGGAAGGATTTGCTAAGAAGAAACATTCAACCTACCATAGGTTAACCTTGGAATTCCTGAGCTCACTGACTTATAACCCTAATTATGGGATGGGATTTAACAAAGGTAGGATAACCTTCAGGCTGTTTGGATGCACTTTCCGCTTTAACCACCGTGAGATCGCGGAGCTATTAGGTTTTCCTAATGGCCCTGATGTTTTCACCATGGCACAAGAGGATTTGTTTATGGAAAATGAGCTTAGATTTTTCTGGAGTAGTATTTCTGGGTGATCACACCATGATCCACAGCCTATGAACTCCACTGATATTCATAACCCGGCCATCAGATATTTCCACATGATCTTAGCTTTCACCCTATTTGGAAAATCTGAAAACGATACCCTTGTGTCTAGAGATGAGCTCTTTATCCTGTATTGTGTATTTCAGTCTCGACCCGTCAATGGGGCTACCTTTATGTTTGACAACCTCTTTAGGATTACTCAAGCCAATCATGGTCCCATTCTAATCGGTGGCCTCGTTACTATTATTGCTGAAGCCTTGGAGTTTAGGGCACGTCTCTCTCGAATAAACCCTTTAGGAGGGTATCGCCCCATCAACATCACCTTTTGCTTTAATAGGGGATTGATCAGAAACCTTGGACCACACCATTTCCAGCTACTGATTAATAATGAGGTTGTACCCCACTTTACCTTACCTAACCATGAGCGCACAAGTGTGCACAACCGCCATAACAGGCTGTATGATTTGGATGGACCACAATTTGAGAAAGAACTTGATGACCATACCTCCGATATTGAAATAGATCCCGAAACACCTCCACATTACCATGATTTTCCAGACCACCCAATCAATGATGCCAATGCCATTCCTCTTGCCAACATTTATGCCACGTTGGAAGCCTTCCGTACCGAACTCAATGGCATGCAAGACAAGCTCCGTACTATCCGTCTTGATGTCATGGGTTTAAGGGACATTACTGTCGAGCAGCTTGATCATTTGAACCAAGCGGTGGAGTCTTTGAGACACAATATTGGCTGATTTTATTTTTGATATTTACCGCATTTTCCTTTAATTTTAACTTTAGTTTTTCCTTGTTATTTTTGGTTTTCAATTAAACTTATTGGTACTTCATGTGTTTGCATCTGCTACTGCTAGTCTATGGATATTGCACTACATTGCTGCTGTTAATGGATATTTATTTCACTATTATCTATTTTGTTAGCTGTGTTTGCAGCACTATTCTTTGTTTTTATGTTTGCTGCGTTTGCGACATTAAATGAAATTTCCATTTTTCAGTATATTTATATTAATGATTCAATCTTAATGGTGCAAATATGTTAAATGTGTAAAGTGTTATACGTTACTGGATGTTATAATTTTAATTTTAATTTTCTGAGGATTTGGAGTATGGCGACCGTAACATACCTATGACGCCCGTCACATGCATTTTAAGTGTGGTGATCGTGAGGCCATCTGTGACGACCGTCACAGGGTAAAACGCGTTCTCTGTTTTATCCAAAACATAACCGCTCTTCTCCCATTTTCTTCTCTTCTTCTCACCGTCCCACTCACCCTTCACCTCCATAACTCCATACCAGTTACAAATCTGTTCAAAATTCCCTTTTATTTTTCACTGATCCCTCCATTTACCACATTACCTTCTATTTAAATACAGAAACCCATTCCAAACTCACAAATTCCTCCCTCTGTACCGTAAACACAAACACATCCTCCAATCCTCTTGCATGCACCATGGCCCAAGAACCAAATCTTTCAACAATCATTTTCCGTGATGGAGAAGCTGGTGAACATCAAAGAGAGAAATACCTCAAATTCTACAGACACTCAATCCAACCAATGAGGTATCTCGACATATCCTGTCTACAAGAGCTTGGATTAGTGGATGGTGTCCAATGGATGCTCACTAATTCAGGGCTGACTCACCTTTGCACCCACAATCTTCCGACATATGAAGCTTTAACTTTAGAATTTTTAAGTTCTTTCTCCTACAACACACCCTCAGATGATGCGTAATATCTCACCGGCTCCGCTTCGTTCAGAATGTTCAACACTGAATATTCTTTGACCCAAGACGAGCTAGGCAACATGCTGAATTTTCCACGAGGAGACGGTGTTTAGTATCGTATCCCTCGTGATCCAAACTCATTGAACGTAGCATTTGAGGTATGGAGAAGTTTAACCGGTGAAAGCACTACAATCTGGGAAGGACTTAATGCCACATTCATCCATAATCCAGCCATACGATATTATCAACGTGTCTTAGGCCACACCATTTTCGGGAGAGTCAACAACCATAAGGTAAATTCCAAGGAGCTTTTCTTCATGCATTGTGTTTTCACGCCTATACCGATCAATGCCATATCATTTCTGCTAGCACACATTCATTCTAGTTGTGCGAGAGGTGCTACTCCCTTCTGTTTTGGAGGAATAGTTACTTCTATAGCACTTGCTTTAAATTTGGAAGAGAGGCTTACGGACCTACCATCTGTACCGGCTGTATATCTGGATATAGAGTATTGCCGCAATGCACATTTGATTAAAGCCAGAGATGGTAAGAAGTACAACCTTATGGTGAGGAACAGGGTAGTTAGAAGTATTGTTTTGCCTTGCCCTGCTCGTATAGATCCACAAATGATGGCAAATTGGATCTTTGATTTGGATGCCCCTGAGCCTAATGAGGTTGCACCCAAAGGTCAGCCTGATGATGAGTATGATGAGATGGAGCAGGGTGCACCCGAGGAAGACCAACAACAACATGCTGCACAGTTTGCAAGCTCATCATCCCGATGTCGTCGAAGAAGTGACCGCGCTCCTGCTACTAATGATGACGTTCTCGCAGTTATTATGCAAATAAATAAATTAAATGCCCAGAGATACCAGAGGCACCAGACACAGCACACTGACATGATGAGTCTCTTGCGACAAATCCAACAAGATCAGCGTGACTAAGGCGAAAGGATGGAGCGAAGGATGTCAAGCGTCATCGATGAGATGGGCGCCTTGACTATGCGAGCGGATGGCTTGCAAGACTACATCTATCATATGGGTATGCCACATCAGTTTGGACAGAACGGACATGGACAAACACGAGGCAGATCACGTGGACCCCAATAGCTTACTTTTCTATTTTAGTTATTCCTTTCTCTTTTACATTATCTCGAAACATTGAGGACAATGTCCGATCTAGTGTGGGAGAGGAAGTACTAGTTTTTAGTTATTTTTCTAGTTTTTGTTGTTATTTCCCTTCATCAACGTTAATGTAACAACAAGTTATTATATGCGTATGTTTTCCGTATTATTTAATTCCTCCACCTTATTTAGCCTTAACAAAAAAAATTTGGTGGGATTCGATACATAACTTGACATGCCCTTAGAGTATATAGGTAGGCTATGTTAGAAACATGAGAAAGATTTAACAAAATTGATACCGTCTTGACACTCTAGACCCCTCGAATGTTCGTGATCAGTTTGAGTACCTTTTATACCGAGGCCTTAAGCTTTAGTTCTAAACTAGCCCCAAGTAGTTTATATTAGCAGTTAACACTGTCTAAGCGCAAGCTACGTGGAGAGCCGATGCAAATAAGTGATTGATGCCTAAAGATGCCAAAAATTGAAAAATTTCACGCCTTTGACTGTGGAAAATAAAAAGAAAATGCACCAAATCTAAAGGATGCAAGATATGCGAAAGGCAAGAGAAACCTGTTGTTAGTTGGTTCAGAAGTACCTGGTACTGAACTCGGTAGGGCGAACTACGGTTCGATCCCCCACAACTTGCAATCGGTGTATATACAAAGGGTTACCACACTTGTGTACCAGACCCCGTGTTTAAAGGATCAAAATCACTAACAGGCTACTCTACGACGTGCGTGCAAAGGCAAAGGGCTTAATGTGATTGCGTCGGAATGAAAACGGGTGAAATAGAAATGAGAAGCATTAGGTTAAGCTATAGTAGAATGATTCGGACTGGTTTGTATAGGGGGGTTTATGACCATGTTTCATGTTTTGTGTCATTAATGTATCTTTGATGTTTGATTTGAGTATCTATCGTTTTAACAAAATGTCGCACAACCACGTACGATTTGGAGATGTGTCAAGTATTTATGTTGGATCAATGTTTCTGAACTGATTATTTGCTTGAGGACAAGCAAAGGCTTAAGTGTAGGGCAGTTTGATAATACGATATTACATTACATATTTGCCTTGATTTACATTAAATTATTTCATCGTTTTCGTTATTTACGTATTATTTTGCAAGTGTTCAAGCTCATTTTCAGGTATTTTATCTCAAACATCTTGCATGAGAAAAGAAGAGAGAATAGAAGAAAGAATAGGAAAGAAGGAGAAGAAAGAAGACAGATGACAGAAAAATAGGAAACTACACTTAATTAGTGTAGCGACCGTCACACAACATGTGGTGACCGTAACGCCTTCAAAGTGTGTCCCTCGTCACAAGGCGTATGGCGACCGGCACAGCTTGTTTACTCAGTAAACTTAAATTACGTGGATCACTCAACATCAGTATCAATTCAACGCACGTTCCCGCACACATTCAGAGCAGTCGAAGTCTTTCGGAAATCTCTCAACTCAACAAAGATTCTCCAATTTTATCGACGAAAATAACTTCCACTTCTGAATTTTTCTCTCCCACACTTTCTGCTGAGCACTATAAATGAGAGGCAGTTGGTAACGTGCAAGGGGGACTTACTTTTGCTGCAGAGATTATTTTGTTCAGAGCTTTTGATTTCTTTCATTCTTCCACTTTACTTTCCTAGCACCCAAATAGCAATAGTTTCCTACACCGGGGAGCTATTGCACTTTAGTTAGATTTTCATTTGTTTTCGTTTTCATTGTTCGAGCAAGCAAATCCTACCGACCTGTGGAGGATTGTTAAACTTCAAGATTCAATTGTTTTTCATGTTTTTATTTAATTAATAGAATTGCCTTTAATTTTAAATACCATGCATGAATTAATGTTTTACTGCTTTTGTTTGTGTATGTCTGTACTAGTTAAAATGTCCGGCTAAACCGTTTATATCGGTATGTAATTAAGTCGACCGAAAAGGGATTTGATAAGTCTCGACTTAACTGTACACCACTTATTTTTCTGGTTTCAATTTCTTAAATTAAATGGACTCTGTTACGAGAGTAACAAGGTAACGAAGGTTACGACCAATACAACGAGAGTTTGAGATTTTAACCGGATAGCTGAAATTGGACATTGATTTTAAACACAGCGAGAGCACTTTAAAATCAATTAGGACTTGTTAGTTCTCAAAAAGTACTTTTAAATTCAAATGGTTTAGCGAGAGCAAACATTCTGATTTAGGAGTATAGTCAGAGTCAATAAACACGAGAGTGTGATGTAAAGACTTTTATATTGATATTTTCTACTGAAGAATATTTTAACTTATTTATATGCCGACGATTTATTGAATCCCCGATGGTAGACGAGTTACATACCGATATTCCGTTATATTTTATTTGAATCTAAATTCTAGTTTACCATTAGTTTCCCGTTTGCACCTTAACCTATAAAATCACCAGCCTTAGCTAAACATAGTAACAATCCGATAACATTAGTTTGATTATCAGTCCTTGTGGGTTCGATATCTTTTAAAACTACGTGATTAGACTGTGTGCTTGCAGTTAGTACCCCAATAGACTCATAAAGTCGCGACCACCTAACATGAACCAACAAAGTTACACAACAACAACAAAAACTGAAAGGGAAAAAATCAACCATAAACAACCTCCTTCTTTGTCTACCCATTTCCATCCAAGGCGAAGCAACGCATATACAAATGTTTGTTCACCAGTTGATGAAACAACAAACGTTATATCAGAAGAAATCACACAAAATTACTGAAACCACAAAATCACACAAAAAAGAAGGATAATATTATAGATTATTATTTATTGCCTGAAATCATATAAAGTGAAAGGGAAAAAATCATACCTAAACAACCTCCTTCTCTGTCTACCCGTTTCCATCCATGACAAAGCCACGCACAGACAGTTTCCCAGACATGAAAGTTGAAGAACCTGAAAAAAAAAATTAGAACAAAGTCAAAAGAAATGGAGAGGATATCGATAGTGTTGCTATGTTAGTAAATTGAGGAAGAAGTATTAGTAAAATCACACAACATTTAACAAAAACAGTTTCAAAAGACAAAATGACCCAATAAAATTACAGAATAAGTTGAAAACTATGATTTTCTAGAAATAAAATCATAAACTGAAGTAGTAATGATTCAGCAATAATATCAGCTTATCAGAGTCATAAACGTAGCAGCTGCTTGTTCAATCACAATTGTTGATGTCGGAGTCTTCTACAGGTAACCCAAATGAACGAAGAAGGCGCTGCATTGGTTCCAGAAGAGGTTACTATCAGTTTCAAGATAATCATCGAAATCAAGAAAAAATTAGGGATTAGAGTTTATCAGATTCAACTGGCACAAATAACCAAAATAAAACAAACCTCCTTCTTTGTCTACCCTTTTTCATAACCTAACATTGTATTTAACTCATGTGTGACCTCAAAAACCATATCTGTGTCATCGAAATGAAGGAAATAAGTTGGGATTAGACATTATCAGTTACATATGTATAAAGTGAAAGGGCTAAATATCATACACACAGAACCTCCTTCATTGTTTACCCCTTTCCATCAAGGGCGAAACCACGCATAGAGAATCGTTTGCTCACCCTTGAAAATTCGACCTGTTTGAGTTTTCCGCGATTCTCCATCAGCCAGCGTGACCCAACACAACCAAACCTGAAACAACAAACATTACATCGGAAGAAATTAGGAAAAATTTAGGAAACCCTAAAATCAAACGTAACCTGATCCAAAGACCATTATTGTTTGGGGTTTATACGATTAAACCAGAAGAGGGAGAATAGGATGCTGATGATGTTGTTACACAGTGATGGCTGAGTAATACGAAAAGAAACAGGAGAAGGTTGAAGATGACGGCAAAATTTCAACCTAAAGTGGACATTGGAAACGGAGAAAGAGAAAAGAGAGAGTGAGAGAGAGAGAGGATCATTCGAAAAAATGAGTAGAGAGAAAAATTGGGTAATAAAAATGATTTGAATTTGAAAATAATCAATTACAGTGTTTTTCATAAATGAAGAGGGAATCAGAAAAATAAAAAATAAAAAATTAAGATGTACGGAAAAGAGAGTTTGGGAGAGTGGTTGATAGAGTGACATGTGGAGCAAAGGGTAGAAAGGTAAAAATGGTGGTTGCTGATTTTCTTATATGGTAGATTTAGAAATCCTTTTATTATTACAACTCTATCAATCTTAAAAAAAACATATTTTTTTTATATTTTTCACAATTGTTTTTTTACAAATTATGTATTTAATATTTTTTTTCTTTTTTCTAATAATATTTTGATATTTTTAAACTTGTTTGAATTCTCATGACAAATTGGGTAACATATCCGCGATCCACACTAGAACCCGTGCGGACGCACAAATTTCCCTTTAATTGGTTTTGAAAAGTTGTTACGGCGCCAGACCAACATCATGGCATGGTGTAGTTAACTATGAATGTGCTAAAAATAAATAACTCTTGATGCCATATAATGAAAAGATAACTATGGGCATGTTGGTTATATATATATATATATATATATATATATATATATATATATATATATATATCAAAAATAATTTTTATGAAAATTTATTTAATACGGTTTTAAATTAAGCGATTATCAACAATTTTGATTCTCAAAAAGTGTCATAGTTAAATAAGTAAACACTGTTTGAAGCGTGGATATAAAACAGAATAAAGATATGATATGATATGATATAGACAAAATAAGGCTTATCCTATTATGTATTTGATTCACACATAATAGCATATATATATATATATATATATATATATATATATATATATATATATATATATATATAAGGAAATGCTAACATACACCCAAAATTGGTGGGTCCCACACAAAAATACACTTCATCTATTTTCTTTCTATTTTTTTCTTCATCTTTTTAATGTGGGTCCCACCCAAAATAGGTGGACCCCACACAAAAGTACACTAAAGTGTATGTTGCTAATGCACACCTAGATAGGTATGCATTAGCATAACCCATATATATATATATATATATATATATATATATATATATATATATATTAAGAAAAAAATTAATTTTATATAATTAAAAAAAATTCATTGACACTACTAAGTAAACAATTTCAATTTTTCTTGATAAAGATCATGAGTTCTATTATATATGTTAGATAAGCAAAATTAATGTATGTATATATAATATTTAAACGACTGAATGACCCTTGCAAAAAAATATATTTAATTTGATAAAAAAAAATTAGTATTCATATTTTTAAAATTATACTAACTATTTCAATTTTAATACTTGCAATTTATTAGGTTTTAATTTTTTATATTATATAAAGTTTTAAAATTACACTTATGACAAAATCATATATATTTTTAAAGAATTATTTATTGATATTTTTTAATTTAATATCAAATTAATTTTTATTAATATTTTATTATATTTAATTTTTAAATTATATTTAATAAAGATAAATTTGTAAATTATTTTCTTATCCTAGTCTTATTCTAATCCAGCTCATATTTAAGATAAAATTTGAACTATTGAAGTAGAATAGGATAAGTTTTATGATTAACTTATCATATCATGTTGTGTCATCAAACACTGGATTGAGATAGGATATGATATTGATATTATATACTGTCTCTTATTCTATGCACCAAACGGACCCTTTAAGTAATATTTTATGGAAAAATCATTTAAATTAATTTTTTAATTTAAAACATTTCTATATATGCAAGATAGAGATTATGCAAGTAGTAAATTGTAACGATTTTTAACATTAATTGCAAATGATAGCTAAATCATGACTGACCAATTATAATTTTAAATGCAATAAATCCAACTCTTAGACACATAAACGTGTAGCCAACCTTATCTCAAACAAAAAGAGTGTTTTGTCTAAAACAGTACACGCAATATTTGCCATGTGATCAATCATTAACAAATATTCACTTCAGTGATTTTAAGCTTCAAAAAATGAGTTCAAAGACATTCATGAATTCTATGCTGCTGTTGTTCATTTTGGCTTGGTTGGTTGGTTTGAGTAATGGTGAATGTGAATTCAAAGCAATCTTTAACTTTGGGGATTCAAATTCAGACACTGGTGGATTTTTTGCAGCTTTTCCAGCTGAAACTCCTCCCTTTGGAATGACTTATTTCAAGAAGCCAGTTGGCCGTGCTTCAGATGGCAGACTCATCATTGATTTCTTAGGTAATAATAATCTAAATGTATTTCATATGATATCATTCCCTGTGATTGATTTCATATGATTCATGAATGTCTTTAAACAACCAAACATTTTTGTTGATTTGATTTTGCAGCTCAAGCTATTGGAATTCCATTTTTGAGTCCGTATCTACAATCAATAGGATCTGATTTTAAACATGGAGCAAATTATGCTACATTGGCGTCCACTGTGCTTCTTCCGAACACTTCTTTGTTCGTCTCTGGACTCAGCCCTTTCTTCCTTGCTATTCAGTTCAACCAGATGAAGCAATTGGTCGCCAAAGTTAAAGAAGCTGATCAAAAAGGTACAAAACCGATAGTATAACTGTCACCAATAGTTATGAAATGATGTGAAAAAGTTGCATATGATTCTGTTGTAACGCGCTGATTTTTTCGTTGTTCTTCAGATATGAAACTTCCTTCACCGGATATATTTGGAAAATCTCTATATACATTTTATATTGGCCAAAATGATTTCACTTCCAAGTTAGCAGACATTGGCACAGGTGGAGTGGAAGAGTTTCTCCCTCAAGTTGTTTCACAAATTGCTGCAACCATTAAAGTAAGAGCAATTTATGTCTATTGTTAGTCACGAGACTCGACACCAACATATTCTGCGGTGACGAAAATTGATTTTGCAAATAAATGTTATTAACTTGGAATTTTGCTCAATGAAATTTGTAGGAGCTGTATAATCTTGGTGGGAGAACATTTATGGTGCTTAATCTTGCACCAATAGGATGCTACCCTTCCTTCTTGGTAGAGCTTCCTCATAATAGTACAGACCTTGATGAATTTGGATGCATGGTTTCTTACAACAATGCTGTTGTGAACTATAACAACATGTTGAAAGAGTCACTGAAACAAACTAGAGAAAATTTATCAGATGCTTCTGTCGTTTATGTGGATACCTACACTGTTCTATTGGAGCTCTTCCAACATCCTTCTTCCCATGGTTCAAACACTCATCTCTCAACCCTGTTATAGTTTTTTATGATACATATTTTAACTTCTGAAAATTATCTCGTGTCACTGACACTTGCGATAGAAGACATGTCACGTGTTTGTGTCTGGTGTCTGATCTAATACGTATGTGTTAGTGTCTGACGTCTGACATCAGACACATGCTGTTGATGTGCCTTGCTAGATAGATGTCAGTGGGTTGTCTTTGTGTGTGATTTTTATGTTTTTGGATTATTTGAAACAGGACTTGAGTATGGTACAAAAGCATGTTGTGGCTATGGAGGTGGTGAGTACAACTTCAATCCTAAAGTTTATTGTGGCAATACTAAAGAGATAGATGGGAAAAATGTGACAGCAACGGCATGCGATGACCCTTACAATTATGTGAGTTGGGATGGGATACATACCACAGAAGCTGCAAACAAGCTTATAACAGATGCTATTCTTAATGGAACATATTCTGACCCTCCATTTCCATTTCAACAACATTGTGATCTTCAACCAATAGGTTGATTCATTTTAACATCATTGTTTCTTATCTATTTATCTAGTTTGTCTCTTGATGAATGTTTGAGATTTAATAATGTACTCCCTAGATTTAGGTGAGATTTCAAATTTCAAAAAAGTAGTAATATAAGAGTTTACAGGACATATACTGTCAGTGTAAAGAAATTTTACTGATAAATCATCAATCTATCAAATCATCCAAATTACATTTTGAAAAAACTATTAAATTTAACATATGATATTTAGATTGTGTCATGTTGGTAAATACCAATAACTTAATTTTAAAAAAGTAAAGGTAATGAAAAATAAATGCAAATGATTAAAATATATGTTTTTGAAAAGTAAAATCTCAGGGTTAAAAAATATTTACAAGATCATCAGATGATATTTTATACTAAGAACCAATTTGGAATTTACCCTACACACCAGCATTTCATTTGGCTGCAACCAACCCCTTTGTGGTTGCAATGTGTCTCACAAATAAAAATATGAATGGTTTTCATTCAGAGTCATAAACATATATATAAGAGTTGCTGCATTATTTTCAACAATGAAATGGATTAATACAAGGTTGATACTGATAGAGATTGAACAAATTCTATTCTATATCAAGAAGGGATACAAATGCCTCTCATATAACAAGACATACAGCAAAGCAAACAAATGATGAGCAAGGAACATCAACATGACTTGCTACTAATACAGTTCTATTCGGTTCCGGCAATTCTCTTTTTCAGTGCCTCAATATCCGTAGCTAGTTCCTTTCTGCTAGACTACAGAAAAACAGTTATATCAATAGAACACCAAATCAGATTCTGATTGCAAAAAGAGGATATCCGATGCAAGAAAGTACACATAGACATTCTTATATGGCCTGTCATAAAATGCGAGAAATCTATGTTTGGAACCTAAGCAATATACATACAAAATGGCGATTTTATATGTATTTTACGAGTTGAATTCATTGATAATCATGCCACTTTTGAATTTCTTCAATTTCTCATTTTTCAGAAAACAACATATTGATGAATGAATATGCATTTGGCATACCTTAAACAGAAGGTACCGGTAGACAAACCATCCAGTGTACCCTAGTCCTACCAACTCCATAATCTTTGGAAGCTGGAAAATAAATAAAGTTGTTTCATATTGGTTCAAACTTCAAAATGCCTTGTAGAGCAGAAAACCGAAGCATTGCATTCGATTGTACTCAATGAAAAAGAAGTGAATTCTGGCTTACCAAGGGGACTGAGTTGATGGCACCTACAAGAATTGAAGATAACCAAACAGCAACTAAACCACCACCACCATACAGAAGCACGGTGGACTTGTTTTCAAGACCATCCCACTGATAATGAAAAATGCAGGAAGATATAATTTCTACTTTGTTAGTAAAAGTGTAAAAGCCGTTAGGGTTAACACCATAACATCAAATTAAAGGGGTATCCGGTATCCGGTATCCGGTATCCGGTATCCGACACGACTTCAATGTGTTAGTGACTTAGTGTCATGTGCGGTTTGTGTTTCTTATTTAGAATAGAAAATGGAACATTATGGATTTGACAGAAATTAAATATTCAACATGAAGCTAAATGATTGAAATCGACAAATTATATAAGCTTCTTGCCTTCTCCTTCAAATCGGTAAACAACTCATTGGTATCGATAGAAGTGGATGTATCATCTGAAGAAGAAGCTCTAGTCTGATGCAGAGAAAACTTCCTCAACTCTATATAGGAGGAAACAAGAAAATAACTTAGAATTAAAAAGAAACAGTTAATCAAAAAAGAATCAGAGGAACTAGCAGTTTGAAGTGAACATTAAGTGTGTTTTTGATTATGCATTGAAAAAAATTGTTTATGTAAAATTGATTATGGTTAAAAGTGAGTTGAATGTAAAGTGATTTATGTTTGAATATATTCTTGCAAATGTGAGTTGGAGAGTAAGTGTGTGTTTGCATTGGCGGTAGACAAAATTGATTTTGATAGAATTGAGTTTGGTAGAATTGATTTTAACATAATTGAGCTTAACAAAATTAATTTATGTTTGGATACATTTATGTAAAAGTGAGTTAAACAATAAATTGCAGTGTAAAAATCACGGTTAAACTCAGAAGCTACAAATTCAAACTTCAAGTAGAATCAATTTTGGATACAGAATCAATTCTACTTTAGAAGAACCAAACACCTCAAAATCACTACAGAATCAATTCTACACCTCTTCCAAAAGCCAAACCAAACATGCTATAAATTTAAGCATAAAAATCACATTTAGACTCAAAAACTACAAATTCTATCTACAAATAGAATCAATTTTATAAAATAGAATCAAACATATCAAAATCAATTCTACGCATTCATAATCAATTCTACCTGCTCCAACCGTGAAACCAAGCCTACACTAAAAGTAGAACAAAAAAACGGTGTAGGGATTCATCTTAAACTACATACATGGAATACTTTTTGTTTTAATCAAAAACGTTTACATTGGTTCCAAATTTATAGATGCCAAAATTGATTCTAGAGAATGTATTTCAGTTAAAACTGATTATACCTCCATAATCGATTTTATTAAATGATTATTGAATTGAAGCACCTACTAAAAAATGTGCACGTTAAGAGTTACTACAACACAATGAAATTGAAAGAGTATATATATAGAGTGAAAACAAGAGAGAGAAAGAGAAAGAATACCTGAAAACTGTTTTAGGAGAGGGGAAGAAGAAGGAGTGGTGGTGGAGAGGCGAGGAGGAGGGAGATAAGGCAAAGCGGAGCAGCGAGTGGTGGTGGTCAGTAGCCGAGGAAGAGGAGGGACTAACACTGTGCTTGTGCTTGCTGCCATTGCCATTACTATCTCTCCAAATTCTTTCTTTTTCTCTCTCACTCCTTTTTTTCTGTTATCCTTTCTTGTTTAGATTGAATTTGAGAACAAACTTGCTTGTTATCCATACTGTAATGTGTTTTGGGACACTGGTTTTCAGTGGTTGACACGTGGATCAATCTTAGCTTTTTATTGGTTGATTATCTATCTTCAAAATCCAGATTGCACCTTTTTTTTCAATTTTCATTTTTTAAATATCATTCTCTTTTTTCTTTTGGGGGTTAATTTTATTGTTAGACTAATGTTATCTTGTGTCCCTCGAGTACAAGTTAAGAAATCTATTTATATTAATTTTGTATTGAAAACAACAATTAAATAATTAATTTTTTATTTTTATTAAAATCAATTCACAATTTCCAAGATAAGTTTTATTTATTTAGTTTTTAACTTGTGCCCAAAGGCACAAATTAGCATTACTCTTATTGTTATTTACTTTTTTTTTTAAATAAGTTTAAATGCATTTTTGGACAAGTGGTCTTTTAATTTTGATGACCTTTTGATTTTTGTGATTCCATTCACTTTTGTAGTTGTGGCATTGATGATTGAGATTAGAATCTCTGGACTTAAATCCATTCCTTACCAACCAAAGCGCAATATACATATTATGTTTTAACATGTATCTATTAACTTTATAAACACTCAAATTATTTCTAACAAAAATAATGTGAGACTATATTCTAATCAATTTGTGTTCAGGCATTTGTGTCCATGTATTATTATTAGAGAGTAATGTCAATGGTTACACTTACAAGAATAAACCACAAATATGGTTACTATGTTTCTCTTTCACTTCAATCACGGACTAAAATGGAAGAGTTTGTGAACACAAGTAATAACTTAGAAGAAAAAAGAAGCCCAAGAATTTTGCATCTTTACAAAGTGAATGTTTTGGTTGAAGCAAAGTAATCCTGTCATGCAGCTGAAGTGAGTCATCCTTCGTCATGGCTACAAACTCCTCAAAACTGATGTGATGTAAAACAAAGGAACATAATAAAGATAGTGTGTGAGACATTGGATCGAACTCTAGTTTGGCATGTTGTTGAAGTCTGCTCACATGTTGTTGTCGAAGACCTACATGCTGTAGTCGAATTGTGTTCTAGTATGTAGTTGTCGATTTGGGTCTGAATGTGTGAAAAACACAAGAAAAGGGGTTTGAATTGGTTTTTCAAAATAATTTTTTTTTATTCTAACACCCTTTTAATAACTCTTTAACTTATGGATGATAATCTTAATGAAACTTGAAAGAGATAACACGGTATGTTTATACTAGTTCACTTGAGAATTCCTCAAGTTAATCTTGTCCACCCGCCAAGGTGATTTTGCCTCTCTCAATCGAGGTCTTAATCCACTAATCAATATATTAATACAATGCACTAGCCAAAATGCTGGTGACTAACAACAACCTCTAAAACTCTCAAGTTCTAGACTTCACAAGAGATCAAACCACACTGGTCTCTCTTAAGGAACAACCTCTAAGACTCTCACTAGTCCTAGACTTCTCAAGAAATTTAACCTCACCAGGTTTTTCTCAAGGATCTTCAAACAACAGTTTAAAAAAAGTTTGTTTACAAGATATTGCTTCTAGCACAAGATGAATATGTAAACTATTTTACAGCATAGAAAATGACCCTTTTTGAATGATAATAGCAATATAGAGCGTGTTGTTAAGCGGAGCAGTTGTTATCATTCTTTGAGTCTTTAAGTCCTTTTATAGCTGAGTAAAAGTAGTCGTTGCAAGGTAATCATGACTATTGACGGCGGTTTGGTAGAAACGTGAGGACAGATAAAACCTTTTGTGTCCTGTCTTATCAGTATATCTTCGTTGGCACTGTTACCAAGAAATCTTCATTTAAACTTTTGCACAGTTACCAAGATATCTTCGTTTGAACTTCGTTGCTTAGTCTTCTAATCTTCTTAACTTCAGAGGCTACTGTGAGCATGAGTAAGAAGGGAAAACGTAGCTTGATTCTTAAGATCTTCAAGTCTTGGAGTCCTCAGAACAGCGCCTTCGGAGTCTTCAGCACTTGGTCTTCAGAACCTTGTTCACTTAGAAAATTGTCTTCATATCTTCAGAGGCTTCAAATGGTATATAGTTGAAGCATGAGTAGAGACTATTGGTTAGGTCTTCAGAACCTTTACCAGAGAGTGAAAATCTTCAGCATTAGGACTTCGTTCATCACAACAGCATTTGGACTTCGTTCATCAGAACCTCAGTCTTCATACTTTCAGAACTTGTTTTCTTTATCAAGTGAAACGCGTAGGCAAAATATTCTTTCAGCATTATGTTCACACCAATTAACAGAAGCATAACCTGTTTGTTAGATTCTCAAAAGTAACAAACATTAGTCTTACAAAATTGTTCATACAAACATACTCGTTTGATATCATCAAAACTTAGAAGTCATATTGCAGAACCAAATCTTGTTCTTACAATCTCCCCCTTTTTTATGATGACAAAACTAAGTATTTTGATGACACAATTTTGTACATAATGCAAGAGTAATAAAAAGTTTTAAGGAATGCTTATCCTTCGTATGAGGTACTCCCGCTGAGTCTTAGACTTGGTGAATTTCTGTGGATGGACTCCCCTTGATTTCAATAGGTCAGATACTGAAATCATCGTAGTCTTTAACAGAGTTCTGATTAACTTCATAACGTTTTAATCGAATCAGAATTCCTGAAAATAAAAACAATCTAATAGAAATAACAGTTGTTAGCATGTAAACAGCGTTGTTTTTCAGAGATTGACTATGAGAATCAAAATATCACATTCATTACTTCTCCTCCTTTTTGTCATGATAAAAAATAATTGTTGTCCAAGGGTGTAAAACAAAAAACTAGAATCTTTAAAAACAAAAGAAATACAAATGAGCTTAGGTGCTTCCAGAGGACATCTTGTCCAAAATCTTCTGAAGCATGCTCTGGACATTTGCATTGACAGTCTTTTGTTCTTCAAAATTTTCTCTGAATTTCTGTTGTTCTCCTCTGATTTCTTCAATTACGTTCTCTAAACGCTTCACAGCAGGGTCAGATGAGGAAACAACTAAAGCATCTTGCTTGGCCTTTTCCGTGGCTTCAACTTGTTGCGCCAATCTGGCTTCTTCAGCAGCCTTTTCTGCTAGAAGTCTTGTTTCTTCAGCAGCTTTTTCTTCAGCTTCTTTTTGTTTTGCGGCCAAAAACTTGAGTTCCCTAATCCGCTCTTCAGCTTCTGCTTTTTCCTTTGCCAGCTGAACTCCAGCAGTTATAGTGGCGTCTGAGAAGCTTGCAATTCTTGCAAGTTTAGAATCTAACCATTTCGGGAAGTTTTGACAAGAGTTTTCAAGCTCTAGAGGCTTGATACTTGTGTTCATTTCTGCTCTTAACTTTGCAACTTTCTTTAGCGCCTTGTTACGAAATTGAATAATTCATTCTTCAAGGGTTGTTGGAAGGGGTACATTATAGATGACTAAAGCAAGGTCAGGTTCAGTATAGTTGGTTTCGGACGGTGCTGGATGAGAAACAATCTCAGTAAGAACATGTTCAGTCGTTTGTTGATCAGTAGAAGAAGATACCTCTGGGGTAACTGAAATCAGGAGAGGTTCAGAATTTGGAGATGGAAGATCAGAGTGTTGGATTGAGGATTCAGCAATGATTTTTTGATGAAAAGTGTAGGACATCGGTGAGACAGATATATCTGGTTGGATGATTGAGGTGGTTGTTGATGAAGTGTATGTAGGAATTGCTTTGGATTGGATAGGTGTACTGATTGATGGAAAGGAAATTTGTGGATTTACAGGAATAGAGATTGGTGATGGTGGAATTGAAAAAGATGGTGGCTTGAAACTGACTTATGGATTTGAGGTGGGAATATAGGTAGCTTGAGATGATGATAGTGTAGTAGCAGTTTTAGTAACATTCAATGAAACGGAAGTATTAATAACATACTTATTGGTATTTCCAAGAAGAAGAGACTGTAGAGTGGAGGTCTTAGCTTTGTTATCCTTCTTCCTTTTCTTAGGCTCAGAATCTTCTTCAGTTTGTCTCCTCTTGCTCCTGGTAATATATTTAGGTTTTGGAGCGACATCTTCAATTCTGAATTTGGTCATGTCATGTCCTTCTTCTCTCATTATGGCAACGAATCCAGCAATTGTATTTATATGATCTCCTTTGTGATAGATGGGATAGTCTCTTACTGGAAGTCTGTGTTAGTTCTTGTAATTGGCTGAAATTTTGGTAAAACAATGTTAATGTCATGGTTGATGTTTCAACATGAGCTTCTAACATTATTGTTATGTTTGGTTAACATTCTGGTATTGTGAAAGTAGTTAAGGTGTTGAAGAGTTAAAGTGCTGAAGAGTGATGTCACATGCGATGTCTTGACATCACTATACCAGAACATTAAAACATCAGGTTGTGATGTTTTTAGGGCTGCACGCATTAGGTTGATTTAAGGAGATCTGTTAGTTAAATTGGATGCGAAATTTCTTGGTGCAATTATTAATGAAGAAGATTAGTTTGTTGCTAGTTTAATGCAAAAAGATATGGAGAATAATCAGAGTTAATTATGAAGATTTAATTGAAGATCTATTGAGGAGAGAATCTGTTGCAGATTTGGTACAGAAGATTTGAAGGCCCAAACCAGTTGGGAAAAAGTTATAAATAGAATGCTTGTAATCTAGAATAGATAAGGGTCAAAGATGTAGATCATTAGGGCTTTGTCTAAGTGAACCACTCGGGTTGTGAGATGGTCACTGTGTCCTTACTCAGAAACCTGTAGGTAATGAGTATTGTATTGTTCTTGGAGGAAGCTTTGAAGCAACTCCTAGGTGTGTTATGGAAGTGTGACTTCTACTTTTCTGTGATTGAAGAGTTTTTGGAAATCAAGCTGTTGATGTAGTGGCGGAGATGTTGACTGCTAGACATCATTTCAATGATTGGGAGTGAGATGGAGTCTCTTGTCTAGGGTGGACTTAGATAGAAGGGTCATTGGGTAGTGATTCAATTAGGTAGATTGTCAACTGGTTTGTTGAGTCTGTAATTTGATACTACTAATAGTGGACTTCCTTCCTGGCTTGGTATGCCCCCAGATGTAGGTTGTTAGACCGAACTAGGTGAACAACTCTTGTGTGTAATTATGTGCTGTTATTGTCTTGTTCATACTGCAGATATTGATGTTGTGACATCACACTTAACATCACATATCTGAGACCAGAATTTCAGTCTGTTTTTTATCACAGTGTCGTGAGAGATAGACAAGGGTTTCACTTCAATGTTCATGACCATTTTCATATGCTTAAGGTTAACAGCATTGAAAGCCTCTCCTATGCTTGCAGTCAGGTATTCTGTATATTTTGCTTCTTTGACTAGATACTCCACTAAGCCATTTTCAACAAAGGCATCAGAGAGAAGTCTTCCGAAGGGAATGTAGTTTACAATCTTTCTTTCCGGCGAGGCCGTTGTTCTTGTCTTGCGTACCATATCCCTTAGATAGTAGAACAAAATTGATGGTAGACACATTTTCTCATTCTTATGCAAATAGTACAACATGTACTTTTGATTTGCATTGAAGAAGTCAGCAGCACTCTTTGAAGGTCTTGGATTGATACACCCAAGAATAATCTTATGCCAGATTCTCAGATTATCACGCAAATCCTTGCTTTTATACTCTGTTGTCCCAAATTGATAATTTTTGAAGATTACTTTGTTGATGACAGAGTCAGATTTCTCAGTCTTTCCATAAACCCATTTTCCTTCCAAAAAATTCATTCCTAGCAGATCTGAAATTGACTTCTCAGTGATAATAATCTTTTGATCCATAACAAAAGAGACAACATGAAGATCATCCGTTTCAGCTTGCCTCCAGAATTCTTTTTCTAGAGCTTCATAGGTAGGACCTCTAAGTCTGTCAAAGTAACTTTTCCATCCTTGAGTGTTTAGTTGATCAACTAGGTTAAACCCATTGTCACGAATATTGTCGAAATCGACATCTAGTTCTTTTAGAACGATTAGATCATCTGCATGCACAACACAAGTAACTGAGGAATTTCTTTGTGTTACATGGTTTGCATCGATCGTCGGAAGAGATGATGAAGTCGAAGTAATAGTTGCGGTGGTCGCAGAGGTTGTAGAAGGTGCGACAGATGAAGATGGTAACTCTTGAGAGGGATTTAGCGACGCTTCAAATTCTTTGGAGAAGCGAACAGTTTCTTGTTGAATGGTGTTCATCATGATGATGGTTGAGATCGGAGAGGATGAGGAATGTGATTGAGTGTTTGAAGGAGAGGGGGAGAGAGATATGATTTAGGGTTTTAGAGTTTCTATTCGAGTGAGAGTGGGAATAAGACATTTTGAATAGGTATTTAAAATGTTTTTGAAAACCTAAAGGGATAGACACCGTATAGGGGATTAATAAATGAATGCAATAATGTTTTAAGTCAATTTCAAGAAAATTTTTGTTCATTTGATTTGGATAAATGTAATGATTTAGATATAATGCAAAAATCATTTTTTAATTAGATGACACGTTATAATGACTATAGAATCTGAACAACCCAAAAGTATTCATCAGAACTGAGACACTTCTCACCAAAGTGGTTCTGACGATTTAAATAGTTACTTTCTCTGACTAAACACGTTCGATTCTGACGCACTCTTACTCTGGACAATAGTCCATTTTCAGATGCTTTAAAATAATTTGAAATCTATCTTTAGCCAAGGGTTTGTAAAGATATCAGCCCATTGATGGTCTGTATCAGTAAATTTTAAGCATAAAATTTCCTTCTGAACATAGTCTCTGATAAAATGGTGTTTTATTTCTATGTGTTTAGCCCTAGAATGTAAGATTGGGTTTTCACTTAAACAAATAGCAGCAGTATTATCACAAAAGATAGGAATATTAATCTCGTGTATCTGATAATCTTCTAGCTGATTTTTCATCCACAGCATCTGCGTAACATAAGGAAGCGGATATGTATTTTGCTTCTGCTATTGAGAGAGCAATTGTTGATTGTCTCTTACTTGACCATGAGATTAGGTTGTTCCCTAGGAACTGACAGTTTCCATATGTGCTCTTTCTTTCCAATCTGTCTCTAGCATAGTCTGCATCGCAGTAACCAGAAATAGTGTACTCTAATATTTTCTCATACATCAAGCCAAGGTTAGTTGTTCCTTTCAGATACCTTAAAATTCGTTTAACAGCAGTTAAATGAGGTTCTCTGGGATCTGATTGGAATCTAGCACAAAGATGTACGCTGAATAAGATATCAGGTCTAAAAGCAGTTAGATACAAAAGATAACCTATCATACCACGATACATCTTCTAACAAACCTTACCACTTGCTTCTTCTTTCCCCATTTTGCATGTAGGATGCATTGGAGTCTTAGCTATTTTACAATCCGTCATGTTGAATTTCTTCAGAAGTTCTCTGGTGTACTTACTTTGATGAATGTAAGTAGCTTCCGATTTCTGATCAATTTGAATCCCCAGGAAAAAATTCAACTCACCCATCAGACTCATTTCAAATTCTGCTTGCATTAGCTTTGAGAACTCCTCGCATAGAGAGGGATTTGCAGAACCAAAAAAAATATCATCAACATAAATTTGAACTATAAGAATATCATTCTTGTATAATTTACAGAAAAAAGTGGTGTCAACCTTTCCTCTGGTGAAATTGTTTTCTAAAAGAAATTTGCTCAGTCTATCGTACCAAGCTTTGGAAGCTTGCTTCAGACCAGAGAGAGACTTTTTGAGTTTAAAAACAAAATCTAATTTTTCTGATTTTTCAAAACCAGGAGGTTGTTTGACATAAACTTCTTCTGATATGTAACCATTTAAGAATGCACTCTTAACATCCATCTGATATAAAATGATGTTATGATTTACTGAAAAAGGAAATTAGTAATCGTATTGCTTCAAGTATGGCGACTGGAGCACAGGTTTCGTTGTAATCAATCCCTTCTTGTTGACTGTAACCTTGAGCAATAAGTCGTTCCTTGTTCTTGACAACTTCTCCCTTTTCATTTAGCTTGTTTCTGAATACCCAATTGGTTCCAATTATATGAACGTCTTTAGGTTTTGGAACTAGATCCCATACATCGTTCTTTATGAATTGATTAAGTTCTTCTTCCATTGCCAGAACCCAGTCCTTATCCATAAGAGCTTCATCAACTGCCGTTGGTTCAATTAACGACACTAATCCTAAAAGCGTTTCTTCTGATGGTTTGAAAAGTGATCTGGTTCTGATCGGAGCGTCCTTGCTACCCAGAATTAGTTCTTCAGGGTGTGAAGTTGAGACTCTCCTTTTATTTTGTTGTGAAGTATTAGATGATACATCAATGATATTGTGAGTAGGGACTTCTGGACTTTTAACTTCTTCTACTTTTGCTTTAGGTTCTGAAAATCTGATTTCTAATTCTGCAAACTTTTCAACTAGCTTTGACTTTTCAGAGTCAAGATTATCATCGAATTTGACATGAATTGATTCTTCCACAATCCGTGATTCTGTGTTATAAACGCTGTAGCCTCTTGAGTGTTCAGAGTATCCTAACAGCAGACACTTCAGTGCTTTGGAATCAAACTTGCGAATATTTTCTTTAGTGTTTAACATAAAGCAAATACATCCAAAAGGGTGAAAATAAGAAATGTTGGGAATTTTATTCTTCCACAATTCATAGGGAGTTTTATTCAAGATAGGTCTTATAGAGATTATATTTTGAATATAACACGCTGTGTTAACTGCTTCTGCCCAAAAGTGCTTAGCCATGTCAGTTTCTTGGATCATGGTGCGAGCCATTTCTTGTAATGTTCTGTTCTTTCTTTCTACAACTCCATTTTGTTGTGGAGTTCTAGGACAAGAAAAATCATGAGATATCCCATGTGAATCAAAAAGTTTTTCAAAATCTTTGTTTTCAAATTCTCCACCATGATCACTTCTGACCTTGACAATTTTGCAATTCTTTTCGTTTTGTACTTGGGTGCAGAAGGAAGCAAACACAGAATGTGACTCATCCTTGTGCCTTAAGAATTTTACCCATGTCCAACGACTGTAATCATCAATGATGACTAGTCCATATTTCTTACCATTGATAGAAGCAGTTTTCACTGGTCCAAAAAGATCAATGTGAAGAAGTTCCAATGGTCTAGAGGTAGAAACAATATTCTTTGCTTTAAAATAAGTTTTTGAAAACTTGTCTTTCTGACATGCTTCACAAAGAGTATCTGAAGAGTACTTCAGATTTGGCAAACCTCTGACAAGTCCAAGCTTGTTCAGCTGTGAGATTCTTCTCAAGCTAACATGACCCAGACGTCTGTGCCAAACCCATTGCTCTTCATTGACAGACAGAAGACACTTTACATTTTGATGTTTTAAATCTGATAATTTAATTTTGTAAGTATTGTTCTTCCTCTTACCATTGGACAGAACAGATCCATCCTTCTGACTAACAGCCTTACAAGACGTTTGATTGAAAATAACATCATAACCATTGTCACTAAGTTGGTTAATTAACAATAAATTATGCATTAGACCTTCAACTAAAAGAACGTTATTTATAGAAGGAAGTTTACCATTACCAATAGTTCCGGAGCCAATGATTCTTCCCTTCTGATATCCTCTGAAACCTACGACACCTCCAAGCTTAAGTTTCAGATCTTGGAACATATGCCTTTCTCCCGTCATATGTCGCGAGCATCCATTGTCCAGGTACCATGACTGGTGTTTCAGTGGCGCCATTAAGGATATCTGAAACATATACTATCTTATTCTTAGGTACCCATTTTGTGGGTCCTTTCACATTAGTCTCTCCAGAGGTTCTGATACCTTTGGATTTTCGTGCAGCAGGATAATAGTGCGGTATTTGTGCATAGTATTTGAGTCTGGAAGCTTTCTTTCGTGTCTGTGTTTATGATATAATAGATTTAGAACCTTCTGGTTCTGGATATTTTAGTTTAGTGTCAGCACGCACAAAATGTTTAGATAGAGGTATTAGTTTGATATTCTTGGTTTCATCATATGGTTGTGATGGTCCTAAATATCTTAGACCTCTACTTCTATTTCTGCTAACTCCATAGATCATTGAAGCCATTTTACTTCTATCTATGCTTTTAGCAAGAAAGTGTTGAAAAGCTCTATCATATCCGACCACTTCATTAGTGTTGGTTATGTTGGAAGTGATCTCTTCTTCTAACTTAAGGATTTTACCTTTTAAAGCAACATTTGAGTTTTCTAAGAAAAATAATTTTTTGTTTAGTTCTGAAATAGTTTGCTTGCTTTTAGTAAAATCCTCTGAAGGAACCACAAAAGTCTTTTTCCGAGTTTTGTGTTTTCTTAGAAGGAGTTGATATCTTTCCATAAGTTCAGATAATCCTATTTCAAGTTCAGAGCGGGATAAGGAAGAAAGTACCTCTCTTTCGTCGTCGGATTCTGATAGTTCTCCTTCTGATAAGACATCATTTGTGTTGGTATTTGCCATGATTGCTACGTTGGCATGCTCTCCATCAGAGTCTTCTTCTAACTCTGAATTATCCCATGTTGCCATAAGACCCTTTTTAGTTTTCATGGGTCTTCCATCTTTCTTGAACTTTGGACAATCATTCTTGATATGTCCAGGCTCCTTGCATTCAAAACATGTAACTTCTCTTCCATAAGTTTTCTTTTGACCATGTGTAGGCTCAGACCTTCTTCTTGGTACTTTGAACTTATTTTTTCTGTATTTCCATAGTTTACTTATCTTCCTTGATATGAGAGATATATCATCTTCGTCTGAATCCTCTTCAGATTCTTCCATTTCTTCCTCTGCATGATGTGCCTTTTTCTTCTCAGACTTAGCCTTTAGAGCAATAGATTTACCTTTCTTCTGAGGTTCATCTTCTTGAAGTTCTATTTCATAAGTCCTTAAGGAACAAATTAGTTCCTCAAGACTTATGTTGTTTAAGTCCTTTGCTAGTTTCAAGGTTGTTACCATTGGCCTCCATTTGACAGGCAGACTTCTGATAATCTTCTTGACATGATCAGCAGTAGAGTAACCTCTGTCCAGAACTTTGAGTCCTGCAACAAGCATCTGGAATCTTGAAAACATAGTTTCCACAGATTCATCGTCTTCCATTTTGAAGACTTCATATTTCTGGATTAGTGCAAGAGCCTTTGTCTCTTTGACTTGAGCATTGCCTTCATGAGTTATTCTGAGGGAATCAAAGATAGACTTTGCAGTTTCTTTGTTTATGATTTTTTCATATTCCGTATATGAAATTGCATTTAACAGAATCGTTCTTGCTCTGTGATGATTCTTGTAAGTCTTCTTTAGAGCATCTGTTAATGCACTTCTGGCAATCTTTTTGCCTTCAGAATCTACAGGGTGACTGTAGCCATCAACTACCAGATCCCATAGATCTAAGTCAAAGGCCAGAAATTAACTTTCAATTCTGTCTTTCCAATAGTCAAAATTTTCCCTATAAAAGATAGGACATTTTGCACTATAAGAATCTCTTTCATTTGCGGTAACATTTAGTTCAGGTGCAGCCATTGTTTTTCACAATTGGATCGGTACTGAACACTGTTAAGTGTTTGATAAAAACTCAACCTTTTTATCACCTCAGAACTGGAGCTCTGTGTCGCTCCCAGGATTTTCATCCAGGTACAAACGCGAGAGTGGCACGGAAAAACAGAGTCGCCAGCCGTGTAAATTTATCCCAAGAGAGGGAAAGGAAACACCGCATAAACCTTAGGAAGAGGGAAAGGAATGGTCATCGCAACCATAACCTGGATTCGGGAGTCGGTTACGCGAGGGGAAGGTACTAGCACCCCACGCGTCCATCGTACTCGATGGGATCCATGCTTGTTGTCTATTCTAAGGGTGAGTTATACTATCATCTAGGGCTGTACTAAGATGAGAAAGGGGAAAACTAAGACAGACTCGGTAGGACATCGACGTCCTAGGCCTACGTACCCCCTTTGTGCAATGGGGAATTCAGAGTCAACGTAGTTCGGACCAAGTTCTTTTTGTGTTTTTTTATGAGCGACGTTAAGTTCGCGTCCGGCAGTTAGGGTCGATGCCTGTTTGCGTCTCAGACGGAAGGTAACGTGCCCTTTTTGAAGACCGGTGGTTGATTCTTCCTGAACTCGTCATTAGCATTCACGTTCGGCGCACCTTGCACCACCCTAGCCATTGCTTCCAAAGCAGCAGCCATCGCATTGTCGTTTCTACCAGCCATATTCTGATCATTCCCAAAAATGACAACAAAGTTAAACAACAGTTCAACCAACACAACAACAAGACAGACACAACTGACTCAACTCTGGCTCTGATACCACTTAATGTAACACCCCCTTTCTATACCCCCAAATAATCACAATATATCATTTAGGCACATATTAAAAATTTCGTCAGAGTATAATTATAAACATGGTATAAAAGAGGTATGTCACATTATACATTAAATTAAAACATACAACACCTGCTCAGACACTGATATGCAATAGTGGGGTAACTTTGCAACAGACGAACTTTGTCCTTACACCCACATCTCAATATTTAGAATAAAAGCGGAAAATCTAAACATTGATTAACATCAAACATATATACATATATACACATGCGTCATCGAGTATCATCCATCATATAATCCATGTTTACATAAACATTCATCAGCAAGATACATATACAAATGTATCGCAAAAGAATCATATACATCCTAGCTACCCGGTGCTACATATCAGAGCCAACAGACCAAAAGAATGAAGACACGCTTCACAAAAGACCTCCAGCATACCTACTCTGCAATGCCTCATAGAGCATCATAAAACAGCAGAAGGGTGAGAAATATTATCATAATAACAATGCATATAATTATATATATCTTAACAAAAAAATACACATATTCCACATTCTCACCACAATTCATCAAAACTCACCCATATACATCACAATGTATATATATATATATATATATATATTCACAACCAAACATATCCATCATGTATACTTTCACAATTCTTATCATTCCACATAAACATACACATATATGTTTATTCATCGATGCACCATTATAAAGATGATAAATGCAAATCATAGAGACCGACTCAAGACTCTATGCAAATGCAATGCGGTACTGACTCAATCATCATCAAGTTCACTCAGGAACTCTGCTGGAACCATCGCTCGTTACATCACTGTAACTCCCCGTCGGGCCTACGATGTTCACCCATTGCTCACACCCCACATGGACACACAATGTTTATGGGTCGCTCACACCCCACACGGGCACACGACCCGACCGTTCACACCCCACACGCGGGCACACGATCCGATTGCTCACACCTCACCTAGGCACACAATCATTTGTAATCATCGCTCACACCTCACCTAGGCACACGACGTTACAATGGATTCTCATTAGAATCGCTCAACACAAGAATGTACTTCATTATGCTTCACATGCAAAATGACTCAAGACATTCTTGAAATGCATACATATTCATAATATATTCATGCATTCTTCTCATACAATCACATACAATCTATATACATTCACATCAATGCACTATTGTATGATTCACATCCAAACACACATTCAAAAACGGTAAAAGTCGCTAAATAACACTATTCCCAACTTTTCCGACTTATTTAATCGGCCAACAATTTCCAAATCATCCTAATCATATAGTACAGCTCAATAGCTTCACAACGATACCAAGAATGTAAAAATTGAATAATCGGAACAAAAGTTATGGACGAAACCGAAAACGACATTTTGAAAAATCACTTTTTTACACTTCTCTTGCCCATACGCGTACCACCACATGTCATACGCGTACGAGCAGAAGCTCATTTTTCCCAAAGTTCACGTTTTCAAAAACCATACGCGTACGCCCAATGCCCTTACGCGTATCACCAGAGGGCCGGGAAATGCCACATTCCATACGCGTATTGACCCAGAAACAGGCCAATGATACGCGTAACGCCTGGCTCATAGGCGTATGGACATGCCCCTTACGCGTATGGCCAGGGGAAACCCAGAAAATTCTGCAGAACCAAGTTCTGCGTTTTTACACCCAAAATCCCCCAATTCATCATCCAAATCTCAGAAAAACAACATTTGGAAGTGTAACAATACATATCAAACATGTATAGACAATCAATAACACAATCAACACCAGTTAGACACTTTTGGATCAATTTTCTATCAATTCCTCAAAAAAGGGTTTATATCCAAAAACTCATAAAATCAATCAACAACAACAACATACTCATACATAATCACATACATTGATAAGATAACAATGTTTCACACCCTTACCCGGATTCCAAACTTGCTATGTGATTGATCTTGATGAATTTCTAAGTTTTCCTCTTCTTTTCTCTTCCTCCTCTTTCTATCTCTTCTTTTTCTCTCTAATTCTCTTTTCTTTCTATTTCCTTCTATTTTCCTTTCTTTCTTTTCTTTTCTATCTTTCTTTTCTATTTCTATTTCTTCTCTATTTCTATTTCTATTCTCTTTCTATTTATATTTTCCACTCAAATACAATTAATTCATTTTTCTCACAAAATTCTACACTTAATCATTTTTCCAACAATTTCTACTAAATTTCTAACTTACTAATAATTGAGAAATGTCTAAAATATTATCCATTCTAATTTCCCCGAAAACTCTCAAAACGGTCAAATATCATAACACATCAACATAGCATATTAACACACCAATTCCACAAACAAAATAATTTATCACTCAATTTAAATAAAAGACTCAACAAAATGGGAATAATTGGAATCGGGGCGTTACAACTCTCCCCCACTTTAGAAATTTTCGTCCTCGAAAATATTACCTGATTCAAACAACTCCGGATACGACTCTTGTAACGCCCCGATTTTGATTATTCCATTATTCTTGAGTCTTTTATTTTAATTGGGTGATAAATTATTTTATTTGTTAAATTGGTGTGTTAAATGTTATTTTACCGTTTTCAAGAGTTTTCGGGGAAATTAGAATGGAGGGTATTTTAGACTTTTCTCAATTAATCATAAGTTAGAAATTTTGTGGAATTAGAATTATGTGAGAAAAAAATGAATTAATTGATTTAGTGGAAAATGAGAGAAAAGAAATAGAAAAGAAAGAAAATAGATAGAAAAGAGAAAGAGAGAGAAATAGAGAAAGATAGAAAGAAAAAGAAGAGAAAGAAAGAGGAAGAGGGAAAAAGAGAAGAAAAGAGGAAAAAGAGTGGAAATCATCAAGATCAAGCTTCCAAGAATCGAGAAATCGGGTAAGGGTGTGAAACATTGTTATATTATCCATGCTTATGATTATGTGGGTGTGTGTTGGAATTGTTTGGTTGTTTTAGAGATATTTGTGGTTAGGTTGAATTTGAACACAATCGATAGAAATCGATGTTTTCACGGATGAATTTCGAAATAAATTGAGTAGATTAGTTGTATGAGGTTAGGCCGAGATTATAGAAACTCGTTTGGTTGAAATCGGTTGATATTGTGAGTTTTGACATTTTTGGGTTTTGAGAATGTGAGATTTTGGTGAAAATCGAACGTCGTACAATTATCGTTTTATGGTCCTAAAACGTTGATATATATTTGGTAAGGATTACTGTGTATTTGTTTCGTATCATAGAATTGAATCGGCCGGGTTTCCGGAGGGTTTTGTGTTGAGGCAGCAACTAATTTTTCTGGTTTTTAACAGGTGCAATCGATTGCAGCAGGATGCAAATCGATTGCACATATGTAAAAGGGCGAAAAATTGCAAGTCTGGGACTGTGCAATCGATTGCATCAGGAGTGCAATCGACTGAACTCTGCTAGTTTTCCAAAAAATATTTTCTTTAAAAGTCCGTAACTTTTTCGCCGTTTATCCGATTGAGCTGTTCTTTATATCAAACTGAAGCTAAAAATATGTTCTATTTGATGGTGATGAAAAATATTATTTTTAGCCGACTTTTAACCGACTTTTCCGGTAAACCGTAAATTGAATTGTTTGGATAATTGTGTATGTTGTTATACTATTGATGTGAACGTATGTGGATTATATGTGATGAATGCATGACTATATTGTGAAATATGTGTGCATTCCATGAGTGTATGTGGTCATTTTGTATGAGAAACATCATGAAATGCATTCATGTGTCGCGATTCGTGGAGAATCGGGTGTAATATCGCGTCCCTGTTGGGTGTGAGTGATTGATTACACAAATGATCATTTGAGGATCCTCTGAACATTGCGTAGTCAATGGGTGTAATCGTTGCGATGAGTTACACTTGATTCCGTGGGAATCTTTAGAATGATTGTGTGCCCTTGTGGGGTTTGAGCAATCGGATTGTGTCTGTGTGAACAATCCAGAAACATCGGATGCCATGATGGTATGAGCGATGGGGAAATATCGTAGGCCCGGCAGGGAGGATATTTCCATTGAGTTCTTCAATTGAGCTCGGGTGATGAGTTGGTACCGCATGCATCTGCATAGAGTCGAGAGTCGGTTTCTATGAGTTGCATTGATCATCTTTGTATTTGTGCATTGATGAATAAACATTGATATATGTATGTTTATGGGAAATGATATAAACTGTATCTTATAATGATGCATTGTTGAATGAACAAGTATGTATGTGTTCATGTGGAATGATGATAATGGTGAATGTCTGCATAATGAATATGCTTGATGATATATCTATATTGTGATATAGGATGAGTTGTGGTGAGAATATGTGTTATATGTTTATGTTGTAGTACATAATTATATGCATTGTTATTATGATAATATTTCTCACCCTTCTGCTGTTTTATGATGCTCTATGAGGCATTGCAGAGTAGGTATGCTGGAGGTCTTTTTGTGAAGCGTGTCTTCATTCTTTTGGTCAGTTGGCTCTGATATGTAGCACCGGGTAGCTAAGATGTATATTATTCTTTTGTGATACATTTGTACATGTATCTTGTTGTTGAATGTTTATGTAAACATGACTTATAATGATGGATGATACTTGGTGATGTATATATCTACGTATATATACTTGGATGTATTTCAATGTTTGGATTTTCCGCTTTTATTCTAAATATTGAGATGTGGGTGTAAGGACAAAGTTCCTCTGTGGCAAGTTACCCCACTGTTGCATATCACTAAATGATTTATGTGATTATTTGGGGGTATAGAAAGGGGGTGTTACATTAAGTGGTATCAGAGCCAGAGTTGAGTCAGTTGTGTCTGTCTTGTTGTTGTGTTGGTTGAACTGTTGTTTAACCTTGTTGTTATTTTTGGGAATAATCAGAATATGTCGGGTAGAAACGACAATGTGATGGCTGCGGCTTTGGAATCAATGGCTAGGGCGGTGCAAGGTGCGCCGAACGTGAATGCTAATGACGAGTTCAGGAAGAATCAACCACCGGTTTTCAAAGGAAAATTTGATCCCGATGGAGCTCAAAATTGGTTGAAAGAGATTGAAAGAATCTTCAGAGTTATGGATTATGCGGAGGAGAATAAGGTGAGGCTTGGATCTCACATGTTGAAGGAAGAAGCCGACGATTTGTGGGTCGGTATACGTGAAGTTCTTGAGGTGGATGATGAAGAGGTAACTTGGGATTTATTTCGTACTGAATTCTTGAGGAAGTATTACCCTGAGAGTGTGAAGGGAAAGAAGGAGATGGAGTTTCTTGAACTGAAACAAGGTAGTATGTCGATGGTGGACTATACTGCTAAATTTGTGGAGTTGGTTCAATTCCATCCTCATTATGCTGCGGTTACTGCTGAGTTCTCAAAGTGTATTAAATATGAGAATGGTTTACGTCCTGAGATTAAGCAAGCTGTGGGATATCAAAGGATAAGGAGGTTTTCAGATTTGACGGAATGTTGTAGAATCTTCGAAGAAGATAGTAAGGATCGTTCTACACATTACAAAAGTTTGAATGAGAGGAAGGGGAAGCAACAAGCTAGAAGTGGACCTTATGTGACACCCGTTGATAAGGGCAAGCATAGGGGAAGCTTTGATAGGAGATCTGGAGGATGAGGTTCTGGTGTTGTTAAGTGTTACAAGTGTGGTGGAATGGGTCATAAATCATTTGAGTGTGGGAAGCCTGTAGCGAAATGTTCTAATTGTGGAGGAGTAGGGCATGCTACTACTGAGTGTAGAAGGAATGTAGTGAAGTGCTATAATTGTGGAGAAGTGGGTCACATTAGTACTAAGTGTACTAAGCCGAAATAAGCTCAAGCGGGCGGAAAGGTATTTGCATTGGTGGAGACTCAAACTATGAATGCAGACCGTTTGATTAAAGGTACATGCTTTATTATTAGTACACCTTTAGTTGCTGTTATGGATACGGGAGCGACTCATTCGTTTATTTCGTCTGAGTGCGCGAAGCGTTTGAATCTTGCGTTAACTTTGATGGGTGCTGAAATGGTTATTGAGACTCCTGCTTCAGGGTCGGTAAATACATCTTTGGTGTGTATGAGTTGTCCTTTAACCATGTATGGTAAAGACTTTGTTATGGATTTAGTATGTTTGCCATTGGTGGGATTGGACGTGATCTTGGGTATGAACTGGTTGCAATTTAATCGAGTTCATATAGATTGCTATCACAAGTTAGTAAGGTTTCCTTCTTTGGAAGATGATGAATTTGAGAGTTTCCTATCCACTAAAGAGTTGAAGAAACTTTTAGCGGACGAAGCTCAATTGTTTGGTTTGTTTGCATCATTGTCGGTGGAGAGTCAAGTTGAGCTTGATGTGTTCCCAGTGGTGTGTGAATTTCCAGAAGTGTTTCTGGAAGATATTACGGATGTACCGCCGGAAAGAGAAGTTGAATTTTCTATTGATCTAGTTCCGGGTACTAGACCGATTTCGATGGCACCGTATCGTATGTCGGCATCAAAATTGGTAGAATTGAAAAAGCAATTGAATGACTTGTTGGACAAGAAATTTGTAAGGCCAAGTGTTTCTCCTTGGGGTGCTCCGGTATTGTTGGTAAAGAAGAAGGACGGGAGTATGCGGTTATGCATTGATTATCGACAGTTGAGCAAAGTGACAATTAAGAACAAGTATCCGCTTCCAAGGATCGATGATTTGATGGACCAATTGGTTGGTGCGAATGTTTTTAGCAAGATTGATTTGAGATCAGGATACCACCATTTTCGTGTGAAAGGAGAGGATATTCAAAAGACGGCATTTAGGACACGGTATGGTCATTACGAATACTCCGTGATGCCATTCGGAGTTTCTAACGCACCGGGTGTGTTTATGGAATACATGAATCGTATTTTTCATGAACAGTTGGATCGTTTTGTGGTTGTGTTCATAAATGATATTTTGATTTACTCTAAGTCTCAAGAGGAGCATGAAGAGCATTTGAGAATTGTGTTGCAAATTTTGAAAGAGAAACAATTGTATGCTAAGTTGTCAAAATGTGAATTTTGGTTGTCGGAAGTAAGTTTCCTTGGACATGTTATTTCCGGTAGTGGTATTAGTGTTGATCCATCCAAGATAGATGCGGTGATGCAATGGGAGGCTCCTAGGTTGGTTACGGAGATTCAAAGCTTTTTAGGCTTGGCGGGTTATTATCGGAGGTTTACTGAGGGATTTTCGAAGTTGGCACTTCCTTTAACGCAATTGACTTGTAAAGGAAAGGCTTTCATTTGGGATATTCATTGTGAAGAGAGTTTCAATGAGCTAAAGAGAAGGTTGACAACGACTCCGATCTTGATATTGCCTAATCCTAATGAACCATTTGTCGTGTATTGTAATGCTTCATTGACAGGTTTAGGTGGTCTTTTGATGCAAGATGGAAAAGTTGTGGCATATGCTTCTAGACAATTGAGAGTGCATGAAAAGAATTATCCTACACATGACTTGGAGTTAGCGGCCGTGGTGTTTTTTTTGAAAATATGGAGGCATTATCTTTATGGTGCGAGATTCGAAGTTTTTAGTGATCACAAAAGCTTAAGATATTTATTTGATCAGAAAGAATTGAACATGAGACAAAGGAGGTGGCTAGAACTTTTGAAGGATTATGATTTTGGTTTGAATTACCATCCGGGTAAGGCAAACGTGGTGGCCGATGCCTTAAGTCGGAGGTTGTTACATATGTCCACATTGATGATGAAATAATGGGAACTTTTGGAGGATTTCAGAGATTTGAGTTTGGTTTGTGAAATGACGCCGAGAAGTGTGAGACTTGGTATGTTACATGTTACGAATGATTTTCTTGCAACGGATAGTGAAAAGCAAAAGTTGGATTTGAAGTTCGTTGATTTAATGATAAATGAGAATGAGGATTTCAAGGTTGATAACTTTGGAGTTTTGAGATTCCGTGGTCGTATTTGTATTCCCGACGACGCGGAGTTGAAAAAGATGATTTTAGAGGAAGGACACCGAAGTAATTTAAGTATTCATCCGGGTGCGAATAAGATGTATCAGGATTTGAAGAAGATCTTTTGGTGGTCTGGTTTGAAAAGAGATGTTACTCAGTTTGTTTATGCGTGTTTAACTTGTCAAAAGTCTAAGGTGGAACATCAAAAACCGAGTGGATTTATGCAACCGTTGGATATTCCGGAATGGAAATGGGATAGTATATCGATGGATTTTGTTACGGGATTGCCGAATACGCAAAGAGGTCATAATGCTATTTGGGTGATTGTTGATAGGCTTACTAAATCTACTCACTTTGTTCCAATTGATATTAGTTATCCTTTGGAGAAGTTAGCCGAGATTTATGTTCTTGTGGTGGTGAAGTTACATGGAGTTCCTAAGAGTATTGTATCGGATCGAGATCCGAGATTTACATCGAGATTTTGGGTGAGTTTACAAGAGGCTTTGGGTTCTAAGCTAAGATTGAGTTCGGCTTACCATCCGCAAACGGACGGTCAAACCGAGAGGATGATTCAATCGTTGGAGGATTTATTGCGTGCTTGTGTACTCGAGCAAGGTGGTGCTTGGGATGGTTATTTGGCGTTGATTGAATTCACTTACAATAACAATTTTCATTCGAGTATAAGTATGGCACCATTTGAGGCTTTGTATGGTCGGAGATGTCGAACACCTTTGTGTTGGCATGAAACCGGTGAGAGGACGATTGTTGGACCGGAATTGGTGCAAGAAATGACGGAGAAAGTGAAGTTTATTCGGGAGAAGATGAAAGCTTCTCAAAGTAGACAAAAGAGCTATCATGACAAGAGAAGGAAAGATCTTGAGTTTCAAGAAGGCGACCATGTGTTTTTGAGAGTTACACCAGTTACGGGTGTGGGTCGTGCTTTGAAGTCGAAGAAGTTGACTTCTCGTTTTATTGGTCCGTATCAGATTACTTCACGAGTTGGTGTTGTGGCTTACCGTGTGGCGTTGCCTCCGAACCTTTCGAATTTGCATGACGTATTCCATGTTTCGCAACTTCGAAAATATGTTCCGGATCCGTCACATGTTATTCCTATGGACGAGGTTGAAGTGAGAGATAACCTTACGGTGGAAGCTTTACCGGTTAGGATTTTAGACCGCGAAGTTAAGAAACTAAGAGGCAAGGATATTGCGCTTGTGAAAGTAGCGTGGGGAGGCGCTGCGGAAGGCAATATGACTTGGGAACTAGAGAGTGGGATGCGAGAGTCGTATCCGGAGTTGTTTGAATCAGGTATTATTTTCGAGGACGAAAATTTCTAAAGTGGGGGAGAGTTGTAACGCCCCGATTTTGATTATTCCATTATTCTTGAGTCTTTTATTTTAATTGGGTGATAAATTATTTTATTTGTTAAATTGGTGTGTTAAATGTTATTTTACCGTTTTCGAGAGTTTTCGGGGAAATTAGAATGGAGGGTATTTTAGACTTTTCTCAATTAATCATAAGTTAGAAATTTTGTGGAATTAGAATTATGTGAGAAAAAAATGAATTAATTGATTTAGTGGAAAATGAGAGAAAAGAAATAGAAAAGAAAGAAAATAGATAAAAAAGAGAAAGAGAGAGAAATAGAGAAAGATAGAAAGAAAAAGAAGAGAAAGAAAGAGGAAGAGGGAAAAAGAGAAGAAAAGAGGAAAAAGAGTGGAAATCATCAAGATCAAGCTTCCAAGAATCGAGAAATCGGGTAAGGGTGTGAAACATTGTTATATTATCCATGCTTATGATTATGTGGGTGTGTGTTGGAATTGTTTGGTTGTTTTAGAGATATTTGTGGTTAGGTTGAATTTGAACACAATCGATAGAAATCGATGTTTTCACGGATGAATTTCGAAATAAATTGAGTAGATTAGTTGTATGAGGTTAGGCCGAGATTATAGAAACTCGTTTGGTTGAAATCGGTTGATATTGTGAGTTTTGACATTTTTGGGTTTTGAGAATGTGAGATTTTGGTGAAAATCGAACGTCGTAGAATTATCGTTTTATGGTCCTAAAACGTTGATATATATTTGGTAAGGATTACTGTGTATTTGTTTCGTATCATAGAATTGAATCGGTTGGGTTTCCGGAGGGTTTTGTGTTGAGGCAGCAGCTAATTTTTTTGGTTTTTAACAGGTGCAATCGATTGCAGCAGGATGCAAATCGATTGCACATATGTAAAAGGGCGAAAAATTGCAAGTCTGGGACTATGCAATTGATTGCATCAGGAGTGCAATCGACTGAACTCTGCTAGTTTTCCGAAAAATGTTTTCTTTAAAAGTCCGTAACTTTTTCGTCGTTTATCCGATTGAGCTGTTCTTTATATCAAACTGAAGCTAAAAATATGTTCTATTTGATGGTGATGAAAAATATTATTTTTAGCCGACTTTTAATCGACTTTTCTGGTAAACCGTAAATTGAATTGTTTGGATAATTGTGTATGTTGTTATACAATTGATGTGAATGTATGTGGATTATATGTGATGAATGCATGACTATATTGTGAAATATGTGTACATTGCATGAGTGTATGTGGTCATTTTGTATGAGAAACATCATGACATGCATTCATGTGTCGCGATTCGTGGAGAATCGGGTGTAATATCGCGTCCCTGTTGGGTGTGAGTGATTGATTACACAAATGATCATTTGAGGATCCTCTGAACATTGCGTAGTCAATGGGTGTAATCGTTGCGATGAGTTACACTTGATTCCGTGGGAATCTTCAGAATGATTGTGTGCCCTTGTGGGGTTTGAGCAATCGGATTGTGTCTGCGTGAACAATCCAAAAACATCGGATGCCATGATGGTATGAGCGAATGGGAAATATCGTAGGCCCGACAGGGAGGATATTTCCATTGAGTTCTTTAATTGAGCTCGGGTGATGAGTCGGTACCGCATGCATCTGCATAGAGTCGAGAGTCGGTCTCTATGAGTTGCATTGATCATCTTTGTATTTGTGCATTGATGAATAAACATTGATATATGTATGTTTATGGGAAATGATATAAACTGTATCTTATAATGATGCATTGTTGAATGAACAAGTATGTATGTGTTCATGTGGAATGATGATAATGGTGAATGTATGCATAATGAATATGCTTGATAATATATCTATATTGTGATATAGGATGAGTTGTGGTGAGAATATGTGTTATATGTTTATGTTGTAGTACATAATTATATGCATTGTTATTATGATAATATTTCTCACCCTTCTGCTGTTTTATGATGCTCTATGAGGCATTGCAGAGTAGGTATGCTGGAGGTCTTTTTGTGAAGCGTGTCTTCATTCTTTTGGTCGGTTGGCTCTGATATGTAGCACCGGGTAGCTGGATGTATATTATTCTTTTGTGATACATTTGTACATGTATCTTGTTGTTGAATGTTTATGTAAACATGACTTATAATGATGGATGATACTTGGTGATGTATATATCTACGTATATATACTTGGATGTTTTTCAATGTTTGGATTTTCCGCTTTTATTCTAAATATTGAGATGTAGGTGTAAGGAAAAAGTTCCTCTGTGGCAAGTTACCCCACTGTTGCATATCAATATTTTGAGCAGGTGTTGTATGTATTAAATGCGTGTATGATGTGACATGCCTCTTTTATACTATGTTTTAATCGTACTCTGGCGAATTTTTTAATATGTGCCTAAATGATTTATGTGATTATTTGGGGGTATAGAAAGGGGGTGTTACAACTCTCGCATCCTACTCTCTAGCTCCCAAGTCATATTGCCTTCCGCAGCGCCTCCCCACGCTACTTTCACAAGTGCAATATCCTTGCCTCTTAACTTCTTAACTTCACGGTCCAAAATCCTAATCGGTAAAGTTTCAACCGTAAGGTTATCTCTCACTTCAACCTCGTCCATAGGAATAACATGTGACGGACCCGGAACATACTTCCGAAGTTGCGAAACATGGAAAACGTCATGCAAATTCGAAAGATTCGGAGGCAACGCCACACGGTAAGCCACAACACCAACTCGTGAAGTAATCTGATACGGACCAATAAAACGAGAAGTCAACTTCTTCGACTTCAAAGCACGACCCACACCCGTAACCGGTGTAACTCTCAAAAACACATGGTCGCCTTCTTGAAATTCAAGATCTTTCCTTCTCTTATCATGATAGCTCTTTTGTCTACTTTGAGAAGCTTTCATCTTCTCCCGAATAAACTTCACTTTCTCCGTCGTTTGTTGTACCATCCCCGGTCCAACTATCGTCCTCTCGCCGGTTTCATGCCAACACAAAGGTGTTCGACATCTCCGACCATACAAAGCCTCAAATGGTGCCATACTTATACTTGAATGAAAACTGTTATTGTAGGTGAACTCAATCAACGCCAAATAACTATCCCAAGCACCACCTTGCTCGAGCACACAAGCATGCAATAAATCCTCCAACGATTGAATTGTCCTTTCGGTTTAACCATCCGTTTGCGGATGATAAGCCGAACTAAATCTTAGCTTAGTACCCAAACCCTTTTGTAAGCTCTCCCAAAACCTCGATGTGAATCTAGGATCTCTATCCGATACAATACTCTTAGGAACTCCATGTAACTTTACAACCACAAGAATATAAATCTCGGCTAACCTCTCCAAAGGATAACTAATATCAATTGGAATGAAGTAAGCAAATTTAGTAAGCCTATCAACAATTACCCAAATAGCATTATGACCTCTCTGCGTATTCGGCAATCCCGTAACAAAATCCATCGATATACTATCCCACTTCCACTCCGGAATGTCCAACGGTTGCATCAATCCACTAGGTTTTTGATGTTCTACTTTAGACTTTTGACAAGTTAAACATGCATACACAAATTGAGCAACATCCCTCTTTAATCCGGACCACCAAAAGATTTTCTTCAAATCTTGATACATTTTGTTCGCTCCCAGATGAATACTTAAGTTACTTCGGTGTCCTTCATCCAATATCATCTTTTTCAACTCCACATCATCGGGAATACAAATACGACCACGGAATCTCAAAACTCCAAAATTATCAACCTTGAAATCCTCATTTTCATTCAACATCAAATCAACGAATTTCAAATCCAACTTTTGCTTTTCACATACGGTTGCAAGAAAATCATTCGTAACATGTAGCATACCAAGTCTCACACTTCTCGACGTCATTTCACAAACCAAACTCAAGTCTCTAAAATTCTCCAAAAGTTCCCATTCTCTCATCATCAATGCGGACATGTGTAACGACTTCCGACTCAAGGCATCGGCCACCACGTTTGCCTTACCCGGATGGTAATTCAAACCAAAATCATAATCCTTCAAAAGCTCTAACCACCTTCTTTGTCTCATGTTCAATTCTTTTTTATCAAATAAATATCTCAAGCTTTTGTGATCACTAAAAACTTCAAATCTCGCACCATAAAGATAATGCCTCAAAATTTTCAAAACAAACACCACGACCGCTAACTCCAAGTCATGTGTAGGATAATTCTTTTCATGCACTCTCAATTGTCTTGAAGCATAAGCCATAACCTTTCCATCTTGCATCAAAACACCACCTAAACCAACCAAAGAAGCATCACAATACACAACAAATGGTTCCGTCGGATTTGGTAAAATCAAGATCGGAGCCGTTGTCAACCTTCTCTTTAGCTCATTGAAACTCTCTTCATAATGAATATCCCAAATGAAAGCCTTTCCTTTACAAGTCAATTGCGTTAACGGAAGTGCCAACTTCGAAAATCCTTCAATAAACCTCCGATAATAACCCGCCAAGCCTAAAAAGCTTCGAATCTCCGTAACCGATCTAGGAGCCTCCCATTGCATCACCGCATCAATCTTGGATGGATCAACACTAATACCACTACCGGAAATAACATGTCCAAGAAAACTTACTTCCGACAACCAAAACTCACATTTTGACATTTTAGCATACAATTGTTTCTCTTTCAAAATTTGTAACACAATCCTCAAATGCTCTTCATGCTCCTCTTGAGACTTAGAGTAAATCAAAATATCGTCGATGAACACAACCACAAAACATCCAACTGTTCATGAAAAATACGATTCATGTATTCCATAAACACACCCGGCGCATTAGAAACCCCGAATGGCATCACGGAATATTCGTAATGACCATACCGTGTCCTAAAGGCCGTCTTTTGAATATCCTCTTCTTTCACACGAATCTGGTGATATCCCGATCTCAAATCAATCTTGCTAAAAACACGCGCACCAACCAATTGGTCCAACAAATCATCGATCCTTGGAAGCGGATACTTGTTCTTAATTGTCACCTTGTTCAATTGTCGATAATCAATGCATAACCGCATACTTCCATCCTTTTTCTTTACCAACAATACCGGAGCACCCCACGGAGAAACGCTTGGTCTTACAAATTTCTTGTCCAACAAGTCATTCAATTGCTTCTTCAATTCTACCAACTCCGATGCCGACATACGATACGGTGCCATCGAAATCGGTCTAGTACCCGGAACTAGATCAATAGAAAACTCAACTTCTCTCTCCGGCGGTACCTCTGTAATATCCCCAGGAAACACTTCAGGAAAATCACACACAGCAGGAAACACATCAAGTGACACTTGACTATCCACAGACAATGATGCAAACAACCCGAACAATTGAGCTTCGTCCGCTAAAAGTTTCTTCAACTCTTTAGTGGATAGGAAACTCGAGTCTTCGTCCTCTTCCAAAGAAGGAAACCTCACTAACTTGTGATAACAATCTATATGAACTCTATTAAATTGCAACCAATTCATACCCAAGACCACATCCAATCCTTCCAACGGCAAACACACTAAGTCCATCTCAAAGTCTTTACCATAAATGGTTAAAGGACAACTTAAACAAACCAAAGAAGTAGTTACTGACCCCATTGCTGGAGTATCAATAACCATCTTACCATCCATCAGAGACAACACAAGATTCAAACGATCTGCGCACTCAGACGAAATAAACGAATGAGTCGCTCCCGTATCAATAATGGCAACTAAAGGTGTACTATTAATAAAGCATGTACCTTTAATCAAACGGTCTGCATTAGTAGTTTGAGTCCCCGCCAATGTAAACACCTTTCCGCCCGCTTGAGCTTGTTTCGGCTTAGTACACTTAGTACTAATGTGACCAACTTCTCCACAATTATAGCACTTCACCATATTCCTTCTACAATCTGTAGCAACATGCCCAAGACCTCCACATTTAGAACATTTCACCACTGGCTTCCCACACTCAAATGATTTATGTCCCATTTCACCACACTTGTAACACCTAATAGAACCGGAACCTCCTCCTCCAGATCTCCTATCAAAGTTTCCCCTATGCTTGCCCTTATCAACGGGTGTCACATAAGGTCCACTTCTAGCTTGTTGCTTTCCCTTTCTCTCATTCAAACTTTTGTAATGTGTAGGTCGAGCCTTGCTATCTTCCTCGAAGATTCTACAACATTCCGTCAAATCCGAAAACCTTCTTATCCTTTGATACCCCACACCTTGTTTAATCTCAGGACGTAAACCATTCTCATATTTAATACACTTTGAGAATTTAGCAGTAATCGCAGCATAATGAGGATGGAATTGAACCAACTCCACAAATTTAGCAGTATAGTCCACCACGGACATACTACCTTGTTTCAATTCAAGGAACTCCATCTTTTTCTTCCCTTTTACACTTTCAGGGTAATACTTCCGTAAGAACTCAGTACGAAATAAATCCCAAGTTACCTCTTCATCATCCACCTCAAGAATTTGACGCATACCGACCCACCAATCGTCGGCTTCTTCCTTCAGCATGTGAGACCCAAGCCTCACCTTGTTCTCCTCCGCACAGTCCATGACTCTGAAGATCCTTTCAATCTCTTTCAACCAAAGTTAAGCACCATCGGGATCAAATCTTCCTTTGAAGACCGGTGGTTGATTCTTCCTGAACTCGTCATTAGCATTCACGTTCGGCACACCTTGCACCACCCTAGCCATTGCTTCCAAAGCAGCAGCCATCGCATTGTCGTTTCTACCAGCCATATTCTGATCATTCCCAAAAATGACAACAAAGTTAAACAACAGTTCAACCAACACAACAACAAGACAGACACAACTGACTCAACTCTGGCTCTGATACCACTTAATGTAACACCCCCTTTCTATACCCCCAAATAATCACAATATATCATTTAGGCACATATTAAAAATTTCGTCAGAGTATAATTATAAACATGGTATAAAAGAGGTATGTCACATTATACATTAAATTAAAACATACAACACCTGCTCAGACACTGATATGCAATAGTGGGGTAACTTTGCAACAGAGGAACTTTGTCCTTACACCCATATCTCAATATTTAGAATAAAAGCGGAAAATCTAAACATTGATTAACATCAAACATATATACATATATACACATGCGTCATCGAGTATCATCCATCACATAATTCATGTTTACATAAACATTCATCAGCAAGATACATATACAAATGTATCGCAAAAGAATCATATACATCCTAGCTACCCGGTGCTACATATCAGAGCCAACCGACCAAAAGAATGAAGACACGCTTCACAAAAGACCTCCAGCATACCTACTCTGCAATGCCTCATAGAGCATCATAAAACAGCAGAAGGGTGAGAAATATTATCATAATAACAATGCATATAATTATATATATCTTAACAAAAAAATACACATATTCCACATTCTCACCACAATTCATCAAAACTCACCCATATACATCACAATGTATATATATATATATATATATTCACAACCAAACATATCCATCATGTATACTTTCACAATTCTTATCATTTCACATAAACATACACATATATGTTTATTCATCGATGCACCATTATAAAGATGATAAATGCAAATCATAGAGACCGACTCAAGACTCTATGCAAATGCAATGCGATACTGACTCAATCATCATCAAGTTCACTCAGGAACTCTGCTGGAACCATCGCTCGTTACATCACTGTAACTCCCCGTCGGGCCTACGATGTTCACCCATTGCTCACACCCCACATGGGCACACAATGTTTATGGGTCGCTCACACCCCACACGGGCACACGACCCAATCGTTCACACCCCACACGCGGGCAAACGATCCGATTGCTCATACCTCACCTAGGCACACAATCGTTTGTAATCATCGCTCACACCTCACCTAGGCACACGACGTTACAATGGATTCTCATTAGAATCGCTCAACACAAGAATGTACTTCATTATGCTTCACATGCAAAATGACTCAAGACATTCTTGAAATGCATACATATTCATAATATATTCATGCATTCTTCTCATACAATCACATACAATCTATATACATTCACATCAATGCACTATTGTATGATTCACATCCAAACACACATTCAAAAACGGTAAAAGTCGCTAAATAACACTATTCCCGACTTTTCTGACTTATTTAATCGGCCAACAATTTCCAAATCATCCTAATCATATAGTACAGCTCAATAGCTTCACAACGATACCATGAATGTAAAAATTGGATAATCGGAACAAAAGTTATGGACGAAACCGAAAACGACATTTTGAAAAATCACTTTTTTACACTTCTCCTGCCCATACGCGTACCACCACATGTCATACGCGTACGAGCAGAAGCTCATTTTTCCCAAAGTTCACGTTTTCAAAAACCATACGCGTACGCCCAATGCCCTTACGTGTATCACCAGAGGGCCGGGAAAAGCCACATTCCATACGCGTATTGACCCAGAAACAGGCCAATGATACGCGTAACGCCTGGCTCATACGCGTATGGACATGCCCCTTACGCGTATGGCCAGGGGAAACCCAGAAAATTCTGCAGAACCAAGTTCTGCGTTTTTACACCCAAAATCCCCCAATTCATCATCCAAATCTCAGAAAAACAACATTTGGAAGTGTAACAATACATATCAAACATGTATAGACAATCAATAACACAATCAACACCAGTTAGACACTTTTGGATCAATTTTCTATCAATTCCTCAAAAAAGGGTTTATATCCAAAAACTCATAAAATCAATCAACAACAACAACATACTCATACATAATCACATACATTGATAAGATAACAATGTTTCACACCCTTACCCGGATTCCAAACTTGCTATGTGATTGATCTTGATGAATTTCTAAGTTTTCCTCTTCTTTTCTCTTCCTCCTCTTTCTTTCTCTTCTTTTTCTCTCTAATTCTCTTTTCTTTCTATTTCCTTCTATTTTCCTTTCTTTCTTTTCTTTTCTATCTTTCTTTTCTATTTCTATTTCTTCTCTATTTCTATTCCTATTCTCTTTCTATTTCTATTTTCCACTCAAATTAATTCATTTTTCTCACAAAATTCTACACTTAATCATTTTTCCAACAATTTCTACTAAATTTCTAACTTACTAATAATTGAGAAATGTCTAAAATATTCTCCATTCTAATTTCCCCGAAAACTCTCAAAACGGTCAAATATCATAACACATCAACATAGCATATTAACACACCAATTCCACAAACAAAATAATTTATCACTCAATTTAAATAAAAGACTCAACAAAATGGGAATAATTGGAATCGGGGCGTTACAAAAGAACCCGGAAATTTGCAAACTGTGGGGAGAGAAATGACATAGTGATTGCCAGCCGAATGTGGACCTACAACCGGAGATTTGTAGAATCAACGGACCTACAAAGATGACTCCGCTGGGGATAAGAAGGTAGATCATCAACTCTGAGGTTGAGGACAATCTGGATTAAACACCGACTTTGAATATTTTGAGGAAAAGGTAGACATTAACTCTGAGGTTGAGAAAAAACATAACTTCAACTCTGAGGTCGGTAAAAGGGGCGTCAACCCTGAGGTTTGATAAAATGGAGTATTCATCAACTCTGAGGTCGAGCAAAGGCGTCCGACAACTTTGAAGTTGGAGAAGAAGAGGTATGACAACTCTGAGGTTGGAAGAAATGAGGTACGACAACTCTGAGGTTGGGGAGGAAAGGCGTCAACCCTAAGGTTGGGGAAGAAAGGAGATACGACAACTCTGAGGTTGGGGACGAAAGGCTTCAACTCTGAGGTTGGAGAGAAGATATACAACAACTTTGAAGTTGGTAAAGAAAAGGATATTCATCAACGCTGAGATTGGTAAAAAGGTATACGACAACTTTAAAGTTGGGGGGAATGGGTTGTTCATCAACTCTGAGGTCGAGAAAAGATATGCAACAACTCTGAGGTTGGAGAAGAAAGGGGAATATTCATCAACTCTGAGGTCGAGAAAAGGTATACGACAACTTTGAAGTTGGGGAAGAAAGGATACTTCATCAACTCTGAGGCCGAGAAAAGGTATACGACAACTTTGAAGTTGGGGAAGAAAGGATACTTCATCAACTCTGAGGTCGAGAAAAGGTATACGACAACTTTGAAGTTGGGGAAGAAAGGATATTTCATCAACGCTGAGGTCGAGAAAAAGGTATACGACAACTTTGAAGTTGGGGAAGAAAGGATATTTCATCAACTCTGAGGTTGAGAAAAGGTATACAACAACTTTGAAGTTGAGGAAGATAGGATATTTCATCAACGCTGAGGTCGAGAAAAAGGTATACGACAACTTTGAAGTTGGGGAAGAAAGGATATTTCATCAAAGCTGAGGTCGAGAAAAAGGTATACAACAACTTTGAAGTTGGGGAAGATAAGCGTCAGCTCTAAGGTTGGGATTACTGTATTGAGAGTTAATCTGGGCTTTCGCACAAGGTACCAAATCTGGCTTATGCTTCGATGCATGTTTGAATTTTTTCTATGGCGTAATGCTCCATACGAAATGGAAATGCTACGCATTTGAGGATGCAATGCAATAATGATTACTACATGCAAGAATGAGGGAACACTCCACCATGGGATGCGCAGAACAGAACAAGCAGACTTCACTGAGGAAGGGATCACCAATATCTGATCTCCCGTGGGGAGATAACCAACTGTACCATCAATAACCACGGGTGATGTAAACTCTGTAGGGGAACTGCAAGCTGAATTGTAAACTCTGTCGGGGAGATGCCAATGAAGATTGGACTTTGAACTGCTGAAACTGCCAATAACCATTGGACTTTGACTTGCGGGGAAATACCGAATCTGACTTTTGAGGAAGAAAATACTCTGACTTCTCACTGTCTCCAACCTGCTTGAACATATTCCATCGTCTTACCCTGCTGAGAAGGAGGAATCCACCTGCACTGCTGGGGATAAGGAATCTTCATAAAGAACCCTTTTCAATTTGAGGACGACCCTCTGCTTGGGGAAAAATTGACAATTCCAACACCTTGCTGGCAGGATACCTCCTGGCTCTTTGCTGGGGGAGAGACTTAATACTTTAAGTTTCTGCTGATCGCTGCATACTGATTATCAAGAGTGAACAACGGTTCCTTTGATTCTTGACTTGCCCCAGCCCACAGGGTTTGATGGAAGAAATCATCTCAAGAGGATTTTATAGAAGACCGGGCGTCCACACTGCCCCAGGGTCTTCAAACTCTTGAAGAGATTTCTTGGATCTCGATGTAACTGCCCCGAACTGTATGACTTATGAAGGAATTTTCCTCGAGAGGATTCGTAGCGACTTGAAGTACTTTGTCTCTATGTTTTGAACCTTGAAGAGGTGCTTCTGATTAACCGTCTTCTGGAGAGGACAACTTCTCATGCTCTAGGGGTGATCTGCCTCAATATGAGCTTTGAAGTGACTTTGCCCCTGATCTTAGAATGAGTGCCCCAGAATAACTGAATTTCGGAGAGATTTCTCGACGTGACTGCCCCAGATTGGCTACATCTTAACACGACTTACTGGGGAGAGCCCATTCTACACTGAGTCTCTTGCCCTTTGATATGATTGTCCTTCAGAATTTTCAAGCATCCCAACTTGGCAATATCAAGCTTCTTAACTGACGTTCACTGTGTAGGCTGCATTGATGCTTAGGCACACGTATGCAAGCCGAACAAGTTATTTATGAGAATGATAATTCTAATGCAACAAATATGTTAACCTTGAAGTTTTTTATGAAAATGTGTCGCAAAGCCTTGTGAACGAATCACTTGCTGGGATGCGACCTTGATTTTTGAATGGTAAAACAATGCGCACATGCAATACCAACAAATCTTCTTAGCACAACCCATAGGAGTCAGGAACGCTATCCTGTTGAAGTACGCTTTCGGAATAAACCCTGTTTCAATTAGGACTTTTAAGGGTTGTAACGTGGTTTGGTTCACGGTTTCAGAAAAAGGATTTATGGCTCAAAATTTATCGGTGCCCACCCGCTCTCCGTGATGTTCTCCAGTCCTATGTTCAGTTAATCTGATCCAAACGCTCATCTCTCAAAAGGTTTATGATTTACAAGGAACCTATGCCACTAATGGTTTGGCACCTAAGGAGGTTTTGGAGTAACAGTCATCCCTTTTTATCTTCTGTGTCTGTAATCACACGAATTTGTTCTTATCGAGGATTTTCTTTTGTAACGCTTTTCGCTTTTCGCTTTTTTTTTCTTTTGCTTTTTTTTGATCCCTAATTTTGCCTGGACTGACTCTTTTGAGCTTTTCGATTTTGAAGTCCAGCGGGATGCCCTAACTTTTGCCTAAGTCAAGTTTCGACTTAGCGGGCTTTCTCTCCCCTTTTTTTATTCCCCTTTTGAACAAAGCGTGTGACACTGGTTGTCTTATTTGCTTGAAAGGGTTGTGACTGCCTCACTCCTTAGTTGTTGACGGATAACCATCGGGGTTTCATATCTCTTGCACATTCTCCTTGGAATTTGAGCGCTCGGTCAAACTAACTGACACCTACCCTGCCCCTGGGTTAAGTATGAGGGGTTTTTTTTCGTACAAAAGAAACTCCTACTCCAAGGCTCGAAGGGGTTAACGAGGGTCTGTCTCCTTATCTCTCCGGTGTTTGTGAATTGGAAACAATGCATATACATCCTTAACAGGGTTTTACCCAAATGCGCACCATTAGAAATCTGCGTTCTTATTTCGTCATCCTCCCTCAAGAATTCTAAACAAGAAAATTGGTATTGCAGTGCATGTAAACATTTAAGAGTGAACACGAATGGATTACTTCAAGGAAAACATACTCATTGCATTAATATCATCATAAAAAAAAAACGAGTCTTACATGCATACGATGCTTTAACAAGAAATAAAAAAAACTACAAATGAAAATGCAGTAAAGAACTTGAAGATTACCATTGTTGAGGAAGCTTGATTCTGCCTAGACGTACTTGCAGACTGAGTGTTCACTTGAGAAGGGAGGCTTCAATTGATGTACATATCATCTTCAGTGAATGCAATGATCTTTGAGTCTACCAGGTCTTGCACCTTGTGCTTGAACACGTTGTAGTTTTCAATTGAATGACCCAGTGTGTCTGAGTGATATTCACATCTGGCGTCCAGATCATAATCAGGAGGAATAGGGCCAGGAACAGGCTTGGCATCCCTCAGTTTAACCAGAGAACTCTCAAGTACTTGAGACGGGCAAGAACGTCACTGTGAGGGATAGGGAGCGGATCGAAACTTCTCGCAGGCCTTCGTGGTCTTTTTTGTCTCTGTTGCTGAGGAGCATAAGGTCGCTGATGCTGAACAGGCCGTTGAACAACAGGAGGAATATACACAGCACTAGCTTCTCCTTCCTTTCTCTTGGAGGGCCCATCATAAGGTTTCTTTGCATCTGCTGCAGCACTTTGAATCTTTCCCGTTTTGATGCCGCTTTCGACCATTTCTCCTACTAAGATGAGATCAGCAAACTTTCCAGTCATACACGATACCAGCTTTTCGTAGTAATGTCCCTGCAAGGTGGCCATAAACATACCTATCATTTCACGTTCCAGCATGGGAGACTGAACCCTTGCTGCCAATTCACGCCACCTCTGGGCGTACTCCTTGAAACTCTCATTGCTCTTCTATGATAAGCTCTGCAGCTGTGTTCTGTTAGGAGCCATGTCAGTGTTATATTGATAGTGTCTAATGAATGCCCCTGCCAAATCTCTCCAACTACGCACATCTTTCCTTTCTAGTTGCATATACCACTCCAGGGATGCCCCAGATAGGCTATCCTGGAAGCAGTGCATCATTAATTTTTCATTCTTCGCATGCGCAGCCATTTTACTTATGTAGGCCCTGACGTGAGTCCTTGGGCAAGTCATACCATTGTACTTTTCGAAGGTAGGAGTCTGAAACTTGTGCGGGATAACAATGCCTGGAACCAGCCCCAAATCCTCCAAATCCATACCCACAGAATCCTGATTTACCACACCCCTCAGTTGTTCCTCAATCAACCTGATCCTCTGATCATTGTCAAACTGGGGCCCAGCATCCCCACCTGGCACAGAAAATGCATCATCTTGAACATCATCATACTGACGACCCTGAATAGTACCAACACCAATACCTCCTCCCCCTACATTTTCAGCCCCGCCCAGAGGAATCACAGCGCTAGAAGCAGGAATACCTCCGCCCAGATGACCATTCTGATCATTATTACCATTGACACCAGTATGAACTCCTCCATGAAGGACACCATCTTCATCAATCCTCGCAATCAGTGGTTAGACAAAAGTTCTTAACTGCTCTTGGCCCTGAGCAACCCCTTGCATTAAATCCATGAATTGGTTCATGCGAGTCCGCATCTCAGTCATCTCAGCTTGTAGTTGATCCATGAGTCTTTTCTGATTTTGTCTGGTAGAATACCGGTGAATGGGTTAATCAGCAATCCTGAGCTGAGAAGGAGAACCAAGTGAGAACGCCAGAGATAACCACCTGTTATGCAAAATGATTATGGATATGCGAATGCAAATGAACATGTTTAAAAATTCGCAGGGCAATCCACCCCTTGATTCCAGTTTAATTTCAAAAACCAGAATCAAAGTTAGGATGCAACCCTACAAATGAATAAACATGCTGGGATGCAAAATGATGATGCAAATGCACATATGGGATCAAGGATGCCACACAGACTGGACAACTGCTGCACTGAACAAACTGAACCATCTCAAAGATCTGCCCAAATACCCAGAATACCATAATAACCATAGTACCACACTGATAAATCTGCTGATCAGAAAACCGGGTATGTTGAAGGTCAAGGTTACCTGCAAACCTGTAAACACCCTGCCCTCTCACGTGTGGGTACTAGGATGTTCAGTATCCCGGGCTCTCAGGTCGAGAAATGATGATACGTTCACCATTTCTGGTTTGGCATCATCATCAATCGAGGAGGCCTCAACTGATTCTCCAAAACAGAAGGTCCTCAGCTTTTGGCACTAAGGTCGAGAAACAATAGTACATTCATCCCTTGGGGTACAGTACTATCGTCAATCGAGGAGTGCCTCCACTGATTCTCTTCAAAAGATAGGGGTCATCCTATGCGAGTTCCAAAGCGGGCCCTCGGGTGCGAATGGGTTTGCCACAGGATGTGGTCTGCCACTGTCACCACTAAAGAGGGATGTTTCCACTAAGGTCCTCAATGATCGGTCACCAGAGTCGACAGCTCTCTAGATCAACACCCCAACATGCGCAAGACACACACGTTAGAATGTGTCCCAAGATAGCCTCGTCTGGTTGTGAATTTCGTGAACACACAAACGTACCAAGCGGGCACGTAGGTCCCACTACTCTCCACACTAGTCCTAGGGTATACTCAAGCCTAGGTATTGGGCTTATCTCTCAGACCCACCCAACCTGCAAAACAAGAACAGCCAGCACAACACAGCAGTATGACAGTAATAAACATGGAATGCAATGCAGAAAAACTGTAAAAATAAAATACAACAAATAAAGCAAAACAAACACAAAACACCGAAAGAGAACAAAGACAAGCAAGCGCTAGGATTGACTCGCTTAGGGATGGACCAGCATAGGTCAACCAGAGTCCCCAGCAGAGTCGCCAACTGTCGCTCCCAGGATTTTCATCCAGGTACAAACACGAGAGTGGCACGGAAAAACAGATTCGTCAGCCGTGTAAATTTATCCCAAGAGAGGGGAAGGGAACACCACATAAACCTTAGGAAGAGGGAAAGGAATGGTTATCGCAACCATAACCTGGATTCGGGAGTCGGTTACGCGAGGGGAAGGTACTAGCACCCCACGCGTCCATCGTACTCGATGGGATCCACGCTTGTTGTCTATTCTAAGGGTGAGTTATACTATCATCTAGGGCTGTACTAAGACGAGAAAGGGGAAAACTAAGACAGAATCGGTAGGACATCGACGTCCTAGGCCTACGTACCCCCTTTGTGCAATGGGGAATTCAGAGTCAACGTAGTTCGGACCAAGTTCTTTTTGTGTTTTTTTATGAGCGACGTTAAGTTCGCGTCCGGCAGTTAGGGTCGATGTCTGTTTGCGTCTCAGACGAAAGGTAACGTGCCCTTTTTGAAAATATCCTTTAGTTTGACGATCCCGAAGGACAAAAAGGTTTGAAGTTGGTTTGTGTCTTTTAGGACAGAAGTGACTTAAGTTAGTTCCTAAGTTGCATTGCACCAAAGTCTAGGGCACATGGGTGAATACTTAACGCATCATCCCAAGACAGGACGCTCGCTAAGCACTCTAGAAAGATGAGAGGAAGCCCCTCATTTCTCATTCCCCATACTTAAGGCTCGTGCGCAATACACCTTATTCTTATTAAGTGTTTTAAAGAAATTTGAGATGAGAAGGGAGAAGACACAAGGGTAACTCTAAAGGGGGACTATGAGTCCTAAAGTTATCATGCATGGGTGACCTACGGTTAGTGAGGTTTGACAATAACCTAAATCCTAAAGAAAGGAGAGAAAGAAAGGATAAGAGTGACCATGGATACTTATCCATACCCTTAAAGAACTTACCTTAGTCCCTACATAAAAGGTTAGTGAGAAACATACATAAATAGTATCAAAGCAAATGAAAATCAAGAAATGGCAAACAATAGTGATAATAATCCAAACATGAACTCATAAGTTAGAGAAACAACCCCAAAGCAGATGGCACAAGTGCCTTTTCACACAGATAATCAGACAAGATCAAAGATGCGCATACAAGAAAATCCCAAGAGAAAACAAATCAAATAATTAGAAAAATAACTCCTAAAATTCCCAAAATAAATGTCAAAGTTTCCCAACCAAAGACAAACAACGCATCAAAATTTCCTGCAAAAATTCAAAGTGTTAATCATTCAAACAAATGGGCCAAGTTCAGGTGAGAAGTAGGGTTCTCTGTGCCAAAGGGAAGGACCAAAATGCAATATGAAATAATTTTAAAAATGAAAGAAAAATTTTTTAATGCATTAAAATATGTCACCTAATAGATGCAAAAAGAATGGATCAGAAATGTATTGCAGATGAGGAGAAATAAATTTCACAAGTTTGTGTGTGCAGGTGAAACAAATGAGAAAAGAAAATAAAACAATTAATTAAAAAAGATGCCAAAATAAAATAAAATGAGAAAATAAAATATGGAAAAATTTGAGAAAACTAAAAATAAGTCTCATGATTTTTTATATGATTTTTAGATGCATAAAAGTAATTTTAAAATGCAAAACAAATAATAATAGTAAGAAGAAAAAAAGAAATAACAATGGGGGTGCAAGCAGCAATAACATCACGTTGAAAATCAAGAAACGGGATAACGGGGGGGTGCGCATAGCAAAGGCCCAATGAATGGGAGCCCCAAGGCGCAGCCAATGGAGCATGGTAACGGTCAAACCTCAGGCGCAATCCCAGCCAATCCTTCCATCCAACGTACCACAGTGCAAGTCATCAAGTCTACGTAATCAGGAAGTAGTTAAAATCAACGGACACGATTCCAAAGGCCCACGATAACCATGCTCCCCCCATGTGCCTTGCGCGTTCCATCATTAATGTGGTGTCACGAATCCAGCCACATGATCAAAAACATAATAAAAGCAAAGGCCATGATGATAAGGATGCACGGTAGTACGCACATAGCAGCAAACACACAATCATGAATTAAAAACATAAATAAATAAGACAAGTGGCACGCTGTGGTGTGTTGGATTATGAAATCAACGGTCCAGCTTCATCTTCTCCAAGGATCTCCTTCCTCGCCGGACTGAACATTCCAGCCGCCGGAGCTAGGGCTCCGGCCACCCTCTCCGGTGAGCTGTGACGTGAAATTTTCCAGAAAATGCATATGGGTACACTATTCTGACTAGAAAAATGTGAGGATTCCAAATATCCAATCAAAAAAATCAAATAACCAAGGCATAGTGAAAAACGAAGGGAAATACATTAGGGCATAAAACTTTAACTCCTCATTACAAGCAAACCACATGCCCAAACATAACAAAAATTACATTAGGATGATCAACAGACATAACACGTCAATATTCATGCTTAAAAGGAGAGTTTTATGATGGTCAAAAAACCTACCAACCTGAGGTGGTGCACCTCTACTCTTTGCTTTTGGCTGCGAATGGTGGTTGATTTCTAATCTGTGGATCACCAGGATTCTGTTGGTGAAAGAATTTCTTCAAAACTCTTTGTGACTTGAGAGATCCAATGATTTCAAGAATTAGGGTACAAGTTGTTGTTCTCCTCCAAATGCACGTGAATGAACCCTAACCAGTACATGGATAGGTTTAAATAGGCCAGGGTTTTCCTCTGATAATGAATTGGGCTTGGGTAATTCCTTGTTTAATGATTTTTGAATAATTTTGGAAAAATCACATTATGTTAAGCACATCTCCTCCATGCATGGATATTTGAAAGTTTCATGATGGATCACTTGCATTTGAATTGCTAATCACACCACATTTAAATTGGGCCTTGAAACTTTTTTGATTCATGACTTTAAAATAATTTGGCATTTTGGCATAATGGAAAATAAGTGAAAAATACACCATGAAATTTCTTAATTCTTGGGCCCAAAATAATCCTCAAGGAGTGTCTTTTGATATTAGGATGTGGCATGAAGCAATGGAATTGATTGTAGGTTATTATGCCCAAAGTTGTGAAAATGGGAGCATGAGAAACCCTAAAAACCACTTCGCCTTCTTTTGACCATAACTGGAGTTTCACAAATGATATGGAGACCCATTAGTACTTGTTGGAAAGAGGAGAAAAATATATTCAACTTTAATGTTGGAGAAAAATTCATTTGAAGCTTTCTTGATGATGAAAAGTCAAGTTGAATGCAATGCAGGAACTTGCCCAAAAAGGAAACTTTCAAATTATAGGTCATTTCCATTTTTAGTAACTTTTGTACCAACTCCTGATTTTTGATGAATGGCATGAAACTTGACTTTTAAGGACCATATGAGGGTGTGAGACCTTTAAAACCTTGGAGAGAACCCCAAAATTCCACAGTTGACTTCTCCTCTCATTGTTGACTTTTACCCTATTCACCTGATTCTCAATCTTCTGATCAATTGAACTTCTCCTGAACCAAACTGATGGGAAACCTCCCATCCCTAGATACTTGGGGACCCAAGGAATACCATAGAATCAAGTCTTGCCCAAAAAATCAGAAATAAACTGACTTTATAGCAAACCCTAGTTGTGGTACCCTCAGTCTAGGAGGAAATAACACTGTCTCCAAATCCAAATTCCTCTGAATATGATGTGTATCCTCTCCAACAAAGATAAGATATGCCATTTGGTGATGATAAAAACCCAAGGAGCTTGCCCATTGAAACAATAAACCCAAGAATCTCAAAACCCTAATCTATGCACTGGTTAGGAGAGAGTGATCCACTTGAGGTCCCTTGCCACTTGTGAACTCTTGATGATGTGATAGACCAGATAAGACCTTCTTGAACTGCCTCAAGCACCTTGACCCCATGCTAATGATATGCATACATGATAATGCAAAAAATGAAATGAAACATAAGCTAGTTAGTAATAAAGTAAGGAGGGCAAATTTTGGGGTGCAACACTCTGATGCCAATTGAAGGTGTGAAAAACACAAGAAAGGGGGGTTTGAATTGGTTTTTCAAAATAAAATTTTTCTTTGATTCTAACACCCTTTTAATAACTCTTTAACTTATGGATGATAATCTTAATGAAACTTGAAAGAGATAACACGGTATGTTTATACTAGTTCACTTGAGAATTCCTCAAGTTAATCTAGTCCACCCGCCAAGGTGATTTTACCTCTCTCAATCGAGGTCTTAATCCACTAATCAATAGATTAATATAATGCACTAGCCAAAACGCTGGTGACTAACAACAACCTCTAAAACTCTCAAGTTCTAGACTTCTCAAGAGATCAAACCACACTGGTCTCTCTTAAGAAACAACCTCTAAGACTCTCACTAGTCCTAGACTTCTCAAGAAATTTAACCTCACCAGGTTTTTCTCAAGGATCTTCAAACAACAGTTTAAAAAAATGTTTGTTTACAAGATATTGCTTCTAGCACAAGCTGAATACGTAAACTATTTTACAGCACAGAAAATGACCCTTTTTGAATGATAATAGCAATATAGAGCGTGTTGTTAAGCGGAGCAGTTGTTTCATTCTTTGAGTCTTCAAGTCTTTTTATAGATGAGTAAAAGTAGTCGTTGCAAGGTAATCATGACTATTGACGACGGTTTGGTAGAAACGTGAGGACAGATAAAACCTTTTGTGTCCTGTCTTGTCAGTATATCTTCGTTGGCACTGTTACCAAGAAATCTTCATTTAAACTTTTGCACAGTTACCAAGATATCTTCGTTTGAACTTTGTTGCTTAGTCTTCTAATCTTCTTAACTTCAGAGGCTACTGCGAGCATGAGTAAAAAGGGAAAATGTAGCTTGATTCTTAAGATCTTCAAGTCTTGGAGTCCTCAGAGCAGCGTCTTCGGAGTCTTCAGCACTTGGTCTTCAGAACCTTGTTCACTTAGAAAATTGTCTTCATATCTTCAGAGGCTTCAGATAGTATTTAGTTGAAGCATGAGTAGAGACTATTGGTTGGGTCTTCAGAACCTTTACCAGAGAGTGAAAATCTTCGTCATTAGGACTTCGTTCATCACAACAACATTTGGACTTCGTTCATCAGAAGCTCAGTCTTCATATTTTCAAAACTTGTTTTCTTTATCAAGTGAAACGCGTAGGAAAAGTATTCTTTCAGCATTATGTTCACACCAATTAACAAAAGCATAACCTGTTTGTTAGATTCTCAAAAATAAACATTAGTCTTACGAAATTGTTCATACAAACATACTCGTTTGATATCATCAAAACTTAGAAGTCATATTGCAGAACCAAATCTTGTTCTTACAGGGTCTTGTGTTAAGGATCCAATTATTTAAGTTAGCTTGTACCCTAAGTTATCTTGTAATGGATAATCGTTAAAAAGTCCATTAGTTTAGTATGTTAGGTTTATTATAAATAGCATACTAGTCTCTCATCTTAAGTGTGGCAAATCCTAATTAGGGTGAGAGGGTCATTTGTTATTCTTGAGTACTTGGAATCTGTTTTTATAGAGAAAGTAAAGAATATCAGTTATAAACAATCCTTTTGTTCTCCTTATTATTCCTTAACCCTAACCCCTGTGTGTTTCTTGATCATAAAGAAACGTTTACACTTTGTTTCAAGACATCCTAATTCACAACAAATTGGTGCAGTGAGCATGGAGAAAGATGTCTTCAACAAAGTATGAGATTGAAAAGTTCACCGGAGTGAACGATTTCGGTCTGTGGCGCTTGAAGATGAAAGCCCTACTAGTTCAGCAGGGGTGTTTGGAAGTGTTGAAAGGAGAGGCAGCCATGGACGTTGTGTTAACGAAAAAATAAAAGACGACCATGATAGAGAAAGCCCACAGCGCAATAGTGTTAAGCCTTGGTGATAAGGTTCTTCGACAGGTATCAAAGGAGACAACGGCATCTGGGTTATGGTTGAAACTTGAAAGTTTGTACATAACCAAATCTCTGGTGAATCGACTCTACCTGAAGCAAACTTTGTATTCATTCAAGATGAGTGAAGACAAAGTGTTGGCTGAGTATTTGGATATGTTCAACAAGTCGATTCTTGATCTTGAAAATATTGATGTGAAGATCGATGATGAAGATCAAACACTGTTGCTGTTGTGCGCTTTGCCCATAACACATGCTCACTTCAAAGAAACTCTCCTGTATGGAATGGAGACCCTGAGTTTTGAAGAAGTTCAATCAACCTTGTATTCTAAGGACCTGAACGAGCGAAAAGAGCATAAACCTTCGATGGTTGGTGAAGGTTTGGCCGTTAAGGGAAAATTCTTGCGAAAGGATGGTAAGTTCGACAAGAAGAAAGGTAAAAGTCAGCATAAGTCTTATAGTGGCAAAGCATCTGGTATTTGATGCTATCACTGTAAGAAGGAGTGTCACACAAGAAAGGTGTTCCCAGAACGCCTGAAAGATCATGGAGGTAAAGATAATGGCAACGCAACCATTGTTCAATATGACTTCGAATCATTTGATGTTCTTGTGGTTTCAAGCAGCGACTCAAGAAAAGAGTGGATTATGGATTCAGGTTGCACTTGGCACATGACTCCAAATAGAGAATTGTTCGAGGAGCTATGTGATCAAGATGGTAGATCAGTGCTGCTGAGAAACAACAAAGCTTGCAAAATTGCTGGTATTTGATCTGTGAGATTCAAGCTCCATGATGAGTCAATAAGGTTATTGACTGAAGTCAGGTATGTACCTGATTTGAAGAGAAATTTGATTTCTCTTGGTGAATTCGACAAGAAGGGATATGTTTTTCAAGGAGAGAAAAGTATCCTAAGAGTCATGAAGGAGTCAAAGGAAGTCTTGAGAGGTGTGAAGAAACAAGGCTTGTATACCCTTGAGGGTCAAGTTGTAAGTGGTTCGAAAAATGTTGCATCCACGAAACCTTTGTCGAAGACAGAAATTTGGCACATGAGATTGGGCCATGTCAGTGAAATGGGTCTGGTCGAATTGGGAAAACAAAGTTTGCTTGGAGGAGACAAAGTCGAAAAGCTAAAATTTTATGAACCCTGTGTACTTGGAAAATCTTGCAGAGTGAAGTTCAACAAAGGCAAACAAAGAACTCATGGATCCCTTGATTACATCCATGCTGATCTATGGGGGCCTGCAAGGTGTCAATCACATTCACAAGAAAGGTATTTTCTATCCATAGTCGATGATTATTCCAGAAAGTTATGGGTATTCATCCATAAGACTAAGGATGAAAGTTTTGAGAATTTCAAAGGTTAGAAGACTCTGGTTGAAAATCAGACTGGCAGAAAGGTCAAGAGGTTAAGAACCGACAATGGCCTTGAATTTTGCAATGAGGCGTTCAACAGTTTTTGTGCTGCCTCAGGTATTACAAGGCACAAAACTACTACAGGTACTCCACAACAAAATGGTTTGGCAGAAAGGTTTAATCGAATTATTTTGGAAACAGTTAGATGCATGTTGACTAGTGTTGGATTAAAGAAGGTATTTTGGGCTGAGGCTATTTCGACAGCAACATATCTGATAAATAGATGTCATTCGATTGCGTTAGATATGAATACACCTGAAGAAGTTTAGTCGGGACATCCACCTAGTCTCGACAGACTATGAATATTCGGTTGTGTGGCCTATGCTCACATCAGGCAAGACAAGGTCGAACCTAGAGCTCTAAAATGCATGTTCATGGGATACCCTGAAGAAGTCAAAGCTTATAGGCTATGGTACCTAGAGCAAGGTAACAGGAGGTGTATTACCAGTCGAGATATAATTTTCACTGAAGTTAAGATGGCTTTCAAGAAAACTGATGATGCTGACGAAGAGCTAGAACAGGGAGAGATTCCTGTTGAAGTGGAGCATGTTGATGCTGAATTACGTATCCCATATGAAGTCGAAGAAGAAGCAGAAGTTATTGTCGAAGATGAGGAGACTGATAATGACTACCTGTTAGCAAGAGACAGGTTAAGGAGAGTCAACAAGCCACCTCAGAGACTTGGGTATGCAGATCTTATAACTTATGCCTTAATCTCTGCAAGTGAGGTTCTCGACGAAGAACCTAGAGACTATAAGGAAGTTATGAGGAGTCGAAAGAAGACTGAATGGCTGAAGGCCATGGATGATGAGATGAAATCTCTTCATGATAACAACACATGGGAACTGATCAAGAAACCTACTGGAGTCAGGTTAGTCAGTTGTAAATGGATTTTCAAAGTTAAAGAAGGAATCGAAGGAGTGGCGTTGAAGAGATACAAGGCAAGATTAGTCGCTAGGGGGTTCACTCAGAAAGAAGGTGTCAACTTTAATGATGTGTTCTCTCCTGTTGTGAAGCACATATCCATTCGAATGTTGCTTGCCATGGTGGCACAGTTTGACCTTGAACTAGAACAGATGGATGTGAAGACTGCGTTCTTGTATGGTGATCTAGATGAAACAATCCTGATGAGGCAACCTAAAGGGTATGTCGAAAAGGGGAAGGAAGATTATGTGTGCAGGTTGAAGAGATTTTTATATGGACTGAAACAATCTCCTCGACACTGGAATATTAGATTCGACAAGTTCATGGCACACATAAGTTTCATTAGAAGTCAGTTCGACCACTGTGTTTACTTCAGATTTTGACCTGGTAATTAATTTGTTATTTTGTTGCTTTATGTGGACGATATTCTAATAGCGAGCAACAATGTCGAAGATGTAATGAGGGTGAAGGTTGAACTCAATAAGGAGTTTGACATGAAGGATCTGGTAGCTGCGTCTCGGATTCTTGGGATTGACATCCAAAGAGATAGAAAACAATCAAAATTATGCTTATCTCAAGAGACATACCTACAGAAGATTCTCGAAAAGTATGGTATGTCGAATTCAAAGCCTATTGTGACTCCGACAAACCCTCAATTCAAGCTAGGTATAGATCAGTGTCCCAGTACTGATGTCGGAAGAGCTTATATGAATAGCATTCCATATGCTAATATAGTGGGTTCTTTGATGTATGTTATGGTCTGTACTAGACCCGACATAGCATATGCAGTAAGTCTTGTAAGCAGGTACATAGCGAATCCTGAAAAGGCTTACTAGAAAGCATTGAAGTGTATTCTAAGGTACATAAATGGGTCTCTGGACAGAGTCCTAATTTATGGTAGAGCCTTGGGTGAAGATAGTAAATCAACAATTGAAGGATATGTCGACTCTGATTATGCAGGTTGTATGAATTCTAGAAAATCTATTTCTGGATATGAGTTCACTAAGTTTGGCACAACAATCAGTTGGAAAGCAACTCCTCAGAAGGTTGTTGTCTTATCAACCACTGAAGTAGAATATATCGCCCTAATTGAAGCTGTGAATGAAGCACTGTGGCTTGAAGGTTTTGCAAAAGAGCTTAAACTTCAAGGTCGAGTTGTCACTGTTAAATGTGATAGTCAAAGTGCAATAGACCTGTTGAAGAATTCAGCATATCATGAGGGAACCAAACACATTGATGTGAGGCTACATTTCTTCAGAGGGGTAATCGACCGTGGACAAGTCCAAGTGCTAAAGGTTTCGACAGATAATAATGCTTTTGATTTGATCACCAAGACGTTACCCAGTTGCAAGTTTTTCCACTGTATACAGTTGATAAAGCTGCATAGAAAGCTAGTTTATTTCTTGAGGTTATAGAGTTAGATCCAAGGTGGAGATTTGTGAGATATTGGATCGAACTCTAGTTTAGCATGTCGTCCTCTAGTTTAGCATGTCGTCAAAGTCTTCTCACATGCTGTAGTCAAATCGTGTTCTAGTATGTAGTTGTTGAATTAGGTCTTGTGTTAAGGATCCAATTGTTTAAGTTAGCTTGTACCCTAAGTTAGCTTGTAATGGATAATTGTTAAAAAGCCCATTAGTTTAGTATGTTAGGTTTATTATAAATAGCATACTAGTCTCTCATCTTAAGTGTGACAAATCCTAATTAGGATGAGAGGGTTATTTGTTATTCTTGAGTACTTGTAATCTGTTTTATAGATAAAGTAAAGAATAGCAGTTATAATCAATCCTTGTTGTTCTTCTTATTTTTCCTTAACCCCAACCCTTGTGTGTTTCTTGATCATAAAGAAACGTTTATACTTTGTTTTAAGACATCCTAATTTACAACAAAGTGAAATGACACAAGTTGCAATTTTGCAGTATTCTAACAAAAGTCATAAGTTTTTCGTTCACTTTGGATCTGGATGAAGAATAACTTTGTCAATCATCACACCATGGTTTTATCTTCTTGTAGTTTGATTGCCCACGCTGTATTGTAATTTCTTATAGTTGGATTATGATAAAGTTGGTTCAAAGAGGGTTTGGTTGTTGGTATATTGTATACATACTCATAGTTGTTAAAAGCTGGATATGACAACAAAGGAAGCTGGATATGAGTTGATGAAAAAGAAGAATACAAAATATGATAGCTCGTGCATGTTCATTTACATGCCAACTATTGGTAGCAATAGTTCACTAGTTGGTTTAATATTGGTTACTTTGTACAATGGTAAGTTTGCTTGCTTTTGTTTCTCCTTAATATAATATGTTGATTGATATTATGTAATGTTGATTTGTAAAATTTAGAAGTTTTTAAACATACAAACCTCTGTAAGATAGAATAAACGCATTGTACCATACTTTTATGTTAGGGAAAAAATAACAAGTTTCAATTTGTGCTTTAAATTATTCAATCCATGTTGATAATTAGGGTGAATGAATGCGTCAAACGTTGACAGTAATCCAGTATATGCAGGTCTGCCACAACCTGTATGTACTATTTTCATTTCATCAGAAAGCAACGATACGTGTATGGAACCACATTTGACAGCATTGCTAAAGTTACTAGAATTATTAACATAGAGGAAATGTATGAAATTATTAGCATTGCTTAAGTTGGAGGAAATGTTCATCATTATGTATATATAAATGTCAAAGTCCCGTATCGTTTCTAGTACACTTTCTTTTAGTGTATATATAGTCTACACTAACAAGTAGTTGTGTATATTTCTGGACTGGAGAGTTTTTGTACTTCTGGATTATAGGCCCTACATGTTTTTCCAAAATTTCAATTAATAAATTTGTTAAATAACAATTTAAATGATTAATACTCTAAAAAAAGTATTACAAATATTAAATTAATTAAAATTATTATTAAATATTAAAATATTCTAGTCATTTTTGCTAATTAATTAAAAATAATTTTTTCATGCTAATCATTATTGCCACTTATTAAAAATAAAAAAAGAGAATCACAAAAACTCAAAGGCCATCAAAATTAAAGAACCAAAATCGCTTATTTTATAATAGGAGGATCAATTATTTAAAACGTCCAAACTAAATGAACCAAAAATATATTTAAATAAAAAAAATCATCCTTTAAAATTGGTAGTAAGAATGAACTTGGCTATTACTAGAGAATTTTCTATGGCACCCCTCAATTAACTCTGACATCTCATATATTTTAATAATATCAAAAATACTTTTTTTTTTATTTTTTTAATCAATTACATATTGTCAAATTTTTCTGAGTCACTGTAAATTCGATAGTACATACTAAAAATTTGATATAGAGTTTTATCAATTTGTTTAAAATACATAATGGGTATTAAAAGTTTTATCAATTTTTTCAAAAATTCAATTTAACAGATACCAAGAAACAATTTAGAAGTGTTACTTTTGAATGGTCACACCCTTGCATAAAAAAAGACCTAAAAATAAAAGAAAATGATCAATTGAAATTTCTTAAAATATCCAATTACACTATTGATATAACGGCAGTTTTTAAAATTTAGTATGTCTGTATTTAGTAAAACTCATGTTTTTTACAAATTTTTTAAAATTACCAGTGCCATACCGGCAATTTAAAAATATTTAACAAAATTCAAAATTTTATTTGCATTTTTATCAGATATGTCTAAATTGTTGAAATGGTACCGACAATTTTAAAAATTAAATAAAAATTTAAGCATTTGATATTTTTGATAAATAAAAATTAATCTTAAATTAAAATAATATTCTATAAATATTTTATATTGTCAAACAATTAATATTAAATTATTAATATTATTTCAAAATAAATAAAACTAATTTAAAAGTAATACAAATGAATCTGTGAGTTTTTTAGAAAATAAAAAGCTTTATACTAGTAATAAATTAAAATTAATCTCATTTTGTGCCAAGAAAGACAATTTGTGGATAAAATGGATTCACATATACTATCTGAAAAAAGCGGATTTCACTGCTTATACTCCGGTTGGACATTGTTCATGGATTCTTAAAGCTATGTTCAAACACCGTGACACCTTCCTACAATCTGCACTATGCAATTCTTTTCAAACTACAGGAAGGTACGAAACAAATAAGGTATACCACATATTGAGAGGTGTCAAGCCTAATGTGAATTGGAGAGTGATTTTCTATGGAAATCATGCTAGATCAAGAGCGACATTCATTATTTGGCTAACCTAACAGGATAGACTACCCACTAAAGATAGGTTACATCGTTTTGGTACTATTACCGATGATAATTGTGTATTTTGTGGTTTACCTGAAAGTTGTGATCACTTGTTCTTTTAGTGTGATGTGACCAAGAAATTGTGATTCCATGTTCTAAGATGGATGAATATCACTCATACTCCAGGGAGTTGGAATAATTAGCTGAGTTGGATCCAAATGATATGAGGTAAAGGTTACAAGAAAAGACTTCTGAAGATTGTTATAGCTGAAACTGTGTACATTAACTGTACAGCTAAAAACAATATTATTTTTCAAAACAAGATGATTGATTATTTCCACAACAGAGATATCATTGATGTAATTCTTTTAAGAGTTGAAAATGAAATAATGTTTGCTATGTATTGTACTAGAATTTGATAGTTTATGATTATTTTGTCACACTACGCCAAACAAGGGAAAAGAGAGCGCTTTTTTTTGCCTATGATAGCGCTTAAAAGCGTCGTCTAAGCCAGCACTGTCGTAGGTAAAGACAACGCTTTTTTATTTATGAAAAAGCGCTCTCTAAAATGGGCCTTTTGACAGGGCTTTTAAAAGCGCTGTATAAAGTATAAGTTAAAAATTTAATATTTTTTTTTTTAAACTTTAGAAAGCGCTTTTTCCTTCAAAAGCGCTCTCTAAAGGTGCTTTTAGACAGCGCTTTTTAAAGCGCTGTCTAATGTATACGTATAATGATTTTTTTATACCTTTAGAGAGCGTTTTTTCCTTAAAAGCGCTCTCTAAAGGTGGACTTAAGACAGCGCTTTTTAAAGCGCTGTCTAATGTTTAACCTTAGACAGCGGTTTTTTCTCAAAAGCGCTGTCTTTGGTCTACGTATAATTTTGAAGATTTTTTTTTTAAATCCCATTTTAACCATTTTTTTTTATGCAGAAACCTGTATAATTTACATTTCCATAAACCTGTATAATTCACATTTCAATAAATTTATTAACAAATTCTATTTCAAAACTAGAATTTACACTTAATGCAGAATTCAATAAACTAGAATTTGTACATTTCAATAAACTAGAATTTACAAGCAGAATTCACACAAATTCTATTGTATGGTTTCAAACCTGCATAGAATTTACATTTCAATAAACTAGAATTTACATTCACAAAACTATACATTAATTCAAGAAAGAATTCTTCTTGCAATAAAAAATTCGCACAATTCCTCGTGTAATAAGGACACGCCATATCATCGAAATACTACATAACAAAACAAAATACGCATTAGTTAAGAAATAATATATAGATGTCTTGTGTTATCAAGTAGCATCACTAATAAGCAATATTGTGAAAATTAATATACCTCCACTTTGACCCATGTAATATTGGTTGCTCTAGCCCGTGCTACTCGTGCGTATCTTCCTGGTTACTAGACACTTGACCTGTAAGAAAGAAAAAAACAGAAATTAAATGACATAAGCTATATTGAATGATATAAGCTATAATTTTACAACTAGTACCTTTTTCACTAACATCTCTTTCTTTTCTTGTTTGGAGTATGTTCTACCCGTCTCTTAACAACACGGACGGTTGGATTGATCCAAATACCCTCATTATGATCATTTCTAGTATATGATTCATTCGCTATAATATTTTCATCTTGATCATTTCTAGTAAATGATTCAATATCAACATCAATATCACCTTGATCTCCAACGTTTTCATCAATTACTTTGTTAGATAAAAGCACTATAGACCATTTTGTACTTGTCGGATCAGTGACATAGAACACTTGTTTAGCTTGAGAGGCTAGAATAAAAGGCTCATCTTTGTACCCCACCCTATTAAGATCCACTTGCAAGAATCCTGACTTATCCATTCGTACGCCATTATTATTTTCAACCCACTTGCAACGAAATATAGGAATCTGAAAGTTCTCATAATCAAACACCCAAATGCGCTCGATAACCCCAAAATATGACAGATTTGCAAATTTGGGGTTTAAGTCTTTCACACTTGAAATGTGCATTGCTTCAGCTACCAAGGTGACACCACTATTTTGCATAGTACTTTTATCATCTTGTTCTTTGGTATAAAATGTGTATCCATTAATTGCGTATGCGCTATAAGAAAACACGACCATACTTGGACCATATGCTAAACATCTCAACCTTTCTGTTATTGAATCGCGGTCTGAATAATACTTTGCATAAATATGATCCTTAAACCAAGGTATGAAACTTCGATTGTGCTCTCGTACTATCCAATTCTCATTTCTATTCGGATTTGAACCTCGGAGAACATCCTTGTGCATTTCAACATATGGCTCAACCTCATTCTCATTGTGCAGAACATACAAATGCACTTGATCTCGTTCCACCCTTGATACTGTCACAACTTCATTTCCAATTAACATTTTTCCTTCTTTTTTTTCGACAATATGAGATTTGGGGAGTCCAATTGATTGTACATTGGAGAGATATTCAGTACAAAACTCAACCGCTTCTTCAACAATGTATCGTTCGGCAATACAACCCTCTGGTCGACTTCGGTTTTTCACATACCCTTTTAATATTTTCATATAACGTTCAGCAGGGTACATCCATCTCATATAAGCCGGTCCACACAATTGTGTCTCTTTCACTAGATGAACAACTAGATGAACCATTATGTCAAAAAACGAGGGAGAAAAATACATTTCAAGATCACACAAAGTAATAACTAGTTCTTTTTGCAATGTTGGTAAGATCGCAGGATCGATCACCTTACTGCAAATTGACTTGAAAAAAAAAACACAATTTAGTTATTGCGCTTCTTACTTTTTCTGGCAGAATAGAACGTATACCTATTGGTAGAAAATGTTCCATTATAACATGGCAGTCATGCGTCTTTAAACTCTTTAACTTGAGGTCTTTCATAGACACAAGTCTTCTAATATCTGAAGAGTATCCTTCTGGAACTTTAACTTCACTTAGAAACTTACACAATACTTTTTTCTCCTTTCTAGATAGAGTATACGCAGCAGGTGGTAGATATGTTCGTTTTCCTTTCTTCAAGGGTCCTAATTCAGTTCTTATCCCCATATGTACCAAGTCCTTTCTTGCTTTAAGGCCATCCTTAGACTTTCCTGGTATATTGAGTAACGTACCAATAACACTGTCAAATACATTTTTTTCAATATGCATAACATCGAGAAAATGTCTTATATACAACGATTTCCAATATGGCAGTTCAAAAAAAATTAACCTCTTCTTCCACCCACTCTTGACAAGTGTATGTGCAAAAGGCTTTCCAAACTGAGTTGTCACATCTTTCACCTTTTCAAAAATTTGATCACCTGTCAATATAGTTGGAGCTCTACCATGTTCTGGCTCTCCATTGAATGCTTTTCTCCACCCACGATAGTGATGATTAGAATTTAAGAATCTACGATGACCGAGAAAGACATTCTTCTGACCAAACTCCAATCGCGTCCAATCTGTTTTATCTTCACAAATAGGACACGCACATTGACCTTTTATGCTGTACCCTGATAGATTTCCGTATGCTGGAAAATCATTAATTGTGCCAAACAACATCGCCCTCAAGTTGAAACTTTCTTTCCTATACCCATCATAAACCTCCACACCGTTCTCCCACAAAAATTTTAAATCTTCGATTAAGGGTGCCAAGTATACGTCTATGTCATTCCCTGGTTGTCTAGGCCCAGAAATTAACATAGATAACATCATGTACTTACGCTTCATACATAGCCATGGAGGTAGGTTATAAATCATTATGATCACAGGCCAAGTGCTATGTGAGATACTTTGAATACTGTGTGGGTTCATTCCATCAGTAGATAATGCCAAGCCAAGGTTTCTTGCTTCTTTTCCAAATTCAGGATAATCATCATCAATTTTCATCCACTGTGGTGAATCTGCCGGATGTCGAAACTTTCCATCAATAATTCTTTTATCTGCATGCCAAGTCAAGTGTCTTGAATCGGTCTCACTACGAAACATGCGTCTAAATCTCGGAATTATAGGAAAATACCATAAGACTTTTACTGGAGACAACTTTTTCTTATATCGAGAGACACCACATTTAGGACACTCATTTAGCGATGCATACTCATTTCGAAACAATACGCAATCGTTTGGACAGTCATGTATCTTATCATAGCTCATGCCAATAGAGCACAACATCTTTTTGGCCTCATATGTTCGATTGGGAAGAACATTATCCTCTGGAAGCATATCTTTCATAAGGTCCAATAATTCTGTGAAACTTTTATCCGACCATCCATTGCCCGCCTTTAAGTTGTACAACTTTAATACCGCAGACAATCTTGTAAATTTGGTGCAACCATTATACAACGGTTTCTCTGCATCGCTTACCAACCTCTCAAACATTTTGGGACAATCCTTAAGATCTTCTTCAAGTGCTTCTGCAATCTCTTCGACTCGATCAGAATCGTATGTATCTGTGCCATTGTCGTATGAAGCGTAGGTCGTATTATCCCCCGATTCAACATTCCCGTTAATTTTCTCACCATGCAAATTCCAACATGTATAACTTCTATCAATTCCACTCCTCAATAAATGCGATGCCAACTGAACCGCGTCAACCCGACTCCCAAAACAGCAACCCAAGCAAGGACATATCATTCGACTGGGGTCTTTGGCATGCGCAACAGCAAACTTAACGAATTCCGATACCCCATTGTCGTACTCTTTCGACAATCGACTTGAAGACATCCATTTCCTATCCATAGTTATACTAATTAAACTAAACAAAAACAAAAAGAAAAAAAGTTATACCTGTAGGGAAACGATCCGACTTTCACACTTTGAACACAAGTAACCCCTATACACGTATCATAAAATGAAATATCATTAATTGACCAATTATGAGTCATAACTTGATAAGTGGCAACATGTAATCACAAACAAGCAACGATTAGAGGTAAACACCTACATAAGTATATAGTAGACAATAAACTTATAACAAAAAGTCACAAGTTCTAGAAAATAAAAGAAATGAACTTGGAAAAAAAGGATATTTTAGGTTGTTTATACTAATCAACTTTGCCAAATATACAGTAGAAAATATTTAATAGTCATGAAATAACCTTCACAATTTCAATAATAATAGTTGTGAAGATACTTTAATATTAGCTTCCTTATGAAAATACCTTCAACAAAACTAGAAAAAATATACATGAAAAATATACATGAAAAGTATCATGAATGCTTTTCGTAAAAATATACATGAAAAATAAAAGAAAAAATATACATGAAAAATATACATGAAAAATATACATGAAAAGTATCATGAATGCTTTTCGTAAAAATATACATGAAAAATATACATGAAAAGTATCATGAATGCTTTTCGTTTTCGTTTTCATAGAAATGAATAGTAAAAGAGAAATGAATAATAAAAGAGAAATGAATAATAAAAGAGAAGTGAATAATAAAAGAGTACCTTATTCGTTTTCGTTTTCAGAACGATTTGAGAAATGAATAAGAACAACAACGTTTTCGTTTTCAGAACGATAAGAGAATAAGAACAACAACGTTTTCACGAACGACAATGGCAATGGCAATGGCAAGAACGACGGCGAGGGTTTAGAGAAACGGTCGAGAGAGAAAATGAATAAAAGTGTCTCTGAAAATGTTTAGAATTGTTTTATATTTTAATTAGTTAAGGACTTTAGAGGGCGCTTTTCCTAAGAAAGCGCTTTCTAAAGTGAAAATAATTATAGGCCTATAAGAGCGCTTTCTAAAAGCGCTTTCTAAGGTGGCATTTAAAGAGCGCTTTTAAGAAGCGCTCTCTAAAGTGACACCTATAGCAGCGCTTTTTGGAAAGCGCTTTCTAAGGTGGTCTAACGTGGCAGGCTTTTACAGCGCTTTTCAAAAGCGCTTTCTAATGGCTATTTTTAGAAGCAATTTTACCTGAAAATGTCAAAAAATCTAAAAATGAGTCTGGGGCGAGGGGGATTCGAACCCCAGACTCAAAGCATGGCAAACACATACACAAATCTAAAATGTTTGTATTTAAAATAATTTAATATTAAATATATTTTAATATAATTTAATATAATTTAAATATATTAAATATATTAAATATATTAAATATATTAAATATAGTTTAAATAAGTTAAAATAAGTTAAAATATATAAAATATATTAAATATATTAAAATATGTTAAAATATATTAAATATATAAAATATATAAAATATGTTAAAATATATTAAAATATATAAAATATATTAAATATGTTAAAATATATTAAATATATTAAAATATGTTAAATATATTAAATTATGTTAAAATATATTAAATATATTAAATATATTAAATATATTAAATATATTAAATATATTAAATATATTTTAAATATATTAAATATATATTAAATAAGTTAAAATAATTTAATATAATTTAAATATATTAAATATAGTTTGATATATTAATATAATTTAAAGTACATTTTAAATTATATATTAATATAATTTGTATATATTAAATATATTAAATATAATTTGATATGTTAATATAATTTAAAGTATATTTTAAATTATATATTAATATAATTTATATATATTAAATATAATTTCAATAAGTTAAATTGTTTGTATTTAAAACATATATATTTAAATATATTATTTGAATAATTTTAAATATAATTTAAAATAAATTAAAATATAATTTAATATACTTTAAATATATTAAATATAATTTGATATATTAATATAATTTAAAGTATATTTTACATTATATATTAATATAATTTATATGTATTTAAAATAATTTAAATAATTTAAAATGTTTGTATTTAAAACATATATATTTAAATATTTTATTTGAATAATTTTAAATATAATTTAAAATATAATTTAATATAATTTAAATATATTAAATATAATTTGATATATTAATATAATTTAAAGTATATTTTAAATTAATATATTTTAAATTATATATTAATATAATTTATATACATTAAATATAATTTAAATAAGTTAAAATATATAATTTAAATATATTAAATATAATTTGATATGTTAATATAATTTAATATTAATTTCCCTACCTAAAGGGCGTGGGTTCGACCCCCCAGTTTGCCACTTAGAATGGTTTTATATTTTAATTAGTAAATGACTTTAGAGGGCGCTTTTCATTAGAAAGCGCTTTCTAAAGTGAAAAGAAATTGAACCCTATTAGAGCGCTTTCTAAAAGCGCTGTCTAAGGTGATCCCTATAGCAGCGCTTTCGAAAAGCGCTCTCTAAAGGGATACCTATAGCAGCGCTTTTTGGAAAGCACTGTCTAAAGTGGCACTCCTTTACATTCTTTTACAGCGCTTTTGAAAAGCGCTTTCTAAAGCCTATCTTTTACTGCGCTTTTTTTAAGCGAAATTTTTTTATTCTTTTTAGCAGCGCTTTTTTATAAAAGCGCTGTCATTTTGGCGCTGTCTATTCCTATTTTTGGCGTAGTGTCAGCTGGTCGTTGTAGTCTCCTGGTTGTCTGGATCCTCAGATCAACTTTGTAATCTCCTGATTTTTTGGAGTATAATTCTTTCTTTTTATACAAAAAAATTAATCTCAAACTTAGATTCGAATTTCTATCTTTTAATGATGGGTTTAATTTTAGAATTTAGAGTTGATAGGAATGATTCTAGCATTTCAACTCTAAGACATTTGAGAGTGCTTGAAATAATTGTAAGGAAAGTGACACCATTCACGATTCTAGCCTCAATCCATTCGATTTAAATTAATTTTTCTAACAATCTTAAAAGTATTTCAAATAATGGCAACCGAGACTTCCGTTTCAAGTATCAAAGAGAAGAAAGAAGAGATGATAGAAAAATCCAAATCAAGAATAATAGAAGAAAGAACACAAGAAGAAATTGGTATCATCATAGATCCTGAATCTTGTTAATCACTAAAGTGATCAAATTTATTAAAGTTCATGATTTCAAATTAGGCAATTGGATTTTGATTAAGATTTTATGTGAATAACATGTTTATGTTCAATGAGACTTATTATTATAAGACATATAAAGATCATCTAAAGATGAATCATGACTTATATAAATGTCTAAATTTGGAGTCTAATGTAACTATTGAATACCAAGATGTGGAATTTCGAGATTCTTATCAGGGAGGATAAGAAATTCGAGATTTCTACAAATGAAGAACCTCATGAGGAAGGTTCTCCACGGATTGTTAAAACACAAACTGAAAATCGTGGCTTCCGCAAATTGTGTTTTTAGAGATGATGCTATAATTAAGAATTCAAAAATTCTTGAGAAAGGAATGGACAAAAGAAATGAGTAAAAAAGAAGCACCAAGAAGGAATGTTACTTGCTTTAAATATGACATGTTAAAAATGAATGCCCTACACATCAAAGGAAGAATAAATTCAAGAGCAAGAAGAGCAAAAGGCATAAAAAACTTATTTTTGAAAAGCTGTCAGCACTTTTTAAGTCAGGTCCATTGAACTTTTTATGTCAGATCCGGTTAATCAACTTAAAAAAATTTGTTGTTGTCTGAAATTCAAAATTCATTCTGCACTTGTTAAGTTAGGTTTTTGTTTAAATGACTTAACAAGTCCTTAACAGAATTAAAAAGTTATGTCTTTTCTTGAACCATTGTCATTCTAAACTATTGCAAAGCTTCATGAAAATGTCTCAAACTTTTGCATCAATTCCTAGAAGTTTCTTAGAATGTATTTAAGGAAAAATACATTATTTTCAAATTACCTCTTTCATTATTAATTTTTTCACATCAATTCAAATAATTTTCTAACTGTTCTTTCTTTTTCAAAAATATTGAAACTTTGTGCATAACTTTCAAATCATTCATAAAAGCTTCATAATATTTTTTGAGCACTTAAGGTTCATATATTATTGAATTGTAAATTGAAAGACAAGATCAATTTTCTATTGAAATTGATTCAAAACAACTTCATATATTCAAAATTTTTCAATTATAATAATTGATCACCAAGTGTGTGGTGACTAAATTTGTAAAGAAAGTGTGTATACTTTCTAAAAATGTTTACAAATAAAGTCCACTATAGTTGTTGATATATTTGTGAAATAAAGGAAGTAGTGGCTTCAAGAGACTCCTCATTTTAGAAGGATGTTATCCAAGACGAAATGGATTCAATAATGTCAAACTACACTTGGGAACTTGTCGATCTAACTAAAAGATCAAGACCTATTGGATGCAAGTGGGTGTTTAGAAGGAAGTATCATAATGATGATACATTAAACACCTACATGTATAGATTAGTAACCAAGAGTTTTTAGAAAAAAATGAAGGTGTTGATTATTTCGACACATATGCACTAGTAGCAAGGACGACGACAATTAGAATATTGTTTGCATTAGTTTCTTTGGATGTCAAAATAACATTCCTAAATAGAGATCGTTAGCTCGTAAATTCGACGCCCATATGAAGTTGGAAGTGTTGAGGGGAATGTTAAGCTCTTAAAGAGGGTTAGAAAAGCTTTCGACATAATTTGTGTGATAGGTTTGAGTCGAAGGTACTCATAAGAGGAAATGAGATCTTTTGGGACTTAGAAAACATTTCTAAGAGTTGAATGGGGAACCTTCAACCGAGAATGTTGATGATGTCTGACGCTGGGAATTCAAATTCAAATAAAGGAGGGAGTAGTTACTTTGGTTCGCTCTTGTAGCGGGACAAGTGGCGTGTATCCAAGCAATGGAAGCATGCAATATGACACTTGTCATTTGTTGATTATTTCAGGGAGTTTATAGCAGTTAGTTTTGGTATTATAAATAAGGGTCCTGGCAATATGATTAGGTGTGTTGTGTTCACTTTGTACAAGTAACTCCAAATTTACTCAAAAGTGTCCGCGTGTTGAGAAAAGAGTATTGTGAGAATGTACGTGATGTAAACACCATTTATCCTTCAACGCAATTTACTTTGATCTTTACTTAAATTTTTATCTTTTTATTTGAAGCCAGTTACGTTTCTGCACTTACTTTCGTTTTATACCTTTGATCTTTATTGCACACGTTCAACCTTTCCTTTTACATTTTCAGCCTTTTAACTTTACATTTTGAAGTGTTGTCTTGTACTATATTTGCAACAAACTTTCCTTTTTGAGTAGTGTCGAAGTATTCATTGCTTTAGAATTTAACTTAGATCAACTGTTAGCACATGTCCTAGGATCAATCTGATCGATCCTGTGAGTCACCAAAGTTAGATTTGGAAGATCAGCGGTTGTTTACCAATTATCACGGTAAAAAAATTTGCACGCCCAGTGGGACTGTGCTAACTGTATAAAGATTTTTCTAAATTTTGAAAATCGTCATTCATCAATCACTTTCTCCTTAAAAAGCTTCGTTGCATGTTATTAAGAAGTGGTAAGGTAGCCACTACAAAAGAAGAAAGACCAAGGAGAAGATACACTAGAAAAATGGCGACGAACACTAGTCATCCAAACAATCCAAATCCTCAAGGGAGTGGTTCTAATCCACAGTCAAGTAATTCGAATGCCTAGCCTAGTAACACAAACCCTCAAAATGTGTCTAGGAATGATGTGGTACCACCCCCAGTTCCTTCGACAGGAGAGCTAATCCCACCTCCTGTCAGGTCCGACCCATCAATGACAAGACCAGGGTCGACATATATAAGGGCTTATACTCAACCTATTTTGGAGTACATAGGCCCACAAGCATTTAATCCCCAAACTCCACCAGGAGAAACTTCGACATTTAGGCATCTTCCTCCTCCAGGATTTTCACAACCCTTACCAAGGAACCCACCTTATGGAATGCCAACGTCAATAATGCAAAGCCTCCAAAATACCCCCCAGTATTCTCAGAAAATGTAATGTCTTCGCCATTACAAGGGTTGGGATCTGGGATAAATTTCGGTCGAAACAGTCAAAGTGTAGGTGTGGGATATTCCACTCAAGGTCCTTGTCTGACAAACACGTCTATATCATGTTTAAGAAAGCAAATGGACGAGAGTAATCTACTAATGGTACAAACTTTGTCTCAAACTATGGGGGAAATTTTCCATCCTTTGATTCGGAACACTACCCAAACCAACCAACAACTAATGGCGTAATTGGCACGCATGGCAGAATTTATGGGGTGTCGGCCCCTGTACGAGGTGCGACTGTGGTGGAGAATATCCCATGGCGAGACCTAGAGACTATGCCTAAGGCCAACCTGGAACCCCCTAGAGTCGAACTCCCCAGAGTCGAACCACCTAGGAACCAAGCGCCAATTCCTGAAGAAGGGGAACAAGGGGTAGTGATAGTGAATAGAAACCAAGATGCTGATCAGGTTGTACAACATGTTCGACGTAACAACATAGCAGTGGATAACAACCTAGCAGCCATGGTCGAAAGAATAATGGCTCGAAATGGGGTGAATTTTGGCTTTACTAGACCAAACTATACCTCACCCATAGTGGATTATATCCTGCAATCAGAATTACCTCCTAGGACGAAGGTCCCAAAGTTTACCAAGTTCTCAGGAGATACAACTAAATTTACTGTCGAACACGTAGCCCGGTATATGATCGAGGCTGGAGAGATCGCAAATGACGAAAGTCTTAGGGTGAAATATTTCCCAAGTTCTCTCACCAAAAACACTTTTACTTGGTTTAAAACCCTACCTCCTAACTCAATCTGTAATTAGACCCAATTAGAGCGCTTGTTCCATGAACAATTCTATATGGGGTAAACTAAGATTAGTTTGAAGGAGTTGGCCAGCATAAAGCGAAATTTTATTGAACCAATAGACGACTAGCTAAACAGGTTTCAATTACTTAAGGCTAGGTGTTTTACTCAAGCGTCAGAGCATGAACTGGTCGAAATGGCTGCTGGTGGCCTTGATTACTCTATTAGAAAGAAATTGGATACCCAGTATTTGAGAGACATGGCCCAACTAGCTGATAGGGTTCGACAGTTAGAATGTCTGAAAGACGAAAAGGCTAAGTTCAATAAGGGCAAAAGGGTAGCTTATGTTGAATATAATGATGATGTCGAAGGTTTGTACGATGAACCATTATACTTTGACGAGAGTGAGGTAGACGTTGCTGAGTTAAAGCAAGGGCCTCTGTATGCTTGTAAAATGTTAGCCCCTTCGACTGGAAAAAATTCAGGCGAATCCGAAAAGAATGATAAGTTTCCCAAGAAAACATACACTTTCGATATCACCAAATGTAACGAAATTTTTGATTTGTTGGTAAAAGATGGGCAGATGATATTGCCTTCTGGCGCTAAAATGCCACCTTTAGAACAAAGAAAAAAGAGAGGATTTTGTAAGTACCATAATTTTTTGGGTCATAAAACTTCTCAATGTTTTCTTTTCAGGGATCTGGTGCAGAATTCTATTCAGGAGGGCGGGCTGAAATTCAGAGAGAAGAGCAAAGGTCAGATGAAAATTGACTCCGACCCATTACAAATTCAGAGAGTTTTATTAAAATGGATAAGGCTGCTGAGGGCCTTGATGTGGACTTCTGCAGTCTGGACCTTAGTGCTGATGTTGACATGAACATCAATATGGTCAAAATTATGCAACATCAGACCAAGGAGGTGGACGAAACAAGCCGCCAAGAAGAGCGTAACAAAGTGGCGTATCCAAAACAGGATGAAACTATCATTGAATTCCTTCACCGCTGCCAAAAGAAGGGATCAGACATTATGTTATGCCCCAGATGCAGTGCAATCTTCGATCAAAAGGCGGCTTACAATCTTGAAGGGATTAGGAAGGCTAAAGAAAGAAGGGAGCAGAGATCATCTCATGGTCAAAGGGGTTTCGACCCTAGAAGGTCCTCTTTAAAACAATTGGGAGGAAAAACACAGTTCCCAGGGGCCAGAACCAGTACCTTCAAACCAACAAGCAATGCACCAATAGGGAGCTAGATGAAACCCGTTGAAGGAAAGCAAAAAGGTCAGAAAAATGGCAGAAGTTTGATGTGGGCAGAGGCTCTTCAGTAGAATATCGAAAGGAGTTTTAGACTTCTAACAAATCGGCGTATGTGTCTGAAAACTATAAGGGGAAGAACTCGATGCCGCTATCTCAATGGAGGAGAGAGCAACGTCGAAGGAAGGCTCTCAGGGAGGCCCAGTCAAAGGATCAAGGAGAGTCCAGTACTAATATCCCTACTCACAATAATGGAGGGAATCCAATGAGGGCTGCTGAAAAAATACCTGTAGAACAAAAACTGTTTGCCTCTCAAGAGGATAAACCTGAGAAGACCGTCGAAGAGGATGACGAAATGACAGACAACTTCGACTCCGAATCTGATGCTTCTCTTGATATCATAGTCAATGTGGTATCTGTGATGCCCAGAGAGTTCGACCAGCTCACAGAAGTCGAAGATTTGGATGCCTGTACTGAGGCAGAGATGGCAGCACACAAGCCGATATGCTACTATATTATGAACAATGGGTGTGTCGAAGAGCATAACACTTTTTTCGAGCGACCCACAGAGGAAATGAGGAGTCACCTAAATCCCCTCTACATTACTGGCAAGGTGGAGAATGTGCCCATAAATAAAATATTAGTTGATTGTGGCGCAACAGTGAACTTGATGCCACACTTCTTACTGAGCAAGATTGGCAAGTACGATACTGACACTAAGCCACATAACATGGTTCTTTCGAATTACGAAGGAAAAGTTGGCTCTACTCTGGGGGTGATACAAGTCGAATTAACAGTGGGAACAATCACTAGGCCTACTGTCTTCATGGTGGTAGAAACAAAAGCCAACTACAATCTGCTCTTAGGACAAGAGTGGATACATGGCATTGGTGCAGTGCCATCTTTGATGCATCAACGCATCACCATCTAGAGACCAGACGGCATAGTAAAAAACATTGAGGCTGACCAGAGGTATTTTAAAGCACCAATCAATCATGTAGACAGACGTCAGTTCGACAAACATTTGGGTCACATTGACCCCTGTGGTCCAGCAGATTTTGAGTTTGTCCCAGACGAAGAGACATTTTGCTCATTGTACTTACATCCCGTCGAGGGTTTCCGTTGGGATAAGGAGGTGCCAGGGGAAAGACTTCCGTACCTTGGCGAGCCTGCAGTAGACCCCACAGGGTGGGGAAGTGAATTCAGTGATAATGACTGAGTTCGAAGCATTGAGAAGAATTTTGGCCTACGTGGCTGAAACCAGACTACAAGCGGCTTTGGAGGCTGCTAACGAATATATGGTTGCGAAGCCAACCCAGAATCCCACCAAGAAGGTCCTGGTAAGGACTTTGACCCAGAGCCACCTGATAAGGTTCAGGGTGTAGAACGATGCCAGAGGCTTGACGCTATTTAAACGATGAGCCTTTGGGATTTGAAAAAGATCCGCTGGCAAATAATGTTAAGATGCTGGCGCAAGATCCGTTGGAAGAAATCGACCTAGGCGAAGGGGCAACCAGAAGGCCAACATATGTTAGTGCCAAGCTTGACCCACAACTTAAGGTCGAAATTACCCAGTTGTTGTAGGAGTTTAAAGACTGTTTCGCCTGGGACTACGATGAGATGTCTGGTTTGAGTAGAGAATTGGTCGAACATAGGTTGTCGATCAAGCCTGGGAAGAAGCCAGTTAAACAGAATCCAAGATGGTTTGCCCCAGAGATTCTCTCAAAGAAAAAGGAGGAAGTCGAAAGACTCCTTCAATACAAATTTATCCGCACTGCCAGGTTTGTCGAATGGTTAGCTAACATTGTACCTGTTATTAAAAAGAATGGTTCCTTACGAGTTTGCATAGACTTTAGAGATTTAAATGCTGCAACTCCTAAGGATGAGTATTCCATGCCTGTGGCCGAAATGCTAGTCGATTCCGCCGCAGGACATGAGTATCTTAGTATGCTAGATGGGTACTCTGGCTATAACCAAATATTCATTGCTTAGCTTTTCGTTGCCCTGGAGCCTTAGGCACCTACGAGTGGGTGGTGATGCCTTTTGGCCTAAAAAATGTTGGGGCAACATATCAGCGAGCAATGAACACTATCTTCCATGATTATATAGAGACTTTCATGCAAATATATATCGATGATATCGTGGTTAAGTCTGTTTCAGGGAAGAGTCACTTAGACCATCTTCGACACTCCTTTGAAAGGATGAGAAGCCATGGTCTGAAAATGAATCCTCTTAAATGTGAGTTTTGTGTGCAGGTAGGGGATTTTCTAGGCTTTGTGGTCCATAAAAAGGGGATCGATATCAACCAGAATAAGACCAAGGCCATCATGGAAGCGAAAGCGCCATCAACGAAAAAGGAGCTGCAGTCACTGCTGGGCAAGATCAATTTCTTGAGGAGATTCATATCGAACCTAAGCAGAAAAACGCATGCCTTTTCTCCATTGCTTCGATTCAATAAAGATGGATTCGAATGGGGGCAGGAGCAGCAGGCGGCCTTCGACAAGATTAAGGAATACCTGAGTCATCCCCCAATTCTTTCCCCACCTTGTAGGGATAGGAGTATGAGATTGTACATAGCTGCATCATACAAAACCATAGGGAGCATGTTGGCTCAAGAGGATGAGGATGGTGTCAAAAGAGCCATTTATTACCTCAGTAGAGTTTTGAATGATGTCGAAACTAGGTATAGCATGATAGAAAAATTATGCCTATGCTTGTATTTCTCTTGTACAAAATTGAAGCAATATATAAAGCCAATTGATATTTATGTTTCATCTCATTTCGATGTTATTAAACACATGTTGTCAAAACCTATCTTGCATAGTCGAATCGGTAAATGGGAACTAGCATTGACTGAGTACTCTTTAACGTATAAGCCTCTGAAGGCGGTTAAGGGACAAGTGGTAGCAGACTTTATAGTCGACCACTCCATAAACGAAAGCATATTGAATTATGTCGAATTGGAACCTTGGAAGTTATACTTCGATGGCTCCAGCCACAAAGATGGCACAGGTGTAGGTGTGCTGATTATTTCTCCGGATAAAATTCCAACAAAATTCAAGTACAGGGTCGAAGGATTTTGTTCCAACAACGAGGCTGAGTATGAAGCCTTAATAGTTAGACTTGAAATTTTGTTAGAATTGGGGGCAACTCAAGTCGAAATAATGGGAGACTCAGAGTTGGTCATAAAGCAAATTACAAAGGAGTAAAAATGTGTTAAGGAGAATCTTATCATGTACTTCGTAGTGGCCAACAGACTATTGAAGAGATTCGAAGTAGTGAGCATTCGACACATACCTTGACTAGAGAATCAAGTGGCCAATGACTTGGCTCAGGTTGCTTCTGGGTATAAGGTTTCGAAGGAAAATTTACAAGAGACAATCGAAGCTAGAGGTAAAGTGGTATCTGTTGGATTATGCCCATCAGACCTAGACGTGACAAAGCTTGGATATACTGACGAAGAAAATTTTGAGATTTTCACAATAGACAGCTTGACGGATAAAGACTGGAGGAAGCCTATAATCGAGTATTTGAAAAACCCGACAGCATCCACAGAGCGGAAGGTTAGGTAGCAAGCCTTAAGTTATGTCCTTCTAGGCAATGAATTGTTTAAAAAGACGCCTGAGGGGGTCTTACTTAAGTGTCTTAGTGAAATAGAAGCTTATCTGGCCCTTTCTACCGTCCATAGTGGGGCATGCGGGGCGCATCAGGTAGGCCATAAGATGAAGTGGCTATTATTTCGACAAGGTATGTATTGTCCAACGATGCTAAAAGTTTGCATTGAATTCGCCAAGGGTTGCCAAGAATGTCAAGTTCATGCTGGCATACAGCATATCCTTGCAAGTGAGTTGCATTCCATAGTCAAGCCATGGCCTTTTAGAGGTTGGATTTTGGATATGATTGGAGAGATTCGACCGGCATCCTCCAAGAATCAGAGATACATTTTAGTAGGGATCGACTACTTTACGAAGTGAATCGAGGTGGCACCTTTACCAAATGTGGATCAGGAGGATGTGATCGAGTTCATTCAAAAATACATCATTTACAGGTTTCGAATCCCAAAAACGATCACAACAGATCAAGGATCAGTTTTTACGGGTCGAAAGATGCAGGAGTTTGCAAAAGACATGGGTTTCAAACTCTTGACCTCTACACCTTATTATGCTCAGGCTAACGGTCAAGTCGAAGCAACTAATAAAGCGGTGATTGGTCTGATCAAGAAACATGTGGGAAAAAGCCTAGAAATTGGCATAGGACATTGGACCAGATCCTCTGGGCATGTCGAACCTCTCCCAAGGAAGCAACCAATACTACTCCTTTTCGATTGACTTTTGGTCACGATGTAGTGTTGCCCGTTGAGATATACCTCCAGTCGACTAGGATTCAGAGACATCATGAAATTCCTTTTGAGCTTTATTGGAATATGATGTTAGACGAACTGGTAGATTTGGACGAGGAAAGACTTAAAGCCCTAGAACTTTTAAAGAGACAAAAGAAAAGAGTGGAGAAGTCTTATAATAAAAAGGTTAGAATCAAGACCTTCTCACATGGGGATTTAGTTTGGAAGGTAATCCTGCCTATGGATCGAAAGGTTAGAGCCTTGGGCAAATGGTCCCCAAAATGGGAGGGCCTGTTTCAAATTACGCAAGTATTTTCTAATGGAGCCTATGAAGTTGAAGAATTAAATGAGGATAAAAGAATCTTGAAAGTAAATGGCAAGTATTTGAAAAAATATAAACCAGCACTTCAAGAAATTAAAATTGTTAAAGAGTAATTCGACGTAACAAGGGCAAAGCCAATAATGGTATTTATGAATGCCAAAATGGCTTAGTAGTCATTACATATAAAAGCCTCAAAGGGCCATGGAGCATCAAATTAAAAATTACAAAGAAAGTAACAAGCTAAAAAGGGAGATTCTCCTTCATCTACAAGTACTTCGACTTCTGGAGATCAAGACGCCTTTCACACAAGGCCTTGTCAGATTTTAACTGTGCAACTTTCTTCTCTATTCGTTGAGCTTTCTCAGCAAAACTTATGGCACTTTCAAGCTCTTTCGACAAGCTAGATTCATCGAAGGTAGACAATTAAGCGTTACGCTTTTTGGCCTTTGAGATCTTGGCTCGAAGTTTCTTGATCTTTCGCTCCCAGGAAGCAATACTTTCTTCATTGGATGTGATTTCTTGCTTGTTCTTTTCTCTTGTTTCCTCCAACTCTGCTACTCTGTTCTCAAAATCAGTGGCAGCAGTCCAAGCGGCAGCCTCACTTCCAGCTTTGGTTGAAATGGCCTTTTCGATTTGAGGCAGGTGTTTCAGGTCACCATGGACTTGATCAAGCATAGCGCCAAGCTCTAAGATGATGTTGGCAGATTCTGGGGAAATGGCATGGATGTCGACTTGTTGGAGGAGGTTTTTTATAGAGATATGAGTGACATCATCCATTTGCAAGAGTGTGAAAAGGTCACCCTTAAAGATCTTGTTTTTGATCTTCAGAAGGATATTATCTTCAGGTTTGCTCGAAGGCTGATCCCCAGAGGTAGTCGAAGCACTGGGAGTTTTATCAGATGAGCTTCCTCGGCAGCTAAGAAGGATCTTTATGTATTGTCGAGGATTACTAGCCTTAATGCATCAAGCTCGTTTTCAGAAAGGCCTGCTCCATACACAGTTGATGTGGCCTTGCCTTCAGTCACAACAGTAGGTGTTGGGGTAATAATGGCTTCGACATGGGTTGGCTCGCTGGTAGGTCCTTTGTCAGCTTTCTCCCCCTCACCTTTATTCTCCTCCTCTTCATCTTCATCCATCTTGTCTTTATCTTCATTGTCATCATCGTGGCCATCAAGTTCAGATTGGTGCATGGTCTCATCATCATCTTCTTCCATTTCTTCCTCTCCTTCTGGGCTAACATTGGCAGCCCCAATGGGTTCGTCAGTTGGGGATCCCTCTTCATCGACCAAGGTTGGGTCTTCACCCCTGACAGCAGTTTTTGGATTCGCTGTGTCAGGATTCTGCTGAACGTCATCATTTGCCTCATGGTCGGAGTCATCTGTTTGAGATTGCTGGGTAGCAATCTTTCCTGGCGAAAGGGGAGCTGTTTCAAAACCAGGCTTGTTAATTTCACCTAGTGAACTCATTCCAGAGCCCAAGTCAGAAGTGGGATGATATGTGGGCTCACCTTGGCTATTCAGGAGAGTGATGGGAGAAGGAGGATGATCCACCGTTGGTTTTGAACCACTAGCATCAGCCTGAATCGAATCGAAGCAAGTCAGATAAAGGGAAACAAGGTAAATAAGTTTTTATTTAAAGAAAAATATGACAAGTTACCTTGACTCCTTTAGCATCAGGGCTAGAGTTATTGCTTTCAACATGACCTGCAGGTGGTTTAGAGGCGATTCCAGAAGGGGCTTCTGCGGCTTTACTTGTAGTAGTGGTCTTTTTGGGGACTTTAGCCGTCCCAGGTTCAGATTGGCCACCAGCAACACCAGGTTCTTGGTTTGTTTTCTTCCTCTTCTTGAGCTTCAAGTCTTCAGGAGGAGATTGGTCCTCATCCTCTGAATCGAAGATAATTTGGACAATGCCCCTTTTTGACTTCCTTTGAGGTGTTGGAGGTGGTTTGTGAGATGCCTGAAATTGAGAAGCGTTAAGGGAAGAAGGAATAATCAACTAAAGGAAAAGGTGTGTGATGTACCTTGCTGCCTTCGCCTTTGGCTTCGACTAGGTGTTGAGGGGTGTTCTTTTTGGGAACAGCTGTGAAACAAGCCAAGTAACCATATGTCAGTAATGATAAATTTCAAGTGAAAGAGCATAGAATCAAAGAACCCAAACCTTCATGTATTTCGGATTCAATGCGAACATCTTCGATACCGACATGAAGGTGTCCTTTGAAACTGTCTAGCGTAAGCTTAGTCGGAACCACCCGCTGAGCCTTGGGTTTCGACTGCTGGCGAAAGATATTTATAGAATCCCCACAGATGAACCAATCTGGAAATGGAGGGGCAAGAGCCACTCCAAAATCAGCAGATGGCAGTCGAGGAGTCTTGGGAGGATGTAGTGCAAAAGCCACCTCATAGCGTTTCTCAGGAGGAACGTATGAAGGGAGTTTCAAACTCTCCATTTTCTTTAAAAATTTCTCCTTCAGCGTAACTGCAGCTTTGCGGACGGTTCAACTAATATCATCTGGTCGATAAACAGTTTCAAAGTACTTCTGGAAGGTGTGAATCTCCTTAACATGAATGGATGTACCTTTCTTGATCTTCTCCTGCACATTAACAAAAGCTTGGTCAATCAACTGAGCAAAGCTCGAGACATCAAGGAACTCCACAGCGTAATGTGTCGACCACCAGTCGTGAAATTCTTAGGTGCAGAGATGAGAAGGTTCAAAGTAGACGGGAGTCAGGAGTGATCGATGAGCATGTCGAGCAAGGTGTGTCGAACTCTCTATGGCATCGTAGATGGTGTTGGGAAGAATAATGTGGACCTTCTTCTCATAAAGGAACTTGGGTAGAGTCTGTACTAAACCAAATTATCGAGAGACAAGATTTGGTTGATAGGCTATCAGAGAGGTTTGACCCTTTAGCAGGTTGAGTCGATGAACTATAAGTCAAGGGATCAAGAATGCCTCCCAGACACGCTGCGATTCTTCTTTATGTTTCATGAACGAGGGGGGAAAGGGCCTGGTAAACCATTCAGGGCCATATTTTCATTCAGCAAAGGGCACAATCCCTAGGGTGAACTCATAGCGCTTAGTAAACATTTTGACGAAGCCAGAGAAGGACGCCCTAAGTGACTGTCCTTCTTCGTTTGGGGTCAGTTGCACCAGTCGAACCCATTCGACTCGTCTCTCTTTAACTTCAAGCATCTTCGTCCACAGACCCTTTGTTGGGGAGGCTGGCTTCAAAAGTGGCATTAAGCCAAAGGTGAAGTAGCCAAAATGGTCCAGATAGCAGTAGGTTCCCGTTACTCTCTTGGTCTTTCAGATGACCAACACCTTTGCTCAAAGACTCGTACAGACGACCCGATTCACATTTAACAGTGATACTTCGACCTTGAAGTTTCAGCTCCTTTGCAAAACCTTCAAGCCACAATGCTTCCTTCACAGCTTCAGTGAGGGCAATATATTCAGCTTCAGTGGTTGATAAGGCAACAACCTTCTGAAGCGCCGCTTTCCAACTAATTGATGTGCCAAACATTGTGAAAACATATCCAGAAATAGACTTTCTGGAATCCATACAACCTGCATAATCAGAGTCAACAAATCCTTCGATTTCGATTATGCTATCACCATCACAGGCTCCACCATAAATCAAGACTCTTTTAAGAGACCCATTTATGTACCTGAGAATCCACTTTATAACTTGCCAGTGCGCCTTTCCAGGATTGGCCATATACTTGCTTACAAGGCTCACTCCATATGCTATGGCTGGCCTCGTACAAACCATAGGATACATCAAAGAACCCACTACACTAGCATATGGAATGCTATTTGTCGTAACCCAAAATTTGACCTCCCTCTTTTGCCTTTTGTATAAGCATGCGCACTCGCATCGTTGGCATACGCATTCACATTTTTCTCTATGTGTTTCTTGTTGCAGGATCTGCAGGTTTTCCAAGCCCGATTAATCACATCCTCTCAATATTATTTCATCACCAAAACAAGCTCAAAATAAAGGTTTCCATGTTTGTATATCAAGACAAGAGATGGAAAATCGGAATCAGGACTTCAGCATCACCTTTTTGCAAATTTGTGGAAATTTGGCTGAAGTAACCGGTTAGCACATATGCTGTAACCGGTTACTCAGTGTATTTTTCACCAAAAATGCAAGTTTTCAAGCATGTAACCGATTAACACATATGCTGTAACCGATTACTCTGTACAAAGTTGCAGATTTTGCTGCATTTTTGGGACAACCTCCTTGCACACTCATTGGTCTTTGAATCTACATTGTTCTAGTAGTATGTGGAACATTCTAGACAATTCAAGACCATTCAACACATTTTCCTTACATTTATTCAATGCATCACTTTAAATTAAGTGCACCATGTTCCTTGTTTTACAAGCAGGCCAACCTTTGGATGAGGAAATTCACATTGGGATTGTTACCGAGTTGGTTCTAACTAACCGAGTTAACCACCTTGACTCAGTGAGTCAAGTGTAACTAACTCCTAGCCTAGTTCCAAACCCAAAGCTAATTCCAAACCATCTCACACTCCAAACCTAAAGTCTATATAAACTCACCTTCACTCATTTTACAAGGACCTTCAACCATTTTGCACAATTCACTCTCAATTCTCTCACATTTCCTCTGAATTTCTCTACTACATCTTCATCTTCATCTCAATTCTCTTCCAAAACCTCACCAAAGCTCATTTCTACTTTGAAGGATAATCACTTTTACATCAAAAGTGATTATTTCTTGAGCTCAACCTTCATCATTCTTGCTATTATACTTGGATTTCTGGAGTTATTTCAGCTTTTGGATTAATCTTGATTATTTTCTGTAACTTCCAACGGTTCGAATTCGCATTTTGGAGCTTTATCGTATTTTGCTCGATTTCGACACGTCTCGTCACCAAATTGAAGATTCCTCTGGTTATCTTTGATTTTCTGCATCAAGAATCATTTGCAACAATTACCAAGACACATCTCAGCCTTGTAGGTTGGTAGTTCTCTTCCATTTTTCTGTTTCGATCGTTTTCGCATCATTCGCGATGTAGTCGATAATTGTGCGTGTGAATTGATTTTTGCATTATGTGATCCATGATCTTGATGTGTTAATTGATTCCATCACTGCTTATTTGCTGTTTTCAAGTTCAATTTTCGTGCACAAATTCATGCCCTAGCATGTGGTGTTTGCTATAAGTGATTATGTGCTAAAAACTCTTTTTGAAAAGTTGTTTTTACTGTTATTTTTGCCCCTATTATAGTGGTAACCGGTTAGCAGATATGCTGTAACCGATTACACAGTGTAATTTTCACTAAAAACACGCATTTTCAAGCATGTAACCGGTTAACACATATGCTGTAACCGGTTACCACTGTACAGAATGGCCATTTTCTTGCATTTTCAAGTGTGTTTGCCATGCTTTCTTCATTTTAACTTCCATTGATTGACATGCTTGATTTTATGGATGTTTTTAATGTCATTTCACTTCTGGTTGAAGCATATTCATGAACTTTCGATGCACATTTTCGATTATTCATTTGTTTCATGTTCTTAGCATCGTATGAACATAGTTAATTCTTGCACTATCTTTGTTCACATGATACATGATTTTGTGTGGCATTTTGATGATCATCTGGCACTGTTTTGCACCTTCCATTTCAGCTTGCATTAAGTTTATTCTTCATGGATAAACTTAATCTTGTATGATCAACAATTCACACCTTTTGCTTAAATGACTTTTCATCCTCTTTGGAAAGTTGTTAGCATGTTTCTCCCTTGATTAATTGATCGAAACTTTGTTTCGATTAATCGATCTTCCCTTTTCCTCTCTTTAGGCTTCCTTTAGAGATTTTTCTCTCGATCCCCTCGTAGAGTTAGAGTTCGCGCTGCGCCTGACATCGGAGCACTGTACAAATTGACGTCGTTACGCTGTCAGTTTCTCTACGCATGAGCATTGTACAACTTGGAGCTTTTGTGCTGTCCGGTTCAACTTTCGCATTACACCCTGTGTGTTAGAGAAAGAATGAGAAGGGAGAATTCCTACTCCCATTCTGACTACTTCAGGTAGGGGACGAATGACCCTGTGCTTTGCTTAGTCACCTCTATCTCCAGGCGGTAGTGTGCTCTCTTTTCCCCAGTCGAGTCGATCCTTGATCACTCTTTGCTCTTTGTAATCTCTTTCGATCCTTGATCACTCTTATCTCCATCTCTCTTGATCAATCACCTTCTTGGTTACAATTCTTTGTTCATTGGGTTAGCAAGCTTCCTTCGTTTCAATACCCTATTCTTTTCTTACGGTCAATCATTGCTTTTTGATTCCCCTGAAGAGTCTCAATTCTCTTTCTTTGGTCCAACACAGTTTTCCTGTCACGACCATTTTCCCCCAGGAGTTCGCAACCTTCTCTTGGTTCTTCTCCTTTGTTTGGTTAATCACTGCCTGTCAGTTAAGACACCAATGTTTGCACTCCTTCTCAGTTAACCACAGCCTGTCTATTAAAATACTGAGTGTTCTTGGGTTAATCACCTATTCTTGGTTAATCACCCTTTTCTTCAGTTAACCATAGTCCGTCTGTTAAAACACTGAAGCTCTTTTTGAGTTAATCGCCTTCTCTTGGTTAATCACTCATTTTTCTCGGTTAATCACAGTTCTCCTGTTAAAACCGAATCCCTTGCAGTTGGCAACCTTTCTTGGTTCGAATACTTGCACCCTTGGGCTAGTAACCTCTTTTGGTTCAATACCCTTCTTCGTTGGTCAAGTGCTGTTTGTTCAGTCAATACCAACACCCCTTTTGGGTTACGACCTTTGCTCGGTCCTACACCCGTCCTTTGGGTCACGATCTTTATTCGGTCCTACACCCGTTTTTTTGGTTAATCACAATTTTCTCTATTAAAACCAATGCTCCTCTATCCCCACAGAGTTGCAGTCTTTTCTTCTTCGGTTAACCACTGTTTATCAGTTAATATGCCGATGCCCCTCAGAGTCAAACACCTTCTCTTGGTTCAGCACTCTCTCTCTTGGTTTATCACAGTCCGTCTGTTGACACCGGCTCCTTTTCCCCGCCAGGGTCCTACTCTCTTTCTTCGGTTAACCACTGCCTGCCAGTTAATATACTGAGTCTCCTTTTTCTCTTGGTTGTGACACCATCCCTTTGTTTGGATCCCCAGCGGAGTCCTTTCTATCCCCTTTGCTTTTACTTTCTTGGTTTCGACACCAATTCTCTTTGTTATCCCCATCGGATTTTCTTTCATTCTTGGTTTTGACACTGTTATTTTCCTAGTCCCTTGTGCAAACACTCTTACTGCGGGGTCTTTTCCAGTAGAGTTTTTCTTTCATTCTTGTTTTTGGTTTCGACACCACTTCTTTTGTCTCCTTGCTTCTTTCTTGTTTTGTTTTTTGTTCAGTTCCCCGAACTACAGAAGCCCTGATTCTGCATTCTTCTGAATTTCAGATACGTAGGCACGAGACGCAATGTCTTGGCGAGCACACTTCCACCTTTCTTCCGTCTTCCCCCTTTCTTCCTTTTCTTCGTCCCCTAGTTCCCTGAACTACGACGCTCTGATTTCCTCATTGCACTATGAGTGTACGTTGGCACGAGGGCCACAATCCTCCGCGAACACTTTCTTTCCTTTCTTTCTTTTTCCTCTTTCTTTTCTCTCTCCTTTCTTTAGCTAAAAGCCTTTAGATAGATAACCCATCCAAGCCTAGAAGCAAGCGAAATGGTTCCCGTCGAGTATGACAGATGCGTTAGGTGCTAGTACCTTCCTTTCACATAACCGACCCCCCGTTCCTGTTTCTCTTCCCCTTGGGTTTTATAGATATTTTCCCTATCCTCTGGGACTAAATAAAGTTCGGTGGCGACTCTGTTGTATCGTTGAGTGTGCGATTCACTCAGGTAGAAACCAGCCATCTTTAGCTGGCGACTCTGCTAGGGACAGATTGACCTCTTGCTGGTTCATCCCTTGAGGGGTCTCGCCTAGTTTTGTTTGCTTTTCTTGCTTGTTTGGGTGTTTATCTTTCGCGCTTTACTCGCTTTATTTTACTTGCTTTAGCTTTATGTTTATTGATCGCATTTCTTTACTGCTTTGAATATTCATCTACTGCATACTCTGGATATCTGCTATTTTCGGCTGTTGTTGGGATGGGTAGATATTATTGGAGAGAAAGGTCCTAACACCGGGCCTAGTATACACATAGGCTAGAACATGGATAGTCGTGAGGCCTGCGTTTTGCGCGTTGGGATATCATGAGACCCACATCCCAGATCGTGATTCGTTTGAGAATACTTCCGTCCTGTGAGAATTCACTACGGCGGGGGATTTTCATCATGAGTCCTATGGTTTGGGCGACCTTTCTAGGGACCACCTTGTTATGTCTAGATCACACCTGTGAGGGGGAGTGATTTTTTGTAGGAAAATAAGCCACTTCATACCTTGGTTCTCTCATATGCCAGATTTCTTCACCAACACATCAGATTATGTTGCACTGACACAGAATTATATGCAGATATCTGGATTGTTCAGACTTGTTTATCCAGGTTGTGTTGGCTTTTTGTTGTTGTGTTGCATGTCATTTCATCATGTAAATTAATTTTTGCATGTGCATTTCCAGGTATTCGAAGGCTTATCTTTTGTTGACGTTATCATAAAGATGAGTACTGGTTGTCGTGGCATCGTCAGTTACAAGTTTGTGGAGCCTAAGCTGGGTATTTTGAAAGGTTTGGCATCTTTGTTGGTTGGGGATCACATAGGGGTTTTCATAGGTACTTATGGTAATCTGTTGACCATCCTCAACACTGAAGTCAATATCACTGCTATTCACACTCTAGTTCAGTTCTACGACCCGCCATATAGGTGCTTCACATTTCAGGATTATCAGCTAGCGCCTACACTTGAGGAGTATGCTTATATTCTGGGGGTTGAGATCAAGAAGCAGGTTCCTTATGTCTACACTAGCGGTTGTCCGAAGTTTCATCTTATTGCTGATGCGCTTTGCATTAGTAAGAAGGATGTGGAGGATAATCTTAAGACCAAAGGGAAAGGTATTCAAGGTTTTGCTTCGAAGTTCTTAGTTGACAAGGCCACTTTTTTTGCTAAGGATGGAAACTGGAAGGCTTTCAACGCCATTCTCGCTCTGCTGATATATGGGATTGTCTTGTTTCCAAACATGGAGGATTTCGTAGATCAGGCTGCCATCAGTATTTTCTTGTCCAAGAACCCTGTTCCGACACTTCTTGCTGATACCTACCATTCTATTCATTCCAGGAATGAAAAGAAGAAAGGAACCATTGTCTGTTGTGCTCTTCTGCTGTACCGATGGTTCATGTCTCACCTTCCACAAAAGGGCCCCTTTGTTGAGAATAAGGATAATCTCAAGTGGTCTCAACGAATCATGTCTCTTACTACTGATGATATCTCTTGGTATTCTCGAGTCTACGATGACATTCCGATCATTCTTCATTGTGGAAAGTTCTCCAATGTGCCTCACTTGGGTACAAGGGGTGGAATTAACTACAATCCGAGAATGGCCTTCCGACAGTTGGGATACCCTATGGTTGACAAGCCAGATCCTGAAGTAGTGGAAGAGTTCATCTTTCATGAAGGGGTTGCTGACAGGGGTTTACTGAAGAGGTTTAGTGCCGCTTGGACTCAGATTCATCTCGAAGGAAGAGCTGATTTAGGTAAGAAGAATTGCGTAGCCAAGGAAGCTTACACGCTTTGGGTCAAAGAACGCATCAAAGAGATTTTGATGCCATTCTTTCCCGAGCCTTCCATGGATGCCAAGCTTCCTCAACTTGCCATTGTTCCTCCATCTGAGGTCGATCAACTCAAGCTGATTGTTGAAAAGTTGAAGAAGGAGAATGATGATCTTCGTCTCAACCTTGATAGAGTCACTTCCGAGAAGGATAGTCTATAGATTAAGCTCCATCAGAAGTGCGAGCGCATGCTCAAAGAGGTGGAGGTTGAACAAAACAAGCGAAGGAAGGTGGGTGATGCTTTGAAGAGCACCTATGAGGGACTTGCTTCAAAGAAGAGACAACTCGCCGATGCTCATTATCAAGCCTACAAAGAGGAGCTGAGCTACAATAAGAAACTTGAAGAGCTTCGAGGGAAGTTATCCGAGTTCAAGGTAAAGTGGCAAAGTGAACAAGACCATGCTAATCAGTTAGCAAAGAATTTTTCTCAATGTCAAACCCAACTAGACAAAGTCTTCAGTGAGATTCAGAAGCTGCAAGATCAAACGCATCAGAGAAAAGAGCAGATTAGTCAGCTCAACACAAAGATAACTCATTAGGAGCATCAAAGCCATCATCTACAAAACCTCCTGGATCAGAAAGAGGCCTTTCTTCAGGACATGCTTCAGGGACCTAATCATTCGTTGCTGCGTAACCTCATGAAGGATGCGAAGTACTGGAGTGAAAGGCACGACCGTCTAGCCATATTTGCTAAGCATGCATTGGAGGACCTACCTGGATTGTTGAGGGATGCATATGCTGATGCATTGCTACACCAGCTTCCTTAGGCTGTTTTCCATTTCTTGTCTGTATGTAGGGTAGTTTTTGATAGAATCCATTCGGATTTTGTTGTAGCCTAAAAGGCAGATATTTGACTTATACTCGACTTGCACTTCTTTCCTTTATTGAATGAATGAATGAAGATGCTTGCTCACGCTATATTTTGTGCCTTTACTTGTACGCTTTATGATTATTGTCAACAAAGATAAGTTTAAGAATTCCTGGAATATAAAACTTTATTTTTGCATGCATATCATGCATTCATCTGCACACATATGCACGTCCCTTCACCCGAAACCGTTGCTCATCCTTATTCGCCTGCCTTGTAGCAAGACGACGACTCAACATCGGTATTTTACCCGCTCAAGAAAATCTCGAATCATGGTTGACTTCGAAGCTGAGAACGCTGCTTACAAGGAAACTCTGGCACAATTCCAAGGTCAGATGGATCAGTTCCAGACGAACATGGATGTCATTATGGAGCTCCTTCGTGCCCAGAGGGACGCTGCTGCTGCTGCCACTGTTGTTGCGGCCACTACTGATGCAACTGTTGTCACTCCTGTTGTGACTGTTCCTCTTGTTGTTACGGCTACTCTTGCTGTCGTTATTCCTTCTTCTGCTAGAGTTGAAGTGCCAGTTGAGCCTGTGAATCAGCCTGTTGTTCAACCCAGTTTGAACCAGATACCCGCTGGTTTACCTTGGGGCATGCCTCTGAATTACACTCCTCAGATCACAAATAATGGTAGTGCCTTCATGCCATATCAGCCTTTTGTTGCGCCCATGCCTAATGGGAATGCTGCCGCATATCCATGGGTCATGTCTACCCCAGTCCCGCCTCTAGTGGTGAATGATGATCCTGAGAATCTTCAGGCTCAAACTCATCAAACTGCCAGATTGGCTGATACTGAAACTTCTGATGAAGAAGAGCATGTGTATAGAGGTCCTCCTATTCATGTTCCAGTTTCATCTCAAGTTGCTCAAATTGCTGTTCCGAATGCCCATCCTGGGATGTTCTACCCTGGGGCATCTTCCTCAGCCGCTGGGGTACTCCTCCGAATTATCCGTATGGTGTTCCGATGGGTCAGAATGCTGGTCGAATGGTTAATCCGGGTTTGGTGTATCCTTCTCAGTTTGCTACTCCACAAGTGAATGCTCCTGCCGCTTCTCAGCTGCCAAATCCTCAGATTCTTGTTAGGCCCACTAATCAGAATAAATCCGTTGACTATAAGTTGTTGGAGGACCGTATTAGGGCTATTAAAGGGTTTTCTGCTTTTGGCATGTAGGCCAAAGATCCGTGTTTGGTTCCAAATGTTGTGCTGCCACAGAAATTCAAGATACCTGATCTACCAAAGTACAAAGGCTTAAGCTGCCCGCGTAGTCACATCACTATGTACTGCAGGAAGATGACATCCCATATTGATAATGATGAATTACTTGTTCATTGTTTTCAAGATAGTTTTTCTGGTGCTTCATTGGATTGGTACATGGGCTTGGAGCGCAGCAAAATCCGTACTTGGAGGGATTTATCTGAAGCATTCGTGAAACAATACAAATATAACCTTGATCTGGCGCCCACTAGATTGCAATTGCAGAATCAATCCCAGCGTTCAGCTAAAATATTCAAGGACTATGCACAAAGATGGCGTGAGATGGCATCTCGTGTGCGACCGTCTCTCTCTGATAATGAGTTGGTTGACATCTTTATGGGTACATTGCAAGGATCTTACTATGAGAAAATGGTGGGTAGTTCTTCATCGAACTTCGCTGATGTTGTGACGATTGGTGAACGGATTGAGAATGGGTTGAAGACTGGAAAGATTCCTAGAGCTGCTTCCCAGCAACCGGCCACTCGGAAATCTCAGAATAGTCAGTCCAAGAAAAAGGAAGGTGAAGCCAACGCTGTGACAGCTCAAGGTTCTCTTCAGTATCAAGCTCTCATGGCTCCTATGCCATACTATCAGTATCCATACATTGCTGTTGTACAGTATCAATAACCTCAATATCAATATCATCTGCAACAACCAGTTCAGAATGCTCAGAATCAGCAACAGAATCAACAGAACAAAAATCAGCAGAATCAAACCGTCAGAACAACAACAGTCAAGGAAACCGTAAGCGTCTGAATTTTGACAGAATTCCGGTGTCATACACTGAGTTGTTTCCTTATTTGGTTCACCAATGAGCAATTGTCCCCAAACAGATTACACATGCGATTCCTCCATTTGGCCCCAAGCATAACCCAAATGCGTCCTGTGCCTATCATGCTGGATACATAGGACATGCAACAGAGGACTGTTTAGTTTTCAAAACCAAGGTTCAGGAACTCATTGATAAGAAGGTTCTGACTTTTGCTGAGGAAGGACCTAACATTCAGAATAATCCGTTGCCGAATCACGGTGGACCTGCGGTTAACATGATTGAGGTTAGTCCAGGGGCTGAATTGATTATGGATGTCGATGAGATAAAGACTCTGATGGCTGTGGTTTTCAAGAGATTGAATGAACACGGGCTATTGAAGGGGTTTCATGGTAAATGTCAGATTTGTGACGATAATCCCAACCAGTGTCGAAGGCTGAAGGGTTGTGTTCAGATTCTGATGAACTGTGGCGAGGTGCAATTTGCCAGATCTAAACCTATCGAGGAAGTTACTGCTATTGAGCCGTTCACCATCATCTATAGGAAGGTTCGTGTGGAATCTCCTAAGCAAAAGAGGGTGCAACCCATCGTGGTTTATCCGCCAAAGCCATTTCCGTACCAAAATTCTAAGGAGGTACCTTGGAAGTATGGGTCTACTGTGTTTTCTGGAGGTCAAGAGATAAGGTTTTCCGAATCCGAGATCGTGAATGTTACAGCTGGTGGAGGTATGACTCGCAGTGGACGAGTATTTTCTCCGAAGGTCACTACAAAACCTGTTCAAGTTCGAACTGTTGTTCCTCCCAAGGAAACGCCTGCATCTACAACCCCTGTTGTTTAACAAGAGGCATCTACTGCCATTCCAGTACAGATTATCCCGTCTGAAGATGTTTCAAAGAGCAAGGAAACCCTTGATGATCAAGAGTTCCTTAAGTTGATCAAGAGAAGTGACTTTAAAATTATGGATGAGCTAGGTCAGACTCATTCGAGGATCTCAATCTTGTCCTTACTTATGAGTTCACCCGCGCACAAATCAACTTTGTTGAAAGTGTTGAACAGTGCTCACGTTATGCATGATATATCCGTCATCGAGTTCGATGACGTAGTGGCCAACATAACTGCAAGTCAGTATTTGGGTTTCAATGAATCAAAATTGCCTCCTGAAGGAACTGCCCACAATAAAGCACTGCACATATCTGTAACCTGCAGAGACATCCTGTTATCTCGTGTTCTAGTGGATACCGGTTCTTCTCTCCATGTGATGCCTAAGGGTACATTGAGTCAATTACCAGTGGAAGGAATCGAGATGAGACCAAGTGCCTTAGTTGTCAGAGCCTTTTACGGGTCTCGAACGCAAGTCATTGGAGAAGTAGACTTACCCATCAATATTGGGCCGCATCTGTTTACCATTACCTTCTAGGTGATGGATATTAATCCAGCGTACAGTTGCCTACTGGGTCGTCCATGGATCCACGCTGCAGGGGCAATTACCTCCACTTTGCATCAGAAGTTGAAGTTCATGTTTGATGATCAGCTTGTCATCGTCTGTGGTGAAGAGGATTTGATTGTAAGCGAGTTATCATCTTTTTGATACGTCGAGACCGAGGAAGGTATAACTGAGGTGCCGTTGTAGTGTCTCGAGTTTGAAGATGTCAGCTCTGTCTCAACTAGTCAAAGTAGATCACCACAATTGACCCTAACATCTGCTAAGAGTGCTTAGGAGACTATCCAGAAAGGTGTTTTGTCAGGCTGGGGGCATGTGATTGATGTGGTTGAGAAGCATAATCGTTTCAGATTGGGTTATCTTCCTGGTTGTCAATTTGGGTCCTCTGGTCAGGAGCAATGCAATTGGATCAAGTTCCATAGCGCGAGTTTCCAGCAAGGTGACATCGTGGCAGCTGCTGACGATGCTGGTCCTAGCAATCAGATTTCAAGCTTTGTGCACAAATGTCCGCCGAGTTTCAAGCTCAACAATTGGACATCTACCGTGATTCCTATGGTTTTCCCATATAACATGTAATGCATTTTTCTTTCTCATTCCCTCGTCCTCGCTCGAGACGAGTGGATAGCTTGTAAAGGGCCTCGTGCTTTTGCAATATTATGTGATCAATAAATAAAAGTTTTTTTGCATTCAAAATCATGCTCTATTTTCTTTATTTATTTTACTTTTCACAAACAAATGGCAAAATTTTCTTTTCTTTTTCATAGCTCATTCTGAACATATTCATAAACATGCAGAACTAATAAAAGCATTGATAACAACATGGCAAACATCCATTGTAATTCTGGAATTCCAATTAACCAAGCCGAAGAAGACGGTGAGGAAGATTGTGAATTACCGGCTGAACTAGCAAGGCTTCTTGACCACGATCATAGAGAGATTCAGCCACACAAAGAGCCAGTGGAAGTTGTCAATCTTGGTACTGATGAGGTCAGAAGAGAAGTCAAGGTTGGCGCATCCCTCGCTAAGCATGTACACTCCGAGTTGGTCAAGTTATTGAAAGAGTATGTTGATATCTTCGCCTGGTCCTATCATGATATGCATGGGTTGGATACCAACACCGTTGAGCATCACTTGCCACTCAAGCCCGAATGTCCTCCTGTCAAGCAGAAACTCAGAAGGACTAGACCCGACATGGCACTCAAAATCAGAGAAGAGGTAAAGAAGCAGCTTGATGCTGGGTTCCTAGCCACTTCCAAATATCCAAAATGGATTGCCAACATTGTCCCGGTTCCCAAGAAGGACGGTAAATTCAGAATGTGTGTGGATTATCGAGATCTCAACATGGCAAGGCTGAAGGATGATTTTCCTTTGCCTCATATCGATGTCTTGGTAGACAACACATCGCAGTTCTCTGTCTTTTCATTTATGGACAGTTTCTCAGGATATAATCAGATTAAAATGTCCCCAGCTGATATGGAGAAGACTACTTTCATCACGCCATGGGGTACATATTGCTACAAAGTCATGTCATTCGGTCTAAAGAATGCAGGGGAAACTTACCAACGTGCCATGACAACCCTCTTTCACGATATGATTCATAAAGAGATTGAGGTTTACGTGGACGATATGATTGCCAAGTACAAAATTAAAGATGATCATTTGGTTCATCTGAGGAAACTATTTGACAGACTCTGGAAGTTTAGACTGCGGTTGAATCCTGCGAAATGCACCTTCGGAGTCCGATCGGGTAAACTATTGAGCTTTATTGTAAGTCAGAATGGCATTGAAGTTGATCCTGATAAGGTTCGGATAATTCAGAACATTCCGCCTCCCAAAACAGAAAAAGAAGTCTGTGGCTTTCTGGGCAGACTCAACTACATTTCAAGGTTCATCACCCATTTGACTGCTACTTGTGAACCAATGTTCAAATTACTAAGAAAAAATCAATCGGTTGAATGGAATAATGATTGTCAGGAAGCATTTGACAAGATAAAACAATACTTACAAGAACCACTGATCTTAGTACCGCCGGTTCCTGGTAGGCCTCCAATCATGTATCTCACTGTCCTCAATGAATCAATGGGATGTGTATTGGGTAAACATGATGACATTGGCAAAAAAGAGTATGCAATATACTATCTGAGCAAGAAGTTCACTGATTGTGAGACCAGATACTCACTCTTAGAGAAAACTTGTTGTGCTCTGGTCTGGGCTACTCGACGCCTACGACAATATATGATTTGCCATACTACTTTGTTGATATCCAAAATGGATCCGATAAAGTACATATTTGAAAAGCCTGCTGTCTCTGGAAGGATTGCTCGGTGGCAAATGCTGTTAACTGAGTATGATATCCAGCATGTTACCCAGAAAGCAATAAAAGGGAGTGTCTTGTCTAACTACCTTGCCCACCAACCTATAGAGGGTTATCAACAAATGAAGTTTGACTTTCCCGGTGAGGATGTTCTGTTTATTAGAGATTATGAGACTCCAGACCCTGATATAGGACCCGAACCAGGGGCGCGATAGACGCTCGTGTTCGATGGTACCTCTAATTCTAAAGGTCGTGGAATCGGTGCTATCCTCATATCTCCAACAGGTTTTCACCTTCCCTTCACTGCTAGATTATGCTTTGCATGTACCAATAATATGACTGAATATGAAGCATGTATCTACGGTATTGAAGCGACAATCGACATGAGAATCAAGATTCTTGAGGTCTATGGAGATTCTACCTTGGTCATCGGTCAAGTCAGAGGGAACTTTGTGACTCGGGATTCCAAGCTGGTTCTGTACCAAAAACACATAGCGAAGTTGATTCCTTACTTTGATGAGATCACTTTTCATCATATTCCCAGAGAGGAAATCAACTAGCTGATGCTCTTGCCACTCTAGTATCCATGTTCAAGGTCAAGTGCAAGAATGAAGCTCCTCATATCCGTATTGATCACTTGAACGAACTAGCACACTGTTTAGCAATCGAGGATGAGTCTGATGACAAGCCTTGGTTCTATGACATTAAAAGATATCTGGAAAAACAGGAATATCTCGAGGGTATAACTATCATTGACAGGAAAGCTCTTAGGCGGCTTTGTGCCAAATTCTTCTTAAGTGGTGGTATACTATACAAGAGGAATTATGATTCTTTGTTGCTCAGATGCGTGGATAGACACGAAGCAAACACGATCATAAGGTCCATACATGAGGGTTGCGAGGGTGTACATGCTAAAGGTCCTGCCTTGGCCAAGAAGATCCTTCGGGATGGGTATTACTGGACAACAATGGAGGTAGACTGTTACAACTTTGCCAAAAGATGTCACAAGTGCCAAATCTACGGAGACAAGATCCATGTGCCTCCAACTCCATTGAATGTTTTGACTTTACCTTGGCCATTTTCCATGTGGGGAATAGATATGATTAGAATGATCGAGCCGAAGGCTTCCAACGGTCATCGATTCATTCTAGTTGCTATCGACTACTTCACCAAGTGGGTTGAAGCTGCTTCTTACGCAAACGTTACACGACAAGTGGTTGCCAAATTTATCAAGAAAGAGATAATATGTCGTTATGGTATTCCTAGTAACATTATCATGGACAATGGAAGCAACCTGAACAACAATATGATGAAGGAGTTGTGTCAAGAATTTAAGATCGAGCACCACAACTCTTCACCATATCGGCAGAAGATGAATGGCGTTGTTGAAGCAGCAGACAAAAACATCAAGAGGATTATCCAGAAAATGGTCAAGACTTACAAAGATTGGCATGAAATGCTTCCCTTTGCGCTACATGGCTACATAACTTCAATTCTCACTTCTACTGAGGTAACTCCGTATTCGCTAGTGTATGGTATGAAGGCAGTTCTACCCATTGAAGTCGAAATTACTTCGCTCAGAGTAATCATGGAAGCAGGTCTTGACGAAGCTGAATGGGTTCAATCCAGATACGACCAGTTGAATTTCATCGAAGAAAAGCGCCTTACAGCCGTTTGTCATGGTCAATTGTATCGGAGACGCCTCAAGAGAGCTTTTGACAAGAAAGTTTTTCCTCGAACATTCTGTGAAGGCGAACTCGTGCTCAAGAGATATTCACCTGTTCACTCGGATCCACGAGGCAAGTGGACTCCCAATTACGAAGAACCCTTTGTTGTCAAAAAGGCCTTCTCAGGCGGAGCCCTGATCCTCACCACAATGGATGGAGAGGGGTTGCCATCGCCCATGAACTCCGATACAGTAAAAAAAATATTATGCCTGAAAAAAAATGGATAAGAGTTCGCTAGATTGACATCCGCAAGGACAATCTAGGAAAAAATGGGCATCCCTATGGACCAAAAAAGAGATGTCCATGCAAAAGTTAGGGACAACAAAAAAACAATAATAGCCAGCTAAGTTGAAAACCTGAAAGGGCGACTTAGGAAAAAATGGGCATCCTGGTGGACGAAAAAAAATGAGAAAACATGTCCAGGAAAAAATTAGGGATAAAGGCATTGACTGTGAACACTTGAGCCTCTCTTCCTCATGGCTAGACCTCAGACGGTGATAGAACATTCCAATCATCATCAACAGGTGCAAGGCATTGGAACTTAGATTTACAGTGGATGGTAGCCAATGTTGTAATCAATACAGTGCATGATTTCCCTTTGCCATTTGCACTTGTTTTTCAATTTTATTGCAAAGCTCCTCATCAAGGAGTTTGCATCCTTGTACACACTTTATGTACAAAAATTTTACATTCAATAAAATGCATTCTTCGTTATCTCAATTTGTTGCATTCCAGTATTTTGCAAAAATAAAAAATTATTTGTGATCACATAATACTAAAAAACGTTGAAAACAATAAAAAGCTAAATCAATCGAGAAAGCATTATGCATTACATGTGTTACTAGTAACTCCTGCAGGATAATCAGTAATATCCATTGGTAAGCCTAACGCCTGGCCGACAATGGGATGATTCTATGAAGAAGTTGTTGTGTCCTCAGCAGTTCCTCAGCAGAGGCATCATTCTCACCAGCAGGTTGCCAAGGTGTTCCCCAGCAAAGACGCTTTGCTCGCTTTTCCCCAGCAAGGGTTGTGCATCTGCTCCAATGATTAGGAACTATCTGTCACCAGTAGCAGTGGTTTCTCCTCAGCTGAGTCAACATGATTCGGGAACCTCTTTTCCCCACACAGAACCAGTCTTGGTAGAAAGGATTGACTTGATTCTTTCATCTCCAACAGAGACAACCATGGTGATTTAGAAACCTGAGATGTTCTTGGTTTCTTTCCCCGGCAGACTCATCATCCTTTGTGAACTCTCTTCTCCAGTAGAGTTTGTCTTTATCGGCGGGTCGTCTCCCCGGCCGAGGGTGTCGAAGTCGTTTTGCTACGATTTCTACCTAATCACTTCACACTGTGCCTTGTCTTGCATCCTTGCATTGCATGATATCAAACATCATGTAGAAACGCATACATAGCATATGCATCGATCATAATCCTTCTCTTTTTGCCTGACTTATCTCCCAGCAGATTTTCAGCCAAACTTCACACTTATCTATTCTACCTTTGCGCCTCTTTTTGTCACTGTCGGCCAAATTATCGAGCTACTCTTTTATTTAATCCCCTTTTACCTCGAATCATCGAAAAGCTGGCGCAATTCGTACATTCAGGTCCAAGAGGATTAAATAGAGGCAGCTGTCGTAACCCAAAATTTGACCTCCCTCTTTTGCCTTTTGCATAAGCATGCGCACTCGCATCGATGGCATACACATTCTACATTTTTCTTGAGTTGATGTTTTACATTTTCAACATAAGCCTACATCACTAAAAACCTAAGAACTCCTAAGACTTAATCTTTAAGTTTCCTCATCTTTTTCAAATTTCCATTTTCCACTTGATCACCAACTTCCTTCACCACCAAGCTTGCCAAAACCGACCCCTAAGCAATTATTCTATAGGCTTCTTCTCCATCTCCAAAAAACCTCTTCCATGCCATGCTCATCCCAAAGAACCTATTGCGCAAAGAGGGAAATTCAATCTCAAATCGATATCAAGGCAATGCAAGAGCACTCAAAAGTCAAGTCAAAAGTCAATTATGCAGCAAAGAGGAAAAATTAGTTAGTCCATGTCAATAATGTTCTAAAGTTACATCAAAACTACAAAAACAAGTTATTGCATAAAAGAAGAAAGAGGGAGCAAGGTGTAGTAAAAAGTTAACAAGCCAAGGAATTTTTCACACCCATTCACTGTAGTAAAATCAGTAACAAGGACAAATTCAAAAAATTCCAATTCAGTGGCCTAATACACGATTTATTTCATCTCATTCCACTAACTCAAATCCCATAAATTGTGGGATTGCTCCACTCTTTTCACAGCTCATCATAGTACAAAATTTTCCTTCATCCTTATCCTTTCTTTCCAATATTTTGACACACTTGAAGAAGATGCCCTCATTCACATATCCCAAATCCTCTCATTCTCACTATAAAAGCTACTCATTCATACACTCACAAAGATACACAAAAAACCCCATTGATACACTATAGAAAGAAAAACGCTAGGCACATTTAGAGTAATTTTTTTCCTTAAACCCTTTTCCCTCAAAGATCTAAATATAAGGTTACTAAAGCTCCTCACTAGAGTTTTGAGAGCCAAGCCACACAATACTAAGCAGACAACACATCAACGAAAACAAGCAAAAACGGGAGAAGAGGAGGGTGTAGAAGGAGAAAAAAGTGAGACATAAGCATTTTTTAGAATGTTACCTAAGAATATCATCACTCCGGTGACGACCAGAGAGGTAGTTGTTTCTACATCCTTCGATTTCACAGTTTTTGACTCTTTTGTTGTTTATTATTGCTTTTTCTCGCTTTACTTTCCTTTAATTGTGTTAGTTTGATGTTAAATATTTGAGTTTAGAAGATTTAAAAGCTTAGGGTTTTTGGATTGAGGGTTTTCGAGTATTTTGAGTTCATTTTTGTTGATTTTAGGTTCAAAATTGGGTTTAGAAGAGGATTTAAGTTTGAGGTTATGTTGAAATTTTTTTATTTTGAGGTGGTTTGAGTTTGATTTGGAAAATTAGGGTTCCGGTTGAAGATTTTGGTTGAACTTCAACCAGAAACCAGGGAAGGTAGCAGTTAGTGGAGTGGAGGGCGGTGGTGTTGAAGAACACTGATGGTTGTCCTTGTTGTTTGCATGAGAGAGGGAGAGAGAGAAAGCAGAGAAAATGAGGGGAGAAGAGAAAGAAAGTTGAGTTCCACATGAACTCCTTCTCTCTCAGTTCACGCTAATGTACTCTCTCTGCCTATTCTTAGGATTGCACCAAGTGGCGCCTTGCATGTCCTTCTGATGGCAGGTTGACTGGGGTCAAGCAGAGGATTCCATGCGGGAATCCCCACTCTAATCCTGTGATCACACACGTCATAATCTTTGGATAATATTTAACCTGGCAGGTCACCTAGTCTAACGCCCCTGGTTGAGTCAACTTAGGTTGCCTCCCAAGTGGGCTTTAGGACTTTTGGGGCTATGCCCATTTCAGTTTGCACTCAAGGGCTTACTCTTGGCACCCCTTTTTCTTTTGGGCTTTTCTTTTAGCCCATTTGTTTGTTTTTTATTTATCATTGTTTCTTTTCTCTCTCTTTTATTTCGTTGTTATTTTCAAATCATATTTAATTGAAAACATGAAAAATAATCTCATTTTATTAATTAAATAAAAAAAATTAAATAAAAAAATACTTTCTTATTTTTATAAACAAAAAACAACAAAGAAAATTTATCCAAAAAGATTTTATCTTTTATTTTGTAATTAATATTTATTTATTTATTTTTATTTCTTATATTGTTTATTTTGATTGGGTAGTTTTGTATAATTATTCTTACTTGCTTCATTTTATTTTCATGAATTCCTAAATGACAAATGTCTCTCATCCTCTTGGTTGTAATTTTTATTTATTTACCTGCTTTTATTTTTGTCTTTAGAAAGATTAATCGAACTAATTAAATAATTAACCATAATTAAAATTAACCCTTTTCTAGAATAAGTAAAAACCATTATCAACATCAAGGGTATTTTTAAAGCAAATAAAATCAATCACTTTGTGACAAAAATCAACTTGGTAAACACCATACTCTTTTCTTTAATAAACACCTCTCTTCATTTCACTCTTTTCACAACTCAAATCAAACTTCGATCAAAATCGAGTGCATTTTTCCAAATAAAAACTAAAAAACACTTAATTATTATCTAACATCATTCGCAAATAAGGACGTGGTGCATGTCATGTGCTCCCGAGGGTTAGGATAAGAGATGAAGATGTCGACCACCCGAACACTCGTCATCCTCTAAAAAAACTCTCAATGCGATTGTTGCAAATCATTTTTCTCAATAAATTTGAACGAAAAAATAAACGTGGTGTAAACCATGAGCTTCCGAGGGTTAGGGTACAAGATGTAGTTCTCGACCATCCAAACACTTGTCGTCCAACCAAAAATACCTAAAAAAATCAAACTTTTTCATAAATAAGATGAAAAATGAACATTGTGTAGGTCACGAGCTCTCAAGGGTTAGGATACAAGATGTATATCTCAACCATCCGAACGTTCGTCATCATCCAAAAATATATCAAACATATCCATACCATTTTGCCTTTTGGCATACCTTTAAAATCTTTTTTGAACGAAAGATGTATCGTCTTAAGACGATGCAAAAAAATGCCTCATCCACATATGTGTGAGTGAGATAAGTGACGTTTTCCCACGAATGCTGATATTTAGAATCCATTCGGTGTGATGCAAATGTCCACTCCTCTAAATTGTTTTGGGTAAGCAATATTTTCCGTCGATTGTGAAAAAACAGCTTTCGCTAAAATTGACCCACAAACAAACATTTTCTACCCGGAACTACGTAGCCTTGAGTTCTCCATCGCACCTGGAGATACGTAGGAGCGAGATTCAAAGTCTCGTCAGGCACCTTAATAAAAAACCTATTTTTAGTCCTTTTCACTTTTTCTCAAACTTTTAATAACTCAAGGAAATCAATTATTTGAAACACTTAAAGCGCATAATTTCAATTGGTATCAGAGCAGGCATCCTTCTCTGTATATGGGTGAGATTCAGGGACGATACTTTCTGGTTCGATGAAGAAAGAAGGAGGAATTCTGAATAGACCACCTATACTTGACGGTTCCAATTATGAATATTGGAAAGTACGCATGGTGGCGTTTATCAAGTCCATGGATGGTAAAGCTTGGAAGTCTGTGGTCAAAGGGTGGGATCCACCAAAGATCAAAGACAAAGACGGGAAGCTCACTGATGAGCTGAAACCTGAAGAAGACTGGGATGATGAAGATGATAAGCTTGCTCAAGGAAATTCCAAAGCCTTGAATGCCTTGTTCATTGGTGTGGACAAGAACATCTTCAAACTCATCAAAAATTGCACTGTGGCAAAGGATGCCTGGGAAATCTTGAAGACAACTCATGAAGGAACCTCTCGTGTTAAATCCTCAAGGCTTCAACTTCTCATCTCTAAGTTTGAGAAGTTGAGAATGAAGGAAGATGAGAGTATTCAAGAATTTCATATGAATATTTTAGACATTGTAAATACTTCAATTGACCTTGGAGAAAAGATTCCAGAAGCAAAGCTAGTCCAGAAGATTTTGAGGTCCCTTCCTAAAAGGTTCGACATGAAGGTGACAACCATCGAAGAGGCTCAAGATATAAACACCTTGAAAGTGGATGAACTCATGGGTTCTCTACAAAATTTTGAAATGGGACTGAATGAAAAATATGAGAAAAAGAAAAGCTTAGCCTTGATGTCAGATCATGATGAAGGAAAGACAAACTCCAATGAAGTGATGTCTAAGGCTGTTGTGTTTCTGGGAAAGCAGTACAGACAGTTGCTAAAAAAATGGAAGGGGAATCAAGACCGAATGCTAAGCCTTAATCATTCAACAACTATAAAAGAAATAACCTTGGAAGAAACTCTAAGTATGAAGAAAAGGATGACAAAGGAAAATGGATCAAATGCAATGAGTGCGAGGGATATGGGCACATCAGATATGAGTGTCCTACCTTTCAGAAGAGAGAGAAGAAAATACTCATTACATCCTGGTCTGAAGATGAGTCTGCAAGGGAAGGCGAATCACCTAAACAAGTTTCTGCTCTTACAGGAATATTTGATTCTAAGATTGGTGATCTATCCTATAATGATCTAATCAAATCCTTCAAGGAGCATTACAAGAGATGTGCTGAAATTTGTTAGTTGGGAGAATGGCAACACAAGATTATTATGCTCCTTGAGGCTGAAAGAGCAAATCTTCTTGGTGTTATCTCTGATTTTGAGGAGGAAGTTTGTGTGCTAAACTCCTAACTTGAAAATGTGACCAAAAATGTTAGGATGTTTAACAACAGTTATGATATACTAGATGGAATTCTTCAAGTTGGGAAGAATGCTGGAGATGTTAGAGGACTTGGTTACAATGATCAAGAAATGTCAAGCAAGGAAAGAAATCTAGAATGCAGTCTCAATCAGATCAAAAGAAAACAGACAATGTCAAAAAGAATGTCTCAACATCATTATAGGACTGGAAATGTCATCATTATGGCAAGTATGGCCATACTAAACGCTATTGCTACAAGCTACATGGATATCCTAAAGGTAGGAGTGCCTAAAGGAGAAGGAGTTCCAAGAATTAGTCTATGGATCTGGTAGTCCATTCCTCTCAAGAGGAGTACACTGAAGAAAAGTGGTACTCCGATAGTGGATGTTCAAGACACTTGACTGGTGTCAAGAACTATCTGGTGGATATAGAGCCTCGTTCTTCCAACTATGTTATTTTTGGAGATGGATCCAAGGGAAAGATTAGAGGAGTCGAAAGATTAGATCACGCTGGGAATCCTAGACTGGACAATGTGCTGCTTGTCAAGGGATTAACTGCTAATTTGATTAACATCAGTCAGCTTTGTGAGCAAGGTTTAAAGGTCAATTTCACCAGATCTGAATATAGAGTTGTGGATTATAAAGATAGAGTTATCATGAAAGGTGTCAGATCAAGGAACAACTGTTATGTATGGACTGCCTTGCAGATGGAGAAACATCAGAAACCATACTCAGATCCGAACATTGCAAGATTAACCAAAATGACACATAGGATAATGTAACTTCAGACTATCACAAGGATTGAGAATCTTTTTCAAAAGGCCTCAATGATTAGGGAAATTGATGGAAATAGATGTTATTATGTTGTCACAACAGACTCAATCATAAAAACCGATGAAACAAGTGCTAAGGATAATTATCTTCAGACCATTGAAACTGAAAGTGTTTTGCTATGCCATAATGTCATACTAGATGTCATGACATTCAGCTTTGACATTTTGAACTCTTCAGGTATTATAGAAGTTCAAAGAAAAATCTTGAAGGACAAATTAGGGGTTTACTTGGTTTGTGGGAACGATATTCAAGGGTTCGTATGGTTTGAAAATTAATTCACACAAAACCGTTTCAACAATACACATCCTCACTCTGATTTAATCTTCTCAAACTCGTTCATCCTTCAGATTGAAGAACAGGCATATCGTGTTTATATGAAGATATCTCAACAACAATCATCAACACGAGCAACCAAGAAGGACTCTGCAGTGACATCTGATTCTAGGTCAAAGCCTAAGGAGCTACACGCTGAAGATGTAATTGATGTTGCTCCGCTTACTATCATGACATGGAAAATGAACAAACTTCTGATAAGAAGATAAAAAACTATCCCACCAGGTAACCCTTCGAATACCTCTGATGCTTTTGTTAGTCCTAGGAAAGGAATAGAAAGGTTCAACACAGATGAAAGGATTGATATAATAGTAGAGAAAATCATAAGTCAGGGGGATAGAATGAGTGTTGCTGGAATCACCAGACCCCTTGCATAGATTATGCCACCCAACTCACCTCAGGATCCGGATGTGACTAAGAGAGATGCTGAGAAAAGAGGAGATGATGATGAAGTGTCAGAAGGGAATCTGCACACCCTTGCTGACTCTGTAGTTAAAAATGTTGAGACAAATGATGAAACATCTTCATCTACATAAGAGGTTTCAGAACAGGCTGACAAAATTATAAATTTAGATGAATTGCCCTCTGATGATGAAGTCATTGCGGCAAGCTTCAAGCCTAGTGTGTCTGAACGATTAAGAAGGAGGAAAGATAAAGATGTAGACATCTGTAACAAGCAAACTAAGAAATCCGCAGTTGGACCTCATAGGCCCTGGAGCAAGGTTGTTGTTGGAACCAAGAAAAGGAAGGCAAAGTCTGAAAATGAACCAGACTATGATGACACAAAAGATGGACAAAGTGTCATAAAGAAACCAGCCTCTAAGAAGACGGTTGTCACACTCCCTAAAGCTCTCATGGACAACATTTCCTTTCATGATGTTGTAAGTGTTAACAGGTGGAAGCATGTTTATCACAAAAGAATTACTTTGGAGAGAGAACTGGGACAGAATGCCCTCCAGTGTGAAAAAGTAATGAATTTGATTAAAGAAGCTGGGTTGTTAAAGACCGTCTCTCAATTTGACTCATGTTATGAGCAGCATGAAGTCGAACACTGCATCCTCAGATGCGACCTGCAGCAAGTGACAATCTCATATGCTCCTTTTAATGCCTGGTCAATTATAAAACATATTAGCATTATAAAAATCAGCAATGATTCAATAGACAATTATGAATATATCAACCATGTCCTAAAAATAATTTGTAGTAGATATCATATAAATTATTTAAACTAAGAGGAATAAAGAAACATATGTTGTGACGCCCTTGTAAGGAGAAACAAGATATTGTTTTGTTGCTACAACTAATGGTCGAACATCATCCATCAGGACATTATAAGGAAGCTCTAGGTAGAGCACCGTAAACTGCGGTGTCTTGGGTGTATTTAGCAATCCTCTGATGCAGTATCTCATGCAGGACTCCACACCGAACTTGTCCGCCGCCATCAAGACATCCAACTAGTTAGGTGGTGAGGTCACATTCAGAGAATTGTTGTACATAAATTTCAAAAGCTCCATGAATGGAGCTTCCTCTAAAACATGAAAATTGAATCAGCATTAGGAAGCAAACAATTAGAGATGACAAATCTGATTAAGAAAGTAATCTAAAAAGATTTTTAAATATGTTTATACCGGATACAGTGATTTTTACGGTGATGTGCATCTGCTTGGACTCCTTCATCTCATTAGAAAAGAGCTGCACAATAATACACATAACTAAGCAAACAATATTTACCAAAAATATTCAAATCTAACAAATAAAGAAGAGACATCCACCTTGTAGAAAAACCAGCTCTTCGCGGCTAGAAGAGCGGCTAGGATGGAGGAGTCAACATACAACGTCTTCACTTTAACGACTGCAGAGTAGTCCAAGTGAAGATTTGCAGCCTCATACCCTATATATTAATAATAAACCTACTCAAACCAGTGAGCAGTACTAAAAACATATTTATTGAAAAGAAATGTTTAGCTTGCAAGCAAAGAAAAATGTTTTTTAGATTAAGATTGTGTTGCCACATTCAATCAGTGTACGGGCATGATTCACAATTATTGCTAGGTTGTTAAATTTAATGGATTATCAATAAGATTATCTAACATCGCAATAGGTGTTAAAGAATTTAATATTCTGATAAACATTGTCAAACCAACAACAAGCTATGTTACCTCAATGACTTGTATTGTACTATTTCTTAAAATAAAATAAAACACAAAACTAATAAACTATAAGATATTTTATAAATTATCTAAGTACCAGTCGTGGACACTTCAACCATTGCACCCGCCTCTACATCCGCCATTGCATCAAGTTTGTCCGATAATAAATCTGCTACCAAAAACAGGAGAGAACTTATGTTAGTAAGATGAAAAAAGTGTAGAATAACATATCATATTTAACTAGAATCACAAGGATCCAATATTTTGACATAACTCAATAAAAAAGAGTATTGAAAAAACTCATATATTGCTCATGACTTCACAGTAGACAAAATTCTAAAATCAATGAACAAATCCCCTAAAATTGAGAACTAATCAACATACCATTTTCACAACCACTGTATACACCATTAAAATTGGTATAATATTGTTGAAAAACGTGCGCCTTAGTAATGCTGAACATATCTAAGTACGATTGCATTCATATTACATAGAAATTTTTTTCCTTTTCAATTAGCGGAAACCCTGATGTGGTCCATTTGAAATGATTTTAAATTTCAACTTGTATTCTTTTTGTTTCCCTTTGATTTGAAGATAAAATTTGAAATTAACAAAGAAGCTACACCAATTGAATCACAATAACATTTGGTTCAAAGATGAAATGAATAAAGAATATATTTGTGTATTACCACTGTGTTTCTGCATGTCATCCCTTCTCCTTTTGCCGAGGCTAGTTCGATTAGTGGTTGTGGAGGAACTCTTGACATTAGGGAAAACTTTAATAAGATCGTTCATGATTTCGAGTTGAATAATTCTATCTGAGAAACTAGAATCATCGAAGGCAAATCCAAGATCTGCATCCTCAGAACCTCCATTTCTAGAGACATCCGAGTCCATCACGTTTAAAGACTCAACTAAATTGATGTTGTTGATAGTGATTAATAACGAGACACACAAATTTCTTGCAATAAAGAATAAGAATAATGAGTGGTGAAAGTGGTATGAGAAAACAATATAATGAAAATAACTCAATTGCTCCTTTTTTATACTCAAATTAAGTTGTTGAAAAAGAAATGGATTTAATTGAAATACACTGACAGTAAAGAAGTTTTACAGTCAGTAAATTATAGCCGTTAGATGTTAAAAATGGTTTGACTTTTATTTTAAAAACTTATAAAGTCATACAAACGGATGATGGTGATGAATTGACAGTGTAAATAACAATTAATCCCAAAAGAAATTCTGAAAAATAATAAATAAATAAAGATATTATTTTATTTTTAATTGTATTACTTAATTCATAGCATTTACTTTGTATGTACACTATACATTTTCTTTTATTTTTTTTCTATTTTTAAATTACCATCTAACATTTAAATTATATTAAATTAAGAATTTAGTAAAACTTTTACATTTAATGCTATTAAATTAGTAGTTTTTTAGATATAGAAATTGAAAAAAAATAAAACATATTAGTTTTTTCGTTAACATTTATATTACCATTTTTTATTTTTATGCTAATTAAAATATTACTAAACAATTTTTTATAATACAAATAAAGATATTGTTTATTTTTGCCATTTTTATTTGTTAGAATTCTTTGAATGTATACAATATAGGCAAATTTACATAACTGGCCATATAGCTGTGCAATGTACTGGAATGTTCAATCACAACTATTAAAGTGAAAAAAAAACACATAATTAAATTGAGTCAAATGAGCCATATAAATTACTTTTTTTTTATATAAATTTGAAAATAAACATGAAAGTAAAATTAAAATAATATAGTTATATGCATACCAAATAATATCTAAGAGGAGGATTTTATGCATTTTTACTTTTCTAAATTTCACATTTAGTAAAAAAAATCTCCCTTTTAAAACTGGTAAAAACAAAATATTCGGTACAAAAATTTTTGTAAGAGGAGGATTTTACGCATTTTTACTAGAAATTTAAAAATCCGATGAGTTTTTATCATATTTATTGAAAAATCCGGAATTTTGTTGAAGTTTTACCGGTTTTTGAGAAAAATCCGGAAATTTCTTAAAGTTTTACCAGATTATTTTGGAAAAATTCGTAAATCGCTTGAAGTTTGACCGAATTTTTAGGGAATATATATCCAGAATTTTTTGGATTCTAGCTGTGTCATTACCAAATATTTCAAAAAAATCGGGAAATGTTGAAAAGTACCGGATATTCGGAGCATAAAACAAATAATCCGATATTTCAATATGCTTCATTTGTGCGGTCCAAATCCTAATGGTTTTCTGCAGATTTTATTCAGCTTTTCATCAATGACGCAATATGTTTTACATTCATGTTTAATTTTTAACTTGTTCAAAAAATAACAGGCTTATGATATCTTTGGAATTGATAATTTATTTTGTATATGTTGTAAATAACATATATTTCTCTCCCAAACTGTTGTTTTGCATAGACACAATCTCTTGGTAAAAAACATTGTATTATTGATGTTACTGTTCATTCTGTACCTCAAATGGGATCAGAGAGAGGAAAGACAAATTGATTATGGGTTGTGAGAGTGGAGGAAATTACAAGAGGAATAATGTGATTGAAGACAATTATAGTATGAAAGTGAAATGCCCATTTATGCTAAAATCTCTGCCAAGTGGAAGCGGTTGGAAGGTTACGGTTAGGTGTGAGTTTCACAATCATATACTAGCTAAGGACTTAGATGGCTATGATGTATTAGGTCATTTAAAAGATAATGGAATAAATTTTGTGAATGACATGACCAAATACAATATGACTCTCATATACATAGTTGTTTCTTTGAAAGATAGATATCCAGAAAACCTAACGAGTGTTACCCAAGTGTACAAGGCATGGTATACATACAAGACAAGCAATAGAGGTTTGTTGCACTACAACAAAAGTAAGTTATAACATCGCACCTTAGACAGCGCTTTAATACAAAAGCGCTGCTATAAGTTAAAAACAAGGAATCTATTCATTTAAAAAAATAAAAGCGCAAAAAATATAAGACCTTAGACAGCGCTTTGGTCAAAAGCGCTTTCTAAGATCTTATAAATTTAAAAAAATATAAGACCTTAGACAGCGCTTTCGTAAAAAGCGCTTTCTAAAGTTTTATTAATTTAAAAAAAAAATTAAAGGAAAATATTAGACAGCGCTTTCATTAAAAGTGTAACACCCCCATCCCCATCGCGAATAAATAATACATAATTAAATCAGAGTAACTAAAAATTTATTTTTCCGACAGAAACAGGGATGCCACATTTAAAGAAATAAAATACAATCCCTGCTCAATTGTTTTTGATACATAACACACAAAGGAATAATCCACCAAGGGAAACTTTTACCAACGAAAGTAAGATCAATTATGGAATAAAGCGGAAAGATCCATAACTGACTTGTTTTACAAAATAAATGGTTTTATACATCAAAATATTCACAAGGATAAACAAAACAACATAAGCGTTCCCCGACTCCCGTGTTACGTATTAGAGTAGACACCAAAGACCTAAGCAAATTGAAGATCTAACTCTTCCACTTGCCTCCACTCCTCTAAAGCTGACAATCTGCACTATGCCATAAAAAGCATATTCCAGCAGAAGGGTGAGAAAAACAACCATAATATAAATGCATATAATTATGTACTACAACATAAACATATAACACATATTCTCACCACAACTCATCATATATCACAATATAGATATATCATCAAGCATATTCATTATGCATACATTCACCCATTGTCATCATTCCACATAAACATACATATTATGTCTACTATGTCACAATCATCACATCTCACTTAATATATATCGCAAGGCATATATATATAAAACCAAGCATATTCCTCATAATGCTTATCATTCAACATAAACACACATATTCATGTTTATCCATCCATGCACACCGGCACAATTCTACTCATTCCACATCAACATATACATATATATGTTTATTCATCAATGCACAAATACAATGATGACAAATGCAACTCATAGAGACCGACTCACGACTCTATGCAGATGCATGCGGTACCGACTCATCACCCGAGCTCAATTGAAGAACTCAATGGAAATATCCTCCCTGTCGGGCCTACGATATTTCCCCATCGCTCATACCATCATGGCATCCGATGTTTCTGGATTGTTCACGCAGACACAATCCGATTGCTCAAACCCCACAAGGGCACATAATCATTCTGAAGATTCCCACGGAATCAAGTGTAACTCATCGCAACGATTACACCCATTGACTACGCAATGTTCAGAGGATCCTCAATGATCATTTGTGTAATCAATCACTCACACCCAACAGGGACATGATATTACACCCGATTCTCCACGGAATCGCGACACATGAATGCATGTCATGATGTTTCTCATACAAAATGACCACATATGTAACGCCCCGATTTTGATCATTCCATTATTCTTGAGTCTTTTATTTTAAGTGGGTGATAAATTATTTTATTTGTTAAATTGGTGTGTTAAATGTTATTTTACCGTTTTTGAGAGTTTTCGGGGAAATTAGAATGGAGGGTTTTTAGACTTTTCTTAATTAATCATAAGTTAGAAATTTTGTGGAATTAGAATTTTGTGAGAAAAATGAATTAATTGATTTAGTGGAAAATGAGAGAAAGAAAATAGATAGAAAGAAAAAGAAGAGAAAGAAAAGGGGAGAAGAGAAAAGAAGAGGAGAAAGTTGGGAAAACTAGGAAAATCATCAAGATCGATCAATTAGCGAGTTTGGAATCCGGGTAAGGGTGTGAAATCTCATTATCTTATCAATGTATATTATTATGTATGATTGTGTATGTGTGTATTGGATTGGTTGGGGGTTTTCATAGTTTTCCATTTTAGGTCGATAATGAGAAATCGATGTTTTCGCGGTTGGAAATCGACGAAAATGTGGTAGAATGCTTGTTGCCATGATTAGATTGAGTTCTGATGGATGTATGTTGTTTTGAAAATGTTTTGGGTTGAAAAATAGGGTTTTTGGGTTTTCAACAGCGCTGAAGGATTCTGAGTTTTCGCAGGTTCGCCTAGCGAACCAATCAGCGAAGGGTAGCGAAGGTTCGCTACGGGTATTCGCCTAGCGAAGGCATGAGCGAAGGTTCGCTAGAGTGTTCGCCTAGCGAACTTTGGGTGTTTTTGGCTCTGTTTGGTTCTGACTTGGTTCGCCAAGTGCTCGCCTAGCGAACTTTGTGTCTGTTTGTAGCTAACAGTTGGTTCGCTGGAACATTCGCCTAGCAAAGGAGCTAGCGAATGCTTGCGAGGGGTATTTGCATAGCGAAGGAGGTAGCGAATGCTCGCGAGGGAGGTTCGCCCAGCGAACAGTGCTGTTCGTGTAATTTTGTTTTCTGCATAACTTTTGATCTGTGGTTCGGTTTGAGGCGTGGTTTGATGCATTAGAAAGCTAATGGAATGTTCTTTCTTATTATGATGACTTGGAAATTGTTAGTCGATTTAATTATGTTGGAAAGTCGGGAATAGTATCTTGTTGTGACTTTTTCCATTTCGAATGTGTGTTTTGAATGTGAATCATACAATAATGCATTGATGTGAATGTATATAGATTGTATGTGATTGTATGAGATGAATGCATGAATATATTGTGAATATGTATGCATTTCAAGAATGTCTTGTGTCATTTTGCATGTGAAGCATCATGAAATATATTCTTGTGTTGTGCGATTCTAATGAGAATCCGTTGTAACGTCGTGTGCCTATGTGAGGTGTGAGCGATGATTACAAATGATTGTGTGCCCATGTGGGGTGTGAGCAATCGGATCGTGTGCCCGTGTGGGATGTGACCGATCGGGTCGTGTGCCTAGGTGGGGTGTGAACGATCCATAAACATTGTGTGCCCATGTGGGGTGTGAGCAATGGGTGAACATCGTAGGCCCGACGGGGAGTTACATTGGTAACGAGCGATGGTTCCAGTAGAGTTCCTGAGTGAACTTGAGATGATTGAGTCGGTACCGCATTGCATTTGCATAGAGTCGTGAGTCGGTCTCTATGATTTGCATTTATCATCTTTATAATGATGTGTTGTTGAATGAACATAATTGTGTATGTTTATACGGAATGATTGAGAATTGTGAAAGTGTGCATGATGAATATGCTTGGTGGATATATATATATACATTGTGATGTATATGAATGAAAATGTGATGAATTGTGGTGAGAATGTGTAATATGTGCATTTTTATGCTTATATATATATATAATTATATGCATTGTTATTATGATAATATTTCTCACCCTTCAGCTGTTTTATAATGCTCTATGAGGCATTGCAGAGTAGGTATGCTGGAGGTCTTTTTGTGAAGCGTGTCTTCATTCTTTTGGTCGGTGGGCTCTGATATGTAGCACCGGGTAGCTAGGATGTATATTATTATTTTGTGATACATTTGTACATGTATCTTGTTGATGAATGTTTATGCAAACATGACTTATAATGATGGATGATACTTGGTGATGTATATATCTACGTATATATATACTTGGATGTATTTCAATGTTTGGATTTTCCGCTTTTATTCTAAATATTGAGATGTGGGTGTAAGGACAAAGTTCCTCTGTGGCAAGTTACCCCACTGTTGCATATCAATATTTTGAGCAGGTGTTGTATGTATTAAATGCGTGTATGATGTGACATGCCTCTTTTATACTATGTTTTAATCGTACTCTGGCGAATTTTTTTAATATGTGCCTAAATGATTTATGTTATTATTTGGGAGTATAGAAAGGGGGTGTTACATTAAGTGGTATCAGAGCCAGAGTTGAGTCAGTCGTGTCTGTCTTGTTGATTGTGTTGGTTGAACTGTTGTTTAACCTTGTTATTTTTGGGAATGATCAGAATATGGCTGGTAGAAACGACAATGCGATGGCTGCTGCTTTGGAAGCAATGGCTAGGGCGGTGCAAGGTGCGCCGAACGTGAATGCTAATGACGAGTTCAGGAAGAATCAACCACCGGTCTTCAAAGGAAGATTTGATCCAGATGGTGCTCAACTTTGGTTGAAAGAGATTGAAAGAATCTTCAGAGTTATGGACTGTGCGGAGGAGAATAAGGTGAGGCTTGGATCTCACATGCTGAAGGAAGAAGCCGGCGATTGGTGGGTCGGTATTCGGGAAGTTCTTGAGGTGGATGATGAAGAAGTAACTTGGGATTTATTCCGTACTGAATTCTTGAGAAAGTATTACCCTGAGAGTGTGAAGGGAAAGAAGGAGATGGAATTTCTTGAACTGAAACAAGGTAGTATGTCTGTGGTGGACTATACTGCTAAATTTGTGGAGTTGGTTCAATTCCATCCTCATTATGCTGCGATTACTGCTGAGTTCTCGAAGTGTATTAAATATGAGAATGGTTTACGTCCTGAGATTAAGCAAGCTGTGGGATATCAAAGGATAAGAAGGTTTTCCGATTTGACGGAATGTTGTAGAATCTTCGAGGAAGATAGTAAGGCTCGTTCTACACATTACAAAAGTGTGACTGAGAGGAAGGGAAAGCAACAAGCTAGAAGTGGACCTTATGTGACACCCGCTGATAAGGGCAAGCATAGGGGAAACTTTGATAGGAGGTCTGGAGGAGGAGGTTCTGGTGTTGTTAGGTGTTACAAATGTGGTGAACTGGGTCATAAATCATTTGATTGTGGGAAGCCAGTGGTGAAATGTTCTAATTGTGGAGGTACTGGGCATGCTACTACTGATTGTAGAAGGAATATGGTGAAGTGCTATAATTGTGGAGAAGTTGGTCACATTAGTACTAAGTGTACTAAGCCGAAACAAGCTCAAGCGGGCGGAAAGGTGTTTGCATTGGCGGGGACTCAAACTACTAGTGCAGACCGTTTGATTAAAGGTACATGCTTTATTAATAGTACGCCTTTAGTTGCTATTATTGATACGGGAGCGACTCATTCGTTTGTTTCGTCTGAGTGCGCGAAGCGTTTAAATCTTGTGTTGTCTCTGATGAATGGTAAGATGGTTATTGATACTCCAGCAATGGGGTCAGTAACTACTTCGTTGGTTTGTTTAAGTTGTCCTTTGACCATTTATGGTAAAGACTTCGAGATGGATCTAGTGTGTTTGCCGTTGGAAGGATTGTACGTGATCTTGGGTATGAACTGGTTGCAATATAATCGAGTTCATATAGATTGCTATCACAAGTTAGTAAGGTTTCCTTCTTTGGAAGATGATGATTTTGAGAGTTTCCTATCCACTAAAGAGTTGAAGAAACTTTTAGAGGACGAAGCTCAATTGTTCGGTTTATTCGCATCATTGTCGGTGGAGAGTAAAGTTGAGCTTGATGTGTTCCCAGTGGTGTGTGAATTTCCAGAAGTGTTTCCGGAGGATATTACGGATGTGCCGCCGGAAAGAGAAGTTGAATTTTCTATTGATCTAGTTCCAGGTACTAGACCGATTTCGATGGCACCGTATCGTATGTCGGCATCGGAGTTGGTAGAATTGAAAAAGTAATTGAATGACTTGTTGGACAAGAAATTTGTAAGACCAAGTGTTTCTCCTTGGGGTGCTCCGGTATTGTTGGTAATGAAGAAGGACGGGAGTATGCGGTTATGCATTGATTATCGACAATTGAACAAAGTGACAATTAAGAATAAGTATCTGCTTCCAAGGATCGATGATTTGATGGACCAATTGGTTGGTGCGAATGTTTTTAGCAAGATTGATTTGAGATCGGGATATCACCAGATTCGTGTGAAAGGAGAGGATATTCAAAAGACGGCCTTTAGGACACGGTATGGTCATTACGAATATTCCGTGATGCCATTCGGGGTTTCTAACGCGCCGGGTGTGTTTATGGAATACATGAATCGTATTTTTCATGAACAGTTGGATCGTTTTGTGGTTGTGTTCATCGATGATATTTTGATTTACTCTAAGTCTCAAGAGGAGCATGAAGAGCATTTGAGAATTGTGTTGCAAATTTTGAAAGAGAAACAATTGTATGCTAAGTTGTCGAAATGTGAATTTTGGTTGTCGGAAGTAAGCTTCCTTGGACATGTTATTTCTGGTAGTGGTATTAGTGTTGATCCATCCAAGATTGATGCGGTGATGCAATGGGAGGCTCCTAGGTCGGTTACGGAGATTCGAAGCTTTTTAGGCTTGGCGGGTTATTATCGGAGGTTTATTGAGGGATTTTCGAAGTTGGCACTTCCTTTAACGCAATTGACTTGTAAAGGAAAGGCTTTCATTTGGGATATTCATTGTGAAGAGAGTTTCAAGGAGCTTAAACGAAGGTTGACAACGGCTCCGATCTTGATATTGCCTAATCCTCATGAACCATTTGTTGTGTATTGTGATGCTTCATTGACAGGTTTAGGTGGTGTCTTGATGCAAGATGGAAAAGTGGTGGCGTATGCTTCTAGACAATTGAGAGTGCATGAAAAGAATTATCCTACACATGACTTGGAGTTAGCGGCCGTGGTGTTTGTTTTGAAAATATGGAGGCATTATCTTTATGGTGCGAGATTTGAAGTTTTTAGTGATCACAAAAGCTTGAAATATTTATTTGATCAAAAAGAGTTAAACATGAGACAAAGAAGGTGGTTAGAGCTTCTAAAGGATTATGATTTTGGTTTGAATTACCATCCGGGTAAGGCAAACGTGGTGGCCGATGCCTTAAGTTGGAAGTCGTTACATATGTCCGCATTGATGGTGAGAGAATGGGAACTTTTGGAGGATTTTAGAGACTTGAGCTTAGTTTGTGAAATGACGCCGAGAAGTGTGAAACTTGGTATGCTACATGTTACGAATGATTTTCTTGCAACGGTAGGTGAAAAGCAAAAGTTGGACTTGAAATTCGTTGATTTGATGTTGAATGAGAATGAGGATTTCAAGGTTGATAATTTTGGAGTTTTGAGATTCCGTGGTCGTATTTGTATTCCCGATGATGTAGAGTTGAAAAAGATGATATTGGAAGAAGGGCACCGAAGTAACTTAAGTATTCATCCAGGAGCGAACAAAATGTATCAAGATTTGAAGAAAATCTTTTGGTGGTCCGGATTAAAGAGAGATGTTGCTCAATTTGTGTATGCATGCTTAACTTGTCAAAAGTCTAAGGTGGAACATCAAAAACCTAGTGGATTTTTGCAACCGTTAAATATTCCGGAATGGAAATGGGATAATATATCGATGGATTTTGTTACAGGATTGCCGAATACGCAAAGAGGTCATAATGCTATTTGGGTAATTGTTGATAGGCTTACTAAATCTGCTCACTTTATTCCGATTGATATTAGTTATCCTTTGGAGAGGTTAGCCGAGATTTACATTCTTGTGGTGGTGAAGTTACATGGAGTTCCTAAGAGTATTGTATCGGATAGAGATCCTAGATTTACATCGAGGTTTTGGGAGAGTTTACAAAAGGCTTTGGGGTCTAAGCTAAGATTGAGTTCGGCTTATCATCCGCAAACGGACGGTCAAACCGAGAGGACGATTCAATCGTTGGAGGATTTATTGCGTGCTTGTGTGCTCGAGCAAGGTGGTGCTTGGGATGGTTATTTGGCGTTGATTGAATTCACTTACAACAACAATTTTCATTCGAGTATAAGTATGGCACCATTTGAGGCTTTGTATGGTCGTAGATGTCGAACACCTTTGTGTTGGCATGAAACGGGTGAGAGAACAATAGTTGGACCGGAGATGGTACAACAAACGACGGGGAAAGTGAAGTTTATTCGGGAGAAGATGAGAGCTTCTCAAAGTAGGCAAAAGAGCTATCATGACAAGAGAAGGAAAGATCTTGAATTTCAAGAAGGCGACCATGTATTTTTGAGAGTTACACCGGTTACGGGTGTGGGTCGTGCTTTGAAGTCGAAGAAGTTGACTTCTCGTTTTATTGGTCAGTATCAGATTACTTCCCGAGTTGGGGTTGTGGCTTATCGTGTGGCGTTGCCTCCGAACCTTTCGAATTTGCATGACGTATTCCATGTTTCGCAACTTCGGAAGTATGTTCCGGATCCGTCACATGTTATTCCTATGGACGAGGTTGAAGTGAGAGATAACCTTACGGTGGAAGCTTTACCGGTTAGGATTTTGGACCGTGAAGTTAAGAAGCTAAGAGGCAAGGATATTGCGCTTGTGAAGGTAGCGTGGGGAGGCGCTGCGGAAGGCAATATGACTTGGGAACTAGAGAGTGGGATGCGAGAGTCGTATCCGGAGTTGTTTGAATCAGGTATTATTTTTCGAGGACGAAAATTTCTAAAGTGGGGGAGAGTTGTAACGCCCCGATTTTGATCATTCCATTATTCTTGAGTCTTTTATTTTAATTGGGTGATAAATTATTTTATTTGTTAAATTGGTGTGTTAAATGTTATTTTACCGTTTTTGAGAGTTTTCGGGGAAATTAGAATGGAGGGTATTTTAGACTTTTCTCAATTAATCATAAGTTAGAAATTTTGTGGAATTAGAATTTTGTGAGAAAAATGAATTAATTGATTTAGTGGAAAATGAGAGAAAGAAAATAGATAGAAAGAAAAAGAAGAGAAAGAAAAAGGGAGAAGAGAAAAGAAGAGGAGAAAGTTGGGAAAACTAGGAAAATCATCAAGATCGATCAATTAGCGAGTTTGGAATCCGGGTAAGGGTGTGAAATCTCATTATCTTATCAATGTATATTATTATGTATGATTGTGTATGTGTGTATTGGATTGGTTGGGGGTTTTCATAGTTTTCCATTTTAGGTCGATAATGAGAAATCGATGTTTTCGCGGTTAGAAATCGACGAAAATGTGGTAGAATGCTTGTTGCCATGATTAGATTGAGTTCTGATGGATGTATGTTGTTTTGAAAATGTTTTGGGTTGAAAAATAGGGTTTTTGGGTTTTCAACAGCGCTGAAGGATTCTGAGTTTTCGCAGGTTCGCCTAGCGAACCAATCAGCGAAGGGTAGCGAAGGTTCGCTACGGGTATTCGCCTAGCGAAGGCATGAGCGAAGGTTCGCTAGAGTGTTCGCCTAGCGAACTTTGGGTGTTTTTGGCTCTGTTTGGTTCTGACTTGGTTCGCCAAGTGCTCGCCTAGCGAACTTTTTGTCTGTTTTTAGCTAACAGTTGGTTCGCTGGAACATTCGCCTAGCGAAGGAGCTAGCGAATGCTCGCGAGGGGTATTCGCCTAGCGAAGGAGCTAGCGAATGCTTGCGAGGGAGGTTCGCCCAGCGAACAGTGCTGTTCGTGTAATTTTGTTTTTTGCATAACTTTTGATCTGTGGTTCGGTTTGAGGCGTGGTTTGATGCATTAGAAAGCTAATGGAATGTTCTTTCTTATTATGATGACTTGGAAATTATTAGTCGATTTAATTATGTTGGAAAGTCGGGAATAGTATCTTGTTGTGACTTTTTCCATTTCGAATGTGTGTTTTGAATGTGAATCATACAATAATGCATTGATGTGAATGTATATAGATTGTATGTGATTGTATGAGATGAATGCATGAATATATTGTGAATATGTATGCATTTCAAGAATGTCTTGTGTCATTTTGCATGTGAAGCATCATAAAATACATTCTTGTGTTGTGCGATTCTAATGAGAATCCGTTGTAACGTCGTGTGCCTATGTGAGGTGTGAGCGATGATTACAAATGATTGTGTGCCCATGTGGGGTGTGAGCAATCGGATCGTGTGCCCGTGTGGGATGTGAGCGATTGGGTCGTGTGCCTAGGTGGGGTGTGAGCGATCCATAAACATTGTGTGCCCATGTGGGGTGTGAGCAATGGGTGAACATCGTAGGCCCGACGGGAGTTACATTGGTAACGAGCGATGGTTCCAGCAGAGTTCCTGAGTGAACTTGAGATGATTGAGTCGGTACCGCATTGCATTTGCATAGAGTCGTGAGTCGGTCTCTATGATTTGCATTTATCATCTTTATAATGATGTGTTGTTGAATGAACATAATTGTGTATGTTTATACGGAATGATTGAGAATTGTGAAAGTGTGCATGATGAATATGCTTGGTGGATATATATATATATACATTGTGATGTATATGAATGAAAATGTGATGAATTGTGGTGAGAATGTGTAATATGTGCATTTTTATGCTTATATATATAATTATATGCATTGTTATTATGATAATATTTCTCACCCTTCAGCTGTTTTATAATGCTCTATGAGGCATTGCAGAGTAGGTATGCTGGAGGTCTTTTTGTGAAGCGTGTCTTCATTCTTTTGGTCGGTGGGCTCTGATATGTAGCACCGGGTAGCTAGGATGTATATTATTATTTTGTGATACATTTGTACATGTATCTTGTTGATGAATGTTTATGCAAACATGACTTATAATGATGGATGATACTTGGTGATGTATATATCTATGTATATATATACTTGGATGTATTTCAATGTTTGGATTTTCCGCTTTTATTCTAAATATTGAGATGTGGGTGTAAGGACAAAGTTCCTCTGTGGCAAGTTACCCCACTGTTGTATATCAATATTTTGAGCAGGTGTTGTATGTATTAAATGCGTGTATGATGTGACATGCCTCTTTTATACTATGTTTTAATCGTACTCTGGCGAATTTTTTTAATATGTGCCTAAATTATTTATGTTATTATTTGGGGGTATCGAAAGGGGGTGTTACAACATACACTCATGCAATGCACACATATTTCACAATATAGTCATGCATATACCATTAAATACACACATTGCTATTTCTTGCCTTTCGGCCATAATTCATCACCACAACATGTCATCACATGCATTATCATCACACAACAGCATACAAGTCATACGACATCCATATCCACGGCACATTGCATAATACACTTCATCATATTCATGCATTGAAAACAATTCAAACAATGCATTTCAAACCATAAAGGCCACCACACAACATACATTGAATTTCACATAAACAATGTATTTACCGCACAACAACAACATTATCACAACATCGCATCACAACACCTTATCACAACATCTCCTCACATATACTCACGTCATATAACCGCACACAAGCTATACGTTACATATCAAAAGCATATAATATGATAACACATTATTCGCATACCAATACGACGGTAAAAATCCGACAAAACAACACTTTTTCAAAACCACAACAAATATAATTCATCTACTGACCTCCAACCCATTTTTAATAGAAAGAACATTTCATAAGTTTTCTAACGCTTCGAACGGGGACCAAAACGGACTTACGGATCAAAAGTTATGAATTTTCGAAGTTTCTTAAATTTTTCATTTTGTCCAGACCTGCGGGCTGAGCGCCCGACCTGCGCGCTGAGCGCGAAATCTACTGCGAATTGAAGCCTTAAAAACACCATTTTTAGACTTCCGGACATCCTTTTTCGATTCCGTAAAAAGCTGCGATCTCAGAATTCAACGTACTACAATATTTTCACTATTAAAAAGTCATCCAACACATTTTCCACGGTTGAAATATTTTGAAACATAGTTTTTATCATTGAATTCTAAATTCGAACTCGATCGAAACCGCGAGAAAACACGTAAACCACCATCCCCGATTAAACCCAAACCTTACCCGACTACACTACACAACTTATTCCACATTTCAACCGTCCAAGCATTAATTCACACAAAATCACCATTTTCTACCAAATTTCAAAAGTTAGGGTTCAATCAAACTCAACCAAATTCAATCAAACGCTCACGCTAAATCACGACCCAACATCACTCGACTCTACTACGCGATTTATTCCTAATTTCATCCGTGAAAACATTGATTTCTAACCATTTTTCTCAGTTCGACCTATATTTGGACAACCAACAATATTTCCACACAAACATACATAATCATACACAAATATAGTATAATCGAGTTTCGCACCCTTACTCGATAAATTCGCGTTTGAAAAGTCGGTTGAATCGGTTCCTAAATACCCAAGTTTTTCCTCTTTTTCTTCTTCTCTTTCTCTTATCTTCTTTTCTTCTCCTCTTTCTCTCTATTTTTCTGTTTTTTTTTCTTTCTTTTCTCTCTTTCTTACTACTTTCTATTTTTATAAAAATCAAAATATCTAACCACCCAAAAAGACCAAAATACCCCTACGCTCAAATATCTCCCAAACGCTCTCAAAATGCGATAAAACATAAACAACGATGAAAAATAATATATTGCCAAATAAAAGTCAATAATAAAATAATATAAAACCAAAACCAATTAAATCTACTCTATTAAATAAATCTAACAAAACTGGGGCGTTACAATTCTCCCCCACTTAGACATTTTCGTCCTCGAAAATATACCGAGACGAACAACTCCGGACACGACCCTCGCATCCGACTAACAAACCAACATGCCAACAAAAGGCACACCACGAATAACACAACTGACAAACACCTTGCTAACAGCAGATACAACAACACGACACGACGACAACTACAACGACAAGATGCAAAGCCCATACAATGCACTTGACGACCAACTCACAACTCAAAGAAAACCACGATACCAACACACAGGTTCACCTTAGAACCGAAACACAACAAGATCGTTACCCTACCATAGGTAACACTCCTCTAATTCCCCACAAAGGAATTAGCTACACCCACTCGAACCAACACGATGGAAACGAGACAACAACACAAATAAGAACATAAAGTTCCACGGCACCCCAAGGTCTCAACAACATCAACAAAACCAGAACACCAACATCCTTGTCACACAACCATGCTACAGCAATGCTACCCTTCACCAATCGAACATATAACCAAGACATCCATCTCCATAGTAGCCCATGGATAACATTTAAACCTTTCACCTAATACTTCCATTCTGAAACGTCCAAAGGTCTCATCACTCCTACATGTTTCCAATGTCCAACCTATGAAATCTTACAAGTCACACACTTATATATGAATTGTGCCCCTCACGCTTCCGTTGCACACTCTGATTACTCATAACCATCAAAACTACCAATTTCATACCCAAAGTCTAACTCTTTCTCATATTCACCAAAAATCACTGTTCACTTTTAATATACCCAACTTCACACTCTACTGTGTTATCTCACATACCAGACACCAGTCTCTGAACTGCTCCAATAATTCTAACTCCCTGACCATCCAAATAGACATGTACTAAAACTTTCGACTTAACTTTTCAGGCACAACAACAGCTTTTCCCCGAAGGATAATCCAAGCCAAATTCATAACTCATCACGAACTCTAACCATCCTTGTTGTCTCATACTCTATTCCTTCAAACCAACCAAGTACTTTAAACTCTTGCGATTACCAAACACTTCGAGCTAAGAACCATAAAAATAATACCTCCAAATTTTCCAACACAATACAACCGCGACTAATTCCAAATCCAGAATAGTATAGATCCTTTTATGAATCCTCAATTGTCGTAAAGCCTAAGCTACGACTTTACCCTCTTGCATTAACACATAGATTAAACTCATCAAAGACACATCACAATACCTCATCAACGGTTGATTAGGATCACACAGAATCAAAACTGAAGCCGTAGACAATTTCTACCTTAATCCACTCAAACTTTCCTCACAATGAACATCCAAAGCAAACAACTTACCCTTTGTAAGTCAACTGAAGTAACGAAAATGCTAACTTGGAAAAACCTTCCATAACCTCCGGTAATAACCAACTAAAGTCCAAAAAGTTTCTAATCTCTTTAACCAACTTCGGAGCCTCTCATTGTAGAACTAGATCTACTTCCGCTGGATCCATAACAATACTCTCATCTGGAATATCATAACCAAGAAACTAACCTTTTCAACCAAGATTCACACTCGAATAACTTAGCATAAAACTTTGTCTCTTTTCAACACTTGTAACCCAATCCTCAAACGCTCTACATGTTCTTCCTCTGAGTTTACAACAGATCCAAATATTCTCAATTAAAACCACTACGACCTTATCCAAATTCACGACATAATCAAATCGGCCACTAAATCTCAACACCATTTATATAAGAAAGAACATCTCAATCCGAGTTACGAATCCAAAGTTATGGATTTTAGAAAAAAAATCCAAGTTTTGTTTTTGAAGTCCCAGATTGCGCTAAGCGGGCTCCGCCCCGCGCTGAGCGCGCTCCTTACTGCCTGGAGAGGTTCAAAATTCTGCAGACCGCGCTGAGCGGGCATCTGCGCGCTGAGCGGGCACTGCGATTTTCAGAAAATAAACCCTTCGACCTTCCTTCCTAAAATTCACCATTCTCATCTCAAATCAACTCCAACCAGCATAACAAGTATCAACAACCCAACAAAAGGAACTCTTAATATCAATATTACATCCGCACATGAGGTTTTCCGCAAGATTTCCATTAACGCTCTAAAACTCCAAAGACTCAAAACCTCACCAGAACCCTAAGTTTCACTTTCCAAAGTCTCAATACCATTATACACATCATGCTTGTTATGCTATTCAATCATTCCTCCTTTTTGATTACTTACAATACTGGAGCTCTCCAAGACGACACACTTGGCCTCACAATTCTCCTTTCCAGTAAATCTTCCAACTGCTCCATCAGTTCGGGTACTTTTAGTGCTAACATCCAAAATTCCATCCGGAAATACATCTGAAAATCACGCACAACTGGCAGCCCCTCACTGTGGCCTTTCTGCCAATTTCTAGAACACTATCATGACAAATATGACAAACATCTGAGTTTCATCTCCTAAAAGTTCTTCTACTTACTTAGCAGATCCAAACCTCAAATCCTTACCTTCGTCAAATTTGAGTTCACACTTTACTCTCTGAGAACAACCATTAACGATACCCAATCGTTCTCTCTCAATGACTTCCCAAATGGAGCAACAAAGAAAAACCTCTAATCCGCCCCATCTTCCAATATAGGAATCTTCATCGACTCACCAAAACAATCTGTAATCATTTTCTTAAATTCCAAACAATTCATTGCACACACTATCAAAGCTAGAAAGACATGTCTATTCCATCCAACATAATTCCGTCTACTATCAACAAGAGATTAAGGGTGATCAGTTCCTCAATTTGTCAATAGACAGCCGACAATCATGATGGGGCATAAACCAGCTTTACCAAACTATAATAGCATTTCTTGCATCCTGTACACAAAACTACCTCAGGCACAAATCCTTAGTTGACATAAACCTTACCTCTGCAGCCCTTCGGAACCGAAAACAACATTGTCCAAACAACACTTACACTCTTGCAACCAATGGCACACAAACGAAGCAACTTGGAGAAGTACAAGCTTCTCCTCCACTTATCTCAAATCACACCTGAAGACAAAGGATTACCAAAAAACCAGAAAGTACTGATAGTGTTCCACACACCTATCACGTACTAAGGGACAAACAACAACGACAGTATTCAACTGTCACACCAACTGACTCAACAACTTGGCCGGACGAACCGACCTGCTCTGATACCACTAATGTAACACCCTCATCCCCATCGCGAATAAATAATACATAATTAAATCAGAGTAACTAAAAATTTATTTTTCTGACAGAAACAGGGATGCCACATTTAAAGAAATAAAATACAATCCCTGCTCAATTGTTTTTGATACATAACACACAAAGGAATAATCCACCAAGGGAAACTTTTACCAACGAAAGTAAGATCAATTATGGAATAAAGCGGAAAGATCCATAACTGACTTTTTTTACAAAATAAATGGTTTTATACATCAAAATATTCACAAGGATAAACAAAACAACATAAGCGTTCCCCGACTCCCGTGTTACGTATCAGAGCAGACACCAAAGACCTAAGCAAATTGAAGATCTAACTCTTCCACTTGCCTCCACTCCTCTAAAGCTGACAATCTGTACTATGCCATAAAAAGCATATTCCAGCAGAAGGGTGAGAAAAACAACCATAATATAAATGCATATAATTATGTACTACAACATAAACATATAACACATATTCTCACCACAACTCATCATATATCACAATATAGATATATCATCAAGCATATTCATTATGCATACATTCACCCATTGTCATCATTCCACATAAACATACATATTATGTCTACTATGTCATAATCATCACATCTCACTTAATATATATCGCAAGGCATATATATATAAAACCAAGCATATTCCTCATAATGCTTATCATTCAACATAAACACACATATTCATGTTTATCCATCCATGCACACCGGCACAATTCTACTCATTCCACATCAACATATACATATATATGTTTATTCATCAATGCACAAATACAATGATGACAAATGCAACTCATAGAGACTAACTCACGACTCTATGCAGATGCATGCGGTACCGACTCATCACCCGAGCTCAATTGAAGAACTCAATGGAAATATCCTCCCTGTCGGGCCTACGATATTTCCCCATCGCTCATACCATCATGGCATCCGATGTTTCTGGATTGTTCACGCAGACACAATCCGATTGCTCAAACCCCACAAGGGCACACAATCATTCTGAAGATTCCCACGGAATCAAGTGTAACTCATCGCAACGATTACACCCATTGACTACGCAATGTTCAGAGGATCCTCAATGATCATTTGTGTAATCAATCACTCACACCCAACAGGGACATGATATTACACCCGATTCTCGACGGAATCGCGACACGTGAATGCATGTCATGATGTTTCTCATACAAAATGACCACATACACTCATGCAATGCACACATATTTCACAATATAGTCATGCATATACCATTAAATACACACATTGCAATTTCTTGCCTTTCGGCCATAATTCATCACCACAACATGTCATCACATGCATTATCATCACACAACAGCATACAAGTCATACGACATCCATATCCACAGCACATTGTATAATACACTTCATCATATTCATGCATTGAAAACAATTCAAACAATGCATTTCAAACCATAAAGGTCACCACACAACATACATTGAATTTCACATAAACAATGTATTTACCGCACAACAACAACATTATCACAACATCGCATCACAACACCTTATCACAACATCTCCTCACATATACTCACGTCATATAACCGCACACAAGCTATACGTTACATATCAAAAGCATATAATATGATAAAACATTATTCGCATACCAATACGACGGTAAAAATCCGACAAAACAACACTTTTTCAAAACCACAACAAATATAATTCATCTACTGACCTCCAACCCATTTTTAATAGAAAGAACATTTCATAAGCTTTCTAACGCTTCGAACGGGGACCAAAACGGACTTACAGATCAAAAGTTATGAATTTTCGAAGTTTCTTAAATTTTTCATTTTGTCCAGACCTGCGGGCTAGGCGCCCGACCTGCGCGCTGAGCGCGAAATCTACTGCGAATTGAAGCCTTAAAAACACCATTTTTAGACTTTCGGACATCCGTTTTCGATTCCGTAAAAAGCTGCGATCTCAGAATTCAACGTACTACAATATTTTCACTATTAAAAAGTCATCCAACACATTTTCCACGGTTGAAATATTTTGAAACATAGTTTTTAGGGTTAATTGTGATTTACCCCCCTGACATATGAGCGAATTTTGATTTACCCCCTACATGCCTTTAGGCAACGGTTTTTTTTGAAAAAATCGTTGCCAAAACCTGCCTATGGCAACGGTGGGGGGGGGGGGGGGGGGGGTAAACCAAAACACGCCCATATGTCAGGGGGGTAAATCACAATTAACCCTAGTTTTTATCATTGAATTCTAAATTCGAACTCGATCGAAACCGCGAGAAAACACGCAAACCACCATCCCCGATTAAACCCAAACCTTACCCGACTACACTACACAACTTATTCCACATTTCAACTGTCCAAGCATTAATTCACACAAAATCACCATTTTCTACCAAATTTCAAAAGTTAGGGTTCAATCAAACTCAACCAAATTCAATCAAATGCTCACGCTAAATCACGACCCAACATCACTCGACTCTACTACGCGATTTATTCCGAATTTCATCCGTGAAAACATCGATTTCTAACCATTTTTCTCAGTTCGACCTATATTTGGACAACCAACAATATTTCCACACAAACATACATAATCATACACAAATATAGTATAATCGAGTTTCGCACCCTTACTCGATAAATTCGCGTTTGAAAAGTCGGTTGAATCGGTTCCTAAATCCCCAAGTTTTTCCTCTTTTTCTTCTTCTCTTTCTCTTCTCTTCTTTTCTTCTCCTCTTTCTCTCTATTTTTCTGTTTTTTTTTCTTTCTTTTCTCTCTTTCTTACTACTTTCTATTTTTATAAAAATAAAAATATCTAACCACCCAAAAATACCAAAATACCCCTACGCTCAAATATCTCCCAAACGCTCTCAAAATGCGATAAAACATAAACAACGATGAAAAATAATATATTGCCAAATAAAAGTCAATAATAAAATAATATAAAACCAAAACCAATTAAATCTACTCTATTAAATAAATCTAACAAAATTGGGGCATACAATTCTCCCCCACTTAGACATTTTCGTCCTCGAAAATATACCAAGACGAACAACTCCGGACACGACCCTCGCATCCGACTAACAAACCAACATGCCAACAAAAGGCACACCACGAATAACACAACTGACAAACACCTTGCTAACAGCAAATACAACAACACGACACGACGACAACTACAACGACAAGATGCAAAGCCCATACAATGCACTTGACGACCAACTCACAACTCAAAGAAAACCACGATACCAACACACAGGTTCACCTTAGAACTGAAACACAACAAGATCGTTACCCTACCATAGGTAACACTCCTCTAATTCCCCACAAAGGAATTAGCTACACCCACTCGAACCAACACGATGGAAACGAGACAACAACACAAATAAGAACATAAAGTTCCACGGCACCCCAAGTGTCGCTCCCGGGATTTTCATCCTAGTACAAACGCGAAAGTGGCACCGAACAGAGTCGCCAACAATGTGTATTTATCCCAAGAGAGGGAAAGGAAACACTACATAAACCTGAGAGAAAGGAAAAGCAGGGTCTTACGACCAAGAGAAGAGGGTAAGGGAGTCGGTTACGCGAGAGGAAGGTATTAGCACCCCCTCGCGTCCATCGTACCCGATGGGATCCACGCTTGCTTGTCTCGATCAAAGGGTGATAGAAAAGAACACTGGAAGAGGAACTGAAAGAAAGAAAGGAGAAAGAAAAGAAAAGGAACGGAAAACAAATGTAGGGAAAATAAAAGAAGTGCTCGCATGGGCCCTACCCCACTGCCTACGTATCTCATCGGGAGCATGAGAATCAGAGCGACGTAGTTCCCCTCACTGGGGATGGATTGTGTTTTTTAGAGAACGGCTTACGTTCTAGCTCAGGTGTTGCAGGCTCGCTGGTCCGAGTGCGTTACCATCTTGCAAGAGAACGAGTAGAAGCGCGTTCGTGCGTTGAGAATGAATGAGATGAGAAAAGAATTCCCGAAGGAAAGACGTTATTGTTTGTTTTTGCCTTTTAGAAGTTTTTTCATTTGTTTGCATATGATAGTGTATCTGAATCTTAGTCATTGGAATGTGTACATTCTCACATTCCAAGACGGAATGGGTAAGAATGCACACTAAGAGTGAAGAAGACCCCCACACTTAGTTCCAATTGTCAAGGTTCAAACACACTAGCATACTTGTGTTTATTAAGTGTTTTGTTGATTAAGAAATGAAGAAGTGTTTTTTATTTGTACCTTCAACAAGTATTGCATTTAAGTCCCTCATACAAGATCAAATGTTTAACACATTGACCCAAGATGGGCTATATGCTATACATTCTAAGATTATAAGAGAAGACCCCTTATAACCTTTTCTTTATATGAAAGGCCTAAATGCAATAAATGCCTACCTTTATTAGATATTTTGAATTTTCTTTGAGATGAGAAAAGAGACTCAAGGGAGGAGAAAAGGTAAAACCTATATGGACTAAGACTCAATCCTAATTGAAGATTAAAAAGAGTGATCCTAAAGGTTTGTGAGGTTTCAACCTAAAGTCTAAAGAAAGAAAGAATTAAACAATTCACTTCCAAAGTAGAAGATGAATGGTAATTCAAAAGGGGAAGTAATGAGTTATTAAAAGAAAGCACATAAGTGCTTAACAAAACACAAAATGGAATTGTAAAAGAGAAAGGATAGAAGTTGAATGTGGATTCCTTATCCACACTCAATTGAAACTTACCAAAGCCCCTACATGGTTAGCACAATCACTTACAAGTAAAGTAAGAAAATATAATGAACAAATCAAATTCAAACAAGTTGACAAACAAAGTAAAATGAGATTGAATGCTATACATGCTTCCAAGTCAGAATGTAACTCATATTTACACAACCTAATGTTATCCTAAATGAGCATACCAAATCATGCAAACAAAATCTCAATCCAACAAGAAGCAAAGAAGAAAAGGGGAAGTGATGTGAATGTGGTTCATACTTGTGAAACAAGTGACTTAAGGTGCAAGATAAACATCAAACATGCAAAGATGAAACCCAAATGTCACGATCAGAAGTCAATTAACATGCTATACCTCCTCAAACAAAACCACAACTCATGGCACAAGTGCCTTCATGGTCAAGCAAACCAAACATGAGGCATGCATTCACAAAATGAACAAGTTAAACTTCATGCTTCAAACAAATAGCAAACATGCTTCAAAAATTATGACTTTCACCAATCAAACACCTTGAACACATGCCATTAACATATCAAGTCCACAAGCAATGAATCAGAACCAAAGTCACTCAACAATTAGGTCAAAGTCTCATGGAAGTTTCATGCATTCATGCTCAAAGCAACACATCAAAAGTCATCCAAAAAAGACTTAAAAATCATCTCATAAATCTCAAACATACCTCAACATATTGTGACCACAATGCAAAAAGAAAGGCATCAAAATCATTTTTTATGATCAAGAACAAAAATGCACAAAATCATATGTCACATTAAGTATGCATACAAATGGAAATTCAAAAAAAATAATGGAACAGGGGCAAAATGGTCATAAAATCAGAAAATAAAATCATAGAAAATTTCCTAAATGTTTTAAGAATACACATGAATTTTTGTGGAATTTTATGATACCATTTGATATTTTTAAAAATTAATTATGAAACGTGTAGCAAAAATGGAAAAAATAAAATGGAATGTAAATGTGAATGGGGGTGCATGCCTAGTAACTATTCAGTTCAAAATCAAATGGGCCTTAAAACAGGGAGGTGCGAATAGCATTCTGGCTAAGTCCACTAAGCGCGCAGAGCATACTAACAAACATGAACCCTCAGTCAACAATCTTGACTCACTCCCAACCATCAGATCAAGTCCAAGTCAAACCAAAGTCAAAGTAACCTAATCTCACGCATGTGCATGAATGTTCACCATAGCTACCATGTACCATGCCACACAATGTTTAAAAATGAAATCAGAAGAATCACGTGACATGCACATGAATTTTTATGTGTTGGCAGCATGGTAGCCATTAGATCACGCTCATCCAACGGATCACATTCAAACTGGTCATAAAACCCTAACATGAAGCCACCGGCCGGAGAGGGACCTCCGGTCACCTTCTCCGGTCACTCACCACCGTCTGCAACCTTGATTTCTCCAGAAATCCACAAAACGTATACCAATAGAAAGAGGAACTAAGGTAGAACACGAATTCAAGAACAAAATGCACAAACAATTCATGATATGAGAGAATCCAACGGAAACAGATTTGCCCTAACATTTGGTCTATGCCTCTAAAGGCCTATCAACTAGCCAGGCAAGTTCTTGAGCTTATAAGAAGCTGCAAGAACCTGAAAACAAACTCACATCAAGTCTATAATGGATGAAACTCGTACCTGAATATTGGAGATTTGGAAGTACTCTTCAGCAAACCAGAGATCTTAGCTTCTTCTTCAACCTTGGAGCTTCACAAACTTAGCAAAATGAATGCTATATAACCAGTGGTCTTGAGAGCAGAGAGATTCAATGTTGAACAATGCTTCCAAAACCTTGAGGACTGTGTAGAAAACTTCAATCCAATGCCATTGATGATGATGAAGATGAAGTAGATGAAGGGAAGATGGTGAAGCTCGTGTGAAATCAGAGGGAAAGTAGAGAGAATGTGAGGGAGAGTTTGAAGTGTTTTGAAGTGAAAAATGAGAAAAATGAAGCTGGGGAAGAAAGAATAGGGTGAAATCTGTTTTATAGGGGGAGCTAACCAGGGTTAAGCTGAGTGAATTAACTGAGTCATGGTGGTTTGAGTGAGTCATCCCTAACTAACTGAGTCAAGTTAGTTAGGGAGAGTAATGATATGGTGGTGATTCCCTATGGTAAGCTATGGTGAAGAAGAAAGTGGAATGAATGGCACGGCTATTATCAGAAACTTGTTCAACAAGTTTGCTCTTTCCATTTTCATGCCAGGCACGTGCTAGTGTATGAGGTTTATGTCATGTGTGTTTGGTTTAATGTGGAAATCTGATGTGAGGTGTTTGGTGTGTGTGTGAACCAAATTGTGCAGCAGAACCATTAATGTATCAGTGCCAACATAGGGTGCTTTGCAAGTGTTTTTCTCTCTACTCCATGAATGAGTTGGTGAGTTTATGGGTTCATTTGGAAGAGGGTACATTGGGGAGCAATATTGGTGTTGAAAACAAGTCAAATGGAGGTGTACAAGATGATGAAAAATAGCTTGAAACAGAAGGAAACCAATTGGTGTATGGGCGTGCAGATGAGGTTGGCTAGCATGGTGTGTATGGCATGGATTTTCAGCAAGATCACCCTAACTTGGAACCAATATTTCTCCCTTATAACATGATCAAATCAAATTTTGTCCAACATGAACATTGAAGAGTGCACTACAAGGAATAACTTTGATGTTGAAAATTTTCTCATTTGGAGCTTTCTTCTTGGAGAAATTAGGGTTGACTTCTGGCCCACCACATGCTTGTTGAAATGACTGCGTGCATGACCTGAAAATTCTTGGTCATGGCCTAGTTTTGGCCTACTTTCCTCCAACTTTGATCAATCATATCTCTCTCAATTTTTATCCAATGGAGATGTTCTACACATGGATTTGAAGCTTAAAACAAGACCTTTCATTGAGGCAGAGTGGAATTTTCATTTGGTGCTCCAAATTTAAATGGCCTTGGTTCAAACTCTGATGCAAAATGGCCAAAACTTGCTATTTTTAGTAACCCTTCTTCATCCAAAAATGGCAACTTTCTACACCTTGAATTTTTCATGATTCCTTTGGAATTTCTTGACCAAATTTTGTACATTGGACACATGTAACATGAATTTCATGAATTTGGGCTCAAAAAGTCAAGAGTTGACTTTTTCCTCTGATTATTTGACTTTGCCCCAATTTCTCTGATTCTTGATCTTTCTTCCAATTGAACCACTTCTAAAACCAATTGAGATGCAATTTTCCACATACATACACTTAAGAACATGTAGAATACCATGACATCAAGTTTTGCCCAAAAAAGCAAAGATTCCCTGATTTAACTGGAAACCCTAATTTTGGCCCCCTCTGGTTAGGAGGTAAAAGTGCAGTCTTCAATTTCCAATTCCTCAGAGTATGTTGTGTATCCTCTTAAAGGATGATGAGAAATGCCACTTGGGAATGATTTTGAATCAATGAGCTATCTCTTTTGAGGGTTTTCCTTCAATTTTTGGACTTCTTGCATAGTGTAGCATGTAATGCTTCAATCTCCCATTGTATCTCTTATCCTTGAGGTTGTGGATGATCAATTGAGATGGTATGAGACAGGAAAGACCTCTTGGCTTGCCTTGAGGCAACTTGATTGACCTTTTTTGTGCTTTGAATGATCTCTTGATTGTCCATCTTCCACCTGATCACATGCCCTGATGGTAAGAAGGATGCCATGCTTCATTTTTCTATGTTAAATGCAATGCAATGCTAGTGAGGTGGATATGATATGATAAATGATAATGCCATGCTATGATGACAAAAGGGGAGAGCAAATTTTGGGGTATTACACCAAGGTCTCAACAACATCAACAAAACCAGAACACCAACATCCTTGTCACACAACCATGCTACAACAATGCTACCCTTCACCAATCGAACATATAACCAAGACATCCATCTCCATAGTAGCCCATGGATAACATTTAAACCTTTCACCTAATACTTCCATTCTGAAACGTCCAAAGGTCTCATCACTCCTACATGTTTCCAATGTCCAACCTATGAAATCTTACAAGTCACACACTTATATATGAATTGTGCCCCTCACGCTTCCGTTGCACACTCTGATTACTCATAACCATCAAAACTACCAATTTCATACCCAAAGTCTAACTCTTTCTCATATTCACCAAAAATCACTGTTCACTTTTAATATACCCAACTTCACACTCTACTGTGTTATCTCACACACCAAACACCAGTCTCTGAACTGCTCCAATAATTCTAACTCCCTGACCATCCAAATAGACATGCACTAAAACTTTCGACTTAACTTTTCAGGCACAACAACAGCTTTTCCCCGAAGGATAATCCAAGCCAAATTCATAACTCATCACGAACTCTAACCATCCTTGTTGTCTCATACTCTATTCCTTCAAACCAACCAAGTACTTTAAACTCTTGCGATTACCAAACACTTCGAGCTAAGAACCATAAAAATAATACCTCCAAATTTTCCAACACAATACAACCGCGACTAATTCCAAATCCAGAATAGTATAGATCCTTTAATGAATCCTCAATTGTCGTAAAGCATAAGCTACGACTTTACCCTCTTGCATTAACACATAGATTAAACTCATCAAAGACACATCACAATACCTCATCAACGGTTGATTAGGATCACACAGAATCAAAACTGAAGCCGTAGACAATTTCTACCTTAATCCACTCAAACTTTCCTCACAATGAACATCCAAAGCAAACAACTTACCCTTTGTAAGTCAACTGAAGTAACGAAAATGCTAACTTGGAAAAACCTTCCATAACCTCCGGTAATAACCAACTAAAGTCCAAAAAGTTTCTAATCTCCTTAACCAACTTCGGAGCCTCTCATTGTAGAACTAGATCTACTTCCGATGGATCCATAACAATACTCTAATCTGGAATATCATAACCAAGAAACTAACCTTTTCAACCAAGATTCACACTCGAATAACTTAGCATAAAACTTTGTCTCTTTTCAACACTTGTAACCCAATTCTCAAACGCTCTACATGTTCTTCCTCTGAGTTTACAACAGATCCAAATATTCTCAATTAAAACCACTACGACCTTATCCAAATTCACGACATAATCAAATCGGCCACTAAATCTCAACACCATTTATATAAGAAAGAACATCTCAATCCGAGTTACGAATCCAAAGTTATGGATTTTAGAAAAAAAATCCAAGTTTTATTTTTGAAGTCCCAGATCGTGCTAAGCGGGCTCCGCCCCACGCTGAGCGCGCTCCTTACTGCCTGGAGAGGTTCAAAATTCTGCAGGCCGCGCTGAGCGGGCATCTGCGCGCTGAGCGGGCACTGCGATTTTCAGAAAATAAACCCTTCGACCTTTCTTCCCAAAATTCACCATTCTCATCTCAAATCAACTCCAACCAGTATAACAAGTATCAACAACCCAACAAAAGGAACTCTTAATATCAATATTACATCCGCACATGAGGGTTTCCGCAAGATTTCCATTAACGCTCTAAAACTCCAAAGACTCAAAACCTCACCAGAACCCTAAGTTTCACTTTCCAAAGTCTCAATACCATTATACACATCATGCTTGTTATGCTATTCAATCATTCCTCCTTTTTGATTACTTACAATACTGGAGCTCTCCAAGACGACACACTTGGCCTCACAATTCTCCTTTCCAGTAAATCTTCCAACTGCTCCATCAGTTCGGGTACTTTTAGTGCTAACATCCAAAATTCCATCCAGAAATACATCTGAAAATCACGCACAACTGGCAGCCCCTCACTGTGGCCTTTCTGCCAATTTCCAGAACACTATCATCACAAATATGACAAACATCTGAGTTTCACCTCCTAAAAGTTCTTCTACTTACTTAGCAGATCCAAACCTCAAATCCTTACCTTTGTCAAATTTGAGTTCACACTTTACTCTCTGAGAACAACCATTAACGATACCCAATCGTTCTCTCTCAATGACTTCCCAAATGGAGCAACAAAAAAAAACCTCTAATCCGCCCCATCTTCCAATATAGGAATCTTCATCGACTCACCAAAACAATCTGTAATCATTTTCTTAAATTCCAAACAATTCATTGCACACACTATCAAAGCTAGAAAGACATGTCTATTCCATCCAACATAATTCCGTCTACTATCAACAAGAGATTAAGGGTGATCAGTTCCTCAATTTGTTAATAGACAGCCGACAATCATGACGGGGCATAAACCAGCTTTACCAAACTATAATAGCATTTCTTGCATCCTGTACACAAAACTACCTCAGGCACAAATCCTTAGTTGACATAAACCTTACCTCTGCAGCCCTTCGGAACCGAAAACAACATTGTCCAAACAACACTTACACTCTTGCAACCAATGGCACACAAACGAAGCAACTTGGAGAAGTACAAGCTTCTCCTCCACTTATCTCAAATCACACCTGAAGACAAAGGATTACCAAAAAACCAGAAAGTACTGATAGTGTTCCACACACCTATCATGTACTAAGGGACAAACAACAACGACAGTATTCAACTGTCACACCAACTGACTCAACAACTTGGCTGGACGAACCGACCTGCTCTGATACCACTAATGTAACACCCCCATCCCCATCGCGAATAAATAATACATAATTAAATCAGAGTAACTAAAAATTTATTTTTCTGACAGAAACAGGGATGCCACATTTAAAGAAATAAAATACAATCCCTGCTCAATTGTTTTTGATACATAACACACAAAGGAATAATCCACCAAGGGAAACTTTTACCAACGAAAGTAAGATCAATTATGGAATAAAGCGGAAAGATCCATAACTGACTTGTTTTACAAAATAAATGGTTTTATACATCAAAATATTCACAAGGATAAACAAAACAACATAAGCGTTCCCCGACTCCCGTGTTACGTATCAGAGCAGACACCAAAGACCTAAGCAAATTGAAGATCTAACTCTTCCACTTGCCTCCACTCCTCTAAAGCTGACAATCTGTACTATGCCATAAAAAGCATATTCCAGCAGAAGGGTAAGAAAAACAACCATAATATAAATGCATATAATTATGTACTACAACATAAACATATAACACATATTCTCACCACAACTCATCATATATCACAATATAGATATATCATCAAGCATATTCATTATGCATACATTCACCCATTGTCATCATTCCACATAAACATACATATTATGTCTACTATGTCACAATCATCACATCTCACTTAATATATATCGCAAGGCATATATATATAAAACCAAGCATATTCCTCATAATGCTTATCATTCAACATAAACACACATATTCATGTTTATCCATCCATGCACACCGACACAATTCTACTCATTCCACATCAACATATACATATATATGTTTATTCATCAATGCACAAATACAATGATGACAAATGCAACTCATAGAGACCGACTCACGACTCTATGCAGATGCATACGGTACCGACTCATCACCCGAGCTCAATTGAAGAACTCAATGGAAATATCCTCCCTGCCGGGCCTACGATATTTCCCCATCGCTCATACCATCATGGCATCCGATTTTTCTGGATTGTTCACGCAGACACAATCCGATTGCTCAAACCCCACAAGGGCACACAATCATTCTGAAGATTCCCACGGAATCAAGTGTAACTCATCGCAACGATTACACCCATTGACTACGCAATGTTCAGAGGATCCTCAATGATCATTTGTGTAATCAATCACTCACACCCAACAGAGACATGATATTACACCCGATTCTCCACGGAATCGCGACACGTGAATGCATGTCATGATGTTTCTCATACAAAATGACCACATACACTCATGCAATGCACACATATTTCACAATATAGTCATGCATATACCATTAAATACACACATTGCAATTTCTTGCCTTTCGGCCATAATTCATCACCACAACATGTCATCACATGCATTATCATCACACAACAGCATACAAGTCATACGACATCCATATCCATAGCACATTGCATAATACACTTCATCATATTCATGCATTGAAAACAATTCAAACAATGCATTTCAAGCCATAAAGGTCACCACACAACATACATTAAATTTCACATAAACAATGTATTTACCGCACAACAACAACATTATCACAACATCGCATCACAACACCTTATCACAACATCTCCTCACATATACTCACGTCATATAACCGCACACAAGCTATACGTTACATATCAAAAGCATATAACATGATAACACATTATTCGCATACCAATACGACGGTAAAAATCCGACAAAACAACACTTTTTCAAAACCACAACAAATATAATTCATCTACTGACCTCCAACCCATTTTTAATAGAAAGAACATTTCATAAGCTTTCTAACGCTTCGAACGGGGACCAAAACGGACTTACGGATCAAAAGTTATGAATTTTCGAAGTTTCTTAAATTTTTCATTTTGTCCAGACCTGCGGGCTGAGCGCCCGACCTGCGCGCTGAGCGCGAAATCTGCTGCGAATTGAAGCCTTAAAAACACCATTTTTAGACTTCCGGACATCCGTTTTCGATTCCGTAAAAAGCTGCGATCTCAGAATTCAACGTGCTACAATATTTTCACTATTAAAAAGCCATCCAACACATTTTCCACGGTTGAAATATTTTGAAACATAGTTTTTATCATTGAATTCTAAATTCGAACTCGATCGAAACCGCGAGAAAACACGCAAACCACCATCCCCGATTAAACCCAAACCTTACCCGACTACACTACACAACTTATTCCACATTTCAACCGTCCAAGCATTAATTCACACAAAATCACCATTTTCTACCAAATTTCAAAAGTTAGGGTTCAATCAAACTCAACCAAATTCAATCAAATGCTCACGCTAAATCACGACCCAACATCACTCGACTCTACTACGCGATTTATTCCGAATTTCATCCGTGAAAACATTGATTTCTAACCATTTTTCTCAGTTCGACCTATATTTGGACAACCAACAATATTTCCACACAAACATACATAATCATACACAAATATAGTATAATCGAGTTTCGCACCCTTACCCGATAAATTCGCGTTTGAAAAGTCGGTTGAATCGGTTCCTAAATCCCCAAGTTTTTCCTCTTTTTCTTCTTCTCTTTCTCTTCTCTTCTTTTCTTCTCCTCTTTCTCTCTATTTTTCTGTTTTTTTTCTTTCTTTTCTCTCTTTCTTACTACTTTCTATTTTTATAAAAATCAAAATATCTAACCACCCAAAAAGACCAAAATACCCCTACGCTCAAATATCTCCCAAACGCTCTCAAAATGCGATAAAACATAAACAACGATGAAAAATAATATATTGCCAAATAAAAGTCAATAATAAAATAATATAAAACCAAAACCAATTAAATCTACTCTATTAAATAAATCTAACAAAACTGGGGCGTTACAAAAAGCGCTGTCTAAGGTCTTAAAAATAAAAAAAAATAAAATCGAAAGCGCTGTCTAAGGCCAACTTTAGAAAGCGCTTTGAAAAGCGCTGTCTAAGATCCACCTTAGAAAGCGCTTTTATGACAAGCGTTGTCTAAGGTCTAATTAAATTAAAATATATGAATAGTCAGTATTCACTTTCATATTTCCGCTCTTTCTTCTCCCCTGCTAGCGAACAGAGCTCAAAACCCTTGCGAACGAAAAACCTTCACCGTCAACCGTCCTCCACCGTGTCGTCGTTCGTTGTTGCCATCGTTGCATTGCCGTCCGTCCATTTCTGCTCACTGCCGTCGTTTTCGTTTCTGCTCATTGCCGTCGTCGTTCGTTTCTCTTTCTGCTCTTTGATACATTTCGTTCTTGCATTGCCGTTGTTACCGTCGTTAAAGGTACGTCGTTGTTGTGAAGAATAGGGTTTTGTTGCTTTACATTGTTGTTGTAGGGTTTTGTTGCTTTACAATGTTGTAGTGAATGATTATGTTTGATGAGTTTTGTTAATGAAGTTATGTTGGACTGTTTTATTAATGAAGTTTTGTAGTGAATGAGTATGTTTGAAGTTTTGCTAATGAAGTTTTGTAGTGAATGAGTATGTTTGATGAAATCTTCTAAAAAACTCTAAAAAACTCTTAAAATTGATGGAGTTTTGTTAAAATTGATGGAAATAGTTTAGTTTAGTTTTATTTTTTCCACCTCTTAAATCTTCTAAAAAACTCTTAAAATTGATGGAAATGTCCTCTGAATTTTAGAATTCAAAGCTTGTTTTTGAAGCCTCAAAATTCTAGAATTTGAGATGGTTGAGTTAATAAACAAATATAATGAACATAAACATTTCACTAAAACATAAGAAATTCAACCAGTTACATATCAAACACTATCAAACTTGTTCATTTCTTGATTAATATGGTTGAATTAATGTTATTTTGTTGACCTTAATAAGTAGGAAAACCATGGATAAAAAATGGATGGATGTCGATCGATTGTCCAAAGAGTACGAGAATGGGGTATTGGATTTCGTTAAGTTTGCTGTTCAACACGCTGATGCTGAAGAGCTCAATCGAATAAAATATCCTTGCTTGGGTTGTTGTTATGTGGGTAGGGTTGACGCAGATGGATTGAAATCGTATTTACTGATGAATGGAATTGATCGAAGTTATAAGTGTTGGATACATCATGGGGAGAAAATTAACGAGAATGTTGAACCGACGGGGAAAAGTAATACGACCTATGCTTCAGATGACAAAGACACGGAAACATACAATTGTGATCGAGTCGAAGAGATTGCAGAAGCAGTTGTAGAAGATCTTCAGGATTGTCCCGAAATGTTTGAGAGGTTGGTAAGCGATGCAGAGAAACCGCTCTATCAAGGTTGCACTAAATTCACAAGACTGTCTGCGGTATTGAAGTTGTACAACTTAAAGGCGGGCAATGGATGGTCGGATAAAAGTTTCACAGAGTTGTTGGCCCTTTTGAGAGAAATGCTACCGGAGGATAATGTTCTTCCCAATCGAACCTATGAGGCCAAAAAAATGTTGTGTTCTATTGGCATAAGCTATGATAAGATACATGCTTGTCCAAACGATTGTGTTTTGTTTCGAAACAAATATGCATCGTTAACTGAGTGCCCTAAATGCGGTTTGTCTCGATATAAGAAAAAATTGTCTCCAGCCAAGGTCTTATGATATTTTCCTATAATACCGAGATTTAGGCGCTTGTTTCGTAGTGAAACCGATGCAAGACACCTGACTTGGCATGCAGATGAAAGAATTATTGATGGAAAGTTGCGACATCCGGCTGATTCACCACAGTGGTCGAAAATTGATAATGATTATCCTGACTTTGGAAAAGAAGCAAGAAACCTTCGCTTGGCATTATCTACTGATGGAATGAACCCGCATGGTCTTCAAAGTATCTCACATACCACATGGCCTGTGATTCTTATGATTTATAACCTACCTCCGTCGCTATGCATGAAGCGTAAGTACATGATGTTATCTATGTTAATCTCTGGGCCTAAACAACCAGGGAATGACATAGACGTATACTTGACACCTTTGATCGAAGATTTAAAGATATTGTGGGAGAACGGTGTGGAGGTTTATGATGGATATAGGAAAGAAAGTTTCAATTTGAGGGCGATGTTGTTTGGCACAATTAATGATTTTCCAGCTTACGGGAATCTATCAGGGTACAGCATAAAAGGTGAAAAAGCGTGTCCTATTTGTGAAGATAAAACAGTTTCGAAGCGATTGGAGTTTGGTCATAAGAATGTCTTTCTCGGTCATCGTAGATTCTTAAATGCCAAACATAACTACCGTGGGTGGAGACAAGAATTCAATGGAGACATCGAACAAGGTAGAGCTCCACCTATGTTGTCAGGTGACCAAGTTTTTAAAAAGGTGAAAGATATGCGTACTGAGTTTGGCAAACCTTTTGCACATAAGGTTGTCAAAGGTGGGTGGAAAAAGAGGTCGATATTTTTTGAATTGCCATATTGGAAGTCTTTGTATGTGAGACATTTTCTCGATGTTATGCATATTGAGAAAAATGTATTTGAAAGTGTTATTGGTACGTTACTCAATATAAAAGGAAAGACTAAGGATGGCCTTAAAGCAAGAAAAGACTTGGAAGCGATGGGGATTAGACCTGAATTAGCACCCGTGAAGAAAGGAAGACGAACATATCTACCACCTGCTGCTTTTACTCTGTCTAGAAAGGAGAAGAAAATATTGTGTAAGTTTCTGAGTGGAGTTAAAGTTCCAGAAGGATACTCTTCAGATGTCAGAAGACTTGTGTCTATGAAAGACCTCACGTTGAAGAGTTTAAAGACACACGACTGCCATGTTATAATGGAACACTTTCTACCAATAGGTATACGTTCTATTTTGCCAGTGAAAGTAAGAAGCGCCATAACTAATTTGTGTTTTTTCTTTAGGTCAATTTGTAGTAAGGTAATCGATCCCGATATCTTACCAACACTACAAAAAGAGATAGTTATTACCTTGTCTGAGCTTGAAATGTATTTTCCTCCCTCTTTTTTTGACATAATGGTACATCTAGTTGTTCATCTTGTGAAAGAGACACAGTTGTGTGGACCAGCTTATATGAGATGGATGTACCCTGCTGAACGTTATATGAAAATATTAAAAGGGTACGTGAAAAGCCGAAGTCGACCAGAGGGGTGTATTGTTGAACGATACATTGTTGAAGAAGCGGTTGAGTTTTGTACTGAATATTTGTCCAATGTTCAGTCGATTGGACTCCCCAAAGCTCATATTTTTGAAAAAAAGGATGGTAAAAAATTAATTGGAAATAAAATTGTGACAGTATCAAGGGATGAACGGGATCAAGTGCATTTGTATGTTCTGCACAATGATAATGAGGTTGAGCCATATGTTGAGATGCACAAGGATGTACTCCGAGGGTTAAATCAGAACAGAAATGAAAATTGGATAGTACGAGAGCACAATCAAAGTTTCATACAATGGTTAAAGGATCATATTTATTCGAAGCGCTCTTCAGATCCTGCTTCAGTAACAGAAAGGTTGAGATGTTTGGCATATGGTCCAAGTTTGCATGTGTATTCTCATAGCGCATACGCAATTAATGGATACACATTTTATACCAAAGACCAAGACGATAAAAGTACTATGCAAAATAGTGGTGTCACCGTCCTAGCTGAAGCAATGCACATATCAAGTATGAAGGACTTAAACCCCAAATATGCAAATCTGTCATATTTTGGAGTTATTGAGCACATTTGGGTGTTTGATTACGAGAAGTTTCAGATTCCAATCTTTGGTTGCAACTGGGTAAATAGTAGTGGCATACGAATGGATAAGTCTGGATTTTTGCAAGTGGATCTTAATAGGGTGGGGTACAAAGATGAGCCTTTTATTCTAGCATCTCAAGCTAGACAAGTGTTCTATGTCATTGACCCGACGACTACGAAATGGTCTATAGTGCTTCTATCTAACAAAGTGGTTGATGATAGCGGTGTAGATCAATGTGATATTGATGTTGAGAATGAGTCATGCATTAGACGAAATGAGTTGAATACAAATGATCAAGATGAGGATCTTATAGCGGATGAGTCATATATCAGAAATGACCATAACGAGGGAATTTGGATCCATTCATCCGTCCGCATTGCTAAGACACAAGTAATTCATATTCTAACCAAGAAAAGAAAGAGATGTTAGTGAAAGAGGTAAAATTTGTTATATACTTGATTTCTTTATTATATTTGTTATATATTATGTCATATTTGTTATATATTAGTGAAAGAGCATTTTATTTTCATTTTTTACATGGTAATGTTATTTAGACTCCAACAAGATCCAAAACAAAGCATATAGCTGTTAATCTTACACTTGTTTAATCTTACAGTGGACATTGGTTGTTGGTCGCAATTAACCACAGCGGAGAGTCAACCCCATTATTACATGGAATTATGTGAAGGTATATTAATTATCACATGTTTTATTATATTAGTGATGCTACTTGATAAAACTTAGGATTTATCCATATTTTCTTTTAATTGAATTACAATCTTTGTGTTTTCAGGACCTATAATGTAGATTTGAAGCAATGCTTTGGTTGGATGCAAAAGTATTAGTATAAGTAATATGTGCATTTGTAGAAAAAATGTAATGATTTGTAATTATAAATAGGTGTATATATAATTTTGGTTTGTAATTTTAAATATATATATTGGTTTGAATTGCCAATTGTTTTGCATATATAATTTTGGTGTAAATTGCCAATGGTTTGAATTGCCAATTTCTGAAAAAAATTGCTGGTTGAAAAACAGGTAAAATTCTGGTTGAAAAAACCTGGTAAAAATTGTGGTTTAAAAAAATTTATATAAAATTTTTCGTATACCTTAGACAGCGCTTCTGGAGAAAGCGCTGTCTAAGGTAGGGCTTAGACAGCGCTTCTAACAAAAGCACTGTCTAAGGTAGGGCTTAGAAAGCGCTTTTGACAAAAGCGTTGTCTAAGGTATACCTAGAAAAATTCAAAAAGGTTGACCTTAGACATCGCTTTTAGTGAAAGCGCTGTCTAAGGTATACCTTATAATGTCAAAAAGCGCTGTCTAAAGGTACCATTGACAGCGCTTTTCATTAAATATACCCCACTTTAGACAGAGCTTTTGGTATTACCCAAAGCGCTGTCTAAACCTATAGCAGCGCAGGTTTATACAGCGCTTAAAAGCGCTGTCTAAGGGCAAAAAAAGCGTTGTCTAAGGTCTTTTTTGTGGTAGTGTTGACTGAAACGCAACATCCGCTGAGTCTTATTCATTAAGAGAAATACATGTACTAGACTAGAAAAAATGGACTCTTCCAATGTTGTTGTTGATATCTTTTGGCCGCACACTGATTCACTGAAGTTGTTGAACATGTTTCATCTTATGTTGATTTTTCAATGCACATATGATAAAAAACAGGTATTGCATGCTCTTTTTGCTTCTATTTTTATTTAGTTGATATTGGGTTAGAAGTCGTTGATTATTTATTATACATACAAAACAAACAGGTATATGATACCACTACTTGATATTGTTGGTGTTACATCCATGAAGTTGACATTTAAAAAATATGTTACATTCATGAAGTCTGTTGTAAATATGCCTTAAAACCTTTGTTGATGAAGAGAAAGAAAACATATGTCAGAGATTGCATTTACCGAGAAAATCGGAAGTTTTAGAAAGTCGGATGAAAAGTCAAGAAAAAAAGCGTACGATGAATAGTGCTATCAGTACGGACGAATAACGGTGAATAGTAGTATCCGTACGGTGAATAGTGTTTTTGAGTTTTTGGGTTTCTTCGATTCGGTCCGTGGATCCATGTGATTTTTGGCTTTGTTTGTTGTGTATTTGCTATTATAAATATGTATCTCTTATATGCTTGGTGTGTGACAATCTTAGAGTTTACACCAACAAGGGAGAGCAAGGGGTTTAAAGCTATAGCATAGGGTTTCAGCTATTCACAAGAAAAACCTTAGAAAAACAAAGGTTTAGGAAAACCTTTAGAGTTGTTTAAGGTTATTGTGAAACACGGTTACACCTTGGGTTTGAGTGATTCATATATTAAGAGTTAGAGAGGTTGGGAAACACTTTGGTAGAAAATAGGGTTGTTCTTGGGAACCTGAAGGCGAAGGCTATTTTCTTGTAACTCATTTGTAATCTCTTGTAACAACTTTATGAGTATAGTGAATCGGAGAGTTACTCTCCCCCAGAATAGATCGTTTGATCGAACTGTGTAAACAAACCTTCAGTTTTTTCTTGCCTTATTTTTTTATATTATCTGTGTACGGATTATTATTGCTGAAGACCATTTATTTTGGTTGCTATTGTTCTTTGCCTCACAAAGTGATATTGAATTTTGTCGTAATTCACAACATGATTCACAACAAGTGGTGCGGTGAGCGTGGAGCAAAGAGATATTGTTGACAAGTGAGCACCATGGTTAGTAGATGGCAGATCGAGAAATTTTCCGGTAACAACGACTTCGGGTTGTGGAAAATTAAGATGCAAGCAATTTTAATTCAAGAGAAGTGTATCGATGCTTTGAAGAGTGAAGCATTGATGCCTGCAGGGCTTACACAGGTACAGAAGATCGAGATGGTGGATAAGGCCAGGAGTGCCATTATCTTGTGCCTCGGGGATAATATTCTAAGAGAAGTCGCCAAGGAGTAAACTGCAGTTGCTATATAGGCAAAAATTGAATCATTGTATATGAAAAAGTCTTTGGCTCACAGGTTGTATCTGAAACAACAACTTTATTCATTCTGAATGGTGGAGAACAAATCCATAGTTGAGTAGCTCACAGAATTTCACAAGATTATCGATGATCTTGAGAATATTGAAGTGTAGATTGATGATGAGGAGAAGGATTTGCTCCTATTGAGTTCATTACCCAGATCCTTTGAGCACTTTAAGGATGTCCTTCTTTATGGTAAGTAAGGTACTATTACTTTGGATGAAGTCCATAAGGCGGTGAAATCCAAAGATTTTTCAAAGTCGAAAGATTTGAAGATGGAATATAGTGGTAAAGGCTTAAATGTGTCAATAGGAGGAGGTGAGCGTAAAGGGAGGTCCAAATCAAAGAGGTCTGACAAGTTAAAGGTAAAATGTTTTAATTGTCAAAAAAATGGTCACTTTAAAAGGGATTGTCCTGAGAGAAAGGTCAATGAAGATTCTGTCTAAGCTGTAGTTGCATTGGTGAGGAAACTTATGAGGATGCCGAAGCACTAGTAGTATCGAGTTTGGAAGCTGAAGATAGTTGGGTCATTGACTCAGGTTTCTCTTATCACATGTGTCCAAGAATAGAATACTTTGAAACTTTGAAGATGGTGCAAGGTGGAGTAGTTCGCCTTGGTAATAATAAGGCAGGCAAGGTTCATGGTATTGGTATGGTCAGATTTAAAAATTTTAATGATTGTGAACTTCTTATTCACAATGTTAAGTATGTTCTAGAACTCAAGCGAAATTTGTTATCTATAAGCATATTTGATGATCTAGGCAATTGTACTAGAGTTGAACGTGGAGTGTTGAAGATTTTGCGTGATGAATTGATTATTGCTAAAGGGTCTAAAATATATGGTCTATATATTTTAGAAGGTTCAAATGTTATTATTCATTCATTGTTAACTAGTGGAGGCTTTCATGACAAGGAAGAGCTATGGGATTTCATTTTAAGGCGTTATGAATGCCTTGAGAAAGTTTCAAAGTAGTACAATGAATTTTGCACAAATCAAGGGATAAAAATGCATGTTACCGTTGATTTGTATTGAGTTTTTGAGGAAGAGTTGAGGTTAAAACAACGTACTTGGTTGGTAGAGAATTTATTCAGAAGAAGAATAGTGAAAACCAAGGGAGAAACCTGGGAGAAACTATAACGGAGAAAACTCAGTTTGAAGTGGAGTTTCCTACTATGGATGCTAGCAGTAGTGAGGTAATAGTGTCATACCCTAAATTTTGACCACAAGATTTCCCATCATTGTGCAAATCATCATCACAATATGAATGCACCTTCATGGCTCATCAATCCTCTCAAAGATTATTGAGCATTCACTCCTATCAAGAATTAGGGTTTTAAGCCCTCTCAAAGTACTCAGACAAAGGATCAGTCAAAAATGGACATGAACCTCAACTTGTCAAGCCTCTCAAACATCCATGAAGGATCAAGAGGTTTCCCACATCAAGAATCAAGCACAAGAGTGCAACATCTCAAGTTGATCAAGCCTCAAGATCATCAGTGTCACCAAATTAGGATTTTGGTCGACCAAGGCCTCTAGAGGAAAATTTTCATCTGGGCATGAGTAAATACTTGAAAACATGATTCAAGAAGCTCAAAGGGACCTCATGGATCCAATCACAAGTTCAAAATAGGCTCAGGGGATGCATTCATAAAAAATTAGGAATTAGGGTTTCTTGACCTAATTCACCCATAAGTTGACTTTTGGAGCAATGCATGAGCCCAGCCCTCAAGAAATGTTTTGAAGACCCCATATATCTTATATTAATCCTCTTACAAGTTTAAATAGACACAAAGAACTTAGTTCATGAGTAATATAAAGATGTAAATTCATCTGGACCACAAACTAGGGTTTCTGAGAAAAAAGTCAAACCTATCTTTGACTTTTGACCAAGACATGATCTCAAGCATTGGGACATGATTCAAGACACTCTAAAACACCTATAGTATCCATACATTAGGTTTGAATTTGGTCAAGAATTTGATTTCATATAGAATCACAAAGTTTGAAATTCATCTGACAAAAAGTCAACTGTGCCAAAAAACCAAGTTTGACTTTTGAGATTTCTTGACAAACATGACTTCTTTAAGTAAAAAACAATGTTAACTTATGGTTTTGATCATCATCCATAAAAAAAATCAAGAAAAGTGGGGTTACTTGCAAAAGGGGCAACCTTAAGAAACTTGAATTTTCACTAAGTCATGGAAAAAAGTGTTTTTTTACCCAACTTTGCAAGACCATAACTTGTGATCCAAGTAACCTTTTTCTTTCATTCAAAGCTCACAGGAAAGCTCTCATTACATACCTCAAGATTGTCAACTACAAAATATTCCAAATCCTCATGTAATTTGAGTTATTGATTGATCAAAATCACAAAACATGAAAAATGGACATTTTTCCAACACTTAGTGAAATTTTTGGACAGAATCTGTTTTGTATTTTCACCAACTTTGAGGCCATTTTTCATTATGATCCAAGATGATTCAAGACCAAAGTTAAACATTAAAGTTGAAGTATGATGTAGGGGCTTTCCAAAAAGTACAAGAGCCTCCCATGGTTCAACTTGAGCAAGAAGTTATAAACCTCCAAAAATGGCAATTTTCACCATGCCTACACAACAACATTGGTACATAACTTGTATCCCACGATTTCTTGAGCCAAATTTGGACACTTGAATCATTGTATTTCTGTCCAAAATCAACATGAATGATGAAGAATTTGATCACAAGGCCACCAAGTCAAAAATCCAATCCCTTAGGCATGTGGCATTCAAGGTTCATTTCCAAAAACTCCAACTTGGTCATGAAGCATTAAATGGATGCATAAAGCTGGCATGTATCTATCAAAACCAATGTTGTAGACACTTCATATACATCATATGTGAGTTATCCAAGCACTTCCAACATATCTGTAACCTCAGAATCACAAAGCTCTAAATCAAACTCGGGCCTATTTGCAGTTGAGTTGCCACAAGGTGATCCAAGTTGTTTCAATCCATTCCAAGCTTCCAAACACCTTACATAAGGTCCATTAAAGTTGTCCAAGTCATCAAACAGCATCTGTAACACCTCCAACACACAATTCGATTTCTTCTTGCAAGAGGTATGCTTGAACTCTCAAACTCTATGATCCATGCATCATAAATGTGTTTTCAAGTTACAAACATGTTTCTGCACTTATGTAGAGTGTTTCCCCTAAATCAATTGCTTTGTAGCAATCGTGTATAGGATTTCATAGTGTTCTTGCAAAAATTAGGGTTCATACGTTCATCACTTGATTTCTCACTTCACACTAAAAATAAATGTAATTAATTGGTACCATTGGAATCCTTGTTCAAAAACGAGTGAGATTGATATTTGAATCGTGCAAAATCATTGAGTAATCAGAGAGAAAAATGACATTTTGCAAATCGTCCATTGCGCGGGAACGAGGAAGAAGAAGGTGACGGTTGGGGCCTTTTTCAAATTATTTTGAATTTTTGAATTTTTAAGTTATTTTCTTAATTGATTTCAAAAATTAATTTCTCTCTCAATTTTAATCATTTTTTATTAGTTCTTTTTTTTAAAATTCAAAAAAATTTTAAAATATTTTATTCAACAAAAAAAGTCAAATTTATATTATTTTTTTAATATAGTTTGAATTTTTGTAAAGAATTTCATTTTAATTGTTTAAAAACATTTTTAATGTAATTTTTACTCTTGATTTTTCAAATTCAAATGAATTTCACACTTTCATATAAACATAACATGATTTTCCAAAACATTTTTCAAAGTTCACAACTTGTTTTTAAATATGTTTGATATTTTATATCATTTTTTTTTTTTTTAGAAAAGTTGTTATTTTAATTAAAACTAGGGTTTTCCTTGATTTTAATTTTTCAAATTTCATTTGAAATCATTTTTGGGCCTGTTTGTAGAGTGTAAGACCCATCCCCTTTGTAAATACATAATTTTGGGTCTCAGTCATTGTATAAGTCCCGATACGATTTTCAAAATAAATGGTGTGATCGTTGTTTTTCACTTGGGCATCTCCTTGAGCTATAAGCCCCAACTCTTGTATAAAAATAAAATTTTTGGTCTCTTTGTAGAGTGTAAGACCCATCCCTTTATGTAAATAATTTTGGGTCTCAGTCATTGTATAAGTCCCTCTGTGGTTTTCAAAACTGCGACACGATCGCCGCCTTTTCAAATAAATCATCTGGGTCTCTCGTTGAGTATAAGCCCCATTATTCTTTCTTCACAAACACTTTTGGGCCTTTATTAGAGTGTAAGTGTAACGCCCCAGTTTTTTCAGTTTTTATTTAATCAACTCGTTTTGATTATTTTATTTTTATATTATTTTATTTCCGACTTTTATCTGAAAATATGTTATTTTTCGTCGTGATTATATTTTGTCGCGTTTTGGGAACGTTTGCGAGATATTTGAGTGTGGGGGTATTTTGGTCTTTTCATTTATTTTTCTTAAGTTAGTATGAATAGAAATAGAAAGAGAGAAAAATAGTAAGAAGAGAAGAAAGAGGAGAAGAGAAAGAGAAGAGGAAAAAGGAGAAAAAAGAGAGAAATCTTGGAAATCAAGAAAATCGATCAACCGACTTTTCTAAACACGATTAAATCGGGTAAGGGTGCGAAACTCGATTATCTTATCATTGTGTATGATTATGTATGTGTGTGTGCATGTTGTCTTGCCTTTTTCCATAGTTTTTCGGTTATAGGTCGAAAACGCGTAAACGAGTAGAAATCGATGTTTTCACGGATGGAAATCGATACGAATCTTGTAGTATGATCATGTGATATGTATGAACAATTGCTGAGGTTTGTGTTGCTGTTGGAAATGGTTTGGTTGGGAAAAATGGGGTTTTTGGGGTTATGGAACAGTGTAACACGAAGCAGAATTTTTCTGCACCTGGTGTAAAGCGCCGGGCGGTTCTCTGATTTCGCCGGACGGTTCGGGAATTCGCCTGGCAGTTTTTGAGAGGCGCAGCCTTTACACGATTCTGACTCTATTGAGTTATTTTGGGAGAATTAGTGACGCCTCTGCTTCGCCGGGCGAAGTAGCGACGAAGGGCAAGCGTCAGGCGGTTTTTGGGTTGCGCCGGGCGGTTTTTAGGGTTTTTCACATTTTTATTTTCTTTTTAATTTCATAACTTTTGATCTGATTATCCGTTTTGAACGTTCTTTATATCGTTGGAAAGCTTATGAAATGTTCTTTCTTGTAAAAATGATTTTGAGATTGTTGCCCGATTAATTTATATCGGGAATTTGAAATAGTGATGTTTTGTCGACTTTTGCCGTTTTAATTGTGTGAACTTGATGTGTATCATGCAATGTGCTGTTGATGTGGATATTGTATGACTTGTGTGCTGTTGTGTGATGAAAATGCATGAAATACATGTTGTGATGATGATTTGTGGCCTAAGGGCAAGTAAATGCCATGTGTTGTATTGGATGACATATGCATGATTATGGTTGCATATATGTGTGCATTAGAATGTCATGAGTCATTGTATGCCAAGCATCATGATATGCATTCTTGTAATGTCGTGTGCCCGTGTGGGGTGTGAGCGACGAGTCGATTCCAGAGGGAATCCGCTATAATGTTGTGTGCCCGTGTGGGGTGTGAGCGATGATTATAGACGATCGTGTGCCCGTGTGGGGTGTGAGCGATCGGGTTGTGTGCCCGTGTGGGGTGTGAACGATCCATAAATGTCGTGTGCCCGTGTGGGGTGTGAGCGACGAGGAACATCATATGCCCGACGGGGAGTTACATTAAGTAACGAGCGATGATTCCAATAGCTCCTGAGTGAACTAATGATGAGATTGATGGATGGATGGTACCGCATATGCATTGCATAGAGTCGTTGTGTCGGTCTCTGTGCATTTGCATAAATCCTGAATATGATTGACTATGTGTGAGAATTGTGAATGAATTGATATATGTTGGTGATAATTGTATTGTGTATGATTGATATGCATTGGTGATGGGTAAATGAGATATGTATGGTGTTGTGTGGCATTTGGATTCTGTTGTACGTTGTGGTGAGAATATTTATGTGTATAATTTTGTGTTATTATATAATTATATGCAATTATATTATGATTGTGTTTCTCACCCTTTTGCTGTTTTAATGCTCTATGAGGCATTGCAGATTAGATTGTTGGAGGTCTTTTTGTGAAGCTTATGTCTTCATTCTTTTGTCGGTCAGCTCTGATATGTGGCACCGGGTAGTTAGGGAGACCGTTGGTGATTTGTGTGTATATGTATATGTTTCTTTTGGGATTGTACATGTATGATTGTATTTGACAGACAAACTTTTCATGATGTATATATATGAGATTCAGTACAGATTTTTTGCTTTTATTCTGTATCTGAATTGTGTGTAGTAGGAACTGAGTTCCTCTCTTTGTATCACTACCTGATTATTGCATATCTTTATGGGCAGGTTTATGTTTATTTGTTTCAATTGATGTGACCCCTCGGTCTATGCCGTGAATGTTTTAATTATACTCTGATGAAATTTTGAATTTTTCTTTTATGGCTTTATGTAATTGGGGGTATAAATTGGGGGTGTTACATTAAGTGGTATCAGAGCCAGTCCGTGTCAGTTTGTGTCAGTCCTTGTTGGTCGTTGTGTTTGGGTGAGCTGTTTGTTTGACCGTAGTTGTTGTTATTGGAAATGAACAGAATATGGCTGGAAGGAATGACGCTGCTTTGGCTGCTGCTATGCAAGCTATGGCTCGGGCTGTGCAGGGTGCACCTAATGCTGGTGAGAATGATGAGTTCAGGAAGAATAGACCGCCTGTCTTCAAAGGGAGACATGATCCTGATGGTGCACAGATTTGGCTTAAAGAGATAGAAAGGATCTTCCGAGTGATGGATTGTGCTGGGGACATTAAGGTGAGACTGGGAACTCACATGTTACAGGAAGAAGCTGATGATTGGTGGGTTAGTGCGCGTCCTGTGTTAGAAGCTGAAGATGAAGAGGTGACTTGGGAATTGTTTAGCAGGGAGTTTCTGAGGAAGTATTTTCCTAAAGACGTAAGAGGGAAGAAGGAAATTAATTTTTTGGAGTTGAAACAAGGTAATATGTATGTTATTGATTATACTGCTAAGTTTGTGGAGCTTGTACAGTTTTATCCTCATTATGCTGAAGCGACTGCAGAGTTTTCTAAGTGTGTGAAGTTTGAGAGCGGGTTGTGTCTTGAGATTAAACAGGCAATCGGTTATCACTGGATTATGAGGTTTTCTGATTTGGTGGAATGTTGTAGGATTTATGAAGAGGATAGTAAGGCTCGTTCTACTCACTATAAGAGTGTGAGCAAGAGGAAAGGGAAGCAACAGTTTCGTGGTGGTCCTTATGTGACACTAGCTGATAAAGGTAAACAAAGGGGGAATTATGAGAGAAGGCCAAGTGGAGGAGGTATGTCTAATTCTTTGAAATGTTACAAATGTGGTGAAGTGGGGCATCGTCAGTTTGAATGTAGGAAGGATTTGAGGAAGTGTTCTAATTGTGGCGGTTTAGGACATGTTGCAGTTGATTGTGTCAGGAAGAATGTGGTGAAATGTTACAATTGTGGGGAACCTGGTCATATTAGTACAAAGTGTCCGAAACCAAAGCAAGCTCCAGCGAGTGGGAAAGTATTTGCCTTAGCAGGGACTCAGACTTCAAGTGCAGACCGTCTGATCAGAGGTACTTGTTTTATTAATAGTACGCCTTTAGTTGCTATTATTGATACTGGTATAACTCATTCGTTTATTTCGTCTGAGTGCGCGAAGCATTTGAATCTTGTGTTGTCTTCCATGGATGGAGAGATGGTTATTGATACTCCAGCAATGGGGTCAGTAACTACTTCTTTGGTTTGTTTGAGTTGTCCTTTGACCATTTATGGTAAAGACTTTGAGATGGATTTGGTGTGTTTGCCGTTGGAGGGTTTAGATGTGGTTTTGGGAATGAATTGGTTGCAATTCAATCGGGTTCATATTGATTGTTATCATAAGCTAGTAAGGTTTCCTTCTCTTGAGGAAGACGAAGTCTCGAGTTTCTTATCTACCAAAGAGTTGAAGAAACTTTTGGCGGATGAGGCTCAGTTGTTTGGGTTGTTTGCCTCGTTGATTGTGGATAGTCAAGTTTCACTTGATGTGTTTCCTGTTGTGTGTGATTTTCCAGAAGTGTTTCCTGAGGATATTTCAGATGTGCCGCCAGAGAGAGAAAGGTGGAGTTTTCTATAGATCTAGTTCCTGGTACTTGACCTGTATCGATGGCACCATATCGAATGTCGGCATCTGAGTTGGTTGAGTTAAAGAAGCAATTGAACGAATTGTTGGAGAAGAGGTTTGTAAGACCTAGTGTGTCGCCTTGGGGTGCTCCAGTTTTGTTGGTGAAAAAGAAAGATGGAAGTATGCGATTGTGTATTGATTATCGCCAGTTGAATAAGGTGACGATTAAGAATAAGTATCCTCTTCCGAGAATTGATGATCTGATGGATCAGTTGGTTGGTGCTTGTGTGTTTAGTAAGATTGATTTGAGGTCGGGGTATCATCAGATAAGGGTGAAAGAGGAAGATATTTAGAAGACGGCTTTTAGGACACGTTATAGTCATTATGAATATTCTGTGATGCCGTTCGGGGTTTCTAATGCGCCAGGTGTGTTTATGGAGTACATGAATCGTATTTTCCACGAGCATTTGGATCGTTTTGTTGTTGTGTTCATTGATGATATCTTGATTTATTCCAAGTCTCGGGAGGAGCATGCGGAGCATTTGCGCAATGTGTTGCAGGTTTTGAAGGAAAGGAAACTTTTTGCCAAGTTGTCCAAGTGTGAATTCTGGTTGTCGGAAGTGAGTTTTCTTGGTCATGTGATTTCAGGTAACGGTATTGCTGTGGATCCATCTAAAGTAGATGCAGTTCTACAATGGGAGGCTCCTAGATCTGTTACTGAAATTAGAAGCTTTTTGGGTTTAGCCGGATATTATCGAAGGTTCATTGAAGGTTTTTCTAAGTTAGCACTTCCATTGACCCAGTTGACTTGCAAAGGTCAAGCGTTCGTTTGGGATATTCGGTGTGAGGAAAGTTTTAATGAGCTGAAGAGAAGATTGACGACATTTCCAATTTTGATTTTGCCGAATCCTACTGAACCGTTTGTGGTGTTTTGTGATGCGTCTTTGATTGGTTTAGGTGGAGTGTTAATGCAAGAAGGTAAGGTTGTGGCTTATGCTTCGAGGCAATTGAGGATTCATGATAAAAATTATCCTACTCACGATCTTGAATTAGCGGCTGTGGTTTTTGTGTTGAAGATTTGGAGGCATTATCTCTACGGTGCAAGATTCGAAGTCTTTAGTGATCATAAAAGTTTGAAATACTTGTTTGATCAGAAAAAGTTGAATATGAGGCAACGTAGATGGTTGGAATTTTTGAAGGACTACGACTTTGGCTTGAATTACCATCCTGGTAAAGCTAACGTGGTAGCCGATGCGTTGAGCCGGAAATCGTTGCATATGTCGGTGTTCATGGTTAAAGAGTGGGAACTTTTGGAATCGTTTAGAGATTTGAGTTTGGTATGTGAAGTGACGTCGGATAGCGTAAGGCTTGGAATGTTAAAGGTTACTAATGATTTTCTATTGACCGTTAGCGAGAACCAGAAGTTGGATGTGAAATTTGTGGATTTGATGACGGTTGGGGATAAAAGTGTGAATGAGGACTTTAAAGTGGATGATAATGGTGTTTTGAGGTTCCGCGGTAGAATTTGTATTCCTGGTGATGTGGAGTTGAAAAGGATGATTTTGGAGGAAGGACACCGGAATAGTTTGAGTATACATCCGGGAGCGAATAAGATGTATCAGGATTTGAAGAAAATTTTCTGGTGGTCTGGATTAAAGAGAGATGTGGCTCAGTTTGTGTATTCATGTTTGACGTGTCAGAAGTCGAAGGTAGAACATTTGAGGCTTAGTGGTTTGTTGCAGCCGTTGGATATTCCTGAGTGGAAATGGGATAGCATTTCGATGGATTTTGCGACAGGGTTGCCGAACACTCAGCAGGGACATAACGCGATTTGGGTGGTTATGGATAGACTGACTAAATCGGCGCATTTCATTCCGATTGACATCAGTTTTTCTTTGGAGAGGTTGACGGAGATTTATATCAGTGTGATTGTGAAATTACATGGTGTTCTGTTGAGTATTGTTTCGGATCAAGATCCGAGGTTTACCTCGAGATTTTGGGAAAGTTTGCAAAAGGCTTTGGGATCTAAATTGAGGTTGAGTTCTGCTTATCATCCTCAAACGGATGGACAGACTGAGAGGACGATTCAGTCGTTGGAAGATTTGTTGAGGGCTTGTGTTCTTGAACAGGGTGGTGCGTGGAATAGTTATCTTGCATTGATTGAATTCACGTACAATAACAGTTTCCATTAGAGTATTGGAATGGCACCGTTTGAAGCGTTATATGGACGAAGATGTCGAACACCGTTGTGTTGGCATGAATCTGGTGAGAGGACAGTGGTTGGACCGGAGTTGGTACAACAGACTACGGACAAGGTGAAACTTATTCGTGAGAAAATGAAGGCTTCTCAAAGTAGGCAAAAGAGTTATCATGATCGAAGGAGGAAAGATCTTGAGTTTCAAGAGGGCGATCATGTATTTTTTAGAGTTACGCCGGTGACAGGTGTTGGTCGTGCATTGAAATCGAAGAAGCTTACTTCACGGTTTATTGGTCCTTACCAGATATCTGCGAGAAAGGGTGCTGTGGCTTACAGGGTGGCGTTGCCACCGAGTCTGTCGAATTTGCACGATGTGTTCCATGTTTCACAGCTTCGGAAGTATGTTCCGGATCCGTCGCATGTGATTCCGATGGACGAGGTCGAGGTAAGGAAGAACCTTACGGTTGAGGCATTACCGGTTAGGATTTTGGATCGTGAGTTGAAGAGGTTAAGGGGCAAGGATATTGCACTTGTGAAAGTAGCATGGGGAGGCACTGCTGAGGGCAATTTGACTTGGGAGTTGGAAAGTCGGATGCGGGAGTCGTATCCAGAGTTATTCGTCTCAGGTAATATTTTCGAGGACGAAAATTTCTAAGTGGGGGAGAGTTGTAACACCCCAGTTTTGTAAGTTTTTATTTAATCAAGTCGTTTTGATTATTTTATTATTATATTATTTTATTTTTGACTTTTATCTGGAAATTTGTTATTTTTCGTCGTGATTATATTTTGTCGCGTTTTGGGAACGTTTGCGAGATATTTGAGTGTGGGGGTATTTTGGTCTTTTCATTTATTTTTCCTAAGTTAGTATGAATAGAAATAGAAAGAGAGAAAAATAGTAAGAAGAGAAGAAAGAGGAGAAGAGAAAAAGAAGAGGAAAAAGGAGAAAAAAAGAGAAATCTTGGAAATCAAGAAAATCGATCAACCGACTTTTCTAAACACGATTAAATCGGGTAAGGGTGCGAAACTCGATTATCTTATCATTGTGTATGATTATGTATGTGTGTGTGCATGTTGTCATGCCTTTTTCCATAGTTTTTCGGTTATAGGTCGAAAACGCGTAAACGAGTAGAAATCAATGTTTTCACGGACGGAAATCGATATGAATCTTGTAGTATGATCATGTGATATGTATGAACAATTGCTGAGGTTTGTGTTGTTGTTGGAAATGGTTTGGTAGGGAAAAATGGGGTTTTTGGGGTTATGGAACAGTGTAACACGAAGCAGAATTTTTCTGCACCTGGTGTAAAGCGTCGGGCGGTTCTCTGATTTCTCCAGGCGGTTCGGGATTTCGCCGGGCGGTTTTTAAGAGGCGCAACCTTTACACGATTCTGACTCTATTGAGTCATTTGGGGAGAATTGGTGACGTCTCTGCTTCGCTGGGCGAAGTAGCGACGAAGGGCAAGCGCCGGGCCGTTTTTGGGTTGCGTCGGGCGGTTTTTAGGGTTTTTCACATTTTTATTTTATTTTTAATTCCATAACTTTTGATCTGATTATCCGTTTTGAACGTTATTTATATCGTTGGAAAGCTTATGAAATGTTCTTTCTTGTAAAAATGATTTTGAGATTGTTGTCCGATTAATTTATATTGGGAATTTGAAATAGTGACGTTTTGTCGACTTTTGCCATTTTAATTGTGTGAACTTGATGTGTATCATGCAATGTGCTGTTGATGTGGATATTGTATGACTTGTGTGCTGTTGTGTGATGAAAATGCATGAAATACATGTTGTGATGATGATTTGTGGCCTAAGGGCAAGTAAATGCCATGTGTTGTATTGGATGACATATGCATGATTATGGTTGCATATATGTGTGCATTAGAATGTCATGAGTCATTGTATGCCAAGCATCATGATATGCATTCTTGTAATGTCGTGTGCCCGTGTGGGGTGTGAGCGACGAGTCGATTCCAGAGGGAATCCGCTATAATGTCGTGTGCCCGTGTGGGGTGTGAGCGATGATTATAGACGGTCGTGTGCCCGTGTGGGGTGTGAGCGATCGGGTTGTGTGCCCGTGTGGGGTGTGAACGATCCATAAATGTCGTGTGCCCGTGTGGGGTGTGAGCGACGAGGAACATCATATGCCCGACGGGGAGTTACATTAAGTAACGAGCGATGATTCCAATAGCTCCTGAGTGAACTAATGATGAGATTGATGGATGGATGGTACCGCATATGCATTGCATAGAGTCGCTCTGTGCATTTGCATAAATCATGAATATGATTGACTATGTGTGAGAATTGTGAATGAATTGATATATGTTGGTGATAATTGTATTGTGTATGATTGATATGCATTGGTGATGGGTAAATGAGATATGTATGGTGTTGTGTGGCATTTGGATTCTGTTGTACGTTGTGGTGAGAATATTTATGTGTGTAATTTTGTGTTATTATATAATTATATGCAATTATATTATGATTGTGTTTCTCACCCTTCTGCTGTTTTAATGCTCTATGAGGCATTGCAGATTAGATTGCTGGAGGTCTTTTGGTGAAGCTTATGTCTTCATTCTTTTGTCGGTCGGCTCTGATATGTGGCACCGGGTAGTTAGGGAGACTGTTGGTGATTTGTGTGTATATGTATTTGTTTCTTTTGGGATTGTACATGTATGATTGTATTTGACAGACAAACTTTTCATGATGTATATATATGAGATTCAGTACAGATTTTCCGCTTTTATTCTGTATCTGAATTGTGGGTAGTAGGAACTGAGTTCCTCTGTTTGTATCACTACCTGATTGTTGCATATCTTTATGAGGAGGTTTATGTTTATTTGTTTCAATTGATGTGACCCCTCGGTCTATGCCTTGAATGTTTTAAATATACTTTGATTAATTGTTATCGCTTTAATAGCTTGGGGGTATAGATTGGGGTGTTACAGTAAGACCCAACCCCTCTTTGTACATAAATAATTTAGGGCCTCTGCTATAGTATAAGTCTCGCAACTTCTTTCGGTATCGTAGTGCGATCAATGTTTTCAAATAAGTCATTTGAGCCTCTCCTTGAGTATAAGCCCCAATCCTTTGTACATAAACCTTGTTCTTAAACAATAAACAACTCACATGGGCCTCTCCTTGGGTTGTAAGTCCCATACCTCTACTTTCAAAATCATCTGTCTATTTTTAACTGGTACTAAGAGGAGCATTATTCCCGATGAAACTGCTTTTAGACCACCTGGGCCTCTCTTTGAGTTATAAGCCCGAAAATTTCTTTTCTTTCAAACAAATTTCTTTTAATTCAAATTCAAATTCAAAGTTTTCTCAAAACTTTCTTCAATTTCTTGAAACCTTAATCATACAGTTAAAATCATACAATCAATGACAATACAGTTGGGCCTCCTCTCAGAGTGTAAGTCCTAACATCTTTTCAATTTAATGCATATTTGTTTATATACCTGTCAATTCATTTTTTTGTACATATTCTTGTGCATATTTGTTTAGAATTTCCCCAGATGTTAGGTCTACACATAGGTCAAACTAGTGGTTACTTTCTAACTTAGTCAAAACTAGTTCCCTCATAGGAAACTCCCTTAATACAGTCTGCCTCCTCTTGGGCTTATTCAATATGGAACAGAGAAAGGCATTCTTCCTGGTGAAACTTTTCTCAAGATTGTCAAAACTTATATATATATATATATATATATATATATATATATATATATATATATATATATATATATGTACAAGAAATTCATTTCCCAGAGAGGATTAATTCTCGGTGAAACCTCTTTTGAATTTCTTCAAACCTTAGAACTGTTCAACAAAGAAAGGATTATTCCCGGTGAAACCTTTCTTGAACTTTTCATTGGCTTGGACCCACTAGCTTCCTAGAAGTATCCTCAGCCACCTCTTGGGCTTAATGCAAGGACCAACAGGCTTCTTAGAAGTTCCCCAACCTCCTCTTGGGCTTAGTACAAGGATCCAAAGGCTTCCTAAAGGCATATGATAGAAATTAGTTATCTCTATTAGTTCAATCCCCCGGAGAGTCAAAATTCCAAAACATCATACCATTCTAGGGATGGTCTTCATCCCTTAAACCAACAGCCTCCTCTTGGGCATCATACAAAGACCCCTCTCTACACCAGATCCTACCACTTCTTAAGAGACTTGGACAGTCTCAGCCTCCTCTTAGGCTTCATTCAAGTAAACTTGGAAATTTTCATCTCCTATTAGATCTCACACAAAGACCCTCAAGTTTCCTAAAAGCATAAGAAAAACCCTGATCATTTTACCCATACACTAGTCTCCTGAAGAGTAAAAAACCTCTAAGGTTTTAAAACTCATCTTTAAATGCCCCTAACACCCAACAAGGTTTATTAAAACATCCCAGCCAGGGTCAATTGACCATCAACAAATCCACAATGAAATCAGAGCCTCATGGAATTTGGTACTTCAACTCTTCCCTGATTCTCAGCAAGAGTAAATCCCTTTGGAATCTCCCCTAACACAATTTGGGCCTGCTCTTGGATTTCAATAATCCTCAGCAAAAGTCAGCCTCCTCTTAGGCTTCATATAAGAATTTCCCTAGTCAGCCTCAATCTTGGGCTTTGTACAAGACAGATAAAACCCTCCCCAGTGGAGTCATTTTCTTTTAGCTTTAACCTTGGGCTTTGATCAAGGCACACAAATATCAAGATCCCCTCAGATGAAACCATAAGTCCTCTCTGCAGGAAGACACATCTTCTAAACATCGCATATAAAAACAAATAACCAAAACCTTTTTTAGATAATTGTTGTAAGTGGCACACTTGTTGAATCAAAATCCAAGATGGAGTCCTTCCCTTATCCTGGCTAAAACTACTCTTTCATCTGACTGCTGAAAGTGGCAAGCCTCTGGATTCTATACATCCAAGCCAATGTCCTTCTCTTAGCATGAAAGACTCATAAGGAAAAAGTGACATTGCTCTACATTGAGTTAAAGCTTTCTTCCTTCATGACATCACCCTTATAAAGGAAATTATGGCATTACTGGATTCCTCATATCCCAGTTAAAGTAATTTCCCTTATAACCAATTTCTCAACATTTGTGATGAATAGGTGAGATATCTCCCTTTAGAGATGACAAATTCTCTCTCAATCACCCTTTTAGCTTCAATCTTGGGCTTTGAACAAGACACAAATATTCAGGTAGCTTCAATCTTAGGCTTTGAACAAGACACCAAATATCTTTCCTCCCATAAAAAAGGAGGAACTACGTTTACTCTGATTTCCCAAATCTCTTTACGGGAATACAGAGGCATAAGATTGTAAAATCTTAGCGAGCACACAAATAAAAAACTTTAGGTCCAGTACCTTCCCAAAAACAACAGAAAACCCAAAAATAACAAAAGTATTCTCTCAACACTCCCAAACGAGAAACTTTCCCAATCCACAGCAGATAGACACAAGAAAGCATTTCAAGTTAACAGAAATACATGTAAAAGAAGGTTCCTATGGATTACCATAGATACACTGGGTGTTAATAGCTTCCCTTTGTATAACCAGACCCCGATCCCCGATCTCTTAGCATTTGTTAAAGAAAACATTTGCATGCAGGGTTAGTTTAAGATATCTTCCCCTTCCTTAACCAGCTTCATAGGATAAATACAGAAATCAGAAAGTAGCACCCAAATCATTTGTGGTAAGGTGGTCGCGTCACCAGGAAAAACCGACGGCTACAGAAAAATGGCGACTCTGCTGGAGTGGTTTAGGATTAGAGTCCCTAAGAGGTCTAGGACTTGCTTTGCATTTATTTTTCTATTTATTTACTTGCTTTATCATTTTTTATATATATCATCTACTGTCATATTATTTGATACCCTTGTTTAAATTACTGTTATCTGGGAATGCGATTAATACGCATGTGGTGAGTCCGAGACAACATTAAGATAAGTGGTGGTGTATTCAGGGAGGCTTATAGGGAGTGAATCCCGACCAAGCTAACTTGAGAGTCCATCGAATTAGTGGAGGTGCCTGCGTGGAATTTCCAATGTTGAACGAGGATGTCGTGAAAGCCCTGTTTTTTCCCATTGGGTTACCCTTGAAGCTGAGGATTAGTAGATACATAACCAATAAACCATTATGTAGTGCGGTGACTATCGGGAATAGTTGATACGCGATACTGCACTCAAAAGAGATTCATCTTAGGATATTACAGCTCTTTCGAGTCAATCAGTTTGCTGTCAATATCCCTAAGAGGGGTCAATGATTTTGGGAACCTATGTTAGAACCCGTTCTACAGGTACAAAAATTGACCTATTAGTACACACCTTGGGGATAGGTAGATCCATGACTCCATGCTCGTGAAGATGAACCCCTAAATCCATGTATTCAAATGTTTTTTTTGCTGCATTCATGCATCCATGCATTCATTAAAAATACCTTTTTTAAAAACAAGAAAAAATATTTTTCTAAAAAAGGACTGAAACAATAATTGCAAATATCAGAGGTTGCGTTATGGATTTCGGAAGAAGAAAAACGCACAAGTACACCTTCAAGGTTCCAAAACTTGAAGACCTAAGCAAATTGGGAAGGATGATTACTAATCCTGAAGCTTTCATAGCTAAGCACGGAGGACTGTTGTCTCTTTTGAAAGTCAACATGGTTGAAGGGATCCTGTCTACCCTGGTTCAGTTCTACGATCCGGTTTTCCACTGCTCACTTTCCTAGATTACCAGCTCACACCAACACTAGAAGAATACTCCCATCTGATTGATTTACCTATCACTGATCAAGATCCATTTTCTGGACTGGAAGAAATTCCAAAAGATCAAGCAATTGCAAGAGCAATCTCTTTGGATGAGTAAGAAATCAGGACTCACATGATAACCAAAGGAGGAATCCAGGGTTTATTGTCTAATTCCTGATGGAGAAAGCTCTATACTTTGCCAGTATAGGAAATATAACTGCTTTCTAGGATGTCTTTGTTCTGCTCGTATATGGGTTATTCCTCTTTCCCAACATTGACAACTTCGTCGACACCAATACTGTTAAGATTGTCTTAATTGGGAACCCGGTCCCGACCTTGCTCGCGGATGCTTATCATTCTATACACTTAAAGAATTTTTACAGTGGAGGGATGATCACATGTTGTGTACCATTACTCTACAAATGGTTTATTTCCCACTTACCCAAGTCTGCTATTTTTTGGGATCACAAGAGTAGTCTGCAATGGTCGCAGAAGATTATGTCTTTTACCAACTCCATATTAGATTGGTACAATCGGTACTATGACGGAATAAAAATCATCAACAAATGTGGAAATTTCCCTAATGTACCCCTCATTGGTACTAAAGGTGGAATCAACTATCATCCAATTTTAGCTCGCCATCAATTTGGATACCCGATGAAGAAAATCCCACATAATGCTCATCTGGAAGAACTTTTCTTCAAGGAAGGAGAAAATGACAGGGCACTAAAGAAAAAAATAGTGCATGCCTGGCAACATATCCACAAGAAAGGGAGAGAGTCCCTGGGGAGGCCAAACTACATCTCTGCAGAGCCTTATCTTCACTGGATATAAACTAGGGCTATTAAATTGAGGATGCCTTACCCTCGTCAAGAAGTTTATCCCTTAAAGGAATTTGTCCTTTATTTCATGTCTGATGCGGAAAAACTCCAGGTCGCTCTTAACAAAGTCCACCGCGAGAAGAACTCTTGGAAGAACAAGTAACAGATTCTTAATTTGGAATGTACCAAGATTCAGGAACTGCTAAAGGAAAAAGATGCCCTGATTGAGATATTAGAGCAGCATGCCATAGAAAGTCAGGAGGAACGAAGAAATTTGCTTATTCCTTTCACTTGCTAAAGGATCGTCGACCCGACAATGGCTGAAGGAGCCCGATCAAAGAAAAGAAAAGTTTAGGAATTAGCATCTAAGCTCTCCTCAGAGAGAACTCGGGATCCATATGCCTAATTTTCCTTCTCGCACTTTGTAAAATACTGTACCTTTTCTTAAAAATACTGCAATCTTTCGAGTTCAATAAAAGGGTCTCCACCCCCCCCCCCCCCCCCCCCGCGCTGTGTGACATTTACAATAATTGTTAAAAGTTCTTTTGAAAACAAGAAATAAATAAAAAAGTATCATTCTTTGCATATCACCCATCACTCTCACATAAAATATCTCTGTCTTTGAGTCTCACACATGTGTCGCACTCTAGAGTCAAACTGTCTCATTCGTACAATACTCGGGTCAATCGACAAAAGAAAATGGATGATTTTGAGGAAGAGAACAGAGAGCTGAGAGAAGAAATCAACGCTCTAAAGGAGAGTTTGGAGAAACTCCACAACACCATGCAATCCCTGATAGCATCCCAGGAACAACAATATCAAAGGACTGTGATCTCGGAGATTACATCCACACCAGCATTTGAGACACCTGGCAGTCATCCTCAGTACAACATGCCTAAAGGATTTCCCTGGGGAATGCCTCTCAACTTTATACCTGAAGGATACATTCCACCGATCACTGAAGACCCAGAAGCTGTAACAGGAACCGCCAGACCTAAAGGTTACAAACTTCAGGTCAATGAAGATGCAATGGTTACAGCAGAAACTCCTGAAGGTTACAAACTTCAAGCCACTGAAGTGCCAAGGGTTACTGCCGTAATGACTATACCATAAATCAGTGGTACACAATATCCCGGAAGAAAAAATTCCACAGGTTGCTTCTGGTGGAAACGAAGACGTATATGAAAGGATGAATGACTTCCAGGAATAATTCTTGGAAATGCAGAAGGAACTACATGCCATTCGCGGTCAGGACTTGTTTGGTAAAGACGCCGCCGACCTTTGTTTGGTCCCTAATGTAAAGATACCGCACAAGTTCAAGGTGCCCGACATTGAAAAATACAAAGGCAACTCTTACCCTCAAAGTCATTTGGTGATGTACGCTCGAAAAATGTCTACTCAGACAGAAAATCAACAGCTACTAATCCATTACTTCCAAGACAGTTTAACAGGTCCCGCCCTCAAATGGTACATGGGTTTAAACCGCACCAAGATCAATACTTTCAGAGATCTCGGCACAGCTTTCATTCAGCAGTATAAATACAACTTGGGCATGGCACCAGATAGGGGCCAACTCAGAGCAATGTCACAAAAGGATAAAGAAAATTTCAAGGAATATGCTCAGAGATGGCATGAAATCGCCGCCCAGATATGTATACTCTCGAGGAAAAAGAAATGACAAAGATCTTCTTGAAAACATTAAGCTCGTTCTGTTACGATCGAATGGTCGCCAGTGCACCTAGTGACTTCACTGAAATGGTGAACATGGGAGTACGCCTTGAAGAAGAAGTCCGAGAAGGACCATTGGTCAAAGATGCAGAGCTATCCAGTAGAACTAAAAGATACGGTAGTGCTTTCCAAAAGAAGAAAGAGCAAGAAATCAGTAATATCTCTCTAGGAAAGAAAAGGCGAAGGTATCAACCGGTAGAAGCAGTAACTCCCGCTATCAACCCAACGCCAGATCCGACATATCAATCTCAGGTTGCTCAGAGCCAACCAAGTCAACAACAGTATCAGCAAAGGCTGCAACAGCCTCTTCAGCAGGCTCGTCCGCAGTACAATAATAAGAATCATACGACACGACCATCAGGGTTCTACCATATACCTATGTCGTATGCAGAGTTATTTCCACTTCTACTGGCCAAGGGGCACGTCCAGACCAAGACTCCTCTTACAGTATTAGAAAATCCACCTTTTTGGTTCAAAGCAGACCAAACTTGCCCTTACCATCAAGGGAGATTAGGACATAACATTGAGAATTGCCTCAGCTTCAAGTTTGATGTGCATAAGCTCGTTAAGAGTGGGGTTTTATCTTTCAAAGATACTAATCCAAATGTCCAGACGAACCCGTTACCGCAACATAAGAAGACTACAGTGAATTTGATAGAAGAAGAACCTGGCAGTAGTTATCAAATTCACAATGTACGCTTACTTGGAACCAACCTAGTAAAAATGCACTGCAGACAGAGCGGGTACGACTATGCACCATCTCACAACTTTCATCAGTGTGATATTTGTTCCAAGGATAATTAAGGATGCGCCATAGTACATGCAGCTCTTCAAGGACAAATAGATCTGGGCTGGATTCCGGATCACATGATTCGTGAAGTAAACATGGCCCATGCACATCCAAACATTGTTCAGAACCATGACATTCGTGCAATGAATGTCAATTTAGTGGCAATGCATTCAAGACAAAGTCAATATTGTAATTTACCGAGGCACGATTACAGCGCTTGCCCAATCTGCTCGAAAGACAATCAGGGATACTCTTTTGTACAAGAGGCACTCCAATGTCAAATGGATCTCAGATGGATCCAAGACTACCGTGAAAGGAATGATCATCAGGTTAACATGGTTCAAATATTTAATATCCTCTTAATGAATACCAGTATAGTGGAATTGCAAGCCAAACAGGTCACACTTGGTTTTCTGGTCTCGCACGATTATCAAGATTGTAAAGAATGCTGCAAAAACTACCAAGGGTGTGCGCTTGTACAAAGGACTCTTCAACATTTGTTGGACCACTGGTGGCTTCCGATCTATCAGGATGAAGTCACGCAACAAGTTAGCATGACTGATAGGAATCCTGGTAGACACCAAAGCTGTGATATCCGCTCACTATAAACAAATCTGGTAAGGATGCATTGCATACAAAGTGGGTATGGTCGCGTACCACCTCACAATTATGTGTGTTGTGGAATATGCTCAGAAAATAACCAAGGATGTTATCTCGTGCGAGCAGCTCTCCAGCATCAGTTAGACCGGAAGGAAATTCAACCATGCTTGAATTATCAATCAATCAACATGATACCAAGTTACCTCCTAGTTCAAAACAAGGACCAAGGACTACTAGAAAAAAGCATTGTCATTGTCTCCAATCATGGAATAACCAAGGATATTTGCGCCATAATTCCTCTGCTCAATGAGTCAAAAGTCTCTCTTGACAATAAAAAATTTCTAAACTTAGAGCTGATCGAGGTTGCCTATGCGATCAAAAGGCCCAAAATGCCCCTGTGGTCATCTACTTGCCAGGTCCAATACCGTACAAGTCAGAAAAGGACATCCCATACAAGTATGGTGCAACGTGTCATACCCCAAATTTTGATCACTAATACTTCCCATCATTGTTTAAATCATCACCACAATGTGGATGAACCAACATGCCTCAGTCAATCTCCTTAAAGGTTATTGAGCATGCACTACAAACAAAGATTAGGGTTTCAAGCTCTCTCAGAGCCTTAGACAAAGGATCAATCAGGAAATGACATGATCTTCACCTTGCCTAACCTCTCAAACATCCACAAAGGATCAAGAGGACTTCCACATCAAGAATCAAGCACAAGGTTGCAGCATTCTGAGTGGATCAAGCCTCAAGATCGCCAGTGTCACCAAATTAGGGTTTTGGTCGACCAAGTCCTCTAGATGAAAATTTTCATCTGGGCATGAGCCATTTCTTCAAATCACAACCTAAGATACTCCAAGGGACCTCATGGATCCAATCATCGATTCAATTTGACCTCAGGGGATGCATTTATCAAAAATCAGGAATTAGGGTTTCTTGACCTAATTCACCCCTAAGTTGACTTTTGGGACAAAGCATGAGCCAAGACCTCAAGACATGATTTGAGGGTCTCCCATGCACTACATTGATCCATTTTGCAACAATGTATTGATTCAAGAAGCTTGATCCACAAGCTTCAATTTCATCAGGACCACAATTAGGGATTTGAGGAAAAAGTCAACTGTACTCTTGACTTTTGACCCAGACATGCTCTCTAACCTTGGGACATGATTCAATACACCCTATAACACCTATGGAACATATCCATCAAGTTTGATTTAGGTCAAGGACTTGATTTCATAGAGGATCGCACAGTTTGGAATTCATCTGGTAAAGAGTCAACTGTGCACAAAAGTCAACTTTGACTTTTTGAGATTTTTCATAAATATGGTTCCTTGACCCTAAAATGATGTTAATGTTTGATTGGAATCATCATTTATCAAGAAAAATCAAAGAAAGTGGGATAACTTGTAAAAGGGGTAACCATAAAAACTTAGAATTTTTCTAAGTTATGGAACAAAGTGGCTAGGCTACCAACTTCCAAGGATCATAACTTGAGATCCAAGCAACCATTTTGGCTGATCCAAAGATGGATTTGTAGCTCTCATGGCATACTTTAAAAGTGTCAACTACGCCTCATTCCAATTCCTCATGGATTTTAAGTTATGGAGTGATCAAAATGGCTGAAAACATGAAATGTCACTTTTTCCAACACTTAGTGAAATTTTCACTAAGTCAGAATTTGTCTTGCTTTTTTTCCAAATGTAGGAGGATTTTTCACTTGGATCCAAAAAGTCTCAAGACAAACTATGATCACACATGTGTTGTATCACATGAGAGCTTTCCAAAATGGCCAAGAACTCAATCAAATTCCATCTGAGCTAAGAGTTGTGACAATGGCAATATGCCTTGCTGCAACTGTCATAACAAGGCAGATTTGAGCATTTTGCTCGATTTGATCAAATTTTGCAAATGAAAAACAAGTTTATCCATTTGAACACCTCAGGGGGAGACCAAGGAGGAACCAACACTGATCCATAAGCCTCCCAAGTCTTTCGAACTATAAGTAGCATGCCAAACCTAAAAAGCCTAAAAGGGGGACAAGACTCCAATTTTGTTTTGGAGCATTCAATGGGTGCACCAAGGTGGCGTGACTTGACCCATTTCCAGCTGAATGAGTCAAGGATAAGCTCTGAACCAAAGACACATATGCCTGTGCTCTAACCTCTAGTCAATGGCTAGAGGAGACTTAAGATTCCAAAGTGATGCAATTGGATAATGAGCTGCTGCAGTTGCCATTCACTATTGCTTGCAAAACAAACTTGGTCTACTATAAATAGAGCTCATTTGTGCTCAGCTTGAGTACACCAAAGCAACCAAACTGATGCTTTCCTCAAAATCCCTTTCTCTAGGCCAAAATGCCTTCTTGTGCAAAGTAACTCTGAGTGACCAAACTCATATTCACAGCTCATGATCCAAACACATCCAATATGTCATATCTAAGCTGTCCAAACTCTCACAAGTGACCCGTAATGCCAAAATCACAAAGTACCCTCTCAAAACCTCAAAATTGGACTTTTTTGCACTTTTCAAGCCATGTCTTGATTCAGTCACTTTCAAAACCAGATAAGACCTCAAACACGCTCCAAATATCATCCTTGAACTGTCCCAAATGGTTCCACACATCTGGAACTCCATTTGAGAGAGTTGCTATATTGCTCACTTTTGCCTCTTTTGCAAGAAAGAGCTCAAACTTGTCCCTGAGGATTCCAGTTGGTTCCAACCATTCTAAAACCTCCTAAGGGGTCATTTAAGGGTGTCCAAAGCATCAAATTGTTTCTGGAACAAAGCACTTGACAAATTGCCCAAAAAGCTCCTGAAGAGGTAAGCATCACAGCTTGAACTCTTTGAAATATGCATTGCTTTGAAGTCCCCTAATCATGCACATCTTATACATGTTATATATGTTGTGTTTGAACCAATTCATCATGTAATTCATGCCTGTAACAAGAGGTAGCATAGAAAATGCAAATCATGGCCTATTTCAAAACCACTATCGGGTTTTTCAATAGGAGCCTCATATGAAAAAACCACCATAACCATTGGATTCCTTGTGAAATTCTAGGCAGGATAGACATAAATTTTGTCCCAATCCATGGAGAAATGAGAAAGTTACAAGCTTCACATTTTTGGCCAAAATCTTGCCTTGCCTTGGCCAGGCCAAAAACAAGGCAACCCTCATATATCCATGGGGTGGTTTTGATACACGGATGTAACACCACCCCAGTGGTAGAAGGCGCGCGTTACACATAAGAGGTCCGGGGTTCGAATCCCCCTCGCCCCAAATCCTTTTTTTATCACTTTTTTCACTTTTTATTATTTTTCATGTTATTTTTAAATAATTTGAGAAATTAATAACTCTCTCAATTTTAATTATTTTTTATTGGTTATTTTTGTAAAAAATCACAAAAATGTTAAAATATTTTATTCCAAAAAAAAATCAGATTTACATTAATTATTTAATATAGTTGATATTTTTGTAAATAAATTCATTCTTTATTGTTTTTAAACCTTTTAAAAATGAATATCCACCTTGAAAAATCAAGACCAAATGAGTTTTAATTTATCTTGTAATTAAAACATCATTTTTCAAATCTTAACCAAAAATCATAAGTTGTTTATTCAAGCTTATTTGGTATTTTATCATTATTTATTGATTTTCTTTAAGAATTTACTTTTAAAAAATGATGAAATTAGGGTTTCTTTGATTTTCACCCTCACAAATCTTTTTCAAACACTTTTGGGCCTCTAATAGAGTGTAAGACCCAATTCCTCTTTGAAACCAAAACCTTTTGGACCTTAGTCACTGTATAAGACCCACTATGTTTTCAAAAACCTCGGTGCGATCGCCGTTTTCAGACAAAACTTTGGGCCTCTACTTGAGTTGTAAGCCTCATCACTTGTACAAAAACACTTTTGGGCCTCTAATAGAGTGTAAGACCCAACCCCTTTTGAAAACCAAAACAATTTGGGCCTCGGTCATCGTATAAGACCCACTGTGTTTTCAAACCTCGACGCGATCGCCATTTTTCAAACAAATAATCATCTGGGCCTCTTTTGAGTTGTAAGCCCCATCACTTGTACAAAAACACTTTTGGGCCTCTAATAGAGTGTAAGACCCAATCCCCGTGTAAATAAACCATTGTGGGCCTCACACATTGTATAAGTCCCTCTGTACATTTTCAAAATACGGCGCAATCGTCGCCTTTTTTAACAAAAATCATATGGGCTTCTCCTTGAGCTATAAGACCTATCTTTATTCATTTTCAAACTCTTTGGGCCTCTAGAAGAGTGTAATACCTAATCCTCTTTTGACCATAACTTTTTGGGCCTCAGTCGTTGTATAAGTTCTGATACAACACAACAGTGCCCTCACTATTAAAATTTGGGCCTCTCCCTGAGCTATAAGCCCCGATCTTTGTTCAAAATACTTTCTCCTTTGATTTTGAACCCAAATGTATAGTTTCTATCAAAACTTTCTTTAAATTCTTTGTTGAACAACTAACAAAACAACATGGAAGCTCTACAACGGGTAAGTGTTTATCTGCTTTCTTTTATATGCTTTCATATACATAACTGTATTGTGGGAAGATGCGCATGGTTAGTCTTCTTTCATTCTTTTAAATTCTTTCATATACATAACTGTATTGTGGGAAGCTGCGCATCGTTAGTCTTCTTTCATACTCCTTTAAATACTTATCATATATCAACTGTATATATACTAGTATAGTTATTTAGAGTTTTCCCCGGCAACTACGTCTAGAACTAGGTAAAGCAATGTTGGTCACTCTTAAATAAAAACAAAGCTAGATCCCACGTAGGATTCCAGATACAGTCTTCCCTTCTCTTGGGGTTAAACAATATGGAACAAAGAGAAAGGCAGTATTCTCGATGAACCTTTTCTCAAACTGTCACCCTTAGAAATGGTCAAAGAAGCTCTACTCCCCAGAGATGATCTTTTCTCTGTGAATGGCATCGCTTGAGTTTCTTCCAAACCCTCAAACTTTCCTGGAATGATCTCTTCTCTGTGAATTGCATTTCTTGAACTTCTCTTGGTTTGGGGACCCACAGGCTTTCTAAAACCATCCCCGCCTCCTCTTGGGCATTGTACAAGGACCCTTCGGCTTCTTAGAAGTTCTCATGCCATCTCTTGGGCTTAATACAAGGACCCTGACGACCTCTTAAAGGTATAAGACAGAACTTAGTCATCCTTTGATAGAGCAGTCTTTCCAGTGTCAAAAAACTCCGGCCATTTTAGGGTTGATTCTCATCCCTTAGATACCCGTGCCTCCTCTTGGGCATAGTACAAAAGATAAAACTCCGGACTTGGGCAGTCTAATCCCCTTGAGTCTCAAAGACATTCTCAAGTTCCTTCTAAACATAGGAAGAAACCCTAATTATTTCGGACCAATCTCCAGCAGAAACCCGACCTCTCTCATGAGGGTTCTCCCACTCGGACCTGCCTAAGGATCTCAATAATCCTCGGCAGCAAGATAGCCTCCTCTTAGGCTTTGTATAATGATCCTTTCCTCAGGAAAGTTAGCCTCCTCTTGGGCTTTGTACAAATGATTCTCCCCAGCGGAGCTAACCTTTTCAGACTCTCTTGTTGAGTCACTCACTTTTTAAGACTCTCTTGTTGAGTCAATCTCCTTTTAGCCTCAATCTCGAGCTTCGTACGAGACAGCAAAACACTCTCTTGTTGAGTATTAAACACTCTTTTGTTGAGTATAAAAGACTCTCTCGTTGAGTCAATCAATTTTCATACTCTTTTGTTGAGTCCATCCCCTTTTAGCCCCCCTCTCGAGCTTCGTACGAGACACTAAATCACTCTTTTGTTGAGTATAAAAGACTCTCTTGTTGAGTCAAACCCTTTAGCTTCATATCTTGGGCTTTGAACAAGATAGAAATCCCTTTTAGCTTCAATCTTGGGCTTTGAAGAAGACACAAGTATTCCTTTTAGCCTCTGTCTTGGGCTTTGAACGAGACACCAAAACACCTTTTTCCTCCCATAGAATAGGAAGAACTATGATTGCTCCGATTTCACTGTTTCGTTAAACGGGAATACGTAGACATAAGATTGCGAAATCTTAGTGAGCATACTAATAAAAAACCTAGGTCAAGTACTGTATACCTCAATCAAATTAAAGAAAAAAACCAAATCCAGCACCTTATCAAAAGCCTCAAGATACCCTATTCTCAAGCGAAATAAACCTAAGACAGACCCCCCTATTTTGATTGCATCTGTAAACCAACAGTCATCTGTTTAAACTCAGTATGCAAGCAGGGTTAATTAGAGACATCTATTTCCCTTCCGTAATTAGCTTCACAGGATAAAAAATGAATCGAACTGTAGTACCAAAGGATAGTGATTCGAAACCACAAAAATCGCGCTACACAACGACCATAGAAAATGGTAAAGAAACTCTATTACCCTCCGTTGTGAACATTGCAGACATCAGTCGAGTTACCCAGAGCGGTAGAATCTTCAACAGAGGAGTTAGAGAACCTACCAAAGAAAATGAACCCCAAGTCAAAGTTCCTAATCAACAAGTCGATCAATCCAGCAATGCGGAACCTGTAAAGAACAACGATGAAATGTTGAGGCTCATTCAGAAAAGCGAGTACAACATTGTGGATTAATTATTGCAAACTCCGTCTCGAATCTCTGTATTATCCATCTTGCTTAGTTCAGAAGCTCACAGGGAAGCTCTACAGAAAGTATTGGAACATGCCTTTGTAGAAAAATATGTGACCATGGGTCAATTTGACAGCATTATCTCCAACATCACTTCCTGCAACAACTTGGGATTCAGTGATGAAGAACTACCAAAGGAAGGCAAGAACCATAAAATGGAACTCAATATCATTGTTAATTACCAGGATGATGCTTTAGCCAGTGTAATGGTAGACACAGGTTCATCCTTGAACGTCATGCCAAGGCCAACTCTAGTACGACTATCTTTTCAAGTTACTCCGATAAGAGGAAGTGAGATCATCATCAAAGCCTTTGACGGGTCCAGGAAAATAGTTATCGACGAAGTCGGTCTTCCCATAATCGTTGGTCCTCACACTTTCCAAGTCACTTTCCAGGTCATGGACGTCTGAGCAGTATACAGCTGTTTATTAGAAAGACACTGGATACACGAAGTCGGGGCAGTCACTTTGACACTTCACCAGAAGCTGAAGTTCGTCAAGAACGACAAGTTAGTCACGGTATGCAGAGAGAAAGCTTTGATCATGAGCAAATTATCATCATTCTCCTATGTAGAACCAGAAGAGGTTGTTGGAACTCAATTTCAAGCGCTCTCGGTGAGCAATGAAAATCACCAAGAAAAAGGAACATCGATTTCCTCATACAAGGACGCTCTCAAAGTAATAGGTAGTAGTGACATAAAAGGATGGGGGACATATGGTAATTCCTACTGATAACAAGACAAGAAAAGGTCTTGGTTTCTTTCTGACCTGTACCCAGACTACAAAGAAGGATGAAAGTTTTCGTCCCATTCAGGATTTCTTCCACAGCGGAGGTTTCCTCCACCCAGTATCTCAAGAAGTCCACACCATCGATGTGAACAACTCTTCTGATATAGATAAAGAATGGAAATCTTATCTCAACGATGAAGGTTATATATCTTAGGGAGAAATGCACATGCCATTCTACTCTCCAAAGCAAAGCCCAAGATATATACCAAGATCAGATGTCAGAATGATCTGTGGAGATTGTGATCCCGAAGGATGCCGAGCTCCATCCAATTCATTAGAGGAAGACACTCTGATGAAAGACAACTTTGAATACGATTATTATGATCCCCTGGATGACTTGCCTATCTGGAATCCATACATGGAAGACTCGGGGCAAAAGAGTCAGCCGGATAATGCCTATCAGCTGAGTAATCTTGAAAAGAATACACATGTTCCCACAGAGTCATGGAATCCTTACTCAGAACATTCCGAAAATGTCCAACACCAATATTTTTGAATTTTCAAAGATCGCAAGACAAGATTTCATTAACTACGCATTTCCTGAAGTCAACGTCATTAAGGAAGATGACTCATCTATTCCCACAGAAACCTGGGATACCTTGGGGCAGCCAAGCGGCAACTACGACTTTCTAGTCAAATACACTGCTCCCGAAAGTTCTCGCATTAGATACGAGGACATCCAGCCAACAGGATGGGGAGATCCTTTTGAAAGTGAAAACACCATGGAAGATGCGACAGAAGAATCCTCTTATGATACTTCTGCATGGGAAGAAGACTCCAATGATCCTACTCCGCCAGAAATCAGTGTCATTTCTAAAGACAAACCAAGAAGGAAAGTACTGGACTTTGTGATCCAGATAGGAGTTCATCGCCATTGGGTTGCGGTCGTTGTCCCGAATGTTGTTCATAAATCAAAGTAATTGTCTTGTCTTTGTTTTGACCTTTCACCTTGCCCGGGTGAAATGGATGTTTTATAGGGCTTACTTTTCTGTAAATGTCCCTCTTCGCTTCGCCCAAAGCGACATAGTTTTTTTATAGGGTTGTGTTTCAAGAATCGACAAATCATAAATAAATAATGTCATTCTGAATTCCCACATTTTTATTGTTGTTTTCACTTTTCATTTTTCAGAAAATGGCAATCCTAAAAAATAACCCAAAATAAAAACAAGCGTTTTTAGAAAATACACTGGACACGTTTTTACAACCTCTCTGTATTTTCTAAAAAGGAATCATCACGTCATGCAGATTACTTATTTTAAACCCCATTGAAACATATGATCCAATGTCTTCTCCCAACTTTGAATTCTCGGTATTTGAAGCTGAAGAAGAAAAGGACGAAGAAATTCCAGAAGAGATCTCCCGACTACTCAGACAAGAGGAATGGTCCATTGAACTATGCAAAGAGCCACTGGAAACGGTCAATTTGGGTTCAGAAGAAGAAAAGAAAGAAGTTAAGATTGAAGCACTGCTCAGTCCAGCTATCAGAGAAGACTTGATAAAACTTCTTAAAGTATTTCCAGATGTGTTTGCTTGGTTTTACCAAGACATGCCAAGGTTGGATACTAGCATCGTGGAATATCACTTACTGCTGAAAACAAAATGTCCTCTAGTAAAACAACAACTGAGAAAGACTTATCCAGATATGGCCATCAAAATAAAGGAGGAAGTGCAGAAGCAAATCGACACATGTTTTCTTGCTACTTCAGAATATCCTCAATGGCTAGTCAACATAGTGCCAGTTCCCAAGAAGGATGGAAAAGTCAGAACGTGTGTAGACTACAGAGATCTGAACAAAGCAAGTCCAAAGGATAACTTCCCTTACCACACATTGACATGCTGGTAGGCAGAACAACAAAATTCAAAGTCTTCTCCTTCATGGATGGATTCTCAGGCTATAATCAAATCAAAATGGTGCCAAAAGATATGGAGAAAACTTCTTTCATCACCTCATGGGGAACCTTTTGTTACAAGGTAATGCAGTTCGGTCTAAAGAACGAAGAGGAAACCTATCAAAGGGCCATGACAACTCTGTTTCATGATATGATGCACATAGAGATTGAAGTGTACGTCGATGACATGATTGCCAAATCTAAAACAGAATAAGAACATGTGGAACACCTATCAAAGTTATTCGAGCGTTTGAGAAAATACAAACTCCGCTTGAATCCTAATAAGTGCACGTTCGGTGTTCGCTCAGGAAAACTCTTAGGATTCATCATCAGCCAAAAAGGAATTGAGATTGATCCCGACAAAGTTAAGGCCATTCAAGAAATGCCTTCTCCAAAGACTGAAAAACAGGTCAGAGGATTTTTGGGACGTCTCAAATACATCTAAAGATTCATACCCCTCATGACCGCGACATGCACACCGATATTCAAACTACTCAAAAAGAACCAAAGTTGTGTATGGACAGAAGATTGCCAAAACGCTTTCGACAACATCAAAGAATATCTACTGAATCCACCTATTTTGTCTCCTCCAGTGGAAGGAAGACCATTGATCATCTACTTAACAGTCTTGGAAGACTTCATGGGTTGTGTGTTTGGCCAACAAGATGAAACAAAAAGAAAAGAGTCTGCCATTTACTACTTAAGCAAGAAGTTCACGGACTGTGAAACTCGATAGACTATGCTCGAGAAAACTTGCTACGCTCTGGCTTGGGAAGCCAAACGTCTTTTCCAATACATGATTTGTCATACTACTTGGTTAATCTCAGAAATGGATCCGATCAAGTACGTCTTTGAAAAGCCAGCTCTCACGGGAAGGATTGCCCGTTGGCAGATGTTGTTATCAGTATATGACATCAAATACCGTGCTCAGAAAGTCGTCAAAGGAAGTATTTTAGCTGATCATTTGGCTCATCAACCGATTGACAATTAGGAATCAGTCAAATTTGACTTCCCAGACGAAGATGTCATGTACTTGAAAATGAAAGATTGCGATGAACCGCTACCCAACGAAGGGCCTGAACCAGGTTCCGAATGGGGACTAATATTCGACGGAGCCGTCAATGCTTATGGAAACGGAATTGGGGTAATCATCGTAACACCTCAGGATACTAATATTCCTTTCACTACCAGATTGACGTTCAAATGCACAAACAATGAGGCCGAATACAAAGCTTGTATCATGGGTCTCGAAGAAGCTATCGATTTAAGGATAAAGAATTTGGATGTGTATGAAGACTCGACCCTGGTTATAAATCAGATCAAAGGAGAGTGGAATACATATCAATCAGGATTGATTCCTTATAAAGACTACGCGAGAAGGTTGTTACCATTCTTTAACATAATCGAGTTTTATCACATCCCTCGTGAAGAAAATCACGTGGCTGATGCATTAGCCACCCTATCCTCTATGATTACTGTGAGTCGATGGAAAAACGTACCCAAGATCGACATAATGCGCATTGAAAGGTCCGCTTACATCTTCGCGATTGAAGCAACCATAGATGACAAACCATGGTATCACGATATCAATTGCTTTCTTCTAAAACAGGAATACCCTCCTGGGGCGACAAGAAAAGATAGGAAGGCTCTCAGAAGACTGGATGGTAACTTCTTTCTGAACGATGATATACTCTATAAGAGAAACTTCAACATGGTTTTGCTTAGATGCGTAAACAGACAAGAAGCAAACATGCTAATGAAAGAAACTCATGAAGGATCCTTTGGCACTCATGCCAATGGACAAACAATGGCAAGAAAAATTTTAAGAGCAGGATATTACTGGCTGACAATGGAATTCGATTGCTACAAGTACACGAGGAGGTGTCACAAGTGTCAGATATACACCGACAAAATCTATGTACCACCAACGCATCTCAAAGTTCTTTCTTCTCCATGTCCTTTTTCTATATGGGGAATCGACATGATTGGCATGATTGAACCCAAAGCTTCGAACAGACATTGGTTCATCCTAGTAGCCATTGACTACTTCACGAAATGGGTCAAAGCAGTATCATATACTAATGTGACCAGACAAGTGGTGGTCCGATTTATCAAGAACAATCTCATCTGCCGTTATGGTGTTCCAAGCCAGATCATTACTGATAATGGATCCAACTTGAACAACAAGATGATGAAAGCGTTATGTGCTAAGTTCAAAATTGAACACCATAACTCATCTCCCTACCGACCTAAAATGAATGGAACAGTAGAAGCGACTAACAAGAATATCAAGAAGATCATTCAGAAGATCGTTGTAACCTACAAAGATTGGCATGAGATGCTACCCTTTGCTCTTCACGGTTATCGCACGGCTGTCCGCACTTCAACAGGGGCAACCCATTTCTCTCTAGTATATGGCATGGAAGCAGTGCTCCCCATAGAAGTAGTGATCCCATCACTGAGAGTATTGATGGAAGCCAAGCCAACAGAAGCTGAATGGTATCAAAGCCGACATGATGAACTGAATCTGATCGAAGAAAAGAGAATGACTACTTTATGCCATGGTCAGTTATATTAGCAAAGGATGAATAAGGCATTCGATAAAAAGTCCAACCCCATGTCTTCAGGAAATAAGACCTTGTGCTCAAGAAGATACAATCATTTCTTACTGATTCTAGGGGCAAATGGACTCCGAATTACGATGACCCTAATGTTGTTAAGAAAGCCATCTCAGACGGTGCCTTGAGACTCGTAACCATGGATGGAGAGGAGTTTACCTACCCCACGAATGTTGATATAGTCAAGAAATACTTCACCTAAATAAAAAAAAGAACGTCTGGGTGGATTAAAACCCGAAAGGGCTGTCCAGGAAAAAATTAGAGACATAACCAATGATTATCCCGATAGATTGAAAACCTGAAAGGGCAATCTAGGCAAGAATTAGAGATTCATGGCAAGTAACTACGTCCGACAAGATTGGATCCTCGGCGGTGACGTCATCTGTCTGGAAAAACTTCAGTCAAGGTCACCTTCGACAGAAGCTCAGAATCTCTAGAATTTAAAGTTGGTAGAAAGATAGCGGTCGTTATGTTTCAATGTTGCCCCTTTACCTTTAAATTACCATTTCCTAAAATTTGTAATGTTGCATGGGATCACGTGTTTGGCTGATTACTATTCTATCAATAAAATTTAAGCCCTTGTGCCTTTTGTTTGCAATTCTCATTTATTATGCTTTGTAAAATGATATTTTAATATGATCGACGATTCTTGAAACAAAAATGAATTTACTTTTGTTTTCAAAATGGAAAGTTCAACTTTTACTTTTGCTTTTAAAATAAAGATGGAAATTTCCTTTTGATTAATAAGCATAAAAAGGAACATCGACGGCTTCTTCGGTAGTGATCAAACCTCAAAATGCAGAATCAAAGTACTCCTTTTGACCAATACACCCTGAATAGAGGATCAACTGCTTCAGACGAAATGTCTCGTCTGACATCCCCGGTAGGGTTCTTACCTCTGAAAACCAATTGTTGGTTTTTCTCCCCAGTAGGGTCCACCTTTGAAAGACACGAATGGATTTCTATCCCTAGCAGGTTCGTACCTCCGGAAACCAGAACGAATGCATGAATCTCTGTTCCCAAGAAAAGTACAACTTTCAGAATCTTCAGTGATACCCCCCATCTCCCAGAGTGGCCGAGTATCCGGTTATGTCCATCACCAGTCTGATATCGTGTCTATTTTGTCAGCATAAACATACATACATCATACATGATTGATTCATCTTCATAATCATGTTGCATTAATATCACTCTAGTCATACTCACCCCCAAGTGATAAGCATCCTCTCTCCGATAGAGTTGTCAGTCTTCCTTACCACGTCCGATAAGACAAATTTCCGGTTTAAGTTCTTTCCTCGTCAAGAAAATGTACCATCTAAACAATCTCTCTCCAGTTTATTCCTGGATTAGAACTTGTCCTAGACCACTTTGATAAGTTGAACCTCTCAATGACAAGAAGCCATTTGGTTATACACCTTTGGAACTCCACTCTTCGCCAATTAAGATGATATTTTACTTTCCCGAATTAAAGAAAATCCCAAAAGAAAGCCTCTCTCCAGAAGACTCTTGGCAATACATCTGTTTCTCCCCAAGAAAAATTTGCTATCAATAAAGTCATCAGCACCTTAAAATTGAATTTACATCGCATGGCGTCTCTCCGAAAAAGTCTCGAGGGGAAGTACGATGTAATCTCTCCGACAAATGGCATCTCTAACAGAAGTTTGCGCACCTAGGGAGTTCAGCCATATGGTCCCCACCAACAAGTCTGACATCAACACGTTTTTCCATCAAATGGAATCTCCCTAGTGAGAAGTTTGGTGAAAACCATCATAGATAGCATTCCTTGTCGAAAAATGGACTTGACAAGAAGAAAACTAAGACCAGTTCCGTGGCTGAAGACCAGGATCGAGGGAAGTTTATTCCAAAAGAAAACTGAGACCAGACCATGGCTGAAGACCAGGATCGAGGGGAGTTTTATTTCCAAAAAAGAAACTGAGACCACTTCCATGGCTGAAGACCAGGACCGAGGGAAGGTTTATTTAAAAAAAAGAAACTGAGACCAATTTCGTGGTGTTGGCACTGGATTTCGACTGGCAGGTATTGTCCAGTACAAGCCGACACAAGAAAGAGGTGCAAGGAAGTGTCGAGTCGACACCAGCGGAAAGACGTGTCGAAGGACCGTCGATAAGTCCTGGCGTCGGAAACAAGCTGATGTCGGTTTCAAGGAACGATTGTTTAGACGGGAAAAAGTTTGAAAATTACAAAACCATGGGAAGTTGAAGAGAGAGTGGGTGCCACGTGTCAGCTTCAGGAAACGTTTGGGCAGAAAAACAGTTATTTTTTTAGGCCTATATAAGGCATTGTTTTTTCTATTTTTTGGGTCGCATTTTTGCAGATTGTAGAGAGAAAATACTCAAAGTACCAAGCTTAGAGAGAAACGAGTTCACTCCCGCAAACAAATGTATACTTGCGTCCAAATCTCATTTAATGCAATTTATTTTCCTTTTCCGCATATAAGTTAAAGTCTTTACTTCTTTTGTTCTTTTTTCCGCTTTGCTTCCCTTTGCACTTCTTTGCCTCTTTTGCAAACCAACTCGCAACCGTTAAGATACTTTTTTCATCACCTAAGTCACTTAAGCGTGACACTTAAACAAACATAAACGCAATACAAACATATGCTTCCAATTCCGAGTTCTGGGATTCGTCTGGCCGGTCCCGCAAGCGAACCTACGACGGAAGGCCAGCGTTTGTTCGCGCGGGCGAACAAAGTGGCACGCCTGGTGGGACCCGTGTGAATTGAGTATATGTTTTTTTGTAGTGGTAAGATGGTAACACCACGACCAAACGTAGAACCGTCTCCGACGGAAACTGCGGTAGGGACACACACAACTGATGTTGGCTTAGGTACCATATCAGCAGTGTCAACCTCTCCTAGTGGGCCAATTACAACACCGCGTCGAAATGACCCTAGGCCGACAACGGCTGGGACTACGGGGCAATATATGCCTAGTATCACCATGCCCATACCTAGATCGTATGGAATGCCACCGGAGTTCATGTCAACTGCGTATTCTAGCAGGCATTTGTTTGGAGAGAATTCGTCCCCAGTATTATCGACTTATCAGGGGATAGGACCCTTGTCGAACCAGATAGTTCGACCTCCGGGGTTCAACATGTCTTCTCAATCCATACCCACCTTTACCTCTAGTTCTGTCGCGATCATGAGACAACAAATGGACGAGAGTAACCATGAGATGGTTCACATGTTGAATCAGCAGATGGGTACAATGTTAAGGCCATTGATACAAGAATCAACCCAGAGTTACCAGCAACTGGCGACTCAGATGACACGAATCGGTGATTTCTTAGGCGCACCTAGGGCTCAGGGTTGACAGACCCCACCACCACGGACGATGACGCCACCTCGTCAGGACGAAGTCTTCGACGAAACCATAGAACAACCCCGCGAGTTCGAAGAAACTCCTAGGAGGGTTCAAAGACCACCTGTAATCGTCCATAGACACCAAGATCCGGATTTTGTTGTCCAACAGGTTCGACAGGACGCTCTGGCTGGAGAACATAACTTGGAAGCTGTGGTCGAACGTATCATGGTCCGTAATGGGGCGAACCCTGGCCTTCGACGGCCAACCTATACATCCCCTTTGCCAGATTTTGTCCTACAAACAGAATTACCTAGGGGATGGAAAGTGCCTAAGTTTACCAAGTTCGCTCGGGAAATAGAAGAGTCCACCGTCGAACACGTCGCTAGGTATCAAACCGAAGCGGGGGATATAACGAACAATGAAGATTTGAAATTGAAATATTTCCCAAGCTCCCTCACAAAGAATGCGTTCACGTGGTTCACCACGTTGCCCCCATAGTCCATTCACACATGGGCATAATTGGAGAGGCTTTTTCACGAACAATTCTATATGGGACAGTCAAAAATAAGTTTAAAAGAATTGGCAAGCGTCAAACGCAAGGCCGCGGAGTCGGTAGACCAGTACTTAAATAGGTTTAGACTTTTGAAAGCACGTTGCTTTACTCAAGTTCCTGAACATGAGTTAGTCGAAATGGCCGCTGGCGGCCTAGACTATTCGATCAGGAAAAAGTTGGACACGCAATATCTTAGAGATATGGCGCAATTAGCTGACCGGGTTCCCCAGGTCGAAAGATTGAAAGCTAAAAAAGCTCAGTCTAACAGATACCGAAAAAAGGAAAAAGTGGCTTATGTGGCTGCAGACGAATACTCGTCCGACGAAGAAGAATCGGTCGATGAAAGCGAGATCAACCTGGCTGAACTTAAGCCAGGACCGCCGTATGCATGCAAATTGTTGAAACCATCGAATGGGAAAAATCCCACAGAAACTAACAAGACGTACGTCGCTAAAACTTATACTTTTGACGTTTCGAAATGTGATGAAATATTTGATTTACTAGTTAAAGATGGTCAAATTATTATTGCGTCTGGTTTGAAAGACCCCCTCTAGAACAAAAGAAAAAGAGGGGATTTTGTAAGTTTCATAATTTCCTTGGTCATAAAATAGCTCAATGTGTTCTTTTCAAGGATTTGGTGCAAAAGGCTTTGAAGGAGGGTCGACTCCAATTTGGCGAGAAGCCGAAGATCCAAGTGGACACTGACCCACTGAAGGTCGAAGAGGCTTTGTATTTAGAGGTGTACGAGTGTTTGATGGTCGAAGCTACTGAAGGCCTCGACAAACCACCAAGGGCTGAAGTGGTGGAATGCATGATGGTCGAGACTACCGAGGGTTCCGACAAGAGAGCAAAGGGTAGACTCAAAGAAGTGTACCCCCAGGCTGGTCAAAGCTTGGAAGATTTTCAGGAAAAACGCAGAATAAGCGGCTCCAAAGCCGCACTATGCCCTAGGTGTAATGCCGTGTTCGATGAGAGAGCTGCTGAAAGGTACGGGGAAAGTAAGAAAGAAGTGATGTCAGGTGATAAGCCACATGTCCCAAGGTTTGTGTTCGACAAGAGTGGGGTCCCTCGTTGAAACGAAGAGTACAGAAAGTTGTTCCAAGAGGCGAGGCCCAAAACTTTCGTGCCCCCATTAGACTCCCCACAGGAAAGGTGGATGGCCCCGGTGAATCAGAAAGGAAGCAAGAGGCCAAAGTGGAAAGCTCTTGATTTGGAGAAGGAAGGAAATGTCGCTGATGAAAGAGTCGAGCAAGTAGGATATAGGGTGTCCCCCAACTACAAAGGAAAGAACCCTATGACCAGGACCTAGTGGAGGCGCTATCAGCGCAATAAGAAGGCTGAAAGAGAGGCTGCAACTTCAAAAGCAAAGGCTGTCGGAGCATCTGTGCAGAAACGCCAGTACCCAAAAGGAAAGTGGGTGGAGAAAAGCAAGATGGCGGCGAACCAGCCCATGGCAGTGACTATGAATGCTTCAGGAGGGAAGGAAGTGGTGTCGACTCAAAGCTCAAAGTGCACTTCATTGGCCGAAAATAAGAAAGAGCCAGAGTACACCCCTCAGTCAGACAAAGAGGAACCAAAACACTCTCCTCAGTCCGATGAAGAGTACGACCCATCACCTGAAGGTGATTTTGATGAAGACATGTATGACGACACCAATGACGACACCTATGGCGAAGATTTCGTGGTAAACTGCGGTATTGTGTCGGTGCTACCAGTTGAGTATGACGTGGTGTCGGAGATCTCCGAGACTGAAGACGACTTCATCACAGGGGAAAATGCGGAAGATAAGCCACTGTGTTATTATGTGATGAACAGTGGCATGGTCGAGGAACAAATGGCTATGTTCGAACGTCCTACCCCAGCGATGATGTATCATTTGAAGCCATTGTTCATAAAGGCAAAGATTGACGGGGTGTGTTAACAAAGTATTTGTGGATGGTGGAGCGACTGTGAACCTAATGCCTCACAGTTTGTTTAAGAAAATTGGAAAGACGGAGGCTGACCTCCGACAACACAACATGGTTTTGTCTAACTACGAAGGCAAGACCAGTAACATCCTAGGGGTTGTCCAAGTGGATCTGGCAGTAGGGACGACCAACAGGCTGACGCTCTTCATGGTTATCAAGTCGAAAGCGAACTTCAACCTGTTGGTGGGGTGTGAGTGGATCCATGGAATTGGGGCAGTACCATCAACTATGCACCAGAGGTTGAGCATTTGGAGGAAAGATGGCATCGTCAAAAATATTGAAGCAGACCAAAGCTATTACAAGGTCGACGAAGCCAAGGGCACTAAGAAATCTTTTGACCAGCACTTAGCAAATATGGCTCCTTGTGATGACGGATCAGGATCTTACACCTCCGTCGACACGGGTCGTGTCCTGAACCTAGACCCCGATTATGGGTTCATTTGGGACGCTGCCGACGCCGGTATGGAGCCAATGGAAATGCCACCAACGGGGTGGTCTACTACTGGTGAAGATGACTGCTGAGTCAGAAGGTATGACTCGGATTTCGGCCTATTTGGCTGAAAACAAGAAAATGTCGGCACTCGAAAGAGACGAAACTCTCCAAGCGACCAAATGAGCCGACCATAACAAAGAAAATCAGAGGCTTGATGGCATTTACGACGATGAGCCTCTAGGGTTTGAAAAGGGGCTAGATCATGAACTACAAAGATTGCAAGCCCAAGACCCACTTGAAGAAGTCGACTTAGGGGATGGAACGACAAAAAGGCCCACCTATGTGAGTACCAACGTAGGACCAACCATGAAGGCTAAACTGGTTAAAGTGTTGAAGGAATACAAGGACTATTTTTCCTGGGATTATGGTGAAATGCCTGGTTTGAGTCGGAGCGTAGTCGAGCATCGCCTCCCAATCCAGCCTGGCAAGAGGCCAGTAAAGCAACCTCCTCGACGCTTCGCCCCTGAGGTGACGTCGAAGATCAAGCAAGAAATCGAAAGGTTGCTCAAAAGTTGGTTCATCAGAACTGCGAGGTATGTAGAATGGATAGCAAACATAGTTCCGGTTATTAAGAAAAATGGGACCCTTCGAGTATGCATTGACTTTAGGGATTTGAACAACGCTACTCCTAAAGACGAATACCCAATGCCCGTGGCAGAGATGCTAGTCGAATCGGCCGCTGGATTTGAGTATTTGAGCATGCTCGACGGTTATTCCGGTTACAATCAAACTCTTATAGCCGAAGAAGATGTTCCCAAAACCGCATTTCGATGTCCTGGAGCTTTGGGAACATATGAATGGGTGGTGATGCCTTTCGGTTTGAAAAACGCGGGGGCAACCTACCAAAGGGCTATGAATGCTATATTTCATGATTTTATTGAGAATTTCATGCAGGTATACATTGATGACAGAGTCATAAAATCGTCATCAGAGGATGGTCACCTCGATCACCTTCGACGCTCATTTGAGCGAATGAGAAAATATGGATTAAAGATGAATCCACTAAAATCTGCTTTTGGTGTTCGTGCAGGAGATTTCCTGGGTTTCGTAGTCCACAAGCGAGGCATCGAGATCAACCAAAACAAAACAAAGGCCATCCTAGATCTCAAGCCTCCGACAACAATGAAGCAGCTCCAATCTTTGTTGGGGAAGATAAATTTCTTGAGGCGGTTCATCTCAAACCTAATTGGCAAGATGAAAGTGTTTTCACCACTGCTCAAGACCAAGAAAGAAAGTGAATTCCGCTGGGGGCAAGAACAACAAGAGGCTTTCGACGCGATCAAAGAATATCTTACAAAGCCTCCAATCCTACTACCACCTAGTATCAATAAAAACATGAAGTTGTACATTGCAGCGTCAGACACGACCATAGGCAGTATGTTAGCACAACAGGATGATGGTGGTGTCGAAAGACCCATTTATTACCTTAGTAGGATATTGATAGATGGTGAGACTAGATACACTATGATTGAAAAGTTGTGTCTATGTTTGTACTTCTCATGTATGAAATTGAAGCAATATATCAAACCAGTTAATGTTTATGTTTCGTCGCACTTTGATGTTATTAAGCATATGCTGTCCAAACCTATTTTGCATAGTCGAATTGGGAATTGGGCACTAGCATTAACTGAATTCTCCCTAACATACGTCCCTTTAAGGGCGATGAAGGGTCAAATAGTGGCTGACTTCATTGTCGACCACGCTGTGATCGATACGTCAATACATAGCATCGACGTCGCCCCATGGAAATTGTACTTTGATGGGTCGAGCCATAAAAATGGGGCAGGTGTCGGAATCCTAATAATCTCCCCGCAGGGGATTCCAACTACCTTTAAATGCAAAGTCGATGGCAGATGTTCAAATAACGAGGCAGAATATGAAGCCTTGATTACTGGTCTCAAGATACTCAAAGACTTGGGAGCCAAAGAGTTGGAAATAAAAGGGGATTCCGAATTGGTAATTAAACAAATTACCAGAGAGTATAAATGCGTAAGTGAATATCTTTTGAGCTACTTCTCGATAGCGAAGTGTTGGTTAGAACATTTCAAAGTTGTCAGCATCTCACATGTGCCAAGGATGGTTAACCAGAAAGCCAATGAACTGGCGCAAATTGCGTCGGGGTATAAAGTGTCAGAAGGTAAATTGAAAGGTTTCGTCAAAACCAGAAAGAAGATGGTGTCGAATGTACACGCACCACCAAGCTGGTCGATACTCCGAGACTCGATGAGTTTGGTTGAAGGTTTAGAAAGGTGTGAGGTTTTGGTTAACGATATGCCACCAACAGACTGGCGAAGGGCAATTATAGAGTATCTGGAGAACCCACAGGGCAACACCGATCGAAGGACCAAATATAGAGCCATAATCTATGTCCTAATGGGAAACGAGTTACTGAAGAAAACTTCAGAAAGGGTGTTGCTAAAGTGTCTGGGGGACACTGATGCGTATTTAACAATCTCAGGGGTACATAGTGGGGCTTGTGGGGCTCACTAGGTCGGCCAGAAAATGAAATGGCTGTTGTGTAGACAAGGGTTTTATTGGCCCAACATGCTTAAAGATTGTATAGATTTTGCGAAAGGTTGCCAGGAGTGTCAAAAGCACGCCAACATCCAGCATGTCCTAGCCAGTGAATTACATGTGATTGTCAAACCATGGCCTTTTCGGGGATGGGCTTTGGACGTAATAGGAGAGATTCGGCCAGCTTCCTCAAAGCAGCAAAAGTTTATCCTCGTAGGAATAGACTATTTCACGAAATGGATAGAGGTCGTGCCTTTGGTGAAGGTGGATCAAGAGGTTGTGATAAATTTCATCCAAAATCATATCTTGTATAGATTTGGGATACCCGAGACAGTCACAACAGATCTAGGTTCTGTGTTTGTGGGGCAGAAGATGCAAGAGTTTGCGGCAGAAACGGGTTTCAAGTTGGTTACTTCAACGCCTTACTCTGCCCAGGCAAATGGTCAGGTTGAGGCAACCAACAAAGTAATAATTGGCTTAATCAAAGAGCACGTTGCAAACAAGCCAAAGAACTGGCATAAAACGCTGAGCCAAGTGTTGTGGGCATGTCGGACATCACCCAAGGCGTCAACAAACTCGACTCCATTCTGTCTAACCTACGGACACGACGCTATGTTACCTGCAGAAGTACACTTACAATCCGTCAGAGTGCAGCAACAATATGAAATTCCTTCGGATTAATACTGGGAGATGATGTTAGACGAGCTTGTGGACTTAGACGAAGAAAGAATGGTAGCATTAAACGTGTTACTACGCCAGAAGGCTCGAGTCGCCAGGGCCTACAATAAAAAAGTCCAGGAAAAAACTTTTGCCGCAGACGACTATGTTTGGAAAGTTGTGTTGCCCATGGATCGACGAGATCAAACGATGGGAAAATGGTCCCCTAACTGGGAATGACCATTTAAGGTGACGCGAGTGTTCAGTAACAATGCATATGAAGTGCAGGAGTTGGGGGCAGACCAACGAGTTTTAAGAGTAAATGGGAAATATTTTAAAAAATACAGACCCATGCTACAAGAAGTTCGCATCAAAACATAAATTTCATTAAGTATAAGGCCAAAAATGGCTTACAAAATGGTGCATTACATTGTATCAATATAAAACCTAAGGGAATTCAGGGAATCTAGCCTTAAAGTCATCAAAGAGGACCTTCTCATGGGTTATTTTGCTCTCAAGAATAATCTTTCGACGTTGCATACGGCTGATAGCGTCCTTAATCTTCATCGCCGCTTCAACATGAACAAGGCCCTGAGCAACTTCGTGGTCGATGGTTTCTTTAGAAGGCAAAGGCTCAGCCGAGTCCAAAGAGGCTTTCTGATGTTCGACCTCAGCTATCCTTTTCGTCAGCTCCATGATTTGGGCTTGATATTCAGATATCTGCTGATCGAAGGCTTGGCGTTTGTTGGAATGCTCTTGTTTTTTGGCTTCGTAGTCTCCAAGTTTCTGTTCACAGACGGAACTAAGATGCCATTCGCGCTTCATGTCTTCGTGAAGAAACCGAATTTGGGCGTCGGTCTGATGATGCGTTGAGAGATCCTTAGCCATTTGAATAAAGAAAGCTTCAAACTCAATTAGATAGGTGGCCATGGAGGCAGGAAGCTGGAACTCAGAGAGTTCACTCAGGAGGTTGAGGACGTCATTGGCTATGTCAGATTCCTCAGCAACGACTGCCAGAAACTGCTCCTAAAAAAGGTAAGACCTCAGCTGCTGAAGTTTGAGATTAAAAGAAGCATCCACTTCTGGGGTGGGGATCGAGGTCGAACTGTTGGGTTGAATCTCTTCAGCCGTCTGTCGAAGCTTGTGTAGCGCTCTTAGAGTTGCAGCTGGGTTTGTGGTTTTGTCCGCTAAGAGTTCCTCTGGAGTAAGAGATTCCTCAGCAGCAGGTGGGGCCTTCTCTGGTTGGTGTTCAGAAATTTGGGGTTTCTCTCCGGCGACGGTGCTCACGGCAGGCGGAGGAATGATAGTGACCTCAGGGAATGTATCATCAGGCTCGACATGTTCAGTTGAAGCAGGAGGTGTCTTCGCCAAGTTCTCCTCATGCACAAGAGAATGAAATTCGTCAGTCTTTTGGGGACTTGGCGTGATGGTTATACTAGCGTTGGGAGCATCTGCGGCCGACCCGATATCACCTTCACCAACAGTGGTCGAAATGACCACATGCTCCTAACAAAAAATAAAATACCAGTGAGTTGAGTCGCCCCCGAGGTCAACTAGGAAATAAATAAGGTCGAATTACCTGCACAAGAGTCGTTGTCTTGGGGAGGACGACAGAAGGAATCATGTCGAAAGCGTCTTCAAGGTTACGCGAAGCAACATGGGCCGTTGTCGAGACGTTGGTTTTTGAAGGTGTCCGCCGCGTTAGAGCCTTTTTCTTCCTCACCAAAGGGGTAGCGGGAGGAGACGCTGGAGCTGTTGCAGTAAAAACCCGGGAGTGAGTACTCTCGTTCGATTCAGTCCTTTCGGGGGACTTTGCCTTCTCAGAAACCTGCGCAGAAATAATATGAGAACCAGGGGTTGACGAAACCACAGAACAAGGAAATAAACACACCTGTACAAGGTTAGCCCTAGGTTTTTTGGTAGGTCTAGTGGAAGTCGACCCAGTAGTTGTTTCCCGTTTGCGCCCCTGAAAGCAACATTGCCGCTCTTTAGTCCAAACTTACAAAAATATATGTATATAAAATCAAGAGTCTAGGATTCACCTTTGTTGAAACTTCATCTGCAGGATCGACATCCACGGTGGTTGACGATTTAGGGATACCAGCTGTAGAAGCAAAGGCGTCGACCACGTTTGCCAGAAAGAGGTTGGGGGTGAAAACTTGGGTTTGGTACTCCAACCACCAAGCATCAAATTCCTGAGTGGTGAAAAAGGAAGGACGGAAGAAGAAAACCGGTAGCTCCAATTGTTGAGAGGCTCAGACAAACCTCATGCAAGCTTTGTGACCAACGTGAGTGAGGCGTCGACCAGACTGGACTATGTCATCAGAATGCCTCACTAAAGGTTTTGGCAACATTTGGCTCAAGTCAAATTGTCGAGCAACCAAATTGGGACAATAGTTCATAAAACCATACGCATTGTTCCCTGTTTCGATACGGAAAGAAATCATGGTAGGAGTAAGAAACGCCTACCATACAGCATTCCACAGTGCAGCAGCCTGAGGTGAGACTCTAGGGAACGGGTTTCTGAACCAGTCGGACCCAAACTTACGCTCCACAAATGGCGCATGTCAGGAACAAAAGAGGAAGTTTCCACAAACATACTCAGATACCTCATGTAGAGGGCTTGTCTTGGAGCTTCTTGAGTAGTCATCAGGGCTAGTCGCAACCCCTCGACAGAACGCGTTTTGTTGAGGATCTCCATCATTGCAGAGGCTGGATATCCCAGTTTGTGCTCCAAGGTGGCGTTGAGCCAATGCTGCAACAACCACATGGGCCCTGAAATGTTTAAAGCCTTAGTGGTTTGATGTAGGAGTTTTAGTCTCATGGCCGACAGGCCAAGAGAATGATAAAGGGAGGCCAACAGGATTTTGGCCAGAGATATTTGTCGGCCTTCATGAATCTGAATGGCAAAGTTAATGAAGCTTTTGGCTATTTGCAGGGAGCCAGGGCAAAACATGTAGTATGATAACCAGAGGGTTAAGAAGGAGATGTGTTCTTCGTCGGAGACTTCTTGGGAGTTTTTGTCATGGTGATCCTCTATGTAGTTTTGGAAACTGGCACGCTCGAAGTCGAAAGCGTTCTCCGTCTCCCAAGTCGGGTCGAAAGTCTCACCCAGTGGCGAAAGGCCAGTAATATCCGCCACATCAAAAAGTGTCGGCGTGAGCATACCACAAGGGAGGTGGAATGTGTTTGTCGATCCTTCCTAAAAGTACATCGACGACAGGAGCAAACAAGGGTTAACCCTCTGGGCAGTCCTGGAGAGCTGGATGGCGTCGAAGATTCCATAATTCTTCCATTTTTGTTGTCGTTTCTCTTCGACCTTGTCGAGCCAAGCGATATAATCCTTGTTACCTGGAGTTGGCATAGACCTGAAAACTCTTGACTTTGGTGCCATGTATTTAAGATCCAAGGTACCCCCTTTTTCAAAAGCCGGTGGAATCGTTTGATCAAAACAAGGGAAGAACTTCTAAAGTTCTTGAGGATTGGGTTTGTTGTCTGGGAACGGACCATGGAAACCATACAGCATATTTTCCACTGCGAATGGAATATCCATTTGACGACACCAGTTGGATATCACCGTTTCGTCAGCTGAAAATGGTTGAGGAAGAGATTGATGTGTTTCCGCTTCTGAAAGGATGTACGCAACAGGGTTGTTGCCAGTGGTTTGAGGGAAGTGAGCGGTAGTTGTTCTTGATGAAGCCATTGGAGAAGAGAAGCGTAAAAGGAGACGAGGAGTCAAGGAATCACGAAGCTATTTAGAGAAAATGAGGGTTTTATGAAAAAGGAGTTGTGAAAGTGAAAAGGGTTTCTACAGAGAATTATTTATAGGACGCATGCAGAAAATGAAAAGTCAAGACTTTCCAACTTCTGAAAATAAGTGGTGTTTTGTGTCAAAGCCCATAACTTGGATGAGACTAGCCATCATGGCGTTTTTCTTGGAAATCGTGGGAAGAGATTGCCATCATCACGTTAGGCGGCGCTTGCCACGTGTTAAGAAAGAAGACAAAAACGGTTTGCAAAAAGGAGAGCCGTCGAAATCGCGTGATATACCAAAAAGCCAGATTTCTCCATCGACACAATGCTCAGTCGAAACTGGCCTTTTGAGGGGGCAATTTGTTGGCACTGGATTTCGACTGGAAGGTATTGTCCAGAACAAGCCGACACAAGAAAGAGGTACAAGGAAGTGTCGAGTCGACACCAGTGGAAAGACGTGTCGAAGGACCGTCGATAAGTCCTGGCGTCGGAAACAAGCTGATGTCGGTTTCAAGGAACGATTGTTTAGGCGGGAAAAAGTTTGAAAATTACAAAACCATGGGAAGTTGAAGAGAGAGTGGGGTGCCATGTGTCAACTTTAGGAATTGTTTGGGCAGACAAACAGTTATTTTTTTAGGCCTATATAAGGCATTGTTTTTTCTATTTTTAGGGTCGCATTTTTTCATATTGTAGAGGGAAAATACTCAAAGTACCAGGCTTAGAGAGAAACGAGTTCACTCCCGCAAACAAATGTATACTTGCGTCCAAATCTCATTTAATGCAATTTATTTTCCTTTTCCGCATATAAGTTAAAGTCTTTACTTCTTTTGTTCTTTTTCCGCTTTGCTTCCCCTTGCACTTCTTTGCCTCTTTTGCAAACCAACTCGCAACCGTTAAGATACTTTTTTCATCACCCAAGTCACTTAAGCGTGACACTTAAACAAACATAAACGCAATACAAACATACGCTTCCAATTCCGAGTTCTGGGATTCGTCTGGCCGGTCCCGCAAGCGAACCTACGACGGAAGGCTAGCGTTTGTTCGTGCGGGCGAACACGTGGCTGAAGACCATGATCGAGGGGAGGTTTATTTAAAATAAAAAGAAATTGATACCTGTTCCATGGCTGAAGACTAGGATCGAGGGGAGGTTTATTTCAAAAGAAACTGAGACCAGTTCCGTGGCTGAAGACTAGGATCGAGGGGAAGTTTTGCCCTTTTATAAGTAAGATTGCTTAGCAAAAGAAGATGGATGAGCAAACATCTACCATTCATAACCACAGTCAAAATTTCGGGTATTCCGATAATTAATCCTCTTTTACCTTGAATGTTCGAATGTCTTCGCCATTCATACCTTTAGGTCCAAGAAGATTAAATAGGGACATATGTCATACCTTAAATTTTGACCACAAGATTTCCCATCATTGTACAAATCATCACCACAATATGGATGTACCTTCATGCCTCATCAATCCTCTCAAAGATTATTGAGCATTCACTCCAATCAAGAATTAGGGTTTTGAGCCCTCTCAGAGTACTCAGACAAAGGATTAGTAAAAAATGGACATGACCCTCAACTTGTCAAGCCTCTAAAACATCCATGAAGGATCAAGAGGTTTCCCACATCAAGAATCAAGCACAAGAGTGCATCATCTCAAGTTGATCAAGCCTCAAGATCATTAGTGTCACCAAATTAGGGTTTTGGTCGACCAAGGCCTCCAGAGGAAAATTTCATCTAGGCATGAGCCAATACTTCAAAAAAATGATTCAAGAAGCTCAAAGGGATCTCATGGATCCAATCACAAGTTCAAAATAGCCTCAGGGGATGCATTCATCAAAAATTAGGAATTAAAGTTTCTTGACCTAATTTGTAACGCCCCAGTTTTTGTCAGTTTTATTTAATCGAGTCTATTTGATTATTTTATTCTTGACTTTTATTTGACAATATATTATTTTTCATCGTTGTTTATGTTTTATCGCATTTTGAGAGCGTTTGGGAGATATTTGAGCTGAGGGGTATTTTGGTCATTTGGGTAGTAGATATTTTATATAAATAGAAAGTGGAGAGAGAAAAGATAGAAAGGAAAAGAAAAAGAGAGAAAAGTGAGAAAGAAGAGAAAAGAAGAACAAGAGGAGAAAAGTGGGAAAATGCTAGAAATCATCAAAATCAACGGTTAGGATTCGAATCGAACGGGTAAGGGTGTGAAATATCGTTATCTTAACTTTGTATACGATTATGTATGGTTTCGTTTCGGTTGTTTTGGATCGTTTTCATATATTTTTCATTTTAGGTCGAAATGAATAAAGTCGATAAAAACCGATGTTTTCACGGTTAGAATTCGAAATAAATTACGTAGTTGTATCTAGGAAGGTTAGGTCGTCGTATAGCGTGCTTTTTATTCGATTTGGTGATGTTTGAAAATTCGGGTTTTTGAAAGGTTGAAATTTAATCGAAAATCGAACGTCGTAGAAATTTCGTTTATGTGTTCTAAATTGTTCTTATGTATTTGTTGGTTGCGCGTATGTGTTTGTTTCGAAGAAAATAATTGAATCGGTCGGATTTTCGGGCAAAATAGCCGAAATCCGTAGCGGCCCGCAGGGCATTTTCTGGTTTTCGGGGAAACTTTGGAAATTCATATCTCTTGAACCGTAAGTCGGTTTTGACCCCCGTTCGAAGCGTTGGAAAGCTAATGAGATGTTCTTTCTAGGAAAAATGGTTTTGAGGTCTAAACCTGGTCCAATCGGAACAGTATTTTCGAAACGTTTCGTTGTGTCCGGCCTCCGGTTTATGTTTTTGCGTTATTTTGAAATATCCATATCTTTTGCGTTGTTTATCCGATTGAGGTGTTCTTTATATGGATGTGAAGCTAAAAATATGTTCTATGATTTAGTGAAGAAAAATGTTATTTTTAGCCGACTTTTAACCGACTTTTCCGGTAAACCGTAAATCGAATTGTTTGGTTATTCGTGAAAACGTTCGGTTGCCGTTTGGCGCAATTGATGTGAATGTATGTGGATTGTGTGTGATGAATGCATGACTATATTGTGAATATGTATGCATGTCAAGAGTGCCATGAGTCATGTTGTATGTGAAGTATCATGATGTGCTTTCTTGCATTGTGGGGTTCTAAGATGAATCCGTTGTAACGTCGTAAGCCTTTTTAGAGGTGGGGGCGATGATTACAAACGATTGTAAGCCTTTTGAGAGGTGGGAGCAATCGGATTGTAAGCCTTTTGAGAGGTGGGAGCAATCCATAAATATTGTAAGCCTTTTGAGAGGTGGTAGCAATGGGTGAACATCGTATGCCCGACGGGGAGTTACACTAAGTAACGAGTGATGGTTCCAATAAGTTCTTCAATTGAACTTGAGATGAAATGAGTCGGTACCGCATTGCATTTGCATAGAGTCGTGAGTCGGTCTCTATAATTTGCATTGGTCATCTTTGTATATGTGCATTGATGAATGAACATGAATATATGTGTTTATGTTGAATGAATGGTGATGAATTGAGATGTATTGGTGATACATGTATTTGAGCATGAATGAATATGCCTATGTGAAGGATGCGTTAATTACGGATTGTTATGCCGTGTATTTGATTTATGGTATATGCTTGGTGTTATATGTATATATACATGCACAGTGATAAGTTGTGGTGAGAATGTGGTATATGTGTATTATATGTTGAGATATATAATTATATGCAACGTTATTATGATAATATTTCTCACCCTTCCGCTGGAATATGCTTTTTATGGCATAGTGCAGATTGCCAGCTTTAGAGGCGTGGAGGCAAGTGGAAGAGTTAGATCTTCGTCTTTGCTTAGGTCTTGGTGTCTGCTCTGATACGTAGTACGGGAGTCGGGGAAACGATTATTTTATTTATGTATATAATTGTTGAATATATTTGGTATTACCTTTATATGGAAAAGTTTCCCAATTGAGGGTAACCTATTTTATGCTATGTATCAAATTTATGAGCAGGGAGTGTGTATTCTTATTTTAAAATATGGCATCCTTGTTTCTGTCAGAAAAATAAATTTTTATTTACTCTGATTTAATTATGTATTATTATTATTCGCGATGGAAAAAGGGGTGTTACATTAGTGGTATCAGAGCAGGTCGGTCCGTCCGACCAAGTTGTTGAGTCAGTTGGTGTGACAGTTAAATACTGTCGTTGTTGTTTGTTCCTTAGTACGTGATATGTTTGTGAAACACTATCAGTGCTTTCTGGTTTTTGGTAATCCTTTGTCTTCAAGTGTGAGATTGAGATAAGTGGGGGAGAAGCTGGAACTTCTCCAAGTTGCTTCTGTTGTGGAGCGTGGGCTCAGTGTGCCGTTGACTGCAAGATTGTAAGTGTGGTTTGGACAGCGTTGTTCCCGGTTCTGGAAGGAAGGCAGAGGTAAGGTTTATGTCAACTAAGGATTTGTGCCTTAGGTAGTTTTGCGCACAGGATGCAAGAAATGCTATTATAGTTTGGTAAAGACGGTTTATGCCCCATCATGATTGTCGGCTGTCTATTGACAAATTGAGGAACTGATCACCCTTAATCTCTTGTTGATAGCAGACGAAAATTATGTTGGATGGAATAGGCGTGTCTTTCTGGCTTTAATAGTGGGTGAAATAAATTGTTTGGAATTAAGGAAATGGTTACAGATTGTTTTGTTGAGTCGATGAAGATTCTAATATCTGAAGGTGAGCCGAATTCAAGGTTTTTGTATGTTGGTCCAGTTGGGAAGTCATTGAGAGAAAACGATTGGGTATCGTTAATGGTTGTTCTCAGAGAGTAGAGTGTGAACTCAAATTGGACGAAGGTGATGATTTGAGGTTTGGATCTGCTAAGTACGTAGAAGAACTTTTAGGACGTGAAACTCAGATGGAAAGAGTGGTTGGAAGACTTACTGGAAAAGGGATTTGTGAGACCAAGTGTGTCGCCTTAGAGAGCTCCAGTATTGTTAGTAACAAACTGGATGGATGATTGAATGGAATAACAAGCATGATGGGTATAATGGTATTGAGACTTTGGAAAGGAAAACTTAGAGTTCTGGTGAGGTTTGAAGTCTTTGGAATTTTAGAGCACTAATGGAAAATTTTGAGAGAACCTTTAGGTATGGATGTAATATTTAAGAGTTCTTTTTGGTTGGTTATTGCTACATGTTGGGATTTATGGAATTTGGACGGTTAAGAGAAGGACTTGTGTATGGATTACTGACAGTGGAGTAAGGTAACGATTGAGAATAAGCGTTCGCTCTCATGGATAGATAACTGGAATGGTTTGATTGAGTTGGAGTGAAATTACAATTGTTTGGCACGTTTGATAAGGATAGTGAATTGTGTGAGTTGAGGCTTTGATCGATTTAATGTGACTGGTTATGGTTGTTATCATCGGAATAGGTTGTTATTTGCTCGGTTAGGCTTGTATGTGAGTCTGGACAAGTTTGGATGAGGTTTGGTTTGTTTGGATATTATAACGTGCAGTGATGTTGTTTGGTGTGAGTAATGCGTCTGTAATGTTTGTGGAGTAGAGGAATCGTATCTTCCATATTTATTTGGATAAGTTCGTAAGGACTTTGATTAAGAACGTTTGAATCTGTTATAAATTCAGAGGAAGAACGGGTAGAGTGTGTGGGATTTGAATTACAAGTATTGAAAAGAGACGAAGCTTTATGCTAAGTTGTTCGAGTGAGAATTTTGGTTGAAAAGGTTAGTTTTCTTGGATATGTTATTTCTGAGGATGGTATTTTTTTGGATTCATCAAAAGTAGATGCAGTTCTACAATGAGAGGTTTCGAAGTTGGTTAAGGAGATTAGAAGCTTTTTGGACTTTAGTTGGTTATTACCGGAGGTTATGGAAGGTTTTTCCAAGTCAGCGTTTTCGTTACTTCGGTTGACTTGCAAAGGGTGAGTCGTTTGCTTTGGATGTTCATTGTGAGGAAAGTTTGAGAGGATTAAAGTAGAAATGGTCTACGGCTCCAGTTTTGATTCTGTGTGATCCTGTTCAACCGTTTGTGAGGTATTGTGATGTGTCTTTGATGAGTTTAGTCAGTGTGTTAATGCAAGAGGGTAAAGTCGTGGCTTATGCTTTACGACAATTGAGGATTCATAAAAGGATCTATACTATTCTGGATTTGGAATTGGTCGCGGTTGTATTGTGTTGGAATATTTGGAGGTATCATCTTTATGGTTCTAGGTTCGAAGGGTTGGTAACCGCAAGCGTTTAGAGTACTTGTTTGGTCTGAAGGAATAGAGTATGAGACGATGAGGATGGTTAGAATTTGTGACGAGTTATGAATGTGGCTTGGATTATCCTTCGGGAAAAGCTAAGGTTGTGCCGGATGAGTTAAGTCGAAGGTTTTATACATGTCTATTTTGATGGTCAGGGAGTTAGAATTATTTGAGCAGTTCAGAGACTTGTGTCTGGTGTGTAAGCTAACATGCAGAGTGCGAGGTTAGGTATATTAAAGTGCACAGTGATTTTTGGCAGAGGTGAGAAAGAGTTAGACTTTGGACGTGAGATTGGCAGACTTGATGGTTTCGAGTAATCAGAGTGTGCAACGGAAGTGTGAGGTGGCACATTTTGTAATTACGTGTGGGACTTGTAAGAGTTCATAGGTTGAACATTGGAAACATGTAGGAGTGTTGAGACCATTGGACGTTTCAGAATGGAAGTGTTAGGTGAAAGGTTTAGATATTCTTCATGGGCTACTATGTAGATGGAGGTTTTGGTTGTATGTTCGATTGGTGAATCGTAGCATGGTTGTAATAAGGTTGTGTGACAAGGATGTTGGTATTCTAGTTTTGTTGATGTTGTTGAGACAATGTGGTGTAGTGGAACTTGTGTTCTTGTTTGTGTTGTTGCCTCGTTCCTATCGTGTTGGTTCGAGTGCGAGTAGCTAATTCCTATGTGGGGAGTTAGGGGAGTGTTACCTAGAGTGAGGGTAACGATCTTGTTGTGTTTCGGTTCAAGAGTGAACCTGTGTGTTGGTATCGTGGTTTTCCTTGAGTTGTGAGTTGGTCGTCAAGTGCATTGTATGGGCTTTGCATCTTGTCGTTGTAGTTGTCATCGTTGTCGTGTCGTTGTTGTAGCTGCGGTTAGCAAGGTGGTTTGTCAGTTTGTGTTATTCGTGGTGTGCTTTTGTTGGCATGTTAGTTTGTTGGTCGGATGCGAGAGTCGTATCCGGAGTTGTTCGTAGCGGTTATATTTTCGAGGACGAAAATGTCTAAGTGGAGGAGAATTGTAACGCCCCAGTTTTTGTCAGTTTTATTTAATCAAATCTATTTGATTATTTTATTATTATATTATTTTATTCTTGACTTTTATTTGGCAATATATTATTTTTCATCGTTGTTTATGTTTTATCGCATTTTGAGAGCGTTTGTGAGATATTTGAGCTGAGGGGTATTTTGGTCATTTGGGTAGTAGATATTTTATATAAATAGAAAGTGGAGAGAGAAAAGATAGAAAGGAAAAGAAAAAGAGAGAAAAGTGAAAAAGAAGAGAAAAGAAGAACAAGAGGAGAAAAGTGGGAAAAATGCTAGAAATCATCAAAATCAACGGTTAGGATTCAAATCGAACGGGTAAGGGTGTGAAATATCGTTATCTTAACTTTGTATACGATTATGTATGATTTCGTTTCGGTTGTTTTGGATCGTTTTCATATATTTTTCATTTTAGGTCGAAATGAATAAAGTCGATAAAAACCGATGTTTTCACGGTTAGAATTCGAAATAAATTACGTAGTTGTATCGAGGAAGGTTAGGTCGTCGTATAGCGTGTTTTTTATTCGATTTGGTGATGTTTGAAAATTCGGGTTTTTGAAAGGTTGAAATTTAATCGAAAATCGAACGTCGTAGAAATTTCGTTTATGTGTTCTAAATTGTTCTTATGTATTTGGTGCTTGCGCGTATGTGTTTGTTTCGAAGAAAATAATTGAATCGGTCGGATTTTCGGGCAAAATAGCCGAAATCCGTAGCGGCCCGCAGGGCATTTTCTGGTTTTCGGGGAAACTTCAGAAATTCATATCTCTTGAACCGTAAGTTGGTTTTGACCCCCGTTCGAAGCGTTGGAAAGCTAATGAGATGTTCTTTCTAGGAAAAATGGTTTTGAGGTCTGAACCTGGTCCAATCGGAACAGTATTTTCGAAACGTTTCGTTGTGTCCGGCCTCCGGTTTATGTTTTTGCGTTATTTTGAAATATCCATATTTTTTGCGTTGTTTATCCGATTGAGGTGTTCTTTATATGGATGTGAAGCTAAAAATATGTTCTATGATTTAGTGAAGAAAAATGTTATTTTTAGACGACTTTTAACCGACTTTTCTGGTAAACCGTAAATCGAATTGTTTGGTTATTTGTGAAAACGTTCGGTTGCCGTTTGGCACAATTGATGTGAATGTATGTGGATTGTGTGTGATGAATGCATGACTATATTGTGTATATGTATGCATGTCAAGAGTGCCATGAGTCATGTTGTATGTGAAGCATCATGATGTGCTTTCTTGCATTGTGGGGTTCTTAGATGAATCTGTTGTAACGTCGTAAGCCTTTTGAGAGGTGGGGGCGATGATTACAAACGATTGTAAGCCTTTTGAGAGGTGAGAGCAATCAGATTGTAAGCCTCTTGAGAGGTGGGAGCAAATTTATCTGGACCACAAAATAGGGTTTTTGAGAAAAAAGTCAACCCTATCTTTGACTTTGACTAAGTCATGATCTCAAGCCTTGGGACATGATTCAAGACACTCTAAAACACCTATGTAATCCATCCATTAGGTTTGAATTAGGTCAAGAACTTGATTTCATAGAGAATCACAAAGTTTGAAATTCATCTGACAAACAGTCAACTGTGCCAAAAAACCAAGTTTGACTTTTGAGATTTCTTGACAAACATAACTTCTTTAAGTCAAAAACAATGTTAACTTATGGTTTTGATCATCATTCATCAAGAAAAATCAAGAAAAGTGCGGTTACTTGCAAAAGGGACAACCTTAAGAAACTTGAATTTTCACTAAGTCATGGAAAAAAGTGATTTTTACCCAACTTTGCAAGACCATAACTTGTGATCCAAGTAACCTTTTTCTTCCATCCAAAGCTCAAATGAAAGCTCTCATTACATACTTCAAGATTGTCAACTACAACATATTCCAAATCCTCATGGATTTTGAGTTATGGATTGATCAAAATCACAAAAAATGAAAAATGGACATTTTTCCAACACTTAGTAAAATTTTTGGACAGAATCTGTTTTGTATTTTCACCAACTTTGAGGCCAATTTTTATTATTATCCAATATTATTCAAGACTAAAGTTAAACATCAAAGTTGAAGTATGATGTAGGGACTTTCCAAAAAGTACAAGAGCCTTCCATGTTTCAACTTAAGCAAGAAGTTATAAACCTCAAAAAATGGCATTTTTCACCCTGCCTACACAACAACATTGGTACATAACTTGTATCCCACGATTTCTTGAGCCAATTTTGGACACTTGCATCATTGAATTTCTGTCCAAAATCAACATGAATGATGAAAAATCTAATCACAGGGCCACCAAGTCAAAAATTTAATCCCTTAGGCATGTGGCATTCAAGGTTCATTTCCAAAAACTCAAACTTTGTCATGAAGCATTGAATGGATGCATAGAGCTGGCATGTATCAGTCCACAACATTGTAAATGATTCAAGATTAGTCCAAGAATTAGAAGACACTACGCCAAAAATATGATTAGACAGCACCAAAAAGACAGCGGTTTTATGCAAAAGCGCTGCTAAAAAGAATAAAAAAATTTCGCTAAAAAAAAGCGCCTTAAAAGAAAGGCTTTAGAAAGCGCTTTACAAAAGCGCTGTAAAAGAATGTAAAAGAGTGCCACCTTAGACAGCGCTTTTCCAAAAAGCGCTGCTATAGGTATCACTTTAGAGAGCGCTTCTAAAAAGCGCTGCTATAGGTATCACCTTAGAAAGCGCTTTACAAAAGCGCTGTAAAAGAATGTAAAAGAGTGCCACCTTAGACATCGCTTTTCCAAAAAGCGCTGCTATAGGTATCACTTTAGAGAGCGCTTCTAAAAAGCGCTGCTATAGGTATCACCTTAGAAAGCGCTTTCAGAAAGCGCTCTAATAGGGCTCAATTTCTTTTAACTTTAGAAAGCGCTTTCTAAGGAAAAGCGCCCTCTAAAGTCATTTACTAATTAAAATATAAAACAATTCTAAACATTTTCAGAGACAGCGCTGTATTTGTTGTTTGGCACAATTATACTGAAAAACATCAAGAATCACAAAAAATGGCAAAAGGGGGTGTCGAACCCACGCCCTTTAGGTAGGGAAAGGAATTTTAAATTATATTAATATATCAAATTATATTTAGTATATTTAAATTATATATTTTAACTTATTTAAATTATACTTAATATATATAAATTATATTAATATATAATTTAAAATATACTTTAAATTATATTAATATATCAAATTATATTTAATATATTTAAATTATATTAAATTATATTTTAATTTATTTTAAATTATATTTTAAATTATTTAAATAATATATTTAAATATATATGTTTTAAATACAAACATTTTAACTTATTTAAATTATATTTAATATATATAAATTATATTAATATATAATTTAAAATATATTAATTTAAAATATAATTTAAATTATATTAATATATCAAATTATATTTAATATATTTAAATTATATTTAAATTTATTTTAAATTATTCAAATAATATATTTAAATATATATGTTTTAAATACAAACATTTTAACTTATTTAAATTATATTTAATATATATATAAATTTTATTAATATATAATTTAAAATATATTAATTTAAAATATACTTTAAATTATATTAATATATCAAATTATATTTAATATATTTAAATTATATTAAATTATATTTTAATTTATTTTAAATTATATTTAAAATTATTCAAATAATATATTTAAATATATATGTTTTAAATACAAACATTTTAACTTATTTAAATTATATTTAATATATATAAATTATATTAATATATAATTTAAAATATACTTTAAATTATATTAATATATCAAATTATATTTAATATATTTAAATTATTTTAAATTATATTTTAATTTATTTTAACTTATATTTAAAATGATTTAAATAATATTTTAAATATATATGTTGACACCTTATTTTATATATTTATGGAGTGAGTATAATCAATGGATGAGGGCGTAGTACCGCTGGTCAAGGAGGTTTGTGTGTTTGTTTGCCATGCTTTGAGTCTGGGGTTCAAATCCCCCTCGCCCCAGACTCATTTTTATATTTTTTGACATTTTCAGGTAAACCTTAGACAGCGCTTTCTAAGGACAAAACGTTGTTATAAGCCTTCTAAAAATAGTCTTTAGAAAAGCGCTGTCTAAAGTTTAACCATATAATTTAAAATATCTTAATTTAAAATATACTTTAAATTACATTAATATATCAAATTATATTTAATATATTTAAATTATATTAAATTATATTTTAATTTATTTTAAATGATATTTAAAATTATTCAAATAATATATTTAAATATATATGTTGACACCTTATTTTATATATTTATGGAGTGAGTATAAACAATGGATGAGGGCGTAGTACCGCTGGTCAAGGAGGTTTGTGTGTTTGTTTGCCATGCTTTGAGTCTGGGGTTCAAATCCCCCTCGCCCCAGACTCATTTTTATATTTTTTGACATTTTCAGGTAAACCTTAGACAGCGCTTTCTAAGGACAAAGCGCTGTTATAAGCATTCTAAAAATAGCCTTTAGAAAGCGCTTTAGAGAAGCGCTGTCTAAAGTTTAACCTTAGAAAGCGCTTTAAGAAAAGCGCCCTCTAAGGTCTTTAAGTCTCCTTACTTTAGAAAGCGCTTTTTAAGGAAAGCGCCCTCTAAGGTCATTTATTAATTAAAATATAAAACACATTTCATTTCATTTTCTGAAACTGCTTCTAATCAATTTCTTCTCTCGACCCTTGCTCTTTTTCTTCTCTGCTGAAACCCTTGCTCTCTTTCTTCTCTGCTGAAACCCTTTGCCATTGCCGTCGTTCATCCGCCATTGTCGTCGTTCATTCGCGGTTGCCGTCGTTCTGCTGCCGTCGTTCATTGTCGTGACTTCACTGCTGCCGTCGTTTTGCTGCCGTCGTGACGAAGAAGAGGTACATTGTTGTTGCTGTTCTTACTTCTAACATTGTTCGTTGTTGTTGTTCTTGTCATCGTTATTGTCAATCGTTCTTGCATGTTACTGTTGTTCGTTGTTGTTCGTTCTTGTCATAATGTAAAAATGTTTCTTACCACCACCTGCAACTTCTTCTTCTTTTTTTTTTTAAAGAAACGTAAAACAACATTTTTGTTGATGTTTTTTGTTTATAAATTTATTTCTCTTGATTTTTAAACTATTATTGTTGTTCTTGTTTGGTATATATAATAAAATATGACCCTGCAGTGAAAGCTAGAGTTTCTGTGTAGAATGATGATAAAATTCGAATATTTTGTGTAGGATTACTATTGACCTCTCCTTTTGGTACCTGTTACTAACAAGTATCAATTTCTTGTTAGAATTAGAAACTCAGAATCTTATCATTCTTTTATAAGGGTGTTTGTTTATTTACTTGATACCTGTTACTAACAAGTATCAATTTCAGTGTTTATTAATTATTTTTCTTTTCCTTTTCAATTTTCACTTTAACTTGCTTAGGCTATGTAAGTTGTAAGTATTCATTAACAGTGAAGTGAGGGTGTTGGTAAGAAACACTTTTGCTTTATGAGTTTATATTTCTTGGTAGTATGTGTGATGAAAGGGCTAGGTAAGAAACTCTTTTGCTTTATGAGTTTATATTTGTCATTTAATTTTTGTTTTTTTCTTTCTTACAGGTAAAATGTCTAATAACCAGGAAGACACCCACAAGACACAAGATACACAGGAAGCTCAGAATGAAGCTTCAAATTTAGAACATGAAATAAAAAGAGGAAAAACCATTATGAAGAGAATCATCCGTGCTAGAGATAAAGGGATGAGATTTGATGTACATTGGAGTGACCAGAACCAACTAGTTAAGCCTAACGGTTCAATGTTATCTTCATACATTGGTTCACTTGTCCGTCAGCACATTCCAATCACTAGTGATAATTGGAGGAGTAAATCGTTGGATGCCGGTAAAGAAAAGATATGGACTGAGATACAGGTACTTACCAAATATGATTGATGTTATTAGATTTTTGTTGATGATTAAGTCTTTAATTTACTTATACTAAAACACTTTATGTTTATATGTGTATGTTTTTTCGTAGAGGTCCTTTAATATTGAAGAAAGTCTGCAAAAGTATTGTCTTCAATTGGCCGAAAAGAGACACAGAGGGTTTAGAACCTTATTATCAAACAAATATCTTAGGGATGAGAACAAAAATTTTGTTGAAGCAGAACTTCCACCGTTGTATGCGGATGTGATTACACCGCAAGAATGGGGCATTTTTGTAGACAAACGGAAAACCGAAGAATTCAATGTAATGTTGTCTTGTCATGTCTATTGATTGTATTATATATGTGTTTCATTAGTTTGTTTTGATATGACTTAAAATTTTTTATCCAGAAATTGAATGCCATTAATCGCAAAAGAGCATCAAACCCCGCGTATCCATACAGAAAAGGGCGTTTGGGATATGCACGATTACAACAAAAATTGGTAAGTATATATTAATGCTATGATTTTATTAATTGCATTATTGTGTTATAATTGATGAACTTATTATTTAACTAAATGTGTAGTTAGAAGAGTCTAAAAGTGAAGAATCATCACTTCCGGACCATGTTTTGTGGAAGGAAGCTCGCGTGGGTAAGGGTGGAGCTGTTACAGAAGATGTTCAGCATGTTTATGAAGAATGTGAAAGTATAACATTATGTCTCAAAGTTAATTGAAATTTTATTAAATTATAATTAATTTTTAATCCCCACTAATAATTTTCGATATATCAATGAATTTCAGGAGAATCTATCTAAATCCATACCCGTAGGTGAGGATGATTGCAGGAGCATTCTTAGTCGAGTACTAAATGTTCCTGAGTATCCCGGTCGGGTGAGAGGTAAAGGATTTGGTGTGACTCCATCATCCTTGTATAAGAAATCAAAGAAAAAAAATCCCACCACCCAAGAAATCATGCAAACTGTGATGGCACTACAAGCGCAAGTCCAAGCATTGCAGCAGGATAAAGAGAGAGATGAGGCGGAAAGGCGCGGTTCCGGTTTGAAAGATGCTAGTGCGAAGCTAGTATCAATTCTCCAATTAAAATTCCCGAGGTAATTAGCACATATTTATTTTAATTAAATTAACACATTTATTTTATTTGACCTTTATACATATTAACATTTACATATTTATTATTGCTTCAGGGCATTTCATCTTGCCAGCTGTATTTGTCGTTTTCGACTTATCGCATGGTTGGCAAGGGAAAAATGCATAACTTTGCGGGAGCGTTACTTCACCATTATCGGCTCCCACAAGGTTATCTGAAAGTGTCGGTTGATATCGATTTAGATACGGATGCGTTACTACCGATACCAGACTCGGTTTCAGAGGTTACATTGTTGCGGGATGCAATAGGTTCGTTTGTTGCATGGCCGTTAGACCTCATTTCCATAGGTGATGAGGTATGTTGAAAACCATTATGAATCTCTTAGTATTCAAATGTCAATTCTGAACGATTATGAAAATCATTTGGAACCATTACTTACATTTTTTTTACATGGTAATGTTAGACTCCTACAAAATCCGCAGCAAAGAATAAAGGGGTTTTGCTACAAAACGAGTCTGTTGAATCACACAAAGAGGTAGCTTTTAAGTGCTATTCTATTATTCGAATTCATGATTTTCTACTTTACCTAACTTATATGATTGTTAGGTTCCTGCTCAACCTTCACAACAGACCGGCAAGAAAAAAGCTCCTACATGGACCGTGAAGGAAAAAAGACCTCACTTTCAGACGTGTCTAGAAACACTTTTGTCAATGTCAAATTTGATGGAAGGTGCTATTCGTCAAATCAACATGGACGAAGGTGTTTTTGGTTTTCCTCATTTCGAGATAATCGGAAAAGAGGACATGGAGCAGGTTTTCAATCATACTGAATTAGGCATCGGTGTTATGCATTCATACATCTGGTACTCCAATCAATCTATTATTTATTTAGTTGAACAATTTATTTACACATTTCAATGATAATAGTCTAATGTTTATTATGTTTTTATTTAAGGTGCATGTATGAAAAATTCATCCGGGGGACGGATTTGTCAAACAAATTCCGTTTCTTCTCTTGCAGCCTTGTGAATGCACCGAGAATTGGTATGAATGCAATTGAAGTAAGAGACCACTTACTTGAGCGATTTACGGCCAACAGCACAGAATGTCTGTTTCTTTTACCGTATAATACTGGAAACGGGTAAGATTTTCATTATAATTTCATTCTAATCTTTAATTTGTATCTTTTGCGTAGAAATTATCCATCTAAACTTTTGTTATATTTTACAGTGGACACTGGTTGTTGGTTTCCATTAATCCTATAACATAAGTGGTCTATTATCTTAATTCATTGGATACTGATTGGTCCACATATCAGAATATGAAGGATGTGGTTGACACGTAAGTGAGACTGTTTGAAATATTTGTGTGTATTTGTATATCTAATTATTTCTGTGACATTGTTCTAAGTTTACATATTTCTTTTATAGAGCTATACTACTATACCGTGCACAAAGAGAGACTCGAGTAGCACGGGATAGATCAACCAATATTACATGGGTCAAAGTGGAGGTATATTAATTTTCACAATATTAGTGATGCTACTTAATAACAAAAAACATATATATATATTATTTCTTATTTGTTTGTCTATGTGTAGTGCCCTCGTCAGCGTAATGGCATAGACTGCGGGTACTTCGTTTTGAGGTTCATGAGAGAAATCATTCAAATGGGACAATTGGAGATTCCTATTAGGGTATGCATGGTTTTATAACTTAGGATTTATTTTAATATTTATTGGATATGTCATATAATTTATTATTTTTAACTAAATAATGCGCATTTTGTTTTGTTATGTAGTATTTCGAAGATATGGCGTGTTCTTCTTACACAAGGAAACAATTGAATTATATTACGGAAGAATTGTGCGAATTCTTTCTTCTAAGAAGAATTTTTTGAATGTATAGTTTATGAATGTAAATTTTAGTTTTGTGAATATAAGAAAATTCTGTTGCAAGAAAAATTCTGTTGTAAATTTTGTGAATTCTGTTAATGTATATGAATTCTGTTGTTGCAAGAATTTTGTAAATTTTGTGAATTCTGTTGTAAGTTTTGGGAATGTTAATTTTATTGAAATGTATATATGAATTTTGTTGTTGCAAGAATTCTATTTCTTGAAATGTATAAGAATTCTGTTGTTGCAAGAAATTATATAAGAAATGCTGATTTGAAACTATGCAGGTTTCTGCATAAAAAAAATGGCTAAAATGGGATTTTTTATACGTAGAAAAAACCAATAAAATTATAGGTATACTTTAGAGAGCGCTTTTAAGGAAAAAGTGCTCTCTAAAGGGGACTTTAGAGAGCGCTTTTAGGGAAAAGCGCTCTCTAAAGGTATATAAAAAAATCATTTTCAGTATACATTAGACAGCGCTTTCAAAAGCGCTGTCTAAAAGCACCTTTAGAGAGCGCTTTTTCATAAATAAAAAAGCGTCGTCTTTACCTACGACAGCGCAGGCTTACACAGCGCTTTTATAGGGAAAAAAAAGCGCCCTCTTTTCCCTCTTTTCCCGTAGTGAGACCATAGGCCTGCAAGATTGACTCAAGTCAATGGCTAGAGGAGACTTTAGCTACATGACAAAACTCGATAGATAATAGGGTGATCTAGCCCCCAATCACTATTTCTCTAAAAACAAACTTGTTCTACTATAAATAGGGACCCTTTCTGGTCAGTTTGAGTACACCAAAGCATAACAACACATGCTCTTTTTCATTTCACTCTCAAAAAACCAGAAATTGCTTCCTTTTCAAGTAACATGTGAATTTTGCAATAGGAAGCAATTCTATCAAAACCAATGTTGTAGACACATCATATACATCATATGTGAGATATCCAAATACTTCCCACACATCTGTAATCTCAGAATCACAAAGCTCCAAATCAAACTCAGGCCTATTTGCAGTTGAATTGCCAAAAGGTGATCCAGGTTGTTTAAATCCATTCCAAGCTTCCAAACACCTTACATAAGGTCCATTGAAGCTGTCCAGGTCATCAAACAACATATGTAACACCTCCAACACACAATTCGATTTCTTCTTGCAAGAGGTAAGCCTGAACTCTCAAACTCTATGATCCATGCATCATAAATGTGTTTTCAAGTTACAAACATGTTTCTGCACTTATGTAGAGTGTTTCCCCCTCAATCAATTGCTTTGTAGCTATCGTGTATAGGATTTCAAAGTGTTCTTGCAGAAATTAGGGTTCATACGTTCATCACTTGATTTCTCACTCCACACTAAAAATAAATGCAATTAATTGGTACCATTGGAATCCTTGTTCAAAAACGAGTGAGATTGATATTTGAATCGTGCAAAATCATTGAGTAATTAGAGAGAAAAGTGAGGTTTTGCAAATCGTCCATGGCGCGGGCACGAGGAAAAAGAAGGTGACCGTTGGCGCCTTTTTCAAATTATTTTGAATTTTTGAATTTTTAAGTTATTTTCTTAATTGATTTCAAAAATTAGAGTGTAAGACCCAACCCCTCTTTGTACATAAATAATTTTAGGCCTCTGCTATAGTATAAGTCCCACAATGTCTTTCGGTATCGCAGTGCGATCAATGTTTTCAAATAAGTCATCTGAGCCTCTCCATGAGTATAAGCCCCAATCCTTTGTACATAAACTTTGTTTTTAAATAATAAACAACTCCCATGGGCCTCTCCTTGAGATGTAAGCCTCATACCTCTGTTTTAAAAATCATCTGTCTGTTTTCAATTGGTACTAAGAGGAGCATTATTCCCGGTGAAACTGCTCTTAGACCACTTGGGCCTCCCTTTGAGTTATAAGCCCCAAAATTTCTTTTCTTTGAAACAAATTTCTTTTAATTCAAATTCAAATTCAAATTTTTCTCAAAACTTTCTTCAATTTCTTGAAACCCTAATCATACAGTTAAAATCATACAATCAATCACAATACACTTGGGCCTCCTCTCAGAGTGTAAGTCCCAACATCTTTTAAATTTAATGCATATTTGTTTATATACATGTCAATTCATTTTTTTGTATATATTCTTGTGCATATTTGTTTAGAATTTCCCCAGCAGTTAGGTCTACACATAGGTCAAACCAGTGGTTACTTTCTAACTTAGTCTAAACTAGTTCCTTCATAGGAAACTCTCTCAATACAGTCTGCCTCCTATTGGCTTATTCAATATGGAACAGAGAAATACATTATTCATGGTGAAACTTTTCTCAAGACTGTCAAAACTTATATATAAATATATATATATATATATATATATATATATATATATATATATGTACAATAAATTCATTTCCAGAGAGAGGATTAATTCCCGGTGAAGCCTCTTTTAAATTTCTTCAAACCTTAGATCTGTTCAACAAAGAAAGGATTATTCCCAGTGAAACCTTTCTTGAAAATTTCTTTGGCTTGGACCCACAGGTTTCCTAGAAGTATCCCCAACCTCCTCTTGGGCTTAGTATGAGGACTAACAGGCTTCTTAGAAGTTCCCCAACCTCCTTTTGGGCTTAGTTCAAGGACACAAAGGCTTCCTAAAGGCATATATAGAAATTAGTTATCTCTACTAGTTCAATCCCCAAGAGACTCAAAATTCCAGAACATCATACCATTCTAGGGTTGATCTTCATCTCTTAAACCAACAGCCTCCTCTTGGGCATCATACAAAGACCCCTCTCTACACCAGAGCCTACCACTTCTTAAGAGACTTGGACAGTCTCAGCCTCCTCTTGGGCTTCATTCAAGTAAACTTAGAAATTTTCATCTCCTTTTGGATCTCACACAGAGACCCTCAAGTTTCCTAAAAGCATAGGAAAAACCCTGATTATTTTACCCATACCCCAGTCTCCAGAAGAGTAAAAAACCTCTAAGGTTTTCCAACTCATCTTTAAACGCTCCTGACACCCAACAAGGTTTAAACTTTCACCTTAAAACATCTCAGCCAAGGTCAATTGACCATCAACAAATCCACAATGAAATCAGAGCCTCATGGCATCTGGTACTTCAACTCTTCCCTAATTCTCAGCAAGACTAAATCCATTTGGATTCTCCCCCAACATAATTTGGACCTGCTCTTGGATTTCAATAATCTTCAGCAAAAGTCAGCCTCCTCTTAGGCTTCATATAAGAATTTCCCTAGCCAGCCTCAATCTTGGGCTTTGTACAAGACAGATAAAACCCTCCCCAGTGGAGTCATTTTCTTTTAGCTTCAACCTTGGGCTTTGATCAAGGCAGACAAAAATCAACATCCCCTCAGATGAAACCATAAGTCCTCTCTGCAGGAAGACATATCTTCTAAACATCACATATCAAAACAAACAATCAAAACCTTTTTCAGATAATTGTTGTTAGTGACACACTTGTTGATTCAAATCCAAGCTGGAGTCATTCCCTTATCCTGGCTATACCCACTCTTTCATCTAACTGTTGTAAGAAGCAAGCCTCTGGATACTATACATACAAGCCAATGTCCTTCTCTTAGCATGAAAGACTCATAAGGAAAAAGTGGCATTGCTCTACACTGAGTTAAAGCTTTCTTCCTTCATGACATCACCCTTATAAAGGAAATTATGGCATTACTGGATTCCTCATATCCCAGTTAAAGTAATTTCCCTTATAACCAATTTCTCAACATTTGTGATGAATATGTGAGATATCTCCCTTTAGAGATGACAAATTCTCTCTCAATCACCCTTTTAGCTTCAATCTTGGGCTTTGAACAAGACACAATTATTCAGCTAGCTTCAATCATGGGCTTTGAACAAGACATCAAATATCTTTCCTCTCATAGAAATAGGAGGAACTACGATTGCTATGATTTCCCAAATCTCTTTACGGGAATACGTAGGCATAAGATTACGAAATCTTAGCGAGCACATAAATCAAAAGCTTTTGGTCCAGTATCTTCCCAAAAACAACAGAAAACTTGAAAACAACAAAAACATTCTCTCAACACTCCCAAAGGAGAAACTTTCCCAATCCACATCAGATAAACACAAGAAAGCATTTCAAGTTAACAGAATTACATGCAAAAGAAGGTTCCTATGGATTACCATAGATGCCCTGGGTGTTAATAGCTTCCCTTTGTATAACCAGACCCCGATCCCTGATCTCTTAGCATTTGTTAAAGAAAATATTTGCGTGCAGGGTTAATTTAAAATATCTTCCTATTCCTTAACCAGCTTCATATGATAAATACAGAAATCAGAAAGTAGCACCTAAATCATTTGCGGTAAGGTGGTCGCGTCACTAGGGAAAAACCGGCGGCTACAAACGGTTATAGATATCTCTGATTATCATTTGACTCAAGATAAGGTACAGAGGGTTATTGTAGCAAATCATAGGGATGATTATGCTAGCCTTGGATATTATGTTTTTAATGTGGCTGAAGGACTGCAAAATAAAAGAAGAAAAACCTTCAGAGAGGCATTTGAAAACAGATGGAGTCAAGGGTGGTTGAAAAAATCATACTTGTAGGCTTGTTAAATTATCTAGGCAGAAAAGGGTAATTGGGAACAAGTGGATGCAAGTTACGAGATCAAGATTCAAGGGTTGCTTGAATTTGATCAAAGTTATTGATTAAAGTTTTAACTTGGTAGAGAGTAGTAATGTTGTTGATTGTTAAATTGGTATCAACACGATTTAAAGTAAAGGTGGAGATTGTTGTAAATGTGCCTTAAAACCTTTGTTGATGAAGAGAAAGAAAACATATTTTGGAGATTGCATTTACCACAAAAATCGGAAGTTTTAGAAAGTCGAACAAAAAGTCGAGGAAAAAAAATCATACGGTGAATAGTGATATCCGTACGGATGAATGACGGTGAATAATGTTGTCCGTATGGTGAATAGTGTTTTCGAGTTTTCGGGTTTTTTCGATTCAGTCAATGGATCCATGTGATTTTGGGCTTTGTTTGTTGGGTATTTTCTATTATAAATATGTATATCTTATATGCTTGGTGTGTGACAATCTTACACCAACAAGGGAGAGCAAGAGGTTTAAAGGTATAACATAGGGTTTCAGCTATTCACAAGGAAAACCTTAGAAAAGCAAAGGTTTAGGGAAACCTTTAGATTTGTTTAAGGTTATTGTGAGACATTGTTACACCTTGGGTTTGAGTGATTCATATATTGAGAGTTGGAGAGGTTAGGAAACACTTGGGTAGAAAATAGGGTTGTTCTTGGGAACCTAAAGACGAAGACTATTTTCTTGTAACTCATCTGTAATCTCTTGTAACAAATTTCTGAGTATAGTGAATTGGAGAACTGCTCTCTCTCCCAGAGTAGATCGTTTGAGTGAACTGGGTAAACAAACCGTTAGTTTTTTCTTGCCTTATTCTATTATATTATCTGTGTACGGATTATTATTTCTGAAGACCATTTATTTTGGTTGCTATTGTTCTTTGCCTCACAAATTGATATTGTATTTTGTAGTAATTCACAACAAGATTCACAACAAAGTCAAAGTACAAAGAGATCACGTACATAACCAACTAAAAGTCAACCGTGTAGCTAATCTGCAAAACTAAAATAATTGTCTCAGTTCTGTGCTTTCTTACATCATTACATTTGATGACATCAATGATGTGGCTAAAGATAGAAATTTTAGCTTTTGGGCTATTGCAACTTTACTTTGATTTGACAAAGAGTCTTGGAATTGGTTCAGACACAGTTAGATTCTGAAGATAATCAACATCATCAATTGTATTCCAATTTGTTCTATAACACGATACCCGAAGTTAGAAGTGTGTTGCAAGTAGCTAGCTTGGGTGTGCAGGGTCGTGAGAATGAATGAAGATTCCTGATATGGCTTACGCTATTGCTTCTAGATATAATGTCATATTGGTTTCGTTGTCTATGAAGTTTAACATCACATTCTCCCCATTCGTGATACCATCATTGTCGCTCCCGGGATTTTCATCCAAGTACAAACGCGAAAGTGACACCGAAACAGAGTCGCCAGCAATGTGTATTTATCCCAAGAGAGGGAAAGGAAACACTGCATAAACCTGAAGGAAAGGATATAGCATGGTCTTACAACCAAGAGAACTGGGTTCGAGAGTCGGTTACGCGCAGGGAAGGTATTAGCACCCCCACGCGTCCATCGTACCCGATGGGATCCACGCTTGCTTGCCTCGATCAAAGGGTGAAAAGAAAAGATACTGGAAAAGAAAGGAAAGGGAAAGATAAACAAATGTAGGGAAAATAAAAGAAGTGCTCGAATGGGCCCTACTCCACTACCTACGTATCTCATCGGGAACATGAGAATCAGAGCGACGTAGTTCCCTTCACATAAGGAAAACTGTTTGTCTTTTTTAGGGAACGGCTAACGCTCTAGCTCAGGTGTTGTAGGCTCGCCAAATCGAGTGTGTTACCGTCTTGCAAGAGAACGAGGAGAAGCACGTTCGTACGTCGAGAGTGAGTGAGATGAGAAGAGAATTCTCGAAGGCAAGACGTTATTGTTTGTTTTTGTCTTTTAGAAAGAAGTGTTTTGATTATTTGGTGTTTTGTAACATACATTGTATTTAAGTCCCTCATGTAAGATCGAATGCCTCGCGTATCGACCCAAGACGGGACGTATGCTAAACATTCGAAGAACGTGAAAAAAGACCCCTCACTATCTCATTCTCACATGAAAGGCTCAAATACAATATTTGTTATGCCTTTATTAAGTGTTTTTTACTTTTGTTTTGAGATGAGAAGAAGAGACTCAAATGAGAGCAAAAAGTGAAAACTAAAGGGACTAAGACTCACCCTAATGTTATCCTACATGGATGTTCCTATGGTTAATGTCGTTTGAGAAACCTAATCCTAAAAGAAAGGAGAAGAAGAGCAAAAGAAGCAACTTACTTCCAAGATGGAAGTTAAGTTGATCTTAAAGAGGGATGAAGAAGTTATTCAAGGAAAGCATATAAATGTTCATCATGATCACAAGTTGAATTATTAAAAGAAATAAAAGAAGATGAAGGAAAGAAGTGCATGTGGAAGCATATCCACACACTTACTTACCCTTAGAACCTACATGAAAAGGTTAGTTCAAAAACTATTTACAAGAAATCCTAAGTAAGAAAACTTGGTCAAACAAGCCAATGGAAAGAAATAATTAAAACAGCAGCTATTACAGCCCACATGCAACAAAACAGCAGTACATTCAGCTTCATATACCAAACAGCAAACAACAGCTCATGTTCAGCATACAAAATGGGTGTAACAAGCATTTGACAGCACATACTACAGCATATATGTGTATAGTCAGCAATGAAAAATCAGGGGCAACATGCATTAACAAACAATTTCAATCATGAACAACCATTATCATGCATCAAGTCTTGCACATTCATCAAAACAATATGATCACAATCACATTACAAATCATGGTGAACAATCCTTGAAATCAAACATGTTATAATGAAAATTACAAAAGAATACACATTGTCAAGAATATGAGCAAGTCAAAAACAAGTATACATCTCTTGAAACGGAAAGCAAATGAACATACGCATAGTAATTCCAGCAACATAACATCAATTAGCAATTAACAAGCTCCATGTGTGTGCATTATGTGATCGTTGCATCAATTAATCCACAACGCAAACACAGACATTCATCGATTAATAATCAAAAGCCGCGTGTTGAAAAATCAAGTTCATACCGTGGTGTGAGTTAAAATAGCTCAAAAATAATCCACCAATCATCAATGCATTGATCCATGAAGTTTAAACATGTTAAGGACCTCAAACAAGCAAGAAAATGTACAAAAATACACATTCTGTCCCAGAGTAACCGGTTAACAAACAGTGAGTAACCGGTGACTTAGTTAAAAATCAAACAGTTTACGCAAAAATACACATGTTAACCAGTTACTCTGGGTCAGTGGCCAAAAAAACCAGTTTCAAAAGCACTTTTCAGCAGCAAATCACTTCTTCAAACTTCCAAATGAACATGTAATCAATTAGGCACGAAATTACATTGAATTACAATCAACAAACATCAATTGGATTCAATTAATAACCACACCAAGAATCATATTCAAGCATATGAATCCAAATCAAAAATCCACAAAGATCTACATCGAATAAGTTGCGAATAAGCTAAAACGAGTGGAGACTTAGAGAAAACCAACCTACAAAGCGGAGACTTGCTTTGGTAATTGTTGCAAAGTAATCTTGGTGCAAAGAATGAAAGAAAACCAGAGATTCTTCAATCAATAGCAGAAACGCGTCGAAACCGAACGAAATCGCGAGAATCCACCAAAATTGAACTTGCACCAAAATAAATGGTGAGAAACCTTTGGATTGAAGAAGAACAAGCTGAAATTCCAGAAAATCCAACCAATGCAAACAAAGAGATGAAGTTTAGCTCAAGAATTAATCACTTTTCAATGTAAAAAGTGATTATTCTTCAAGAAATAAGAGCTTTTGTGTGTGGTTTTGGAAGAGAGAAGTAGAAGTTGTAGCAAATTGAAGAGAGAAATGAGAGAGAATTGAGAGTGAAATGTGAGAAATTTTAGAAAATGGTTCAAGGTCCTTGAAAATGAGTGAAGCATCTCTTAAATAGATTTTAGGTTTGGAGTATGAGAGGTTTGGAATGAGGTTTGGGTTTGGAGCTAGGGTTGGAGTTAGTTAGACTCAACTCACCGAGTCAAGTTAGTTAACTCGGTTAGTTAGGATCAACTCGGTAATAATCCCAAGATGAATTTCAACATCCAAAGGTGGAGATGCCTGAAAAATAAGGAATATGGTGCACTTGATTTGAATTGAAGCACTAGAATCAATGCCCTTGGAATTGAATTGAATTGAAATGTCTAGAGATGTCTAGAATATTCCATTTGCTGCTATAATGCTTTGTAGAATCAAAAACCCAAGTGTGCAATGAAGCTGTCATGAAAAAGCAGCAGAATATGCAAAATTTGCCTGTGTTAATCGGTTAACATAATTACACTGTTTTTGTGTTAACCGGTTACTCAAGCCAAAAAATGCCCATTTTGCTTGAAAAATGATGCTGGGTCTCCGGTTTCGATTCTCTACTCCACGCTTTGATAGATATCCATAGAATCCCCAATTTCTTAATCAAATCTTCACCAATGATCATATTTGACTTAAATAAAAGGAATGTGACCTTAAAAAGTTAGGAGTTGACCTTTTTCTTCTGCACAGTTGACTTTTTCATCAATTTCTTAATTTTCAAGCAATTGACCAATTGAACCTCTTCTGAAATGAACCAAAGGCCAATCTTCCACCCTTAGACACTTGACATCATGTAGAAAACATTAAGATCAAGTTTGAATCAAAATTTCATCAGGAGACTGCTTGAATCCAAAACCCTAATTTGGACTACTTTTGATAGGAGATAATGCACTGTCCAACTTCTTGATGAATTCCCCTCTTCCAATGACTTGTGAGATCAAATGACCTAAGATGTAAGGGACCCTTGAAGCTTGTTTGAAGACCCTTGGCTCTTATTCTCTTGGTTTGGATGATTAACACCTTTGGAATGCAAATGAGTAAAGCATAGACCAATTTATTGAGAAAACATGAGGGCAAATTTTGAGGTATTACAGCTGCCCCTATTCAATCAACTGTGAATATGAATGGATGAAAGCACAGGCTATCAGGAATTCAAGATACATAGGGATTGAATACAAAAATAACCGAGAAAATTTGCACCGTGTGGATAAAGAAAGATGTTGTAAATGAAGCAATGGTAAGGAAGAAAAGTTTGTGAGAAAGAATTTGGAACCATTGGACCCCATAGGAAACCTGTCGGGAACTGGTGAACTACCTGTCGGGAACTGGTGAACTACCTGTCGGGAACTGGTGAAATACCTGTCGGGAACTGGTAAGCTTGGACCTGGGTTACCTATCGGGAATAGGTAAGTGGACCTATCGGGAAATGGTAAGGTTCAAACTAAAGGGAGCTGTCGGGGACGACTACAGTTTATAACCAAGGCTTACCTATCGGAAATGGGTAAATGGACCTGTCGGGAACTGGTATGGTTAAAACTCAAAAGTGCTATCGGGGACGGCTATAGTTTATAACCAAGGCTTACCTATCGGGAATGGGTAAATGGACCTGTCGGGAACTGGTATGGTTAAAACTCAAAAGTGCTGTCGGGGACGGCTATAGGAATCTTATCGGGAATGGTTCCAAAAAACTTGTAAGCTGAGAGATATGACTCTGTGGGGAGAAAAGTGATGAAACCCTTTGCGCTGCTTTGAGATATCTGTTGGGGAATGAACGAGACGTTCTTTCTGGCTTCGTCAATGATATAAGGAGCAAAGTTTTGGGCTCTCGCACGAGGTACCAAAACTGGCCTATGCTTCACATGCATATGTTTGAATTTTTCCATGGCGTAATGCTCCATCTCGATGGAAATGGTACGTGTTTTGAGGATGCCATGCATACTATATGCAAAATACAAAGATCCTCAGCAAAATAAATGCTGAGGAAAGGTAAGCAACTCCGCTGGGGATGACAAGCTGGATTGACTTCGTGGTCGCAAACCGTACTGGGAAGACAAATTGACCTGATCTCCTGATTTGGGAACTGATCTGACAACCTATTGAGGTTGCTGTAGGAAATGATAACTTTGCTGGGGAGGCACCATCTAGACTAGTCTACTTGGGGAATAACTATAACCATAGAACCCCGCTGGGGAAATGAGCTTACAACAAACTTTGCTGGGGAGAACCACTTCAGAGCGTCTCGTGCTGGAAACGTCCCTTGAGAGGATTTTACAGAAGACCACACCTCTTCAAACTCTACTGGGGATAATAGATTTGGAACACCTCCTGCTGGGGAATTCTCAAAATGCTCCATGCTTGGGACAACGACTTCACTAGGGATTCACAACTGTTATCGACACAGAAAAACTTGTAGCTGTTGGAAGCACAGAATGGGAGAATCGACTTAATAAGATATAACACTACCCATTTGAAACTAACTTTCGAATCTTCGTGCGCGACTGTTAGCCAGACGCTGGATTCAAACAGTAAACGTTGTGACAAAAGAGTGAAATGAGAATCTTTTTCTGAACATGATGGCTTCAGCACTACCATTTGACAATGTTGTCGGGGATCATGAAGCTCTGTAAAGATGCTGGGGATGACCACCTCTAAGAAGTACTTTCCTGATAAGGAACCGTCTCTGCTTGAGGAGGAACGATCATTTGCCCTTCGTAAAGGATTTTGGCTGGAAGACGTCGTACACCTTTGCATAGTTATCCCGTGAACTCTCAACACCTGCAAACAAAAGAATGCGCACATATGCCCCAGGGTAACATGGGTTTCGTAGTATTCACCCAAGCACACCCGTCATCTAAAGCAATTTTAAAATGTTTTCCTTTTAGGCATGTTATTGTAGAACCCAATGTTTTCACATGCAAATGTTTATCAAAAATTTGTACGTTTCTGTAAACAAAACAAATTATAAAGACAAAACAAACAGATAGAATTATTCTGAATAACGACCATTTTATTGATTGAAAAGCCTGAAAATAGGCATTTACATCAATAAGCAATTCCTGGAAAGAGGTAATTGCCAAAACAGAAAAGAAACTATCCTAATGGCAATGTGAAACTGGCACTCCATTGAGTTTCAACCCTGCTATGGTTCATATATCTTCAAGACTCTCCAACAGCTTTGCCTTCAAAGGGGGACAATTGAACTGATTCCTATCCTTCGGAGTGCTTAATGATTGAGACGAGATGATACAGATTACTCAGATCGCAGTTTCGCTAAATCTCTCTTTTTCCTGGATCGCCCTTTACGGGTTTTCAATCCACCGAGATACCCTTTTTTTCCTAAGTTGCCCTTGCGGGTTTTCAACTTACCGGGTGTACTTTCTTTTTTATTTTTATCGCTAATTTTTGCCCGAACCTTTTCTTTTTTTTTCTTCTTTTTTTTTATGGTTCGACGGGATACCCTTTTTTGCCTGGACTCTCTTTTTACTGTCCAGCGGGTCTCTTCATGCGAAGTATTTTTTAACTGCGTCTGAGTTCACAGGTGACGGGAAATCTTCACCATCCATTGTTGTAAGCATCAAGGCTCCGCCCGAGAAAACCTTCTTAACAACATATGGACCTTCATGATTAGGGGTCAATTTGCCCCTGTGATCTGTATTCGGAGGAAGAATCCTTTTCAATACCAAGTCGCTCGTCTGGTAAGTCTGAGGACGCACTTTCTGGTCAAATGCCCGTTTCATTCTCCTCTGATACAGTTGTCCATGACATACTGCAGCCAATCGTCTTTCTTCAATGAGACTCAGCTCGTTGAACCTCGCTCGAACCCATTCAACCTCGTCAAGTTTAACATCCATCATGACCCTTAAAAAGGGATCTCAACTTCAACCGGTAGCACTGCTTCCATACCGTATACAAGCGAAAACGGGGTTGCCCCAGTAGATGTACGAATAGAGGTACGGTACCCATGCAAAGTGAAAGGCAACATTTCATGCCAATCCTTATACGTCACTACCATCTTTTGCACAATCTTCTTGATATTTTTGTTGGCTGCCTCGACGGCACCATTCATCTTCGGGCGATAAGGAGAAGAATTGTGATGTTCAATTTTGAAGCTCTGGCATAGCTCTTGCATCATCTTATTGTTGAGATTAGAACCATTGTCAGTAATGATCCTTTCGGGCACCCCATATCAGCAAGAGGTAATTGCCAAAACAGAAAAGAAACTGTCCTAATGGCAATGTGAAACTGGCACTCCATTGAGTTTCAACCCTGCTATGGTTCATATATCTTCAAGACTCTCCAACAGCTTTGCCTTCAAAGGGGGACAATTGAACTGATTCCTATCCTTCGGAGTGCTTAATGATTGAGACGAGATGATACAGATTACTCAGATCGTAGTTTTCGCTAAATCTCTCTTTTTCCTGGATCGCCCTTTACGGGTTTTCAATCCACCGAGATACCCTTTTTTGCCTAAGTTGCCTTTGCGGGTTTTCAACTTACCGGGTGTACTTTCTTTTTTATTTTTATCGCTAATTTTTGCCCGAACCTTTTCTTTTTTTTTCTTCTTTTTTTTTATGGTTCGACGGGATGCCCTTTTTTGCCTGGACTCTCTTTTTACTGTCCAGCGGGTCTCTTCATGCGAAGTATTTTTTAACTGCGTCTGAGTTCACAGGTGACGGGAAATCTTCACCATCCATTGTTGTAAGCATCAAGGCTCCGCCCGAGAAAACCTTCTTAACAACATATGGACCTTCATGATTAGGGGTCAATTTGCCCCTGTGATCTGTATTCGGAGGAAGAATCCTTTTCAATACCAAGTCGCTCGTCTGGTAAGTCTGAGGACGCACTTTCTGGTCAAATGCCCGTTTCATTCTCCTCTGATACAGTTGTCCATGACATACTGCAGCCAATCGTCTTTCTTCAATGAGACTCAGCTCGTTGAACCTCGCTCGAACCCATTCAGCCTCGTCAAGTTTAACATCCATCATGACCCTTAAAAAGGGATCTCAACTTCAACCGGTAGCACTGCTTCCATACCGTATACAAGCGAAAACGGGGTTGCCCCAGTAGATGTACGAATAGAGGTACGGTACCCATGCAAAGTGAAAGGCAACATTTCATGCCAATCCTTATACGTCACTACCATCTTTTGCACAATCTTCTTGATATTTTTGTTGGCTGCTTCGACGACACCATTCATCTTCGGGCGATAAGGAGAAGAATTGTGATGTTCAATTTTGAAGCTCTGGCATAGCTCTTGCATCATCTTATTGTTGAGATTAGAACCATTGTCAGTAATGATCCTTTCGGGCACCCCATATCAGCAAGAGGTAATTGCCAAAACAGAAAAGAAACTGTCCTAATGGCAATGTGAAACTGGCACTCCATTGAGTTTCAACCCTGCTATGGTTCATATATCTTCAAGACTCTCCAACAGCTTTGCCTTCAAAGGGGGACAATTGAACTGATTCCTATCCTTCGGAGTGCTTAATGATTGAGACGAGATGATACAGATTACTCAGATCGTAGTTTTCGCTAAATCTCTCTTTTTCCTGGATCGCCCTTTACGGGTTTTCAATCCACCGAGATACCCTTTTTTGCCTAAGTTGCCCTTGCGGGTTTTCAACTTACCGGGTGTACTTTCTTTTTTATTTTTATCGCTAATTTTTGCTCGAACCTTTTCTTTTTTTTTCTTCTTTTTTTTTATGGTTCGACGGGATGCCCTTTTTTGCCTGGACTCTCTTTTTACTGTCCAGCGGGTCTCTTCATGCGAAGTATTTTTTAACTGCGTCTGAGTTCACAGGTGACGGGAAATCTTCACCATCCATTGTTGTAAGCATCAAGGCTCCGCCCGAGAAAACCTTCTTAACAACATATGGACCTTCATGATTAGGGGTCCATTTTCCCCTGTGATCTGTATTCGGAGGAAGAATCCTTTTCAATACCAAGTCGCTCGTCTGGTAAGTCCGAGGACGCACTTTCTGGTCAAATGCCCGTTTCATTCTCCTCTGATACAGTTGTCCATGACATACTGCAGCCAATCGTCTTTCTTCAATGAGACTCAACTCGTTGAACCTCGCTCGAACCCATTCAGCCTCGCCAAGTTTAACATCCATCATGACCCTTAAAAAGGGATCTCAACTTCAACCGGTAGCACTGCTTCCATACCGTATACAAGCGAAAAGGGGTTGCCCCAGTAGATGTACGAATAGAGGTACGGTACCCATGCAAAGTGAGAGGCAACATTTCATGCCAATCCTTATACGTCACTACCATCTTTTGCACAATCTTCTTGATATTTTTGTTGGCTGCCTCGACGGCACCATTCATCTTCGGGCGATAAGGAGAAGAATTGTGATGTTCAATTTTGAAGCTCTGGCATAGCTCTTGCATCATCTTATTGTTGAGATTAGAACCATTGTCAGTAATGATCCTTTCGGGCACCCCATATCGGCAAATAATATCCTTCTTAATGAATCGGGCTACCACCTGCCTGGTGACATTTGCAAAAGAGGCAACTTCCACCCACTTGGTGAAATAATCAATAGCCACCAAAATGAATCGATGTCCGTTGGAAGCTGTAGGCTCAATCTTCCCAATCATATCAATGCCACACATAGCAAAGGGCCATGGAGAACTCATCACATTCAGGGGATTTGGTGGCATATGCACCTTGTCAGCATAGATTTGGCATTTGTGGCATTTTCGGGCGTACTTAAAGCAATCAGCCTCCATAGTTAGCCAATAATACCCGGCTCGCAATAACTTCTTCGCCATAGCATGCCCACCGGCATGGGTACCGAAAGATCCTTCGTGCATTTCCTGCATCAACAGATCTGCTTCGTGTCTATCCACGCAACTGAGCAAGACCATGTCAAAGTTTCGCTTGTAAAGCACATCCTTGTTCAAGAAGAAAGTTCCTGCCAACCTCCTCAGAGTCTTCTTGTCATTGTTTGATGCCCCAGCCAGATACTCTTGACTCTTCAAGAAATGCTTGATATCAAAATACCAAGGTTTATCATCAGTCGTCGTATCAGCGGCAAACACATGAGTGGGTCTGTCTAGCCTCATCACATCGATCTTGGGTATATGGTTCCACCAATTCACCTGAATCATGGAAGATAATGTTGCTAAGGCATCAGCCATTTGATTCTCATCACGAGGTATATAGCACAATTTTACTGTTGTAAAGAAGGTCAACAGTCTTCTCGCATAGTCTCTGTAAGGAATCAAGTTCTGCTGGTTGGTATGCCAATCTCCATTGATCTAGTTGATCACTAGAGCGGAGTCCCCAAATATCTCAAGAGTCTTGATCCTTAAATCAATGGCTTCTTCAATACCCATGATACAAGCCTTGTATTCCGCTTCATTGTTGGTGACATCAAAAGTCAACATGGCAGTGAAAGGTATATGTGATCCTTTCGGGGTGATAAGGACTGCCCCAACACCACTTCCATTCATGTTAACGGCCCCATCGGACATCAGTTTCCATTTGTCATCAGGATCCGGCCCTTCGTTAACCAGAGGCTCTTCACAATCTTTAGCCTTGAGAAACATGATGTCTTCATCAGGAAAGTCAAACCTCATTGGCTGATAATCATCAATAGGCAACTCGACAAGATAATCAGACAACACACTCCCTTTTATAGCTTTTTGGGAAGTGTATTGTATATCATACTCAGTCAAAACCATTTTCCAACACGCGACCCTTCCATTAAGAGCCGGCTTCTCAAAAATGTACTTGACTGAATCCATTTTTGAAATCAGTAGGGTTGTATGAGTTAGCATATATTGTCTCAATCACTTAGCAGCCCATGCTAGTGCGCAACATGTCTTCTCAAGCATCGAGTACCTGAACTCGCAATCGGTGAATTTTTTGCTCAGGTAGTATATAGCATGTTCTTTCCTACCTGTCTCGCCGTGTTGACCGAGAACACAACCCATTGATCCATCATGTACAGAGAGATACATAATCAGTGGCCTCCCAGGAACCGGAGGCATGAGAATCGGAGGATTTTGCAAATATTCTTTTATTTTATCAAAGGCCTTTTGACAGTTATTGTTCCACCGGATTGATTGATCTTTTCTCAATAATTTGAATATTGGCTCGCAAGTCGTGGTAAGATGAGATATAAATCTTGCAATATAATTCAGTCTTCCTAAAAATCCACGAACTTGTTTTTCTGTTCTTGGCTCCGGCATTTCTTGAATGGCTTTTACCTTTGCTGGATCCACCTCGATTCCTTTTTCACTGACAAAGAAGCCCGGAAGCTTACCAGATCTTACCCCGAAAGTACACTTATTCGGGTTCAGCTTCAGTCTAAAATGTCTCAACCGTTCAAACAACTTTTTCAAATTTATCAAATGCTCTTCCTCCGTTTGTGATTTGGCAATCATATCATCCACATAAACTTCAATTTCTTTATGAATCATATCGTGGAAAAGCGTCACTATGGCACACTGATATGTTGACCCAGCGTTCTTTAAACCAAACGACATCACCTTATAGCAAAATGTGCCCCAAGGGGTAATAAATGTAGTTTTCTCCATATCCTCCGGCGCCATCTTGATCTGGTTATATCTAGAAAACCCATCCATGAAAGAAAACACAGAGAATTGAGCCGTATTATCTACCAACACATTAATGTGTGGTAATGGAAAATCATCTTTTGGACTCGCCCTGTTCAAATCTCGATAATCCACGCATATTCTGACTTTTCCATCCTTCTTCGGCACAAGCACAATATTAGCGACCCATGGTGGATAACTAGTAACAGCTAGAAACCCCGCATCCAACTGCTTTTGCACCTCCTCTTTGATTTTAATGGTCATTTTAGGTTTGGTTCTTCGAAGCTTCTGCTTGACAGGAAAACAACCCTCTTTCAGCGGCAATCTGTGCACAACAATAGCTGTATCCAACCCCGACATATCTTGATAACACCAGGCGAAGATGTCAACATACGCTCGCAACATCTCAATCAGCTCTTTCTTTACATTCTCTTCCAGGCTTTCCCCTACTTTGACCTCTTTCTTTACCTCTTCAGTACTGAGATTGACAACCTCTATAGATTCCTGATAAGGCTGAATGACTCTTTCTTCCTGTTTCAATAATCTAGCCAACTCTTCAGGAAGTTCACAGTCTTCCTCATCCCCCTCTCCAGCTTGGTATATTGGATTATCGAAGTCATAATAAACCATAGCAGGGTCGTCATCAACAAGATCCAGAGAATTATTTCTGCATGAATGATAATTCATGCTTTTAGAAATTGCCTTTTTTGAAAGGAAAAGAAAGAAAAATGCAAGAAAACAGCGAAGAAAACATTGCCATTTTTATTTAAAAATAAAAATAAAATGAAAGACAGGGAACACAATTTTGAATACAAAACGTCCTTTTATTAATGATAAAAGTTTGCATGAGAACAAATGGGGCCCTACAATGAAGTCAATATGCCTTGGGCAGAGCATAGGACCTTTGCATGCTTAATGAAAGAAAACACAGAAAATTACTTATTTGGCAGAGTAACTTGAATGAGATCCTCCAAAAACCAATTGTTCAGCTTCACTCCTGGGGCACATGGGCGCACCCAATTGTCCAGGTCACAGTCACTATCTTCACCGTCTTCAACTGCTGCACAAATCTGGCTTGGATGTATGACTCCTCCACTTGAGAAAATAACCAGCCCTTGGCGCTCTTGACCCTTCATCAGTGGAACTCGAGGAGGTTTATAACTAATTCCGCTCTTATCATCCTTGAAAGGTAGCTCAATCACTTGACCCCATCCTTCGGTATGACCAGACTGCACCACTTCCAAAGCCTGCTTATACGAAGCCATAGAGGTTCCCACCTTTGCCTCACCAGACGGAGAGTCTTTCACCATATTCATAGTTTCAAACGCCTGACAGAGAGTTTCGTGGATTTATCCGTCCATCTCCACGTAATTGAAGGATGGCAGATGACTAACAAAAATATCTTTCTCCCCGCATATCGTAACAACCTGACCGTCAATTACAAATTTTATCTTCTGATGCAAGGTTAAACATACGGCCCCAGCAGCGTGGAACAACGGACGACCCAATAGACAACTATAAGCTGGTTGGATGTCCATCACATAAAACATTGTGCTAAACACCTGGGGTCCGATCTGAACAGGCAGCTCTACCTCTCCAAACACTGATCTCTTTGAACCATCAAATGCTTTCACCACTAGATCACAAGGCCTAAGTACAACCCCTTCCACATCCAGCTTAGCCAATGGTTTCTTAGGCAACACATTAAGGGACGAACCAGTGTCCACCAATACATGGGATAACATAGCACCTTTACATTTCATCGATATGTGGAGAGCTTTATTGTGGTTCCTTCCTTCTGGCGTTAAGTCAAAATCTGTGAACCCTAGACCGTTACCAGCATTAACATTGGAAATCACACTCTCAAGCTGGTTCACTGATATTTCTTGTGGTACGTACGCCATGTTCAAAATCTTTAGCAACACCTTCCGGTGTGCTTCAGAACATAGCAACAACGACAATATAGAGATCTTAGAAGAAGTTTGATGTAGGTGGTCAACGATCTTATAATCGCTCTTTCTGATTATTCTCATGAATTCCTCAGCATCTTTCTCCAATGAATTATCAGGTTCCGTTCTCGGCACTGGTTCATCACTTATCACCTGCTTTCCTTTGGCCTTTGCTGATGCTTCAGTATCGTCTTTCCTGAGTGTTTGAGGAGCAAAAAGCCTTCCGCTGCGAGTGAAACCACCCAATCCTCCAACATTTTCGATACTTGAACCACTTTCTTTAGGAGTCTGCACCTCTTGCCTCTGTCCTTGACTATTAGTTCCATAGTACCACGGAATAGCAACCTTGTTCTCATTTGGGACGTGACTGGGAACAGTTATAGTTATAGGAGCTACTCGTTCAGGCGCAGACGTCTGTACGGGAGCAAGCACCGAAATTTCCACAAGATCAAAGTATATTGCAATAGTAGAAACTTCATCATCATTCTTTTTCAACTGATCAAATTGTAAACGTCCTTCATCCATCATGCTCTAAAGGCTATTTCTTAACTTCACACAACCATTATCAGCAATCAAACAATCTTCACAACTTTCTGAACAACCAGGAAATACAACCCCTTTCAGCAAGCGTTCCTTCACAACTTTCAATGGAGTTTTGACATCATTAATGTCACTCACCAGATTCAAACTTCTATCTTCTTCAATGGCATTCACCCCTGGTCCACCATGCGGAGGCATGGGATTTTGAATTACATTAGGCGTCAGAGCAAAATTAATAGCCTTTGAATCAACAAGGTCTTGAACCACATGTTTTAAGACCGAATCCCCTTTTAACCAAAACCTTTTTGGGCCTCAGACATTGTATAAGTCCCTCTGCGTTAAAAGAAAAACCTCGGCGCAATCGCCGTTGCCAAACAAATCACCCTGGGCCTCTCCTTGAGTTGTAAGCCCCATCTCTTGTACAAAAATAAATCTCTGGGCCTCTAATAGAGTGTAAGACCCATCCCCTTGTACATAAAAACTTTTTGGACCTCACATATTGTATAAGTCCCTCTGTACAAGTTTACAAAACAACTGTGCAATCATCGTTAAAACTTGGGCCTCTCCTCGAGCTGTAAGCCCCAACAATCTTTTCAAGCACTTTCTCCTTTGATTTTGAATTCAAATATATGTTGTTATCAAAACTTTCTTTGTTGAACAACTAACCAAACAGCATGGAAGCTCTACAACGGGTAAGTGTTTATCCGTTTTCATTTACCGCTTTCATATGTACATAACTGTATTGTGGGGCTGCTTCACTGTAAGTCTTCTTTCACATCCTTTTATATACTTGTCACATATCCATTATGTAATACTAGTATAGTTATTTAGAGTTTTCCCCGGCAACTACGTCTAGCACTAGGTAAAGCCTTGTTGGTCACTCTTAAATACAAACAAAACTAGATCCCCATAGGATTTCCAGATACAGTCTTCCCTTCTCTTGGAGTTAAACAATATGGAACAAAGAGAAAGGCAGTATTCTCGGTGAACCTTTTCTCAGAATGTCACCCTTAGAAATTGTCAAAGAAACTCTAACTCCCCAGAGATGATCTTTTCTCCGTGAATGGCATCTCTTGAGTTTCTTCCAAATTCTCGAACTTTCCTGGAATGATCTCTTCTCGGTGAATTGCATTTCTTGAAATTCTCTTGGTTTGGGGACCCACATGCTTCCTAAAAGCATCCCTGCCTCCTCTTGGGCGTTGTACAAGGACCCTTCGGCTTCTTAGAAGTTCTTATGCCTTCTCTTGGGCTTAATACAAGGACCTTGACGACTTCTTAAAGGTATAAGACAGAACTTAGTCATCCTTTGCTAGAGCAGTCTTTCCAGCATCAAAACTCCGACCCTTGTAGGGTTGATACTCATCCCTTAATGCCCGTGCCTCCTCTAGGGCATAATACCATAGACAAAACGCTAGACTTGGATAGTCTAAGACCCTTGAGTCTCAAAGACATTCTCAAGTTCCTTTCAAACAATTGGAAGAAACCCCGGTCTCTCCCATGAGAGTTCCCCACATTTGGACCCGCTTCAGGATCTCTAGAATCCACCGCGGTAAGGCAGGCTCCTCTTGGGCTTTGTACAAATGATTCTCCCTAGCAGAGCTAACATTTTCAGAATCTCTTGTTGAGTCAATCACTTTTTAGCCTCCGTCTTAGGCTTTGTACAAGACATATAAAAACCCACTCTCTTGTTGAGTATAAAAGACTCTCTTATTGAGTCAATCCCCTTTTTTAGCCTCCATCTCGGGCTTCGTACGAGATAGAAAAACACTCTCTTGTTGAGTATAAAGGACTCTCTTGTTGAGTCAAACCACTTTTAGCCTTCGTCTTGGGCTTTGTACAAGACATAAAAACCCCCTCTCTTGTTGATTATAAAAGACTCTCTTGTTGAGTCAATCCCTTTTTTAGCCTCCGTCTTGGGCTTTGTACAAGATATATAAATCACTCTCTTGTTGAGTATAAAAGACTCTCTTGTTGAGTCAACCTCCTTTTAGCCTCCATCTCGGGTTTCGTACGAGATAGAAAAACACTCTCTTGTTGAGTATAAAAGACTCTCTTGTTGAGTCAGTCTCCTTTTAGTCTCAATCTCGGGTTTCGAACGAGACAACAAATCACTCTCTTGTTGAGTCAAACAACCTTCAGGCTCTCTTGTTGAGTCAATCACCTGTTCAAGACTCTCTTGTCGAGTCAACCTTTTTAGCCTCCATCTTGGGCTTTATACATGACATATAAAAGTACTCTCTTGTTGAGTCAAACCATACTAGCTTCCATCTTGGGCTTTATACAAGATACATTCTCCCGAACGGAATCAAAATCCCTTTTAGCCTCAATCTTGGGCTTTGTACAAGACAGAAAGAACATTTTCCTTAGAAAAAGTCAAACTTCCTGCCTCCTCTTAGGCTTTGTATAAAGAAAACCCTGGTTGAGTCAATCAACCTTTTAGCATCAAAGTTGTGCCTTGCTCACAGCATACAAACATCAACAACTCCTCTTTAGAGATGACAAATTCTCTCTCAGCCAAAACTCTTTAGCTTCACATCTTGGGATTTGAACAAAATACAAACCACCTTTAGCTTTACGTCTTGGGCTTTGAACAAGACACCAAAACACCTCTTTCCTCCCATAGAATAGGAGGAACTATGATCGCTCTGATTTCCCTGTTTCGGGAATACGTAGGCATAATATTGCAAAAGTCTTAGCGAGCATACTAATCAAAAACCCAAAATCCCGTACCTTCACACATCAATCGAAAAGCATCAGACCTAACGTCTTACTAATAGCCTAGACATTGTTTTTAAGCAAATAACCCCCTCTTGATAGCATCTGTAAACCAACAGTTTTGGCTGTTTAATCTCAGTTTGCAAGAAAGGTTTGTTGGAGACATCTATTTCCCTTTCTTACTCAGCTCAACAAGATAAAAAATGAATCGAACTGTAGTTCCAAAGCGATAGTGATTCGAAACCACAAAAATTGCGCTACAGAAAAGTGGCGAGCACAGTGGCAGACATTCTTTCTAGCCTCTTTTAGGGTGAGAGATTTAAATTCAACAAAATACCACAGAAATGGCGACTCTGCTGGGGAGTCATTGTCTGTATAGGATCATAAGACTAGAGGTCTAGGATGATTAAGACAAATATATATACTGCTTTTCCTAATTGATATCTGTGTTTATTTTTCTGCTAATGGGAATGCGTGTGATGCCGCATGTGGAAAGATTGAGTATACACCTAAGATAGGGGATGGCATTATAAGGGTAATCTTACGGGGAGTGAATCTCAGTTAAGAGTCCCCGATTGACCATCAGACTCAGTGTAGATTCCCTTTGCAGATACATTGCCTATACGACTTCGGTTGTTGAAATTAGTGTTGTCGGTTGGGTTATCTGAGAAGCTGAGGTTTTTAGTATACTGAAACAATTTTGTAGTGCGGAAGCTATCGGGAATAGTTGTCACGCGATACTACCCTCATTTGAGATCACTCTAAGATACATCAGCTCGCTGGAGATCCGCTTGGTGTTGTTATCCCAAGAGGGGTCAATGATTTTGCGGACAAGTACAAAAAATCACCAGTATAAACCTTTGGGGATGGGTAGAGCCTTGACTTCATGACACCGACCCTTTGACCCCATGTTTTTTCTATGTTTTTGTGTGCTGCATTCATACATTCATTTAAAAAACATTTAAACAAAGAAAAATCTTCTCTTCTAGTCTTTCTTTTTCAAATTAAACTAAGACAATGATTGCGAATGTCAGATAAAGAGATTGCTAATGGATTTCGGTTGAAGGAAAACTCACAAGTACACCTTCAAGGTTCCAAAACTAGAGGATTTAAGAGGTATGGCGAGAATGATCACCAACCCCGAGGCTTTCAGAGCCAAGTATAGAGGACTGCTATCTCTGTTAAGGGTTCATGTAATTGAAGGAATCCTGTATACACTCATCCAGTTCTACAATTCGGTCTATCACTGTTTCACATTCCTAGACTATCAGCTAGCACCAACACTGGATGAGTACTCTCACCTGGCTGATTTGCATATTACTAACCAAGATCCCTTTTCTGGACTGGAAGAAATTCCAAAGGATCAAACCATTGCGAGAGCAATCTATTTGGACGAGTCAGAGGTCAGGATTCACATGACCACTAAGGGGGTAATCCAGGGTTTGCCAGCCCAATTCTTGACAAAGAAAGCTCAATACTTTGCTAGTATAGGGAACGTGGCCACATTCAAGAAGCATCTTTGTTTTGCTCACCTACGGGTTATTTTTGTTTCCCAACATCGATAACTTTATAGATATCAATGCCATTAAGGTTTTTCCGATTGGAAACCCAGTACCGACCTTGATCACATGTTGTGTACCCCTGCTATACAAATGGTTCACTTCCCACTTACCCAAGTCTGCTGCATTTTGGGATCAAAAGAATACTTTACGTTGGTCGCAGAGAATCATGTCTCTTACCAACTCTAACATCGATTGGTACAATCGAATCTATGACGGGATCAGAATCATTGACCGTTATGGAAATTTCCCAAATGTACCCCTTATAGGAACTAAGGGAGGAATCAACTATCATCCAATGTTAGCTCGTTGTCAATTTGGATACTCGATGAGGCATGTCCCGCGTAATGCTCATCTGGAAGGTGTTTTCTTCAAGGAAGGAGAAAATGACAGGGCACTAAAGACGGAAATAGTGCATGCCTAGAAACACGTTCATAGGAAAGGAAGAGAGTCTCTAGGAAAACCAGACTGTGTTTCGGTGGAGCCTTATCTTCACTGGGTACAAACTAGAGCTCTCAAGCTGAGGATGTGACGCCCCCAATCTAATACCCCCAATTAGCATGCATTTAAAGCAGTTAAAAGAAAAATTCAAAAATTGATCAGAGTTCATTTGAAAACACGGCATAGAAAGGAGACATCCCATCAACGTAACCAAAATATACACATAACATGCAACACCTGCCCATAATGATATGCAACTGTGGGGTAGCAATCATACAGAGGAAACTTCGTTCCTTACACCCACTTTTCAGAAATTAGAAATAAAACGGAAAATCTAAAATCTGATTAACATATACACATATAAACAGTTTGTCATACATCAAGTAGCATATGTACAACCAAAATATAATATATCATCAGATATACAAAACAATAGCACGCGGCCACCCTAACTACCCGGAGTCACATATCAGAGCCGACCGACCAAAATAATGAAGATGCAAAGCTTCACAAAAAGAATACCTCCAGCAAACCTAATCTGCAACGCCTCATAGAGCGTTATAAAACAGCAGAAGGGTGAGAAAAACAACCATAATATAATTGCATAAAATTATATATATTAACACAAAAATACACAAGCAACACATTCTCACCACAAATGCTCAACAGTCGCATATAATATCACACGGTACAATTCTCACTTATCGTATACCACATCACATCAATCATTCACAATACAATCAAACACGTTCCAAGCACAATTACTCATGATTTATGCAATGCACATAGACCGACACAACGACTCTATGCACATGCCATGCGGGTACCGACTTCAAATCTTGTAATTCATTAGTCCCCCAGGAACTCTTGGAATCATCGCTCGTTACATAGAGTAACTCCCCGTCGGGCCTACGATGTTCCCCGTCGCTATAAACCAATATTTCAGGGCGAACGACGTTTATGGATTGCTTTCTACCAGTATTTCAGGGCGCACAATCCGATTGCTTTCTACCAGTATTTCAGGGCGCACAATCAATTGGGATTAATCGCTTCTACCAATATTTCATGGCGTAAGACTATAAAACTGATTCATCTATGAATCTTCCCATGCAAGAATACATATCATGATACTTGACACATTAATGACTCATGCCAACATCAAATACTCATGCATCAACAATATTCATGTATTTCAAGTGCACACAAAGTAATGCACACAATTGCCCAAAATGGCCACAAACACCAATATACCACACTTAGCATTTTCTTGCCTCTCGGCCACAAATCGTCATCACAACAGCACATAAGGCATACACATCCAAAGCACAAACATATAACACAATACAAGTCAAATACGCACTATTAAAAACGACAAAAGTCGAGATTCGACACTATTCACATTTTCCGACCAAATTTAATCGGCTAACGATTCTCAAAACCTCATATTCACAAAGTACAGTTCGATACCTTTCCAACGACACCAAGAATGCAAAAATCGGATAATCGGAACCAAAGTTACGGACAAAACCGAAAACACATTTTGAAAAATCACATTTTTGACATTCTCCTGTCCATACGCGTATCACTCATGCCCATACGCGTACGGACAGAACCCATTTCCTTCACAAATTCCTCGTTCCAAAACCCATACGCGTATTGGCCCATGGCTCGCCCATGTTACGCGTAATGCCAAGATTCATACGCGTATTGGCCCAAAAACAAGCCAATGATACGCGTATCGCCTTGGCTCATACGCGTATGGACATGCCCCTTACGCGTATGGCCAGAGCATACCCAGAAAAATTCTGCAGAACAATTTCTGCGTTTTCCAACCCAACATCAACCAATTTCTTCACCTAAAACTCAGAAAAACAGCAATTTGAAGTGTAATAGCATACCACAAACATGTATGAACAATCAACAATGCATTCAACAAGACTTTTACTACAATCAAATTCATTTCTAATCAATTTTTACACAATCTAGGTTTTACTAATATTCTCCAAATCAATCCAAAAACAACAACAAAACACATACATAATCGTATACAATCATAGAATAATCGAGTTTCGCACCCTTACCCGATTAATCGATTCCTAGAAATTGTTCTTGATGATTTTTCCCCTCTTTCTCCAATTTTCTCTCTTCTCCTCTTTTCTTCTCTTTTTCCTTCTTTCTTCTTTCTTTCTCTCTATTTTTCTTTCCCTTTTCTTTTCTATTTTCTTTTCTTTCTTACTAACTTAGTAAAAATATCTATGAAATGTCCAAAATACCCCCACACTCAAATATCCCGCAAATGTTCCCAAAACGCGATAAAATATAATCACGACGAAAAATAACATATTTTCGCATAAAAGTCGAGAATAAAATAAAATAATAATAAAATAATCAAAAAAGACTCAATAATATAAAATTGGTAAAACGGGGCGTTACAATTCTCCCCCACTTAGAAATTTTCGTCCTCGAAAATCTTACCTGATTCAAACAACTCTGGATACGACTCCCGCATCCTACTTTCCAACTCCCACGTCAGATTACCATCAGCAGCGCCTCCCCATGCCACTTTCACAAGTGCAATCTCTTTACCCCTCAACCGCTTCACCTCGCGATCCAAAATACTAACTGGTAAAGTCTCGACCGTAAGGTTATCTCTTACCTCAACCTCGTCCATAGGAATCACATGTGAAGGGTCTGAAACATACTTCCGCAACTGCGAAACATGAAACACATCATGCAAATTCGACAGATTCGGCGGTAACGCCACCCGATACGCTACAGCACCAACTCTCGCAGATATCTGGTAAGGACCAATAAATCGAGGAGTAAGTTTCTTAGATTTCAAAGCACGACCAACACCCGTAACCGGCGTAACCCTCAGAAATACGTGATCACCCTCTTGAAACTCAAGATCCTTCCGTCTCTTATCATGATAACTCTTCTGCCTACTCTGAGAAGCCTTCATTTTCTCACGAATAAACTTTACCTTTTCCGTCGTCTGTTGCACCAATTCCGGTCCAACCACAGAACTCTCACCTGTTTCGTGCCAACACAACGGCGTTCGACATCTTCGCCCATATAAAGCCTCAAAAGGTGCCATTCCAATACTAGAATGGAAACTGTTATTGTACGTGAACTCAACCAAAGCAAGATAACTGTCCCACGTACCACCTTGTTCCAAAACACACGATCTCAACAAATCCTCCAAAGACTGAATAGTTCTTTCGGTCTGACCATCCGTCTGCGGATGATAAGCCGAACTCAACTTCAATCTAGAACCCAAAGCCTTCTGTAGACTCTCCCAAAATCTCGATGTAAACCTCGGATCTCTATCAGAAACAATGCTCAACGGGACACCATGCAATTTCACAACCACACCGACATAAATCTCAGCTAACCTCTCCAAAGAAAAACTGATGTCAATCGGAATGAAATGCGCCGATTTAGTCAGCCTATCCACAATCACCCAAATAGCATTATGCCCTCGCTGAGTATTCGGTAACCCCGTTACAAAATCCATCGAAATGCTATCCCATTTCCACTCAGGAATGTCTAATGGTTGCAACAAACCACTAGGCCTCAAATGTTCCACTTTCGATTTCTGACAAGTTAAACAAGCATAAACAAATTGAGCCACATCTCTTTTCAAACCAGACCACCAGAAAATCTTCCTCAAATCTTGGTACATTTTATTCGCTCCGGGATGAATACTTAAAATACTCCGGTGTCCTTCCTCCAAAATCATTCTTTTCAACTCCGCATCGTCAGGAATACAAATACGATCACGAAATCTCAAAACGCCAAACTTATCAACCTTGAAATCCTCATTCTCGTTCATCATCAAATCAACAAATTTCAAATCCAGCTTTTGTTTCTCACAAATCGACAACAAAAACTCATTCGTAACTTTCAACATACCAAGTCTCACACTCACCGATGTCACTTCGCAAACTAAACTCAAGTCTCTAAATGATTCCAAAAGTTCCCACTCTTTCGCCATCAATGCGGACATATGCAAAGACTTACGGCTCAATGCATCGGCTACCACATTAGCTTTACCAGGATGGTAATTCAAGCCAAAGTCGTAGTCTTTCAAGAATTCCAACCATCTCCGTTGCCTCATGTTCAACTCTTTCTGATCAAATAGATATTTCAAGCTTTTATGATCACTAAAGACTTCGAACCTCGCACCATAGAGATAGTGTCTCCAAATCTTTAACACAAAAACCACAGCAGCTAATTCAAGATCATGAGTAGGATAGTTTTTCTCATGAACTCTTAATTGCCTTGAAGCATAAGCTACAACTTTACCTTCCTGCATCAAAACACCACCCAAACCAATTAAAGAAGCATCACAATACACAACGAATGGTTCATTAGGATTAGGTAAAATAAGAATCGGAGCTGTCGTCAATCTTCTCTTCAGCTCACAAAAACTCTCTTCACACTGAATATCCCAAATGAACGCTTTGCCCTTACAAGTCAACTGCGTCAAAGGTAATGCTAGCTTGGAAAAACCTTCAATGAACCTCCGATAATAACCAGCCAAACCCAAAAAGCTTCGAATTTCAGTAACGGATCTAGGAGCCTCCCATTGTAGAACTGCTTCTACTTTAGATGGATCCACAGCAATACCATTACCTGAAATCACGTGCCCGAGAAAACTCACCTCCGACAACCAAAATTCACACTTGGACAATTTGGCAAAAAGCTTCCTTTCTCTCAAAACCTGCAAAACAATACGTAAATGCTCTGCATGTTCCTCACGAGACTTAGAATAGATTAAAATATCATCAATAAACACCACCACAAAACGATCCAAATGCTCGTGGAAAATCCGATTCATGTATTCCATGAACACACCAGGCGCATTAGAAACCCCGAACGGCATCACAGCAAACTCGTAATGCCCGTAGCGTGTCCTAAAGGCCGTCTTCTGAATATCTTCTTCTTTCACCCTTATCTGATGGTACCCCGATCTCAAGTCAATCTTACTAAATACACAAGCACCAACCAACTGATCCATCAGATCATCAATCCTTGGAAGCGGATATTTGTTCTTAATCGTCACTTTATTCAACTGGCGATAATCAATACATAATCGCATACTCCCATCTTTCTTTTTCACCAACAAAACTGGAGCACCCCAAGGAGAAACACTTGGTCTTACGAACCTCTTTTCCAGTAAGTCATTCAACTGCTTTTTCAACTCCACCAATTCAGATGCCGACATTCGATAAGGTGCCATAGAAACAGGTCTAGTACCAGGGACTAGATCTATCGAGAATTCCACCTCTCTCTCCGGCGGTACATCTGAAATATCTTCAGGAAATACCTCAGGAAAATCACACACAACAGGAAACACCTCAAGAGAAACTTTACTCTCCACCGACAACGATGCAAACACACCGAACAACTGAGCCTCATCCGCCAAAAGTCTCTTCAACTCTTTGGTAGATAAGAAACTCGAGTCTTCGTCTTCCTCCAGAGAAGGAAACCTTACTAGCTTATGATAACAAATTATGGTTAAACAACAACTCGTCCAACGTAACTCGCCCAATATGCCAGACACAACAACCACAACTGACACAAACTGACACAACCAGGCTCTGATACCACTTAATGTGACGCCCCCAATCTAATACCCCCAATTAGCATGCATTTAAAGCAGTTAAAAGAAAAATTCAAAAATTGATCAGAGTTCATTTGAAAACACGACATAGAAAGGAGACATCCCATCAACGTAACCAAAATATACACATAACATGCAACACCTGCCCATAATGATATGCAACTGTGGGGTAGCAATCATACAGAGGAAACTTCGTTCCTTACACCCACTTTTCAGAAATTAGAAATAAAACGGAAAATCTAAAATCTGATTAACATATACACATATAAACAGTTTGTCATACATCAAGTAGCATATGTACAACCAAAATATAATATATCATCAGATATACAAAACAATAGCATGCGGCCACCCTAACTACCCGGAGTCACATATCAGAGCCGACCGACCAAAATAATGAAGATGCAAAGCTTCACAAAAAGAATACCTCCAGCAAACCTAATCTGCAACGCCTCATAGAGCGTTATAAAACAGCAGAAGGGTGAGAAAAACAACCATAATATAATTGCATAAAATTATATATATTAACACAAAAATACACAAGCAACACATTCTCACCACAAATGCTCAACAGTCGCATATAATATCACACGGTACAATTCTCACTTATCGTATACCACATCACATCAATCATTCACAATACAATCAAACACGTTCCAAGCACAATTACTCATGATTTATGCAATGGACATAGACCGACACAACGACTCTATGCACATGCCATGCGGTACCGACTTCAAATCTTGTAATTCATTAGTCCCCCAGGAACTCTTGGAATCATCGCTCGTTACATAGAGTAACTCCCCGTCGGGCCTACGATGTTCCCCGTCGCTATAAACCAATATTTCAGGGCGAACGACGTTTATGGATTGCTTTCTACCAGTATTTCAGGGCGCACAATCCGATTGCTTTCTACCAGTATTTCAGGGCGCACAATCAATTGGGATTAATCGCTTCTACCAATATTTCATGGCGTAAGACTATAAAACTGATTCATCTATGAATCTTCCCATGCAAGAATACATATCATGATACTTGACACATTAATGACTCATGCCAACATCAAATACTCATGCATCAACAATATTCATGTATTTCAAGTGCACACAAAGTAATGCACACAATTGCCCAAAATGGCCACAAACACCAATATACCACACTTAGCATTTTCTTGCCTCTCGGCCACAAATCGTCATCACAACAGCACATAAGGCATACACATCCAAAGCACAAACATATAACACAATACAAGTCAAATACGCACTATTAAAAACGACAAAAGTCGAGATTCGACACTATTCACATTTTCCGACCAAATTTAATCGGCTAACGATTCTCAAAACCTCATATTCACAAAGTACAGTTCGATACCTTTCCAACGACACCAAGAATGCAAAAATCGGATAATCGGAACCAAAGTTACGGACAAAACCGAAAACACATTTTGAAAAATCACATTTTTGACATTCTCCTGTCTATACGCGTATCACTCATGCCCATACGCGTACGGACAGAACCCATTTCCTTCACAAATTCCTCGTTCCAAAACCCATACGCGTATTGGCCCATGGCTCGCCCATGTTACGCGTAATGCCAAGATTCATACGCGTATTGGCCCAAAAACAAGCCAATGATACGCGTATCGCCTTGGCTCATACGCGTATGGACATGCCCCTTACGCGTATGGCCAGAGCATACCCAGAAAAATTCTGCAGAACAATTTCTGCGTTTTCCAACCCAACATCAACCAATTTCTTCACCTAAAACTCAGAAAAACAGCAATTTGAAGTGTAATAGCATACCACAAACATGTATGAACAATCAACAATGCATTCAACAAGACTTTTACTACAATCAAATTCATTTCTAATCAATTTTTACACAATCTAGGTTTTACTAATATTCTCCAAATCAATCCAAAAACAACAACAAAACACATACATAATCGTATACAATCATAGAATAATCGAGTTTCGCACCCTTACCCGATTAATCGATTCCTAGAAATTGTTCTTGATGATTTTTCCCCTCTTTCTCCAATTTTCTCTCTTCTCCTCTTTTCTTCTCTTTTTCCTTCTTTCTTCTTTCTTTCTCTCTATTTTTCTTTCCCTTTTCTTTTCTATTTTCTTTTCTTTCTTACTAACTTAGTAAAAATATCTATGAAATGTCCAAAATACCCCCACACTCAAATATCCCGCAAATGTTCCCAAAACGCGATAAAATATAATCACGACGAAAAATAACATATTTTCGCATAAAAGTCGAGAATAAAATAAAATAATAATAAAATAATCAAAAAAGACTCAATAATATAAAATTGGCAAAACGGGGCGTTACAGAGGATGCCTTACCCTCGTCAGAAAGTTCTTCCATTAAGGGACTCTGTCCTTTATTTTATGTCTGAGACGGAAAAACTTCAGGTTACTCTCAACAAAGTTCAACAAGAGAAGAGGTCTTGGAGGAACAAGTACCGTATTCTCAATGTAGAGTATAAGAAAATACAGAAACTATTGAAAGATAAAGATGCTCTGATTGAGATTTTAGAGCAACATGCTGTAGAAAATCAGGATGACCAAAGGAATTTGCTCACTCCTTTCACTTGGCAAAGGAATGACAACCCGGCAACGACCCAGGAGCCCCGGTCAAAGAAAAGGGAAGTACCGGAACCCGCACCTGAGCTCGCTTCAGAGAGGACTTAGGACCCATAAGTTTAGACTTTTCCTTTTAACAACACTTTGTAAATTACTGTATTTCGATTTCTGCAATCTTTGAATTCAATAAAACGGGTTTCCCCACTGTTTTGTATTTACAATCTAATTGTCGAAGTTTACTTTGAGTAAACAAAAAAATAAATACAATTAATATAATCATTTAATATCATTCATCATTCTCACGTAACATATTCTTCTTACCTACAAATCTCATGTTTGCGTCTCGATTCTAGAGTCAAACTGTCTCATTCGTACAATACTCGGGCCAATCGTCAGAAAAAGATGGATGATCTCGAGGAAGAGAACAGAGAGTTGAGAGAAGAGATCGACACTCTGAAAGAGGATCTGAGAAAGCTTCATAATGACATGCATGCTCTAGAAGAAGCTCAAATGCAACAACAAAGGAATGTGATCTCAGAGATCACATCAACGCCCATAGTGGAAAAGTATGATCCTAGGTACAAAATGCCGAAAGATCGTCCCTGGGTAATGCCTATTAACTATATCTCGGAGGGATATATTCCGCCGATCACTGAAGATCCGGAAACTTCAGCAGGAGCCGCTGGGCCTGGAGGTTACAAACTTCCAGAAAGCGATGATACCAGGGGCATGACAGCAACTCCTGAAGGTTACAAACTTCGGGAGGCATCGAGTGTCTCGGCCATAATGACTATACCATCACCCGTGGTACACACTGTCCCGAAAGGACAGATTCCACAGATATCTTCTGGTGGAAACGAAAGTATGTTCGACAGAATGAATGAGTTCCAGGAACAATTCCTGGAGATACAGAAAGAACTGCAAGCCCTTCGCGGTCAGGATTTATTTAGAAAGGACGCTGTAGACCTTTGTTTGGTCCCCAATGTGAAAGTTCCGCACAAGTTCTAGGTACCCGATTTTGAAAAGTACAAGGGTAACTCTTGCCCTCAAAGCCACTTGGTGGTGTACGCTCGGCGAATGTCAGCTCAGACAAAGAACCAGGAACAACTAATTCACTACTTTCAGGATAGTTTAACCGGTGCCGCACTCAAATGGTACATAGGTTTAAACTGCACTAAGATCAGCACTTTCAAAGATCTTGGCGCTGCCTTTGTTCAACAATATAAGTATAACCTGTACATGGCACCAGACAGAGATCAACTCAGATCGATGTCACAGAAGGACAAGGAAACCTTTAAGGAGAAGCTCAGAGATGGCGTGAAATTGCTGCTCAGATTTGTCCACCTCTTGAGGAAAAAGAGATGACAAAGATCTTCTTGAAAACCTTAAGCTCATTTTACTACGACAGAATGGTTGCCAGTGCGCCCAGTGACTTCACCGAGATGGTAGGCATGGGTGTTCGTCTTGAGGAAGCAGTCCGAGAAGGACGTTTAGTTAAAGACGCTGGATCATCAAGTAATACAAAATGATACGGTAGTGCTCTCCCTAAGAAAAAAGAGAAAGATATTGGGAATATCTCTCTCGGAAAGCAAAGGCGACGATACCAACCAGTAGCAGTCGTAACTCATGCTATCAACCCCGCGCCTGTTCCTACGTATCAACCTCAGGTTGCTCATAGCCAACCGAATCAACAACAATATCAGCAAAGGACACAACACCCTCTTCAGCAGGCTTTTCCTCCATATAACAACAATCGTACAACACAACCTCCAGGGTTTGACCCTATACCGGTGTTGTACGCAGAACTGTTTTCGTTATTACTGGTCAAGGGACACGTCCAAACCATGTCTCCTCTTACAGTACTGGAGAATCCGCCTTTTTGGTTTAAAGCGGATCAGACTTGCCCTTACCACCAAGGAGGACCAGGGCATAACATAGAAAACTGTCTCAGTTTCAAATCCGATGTGCAAAAGCTTGTTAGGAGCGGGGTCTTATCTTTCAAAGATACAAATCCGAATGTTCTCACAAACCCGCTGCCTCAACAAGAGAAAGCCGCAGTAAATTTGATAGAAGAAGAGTCTAACAATAGCTATCAAATTCATGATGTACTCTTATTGAGGGCCAACTTGGTCAAAATGCATTGTAGACAGAGTAGATACGGCCGTGTGCCACCTCATAATTATCACCAGTGTGATATCTGCTCTAAAAATAATCAAGGATGTTCTGTGGTGCAATCAGCTCTACAGGAACAATTGGATCTCGGATGGATCCAAGAGCATCGAGTTCGTGGAGTTAACATGACTTATACAAGTTCCAACATCATTCAGAACCACGACATCCGTGCAATGAATGTCAACTTGGTGGCAATGCACTAAAGGCAAAGCCAGTACCATAATGTGCCACAGAATGACTATAATTCCTGTCTGACTTGCTCGGTAAACAAACAGGGATGCTCTTTTGTACAAGAGGCCCTCCAACGTCAGATGGATCTTGGATGGATTCAGGATTACCGCGGTGGAAATCAGTATCAAGTAAATATGATTCAAATCTTTGATATTCGTTTGATAAATACCAGCTTGGTGGAGTTACACACCAGACAGGTCCAACTCGGTTTTCTCACTTCACATGATTATCTGAACTGTACTGTATGTCGGGAGAGCGACCAAGGTTGCGCTCTCATTCAAAGAACTTTACAACACTTGTTAAACCACTGGTGGCTTCGGATTTATATGGATGAAGACACGCAACAAATCAGTGTGGTTAATGGGAACCCTACTAGGCATCAAAGTCAGGATGTTCGATCAATGGAAACAGATCTAGTGAGGTTGCATTGCATTCAAAGCGGACGCGGCCAGGTGCTACCACATAACTACGAGCGTTGTAGAGTCTGCTCGAAAAATAATCAAGGATGTTACCTCATGCGAGCAGCCCTTCAGAGTCAGTTGGACCGCAAAAAGATTCAACAATATTCGATTTTGGGGTCTATCAACTGGACGCCAGACTATTTCGTTGATCAAATTAAGGATGTTGTCGTAATCTCTGATCATGAAAGGACCAAAGATGTTTATACCATCATCCCTCTACTTGACGAATCGAAGGTTCTTAACCAGGAATTGATTGAAGTTACTTACGATGGTTAGAAAAATCAGATGGCTCCTGTAGTTATTTATCTGCCGGGACCGCTACCGTATGAATCAACTAAGGCAATCCTTACAAATACAGTGCAACAAAAATTGAGAATGGAAAGGAAATTCCATTACCCTCTGTCGTTAATATTGCAGACATCAGTCGAGTAACACGGAGCGGTCGAATCTTCAACAGAGGAGTTGGAGAACCTAACAGAGAAAAGGAACTTCAAACAGAAGTTCCTAACCCACCAGTCGGTCAATCCAGTGATCCCGACCTTTAAAGAATGATGATGAGATGCTGAAGCTCATCCAAAGGAGTAAATACAACATTGTTGATCAACTGTTACAAACTCCTTCGAAGATCTCTGTGTTATCCCTTTTACTTAGTTCCGAAGCCCACAGAGAGGCTCTACAGAAAGTCTTAGAACAGGCCTTTGTGGAACAGGAAGTGTCAATACGATAATTCGACAGTGTCGTCTCTAACATCACTTCCTGCAACAACTTAGGGTTTAGTGATGAGGAATTGCCAGAAGAAGGCAAAAGCCACAACATGGTGCTCAATATCACAGACAACTACCAAGACGATGCTTTAGCCAGCGTACTGTTAGACACCGGATCAGCCTTCAACGTCATGCCGAAGTCCACTCTAATTCGACTATCATTCAAAGGATCTCTGATGAGAAGCAGTGAGGTTGTCGTCAAAGCATTTGACGGGTCTCGAAAAACAGTTATCGGTGAAGTCGACCTTCCCATAACTATCGGTCCTCACACTTTCCTAGTCACTTTACAGGTCATGGACATCCGGGCAACATACAGTTGCTTATTAGGAAGACCTTGGATACACTAGGCTGGGGCAGTCACTTCGATACTTCACCAGAAGCTGAAGTTTATCAAGAATGACCAACTCGTCACGGTCTGTGGAGAACAAGCCTTGATCATGAGTAACCTATCACTATCCACTTGTGTAGAACCCGAGAAGGTTATTACAAACTCCTTCAAAGATCTCCGTGTTATCTCTTTTACTCAGTTCCGAAGCCAACAGAGAGGCTCTACAGAAAGTCTTAGAACATGCCTTTGTGGAACAGGATGTGTCAATACGACAATTCGACAGTATCGTCTCTAACATCACTTCCTGCAACAACTTGGGGTTTAGTGATGAGGAATTTCCAGAAGAAGGAAAAAGCCACAACATGGCGCTCAATATCATAGTTAACTGCCAGGACGATGCTTTAGCCAGCATACTGGTAGACACCGGATCAGCTCTCAACGTCATGCCGAAGTCCACTCTAATGCGACTATCATTCAAAGGATCTCTGATGAGAAGCAGTGAGGTCGTCGTCAAAGCATTTCACGGGTCTAGAAAAACAGTTATCGGTGAAGTCGACCTTCCCATAACTATCGGTCCTTACACTTTCCTAGTCATTTTCCAGGTCATGGACATCTGGGCAACATATAGTTGCTTATTAGGAAGACCTTGGATACACCAGGCTGGGGCACTCACTTCGACACTTCACCAGAAGCTGAAGTTTGTCAAGAATGACCAACACGTCATGGTCTGTGGAGAACAAGCCTTGATCACGAGCAACTTATCATTATCCACTTGTGTAGAACCCGAGGAGGTTGTTGGAACTCAGTTCCTAGCACTTTCGGTGAGCAATGACAATCAGTCAGAAAAAGGAACATCGATTTCCTCATACAAAGATGCTCTCAAAGTAATTAAGAGTAACAACGCAAAAGGATGGGGACAACTTATCATTCCTACTGATAATAAAACAAATAAGGGTCTTGGTTTTTCTATAACCTGTACCCAGACTGCCGCTAACGGTGAAAGTCTTCATCCCATTCAGAACTTCTTCCATAGTGGAGGTTTCCTTCACCCAGTGTCTCAAGAAGTACATACCATAAACGAGGGAGATTCCTCCGACACCGATGAAGAATGGAAGTCCTATCTTAACGAGGACGGTTATATGTCTCAGGAAGAGGTGCCTACGCCATTTTGCTATCCCGCACAAAGTCCGAGATTTATACCGAGGTCAGACGTCGAAATGATATACGAAGATTGTGATCCAAAAGGATGTCGTGCACCGCCAAATTCATTAGAGGAAGACACTCCGATGAAATACAACTTTGACCATGACTATTATGGCCCAATGGATGGCCTGCCTATGTGGCAGCCGTACCCAGGAGACTTGGGGCAAGAAACTCAGCCGAACAATGAAAATCAGCTGAGCATCATTGTAAAGAATACCTGCGTCCCCACCATGTCATGGGATCAACACTCAGGTCATTCAGAAAACGTCCAGCGTGACGATGAATTTGTAAAGTTTGTAGGACTCGAATTCATTAACTATGCTTTTCCCGAGGTCAACGTCATTGAGAGATATGACTCCTCCAGTCCCAAAGAAGTGTGGGACACCTTGGGACAACCGAGTGGCAAATACGACTTCATGGTCAAGTACACCGCTCCTGAAAGCTCTCGTATCAGGCTCAAGGACATCCAGCCAACTGGATGGGGGGATTTTCCTGAGAGCACAAATACTATGCAAAATACAATTGAGGAATCCTCCTACGACAACTCTGCCTGGAAGACAGATTCCAATGATCCTGCTCCGCCAAAAATCAACGTTATTAATGAAGAAAAATCAAGGAAGGTACCAAACTTTGTGATTCATTGAGGAGTTCGCCGCCAATGGGTTGCAGTCGATGTTCCGAAGATTGTTCATAAGTCAAAGTAATGGTCGTCTTTGTTTTAACCTTTCACCAGGCCCAAGTGAAACGGATGTTTTGATAGGGCTCACTTTCTGTAAATGTCCCTCTTTGCTTCGCCCAAAGCGACTGAGTTTTGTTTTATAGGGCTGTAGTTTCAAGAATCGACAAAATCATAAATAAATAAACATCATTTTGTAATTTCCGCATTAATTGCTGTTTTCTCTTTTCGTTTTTCAGAAAATTGTAATCCTTAAAAAATAATTCAAATAAAAAAACAAGCAGTTTTCAGAAAATACACTGCACACACTCTTGCATTTCTCTCTATCTCTTCTAAAAAACAAATCATACCGTCATGCAGATCGCTTGTTTTAAACCCCATTGAAACGGACGATCCGACGCCTTCTCCCAACTTTGAATTCCTGGTATTTGGGGCTGAAGAAGAAGATGACGACGAAATTCCAGAAGAGATCTAACGACTCCTCAGGCAAGAGGAAAGGTCCATTAAACCTCACAAAGAGTCGTTGGAAACGGTCAACTTGGGCTCAGAGGAAGAGAAAAGAGGTCAAGATTGAGGCCCTACTCAGTCCAGCTACCAAAGAAAGTTTAACAAAGCTTCTCAAAGAGTTTCCCGATGTATTCGCTTGGTCCTATCAGGATATGCCAGGATTGGGTACCAATATCGTGGAACATCATCTACCGTTGAGATCAGAATGTCCACCAGTAAAACAGAGATTGAGACGAACTCATCCAGACATTGCCATCAAAATCAAAGAGGAAGTACAGAAACAGATTGACGCAGGTTTCCTCGCCCCATCAGAATATCCTCAATGGTTAGCCAACATTGTACCAGTTTCGAAAAAGGACAGAAAGGTCAGAATGTGTGTGGATTACAAAGATCTAAACAAAGCTAGTCCAAAGGACGACTTTTCTTTACCACACATTGACATGCTGGTTGACACTACAACCAAGTTCAAAGTCTTCTCCTTCATGGATGGATACTCGGGATATAATCAGATAAAAATGGTGTCGAAAGACATGGATAAAACTTCGTTCATCACCCCATGGGGTACTTTTTGTTACAAGGTAATGTTGTTCGGTTTAAAGAATGCCGGGGCAACCTATCAAAGGGCCATGACTACTCTGTTTCATGACATGATACACAAAGAAATTAAGGTATATGTCGATGATATCATTGCCAAATCTAAAACAGAAGAGGAGCATGTGACCCACTTGTCAAAACTATTCGAGTGGTTGAGAAAATACAGACTTCACTTGAATCCCAACAAGTGCACATTCGGTGTCCATTTAGGGAAACTTTTAGGGTTCATCGCCAGCCAAAATGGAATTGAGGTTGATCCTGACAAGGTCAAGGCCATTCAAGAAATGCCTTCTCCAAAGACTAAAAAACAAGTCAGGGGATTCCTGGGACGTGTGAATTACATTTCCAAACTTATATTCCTCATGACCGCGACATGTGCGCCGAACTTAAAATTACTCAAAAAGAATCAGGACTGCGTTTGGACAGATGACTGCCAAACCGTCTTCGACAGTATCAAGGAATATCTATTGAACCCTCCGATTCTATCACCTCCAGTGGAAGGAAGACCACTGATAATTTACTTAAAAGTCTTGGAAGACTCAATGGGTTGTGTACTTGGCCAACAAGACGAAACAAAAAGGAAAGAGTCTGTCATTTACTATTTGAGCAAGAAATTCACCGACTACGAGACTCAGTACACTATGCTCGAGAAAAATTTGTGTGCTCTGGCTTGGGCAGCCAAAAGTCTTCGTCGGTATATGATTCGTCACACTACTTAGTTAATCTCAGTAATGGATCCAATTAAGTAAGTCTTTGAAAAGCCTGCTCTCATGGGAAGGATTGCCCGCTGGCAGATGTTGTTATCCGACCATTTAGCTCATCAACCAATTGACGATCAGGAATCAGTCGAATTTGATTTCCCAGACGAAGATGTCATGTATCTAAAAATGAAAGACTGTGATGAACCACTACCCAGTGAAGGGCCAGAACCAGGATCCCAATGGGGATTAATTTTTGACGGAGCTGTCAACCATTACGGAAACGGAATAGGGGCAAAGAGGCCAAATACAAAGCTTGTATCATGAGTCTCAAAGAAGCAATCGATTTGAGGATCAAGAACTTGGATGTATATGGTGATTCAGCCCTGGCTATTAATCAAATCAAAGGAGATTGGAACACATACCAATCAGGACTGATTCCTTACAAAGACTGCGAAAGAAGGTTGTTACCTTTCTTCAATAGAATCGAGTTTCATCATATCCCTCGTGAAGAGAATCACATGGCTGATGCATTAGCCACCCACTCTTCCATGATTAGTGTAGGTCAATGGAACGACTTACCTAAGATTGACATAATGCGCGTTGAACGGCCCGCTTACATCTTCAAGATTGAAGCAATCATAGACGACAAACCTTGCTATCACAATATCAAATGCTTCCTTCAGAAACAAGATTATCCACCTGGGGCATCCAGAAGGGATCGAAAGACCCTCAGATGGCTAGCAGGCAGCTTCTTCTTGAGTGGTGATACACTCTATAAGAGAAACTTTGACATGGTCTTGCTCCAATGCGTAGACAGACTAGAAGCAAACATACTGATAAAAGAAATTCACGAAGGATCCTTTGGCACTCATGCCAACGGACACACAATGGCGAGAAAAATTTTAAGAGCAGGGTACTATTGGTTGACCATGGAATCCGATTGCTACAAGTACATGAGGAAGTGTCACAAGTGTCAGATATACTCAGACAAAATCCATGTACCGCTAACACATCTCAAAGTTCTTTCTTCCCCATGACCTTTTCCATATGGGGAATCGACATAATCGGCATGATCGAACCTAAGGCTTCAAATGGACAGCGGTTCCTCCTGGTAGCCATTGATTACTTCACCAAGTGGGTCGAAGTAGCGTCATACGCCAATGTAACCCGACAAGTGGTGGTCCGATTCGTCAAAAACAATATCATCTGCCGTTATGGTGTTCCGAGCCAGATCATTACTGATGATGGATCCAACTTGAACAATAAGATGATGAAAGAGTTGTGTGCTGAGTTCAAGATCGAACACCATAACTCATTGCCCTACCGACCTAAGATGAACGGAGCGGTAGAAGCTGCTAACAAGAACATCAAGAAGATAGTTTAAAAGATGGTTGTAACCTTTAAAGATTGGCACGAGATGCTACCCTTTGCTCTTCACGATTATTGTACATCTGTCCGCACTTCAACCGGGGCAACCCTTTCTCTATAGTATATGACATGAAGGCATTACTCCTCATAGAAGTAGAGATCCCATCAATTCGGGTATTGATGGAAGCTAACCTGGCAGAAGCTGAATGATGTCAAAGTCGACACGATGAACTAAATTTGATCGAAGAAAAATGAATAACGGCACTATGCCATGGCCAGCTGTATCAACAGAGAATGAAGAAAGCGTTTGAAAAAAAGGTCCGACCTCACATCTTCAGGAAAGGAGACCTCGTGCTCAAAAAGATACAATCATTCCTCACTGATTCGCGGGGCAAATGGACTCCGAATTATGACGGCCCCTATGTGGTCAAGAAAGCTTTCTCAGGCAGCACCTTGAGATTTGCAACCATGGATGGAGAGGAGTTTGCCTACCCCACAAATGTTGATGTAGTCAAGAAATACTTTGCCTAAACTTAAAAAAAAAAGACGTCTCGGTGGATTGAAAACCCAAAAGGGTGGTCCAGGAAAAAATTAGAGACACGAGCAAAAATCATCCCGGTGGGTTGGAAATCTCAAAGTACAATCTAGGCAAAAATTAGGGATTAATGGCAAGTAACTACGCTGATCAGTTCAACTCCTCAGCAGTAATGTCATCCATCAGAAGAAAAACTCATGTCAAGGTCATCTTCGACAAAAGCTCAGGATGTCCAGAATTCAAAGTTGGTAGAAGGATAGCGGTCGTCATGTTTCAATGTAGCCCTTTTTCCCTTAAATTACCATTTTCTAAACTTTGTAAATACTCCATGGAATCACGCGTTTGGCTGATTTCCATCCTATCAATAAAATTTGAGCTCTGGTGCTTTGTTTATAATTCTCATTTGTTTTAGCTTTATAGAACGACATTTTAACATGATCAACGATTCTTGATATAAAGATGGCAATTCTTTTTCTGTTTTTAAAACAAAGATGGCAATTCTTTTGACTATTGAACATCGAAAGAACAACAATCGCTTCTCCAGAAGTAATCGAGCTTTAAATTGCAGAATCAAAGTACTCCTTCTTAGCCAGTACACCTGAATGAATGATCAACTGCGTCAGAGACCAGGTTTCTTCTGACACCCTCGGCAGAGTTCTCATCTCCTAAGTCCGACCAACATAGCTCCCAACAGGCACTATCCCTCCTAAGCAAGGCAGAATTGCTATTTTCTGAACCAGCGATACTTTTCATCTCCCGCTGTGGCCGAGTATCCAATCGTGTTCATCCACTAGTCTGGATGTCGCATCAGTTTTGTCAGCATATACATACATACATCATGCATTATTGATTTACATTCATATTCATATTGCATCACTATCACTCTAGTCAGTCGTGTTCCCTAGTGATAAACGTCTTTTCAACCAGGTTGTCAGTTCTTTCCTCGACGGGAAAGGTGGCGTCTGACCAACCGCTCCTCCACTGCTGCTGAATTGAAGTGGGTCCCTTGACCACTTTGATAACTTGAACCTCTGAAAGGCCAAAGAACCTTCAGCCAACGTCACTCTTCGCCATTGAAGATGATGTCTTCACTTTCCCGGACTAAGGAAAATCCCCAGAGAAAGCCTCTTAATCAGAGATTCGGCAATGCAACCGTTTTTCTCCAAAAAATTTCGCTGACGAAAAGGTCGTCAGTACCTCAAAATTGGATCACATCATATGGCATTTCTCCGAGAAGATCCCGAGAAAAGTATGATGTAATATCCCCAAGCCGAAAGCAGTCTCTCAAGAGACTCGTTTTCCCCCAGTATAGTCAACGAATGAAATCTCCAATAGAGAAGTTTGTACACCTCTAGAACTCAGACAGCTAGGTTCCCCATCAACTCTTACATCAGATCTTTTTCCATCAAATGGCATCTCCCCAGGAAAATTCGGCGGGAAGTTTGAGGAAAACCGCTACGAACAGCGTAACTTGTCAAGAAGCTTATTGACAAAAGAAACTGAGACCAGTTCCTTGGTAGGAAACCAGGATCGAGGGGAGGTTTATTTCAGAAACTGAGACCAGTTCCTTGGTAGGAAACCAAGATCGAGGGGAAGTTTATATCAGCAACTAAGACCAGTTCCTTGGTAGGAAACCAGGATCGAGGGGAAGTTTATTTCAGAAACTGAGACCAGTTCCTTGGTAGGAAACCAGGATCGAGGGGAAGTTTTACCTTTTCTAAGCATCATTTCTTAGAAAAAGAAGATGGATGGGCCAACTACCTTTCATAAGCACCATCAAAATTTCGGGTATTCCGATATTTAATCCTCTTGCACCCTGAATGCCCGAATACCTTCGCCATTCACACCTTCGGGTCCAAGAAGATTAAATAGGGGCATCTGTCATACCCCAAATTTTGACCACTAAGATTTCCCATCACTGTGAAAATCATTACCACAATATGGATGAACCATCATACCTCATTAGTCTCCCCAAATATGGGTGAGCATCTACTACAATCATACTTAGGGTTTTAAGCCCTCTAAGAGCCTTAGACAAAGGATCAATCAAGGAATGGCATGATCTTTAACTTGTATAAACCTCTCCAACATCCACAATGGATCAAGAGGACTCCCACATCAAGAATCAAGCATCAGGCTGCAACATTCTAAGTGGATCAAGCCTCAAGATCGCCAGTGTCACCAAATTAGGGTTTTGGTCGACTAGGGCCTTCAGATGGAAATTTTCTTCTGGGCATGAGCCAAAGGCTTCAAAGCACAACCTAAGATGCTCCAAGGGACATCATGAACCCAATCATCAAGGTAATTTTACCTCAGGGGATGCATTCATAAAAAATCAGGAATTAGGGTTTCTTGACCTAATTCACCCCTAAGTTGACTTTTGGGACAAAACATGAGCCAAGACCTCAAGAGAGGATTTGAGGGTCTCTAACACACTACATTGATCCATTTGCAACAATGGATTGATCCAAGAAGCTTGATCAATAAGTTTCATTTTCATTTGAACCACAATTAGGTTTTTGAAGGAAAAGTCAACTGTATCTTTGACTTTTGACCAGGACATGCTACCAAGCCCTAGGGCATGATTCAATACACCCTATAACACCTATGATATCAATCCATCAAGTTTGATTTAGGTCAAGGACTTGATTTCATAGAGGATCGCACAGTTTGGAATTCATCTGATAAAAAGTCAACTGTGCCCAAAAGTCAAAGTTTGACTTTTTGATTTTTTGATCAATTATGGTCCCCTAACCCTAAAATGATGTTAATGTGTGATTTGAATCAACATTCATCAAGAAAAACCAAAGAAAGTGGGATAACTTGTAAAAGGGGTAACCATAAAATTTTCTAAGTTATGGAATAAAGTGGCTAGGGTGCCAACTTCCAAGGATCATAACTTGAGATCCAAGCAACCATTTGGGCTGATCCAAAGATGGATTTGTAGCTCTCATGGCATACTTTAAAAGTGTCAACTACACCTCATTCCAATTCCTCATAGATTTCAAGTTATGATTGGACCAAAATGCCAAAAACATGAAAATACATCATTTTTCAACACTTAGACAAAATTCTGTCCAAGACAGATTTTGTTGAAAACACCAAAACTTGTGAGGTTTTTTCACATAGTTGGAAGTGGAATCAATTCCAAAGGTAAACATCAATGTTGTTGCATATGTTGCTAAGAATTCAAAGAGCTTATTAGCATGAATTGATTCAACTAGAGCCAAGAGAAATCCATGCCCAAAGTCATGTTGCTGCAACTGTTTTGGAAAAATCAGTTTGCACTTTTACTTGCTTTACACGATTTCTGATTCAAGACCAATGATCCTTATCCTACAGTCATCTAATTTGATCCTAATCCAAATGATCCAACTTGCAAAGCTGAGTCCAAAAGCCAATGGATCTTCCAACTTGAGATCAATGCATTTTGGCATATTATGCCTTGAATTCAAGGGTATTAATGTGGAATAGTGGACTTTCAAGATTCTCACTCTCCTCAGTCAACGTCTCTGATTAAACAACAATAAAAACATTTGAAGAATGTGGATTTGGTCAAGACATAGCCCTGCTCTTGGGAGGGGCTAGGTTGCCTTGCATGAGAAGAAATGCCACCAAGCCAAAGCCATTGAATGTGATCTGATCCAGCAGTCATTCACTATTCCTCCAAGACAAGAGTTGATCACCTATAAATAGAGGTTCCAATTGATCATTCAAATCACCCAAAGCAACTTACAACATTGCTTTCTCTCATTCTCTCTTAAGTGCCAAATTTTTTTGTTTTTGGGCAACCACCATCGGGTTTTGAGTTGTAGCCTTAAGCAATCCATTCCAATTGCTCAAACATATCACATATGATGTATATGAGGTGTTCAAACACTTAAACCATCTCTGTAACACCTTTTAGCTCAAAATCACCCTTCAACCAAGCCATTATGCCTTAATTCTGCAGTTGGATTCCTCCAACTTGATCCAAAGATTTTCAAAGTGTTCCAAGGCTTGCAATCCACTCAACAACATCCATTGAAGCTATAGGGATCATTAAATCACTTTTGAAACACCATCTGTGCAGAGTTCCATTTTAGCTTGCATCAAGGTAAGCTTCAAAACACTCATAACATGATCCATGCATATTTCCTCGCATGATACTTTTGCCAATTGCTTGTCATCATATGTTGAGTATTTCCCCTTAATAAATTGTTGTTTATAATTCGTATATAGGATTTTCTTGAGTTCATGCCAGTTTTAGGGTTCTTCAGGTTTTACCTTGTTATGTTCTAATTCAATCCATTTCAACAAAATTGAATATTTCCATCATGATCCTTGTTAAAAAACGCATGAGTTTGGTGTTTGAATCATATCAAATGGATGAGAGACGAGTGAGATAGGGTGCTTCATGCACGAGCTCGAGGAAGAAGATGGCCATGGCGCCATTCTTCAAGTTTTCCAACCAAGTTTGCCTTATGTTTTTCATTTGCCATGTGTATAATGAATTGGCATTGCACCCTAGTGGAAACACTAGTATGTTTGTGAGTATTGGCAAGCGAGAGGTCTGGGGTACGAATCCCCCTCGCCTCAGACCTCTTTTTTATCACTTTTTCCTTTTTTTATTTTTTCATATTATTTTATTAATGATTTGAAAAATTAATTTCTCACTAAATTTTTATCATTTTTGATTGGTTCTTTTTGCAAAAAATCACAAAAATGTTGAAAATTTTTATTCCACATAAAAATCAAATTTATATTATTTATTTAATATAATTGGTATTTTTGTGAATAAATTCATTTTTAATTATTTTTTAACATTTAAAAGTGAATATTTATTTTGAAAATCAAAACCAAATGAGTTCTAAATCATCTTGTGATTAAAACCTCATTTTTCAAACCTTAAACAAAAATCACAAGTGGTTTATTCAAACTTATTTGGTATTTTTATCATTTTTATTGATTTTCTTTAAATATTTACTTTTAAAGGAAAACAAAATTAGGGTTTCTTTGATTTTCACCCTCACAAATCTTTTTAAAACACTTTTGGGCCTCTAATAGAGTGTAAGACCCAACCTTTTTTTTTTTTAAAAACTAAAATAATTTGGGCCTCAGTGTATTGTATAATTCCTGATACCGTCAAAAAGTTCGGCACAATTGTCTCCTTTTTAACAAAAATCACCTTGGGCATCTCCTTGAGCTGTAAGCCCCACCACTTGTACAAAAATAAGTCCCTCTTGGGTTAAAAGAAAAACCTCGGCGCAATCGTCGTTGCTAAACAAATCACCCTGGGCCTCTCCTTGAGTTGTAAGCCCCATCTCTTGTACAAAAATAAATCTATGGGCCACTAATAGAGTGTAAGACCCATCCCCTTGTACATAAAAGAATTTTGGGCCTCACATATTGTATAAGTCCCTCTGTACAAGTTTACAAAACAATGGTGCAATCATCGTTAAAACTTGGGCCTCTCCTCGAGCTGTAAGCCCCAACAATCTTTTCAAGCACTTTCTCCTTTTATTTTGAATTCAAATATATGTTGTTATCAAAACTTTCTATGTTGAACAACTAACCAAACAACATGGAAGCTCTACAACTGGTAAGTGTTTATCCGCTTTCATTTACCGCTTTCATATGTACATAACTGTATTGCGGGGCTGCTTCACTGTAAGTCTTCTTTCACATCCTTTTATATACTTGTCACATATCCATTGTGTAATACTAGTATAGTTATTTAGAGTTTTCCCCGACAACTACGTCTAGCACTAGGTAAAGCCTTGTTGGTCACTCTTAAATACAAACAAAACTAGATTCCCATAGGATTTCCAGATACAGTCTTCCCTTCTCTTGGGGTTAAACAATATGGAACAAAGAGAAAGACAGTATTCTCGGTGAACCTTTTCTCAGACTGTCACCCTTATAAATTGTCAAAGAAACTCTAACTCCTCAGAGATGATCTTTTCTCCGTGAATGGCATCTCTTGAGTTTCTTCCAAATTCTCGAACTTTCCTGGAATGATCTCTTCTCGGTGAATTGCATTTCTTGAACATCTCTTGGTTTGAGGACCCACAGGCTTCCTAAAAGCATCCCCGCCTCCTCTTGGGCGTTGTACAAGGACCCTTCGGCTTCTTAGAAGTTCTCATGCCTTCTCTTGGGCTTAATACAAGGACCCTGACGACCTCTTAAAGATATAAGATAGAACTTAGTCATCCTTTGCTAGAGCAGTCTTTCCAGCATCAAGACTCCGGCCGTTGTAGGGTTTATACTCATCCCTTAATGCCCGTGCCTCCTCTAGGGCAAAGTAACATAGACAAAACGCTAGACTTGGACAGTCTAAGACCCTTGAGTCTCAAAGAAATTCTCAAGTTCGTTTCAAACAATAGGAAGAAACCCCGGTCTCTCCCATGAGAGTTCCCCACACTTGGACCCGCTTCAGGATCTCCAGAATCCACAGCGGTAAGGCAGCCTCCTCTTGGGCTTTGTACAAATGATTCTCCCTAGAAGAGCTAACCTTTTCAGACTCTCTTGTTGAGTCAATCACTTTTTAGCCTCCGTCTTAGGCTTTGTACAAGACATATAAAAAACCCACTCTCTTGTTGAGTATAAAATACTCTCTCGTTGAGTCAATCCCCTTTTTTAGCCTCCATCTCGGGCTTCGTACGAGATAGAAAAACACTCTCTTGTTGAGTATAAAGGACTCTCTTGTTGAGTCAAACCACTTTTAGCCTCCGTCTTGGGCTTTGTACCAGACATAAAAACCCACTCTCTTGTTGAGTATAAAAGACTCTCTTGTTGATTCAATCCCTTGTTTAGCCTCCGTCTTGGGCTTTGTACAAGACATATAAATCACTTTCTTGTTGAGTATAAAAGACTCTCTTGTTGAGTCGCCCTCCTTTTAGCCTCCATCTCGGGCATCGTACAAGATAGAAAAACACACTCTTGTTGAGTATAAAAGACTCTCTTGTTGAGTCAGTCTCCTTTTAGCCTCAATCTCGGGCTTCGTACAAGACAACAAATCACTCTCTTGTTGAGTATAAAAAAACTCTCTTGTTGAGTCAAACAACCTTCTGACTCTCTTGTTGAGTCAATCACCTGTTCAAGACTCTCTTGTTGAGTCATCCTTTTTAGCCTCCGTCTTGGGCTTTATACATGACAGATAAAAGTACTCTCTTGTTGAGTCAAACCATTCCAACCTCCATCTTGGGCTTTATACAAGATACATTCTCCCCAATGGAGTCAAAATCCATTTTAGCCTCAATCTTGGGCTTTGTACAAGACAGAAAGAACATTTTCCTCCAGAAAAGTCAAACTTCCCGCCTCCTCTTAGGCTTTGTATAAAGAAAACCCCGGTTGAGTCAATCAACCTTTTAACATCAAAGTTGTGCTTTGCTCATAGCATACAAACATCAACAACTCCTCTTTAGAGATGACAAATTCTCTCTCAGCCAAAACCCTTTAGCTTCACATCTTGGGCTTTGAACAAAATACAAACCACCTTTAGCTTCACGTCTTGGGCTTTGAACAAGACACCAAAACACCTCTTTCCTCCCATAGAATAGGAGGAACTACGATCGCTCTGATTTCCCTGTTTCGGGAATACGTAGGCATAAAATTGCAAAAATCTTAGCGAGCATACTAATCAAAAACCCAAAATCCCGTACCTTCACACATCAATCGAAAAGCATCAGACCTAACATCTTACCAATAGCCTAGACACTATTTTTAAGCGAATAACCCTAAAGAAGAACCCCCTCTTGATAGCATTTGTAAACCAACAGTTTTGGCTGTTTAATCTCAGTTTGTAAGCATGGTTAATTATAGAGATCTATTTCCCCTCCTTAATCAGCTTAACAGGATAACAAATGAATAGAACTATAGTTCCAAAGCGATAGTGTTTCGAAACCACAAAAATCGCGCTACAGGACAAACAGTCACCACACACAATTTAATTAACAACCAAACATCCAAACCAATTAACATTTCAATCTTTAAATTATTCAACCTAGTCAGCCTAAACAGTTTGGTTAATACAATTGAGTCATCACTACCATCACCATTTTAACATCAATACTGATACTTTAAACATACCCATAATCCACGAGTATTCGTTTCATAACCAATTTCGAGATTCAATGAATAGTGGCCATGCTAACAAATTGTGAACCTGCTTTAACAAACTTTGAGATCCTGCTCCAATTCGTTGCCAAGTTCCTCATGCCAAGCAGTGTACCATGAAAAAGAAGAACATATGAATATGTCAAATTTAAACCATCACAAGATGTGTAATAAGTCGTGTATGATTTATGTGCCAAGGATTGTGATATACGAGTACAATAGCAAAAGCAACAGCCAAATTTTCGACATGGTCCTAGTGAATAAGTATTGTCAGATATTTTGTAAAGACCAAGTAAATCAGCAATCCATTAAATCATGCTTGGATATTTAATAGGAAGTTGATATGTGTAAAGCAAGGAATTATTAAAACTTACATACAGCTGAAGAAGTTTCCACCACCTGAAAACGGAAATCAGTGAGGCCTATGAAGGATGGCTGATTCCAAAAACTTGCTGAATGACAAGCCACAACAAGCAAGATACCACCAAGAGCTCCCTGTGATGTCGTGCCCAGAATTACTCCAAAGAATATGCACATGAAAGGAGAGGAGGATAAGAAATCTACCCTAAACAAATCTCAGTAGTAAATCATACGCGTAGTCATTAGCAAGGCAATCAAGCTAAGTCGAGATAAAAAGAGAAAGACTTTCAAAGCAAGCAAAGGCATGGATCATGGCAATACAAAATTGGAAAGTTTTCAAAGTTGCTATGGTAGGAAATTAACCTCATTAATCACTAAACATCCATCAACAGACATGAGGGACACGGAAAAGGGAAGTTCATGAATTACAAAACATGGAAATATGATCACATGTGTCAATACAAAAACGCATATCTACCACCAGTTCAACAAGCAGAAAATCAAGAGCATTATTGAATTCCCAAACATGAAATTGTCATCAATTAAATATTCACTGAACAAGGAAAGTTTCTAATCACAATCACAAGAAATCTTTGAATCATCATTTCTTTCCAAAGGCAATCCATAAACGATAATAAAAAAAATCAATCAAGTATCAAGCAATCAAAGCATTCAAAATTGGACAAGTAAATCAGAACATGTCCCAGACATATCAAAACGGAAGCGGAAACTAATCAAAGATAGAAATATTCGTTTCCAAGCCAGAATCAACATCATAATCTCAATCATCAATTTGAAAATTTGGAGTCAATGCATTGGAGCTTATAAATAGAATAACAGAACAAATAGAAAGAATCGGGGGAAAAACGTAGAAGACATTGAGAAAGCACACAAAGAAAATCACCGACAAGTTCACATAATAAAAAATTCGTGAAGAAGGAGAAGAAGTAACATCGAGGAAAAAGAGGGAAATCACCTGGAATGCTAAGGAGCTCTAGTTTTTTGTCTTCACTTCGCCGCCATTGAAGACGCATCGAACGTACTCTGATAGGTAAGCTCTCCAAACTTTTCCTTCACATTATCTTGATCGTGTGTATATAGCATCTGATGTTATTTCCCCTTTTAAATTGCCTGTATTTTCGTTTGGGGAATTTAGGGTTAGTGTTTTTTTGGTTTCGATTCGGGGTAACGATTAGGGATTTGAGGAAATTAGTTTAGGATTGAGGTAGAGGGGAACGAGACAAGAATTTTGATGCAGGTTCGGAGATGGTTGAACCTCAGCCGCCGCCGATGATGATTCTCGGCACGGCATTTCCGGCGAGAGTGTCGAGCGAGAGAGAAGAGACGGAGAAAGAGGAATAGAGTAATTGCTTCTTCATTTTGTCTTTTATGTTTGTTTATGTTGTTTGTTATCCCGTGCACCAGCGCCTTTAGCTCGTACCATGCACCTCGCCCCTAGGTCGTTTGATCTGAGTCAAGCGTTTGACTCCTCTGATCAAGCAGAGGGATTAGTTGGTAATTTGGGGTCTACGGTAGACCCCCTTGCATGCGTTTTTTTTTATCTTAGCTTTTTTTGTTATCTTAAATAATAACATTTTATAATAAATATAAAATATAATATATTTTTATAACAAAATAAAACTCCCCTTTTTTTTTGAAGTATAAACTTTTTAATAATAAAGTATAAACCGTTTTTATATAATAAAAATAAAACTTTTTTTAATAAAAATAAAAATATTAATTTTTTTAAAAATAATAAAACCTTTTTATCTTTTATTAAAACTATTAATTTAAATAGATCTTCTGAATTAGTAAAAAAACCTTTTTTTCCTTTCCTTAAAATTAATAATAACCTTTTAATATAATAATCTTTTTTATCTATAATAAAAGTTATCTCTTAAATTTTTTTTTAACTTTTTAAAACTTTTTTTAATCAATAAAACCTTTAAAAAATTAATAGAGGTCTTTTAAAAATTTAATAAAACTTCTCCAATTTATTTTAGGTTTGGCTTTCGATTTAATTTTAAACTTTATCTACTCTCTAACTACAATAAAAATAGTTCTTTAATTTATATTCTTTTTTTCCCCTCCAAGATTAAAATAAATTTTATAACCTTTTTTTGTGCTTTATTTCTTATTAAAATTCCTAATCATGTGCTTGTGTTAATATAAAATGAGTTTAGAACCTTGGTCTTAATTCATAGCATGCCCTTTTATTGTCCTCGTGTGCTGGTGCGCTTTTTTTTATATGTACTTAGACTCGATGCATTTTGATCCATGTCATATCTTAATTCATAACTGGTTGCACATTATGACTGCTTGCCTTGTATGTTGAATATATATCCATGCCTTTAACTTTAATACTTTATGCTTTACTCTTATATGATATGATTGCCTGCATCTATCTAAGGGAAGAACCCACGCATGACTTTCATGTCATGCATGTTGCATATCATCTGCATTTATCATACTCCCCTCTTAGTGGCTTTTATGCCCTCTTAAGATAAATATCCTTAGATAACTACTTTAAGATAGTTCCCTAGGTTAGTCTCCCCTAAGTTAATTAAACAACTTAGATCCCTGATTCTCCCTACAAGAGAATTAGATGTGAGTCATCTCTAGAAGAGATATACATCTTTTACCCCACAATATAGTCAAGATGTGGATTCCTTTTTCCACTTAGGAGAGGTATGTGGCATACTCGTCGATTTTATATCCGAGTTGGAGCCCTTCTCCTGAGATGAAGCAAAGGTCCATTCTCATAAATCTGTGGTGGTTTAAACACTCTTCTTAAGATGACGACTCGTCTCTTCTCCTAAACCAACTCAATTTCAACTTTAGAGTCGCCGTACTCTATGTAGTGGCTTGCCACAAACATTACTTCCCCCTAGAACCTTTATCAGTCAAGAAGATCCTCATCCTCTTTGAGGAGAACTACAGATACTCTTATTCCACTCCTGTCAGGATACGTACGCACAAGATGCGATGTCTTGGCGAGTATACTTAGATACTAACCCCTAGGGCTCTCCCTAAGAAGATACCCTTAGCAAGCGGGTATTGGATAACACAAATGCTAGCAAGAGGTTCCCGTAGAGTACTACAGATACTTAGGATGCTAACACCTTCCTTAGGTATAACCAACCCCCGAGCCTTAGATTCTCATTGCATTGCATTGCATACTCATGGGTTATTCGTTCTTTTTCTCTTCCCTTGGATAAATCAAAGACCGATGGTGAATAATGATTTGTGATTCAAGTTAATCCAATAGCTTGATATCCAATTCTCACCGCGACAAGGGGTGTGCCTGATTGGCTCTAGTGCTAATGGGAGATTTTTGGTGAAAGCCCTAGAGGTCATTACTTTTGGTACTTGTATCTAATTATTTATTAATAAAAAAAAGTAATTTCTTTATTATGTTTGTTTTTCAGAGATAATAAATTCCCTAGAATAGCTAGTCTGTTTAATGAAATATTAAATTTGACTTAATCACGAGATCTCATTAAAGCATTAAGACTATTATGTAGATAAACTAATGATCACATTTCATGGGTCATGGATAAGGAGTACCAAGTCTTAACATATGTACGAATATTAGGAGTAATATTTATACTGGATTGACCCGTTATGAGAGTACTACATAAAATGTTATGCAAAGTATCATAAGTTACTCTCATGGTGATAGTGGTGTATACCACCATTCGACCTGAAACTACTATGGACCCTAAATGTAGAGTCGAGTACTTTATTACTGATCTAACATTGTTTGTAACTGGTTGAACATAAAGACAGTTGATGGGTACTCCATAAAGCATGTCGAGGGACATGAGTGACCTAGATGGAATTTGCCCATTCTGCATAACAAGATAAATGTCTAAGGGCCCAATATTGAACTGGACAAAGATGACACGTTATATGCCTTGTGTTCAACATAGACATAAGGGAAAAATGGTAATTATACACACAAGTACTATCATAAAAGGTTTTGTCAGATCACATGACATTTTCGTGACTTGGGTAGCAGTGATGTGTTACTAGATACCGCTCACTATTTATTATATTAAATACATGATTTTATATAATTGTCAACGTCACGAGAACCTACAGAGTTACACACACAAGGACAAATTAATGAGAGATAGAATAAATAAGAAACACTGTAAGGTACGATGTACTTGAGAAAATTATGGAACACCGTAAGGTACTGTGTACTTAAGTGAAATATGAAACATCGTATAATATAATAATAAGAGATATTATTATTATAGTTATTAAATATAATAATAATAATAAAATATGTTTATTATAATAATGGTTATATTATTATTATTATTATTATTAATATTATTATTATTATTATTATTATTATTATTAATATTATTATTAATATATCGTGCACTTAAGTTGGGCTTTTTAGCTTGCAGCCTACACAAGTGGTTCTATAGATACAATCTTTGTATTGAAGCTTTCTGAACTTGATGAAACTCAGTTGGTGAAACTCTGTCCGTATTTCTCTCTTTCTCTTTCTCACTCAAAGTCTTCATTCGTAGCAGCTAGCACTGAGATTGAAGACACTTTTTTCGTGTGAACTGAGTAGAGGCATTGTTCTTTATTCAACGTTCATGATCATTCATCTGTATTTGCGTCAAAATTATTAATCACCACAAGAGGTAACCGTTTCTATCACTGATCATGCTCATTCGTAAGGCTCACTAAAGGGAAAATTTTAATTTCCGCTGCATTTTGGATCGCGATTTCCCTTCATGATGAGCTTTTATTGGTGATTTCTTGAAGTAGACTTCCCCCAGACTGACAAATTCTTGAAATGAGTGTTTTACTTTGTGCTTGAACCACTTGCCACAACATGAGTCTTGAAGATGTTTATTCTTGGTTAACTAGTTCTTGGGATGGTTTACCTTGATCGACAGATTTTGAACTGATATTCTCTCAACATCAGGATCTTGACTGTGATATGCCCTTGATAGGATCACCGATCAAGTTTCTCAACTGTTTAAAGTTCCTTGATGAAAGTTCTCTTGGTGGTTGTTTCCTATTAGAAATAAACATATTTCTAATTGCACGTATTATGATCGGCTTAAATATCCTAGTGATTTTCTGTAATTATTAATCAAGATGTTGGAGTGGTGTTAAATATCCTAATACTCCCTTATAATATACTTTGTTTTGCTTATAAAAAAATAATAACCTATAAATATTATAAAAATAAATAAATAAGTGAAATATAAAAAATAATGAAAACAGGTTTGACCTTATCAAACTTTAGCTTAAAATATTCCAACAATAAATAATAAAATTACAACAAAAAGAAAGAAAAAACTAAAACTCAGTAACTTCACCTATCATTCTAGCACAGCAAATGAAACAGACACGAAAATCGTACACCGCGTCCGAACTTCCTATCATATATTCTATAGTGCATTATTAAAAGCAATACTTTGTAGAAAATATTAAAAGCAATACTTTGTAGAAAATATTAAAAATATTAAGAATGATATTAATAGTATACCGTTAAAATATTAATGAAAAAGTTTATGAGAAAAAGTTTACGAGAAAAGTTTATGAAAAAGTTTACCATTAAACCTAAAGTTTATTTATAAATTTAAAATTTCTTAAATAATTTCTTTGTGGGTATATAATTTCCTAAATAAATTAGTTAATATTTTCCATAAACCATTTAAGGTTTTAAATAAATTTATAACCAACCTTTAATAATTTCCAAAAAGTAGTGCATTACTAAAATCAATACCATTACAACAATAATGAAATATTTTTTATAAATTTATTAAATTTATAGAAAATTTTTTAAAGACTCCCACCCAACTGACTCTCTCTATAAATTTATAGAAAATATTAAATTTATTATTTAAGGTTGTTTATAAATATATTTAAAACCTTAAATAATTTATGCAAACTGTTAGTAACTATAGTACTTTATTTAAGAAATTTCTTAAATTTTATTAATTAGTTTTCCATTAGTATTTCATACTTAATAATCTCTCTAATAAGGGGAACGATAATTTTTCTTTTCTATAATTGTGGTAATGGTATTACTTTTAATAATGCAATACTTTATGGAAAATATTAAATGTATTATTTAAGGTTGTTTATAAGTTTATGGAAAACCTTAAATAATGTATGGAAACGGTTAGTAACTAATTTATTTAAGAAAATTTTTAAATTATATTAATTAGTTTTCCATTGGTATTTCATACTTAATAATCTCTCTAGTTCTTATTATAAAAAACAATTTAATTTAAATAAATCAATTATTTCATATATTTAAAAAGTAAAATTTTTATAATAAGGATAGGAGACATAAATATTTATATCATTCTTTATTTACATATTTTTTATTATTATTTTGAGACAAAATTTTACTATCTATGATGATTCCTTCTTATTTTGAATTGTCTCTAAAAAAAGTTATTTTGTATTTAAACTTTTTTCTTAAAGCAATTTTGTATTTAAATTAAATATGAATGCATATATGATAAATATACTTTAATAAAATACTATTTCTCTATTTTTTACTATTGTTATATGTAATACAAATGGTTAATTGAATGTATATCAAGAAACCGTTTTATAGAAATAATCTATAACAATGGTTATAACAAATGATAAATAATCTATAAATAAATACTTATAGAAATAATCTATAACAATAGTATAATTGAATGTATATCAAGAAGCCGTTTTAAATTCAAGTAAATCCTATGAATTAAGCCATAAAATCATATTTTAACTTATTTGCACTGTTTTTTCGACAATTTTATTGAGTATAAATAAAGGAGCATTTCAATTATTTTGATTGCCATTGTGTTCTTACGTATTCCATCCTCTTTAGCATTGTCTTGTTCTTCATTGCAAGAAAGTTCTGTGTCCCATTATTCGTGATGGACTCGAAAGCCTTTAAAGACGGATGTTGTGGCGATGCCGATTTTAGCTTTGCTTTCAATAATTCTAATTTTTCCGATAGGATCATTCAACTGGAAATTATAAAGAATTTTAATGAAGTTGTTCCTACTATTGAGAGTGGCTCCACAAGTGCCGAGCAGAGTAGCCTTGTCAAAAGGAGAAGGGAGGACATTCAGAAACACAATGGTATAACTAATTTATTTTTCCAAAACTCTTCACTTCATTATGTTTTTTTGTTTTTTCTGTTTTTGAAATCCTAAAGGTAAAGTCTATTTTAAACTTGATTGGTGTTCATTTCGTCACCCTACGTGTTTAAGAAATTATTTTTGATGTCTATGTTAAATCTAGTGCAATATTTCTTAGATATGTTTTTCAAAATGTGCTGAATTTGTGGATCTGTTCATTGATTTTAAAATTTTGAATACTGTGAAGTCATGAGCTATGCCTAAGGTTTTTTTATACTTCTTTTTTATTATGTGTTTTATCTAAATATATTTGAATAGTGGATCCTTGTGATTCTAGTTAAATATGATTTGATTTGCATCACTATGATAGGAGATAGTGCATTGATGAAATATGATTTTGTGCATAGGATATATGTTTTTCTACACTTTTTTTCATCTTACTAAGATATGTTCTCTCTTGTTTTTGGTAGCTGATTTATTATCGGACCAATCCGATATAATGGCGGAAGCAGAGGCGGATGTAATGGTTGAAGTGTCCACGTCGGGTACTTGGATAACTTAAAAAATTTCTTATATTTCTCAGTTTTATGTTTTTTATTTTAACAAGTACCACGATTCAAGTCATAGAGGCAACATCTTGCCGCTGGTTTGACAAAGTTTATCAGAATATTAAATTTTTTGAAACTGATTGTGATATTTGATAATCATTTTGATAATCCGTAAAATTATATAATCTGACAATAATTGTGAATCGTGCCCATACACTGATTACATTGCTTGTGTGGTAAGACAATCTTAAGATGAAAAACACTTTTCTTTTGCTTGCAAGCTAAATATTTCTTCCTATAAATGTTGAGTTTTCATTTATGCTCACTGGTTTGAGTTTGGTTATTATTAATATAGGTGATGAGGTTGCCAATGGTGATGACACTGCAAATCCTCACATGGACTACTCTGCAGTCGTTAAAGTAAAGACATTGTATGTCAACTCCGCCATCTTAGCTGCGAAGAGTTCGTTCTTCTACAAGGTAGACGTTTCTTCTTTATTTGTCTGGTTTCAATATATTTGGTAAATATTTTTTTCTTAGTTATGTGTATTATTTTGCAGCTCTTTTCTAATGGGATGAGGGAGTCCAAGCAGACACACATCACCGTAAGAATCACGACCTGGTATAAAAATATTTTTTAAAAAATTTAGATTATTTTCTTAATTAGATTTGTTTTCTCAAATGGTTTGCTCACTAATGCTGATTTAATTTTCATGTTTCAGAGGAAGCTCCATTCATGGAGCTTTTGAAATTTATGTACAATAGTTCTCTGAGCGTGACCTCACCGCCTAGCTTGTTGGATGTCTTGATGGCGGCGGACAAGTTCGGTGTGGCGTCTTGCATGAGATACTGCACCCGGGTATTGTTGAACATACCCATGACACCAGAGTCTGCATTGCTCGACCTAGGCCTTCCTTATAATGTTTTGATGGATGATGATGTTCGGCCATTGCTTTTGGCAACAAGACAGTATCTCGTTGCTCGTTACAAGGACATCACAAAGTATGTTTCTTTATTCATCTTGGTTTAAATAATTTATATGATATATGTAACAAATGGTTTTTAGGACATGATTGATATATTTAAAATCTTCTAATAAGTTTTATTATTGAGCAGACATCAGGAGGAGCTGATGGGATTTCCACTTGTTGTGGTCTTAATATTATTATCCAGTGATGAGCTGCAGGTCGCATCTGAGGATGTAGTGTTCGACTTCATGCTGAAGTGGGCTCGAACCCAGTACCCAAGACTGGAAGAGAGGAGACAAATCCTCAGACAAAGACTTATCCATTTCATCCGCTTCCCGTATATGACCAGCCGCAAGCTGAAGCTACTCCAGAATTGCAATGACTTCGACCATGAATTCGCTTCTAAGCTAGTATTTGAAGTCTTGCATTTCAAGGCCGAGACATCACACCGACAACAGATACTTGCTGCAGAATCGGCCTCCACAAGTCGCATCTTCATTGAGCGGTCATACAAGTACCGCCCTATTAAAGTTGTGGAATTTGAACTTCCACATAAACAGTGCGTGGTCTACTTAGACCTGAAACGGGATGAGTGTGCTAAATTGTTCCCCTCTAGTCGTGTCTGTTCACAAGCCTTCTATTTAGACGGTCATGGGTTTTTCTTGTCAGCACACTGCAGTATGGGCCAGCAGAGCTTTTGCCATTACTTCGGCTTGTTCTTGGGCATGCAAGCGAAGAGCTCAGCCAACTTCAGTGTCGACTTTGAATTTGCTGTTCGGTTGAGGCCAACCTTAGAATACATCACCAAATATAAAGGAAACTTTATATTAAGAGAAGTTGATTACAAGAACTTTTTTTGTACACCATGGACATCGTTCATGGCAGAGGACAGCCTTTACTTCATTAACGACGTTATCCATCTTAGAGTAAAGGTAACAATAAAAAACCACCTGGATTTACAATAGTTTTTTAGTTTAGTAGCTATGTAATTATTTAGTTGTAAGATTTTGGCAAATAATTCTTGGTAGCCATTGATGCATATTTCATATTGGAAAATGTCCTGCAATCCAGCTATGGCTTGGCAAAACTCGTCCTTGAATGATGCATATTGGGATGAATGAATTCAATTTTATAACTTATTTCGTAGAATTTGAGTTTGAAATGAAATTAATTTTTTTCTTGATATTTTTGTTCGATAAAGTGAGTTTTATTCAGAATTTAGTGTGATTCTTAAGTATATTGTAAAATTTAATGCACTCATAATACCATATAAAAATGAGAAATGCAATATAAATGATGAGGATACAAGATGGTTAAGAATTAAAGAAACATGATATAGATTCTTCAATGATATGCGTAAAAAAATATTTTCTTGTATGCATTCACAAAAACCTTCTGGTAAAGGTCTTCCATTCTCTTGGTCCCAATATTAGATTTAAGACCACGAGGGTTTGATTCATGGACGCCATAGTGTCCGAACTATCTATTTTCTCTTCCAATTTTTCTTGATAGCCTTGATCTCCAAGATGTTTCATCACTTGCAATTTCCATTTCTTACTTTTGTTTGGCATCTTCTGTTGCTTTTCCAATAGAAGGATCTTGTTTAAGGCCTCTTTTGTTTCTTTCTTTTGCTCTTCAACAAGCTTGAAGACATTCTCATCATACTTACACTGCTATCTTCTATTCCTTTAAAGCCAACAAGAGTGATTCATTCCTCTAGTCTTCTCATTATACTTACACTGCTATTTCTATTTTAAGATGCTTATTGAACAATATTTGAAATTATTCTCAGCCTTCCTTTGTTGTGATGGTACTCCACCATAAAAAATAATCTGAACTGACCTGGAAGTCCATCAATTTACAATCGCTTTTTCAATGATGTTTAGTTTCCAAGGATTTTTCAAATTCAGATGCATTCATGAAACCATTCCTGTAATTGTTGAAGTCCATTACAGCCCGAGCATCGCCATCCATCATAAGTACATGTGCATCCAATGGTCCGTACTTGACAAATTCCTTTGGCGTATCCATGGCCAAACATAATTTTCAGCTTGAACAAAATTTGATAATTTTTAATAACAAAGTCGGTGTTGCAAGAAGTCTTTATATTTGAATTTCTGCTTCTTTTTCCAGAACAATATGGCCACTTTAGAGTGCCACTGAAATTACGAACATTCTATTTCCCAACTTTTAACTGTTCGTATGGCTTCTCAGAGTAGTCTTCAATCTTATTTGTAAATAGTGATAAGATTCCTTCACAAGGAAAAATGGCCACGCAGTGAGAAATGTGAAAAGGTGAAAAATGGAATGGAGGCATAACTGTCAAGTGATGACTTGCGGGTTTCATCTGAAGATGTAGTGAACCACTTTGTAATGAAATGGGCAAAACACAATATCCAAAACTTGAGGAGAGGAGGGAAGTCCTCGGAATGTAGCTTGCCCGGTTCATACGTTTCTCGTACATCTCTTGTCGTAAGCTGGAGATGGACCAGACTTGCAATGACTTTGATCGCGAAGTTGCTTTGCAGTTGGTATCTTACGCTTTATATTTCAAGGCCGAGGCACCACACCACCGAAAACAAATACTAGCAGCGGAGTCATCTTCAACTAGTCGCGTCTTTGTTGAGCGGTCATACAAGTTCCGCCTTGTTAAGGTCCTGGAATTTGAACTTCCATGTCAACAGTGTGTGGTTTACTTAAACCTGAAATGAGAGGAGTGCACCAACTTGTTCCCTTCTATCTGGATCAATTCAGTGCCCTTCCGTTTATGTAGCCAGAGGTTCTTCTTGAAGGAACACTTCCGCATGGATCAGGAGAGCTCCTACCATTGTTTCGACTTGTTCTTGGGCATGCAGGAGAGATCTTCCAGCTACAAAGTCGACTACGAATTTGCTGCTCGGTCACAACCAACAGAGGAATACAGCAACAGATTTGAAGGCAACTATGTATTCACAGAGATGAGCTCACCATTAAAAATAGACTAAAATAACAATATTAAATTATGTACTTTGTATTTCCCAATCTTCAATCTCATATTCACCGATATCTGACTCTTTTTCGGAGTTGTAATCCATTGAAGCTAGTGATGAGATTCCTTCACAAGGAGAAATAGTCACGCAGTGTAAAATGTGAAAAGGTGAGAAATGGAAAATTCAATTGACAACTAATTAAAATATAGATCATCCCATATTAATATTTATGCAACTAATTAGAAGTCTAGATTTTTCATTATTAAAACACCAAAATATATTAGCAACTAATTAGAAGATATATCATTCTATATTAATATCCATGCAACTAATTAGAAGTCTATATTTTTCATTATTAAAAGATCAAAATATATTACCAACTAATAAGAAGATAGATCTTCCCATATTAATATATTTAATTATTATTTTAAATATCGGGTTTGAATCCCCGGCAACGGCGCCAAAAACTTGATAGGAAAAATAGCAAGTGTACTATTTTGCCTATTGTAGTAATAAAGGGAAAAATCCCAAGTATCGAATCTCAAGGACTGCTTGACGATACAGAGTTTAAAAATACTTTCAATTAAACAAAAAGTCTTGGTGGTTGAAATTTTCTATAACTAAGATTTAAATAAAACGAGTAAATAGTTGAACAATATCAGATATGAGTAAATTGCTAGGGTTTGGTGAATGAATCCTCATGCAACGATTACAATTTATAAATGTAATAACAAAATCAAAAACGTTTGAGTATCGGTTCTTTAGATTATCTAATCTTAAGTCCTTAGTGAAAAGAACTTTGATCCTGTAATCTAATTACTATGTCCGTAGATAATTACATTCATGATCAAATTTGTATATATCAAGAAATTCCGGTTTTGATAAAGTATCCCTAGTCCTAGGCAATATTTATTATCAAATGTTCTTAGTCAGATCAACATATAACCGCTTACCAGCAAAAATTACATGTAAAGGTTCAAAATCCGTTTTTCCGACGGTTTAGGCATTAAGCAAATAACTAAGAGCAAATCAACGATTACTGAATAAAATAGTTATTGCATTAATAAAATCGAATTCATTACATGAAGATTCAGGGTCACCCCCTTAACAATGGGGGGTTTAGCTACTCATAAAGAAAAAGAAAATAATAGATGAAAATGTTGTCATTACAAATTATCTCCAGGAATCAATCTTCAATCGTCCGAAAACTCTTGAACATGTGAATCCCTTCCGAAAATCTCAGTTTCCAGCCTTCAAATCTTGTATTTTGCTCCCAAAAATCGTCAAACCCTTGCAAATTCGCGTTCTGGGGCTAAATACTCCAGCACTGGGCTTTCAGCCATTTTGGGCCACCATACGCGTATTGGCACACATGATACGCGTAATGGCGAGCGAACAGGCCAAGTAATACGTGTAAGGGCTATGGAGCAGGCAAAGTGATACGCGTAAGGCCAAACTCATACGCGTATGGGCAGAAGGCCTGTTTTTCTTCCAAAAGTCATCCCTCTGCTGAAATGCGTATCATACGCGTAAGCTTTGGGGTCATACGCATAACAGCTAAAGCATTACGCGTATGGGCAGCAGATCTTCAATTTTCCTGCTTTGTCCTTTGGTTTCTCGCTCCGGCTCGGTCGTACACCCAATGCTCGATCCTCTAAGCTTCCAAATGTGCATTCGACCTGCTAACATACCACAAGCGTAAAATATCATCGAGAAACTCATAATTCATGACACATTAGATAAAATCAAAACACACCTAAATACTACTAAAACAAACTCAAATTCACACAGTTTACCTGACTTATTCACCGTTGAATCGCAAAATACATAGCATAAATGGTGACTGATCAGTTGGTATCTGGTTTGAGTTGGTATCGGGTTTGAAAGTCAACCTTTTCAAAATTAGTATTTGTGGAGTAAACTTAAAGCATGATTTCCTTGTAACAACTTCTCATTTTCTACACTGTGAGTCAGTTTTTTTCCGTTTAAATTCTTGGGGGTTATGGTGGGTAATAGCCTGAGGAAATATATTCTTTGGAAGTCTGTTGTCGACTCTTTTAAAAAATGGCTTGCTGCTTAGAGAGGGAGAAATTTGTCGATTGGCAGTAGAGTGGTTTTGATAAATTCGGTGTTGAATGCACTACCTATTTTTACCCTTTCCTTCTTATAAGGCTCCGGTGGTGATTTTGAAGGAGATGACTAGAATTCAATCGAAATTTTTTGGGGGTGGCTCACTTGAGATAAGGACGTTATGCAACAGATTGAAGATGCCATCATGCCTAATGATGTATGTTTTTCAATATCCAACAAAATATGTTGTTTGGTTGTATGATGTATATTTTTATATAACGTATGTTGTCAGTATATAACGTTGACAATAAGTTTTGTTATAAAGGATGCCCCAATTATCCCACCAAAAGATTCTGGTAGCAAGGGAAAGGCCCCTATTACAGATGAAGATCATAAAAATAGAAATAGCAGTGTAGCCAAGATGCAAATTGAACAGGACTCGAAATGAATATATCGACAACTCGAAGGTTACTGTTACGCCGTGGTTGGTCGTTGTTGAGCTGGAAATGAAACTTGTTGGGATCTTATCATTAGAACACAAATATGCAACAACAGAACAAAGTTGAGCATCTTCTTCCTCAGTCCATTCACTATTTAGCATCGAAGAATTTAAGCTCCTGTGGTATTGTGCCAAGCATTGAAATGGAGTCCTGTTTGTGGCCAATGATGCAGCAATGTCAAACCAATTCCTGATGCCCGTCTCTTGGACAATAATAAAAAGAGACCTATCCTCTTCACCAGTCCATGAGCCATGATCTATCAAAGGGTCTTCACAATTTAACCACCTATGGTTGCAAATGTTAGAAGAATTCGTCAAATATAAGTATGAGAATCCATCAATTCATAGATATATGTTATTCTATGGGCTACATTAGATTCAAACAGACATCTGTGATGACAATCATCACAGACACGTTAAGCACCACCATTATAAAAATCATTTCACGTACAATCCCACCTGCATGATCTATGTTGATCTTGATGTTGATCTTGATCTACTATAAATGCCCTTTTTCATAGGTGGCAGCTTGAGCAACATCACCCTCCTTTAGATTCATATATTAAAAATGTAGATAAAAAGAAATCTAATCTACCATCTAGATTAAGCTCAGGACGCAAAACATGATGTATTTGATGTTCGCATCAACACCCACCACTAATCTAGCCTAAAATCTAGATGGCCAATGTTAGCAAGAAAACATTAAATAACTTCCTTCATAGTTTGAATTATGCAAATAACCCAAATATCTTTCCCTTTAAAAGAAATTAAGTGTTTATTAATCATGACAATTTCAAGAAGATACAAAGTGACTTATGCAGCATATAAGGCTGTGCAAATTTTTCACCTACAGACAGTCATCTTGAATTTATTTGTTTGTTTCTCACTATCCTAAATCTGATGCATCAAAATCTTAATTGTGCAAATATGGTTCAAAACAAGTCATTTAGAAGCACACACTTCCCTCATCCTTTCTTTCCATTTACCTTTAGCAATATGAAAAAAAAAACTTAATGATCGCATCCCCTCTTCGATCTCCAAGGAGAGAAAGAGGGCATCATGACCAAGGCTTAAGATCATTGACCATATATAAAGCACATTGATATAAAAATTTCAAACAAAAGTAGTTTTTTCTTCAGTTTTTCAAGATTTATAGAAGCCAAACTACCTGATGAAACCCTGGTGTCAAGCTGCAAGTAGCTTGAAATGCATTTGGATGGCCTTCAATTCGAGACATAGGTATAATTGTCAACCAGCTGTGCATACAGAAATAACATAGTTAAGTTAATTCTAGCACACAATAAACAAAATTAACAACAAAAAAAGCCATAAAAAAGAACCAAACTGACAGCAACATGCATCTACCATAATGTATAACTCGATGTACTACTAGCGATACACAAATAACATAATTAAGCTAACTCAAGCATGTAATAAACAAAAATAATAGCAAAAATGCCACCAAAATGAATCAAATTGACAGCAACATGCATCTATGAATACCATGGTGAATAATCCATACTACTAAATCCTAATGTAATAAAAAAAAAAATTTAAGTTGTTACCTTGTGAAAGAACCACAAAGATACACAGTTGTTCCTCCATGAGGCCAAATAAACAAGTGAGGAATCAAAAAGGGTTCAGGTGCTCCCATACTTCCATGTCTTCCACCTGCAGCCAATGAACAAAACATTTCCATCTCAAACAACGGAATAAATAAAACAAAGTGCACTTAGACACCAATAGACACCATGAATAATAATATTTATTCAAGTTAAATGATTGCAAATAAAAGATTTGTAATCAGATCCAGGATTTTTATCTGTAACGGTCCCCAAATGCCAAGACTCCTGTGACAGAAGACCACATTATTGTACTCCTGATTGAGAATTTTCTTTGTGCTCATCAATTTCTCAAAGTTGGATTCTTCCTGTCTGTGTAGAAACTAGAAAGTGAACACCTACCCAGCAAGTTTCCTGGCAAGCAAGATACAGGAAAGGCTTCTCAAAGTTTAGTTGCTCTTAGCTGATATCTCATAGTACTGCAGATTCTTCTTCCTATGGAAAGTAACCTACTTGGCCTTCACTTGCCTGTTCTTCACATCAACCTTGTTTCCGCAAAGAACAATTGGGATTTTTTCACAAACCCTGAAAATAAGTTGCAAAAGGAAGTGTCCATAAAGCAATATAAGGAAAATGGTGGTGAATAAATAAACAAAGTGTTATGAAAAAAGGTTTCAAGGACTTCAATTACTAACCGACAAAGATCGGTGCCAGGTGTAACGCCCCGATTTCGAATATTCCTATTTGAGTTGAGTCTTTTATTTAAATTGAGTAATAATGATTTCATTTGTGAAATGATGTGTTAATATGTTATGTTTGCATATTATGTGATTTTACCGTTTTGAGAGTTTGCGGGGAAAATTAGAATAGAGGGTATTATGAGATATTTATGTTAAGTAGATAGTTTGTGTTTGCGAGGAAAGAAATAGAGAGGATAGAAACAGAATGGAAAGAAAAGAGAGAAAAAGTATAAATAGAGAGAGATAGTAAGAGAATGGGGAAGAAAGAGAAGAGAAAGAAAGGGGAAGAGAAGAACAAGGAGAAAAGTGTGGAAAATCAACAAGATCAATCTTTCGGAGTCGATTTAATCGGGTAAGGGTGTGAAATCTTATTATCTCATCAATGTGTATGATTATGTATGTGTTTGCTTGGATGTTTCTTGCATTTCCATGGTTTTTGAATTTTAGGTCGAAAACGATAAAATGATTAGGAATCGATGTTTTTACGGTCGGAAATCGATATAATTTGCGTTATATGATTACCATGTGTTTATGAATCATTGTTGGTAATTGTTTTGATGTTGGAATTGATTTGGAATGAAAAATGAGGTTTTTGGGCGTTTTGGAATAGTGTAACCCGTAACAGCATTTTTCTGGTCCTGGTGCGATTCGCCAGGCGAATTGGGAATTCGCCAGGCGGATTAGGACTCGCCACTCGTTCGCCAGGCGAAGTGATGAAGAAGGGTGATTCGCCAGGCGAAATTGTAAGTCGCCAGGCGAATTTGGAATGACAGAAATGGGGTAGCTTCTGTAACTCTTGGGGTTTTTCTAATTTGGTGACTCGCCACTAGCTCGCCAGGCGAACTGCTGGCGAATGGTGATTCGCCAGGCGAAGTGCTGGCAAAGTGCTGGCGAATGGTGATTGGCCAGGCGAAGTGCTGGCGAAAGAGGTTTGGCCAGGCGAATTCTGAAGTGGCCAGGAGAATTTGGCTGTTTCTCAATAAATTCTTTCTTTAAAAATGCATAACTTTTGATCCGTAACTCGGATCGGGACGTTCTTTATATTGTTGGAAAGCTTATGAAATGTACTTTCTTATGATGATAATTTTGAAATTGTTAGCCGATTAAATAAAGTCGAGAATTTGGGAATAGTGTCATTTACCGACTGTTGTCGCTTTAAATGTGTATATTGGTTGTGTAACATACAATGTGGCATTGATATTAATGTGTATGCCTTGTATGATGTGTTGTGGGTAGGTTTTGTGGTGTGAATCCCTTGTGGAAGTAATTGTGATGATGAAATGTTGTGACGATGGTTTGTGGCCTTATGGCAAGTATGTGCATTGTTTGATTGAGTATCAATGTATGTGGTTTCGAGTGTATGTTTAATGTATGATATGGCTGCCTCTGTGGCGTAAATCCACAGCAAGATGAATGGTAAGGTATTGATTATCATGGGATTTCTACAATAGTAATATTTGGTGTGTGGAATGGATTCCAATTGTGTTAGAATACTCATTGGGGTAGAATGGCTTACATGTCATTCCTAGTGAGGTATTAATGTTTTGGTCGAACACATTAGGGTAGAATGACTGTATGTTGTTCCTAGTGCTGTTGTTGTACTCATTAGGATAGAATGACTTTATGTCATTCCTAGTGAAGTGCGAGTGTGTCGTTGGGTCCATTGGGGTAGAACGATTATATGTCGTTCCTAGTGGAGTACTCACTAGGGTAGAATGACTATGTTGTCGTTCCTAGTGATGTATAATTGAGTTGTCGTGTCCACTGGGGGAGAATGACTATGTTGTCGTTCCTAGTGGGATACTCATTGGGGTAGAATGACTATGTTGTCATTCCTAATGAGGTGTGCACTGGGGTAGAATGACGTTGATGTCGTTCCTGGTGTGGTACACACTAGGGTAGAATGACTAAGTTGTCGTTCCTAGTGATGTACAATTGAGTTGTCGTGTCCACTGGGGTAGAATGACTATGTTGTCGTTCCTAGTGGGATGCTCATTGGGGTAGAATGACTAGGTTGTCATTCCTAATGAGAGGTGCACTAGGGTAGAATGACTATGTTGTCGTTCCTAGTGAGGTATGTCTTGGGTAGAATGACTATGCTGTCATTCCCAGTTATGTGATGCGTGGTATTGTCGGGTCTTGATTGGATTGGTGAATTATGCATGATGTATATATTGATGTGGAATTAGTAGAATTGTGCAGGTGTGCATGGATGGATAAACATGAATATGTGTGTTTATGTTGAATGATAAGCATTATGAGGAATATGCTTGGTTATATATATATATATATATATGCCTTGCGATGTATATTGAGTGAGATGTGATGATTGTGACATAGTAAACATAATATGTATGTTTATGTGGTATGATGGAATGGTGAGAATATGTGGTATATGTGTATTTTTATGTTGAGATATATAATTATATGCATTGTTGTTGTGATAATATTTCTCACCCTTCTGCTGTTTTATAATGCTCTACGAGGCATTGCAGATTAGGTATCTGGCGGTCTTTTTGTGAAGCGTGTCTTCATTTTCCTTGTTGGTCGGTTGGCTCTGATATGTAGCACCGGGTAGCTAGGACGTTTTGATCTTTTGTGATACATTTGCATATGTATCTTGCTGATGAATTTGTGTATATAAACATGATGTTGCTTGTGATTCATACTGGATGATGTATATATGTGGTTGTTATTCAATATTTTAGATGTTTCCGCTTTTATTCTAAATATTGAGATGTGGGTATAAGGACTGAGATCCTTCGTTGGTTGAGAGTTACCCCACTGTTGCATATCATTTGTTGAGAAGGTGTTGTATGTTTTAATTTCAAGCATAATGTGACATACCTTTTTATGCCGTGTTTACAATTATACTCTGATGAAATTTCCAATACGTGCCTAAATGATTTATTTGATTATTTGGGGGTATAAAAAGGGGGTGTTACATTAAGTGGTATCAGAGCCAGTGTTGAGTCAGTTTGTGTGTGTCTTCTTGTTGTTGTTGGTTGAACTATTGTTTAACCTTGTGGTTCTATGGGAAGTAATAAGAATATGGCTGGTAGAAACGATGCTGCGATGGCTGCTGCTATGGAAGCAATGGCTAGGGCTGTGCAGGGTGCACCGAATGTGAGTGCTAACGAAGAGTTCAGGAAGAATCAACCACCGGTTTTCAAAGGAAGATTTGATCCCGATGGTGCTCAACTCTGGTTAAAAGAGATTGAAAGGATTTTCAGAGTTATGGACTGTGCAGAGGAGAATAAGGTGAGGCTTGGATCTCACATGCTGAAGGAAGAAGCCGACGATTGGTGGGTCGGTATGCGTGAAATTCTTGAGGTGGATAATGAAGAGGTAACTTGGGAATTGTTTCGTACCGAGTTTTTGCTGAAGTATTACCCTGAAAGTGTGAAAGGGAAGAAAGAAATGGAATTCCTGGAATTGAAACAAGGTGGTATGTTAGTGGTGGACTATACTGCTAAGTTTGTTGAGTTGGTACAATTTCATTCTCATTATGCTGCAATTACAGCTGAGTTCTCAAAATGTGTTAAGTATGAGAACGGTTTGCGTCCCGAGATTAAGCAAGCTGTGGGATACCAGAGGATTAGAAGATTCTCAGATTTGACTGAATGTTGTAGAATCTTCGAGGAAGATAGCAAGGCTCGTTCTACGTATTACAAAAGTGTGAATGAGAGGAAAGGTAAGCAGCAGGCTAGGAGTGGACCTTATGTGACACCCGTTGATGAGGGCGGGCATAAGGGAGACTTTGAAAAGAGATCTGGAGGAGGTTCCGGTTCCGTTAAGTGTTTCAAATGTGGTGGGCTTGGTCATCGTTCATTTGAGTGTAGAACTGATGTGAAGAAATGTGTAAAGTGTGGAAGATTGGGGCATGTGACGGCTGATTGTAAGGACCGTGAGGTTATTTGTTTTAAATGTGGTGAACCTGGCCACATTAGTCCTTATTGTCAGAAACCGAAGCAAACTTAGGAAAAGAGGTTGCATGGGCAGAATTCCAGCCTACCAGTGCGGATCGTTTGATTAAAGGTATATGTTTTATTAATAGTACGCCTTTAATTGCTATTATGGATATGGGAGCGACTTATTCTTTTATTTCTCATGTGTGTGCAAAGTGTTTGAATTTGTTTATGACTTGTTGGACAAGAGATTGGTAATGCCAAGTTGTTGAGTCTGTGTGGCATGGCAGTTGTATATTGTCGATGTTGTTTATTCCCTAGTACGTGATAAATGTGTAGAACACTATCAGTGCTTCCTGGTTTTTCTAATCCTTTGTCTTCAGGACTGAGAATGTTATAAGTGGGGGAGAAGCTGGTACTTCTCCAAGTGGCTTCAGGTGAGGAGCGTTGGCTCAGGGTGCCGTTGTTTGACCGATTGTAAGTGTTGTTTGGACAGTGTGGTTTCCGATTCCAAAGGGAATACGGAGGCGAGGTTTATGTCAAGTAAGGATTGGTGCCTTAGGTGGTTTTGTGCACAAGATGCAAGGAATGTTGTTATGGCTTGGTAAAGATGGTTTATGCCCCATCATGATTGTCGACTGTCTATTGACAAATTGAGGAACTGATCACCCTTAATCTCTTGTTGATAGCAGACGGAAATTGTGTTGAAAGGAATAGACGTGTTTATCCAGCTTAGTTGGTATGTTCGGCGAATGGTTGTGGAGTATGGGAATTATATCTTCGTACTTATTTGGATAAGTTTGTAGTGGTGTCCTTTAAGGATATTTTGATCGATTATAAAATCAGAGGAAGAATATGTAGGGCTTTGAAGATTGAGCGCAAGTGTTGAAAGGAGATGAAGCTTTAAGTTAAGTTGTCAAGAGTGGATTTTGGTTGATAAAGACGAGTTTTCTTGGTCGAGAGGAATAAGTATGAGACAACATTGATGGTTGGGATTCCAAAACGAGTTATAAATTTGAATTGGATTATTCTTTGAGAAGAATTAATGTCGTGCCGGATGAGTTAAGTTGAAGGCCTTTGCATATGTATGTTTGGATGGTCAGAGAATTAGAATTGTTTGAGCAATTCAGAGGCTCGTGTCCGGTGTGTAAGCTACTGCAGAATAATGTAAGGTTGTGTATATAACCAGTGAACTATGACTTTCTGGTGAATAGTAGGAAGAGTCAAATGTTGAATATGAATTGGTGGTTTTGTTAGTCGCGAGTAATTGGAGTGTGCAGCAGAAGTGTGGAATTGTTGTATTGGTTATTGTGAGACAAGGATGTAGGTATTCTGGTTTTGTGGATGTTGTTGAGGCGAAGTTGTGTCATGGAGCTTATGTTCTTGTCTGGTTGTTGCCTTGTTTCCATTGTGATGGTTCGAGTGCGAGTAGCTAATTCCTATGTTTGGAGATTAGAAGAGTGTTACCTATGGTGTTGGTAACGATCTTGTTGTGTTCCGGTTCAAGAGTGAACCTGGGTGTTTGTATCTTGGTTATCCTTTGAGTTGTGAGTTGGTCGTCAAGTGCATTGTATGGGCATTGCATCGTGTCGTTGTTGTTGTGGTTAGTGTACTGGTTTGTTGTTTGTGTTATTCGTGGTGTGCCTTTGGTTGGCATGATAGTGGTTGGTCGGACGCGAGAGTCGTATCCGAGGTTGCTTGTACTTAGCCTATTTTTGAGGACGAAAATGTCTAAGTGGGGGAGAGTTGTAACGCCCCGATTTCGAATATTCCTATTTGAGTTGAGTCTTTTATTTAAATTGAGTAATAATGATTTCATTTGTGAAATGATGTGTTAATATGTTATGTTTGCATATTATGTGATTTTACCGTTTTGAGAGTTTGCGGGGAAAATTAGAATAGAGGGTATTATGAGATATTTATGTTAAGTAGATAGTTTGTGTTTGCGAGGAAAGAAATAGAGAGGATAGAAACATAATGGAAAGAAAAGAGAGAAAAAGTATAAATAGAGAGAGATAGTAAGAGAATGGGGAAGAAAGAGAAGAGGAAGAAAGGGGAAGAGAAGAACAAGGAGAAAAGTGTGGAAAATCACCAAGATCAATCTTTCGGAGTCGATTTAATCGGGTAAGGGTGTGAAATCTTATTATCTCATCAATGTGTATGATTATGTATGTGTTTGCTTGGATGTTTCTTGCCTTTCCATGGTTTTTGAATTTTAGGTCGAAAACGATAAAATGATTAGGAATCGATGTTTTTACGGTCGGAAATCGATATAATTTGCGTTATATGATTACCATGTGTTTATGAATCATTGTTGGTAATTGTTTTGATGTTGGAATTGATTTGGAATGAAAAATGAGGTTTTTGGGGGTTTTGGAATAGTGTAACCCGTAACAGCATTTTTCTGGTCCTGGTGCGATTCGCCAGGCGAATTGGGAATTCGCCAGGCGGATTAGGACTCGCCACTCGTTCGCTAGGCGAAGTGCTGGCGAAGGGTGATTCGCCAAGCGAAATTGTAAGTCGCCAGGCGAATTTGGAATGACAGAAATGGGGTAGCTTCTGTAACTCTTGGGGTTTTTCTAATTTGGTGACTCGCCACTAGCTCGCCAGGCGAACTGCTGGCGAATGGTGATTCGCCAGGCGAAGTGCTGGCGAAGTGCTGGCGAATGGTGATTGGCCAGGCGAAGTGCTGGCGAAAGAGGTTTGGCCAGGCGAATTCTGAAGTGGCCAGGCGAATTTGGCTGTTTCTCAATAAATTCTTTCTTTAAAAATGCATAACTTTTGATCCGTAACTCGGATCGGGACGTTCTTTATATTGTTGGAAAGCTTATGAAATGTACTTTCTTATGATGATAATTTTGAAATTGTTAGCCGATTAAATAAAGTCAAGAATTTGGGAATAGTGTCATTTACCGACTGTTGTCGCTTTAAATGTGTATATTGGTTGTGTAACATACAATGTGGCATTGATATTAATGTGTATGCCTTGTATGATGTGTTGTGGGTAGCTTTTGTGGTGTGAATCCCTTGTGGAGGTAATTGTGATGATGAAATGTTGTGACGATGGTTTGTGGCCTTATGGCAAGTATGTGCATTGTTTGATTGAGTATCAATGTATGTGGTTTCGAGTGTATGTTTAATGTATGATATGGCTGCCTCTGTGGCGTAAATCCACAGCAAGATGAATGGTAAGGTATTGATTATCATGGGATTGCTACAATAGTAATATTTGGTGTGTGGAATGGATTCCAATTGTGTTAGAATACTCATTGGGGTAGAATGGCTTATATGTCATTCCTAGTGAGGTATTAATGTTTTGGTCGAACACATTAGGGTAGAATGACTGTATGTTGTTCCTAGTGCTGTTGTTGTACTCATTAGGGTAGAATGACTTTATGTCATTCCTAGTGAAGTGCGAGTGTGTCGTTGGGTCCATTGGGGTAGAACGATTATATGTCGTTCCTAGTGGAGTACTCACTAGGGTAGAATGACTATGTTGTCGTTCCTAGTGATGTACAATTGAGTTGTCGTTTCCACTGGGGTAGAATGACTATGTTGTCGTTCCTAGTGGGATACTCATTGGGGTAGAATGACTATGTTGTCATTCCTAATGAGGTGTGCACTGGGGTAGAATGACGTTGATGTCGTTCCTGGTGTGGTACACACTAGGGTAGAATGACTAAGTTGTCGTTCCTAGTGATGTACAATTGAGTTGTCGTGTCCACTGGGGTAGAATGACTATGTTGTCGTTCCTAGTGGGATGCTCATTGGGGTAGAATGACTATGTTGTCATTCCTAATGAGAGGTGCACTAGGGTAGAATGACTATGTTGTCGTTCCTAGTGAGGTATGTCTTGGGTAGAATGACTATGCTGTCATTCCCAGTTATGTGATGCGTGGTATTGTCGGGTCTTGATTGGATTGGTGAATTATGCATGATGTATATGTTGATGTGGAATGAGTAGAATTGTGCAGGTGTGCATGGATGGATAAACATGAATATGTGTGTTTATGTTGAATGATAAGCATTATGAGGAATATGCTTGGTTATATATATATATATATGCCTTGCGATGTATATTGAGTGAGATGTGATGATTGTGACATAGTAAACATAATATGTATGTTTATGTGGTATGATGGAATGGTGAGAATATGTGGTATATGTGTATTTTTATGTTGAGATATATAATTATATGCATTGTTGTTGTGATAATATTTCTCACCCTTCTGCTGTTTTATAATGCTCTACGAGGCATTGCAGATTAGGTATCTGGCGGTCTTTTTGTGAAGCGTGACTTCATTTTCCTTGTTGGTCGGTTGGCTCTGATATGTAGTACCGGGTAGCTAGGACGTTTTGATCTTTTGTGATACATTTGCATATGTATCTTGCTGATGAATTTGTGGATATAAACATGATGTTGCTTGTGATTCATACTGGATGATGTATATATGTGGTTGTTATTCAATATTTTAGATGTTTCCGCTTTTATTCTAAATATTGAGATGTGGGTATAAGGACTGAGATCCTTCGTTGGTTGAGAGTTACCCCACTGTTGCATATCATTTGTTGAGAAGGTGTTGTATGTTTTAATTTCAAGCATAATGTGACATACCTTTTTATGCCGTGTTTACAATTATACTCTGATGAAATTTCCAATACGTGCCTAAATGATTTATTTGATTATTTGGGGGTATAAAAAGGGGGTGTTACACCAGGTAGGAACATTTTTGTAGGTCAGTCGGGCAGTAAAATCAAACATTATAATAGCACACTGCCCATGGATACTACAATACGAGGTAAAAGGTTAAAATCAAAATTTATGAGTAGAAAAGAAAAAGCACAAATGAGACAGTGGATTATCATCGAAGCACAGAAAAGAACACATGCAATACCCACAATAGTGATACATTCAAGGGTGTCATGCCCAAGAAACAGCGACATTTATTGACTTGAAATAAAATCACAATATAGTAATTACATTGTCGGCATAATCAGTGTTATCAAATGGCGGCCATGGCAGCACTATGGCAAATATATGTGGCGGATTATGGGACACAATGGTAAATATCAGCCAGGACAATACCTAACAATGCAGAAAAATACACCTTAGATACTAGTAAGACTGAAAGATAAATAATTAATAGATAAGAGGGTGAGAATGCTCCAAGTGTTTGACTGTAATACATAGAACTGTTAAAACATGAAACAAAAGACCAGAAATAGTTGTATGAAGTATTGACACAGCAATATTTCCCGCCAAAATATTTTCTTCGCAGTGTGTTTAAGATTAAAATTAGGAAAACAGGAATCCAATCATATAGATATTAGATAACAGAACAGAAGGGGAAATATAGAGAAAAAAGTTATATTGAAATTTTATCTGCTGATACAAGTATAAATAGAAACTTAGATGATTACAGGACAAGCAGCTATCCCTGATCAATTTTTTATTGACATTACTAAGGGTTTGAATCCACTAAGTGTTTGACTGATACCGTATAAAAAGTAATTTTGTGGCAATAATGACAGTAATAACTCTGAAACAAAGACATCTCTGAGATTAGGCACGACACCGACACGTGTTCAATAGCTCAGACAAGTATCCTAAAACATATTTTTTTTGCTTAGACGCTTCTACGAGAGTTAAAGATGTGTGCTGAAGCAGTGATGATCAATGAAGGGGTCAAAGACATGAAGTTTGATTACATCATTTTTAGATTTTCGGTATAGTAGATAGATGAATGAAGTTGAAAAACTATCATATTTTGTTTAAGAACATTTTGAAATCAAGCAAATTGAAAAACTATCATATATTAATGTAGATCTGTTATAAATAATGTTTATATTATACTTAATTCTGATAAATAAACAAATGTGTCGGTGCCCTATATTTTTAAATTAGCAGTGTCGACGTTTCTCTGTCGTGTCACACATCCGTGTCGAACTTTGTACTTCATACAGTAAGTGGACATCGTAGAAGTTATGGGTTGAATACATAAATGTTGTGCTCATGTGCGTCTGAAACAAAATTATTTGCCAAAGCTTGAATGTATAGTTATCCAATTTAAAATATTTCCCATATAGAAAAAAAAGTAACAAACATGCCAATCAAAGTACTTCTCTTTATATTATAAATAAACACGGTAACTAACCACATGACTTCTGGGCCAAGAGGTTCTTCTTGTAAGAATGCTTCAAGACACTTATACAGAGAAACTGGTGCTTTAGGTCTCTTTGCAAAGAAACCAGACTTGCAAACCTCAGGCAACGAACTACAAAGCTGTGTGTCATATTTTTTAGTCTGTTTTTCTGACCAACATACAAGCACGTGCAGCAGGTTTAACTCTCCATTTACTGTAAATGGTTCGTTCATTAATATTTTGGAATTCTTGACAGTCCCCTTATCATCTATTAGGTAAAACTCCATTTCTATATATGAAGGTGTATCTAACCCGTTTACATTGGTATCTGAACAAGGATCTGCAACCCTTTCCTTTTCTGCAACTTCAGTTCTCTCAGACACAGCACAATTTTCTAAGGTCCCTTTAATTGAGTCTTGTAATGGATGGAACCACTTCAGATACAAATTGCAGAGATCAGATCCATTTACAACATTACAAAGACTAGCCACAACAGGAATTCCAAATGCCTTCCAATTTGAGTCGATTTCCAGTAGATGTATTGCCTGAAAAAATCATATCGAACACAAATTTTATAAGGCAAGAAAATAACAAGTGACCATAAACCTTGTTTCCGCAAAGAACAATTGGGATGTTTTCACGAACCCTGAAAATAAGTTGCAAAAGGAAGTGTCCATAAAGCGATATAAGGAAAATGGTGGTGAATAAATAAACAGAGTGTTATGAAAAAAGGTTTCAAGGACTTTAATTACTAACCGACAAAGATCAGTGCTAGGTAGGAACATTTTTGTAGGTCAGTCGGGAAGTAACATCAAACATTATAATAGCACACTGCCCATGGATACTACAATATGACGTAAAAGGTTAAAATAAACATTTATGAGTAGAAAAGAAAAATCACAAATGTGAGAGTGGATTATCATCGAAGAACAGAAAAGAACACATCCAATACCCATAATAGTGATACATTCAAGGGTGGCATGCCCAAGAAATAGCGACATCTATTGACTTGAAACAAAATCACCATATAGTAATTACATTGTCGGCAAAATCAGTGTTATCAAATGGCGGCCATGGCAGCACTATGGTAGATATATGTGGCGGATTATGGGTCACAATGGTAAATATCAGTTGATATTGTTGGTTTTTCCGCCATAATCCGCTATAACAGCACCCTGATATTTGGTTCTCCGCCATGGACCGTCATCGACAATACTGAGCATAATTATATGATACAGAAACTCAATCTCGTGTACAGGACATCATAGAACAGATGACTGAGAACATGAGCGTAATTCATGTTGAAATGAGACTACCCAAAAACTAGAATTATGATTTAAGTGTCAAATAAACAAGGGCATTTGATAAAATAATTGTTAACACTAGCTAGTTCACAAACTTGAGATTACAATACATTGAAATAAATGATGATACTTACTAGTATCCATCTCTGAGACCACCAAACTTCTCTTGACCAGCAGTATCCCAGCAGTAGAAACGAATCTTGCCAGCTTGTGAAAAAATCCAATGGATGCACTTCCACAGCAATAGTTGCTATACATAATCAAATCAAATCAAAGAATCAGCCACTTAATTAAGCATGTATTAATCAAGTAAAACACGTATATAAGAGTCCTTACTGTAACCCTAAATTCAACATCAAATACATCATAAACTAGTAAAAATAAGTATCAACAAATTGTGACAATAACAGATATGAATTATAAACCCTAATGTTCTACCTAAAAGATTAATCCCTAATGTTTTACCTAAAAATTTAAACCCTAATGTTCTATCTAAAAATTTAATCCCTAATTGAAAAAAGAAATACATACCAATTAGTCCGGTTTTTTCACCGTGCATGTGATCATCGAGCTTGAGCTGTGAGAATGGTCGTGCAATGATGAGAAATGAGAGAGGATTCTCGGATGTGCGATGAGACAATGGTCGTGGGATGACGGAGATGGAGCTCGTAATGAGAAGAAGGAGATGAGCTCGCGATGAGATGAAGACAACGGACTCGCTATGAGATGAAGACAACGGAGCTCGCGATGAGATGAAGACAACGGGTTTGTAGAGAAATATGAGATGAAGAGAACTGGGTATAGAGAGAAATGAGGTGTCAAGAGGGTTTTGATCGATGCAGTGTTTTAGATTTAATATTTGATAAATGTTTCTTTATTATTTTATTTCCACAATATAAGTTTAATTAATTTACACTCTTTAATTTACTTACTTACCCAAATAATATTTGATAAAATATATTATAGTTTATTAATATGTTTAAGATTCATATTTAGAGTTATTAAAATATACAATTATTTTCAACCAATCTTAATTTACACCCATTTTATTTTTAATGGGAATAATAGAGATATTATTATAATAATGAATTTAATTTATTATAATAATGATTTTAATTTACACCCTTTTTTAAAAAATAGGGTGTCTATTGTTACGCACTACTACTTTAAATGACATTTTATTTACAAATTTGTCATCGCGTTTCTAATTTACACCCATTTTCAGTATAATGGGTGTAAATTTTAAAATTATATTCGGCACTTTGCATATTTACACCCGTTTTCAGTATAATGGGTGTAAATTTTAAAATTATATTCGTCACTTTGCACTAGTGTTGGTTGCAAAGGTATTTCCTTCTTCTAATGCATTACTTTGTAGGTATCCCATAACAAAGAATTTGAGAAGTCGGGTTAAATCTGAGGTAGGGAGGAAGCAGATAGAGTCCAAAGATGGAAAAATGGTGAAGGCGGGTGTGATTGTGGAAAAACTAATGGGTGCATAGAATCGTATAATATATTCTTCCTCAAAAGAACTATATATCGATTCCTGTACATGGCCCAACTAGCAGACATAGTTCAATAAGTTGATTCCACCTCGCAATTTTTTAATCCTTGAAGCTTTAAAAATGAATCAATTTTCAGATTCCATGCTCTAGGAGCTTGTTTTCGTCCATACGAGGCTTTATGCAACTTGTACACCACCCTTCCTGATTCTTTTCCACAAATCCAAGATGTTGTAACACATAAACTACCTCTTGTAAAGGAGAATTCTAAAATTCATATTTCACATCTAAATGCATCAGAGGCCAATTTCTATTAGCAGTTATAACAATCGCGAGTCTGATTGTCTCATGCCTAGCTACTGGTGCAAAAACCTCAAAGTAATCTAATCCAGATTTATGTAGAAATCCTCTAGAAACTAACCTTTCTTTGTGTTTTCCAATTGATCCATATAGCTTTAGTTTCAACTTGTAAACCCATCTCACATCGATGGCTTCCTTGTTCTTTGAAAGCTCAGTCAAATCCCAAGTCTTGTTTCTTCCTATAGCCTCAAGTTCTTCTTTCATGGCCTACAACCATACTTTCTTCTTGAGAGCTTCTTAAGTACTAGCTGGTTCAGAGTCTACCAACATGGCACACTGAATGACTTCCCCTTTAGAGTCCATCTCAATATCTTGCTACACATCAAACTCTACAAATCTTCTTGGTATTTGTATAATTCTTTGTGGTCTTTGAACTTGTTCAAAATCTTCTTTAGATGTTGGACTTCCTTCAGAGGTTGGACCACCTTCACAGGCATGATCACATTTAGAGGCATGATTAACACCAGAGTCTAGAACATCGTCAGAATCTAGGTCACCATCAGAATCACCTTCACAAAATAGAGGTTTGCCATCATATTCCACTGCCTGTTGGATGCGTATGTCGTCATTATCAATGATAGTAATACTATTATTCAACTGTTATGTAATATGAACTTTGACCAATATCCTAACATAGGATATTCTCAACTTGTTTGCGGTACACTCATCAATAAACAATGGCCTTCTAATTGCACTTCATATCTTGCTTAAGCTCTTGGCCCCTTAGAGATGCAATGGCAATTGAGGCAATTTCACCCAAAGTGGAAAGGTCCATAACATATCGTGTTTTGGGTTGATATCCGACATCCAATCCCTCAGAAACATGGTCATATTGTGGATGGTGTAGGGTCTTTTCTTGAGAACTACGTATATATCGATGAATGAATGGAATTTCAAGATGGAGTACTTATCTTCATTGTAGAACATGTTTGGTAATCGAACAAAATTCTAGGTTTTCATCATGTATTGCTTGACGGCATTCATGCTCAAATCTCCTTCTAACACATACATGATCACTGCTGATTCCCAAAATTTGATCTCAGATTCTTCATCTGTATCTTCAATTTGAATCTCCACTTCTCCATCCACGATCTTTGGTGCGACAAACTCAATCGCCATTCCATTATCTGGATTACAGTTTCCGCTTATCACTTTAGCCCATAGTTTCGTCTCCATCGATGTTTTAGTTGGGGCACAAACCCTAGATTTGATTGGTTCTCCAATTTCTTATCATTCTGCACAATGTTGATATCATTATCTTCCTCTTGATCTTCCCCTTCCATCTGAGTTGAGCTATCACCTTGATCACCACGATTTTCCGGTGGCGGAAGCACCTTTTTCGGCCGCCCACGCCCTCGTTTTATCGCAAGAGCTCACTATCGATCACAGTTCTATTACGATATAGGATTCTACCAATTAAAAATGAGAAAATAACAAGTATTTTATTTTTTTATTATAAAGAAATAATTTTAATATGATTTTAAATATCAAAAAAATCCTATGTATTTTTTTCTAATATTTTTAATTCATACCAAAGTAAATTCTATGAATTACCTTATAAAATAAAAAATAAATTATTATTTCTATTTATTTAATTATTTTTTCAATTTATGAGGTGTTATTAAACATTCCAATGCATCGAACATGTAGAGAATTAATTAAGTAAATTTGTGTATAATGTACAAATCAACTACCTACCAAAGATTGGAACATGCTTAAGCATGCCCAACTTTGCCCTATTCATCTTTTAATTTCATGACCATTGCATGCCCTTTTTGGTCATATTCTAAGTCTAAATTCATACCACCCATTCAACCTTCCTCTCTTTCCACGTGGCTTAATTTATCTTTTCCACATTAGCATTACCGGGACACATCATTACCCGGTTTCATGTTTCTTTTGTTCTTTGCACGGTTATTGAAACAACATTCAAATCTTCTTTGCACGGTTATTGAAACAGCATTCAAATTTTCATCATTTCATCACTTCATTTCTTATCTTTCCTTTCCACCTACCTTGCTCTCAAGCCACTTTCCCTGCAAACGCAAAACAGCTCACATCGAAGCTTCAGAACACCACACCGATAACATCCTAGCTTAAATCTTCATCTTCGTTTAACATGCATGGTTTCATTTTCTATTATCTCATGGAAATCGGTCTTTGAGATCGAAAAAACATTTACCTCATGCAAACCCAACTTTCATATGAAAAAATCTTTTGATAAAACTGTAAAATAGGTTTACTATTGAATGTTACAAAGTTTGAGTGTTTTTCAGGAGTTGCTGGTTTTATGAAAAACCAACTTTGGTTTACAACCTGTGAGTGTTTTGCATGAGTTGCTAAATTTTTCTTTGAATCCCTAACTTAGTCAAAACCCAATTTTTGATGGAAATGGTTTTTGTAAAAAATGATAAATGTGTTAACTTTTGTTACATGCTTGTGCTTCAGTTTGTTGAATCTTACAAAGTCGTAGTGTTTTGCATGCGATGGTGTTTTGATCTTTTTGTGCTTTTAACTGTTTTTGTCTTTGTAAAACAAACTGGTTTTAACTTTGTATTTGTAGTTTCGTTTTCATATCTTGCAAGAAACATGTCAAGACCACCTATCCTGATCAGTGACTTGAAGCTTGATAACAATGTTTGGAAGCTGGCTGTACATGTTGTAGATCTATGGTTCATAAAGGAGTGCAATGGACATCAGCATATTGAAGTTGTTATTCAAAATGGGAAGGTGTTGGTTATGTCGATGTTTTGTATTATAAACCCTTGGTGAATTTTATATTTTCTGTTGTGCCTTACAAACTTTTATGTTAAACAGGGAGATCAGATACATGTTATTACGCGGTCCCGAGAATTTGATGTTTGGAGCAAACTATTACAGGAATATAATATGTACATGGTTTACAACGAAGAACCCATGTTGAATGACTTACCATTGAAAGTGTGTGACAACGATTACAAACTATTTTGGAATCGTGCTACAACTGTGACAGCCACAGATATCCCAGATATCCCACCTCACACATTCAAATTTAAACCGTTGCAAGATTTCATAAATGGGAATTTCGTAGTTGATCGTTTGTATGGTATGCTGAGTGTTTTCATGTTTATGTAGTATTGTCGTTAATTTCTTAAAAACCACACAAACTAACAATTCATTGTGATATAGATGTAATTGGTGTTGTTATGCAAGTGGTTAGGACACAACATCCAGGTGCAGGGAAAAAGGCTTGCTTAAACCTATATGTTGCTGATCAAAGGTTTCATTCTTAACTTTAATGTTAACAATTAGAAGGCATTTTTTCATTTTACAATACACAATTCATTGTTTCTTATTGTTTCTTTCCAATGGGGCTGAAATTGATCTTATGTTGTGGGAGTCATATGCCACTCAATTTATGTCTTACAATGACGAAAGTGGTCAGCTGGTTGTCATCCTCACTCACGCATGGTGTCGCAAGAGTTCATGTAATTTGTATTGTTGTTGTCTAGATTTTCACATTACATCATTTGGTAAACCGTTATAAATATATGTCATTGTTTGACTCCGATGCAGCATCGGGAAAGCTGAACTTGTCTAATTCATGGCATGGATCAAAACTACTTCTTAACCATGACCATCCTCAAGTTGCTGAATTCATGAAAACGTATATACCATATGACAGGTTTTATTGATTATATTTCCATTCTAATTATAATTTACTAACTGTTGCACCCCAAATTTTACCCTCATCTTTTTACTTGATGCTTTGTGTTTTTATTTTTCTCTGTTTATCTTAAATCTCTGTTTATCTTTTTTTTGCCTTGATTTATTTAGTTTTTTTACTTCATTTATCCTATCTTGATTTAACTTTAGCATATTCTTGTTTTTTATTTTTATTTATTAGTAGCTTAATTAATTAATTTAGTTGTTGATTTAATTCTAGCCTAATTTGTTTAATTTTTGAATTAATTACCTTAATTTCTAATTTCAAGATAATTTATCAATTAAATTGGGCTAGATTTTATTAACAATTAATTTAATTATAATTAGTTTTAAAAAATATATATATAACATTAGGCTTAAATTTATGTGATGGGTTATTTGTCATTTAAGTCTAAATATAGAGAACTATACACTTGTTTTATCCACTTGATCTTTGAATTGGAGAATGAATAGTATAATGGCCAATCAGAATACACCTTGGTCCTTTGACTTTTCAACCCACCTTCATGGCCAATGGGAAGCCGGCATGTGGCGTATGAGGAAACAAGATCAACCAATCTGTTCATCCTTTCGTGTTCAACTTGCGGAACTCAGTTGAAAAAGAGAAATTCAAGCTCGTCAATTCAATTCAAGTTCACTACAATTCAACCCGTTGGCGCGAATCCTCGATTGGAATCCTCCAAGACGTTGTTCCCATTTCAAGCTTTCCTCTGCTCAGCTCATCAAAAGCGGTTCAGAAAAAATACCATTTTCAGCTCTCGACCTGCTTTCATCTGCAACATGTTCACGCTATCCCCAACCTTTACTTCATTCGATACCCTTCCCACTGGCATCAAGTGAAGACCTCTGAAACCATACATGGAGTTGTGATTCAGCACTGTGATTCTGGAATTTGCAGCACAATTGTCTCCAAGACATAGACCGATTTTGAAATTCAAAAGAGACGTTGGCGCCTACTAAGCACTCCACCTGCTTGATACTTGAACTCACCTAAGCCATATCTGAGCCTATATAAAGGAGTTCAGCTTCAATGCAAACCACCAACAATTCTCTTCACAAATATTAATATTCTCGAGCTTTGGGTGAACTTGGCAAGGGAGATTCTGTGTAGAGGTCAGAGCACTCAAAGTATTAGCAAGCTTCTGTGTGGTACCCTTCCTGCTCCTCTCTCATTTTTATCATGCTCATTCAATGTTTTCTTTTCTCGCACATGATCTTTTTTTAATCGTATGAATAATTGCTCTGAGTAACTTGTATGATTTCGTTATTCTGTTACCAATGTTGTTATATTGCTCATGTCGTTATTGATTCATTATATGTCCTTTCCCTGTTGAAATATTGAAGGGATTGTTGTTATGTTCCTAAGACCTGATGTTCATGATACTTAGTTGCCACTCATACGTATTCAAGATTTTTGAAATCATTTTTATGTGCATTATTAATGACTACAATCCTGATGTGTTTAAAATGTTTCCTGTCATATTTGCCATATGCTTTTGGTTTGATATGCTGCTGAGTTATCACATCTTGTTCATGACCTGCTTGACAAATGAAAGCTTTTGTTTAACTGATCTAAAAACTAGTCTGTGGTTAATGGATCTTGTCATATACTTGTTAAGTTCTTTCAGATTGAGTTTGTATGGGAATCATCAGAATGGATAATCTTGTATGCACAGTTATACCTTTCCTTTTTTTGAAATTGGTTTTTAATGTATGACCTTAATCAGTCCATATTAAACTTGTGTTTACTGCTAACTGATGTGCTGATATGAATTGTTGACTATTACATGTATGTGTTAAGCTATGCTGTTTTTTCATTGGATATATGTTGTTTTCACTTGCCCTGTTGGAGTTGCCTCCATTACCAGTCTTGTTTGTTTGTTTGATATTTGAGCCTTTTTGTGTCATCTGTACTGCTTGTAAGGTTACTTTGTTCTTTGCATAACATGACTACTCGTGTGTTGGTGATATTCATGATCATTGAGCCTGCCTTGGAGGAGGAAAGTTTGTTACTGATTCATTTTGTTGTAGTACTGTCTTGTTCTATCCATGTACTTGTCAGCATTTCGCAACCTGTTATACTTTAGATCATGACATAACTCGTTTCTCTTTGTATGATAAAACTGATGCATTAGAGTTGATAATCCCTTGAGGTTTTTGCTTTGTGTAAAGATGCCAAGTTATGTACATCATGTTATTATGCTTAAATGTTGAAATGCATGCTACTTTGTGTTCAATTTGCATATGCAATCTACTGCTAATCCTTTGAAACTTTTGTCTGCTGCCTTTGCTTTATGCTTAATTGAGGTAAACATGTCATTAATTTGCTTATCTAGTGTAGTTCCTGATAGAATTGCCCTCCTCTGCCACCAATGTCCAACTGTTTTGTTTTGTTGTGTGTTTTAAGTCAATGAATAGAAGATATGACACCTGCTGCCTTGATCACTATGCTATAAATGTATGAACTGTCTTTTTTATTTTACATTCAAGATCTGCCTATCCATGTTAGTCTGCTGTACTAAGGATATCTTGAAGGATATGTATGCCATTTTCTCCTGTGTGTTACTCAAGTTGTGCAAACTGTCACCTTTGATATATGTCTAATATATGTGTGCAAGTCTGTTGATAACTTGTTGGTATTTGAATTGAAGTTGTGTGTGTGGTCAGAAAGGTGGAAACTTGAAATATACCTTCAATACATGTTTGCCTTGCTTGAACATGCATCTGTGTAGTTCATATGATCTTGGCCATTAGGGCATACATTTTGCTTGGAATTACTTATCATTCGAAATATAGCATATCTGTCTTGATGTTGGTCTTGCTTGCTCACTGCTAGTTGGATAGTTAACCTTTTTGCATCTCTCTTGTCTCCATTTTTATGCCTGCACGACCTTAACTGATCATATACCTTTGTCACTCATGTTGCTGCCATCTTGTCATTATGTCCTTTAATCCATGTAGTCATATATCCAGGATTTGCATAGATGCTAATACTTAGAACTTCTTGAATTTGTGCCCTCTCATGGCAGACTGTTAACTGTTTTTTTCATATGTAGTATGATGAGCTTGAATTGATAATACATAACACTAAGATTATCATATCATAGATATATTGCCATGACCCCAAAAACGTCCTTAACATGATTTTTGAGAATTCTTTGGTTTCTGTTTGCAAGATTTCTTATCAGTCATTGGCAGTTATCTTAATCAATTCATGTGCTTATCCTAACTTTATTTCATTTTCATGACTGCTGATTGTTTGGTATATGTTCTGGCATACGAATCATTAGCATTGGCATAAGTTGATATTTGAAACAAATTGGAGTTTGGACCCCTGTTTTGATCTAATGAGACCGAGATCAATTCCTTTTTAATGTGTATAACATAAGCATCATATCCTATCATTACTTGAATACTTCCTTTCAACTGTTTGCATACTCCCTGTGTTTAAGCCTAAGATCATTAACCGGAAATAACATTGTGATTTAAATTGTTTTCTTTTAAATTGGTGTTGAATGTTGGAGTTTTGGTCTTAAGTTTCAATATAAGGAGTAGTTCATAAAATAGAGAGTTGTTCTTTGGTATGGTATAACATGTCACTATAAATCAACATTTTGAACATTTGGTTATTTGTACAGTTAAGCACTGATAACATGATTTCTTGTCTGAACGAACTTAGTTGTGGATTATGTGTTGGTTTGATCAAGGGTCAGTTTTGCCAAACTTTATTTTTCACGCGTATGAGAAGTTAAGTATATTTTGAATCATATTATAACCGGATGAGGGCGTAGCACCGCTGGTCCAGGAGGAGGTTTGTAAGTATTTGTTCATGCTGAGGACGGGGGTTCGATTCCCCTCGCCCACCCTTTTTTGTTCTTTCGTCTGTTTTCGCCAGTTTCTACATATATATTGGTGTTTGCATCTTTTATTCACTATCCGCGTGCAGCACGGTTGGCCTGTGTTTGGTTTGTTGAGGTTAAGGGCAAGGGTTCAAGCCCTATGTATGCCATTTCTTTTTAGTTATTTGTTTCCTTTATTTGTTTTTAATTAATCATGATATTTTAAGTTTCCTTTTATTTGTCTCTAACTTATTTAGATTTCAAATTATTTTTACTTTAAAATGAACCCTTTAATACTAATTGTGTAATTAATTACTATTTTCCAATTAAATTAATTGTTGGTTAATTACTAATATTATCTTTAAGCATTGTTTGTTAATCTTGAAATATTATTTGACTTGTTTAATTGTTAAGATAATATATTCATGTTGATTGGCCATATATTTGATTCTATATGAATATTATCATTGTTCTAAATATCATCTTTCATAACACTTCTCTATGTTTGTCTTCATAAAGATTGAAACATTTTGATTTATTCTTGTATGTCATTTCTATATGTTTGTCTTCCTAAAGATTGAAGCATATTTGATGTACTCTTTTATCACATCCATCTTATCCATATCTTTGTCATAACATATTGCCATCCTCATGCTTATGTTGTTTTATCTATTGTATTATGTCATATCTTATATCATGTTTTATTTTTATCAACTTTTTCCCCCATTCCAAAGGAAGGTGAATAGTGTTGACTCTAAAAGTCATAGCCCCCATCTTAACCTAAGTAACCTCTTAGGAAGAAACCTTATTTCTTGGCCTCATCAGAGCCATAGAAATTATAACTAGCTTTAGGAAGAGTTCTTTAAACTCTTTGTGATATTCATCATAATGAATTTATCACTTTCCCTACTGACTAAACTTCAACATAGGTCCATTTCAACTAGACTTAGAGAGTTCCTAAACTCTACAATGAGCTTGTACCCATTTCCCCTCTGAATATTGACCATAGTCAATCATTCAGTAGAAGTAGAACTACGCATACTCTGATTCTATGCCCGAGGATACGTAGGCGTAAAGTGCGATGCTTTATCGAGTATACTTAGATACTAACCCCTAGGGTTTCCAAGCCCTTAGCATAGAACCCTTTAGCAAACATAAGATAACATATATTAATAAGAGGTTCCCGTAGAGTACTACGGACGTTTAGGGTGCTAATACCTTCCCTAGGCGTAACCAACCCCCGAACCTTAGATCTTTCCCTTTAGGTTTTTCTAACGATCTTGAACCTTTCCTTTGGATAAATCAAAGTCGGTTGTAAAAGAAACTGATGCAAATTAATTAATAATTTGTTATCCGATTTTCACCGCAACAGAAATGGCGACTTCACTGGGGATTGTTAGACCTATTGCTGGTCCATTCCTAAGAGGGTTGAGCCTATCTTGCTTTTATGTTATTCATGTTTGCTTATTTACTTGTATGTGCTTATGTATGTCATATTTGCTTATCTGTACATTTGTTTTTATTTGATCCTCGGGTTGACATGGTATTTGTGAGTGAGATAAGTCCTAACCCGGACTTGAGAGTACATTATTATAGGATCGTGGTGTAATCAATAGCCGGTTGTTGGCAGTAGTACTAACAATTTATGGCATATGATGACCACACTCAGATGAGGCCCTTTGGGATTGTCGATGTCTGATGTGAGAAGTCACATTGATATTGCTTTTTCAAATGGGAGCCGTAGATTCTGTGGACCGTAGTTACCTTTACCCCACTTGGCCTTTTAGGATGTAGTGCGGTGACTATGAGGGAGCCAGTCCCGAGTAGTTGTCACGCGATACTACACTCAGACGAGTTTATCTTGAGAATATTATTAACTCGTGTAAGTAGTTACATGGGCCGATAATATCCGAAGGATTTACGTAGACTCTGGGAACCTTTTAGAACCCTGTTCTGCGAATGACAAACCTGTAGTCCACACCTTGTTGGGATGGGTAGACCTTGACTTCATTCAAGAGATCTCAAACCTAGGGTTTGTTTGCTGTGTGTTTATATGTGTGTTTGCCTGTGTTTGCGCATTGTATACATCTCATTGCATCCTTCTTTGGTTTTAAGGAACTCAGTCTTACTTTCCTTTGAAAATTTAGGTATCATGGATATTGAGAAGAGAAACACTAAGAAGTTCAATTTCAAGAGGCCCAAATTGGCAAAACTGAAGAAGTTAGCAACCTTGATACGAGGACATGAGAGTTTCCGTAAGAGATATGGAAGATTGGTTAGCCTTCTTGGAACTAAAATGGAGGAAGGAATCCTTGACACCTTGGTCCAATTTTATGACCCTCTCTATCATTGCTTTACTTTCCAAGATTATCAACTGGTTCCCACTTTAGAAGAGTACTCTCATTGGATTGGCATACCTGTGAAGAAACAGAGACCTTTCAGCGGTCAAGAAAAGATCCCGACTCCAAAAGAGATTGGCGAGTGTATTCATTTGGACGCATCAGAGGTCAAACCCCATATCCCCACCAAGGATGGCATCAAGGGATTACCATCCAAGTTCTTGTATGAAAAAGCTTGTCAGTTTTTCAACGCAAACAGTATCGCAGCCTTTGAAGCCACCTTTGCTTTGTTGGTCTATGGTCTGTTCTTATTTGCTAATGTAGAGGATTTTGTCGACGTCAATGCAATCAGGATCTTCATCAGTAGAAACCCTGTGCCTACACTATTGGGTGACGCTCTCCATTCTATTCACTATAGGACTCTTCGAGGAAAAGGAACTATTTTGTGTTGTGCACCTCTGCTTTACCAGTGGTACATCACCCATCTACCTCGAACGTCAGAATTCCGAGACAACCCTGACAAGCTCCGTTGGTCTCAAAGAATCAGTTCTCTTACCCATAATGACATCTTTTGGTATGACCCGGTTTATGACAGGAATGTATATTTTGACAGTTGTGGACCATTTCCTAATATACCGCTTCTTGGTATTCATGGTGGGATTAGCTACAGTCCTGTTCTTGCTAGACGCCAATTCGGATTTGCCATGAAGGAAAAGCCTAAGAGTATCCATGTGTTTGGTTTCTTCTATCTTAATGAAGAAGCCACTGATGAGACCAAAAGTGGAGTTTGGTGTGCTTGGGATAAATTCCACGAAAGTACTAAGGACGAGTTGGGAAAGAGAAACTGTGTGTCCTTGGAACCGTACCTTCAGTGGGTTCGATCTAGAGCCCGTGATCTCAAGATGCCTTATATTCCCAAGATACTTCAGCAGCCAACTATTGCATCCCCATCCGCCATTCCTATTGAGCGCATGGAAGAATATCAAGAGAATTGAACCAGGATGAAGCTTGAGAGAGACACATGGGAGTGGAAATATCATACCGTCTGCATTGAGCAAGAAAAGATGAAAGAGAAGATGAAAGAGAAGGATGATCTGATTGAGTGGCTGGAAAGGCGTGTGATAGATGAACCCCAGGCACAAGAGAATTCATTTTTCTCCAGCATGAGGCCTACCCCTAGCACTCATGAGTATGCTTGCATCCCTCCAACATCTGGCACTTGGAAAGGGATTGTTGACAAATTGATCTTCGAGAACCAAGAGCTGAAGAAACAGAAGAGAAGACGTGAAGAAGGGCAATCTTAGATAGTGTTTATTTTCCCCTCTAGGCTTAGTTGTTGTTCCTTTTGTATTTTGGGCCTTTTTGATGTACTTTCAAAGTTGTAAAACTCTACTCAATATTCAATGAAATGAGGCTTTGTTTTAAGAAATTTGTCGTGCTTTGAGTTCCTTAAAACCAATTGCATTTGCATTTTGCATCTTCTGCTAAACTATCAAGACACTAACTTTGTTTTTCAGACTTTGTAGACAATGGACGCTACCAAAAGGATAAACTGGCCCTTTACCTTCCTGATCCCTAATGTTGAACCGTTGATAGAAATTGGAGGAAAGATTGAAGATCCGCCAGGTTTTATCGACAGATATGGAGACCTCCTGTCACTAATAAAGTTACAAGTAAGGGAAGGATTGCTGGAAACCTTCGTACAACTGTACCATCCCGATTACCGCTGTTTTCTTTTTCCTGAGTTTCAGTTGGTACCAACCTTGGAAGAATTTTCTGCCCTAATTGGAATTCCTGTCAAGAAGGCTCCAATTTTCTATGGAATCAGGATGATGCTTTCCGTCAAAGAAATTGCCAGGATCACGAGGATCAGAGTATCAGAAATTCAAGAGAATTTCACTATCAAAGGAGGACGACCTGGACTCCCTGCCTTATTCCTGATGGCAAAGGCTCTTTATTTCAAAGACCAGGGAAATGAAACGTTGTTTGAATCAACTTTCACCTTACTGGTCTTTGGCTTGTTCCTGTTCCCAAGTGACAAGAATTTTGTGGATATCCAGGCCATTCAAATATTTGCCATCAGCAATCCGGTCCCTACTTTACTTGCAGAGGTTTATCACTCAGTTCAATATAGATACTTGAGAGGTAATGGACAAATTGTCTGCTGTGCAGCCCTTTTCTACAAGTGGTTCACCTCTTACCTACCAAAAACTCCTGCCTTCTGGGAGGTTGTAGACTGTGGTTTATGGTCCAAGAAATTGATGAAGTTAAAGCACACTGATATCGAATGGTATAACCCGACAGGTAAAGGGATTACTATGATCGTTAGCTATGGGGATTGCCCCAATGTGCCTTTAATGGGTAGAGATGGTTGCATCAATTATAATCCTGTTCTCGCCCACCGCCAATTAGGCTGCTTGAAGAGAGAACCCCCCAGAAACGAGGATATGATCAAGATGTACTACGAGAGAGATGAAGGATTCGAGATGAAAAGAAGACTTGAGTATGCGTGGCGTAATATCAACAGACAACTCTGGAAGGCTGAATGCCAAGTCTCTGAGAGCTATCTACAGTGGTCCCGTGACATCGCTCAAGTGATAAGGAAGCCATTTCCTCGACATGAATCACCCCCTAAAGCTAGGCAGAAGATGGCAGAGGCAATGGCTGATTTGTTTTTCGAAAGGGAAAGGACTAGGAAGCGCATTGAAGAGCTTACAAGGAAGATTAATGGAGAAGAGGAGTTATCCTCTTGTGGATCAAACTTTTAGAAGTGCCACCTGTTGTTTTCTATCAATATTGTATTTTCTCATTTCAGTTTAGGAATGTCCTTACCTTTTGAATCCCAAGCAGGAGATTCCTCCGCTCTAAATGTAACAATTGACAATCTTAATGAAGAAGTTTATTTTGAGGAAGATTCCATTTGCCTACAATGTTTGTAAATATTTGTGTTTCTTGATAGATTAGCTTGCATCTGCATTCTTACATTTCATTTTTGCATCCTTGCATGTGCATATGCTTTCTTCTTCGTCTTATCGTCGTTCTGTTCCCTCCAGAACCCGTCACCTTGTTTTTTCAGACACCAACACCCAAATCCAAGCTCGACAAAGGATGTCTGAACAATACCGTGAAATGGACAGAGTCAACCATGAATTGAGAGAGCTCCAGAGAGGAATGGAGCAATTTCTGGATCTCGTGAAGGACACGCTGACAGCGATTAAGAGGATTGTGGAGTACCAGAAGGAAACGGGAGAGGAAACTAGGATCCTCAAGTGCCAGATGAATTGGGTTCTGGAAACTCTGTTAAAAAGTGAGAATTACTCTCATCCCGTCAAAACAGCTTTCAAGAGCGCTCATGTGCCACATCAGCATGAACGACAGAGGCCAAAGAAGCCAGAGAGGAATTTCACTCCATTACCGATGACATACAGTCAGCTATTGCCAGTTTTGATCAAAAGTGGATTGATAGTGCCAGAAGAGAGAGGTCCAACGTCTTGTCCAGACCCATCGGGCCTTGACACCGACATTCGTTGTGACTACCACGTCGGGGCACAGAAGCATTCAACTGAAGATTGTAGAGCGCTCAGAGACAAGGTTCAGATCCTGCTTGACTCCAATATGCTATCATTTTCACCACAAGGCATTCAGATAAGCTATCCTTTGCCATCTCCTAAGAGTATCTCGTTTAGAGAAGTCTTTTGCCGGCTGAACGTTGGTACTGTTCCTGCATCCAAACAAGTGTTTACGAAGAGGGGTTTTCAGTCTTCGACATGTGTTTCTCCTCAAGATAAGAAGAAATGTGCTGCCAAAAGAGGAAAATTTAACCACCAGCCTATCCCGGTGCCGTTAAGCAAACTTTTCCCGCTGTTGATGCAAAACAAGCTGGTAACTCCGCGACTTCTCACACCTTTCCAGGGACCTTGGTATAATCCCAACCTAACCTGTGAATTCCATATGGGAGCTGAAGGGCATAATTTGGACAATTGCCGAGCTTTAGAATATTATGTGCGAGAACTGATCCACGACAAGGACTTGATCTTCGAAGAAGACCACCCAAGAACTGAATGCAAATTCCGCACTGGGACAATTGGACATCCCATTGAAGAATGCAAGGAATTTGAAAAGAAGCTGCTAAGCTTGTTAAAGAATCTAAAACCTCAGGAAGGTACTTCAGACGTTGGTACCTCAACTCTTGAAGCAAGAGACAAAGGACCTGCAAGACCTCTCAAAGTTCTATACCACAAGGAGCAAGTGATTGGTGATGAAAGCGTTTCCCCGTTTGGACCCCGAAACTAAGATCTTTGGAGTGATTCGCCAAAGTTGGCCGTGTTTTATATCTCAGTTGTATTTCCTTAAATTGTACTGGTATTTGCTTATGAGCTTTGTTGTACTGTTAATTTGGCAACATTAGTGAAATATTTATGCATCTTTTGGTTAAGTCCATTCGTTTCACTCATTTACTTTTATTTTCAAAAATAACTATATCTTTTCACTCCTTTTTCAAACCTTTTGTTAAAGCAAAGATTAGGGAGGATAATGAAAACCTCATGTTCATAATTGCTGTGGTATGCTTTCAAATTAACTTCGCCAAGGATGTAAGGCATTGTTTCACATTTCCTAAACATTGGAGAAGGAAGGATGACAATCCCTTGTCAACCCCTTCGAGCCTAGATGTAGGAGTTTTCTTTCTTCACAAACAAAAAAACTTTAAATCTCAACCTTGGGGGCAGGGTAGTTCTCAGTCTAACTCGGTTATGCATTCAAACACGAGCGCTTCACATAAGGCGTCAGTCAGCTTTCAAATCAAGTGACTTCCTATTTTCAGAGATTTGAACGTATATCTTGAGTTAACTGAGCGTAGGATTTGAGCCTTTACCTTTTGCTTCATAAACCGTGAACCACACCACAACAACCCCTAAAAGCCCTAATTGAGGTAAGGTTGTTGAAAAGCATACTACAACAAGGTTGGGTAACCTGACTCCTAATAATCTTTGCTATTTTCGTGTGTGTTGATCACTTCTTTGGTCTTTTCATAAATAATCAGATCAACCTTTGTTCTTGATTTAATCAATCAACGTGGGCTTCCATCAAAGCTTTATTTTTAAACCTTGCATGAATTTTTGCATAACTTTGCCAATTTTAATGAACAACGCTTGTGTCCAATACCATTCGATATCAAGGAATCCCAACAAACGCAGTCAGTCAAGGAATTGAACTTGATAAAGGAATTTTGACTCAGACAGGGGCAACCGAGTGAGAGTTAACAAATTAGAGGCAGAACTCTACAAATCCAGAATATTGGGGCAAATATCCTTGAGATCATCTTATGACTAGTTTTGTCTCCAGTAACTCGTCAGCAGGGGCAAATCTGTTCCCCGTTCATTTCTACTACAGTTTGAGTATCTCGAGTGTAACTAAACAGAGACAGCTACGTCGAGATTCAAGTTGGAAGATTTTGAAGTGTCTGATTATTTCAAGTCTTCTGTAAAATTCTTTTGATTATTCAAGTTGGAAGATATCGAAGTATTGGGTATTTCATTTCTTCCGTAAAATTCTTTTGATTATTCATCCCCTAATTTGGGGCAATTATGCCGAGATCTCTCCAAGAGTTTGAAGATATTGAAACACCCTGTATGCCAATTCTTCTATAAAATCCTCTTGTTATCGTATAGACCGTCTAGCCTGGGGCAGATAAGATTTGAAGATGGTAGTTATGCCAGTAGAATGTATAACTACTTTTGTTAGCTCCCCATCAAGTTGCCGCATTTTGACAAATTCCCAATGGATTTATTCCCCACAAGGAAGAAGAACTTTCCGAATCTGCTCAACGTTTGTCTAAGCTAGGCTAATGCTTTAGTTGTTATCTTTGAGTACCAGACCCCAACTCTTTATACAGGAATCCCCAAAGAAGCTCAAGTTTTGCTATAACTGGAATTTTAGTCACCGGAATTGTTATTGATCTTTGAGTACAATAACTTCGTCATTTTCATCTGATTCTTGGAAGCGAAAGTTCTAAGAAAACACAAAGATAAACCAAGTCTTACTCTGGAATTAAGACGTTTTAGAATCAAGTTTGCACAAGAAGAATTAGCAGTACTGTATTTTTGGCATTGGATCTGCCATCTCCAGTGGGAAGAAGATTGTCCTGGTTATCCTTGATGTTTGGATTTCAGGGTGTTGGCCTGTGCTTTCTTTCCTTCTTTTCTATCTTACGTCGTTCGCGTCGTTTCTAGCATATAGCTAGGCATACGCATCATATCCCAGCATCCTTGCATTTCTTTTTGCTCTGTTTGCTTGCTGTCTTTTGTCGTGATGGTCTTTATCTCCCCTGTGAAGTGAAGACATTCCCGGTTTGTTTCGTGTCGTGCTTGTTTGGTCTTAACCTCTGCGCGCCAGATTTGAATCTTTAAAATCTTTTTCTGTTCCCCAAGAAGTTTAACTTTAAAGGATTTTCAGAGCTGTTCTTGTTTGAATCGCGTCAAACCTGAATTTAGACTTTGTTTGAATCGCGTCAAGCACTGTCTTCTGTGTTCTTGTTTGAATCATGTCAAACTTGAACTTAGACTTTGTTTGAATCGTGTCAAGCACTGTCTTCTGTGTTCTTGTTTGAATCATGTCAAACTTGAACTTAGACTTTGTTTGAATCGTGTCAAGCACTGTCTACTGTGTTCTTGTTTGAATCGTGTCAAATCTGAACAGAGTCTTTGTTCGAATCGTGTCGGACACTGACCCCCTTTGTTTTAAAACCGTTCATGTTCGAATCGTGTCGAACTTGAATTGGGACCTTGCTTGAATCGTGTCAAGCATCGTCTTTTGTTTTAAAACCGTTCTTGTTCGAATCGTGTCGGACATTGAACACCCCCTTTATCCTATTTCTTTTCTGGAATCGCTTTAAGTTAAGTTTCTTGGAATAAATTTTATTCAACTTTAAGACTCTTATCTGTTGCGCAGAGTTTGTCTCTGTCTTTCTGGCTTTTCTTGAAGATCCCATCTTGAACTCTTCAGTATAAGGATCCCCAGGAAGTTTCTTGCTTGGTTGTGTGTCTTTTTGGCTGATCCCTAGTAATCATGTTTTTCTTTCTGGTTTTGTGCCCAGGAAGAGTGTGGGTTTGTTTTGTTCCCAGTAGTCCATCTCCCTGGACCTTTCCTCAAGGGATACTGTTTTTTTTTTTTTTTTTTCCCCAGTGTTTCTTTGGAGTCTCCCCAGCGAGTCTCTTTTGTTGGTTGGTCTGTATCCCCGGTGAGCTTTTCCCATGGATACTGTACCTGTCGTCCTTCCCCAGTGAAGCTCTATGATTCTTTTTGCTTCCTGTTTTCCCCTTGGTGTCTTGTTGTGTCTGCAGTTTCTTGCATCTTCTTAGCATCATATTTGTTGCATTGCATGTGTGTGCATCTGAGGGTAAAATTTTCGGTTATCTGTATTTAAATATCCTTCACAATTGATTACATGAGGATCTTCATCTCTCATGTCATCAGATGAAGATATTTAAATAGGGGCAACTGTTGCACCCCAAATTTTACCCTCATCTTTTTACTTGATGCTTTGTGTTTTTATTTTTCTCTGTTTATCTTAAATCTCTGTTTATCTTTTTTTTGCCTTGATTTATTTAGTTTTTTTACTTCATTTATCCTATCTTGATTTAACTTTAGCATATTCTTGTTTTTTATTTTTATTGATAAGTAGCTTAATTAATTAATTTAGTTGTTGATTTAATTCTAGCCTAATTTGTTTAATTTTTGAATTAATTACCTTAATTTCTAATTTCAAGATAATTTATCAATTAAATTGGGCTAGATTTTATTAACAATTAATTTAATTATAATTAGTTTTAAAAAATATATATATAACATTAGGTTTAAATTTATGTGATGGGTTATTTGTCATTTAAGTCTAAATATAGAGAACTATACGCTTGTTTTTTCCACTTGATCTTTGAATTGGAGAATGAATAGTATAATGGCCAATCAGAATACACCTTGGTCCTTTGACTTTTCAACCCACCTTCATGGCCAATGGGAAGCCGGCATGTGGCGTATGAGGAAACAAGATCAACCAATCTGTTCATCCTTTCGTGTTCAACTTGCGGAACTCAGTTGAAAAAGAGAAATTCAAGCTCGTCAATTCAATTCAAGTTCACTACAATTCAACCCGTTGGCGCGAATCCTCGATTGGAATCCTCCAAGACGTTGTTCCCATTTCAAGCTTTCCTCTGCTCAGCTCATCAAAAGCGGTTCAGAAAAAATACCATTTTCAGCTCTCGACCTGCTTTCGTCTGCAACATGTTCACGCTATCCCCAACCTTTACTTCATTCGATACCCTTCCCACTGGCATCAAGTGAAGACCTCTGAAACCATACATGGAGTTGTGATTCAGCACTGTGATTCTGGAATTTGCAGCGCAATTGTCTCCAAGACATAGACCGATTTTGAAATTCAAAAGAGACGTTGGCGCCTACTAAGCACTCCACCTGCTTGATACTTGAACTCACCTAAGCCATATCTGAGCCTATATAAAGGAGTTCAGCTTCAATGCAAACCACCAACAATTCTCTTCACAAATATTAATATTCTCGAGCTTTGGGTGAACTTGGCAAGGGAGATTCTGTGTAGAGGTCAGAGTACTCAAAGTATTAGCAAGCTTCTGTGTGGTACCCTTCCTGCTCCTCTCTCATTTTTATCATGCTCATTCAATGTTTTCTTTTCTCGCACATGATCTTTTTTTAATCGTATGAATAATTGCTCTGAGTAACTTGTATGATTTCGTTATTCTGTTACCAATGTTGTTATATTGCTCATGTCGTTATTGATTCATTATATGTCCTTTCCCTGTTGAAATATTGAAGGGATTGTTGTTATGTTCCTAAGACCTGATGTTCATGATACTTAGTTGCCACTCATACGTATTCAAGATTTTTGAAATCATTTTTATGTGCATTATTAATGACTACAATCCTGATGTGTTTAAAATGTTTCCTGTCATATTTGCCATATGCTTTTGGTTTGATATGCTGCTGAGTTATCACATCTTGTTCATGACCTGCTTGACAAATGAAAGCTTTTGTTTAACTGATCTTAAACTGGTCTGTGGTTAATGGATCTTGTCATATACTTGTTAAGTTCTTTCAGATTGAGTTTGTATGGGAATCATCAGAATGGATAATCTTGTATGCACAGTTATACCTTTCCTTTTTTTGAAATTGGTTTTTAATGTATGACCTTAATCAGTCCATATTAAACTTGTGTTTACTGCTAACTGATGTGCTGATATGAATTGTTGACTATTACATGTATGTGTTAAGCTATGCTATTTTTTCATTAGATATATGTTGTTTTCACTTGCCCTGTTGGAGTTGCCTCCATTACCAGTCTTGTTTGTTTGTTTGATATTTGAGCCTTTTTGTGTCATCTGTACTGCTTGTAAGGTTACTTTGTTCTTTGCATAACATGACTACTCGTGTGTTGGTGATATTCATGATCATTGAGCCTGCCTTGGAGGAGGAAAGTTTGTTACTGATTCATTTAGTTGTAGTACTGTCTTGTTCTATCCATGTACTTGTCAGCATTTCGCAACCTGTTATACTTTAGATCATGACATGACTCGTTTCTCTTTGTATGATAAACCTGATGCATTAGAGTTGATAATCCCTTGAGGTTTTTGCTTTGTGTAAAGATGCCAAGTTATGTACATCATGTTATTATGCTTAAATGTTGAAATGCATGCTACTTTGTGTTCAATTTGCATATGCAATCTACTGCTAATCCTTTGAAACTTTTGTCTGCTGCCTTTGCTTTATGCTTAATTGAGGTGAACATGTCATTAATTTGCTTATCTAGTGTAGTTCCTGATAGAATTGCCCTCCTCTGCCACCAATGTCCAACTGTTTTGTTTTGTTGTGTGTTTTAAGTCAATGAATAGAAGATATGACACCTGCTGCCTTGATCACTATGCTATAAATGTATGAACTGTCTTTTTTATTTTACATTCAAGATCTGCCTATCCATGTTAGTCTGCTGTACTAAGGATATCTTGAAGGATATGTATGCCATTTTCTCCTGTGTGTTACTCAAGTTGTGCAAACTGTCACCTTTGATATATGTCTAATATATGTGTGCAAGTCTGTTGATAACTTGTTGGTATTTGCATTGAAGTTGTGTGTGTGGTCAGAAAGGTGGAAACTTGAAATATACCTTCAATACATGTTTGCCTTGCTTGAACATGCATCTGTGTAGTTCATATGATCTTGGCCATTAGGGCATACATTTTGCTTGGAATTACTTATCATTCGAAATATAGCATATATGTCTTGATGTTGGTCTTGCTTGCTCACTGCTAGTTGGATAGTTAACCTTTTTGCATCTCTCTTGTCTCCATTTTTATGCCTGCACGACCTTAACTGATCACATACCTTTGTCACTCATGTTGCTGCCATCTTGTCATTATGTCCTTTAATCCATGTAGTCATATATCCAGGATTTGCATAGATGCTAATACTTAGAACTTCTTGAATTTGTGCCCTCTCATGGCAGCCTGTTAACTGTTTTTTTCATATTACATAACAATAAGATTATCATATCATAGATATATTGCCATGACCCCAAAAACGTCCTTAACATGATTTTTGAGAATTCTTTGGTTTCTGTTTGCAAGATTTCTTATCAGTCATTGGCAGTTATCTTAATCAATTCATGTGCTTATCCTAACTTTATTTCATTTTCATGACTGCTGATTGTTTGGTATATGTTCTGGCATACGAATCATTAGCATTGGCATAAGTTGATATTTGAAACAAATTGGAGTTTGGACCCCTGTTTTGATCTAATGAGACCGAGATCAATTCCTTTTTAATGTGTATAACATAAGCATCATATCCTATCATTACTTGAATACTTCCTTTCAACTGTTTGCATACTCCCTGTGTTTAAGCCTAAGATCATTAACCGGAAATAACATTGTGATTTAAATTGTTTTCTTTTAAATTGGTGTTGAATGTTGGAGTTTTGGTCTTAAGTTTCAATATAAGGAGTAGTTCATAAAATAGAGAGTTGTTCTTTGGTATGGTATAACATGTCACTATAAATCAACATTTTGAACATTTGGTTATTTGTACAATTAAGCACTGATAACATGATTTCTTGTCTGAACGAACTTAGTTGTGGATTATGTGTTGGTATGATCAAGGGTCAGTTTTGCCAAACTTTATTTTTCACGCGTATGAGAAGTTAAGTATATTTTGAATCATATTATAACCGGATGAGGGCGTAGCACCGCTGGTCCAGGAGGAGGTTTGTAAGTATTTGTTCATGCTGAGGACGGGGGTGTAATTAATTACTATTTTCCAATTAAATTAATTGTTGGTTAATTACTAATATTATCTTTAAGCATTGTTTGTTAATCTTGAAATATTATTTGACTTGTTTAATTGTTAAGATAATATATTCATGTTGATTGGACATATATTTGATTCTATATGAATATTATCATTGTTCTAAATATCATCTTTCATAACACTTCTCTATGTTTGTCTTCATAAAGATTGAAACATTTTGATTTATTCTTGTATGTCATTTCTATATGTTTGTCTTCCTAAAGATTGAAGCATATTTGATGTACTCTTTTATCACATCCATCTTATCCATATCTTTGTCATAACATATTGCCATCCTCATGCTTATGTTGTTTTATCTATTGTATCATGTCATATCTTATATCATGTTTTATTTTTATCAACTTTTTCCCCCATTCCAAAGGAAGGTGAATAGTGTTGACTCTTAAAGTCATAGCCCCCATCTTAACCTAAGTAACCTCTTAGGAAGAAACCTTATTTCTTGGCCTCATCAGAGCCATAGAAATTATAACTAGCTTTAGGAAGAGTTCTTTAAACTCTTTGTGATATTCATCATAATGAATTTATCACTTTCCCTACTGACTAAACTTCAACATAGGTCCATTTCAACTAGACTTAGAGAGTTCCTAAACTCTACAATGAGCTTGTACTCATTTCCCCTCTGAATATTGACCATAGTCAATCATTCAGTAGAAGTAGAACTACGCATACTCTGATTCTATGCCCGAGGATACGTAGGCGTAAAGTGCGATGCTTTATCGAGTATACTTAGATACTAACCCCTAGGGTTTCCAAGCCCTTAGCATAGAACCCTTTAGCAAACATAAGATAACATATATTAACAAGAGGTTCCCGTAGAGTACTACGGACGTTTAGGGTGCTAATACCTTCCCTAGGCGTAACCAACCCCCGAACCTTAGATCTTTCCCTTTAGGTTTTTCTAACGATCTTGAACCTTTCCTTTGGATAAATCAAAGTCGGTTGTAAAAGAAACTGATGCAAATTAATTAATAATTTGTTATCCGATTTTCACCGCAACACTAACCATAGATGCATACTTTGTTTTATGACTCAGATTTATTGATGGAAATCCTACACTTGATGCCTAACAAAGTAGATCTATAAATTCGTGTTCACAGGGGACATTCGATGACAGATCCTTCTCCTTTACAAAGGATGTCAGGAGCATAAGAGATATGCTTACTCTTCGTGACGTAATTACGTTTATTATCATTAATTACTAAGCGATGAATAATTAGACACTTTCTGGTTTTTTCAGCCTTTTCGGTGTTTTCTAATAATGTTACGTATTTTTTATAGGAAACATTCTGCAATACGCTTGGTACAACCAAGCGGTTCAAGGCCAATCCGTTTGGATGGTAGTATGAAGTATGTTCAAAGTGTAACAAAACTAACCAATGCATGTGTGCCGACAAATCGACACCAATTACAAAGTATTTAGTGCCATTCAAGCTATGACTTTCTTTACACTTGATATTCCTGTTGTTTATAGTGTATTAATTGAAATACTTATTTTATTTAACATGTGTACGCTTTGTCTAATTACGTACAAGATTGAAATAGAGGTCGAACATGATGGTGTGACTGCGAATTTTGTCTTCTGGGACAAAGAATGCATACCAATTGTTGGTATGTCTGCCCATGCTTTAAGGGAGATCATGCGACTGGTGAGTATTCTATAACCTTTCTTGATGGCTGAAAGTTACACCCATGTTTAACAAATATGTCTATCATAACATTGTTTCATTCCCCACTAATATGACTAATATTCTCAATATATTCCATAAATCTTAGGTCAATACATATTAATACAATACTTTCCAATATTATTATTTGCCATAAATCTGAGAATAATACATATTAATACAATGCTTCCAATATATTTCATAAATTTGTATGTGAAACGCTACTCATAGACCAATGAGGACCACCCACTGATTTACCCCACTGACCTTGACAATCTGCAGGAAAAGAGTTTTGCTTTTCGGGTCAAATATCAGCCATTTTACAAACAAGCATCTGTAGTGAGACTCACTAGAGATAAGGACGTTATGCTACAGATTGAAGATGCCATCATGCCTAATGAAGTATGTTTTTCAATATCCAACAAAATATGTTGTTTGGTTGTATGATGTATATTTTTATATAACGTATGTTGTCGTTGTTTGGAGTGTTTGAGGTGGTTTTCGACAGTTTATGGTTGTGGATCAAGAAAGAAGCAGTGAAAGTTTACATAGTATGCTAGATCTGAAATTTCACAACTATTATACCGTCATGAATAAGATAAGGTTGATTTCTCCTGCTTTACATTGTTTTTTTGTTCTATTGATGTGGTTGCCTCATCTAAATAATACTCATAACATGGAACATGATGATTTTGAAAACCTTATGAAATATCCATGTCGAATTCTACATGATTCAATTGTAAGTGATGTTAATTCATGCCTCTATATTACTGATGCATCTATATTTATAGCATTTGCAGAGTCCTTTCCTGTGGCTTTTGATGAATCCTTTGAGAATCTGAAGAGATTAAATGATGAGCTTTTTGGAAAGTCTGTGCTTCTTGGCAATGGATTGAAACCCTCTAATGATGATGTTATAATGCTTTCAATAGTTCATCCTTCCCTATTATGCAAATTGTCATATTCACTATACTTACTATGCTTGTAGAAGAAATAACTAATACATATTCCCCTTTAACTAAAATAGTTATGAGGCGGGTGTTTTTATTGTTTTAATGACAATCTATGTTTTTGGTTTTGTCAATATATATAGATCTAACTTATATCAACATCGATGTGAATTTTAATCCTTGTTGGAGAGCTTATATCATGTGATTATCTTAGATTAATGTTATCTTTATTTTCCTATGAAATAAAGAGAAAGTGTTGGTATAATTTTAAGAACAAAAAAATACATTTAATTAGTTTGTTAAGCAATGATTAAACTTTTAAGCTTTAATAGGATATCCTTGGTTGCTTATTGCTAGATCAGTCTTCCAGATACAAATAAGGAAAAGCAGCCACATGTGTTGAGGAAGGTTGACAAGAACTTACCTTTCTTATAGTTTTGATGGGAGAAACCCAAAGGTAATGAATGTGTCACGTGATTTATCTTGTGAGTTATTTTCTGTTGTGAGCTGTTTTAAAAATCTGTTTTTTTGAAAATTCAGCAAGCGTAATCGATTACCCGATTGTTGCTAATCGGTTACAGCTGTTGTTTTTCCAAAAATAACAGAATTTAACAGTATCGCACTTTAGTTGGTTTTGTTATTAGTTGTACTATTCTCTCATGTGTATATATACATTGTTGTAATCCCAATTCAAAGTTAATGCCATTTTTTTTATTCATCAATATTACTCTCTACCCTAATTCTCTCTCTCAATTCATCTTCTTCCCCAAGTTTCTTTTCACCATTGTTACTACCTTCAAAATTCTGGTTTTATGTTTTATGATTGTTCTAACATTTGGCATCAAGAGCTCTGGTTACTGATCCTAATCCGCTGCAACAACAATGGCTACCGTTTCCAATGATCAAATTCCCACCAATCTCCCAATTCTTGATTCGAAGGACTACGACAAATGGGCGAAACAAACGAAGGTGCGGTTTGGTTATCAAGAGGTTCTTGAGATCGTCATCAATGGAGTTACACCGTTAGGGGCAGATGCTACCGATGCTCGTAGGGCTACACACAAGGAAGAAAAGAAGAAGGATTACAAAGCTCTATTCTTGATTCATTCGTGTGTTGATAATGACAATTTCGAGAAGGTTGGTGATTGTGAATCCGCGAAGCAAGCATGGGAAATCTTGGAGAAAGCGTATGCCGGTGCCGTCAAAGCGAAGGTGGTAAGGTTACAAACTTACAAACATCAATTCGAGTTAACGCAAATGGAGGACAAAGAAACGATCAACGATTACATCACGTGCATTACCCGGTTAGTCAACCAAATCAAGTCATGTGGCGAAACGATCCTTGAGCAAAATGTTGTATCGAAAGTGTTGCGTTCGTTGACATCACGTTTCGATAACATTGTTGTGGCTATTGAGGAGTCAAAGGATCTAACAACTTTGAGAAAAGATGAGTTGCAAAGTTCGTTAGAGGCGCATGAACAAAGGATGGATGAGAGAGGCGCCGACAAAGCCAAAGCGGAGATCGCTTTACAAGCGCGTTTACATGAGAAGAACAAGAGATCGAAAGGGAAGTGGACTTCTAAAAGTAAGAAGAATCTTGGTGGAAAAGATCCACAAAATTCAAAGGGTGAAGGAAGCTCCAAAGAGGGTAATCAAAGCGCCCACAAACTGTTTGACAAAAGTTCCGTGAAGTGTTATAATTGTCAAAAGCTTGGGCATTTTGCGAAAGAATGTCGCTTAAAACGCAAGGAAAAGGATGCGGATGAGGCTAAGGTTGCTAGGGAAGAGGTAGATGATGAAGATACCCTTCTTGTGATGATTACGGAGGAGAATTATGGCAATGTTGATGTTCCGGGCAGCAGCTACTGTGGTGATAGTCTGCGGGACAGCAGCTGTACTGTTTCGGAAAGTGGTGGAAAAATGCGTTCGGATCGAAATGCATTACTTACCATGCGTGATGGAGTTCAAAGTAAAGATGAGTGGTACTTGGATTCCGGTTGTTCAACATATATGACAGGTCGAAAGGATTGGTTTGTACAAATCAATCAAGTGGCAAAGAGTAAAGTCAAGTTTGCCGACGACACCACTTTAAGAGCCGAAGGGGTAGGAGATGTTTTGATCGGAAGAAAGAATAGTGGACATTCTAGGATCAAAGATGTCTTGTACATACCGAGAATTAAGTGTAATCTTTTAAGCATTGGCCAATTACTTGAAAGAGGTTACTTAATTCGGTTGGAGAACAAGATGTTACACGTTTTAGATTCAAATGGTGTGTTGATTCTAAAAGCGCCGATGGCTGCCAATAGAACTTTTAAGGTTGAGTTAAAGGTTATGGAGCATCGTTGTTTAGCTACCGCGACAAGTAGAGATGAGTGGTTATGGCATTACCGTCTTGGTCACCTTAATTTTAGGGATCTCAAAATGTTACAACAAAGTGAAATGGTAACGGAGCTGCCACATATTAGTGTTCCGACAGAATTGTGTGAGGAATGTGTGACGATTAAGCAACACAAGAATGTGTTTAGCAAGGATGCGGGTTGAAGAACCAAAGGCTTACTTGAGGTGGTGTATTGCGATGTTTGTGGACCGATGCAAGTATAGACTTATGGCGGCAATCGATATTTTGTTACGTTTATTGACGACTTTAGTAGGAAGCTTTGGACATATCTTATCAAGAGGAAGGATGAGGTATTTGGAGTGTTTAAGAGTTTCAAATCCATGGTGGAGCGTCAAAGCGGTCGGAAGCTCAAAATTCTCAAAACGGATGGTGGAGGTGAATATACCTTTAGTGAGTTTGGGAAGTTGTGTGATCTTGAGGGTATTGTGCGTGAGGTGGTGCCTCCATATACGCCTCAACAAAACGGAGTTGCCAAGAGGAAAAATCGTACAATAATGAACATGGTGCGTAGTATGCTTTGTGGGAAGAAGTTGCCTAAGGAATTGTGGGGTGAGGCCGTGTCTACAGCCACCTACTTGTTGAATAAGTGTCCTACTAAGAACCTGGAGAAGATTACAACAGAAGAGGTTTGTAGTGGTTTCAAACCGAGTGTGAATCATTTGCGCGTTTTTGGATCGATTGCATATCGTCATGTACCGAATCAACTTAGAAAGAAGTTGGATGATAAAGGTGAGAAATTGATATTTGTTGGATATCACTCTATTGGAGGTTACTAGCTATTTGATGAGAGGAATCGGAAAATCGTGATAACCCGGGATGTCCAGTTTGATGAAATAAAAATTGCTGAAACAGTAGGTGTAATCGATTACCCGATTGTTGCTAATCGGTTACACCCTGCTGAACAGCAGCAGTTTGTTGATTTGTTTGATCCGGAGAATTCCGATGCCGCTGTACCTGCACCTACTGAAGCGGAAAATGATGTTGTAAATAATGGTAGACCAGTGAGGCAAAGAGCCTTGCCTCATAGACTCCGAGATTGTGAGAGGTTCCAAGATAATGAAGTGAATAATGATGGTGATTTTGTTCATTTCGCACTTATGGCCGAATCTGAACCGGTAAATGAGGAGGAAGCCTTAAGTGATCCTAAATGGATATGTGCAATGAAAGAGGAGCTGGAATCTATTGAAAAAAATGGTACTTGGGAGCTGGTCGATTTACCACATGGAAAGAAACCGATTGGTGTGCGATGGGTCTATAAAGTCAAAGCAAATCCTAAAGGTGAAGTAATCAAGTACAAAGCTCGATTAGTTGCCAAAGGGTTCTTGCAACGTGAGGGGATAGACTACGAGGAGGTATTCACGCCGGTGGCTAGATTGGAGACTATTCGTTTGGTTGTTGGAATTGCGCATAGCAATAATTGGGTGATTTACCAAATGGATGTGAAATCTGCGTTTTTGAATGGTCCTCTTGATGAGGAGGTTTATGTGGGGCAGCCACCCGGTTTCGTGATTAAAAATCAAGAGAAGAAGTACTACAAGCTACACAAGGCGTTGTATGGTTTGAAACAAGCTCTGAGAGCTTGGAACAAATGTATAGACGACTTTCTTATTGACATCGATTTCAAACGGTGTGTATCCGATCATGGTGTTTATGTGAGATCGGATACTATTGATGGTGTTATTATACTTTGCTTGTATGTTGATGATCTCTTGATTACGGGCAGCAATGACAAGAGTATTTCAAGGTTCAAAGTGGAGCTCATGAGTGAGTTTGAGATGACGGACCTTGGTGTCATGAGATACTTTCTTGGCATAGAGTTTCACAAGTCAAAAGTGGGGCTGCTTATGCATCAAAGAAGGTATGCTCTAGATATCTTGAAAAGGTGTGAAATGGAACATTGTAATGCTTCTAATACACCTTGTGAGGCTAGAGTTCAGCTGTCCAAAAGTGATGATGAGGATGATGTGGATCCAACACTTTACCGGAGTTTGATTGGATCGTTACGGTATTTGTGCAATACTCGACCGAATTTGGCTTTTAGTGTCGGTATTGCGAGTAGATTCATGGAGAGACCTAAGGTGTCTCACTTGGCGGTGGTCAAGAGAATCCTTAGATATGTGAAAGGTACTCTTGGTTGTGGTATTTTGTTTCCCACATCGGATATGGGTCGCAAATGTACTTTACTTGGCTACACCGATTCTAATTGGTGCGGAGATAAAGATGATCGAAAATCCACGGCGGGCTACATCTTTATGTTCGGTAGTACACCAATCTCATGGTGTTCGAAGAAGGAACCGGTTGTAGCACTCTCTTCTTGTGAGGCCGAGTACATTGCGGCATCATTGAGTGCTTGCCAAGCTATGTGGTTAGTGAATCTTATGAAGGAATTGGGATGTGGTGATGATGATGCCACCACACTGTTTGTGGATAATGTTTCCGCGATAAATCTTGCGAAGAATCCGATTGCACACGGAAGGAGCAAGCATATTGAGATGCGGTTTCATTACTTGAGAGAATTGGTCGGTGATGGAAAGCTTAGATTGAGCTATTGCCGAAGCGAGGACCAAGTTGCGGATTTGTTGACCAAGGGTGTGACAAATGAGGTGTTCAAGAGACTGTTGAAGAGCTTGAGCATGATGAACTTGGAGCAACTAAAGTGAGGTGGTGTGTTGTGAGCTGTTTTAAAAATCTATTTTTTTGAAAATTCAGCAAGCGTAATCGATTACCCGATTGTTGCTAATCGGTTACTGCTGTTGTTTTTCCAAAATTAACAGAATTTAACAACATGGCACTTTAGTTGGTTTTGTTATTAGTTGTACTATTCTCTCATGTGTATATATACATTGTTGTAATCCCAATTCAAAGTTAATGCCATTTTTTTGATTCATCAATATTACTCTCTACCCTAATTCTCTCTCTCAATTCATCTTCTTCCCCAAGTTTCTTTTCACCATTGTTACTACATTCAAAATTCTGGTTTTGTGTTTTATGATTGTTCTAACATTTTCATCAAGAGTTCTCATTACGCATTTAGGTAATTGAATAATTTTGCAAATTGAAATTAAAGTTATTCAGTTTTGGGATTTGGAATCAGCATTTGCAAAACCAGCTTCTGATGTTGTTTGTATAACTTTGAAAAGTTATGCTGGCAACAAACTTTCTTATTGGTTGAAATGTTTTTAAATCTCAACAATTAGATAGTATGTTGAGAGGAGTATGTTAGAGATTGTGTTGAAATGTTTGAATCTCAATAATTAGATAGTATGTTGATGTTTGAATCTCAATGCAATATCAGCATCATGGCCTAGAGTTTGTATCTAATTTTTCATTCTTCTTGTACCCTTTTGTTATTTTGTTTTAAGTATGTTTGCTCTTTGGATTTGAGTTCATTCACATGTGTGATGTAGTTGTCATTTAGGCTTAATATTCTGTGTGCAAGAATTTTATGAAACTATGTTGTATTTTGGCTTCAATAATTAAGCATGGGGAACTCATAGTCAAAAAGTTCAAAAGACCATTGTTGGTTACTAAAATTAGTGTCAGCTGATGATGAATTTGCTGCCACTTCTTTATCATTTTTAGTGCATCTGATCATATGAAAATAAGTATGATTATTTTGTTAGTGTGCTAGCTAGCTATGCAGCTTCATAAGTGTGTCATATATGTTAATTTTTATTGATACATCTTCCTCTCACTATGCCAAAGTAGACAATTAATAGCACTTTTTTTCTATTTTAATAGCGCTTTTAAGCGCTATTAAAGCCCCCGCTATTATAGGTGCATACATACAATAGCGCTTTTAAGCGCTATTAAAAGCACCTCCTTTAATAGCGCTTTCTTTAAAAGCGCTATCGTATCCTAGTAATTTAATGATGAACCTGTAATAGCCCTTTATAAAAAAACGCTATTAAAACCCCTTTTAAAAAATAAAAAATAAGCATAAGCAACACATTCATTCACTCAAAATGTCATCTCAACAAACCAGATAAGAAAAGATATTGTATTCATTTTCCAATAGCAAATATCAATTTAATTGCACATATACCATAATCAACTTATTTGTATTTATCCAAAAATTAATAACAAATTTGATAAACAATATATTTTTAATCAATTGTACATAAATTACAAGTATTACTGTCATGATTTTCCACTGAATAAACTATGTTTCTTGAGATTTACTTTACGCTCTACATAACTAAACCAAGACTAATGTCATTGACAAAGTGGCATAACCTTTTCAAACCATAACACTCATAGCTTTTATTCCTCTTGATCGTGTGTCTTCTATGTTAGAGCTTCAATGACATCACCATCTAGTTTGGCTTTAGGTGTTGCGTTTACAGCAAGAAAATAGTTAATGGACCACATACCTACAAAGCAAACAAACACTTGGAATATCAAAGGATAACCATGGAGTCTTAACCTATATATAAACTATTCACCAAAGATTAAAACAAGATTAAAAAAACAATGATTAAGATAAGTTAACACTTGAAAGTTTTCACATAGAGTCGGAAAAATATTGTAGAATAAAAACGATATGCATATCATAAAACTCAAACACAACAAAATTAAAAAAAAAACAATCAAGGCATGTAAATGGATAACTTGGTTTAAGCTACAAAATCAAGCTACAAGGCTGTCTTCAAGGTTAGAATGGTTTAAGAGCAATGTTAAGTTGTGGCTGCCATCCATTATTTTGTATTTTAAAAAACTTTCTCACGGAAGTGTAATATCCTCCCATATTAATTCATGAATTTCATCAAGTGTTATCAATGAAAAATATCTTTACAGAAGTGAAATTATGATCTCAAAATCATTTATATTCTTGTAGCACATAACACACTTCTCACCTAAATAATAGAATAACTAATCAATGGTTTAATCATCATTCTAGTAGGAACAACTGATAATGTAATTTTACCAAGTAAACAACCAATCTTAATTAATTAAAGTAATCCTAAGTGATGGAACACTACTATAATTTCACTTATTAAGATTGGTGTGTTTCATGAGCAGACAATTTCACATATATAAGACATAATTATACATATATAAGTAAGACATAATTATACATATATAAGACATAATTAAGCTAGATAAACAGTCTCAAGATTGTAGTAATAATAGATGAATGTATTATTCCATTACTTGCCTACGATATTATTTTTTTCTTGAATATTATTTTCTATAAACACTTAACAAGATAAGTAGGTCCCAACGAAACCCATTTTTACCCATTTTGAACACAATCCATGAAAGTACATTGTGGAGTTAGTTGGAGATTAGTTGGAGATTTCCGTTGCAGCAAATCAATTCCAAAATAACTTATTAAAAAGAGCAACAAAATACTGAAAAGTGAAGTAAGCTTATGAAATTCAACTAAGCTAATAACTTGACTTCATTATAAAACAATATATATATATATATATATATATATATATATATATATATATATATATATATATATATATATATATATATATATCATTATTTACCCTTCTTAAAGTCTTGAGATGAGAAGTCCGCACTGCACTTTGTTTCCTGCCATCTCGTTTATCATAACCTCTATCACACCAAAAATCACAATAAAAAATAAATGAAAGAAAGAAAAACCTAATGATGGATAGAAATTAAAATAATGTTAAGCATAAGTATTTGCATTTCAAGTGGAAACACACTAGTTATCCATAAAAAACAAAAATATTTGCAAGACAAGTTAATAAATTAACTTAGAACTTGCAGGGAAGCTAGATTCCTTCTAACAGCACAACATGCCTATCACTTTTGCTGCCAAGTCTAGTATGTGCATGTGCTTAAGCATTCGTTCTCACAGTTTGATATGAATAAGAAATGGTGTTGAAGAAGAATGATTGAAATCATTGTTTATTATATTTTCTTCTATATGTAATAAAGACAATCATATACTTAATTTTTTTAGTTTAACAAGCAAACCCGTATGATCAGATTTAGAAACACAAGGCTGCTCAAAGCTAAAGCTGCAACCAAAGCGTACGTATCCGAAAAGCTGAAAATAGTAATCCAAAAATTAAGTTGAGGTAAGTGAATACATTTTCTACCAGTTTTGAACTTCAGAAACATTGTCTAATAGTAGCTCTGTATTAAAGTTGACTTTCAAATTCTAGATCTAAAATACTTTGAATGGCTCATTTTGTTTTTCATGTTTGTTGATCATGTCCAGACCAAATTCCCTGTCATAGCAGTTATAAGCAGTAAAGAATCTCGACTACTAATTTCATAAAGAATTTCAGAAAACATCAGCTCAAATGTGAATCAAAAGACCTATTTTCTGAATCACAAATCAAATATTATTATATATTGTGTGATACATGATACAAAAATGTCACTTTTAAGTAAAAACAAGTAACAGAAACAGAAACACAAGGTAATGCATCATAAATCAGTAGCCTTCCTATGAGACACATATGGCATGTAACCTGATGTTGTCGTTCCCCCTAAGACCACATAATCTTTTATTACTTCTAAGCTCAAAACATGAAGTTACTAAACAGAATTACAGCTACCAATGTTGCAAATTCTAAACTGTGAATAACATTAAAACAGAATTATAGCTTAAGATAGCAACATATAGTATATATGAAAAGATTTTTGTCATAATTGAAGACAGAGAAGATCAAATTCCAACCCAGGAGGAGAAGGTTTTAAAAATTAATCTGCTACTGCGAAAGCGGTGGCGATAAAACGTTATCCGAAGGGGTTGATATTGATACCATTATTAACCGTTTTTAAGATAAATAATAAATTGTGATTAATTCATACCACGACGACACAATCATAGTTACAACACATGTGCCGACTAAAATCGTGAAAGTTTTACGCGACTGTGACTGTCATTTAAAACATCGGTAGCTCATCCTCTGCAGCAGCAGTGGAAGCTTCCTACAGTTATTTTCATGTATAAATATTAAAAGTCAATACTAATATGAACATTTGTAAAATTACTCTTGAAATTCAATGGATAATTTGGCCCTCCCTCCAACAGAATGGGATGTTTTCAAGTAAATGAGGTTACACCTCTTAAACCAATAACATAGGTGTTGTAATGCATATGAATGTAAAGTAATCAAATCCAAGCATGAGTGAGCACAATCATGAAGGACAAAAAGCTTGATGACCTTTTGAATCATACAGAACAACATAACATTCAAGAGAAATTTTATTTTAGTGAGACAGTGTACCTGATAAGCTTCCAAGGACTTATCAAAACCCATTTTCCTGTCATCCCCACTCTTAAACTCAGTCATATAACCATGATAGACACCATTCCTTCAATGCAATGAAAGGTAAATTACAAAATCAAAATTCAAAGTTCAATGCAAAAAACAAAACAAAATAGAGAGAATCAAAATCAAAATGGCTTACATTTTGTAGTAAAAGATATAAGATTCACCAGATGAATGGGGACTGAGATTCTCATCAATCACAACCATAACATCAATTCTGACTGGCATCAGACAAATCAAATTTAACCTTTTCCCTACATTCCTTAATCTGATTCACTTTCACCTAGTTCTGTTTCATTTCCTCCCTTTGTTCAATTGAGGAAAGAATCATCCATGAGACCATATGTCCTCTAACAAAATTCTTGTAAGCAACTAACAAGGTATCACTCTTCTACAATCAATTTAACATCTAACCATAAACTCTTAAGATTGTGGTTACCAATCTCGCAGAGAAGGTCAAGGGCTTCATAGATAAGGTTTAGAAAAGTAATTGTGCAATTAAACTCCTAACCCTAGATTTGAAGGAAAAAACAATGAAGAGCGGTTCATTGACGGTGAAGGTGAGGGTGAGAATTTACGAGTTCGATAAAAGTGAAGTTGAGGGGAGAGCTCAGAGTTATACGAAAGAAAGAAATTATGCGTCACTTTTTTTATTATGTTACTTTAAAAGAAAAAATAAATGTTACTTTAAAAATTATAAATATTGTCATCATGGCTCGAACACACAACCTTCACATTAGGCGAATTTTTAAAATTTTTATTGAAAACCTTATAATAGCGCTTATCCAATAAGTGCTATCATTGGAATAACCTTTGTTAGCATTTCACGTAAAAGTGCTATTAATTTTTTATTTTATTTTTCTTAGTAATAACCTATAATAGCACCTGATAAAAAACAGCTATTATATATCTTTACTTGATAGTTTTAATAGCACTTTATAAAAAAGTGCTATTAAATTATTGCTATTAAAAATTAAATTTGTAGTAGTGTCTACTTTGGGATACAACAATTCTGCATCATTTCTATTTTGCCATTCAATTTGCTTTTAAGTCCTTCTTTACATACTCCGATGTATAATCCATAGTTCAATTGTGGTAAAATATGAAAGTGATAATAGGTATATAACTAGAAGCCATAAACTGTTTTTGTGCTTACTGATGTCATTTATACTTTTTGTTTTGTCTGTGTTTGTGTTTTAGTTTGCATTTTTGACAAATTCTAGGACATTGGAAAGGATATCTAATCAACCATCGAATTATGTCTCGTGAACAATTCTTGAATTTTGATATTTTAGTATTCAAATTGTTACATTATTAATGATACTTTATAATTTTTCCATTTCAACAATTGTTTTGTACATACATCTACATCTATTGTTTGTGTATTGGATTTTGCCATTTATGTACCCTAATTATGGATAATAATGTAAAATATTGATTAATGCTTAAGTGTAGGACTGCTTGAATTTCAATGGCCTTATTTTTCATTTATAAATGGTTTGATACTCCAACTTGCATTAGTTTACTAATTTATATTTCTTGGCAGAAAACTTCAAATGTAATTATTATACATTTTTTATGTAGATAATCCAACATGATGCTGATTTGCATATATTGTTAGTCATTTATACCTATGGGTCTTTTCAGGTTAAAGTTGTCTTTGTAAAGTTTTAAAGCTCTCTCACCAAATTGATCTATTAAAGTAGAAGATGTAGAGTTGAGTGGAAATAAAAATGAATTAAACTTTTCTCAGCTGCAAAATATTTAAGCTGAAAAGGCAAACTAGGATACGAAATAGTTGGTTTAGAAGAGGAGGTGGATCATGTTTATGAGAGACTACATGTGTAATTCTGAAATGTGTTTGAAATATGAAAATTTTCATTGTTATTTCTCATTTTCCCTTAGATTATTGCCCTATTATTTATAAATTTGGAATGTGTAGATTTTTCTTTTTACTTAAATTTATATTTACGTTTTTGTTAGTGTTTTTTTTTTTACAAAAAATAAGCTTGAATGGTTAGGCAGATACGCATCCCCCATTTCTTCTTTTTTTAATTTTTTAAAATTATTTTATTCAGCTTTCTTACTTCATTCATGTTTTCAAAAAAAAATTACACTAATTAAAACATGAAAAATTATTAAATGTTTAACAAACCAAAATTCTCTCTTTATATGCTTGTCGCAATCAGTACCGCTACATGAGTAAATAATAATAAACACACTCTAAAATTATTTAGGTTTTTAAAGTCAATTACAACTTCGAGAACATGCTTAAATTCTAAACCTGAGGTCAATCTAATTCATTAAAAGATGAACACAGTTTCTTTAACTACCCTGTTTAAATATAAGCATTCAATTGACAAAAATTTGTTTTTAAAAATAAACATTCAATTTATAAAACAATATTGATATTTGATGTTGTAAATTAGTAAGTTAATATTAAATAACAAAAAAAAAACTACACACGAGACCCACTATAATAAAATAATAGAAAAACAAAACATTATAATATATTAAATAAATATTTGAATTTCATAGAACAATAGTGATCAATTGAAGGGGGTGGATTTATAGTTTGTTGCTAAGGGAATTTTAGTAATAAAATAGTACTCTGTGTTTTTATTATTTTTAATTTTAAAATACTCTATTAAATTATAAATTATTTTATAATATTTGTTTTTGTTGAGATAAAATAGGTATAATTATGAGATATGATATAATATGTATAATTACTATGATTGATACATAAGAATATTATTTTATTAGTGAACACTATGTCTTCTTTATCTTCATAAGTGGAAAGTGAGCATGGAATTCTTGTGATATATTAACATTGTATTCATTTTCTTTGTAGATATTATATTAGAAATTTTAATTTAAGCAATTTACAATAATGTTTGTTGAGATAATTAGTATTAATATTTTTTTAATTCATACATTATCATTCATTAAGATCCGGATTTTTATTTTGTATCAATAACACAAATTTACAATATCTATTATTTGTAATGATATTCTAGTAAATAATTTAATATATAAATAAACTTTCTCGTGTCCGCACGAGCCATTTACTAGTGAGAAAAGCGTAAAACTTAATCTGAATTCACTTTTAATAATAATAGCCTATAAATAATATAAAAATGAATAAGTTAGTGAAATATAAAAAATAATGAAAACAGGTTTGACCTTGTCAAACGTTAACTTTAAAATATTCCAACAATAAATAATAAAGTTACTATAAGAAGAAAGAAAAAACTAAAACTCGTTAACATGAGATAATCGATCTCACTAAGCATCCTACCAACTACTATCATTCCATAATATGTAAAACTTGGAATGGAAGGTACTACAAACCAAAGTTTATAAATTTATGTATGCTGTACAGATTCAAAGAATTCTAAAATTAAAAATGGGAAAAATAACTATGTCCTTATTTGTATTATATATATAGTAATTTAATAATATTCTAATATTTTCATTAAATAAAATTGAAAAATTGAATAAATATTTATAGAAACCGTTTCAAATTCATATTTTAACATTTTTGCACTGTTCTTATCAACAATTTTATTGAGCATAAATAGAGGAGCATTTCAATTATTTTCATTGCCATTGTGTTCTTACGTATTCCATCCTCTTCCGTATTGTCTTGTTCTTCATTGCAAGAATCTTCTCTGTCCTTTATTCGTGATGGACTTGGAAGCCTTTAAAAACGGATGTTGTGATGATGTCGATTTTAGTTTTGCCTTCAATGATTCTAATTTCTCTAACAGGATCATTCAACTAGAAATTATAAAAGATTTTAATGAAGTTTTTCCTATTGTCGAGAGTGGCTCCACAAGTGCCGATCAGAGTAGCATTCGCAAAAGGAGAAGGGAGAACATTCAAAAATACAATGGTATAACTAATTTATTTTTTCCAAAACTCTTAACTTCATTATGTTTTTTGTTTTTCCTGTTTTTAAATCCAAGAGGTAAAGTTTATTTTAAACTTGATTGGTGTTCATTTAGTCACCCCACGTGTTTAGGAAATTATTTTTGATGTCGTGTTGTTTAAATCTTTTTTATTCATTTAATCTTCTCTAGAAATCATCGGGAACACAAAGAGGATGATCTGGAATTTAAAACTTAGACTAAATTAATTACATTAGGATTTTCACAAATCGAAAAGGAAAAACTTTCTATGTTAAATCTAGTGAAATCTTTCGAAGATATATTTTTCAAAATGTGCTGAGTTTGTGGATCTGTTCATTGATTTTAAAATTTTGAAAACTGTGAAGTCATGAGCAATACCTAAGGTTTTTTTATACTTCTTTTTTATCACGTGTTTTGTCTAAATATATTTGAATAGTGGATCCTTGTAATTCTAGTTACATATAATTTGATTTGCATCATTCTGATAGGAAATAATACATGGACGAAATATGATTTTGTGCACAGCTTATATGTTTTTCTACATTTTTTTTTCATCTTACTAACACATGTTCTCTCTTGTTTTTGGTAGCTGATTTATTATCGGACCAATCCGACATAATGGCGGATGCAGAGGCGGATGTAATGGTTGAAGTGTCCACGTCGGGTACTTGGATAACTTAACAAATTTCTTATATTTCTCAGTTTTATGTTTTTTATTTTAACAAGTACCACGATTCAAGTCATCGAGGCAACATCTTGCCGCTGGTTTGACAATGTTTAGCAGAATATTAAATTTTTTGACACTGATTGTGATATTTGATAATCGTTTTGATAATCCGTAAAATTATACAATCTTAAGATGAAAAACACTTTTCTTTTGCTTGCAAGCTAAATATTTCTTCCTATAAATGTTGAGTTTTCATTTATGCTCAATGGTTTGAGTTGGGTTATTATTAATATAGGTGATGAGGTTGCCAATGGTGATGACACTGCAAATCTTCACATGGACTACTCTGCAGTCGTTAAAGTAAAGACATTGTATGTCAACTCCGCCATCTTAGCTGCGAAGACTTCGTTCTTCTACAAGGTAAACGTTTCTTCTTTATTTGTCTGGTTTCAATATATTTGGTAAATAATTTTTTCTTAGTTATGTGTATTATTTTGCAGCTCTTTTCTAATGGGATGAGGGAGTCCAAGCAGATACACATCACCGTAAGAATCACGACATCTGGTATAAATATATTTTAAAAAAAAATTAGATTATTTTCTTAATCAGATTTGTTTTCTCAAATGGTTTGCTTACTAATGCTGATTTAATTTTCATGTTTTAGAGGAAGCTCCATTCATGGAACTTTTGAAATTTATGTACAATAGTTCTCTGGTGTGACCTCACCGCCTAGCTTGTTGGATGTCTTGATGGCAGCGGACAAGTTCGGTGTGGCGTCCTGCATGAGATACTGCACCCGGGTATTGTTGAACATACCCATGACACCAGAGTCTGCATTGCTCTACCTAGGCCTTCCTTATAATGTTTTGATGGATGATGTTGTTCGGCCATTGCTTTTGGCAACAAAACAGTATCTCGTTGCTCGTTACAAGGACATCACAAAGTATGATTCTTTATTCATCTTGGTTTAAATAATTTATATGATATATGTAACAAATGGTTTTTAGGACATGATTGCTATATTTAAAATCTTCTATTGAATCATTGCTGGGTTTTTTAATGCTAATAAGTTTTATTATTGAGCAGGCATCGGGAGGAGCTGATGGGATTTCCACTTGTTGTGGTCTTAATATTATTATCCAGTGATGAGCTGCAGGTCGCATCTGAGGATGTAGTGTTCGACTTCATGCTGAAGTGGGCTCGAACCCAGTACCCAAGACTGGAAGAGAGGAGACAAATCCTCAGACAAAGACTTATCTATTTCATCCGCTTCCCATATATGACCAGCCGCAAGTTGAAGCTACTCCAAAATTGCAATGACTTCGACCATGAATTCGCTTCTAAGCTAGTATTTGAAGTCTTGCATTTCAAGGCCGAGACATCACACCGACAACAGATACTTGCTGCAGAATCGGCCTCCACAAGTCGCATCTTCATTGAGCGGTCATACAAGTACCGCCCTATTAAAGTTGTGGAATTTGAACTTCCACATAAACAGTGCGTGGTCTACTTAGACCTGAAACGGGATGAGTGTGCTAAATTGTTCCCCTCTAGTCGTGTCTGTTCACAAGCCTTCTATTTAGACGGTCATGGGTTTTTCTTGTCAGCACACTGCAGTATGGGCCAACAGAGCTTTTGCCATTACTTCGGCTTGTTCTTGGGCATGCAAGCGAAGAGCTCAGCCAACTTCAGTGTCGACTTTGAATTTGCTGTTCGGTTGAGGCCAACCTTAGAATACATCACCAAATATAAAGGAAACTTTATATTAAGAGCAGTTGATTACAAGAACTTTTTTTGTACACCATGGACATCGTTCATGGCAGAGGACAGCCTTTACTTCATTAACGACGTTATCCATCTTAGAGTAGAGGTAACAATAAAAAACCACCTGGATTTACAATAGTTTTTTAGTTTAGTAGCTATGTAATTATTTAGTTGTAAGATTTTGGCAAATAATTCTTGGTAGCCATTGATGCATATTTCATATTGGAAAATGTCCTGCAATCCAGCTATGGCTTGGCAAAACTCGTCCTTGAATGATGCATATTGGGATGAATGAATTCAATTTTATAACTTATTTGGTAGAATTTGAATTTGAAATGAAATTAATTTTTTTCTTGATATTTTTGTTCGATAAAGTGAGTTTTATTCAGAATTTAGTGTGATTCTTAAGTATATTGTAAAATTTAATGCACTCATAATACCATATAAAAATGAGAAATGCAATATAAATGATGAGGATACAAGATGGTTAAGAATTAAAGAAACATGATATAGATTCTTCAATGATATGCGTAAAAAAATCTTTTCTTGTATGCATTCACAAAAACCTTCTGGTAAAGGTCTTCCATTCTCTTGGTCCCAATATTAGATTTAAGACCACGAGGGTTTGATTCATGGACGCCATAGTGTCCGAACTATCTATTTTCTCTTCCAATTTTTCTTGATAGCCTTGATCTCCAAGATGTTTCATCACTTGCAATTTCCATTTCTTACTTTTGTTTGGCATCTTCTGTTGCTTTTCCAATAGAAGGATCTTGTTTAAGGCCTCTTTTGTTTCTTTCTTTTGCTCTTCAACAAGCTTGAAGACATTCTCATCATACTTACACTGCTATCTTCTATTCCTTTAAAGCCAACAAGAGTGATTCATTCCTCTAGTCTTCTCATTATACTTACACTGCTATTTCTATTTTAAGATGCTTATTGAAAATATTTGAAATTATTCTCAGCCTTCCTTTGTTGTGATGGTACTCCACCATAAAAAATAATCTGAACTGACCTGGAAGTCCATCAATTTACAATCGCTTTTTCAATGATGTTTAGTTTCCAAGGATTTTTCAAATTCAGATGCATTCATGAAACCATTCCTTTAATTGTTGAAGTCCATTACAGCCCGAGCATCGCCATCCATCATAAGTACATGTGCATCCAATGGTCCGTACTTGACAAATTCCTTTGGCGTATACATGGCCAAACATAATTTTCAGCTTGAACAAAATTTGATAATTTTTAATAACAAAGTCGGTGTTGCAAGAAGTCTTTATATTTGAATTTCTGCTTCTTTTTCCAGAACAATATGGCCACTTTAGAGTGCCACTGAAATTACGAACATTCTATTTCCCAACTTTTAACTGTTCGTATGGCTTCTTAGAGTAGTCTTCAATCTTATTTGTAAATAGTGATAAGATTCCTTCACAAGGAAAAATGGCCAATCAGTGAGAAATGTGAAAAGGTGAAAAATGGAATGGAGGCATAACTGTCAAGTGATGACCTGCGGGTTTCATCTGAAGATGTAGTGAACCACTTTGTAATGAAATGGGCAAAACACAATATCCAAAACTTGAGGAGAGGAGGGAAGTCCTCGGAATGTAGCTTGCCCGGTTCATACGTTTCTCGTACATCTCTTGTCGTAAGCTGGAGATCGACCAGACTTGCAATGACTTTGATCGCGAAGTTGCTTTGCAGTTGGTATCTTACGCTTTATATTTCAAGGCCGAGGCACCACACCACCGAAAACAAATACTAGCAGCGGAGTCATCTTCAACTAGTCGTGTCTTTGTTGAGCGGTCATACAAGTTCCGCCTTGTTAAGGTCCTGGAATTTGAACTTCCATGTCAACAGTGTGTGGTTTACTTAAACCTGAAATGAGAGGAGTGCACCAACTTGTTCCCTTCTATCTGGATCAATTCAGTGCCCTTCCGTTTATGTAGCCAGAGGTTCTTCTTGAAGGAACACTTCCGCATGGATCAGGAGAGCTCCTACCATTGTTTCGACTTGTTCTTGTGCATGCAGGAGAGATCTTCCAGCTACAAAGTCGACTACGAATTTGCTGCTCGGTCACAACCAACAGAGGAAAACAGCAACAGATTTAAAGGCAACTATGTATTCACAGAGATGAGCTCACCATTAAAAATAGACTAAAATAACAATATTAAATTATGTACTTTGTATTTCCCAATCTTCAATCTCATATTCACCGATATCTGACTCTTTTTCGGAGTTGTAATCCATTGAAGCTAGTGATGAGATTCCTTCACAAGGAGAAATAGTCACGCAGTGTAAAATGTGAAAAGGTGAGAAATGGAAAATTCAATTGACAACTAATTAAAATATAGATCATCCCATATTAATATTTATGCAACTAATTAGAAGTCTAGATTTTTCATTATTAAAACACCAAAATATATTAGCAACTAATTAGAAGATATATCATTCTATATTAATATCCATGCAACTAATTAGAAGTCTATATTTTTCATTATTAAAAGATCAAAATATATTACCAACTAATAAGAAGATAGATCTTCCCATATTAATATATTTAATTATTATTTTAAATATCGGGTTTGAATCCCCGGCAACGGCGCCAAAAACTTGATAGGAAAAATAGCAAGTGTACTATTTTGCCTATTGTAGTAATAAAGGGAAAAATCCCAAGTATTGAATCTCAAGGACTGCTTGACGATACAGAGTTTAAAAATACTTTCATTTAAACAAAAAGTCTTGGTGGTTGAAATTTTCTATAACTAAGATTTAAATAAAACGAGTAAATAGTTGAACAATATCAGATATGAGTAAATTGCTAGGGTTTGGTGAATGAATCCTCATGCAACGATTACAATTTATAAATGTAATAACAAAATAAAAAACGTTTGAGTACCGGTTCTTTAGATTATCTAATCTTAAGTCCTTAGTGAAAAGATCTTTGATCCTGTAATCTAATTACTATGTCCGTAGATAATTACATTCATGATCAAATTTGTATATATCAAGAAATTCCGGTTTTGATAAAGTATCCCTAGTCCTAGGCAATATTTATTATCAAATGTTCTTAGTCAGATCAACATATAACCGCTGACCAGCAAAAATTACATGTAAAGGTTCAAAATCCGTTTTTCCGACGGTTTAGGCATTAAGCAAAGAACTAAGAGCAAATCAACGATTACTGAATAAAATAGTTATTGCATTAATAAAATCGAATTCATTACATGAAGATTCAGGGTCACCCCCCTAACAATGGGGGGTTTAGCTACTCATAAAGAAAAAGAAAATAATAGATGAAAATGTTGTCATTACAAATTATCTCCAGGAATCAATCTTCAATCGTCCGAAAACTCTTGAACATGTGAATCCCTTCCGAAAATCTCAGTTTCCAGCCTTCAAATCTTGTATTTTGCTCCCAAAAATCGTCCAACCCTTGCAAATTCGCGTTCTGGGGCTAAATACTCCAGCACTGGGCTTTCAGCCATTTTGGGCCACCATACGCGTATTGGCACACATGATACGCGTAATGGCGAGCGAACAGGCCAAGTAATACGTGTAAGGGCTAGGGAGCAGGCAAAGTGATACGCGTAAGGCCAAACTCATACACGTATGGGCAGAAGGCCTGTTTTTCTTCCAAAAGTCATCCCTCTGCTGAAATGCGTATCATACGCGTAAGCTTTGGGGTCATACGCATAACAGCTAAAGCATTACGCGTATGGGCAGCAGATCTTCAATTTTCCTGCTTTGTCCTTTGGTTTCTCGCTCCGGCTCGGTCGTACACCCAATGCTCGATCCTCTAAGCTTCCAAATGTGCATTCGACCTACTAACATACCACAAGCGTAAAATATCCTCGAGAAACTCATAATTCATGAAACATTAGATAAAATCGAAACACACCTAAATACTACTAAAACAAACTCAAATTCACACAGTTTACCTGACTTATTCACAGTTGAATCGCAAAATACATAGCATAAATGGTGACTGATCAGTTGGTATCTGGTTTGAGTTGGTATCGGGTTTGAAAGTCAACCTTTTCAAAATTAGTATTTGTGGAGTAAACTTAAAGCATGATTTCCTTGTAGCAACTTCTCATTTTCTACACTGTGAGTCAGTTTTTTTCCGTTTAAATTATTGGGGGTTATGGTGGGTAATAGCCTGAGGAAATATATTCTTTGGAAGTATGTTGTCGACTCTTTTAAAAAATGTCTTGCTGCTTAGAGAGGGAGAAATTTGTCGATTGGCAGTAGAGTGGTTTTGATAAATTCGGTGTTGAATGCACTGCCTATTTTTACCCTTTCCTTCTTATAAGGCTCCGGTGGTGATTTTGAAGGAGATGACTAGAATTCAATCGAAATTTTTTGGGGGTGGCTCACTTGAGATAAGGACGTTATGCAACAGATTGAAGATGCCATCATGCCTAATGATGTATGTTTTTCAATATTTAATAAAATATGTTGTTTGGTTGTATGATGTATATTTTTATATAACGTATGTTGTCAGTATATAACGTTGACAATAAGTTTTGTTATAAAGGATGCCCTAATTATCCCACCAAAAGATTCTGGTAGCAAGGGAAAGGCCCCTATTACAGATGAAGATCATAAAAATAGAAATAGCAGTGTATCCAAGATGCAAATTGAACAGGACTCGAAATGAATATATCGACAACTCGAAGGTTACTGTTACGCCGTGGTTGGTCGTTGTTGAGCTGGAAACGAAACTTGTTGGGATCTTATCATTAGAACACAAATATGCAACAGCAGAACAAAGTTGAGCATCTTCTTCCTCAGTCCATTCACTATTTAGCATCGAAGAATTTAAGCTCCTGTGGTATTGTGCCAAGCATTGAAATGGAGTCCTGTTTGTGGCCAATGATGCAGCAATGTCAAACCAATTCCTGATGCCCGTCTCTTGGACAATAATCAAAAGAGACCTATCCTCTTCACCAGTCCATGAGCCATGATCTATCAAAGGGTCTTCACAATTTAACCACCTATGGTTGCAAATGTTAGAAGAATTCGTCAAATATAAGTATGAGAATCCATCAATTCATAGATATATGTTATTCTATGGGCTACATTAGATTCAAACAGACATCTGTGATGACAATCATCACAGACACGTTAAGCACCACCATTATAAAAATCATTTCACGTACAATCCCACCTGCATGATCTATGTTGATCTTGATGTTGATCTTGATCTACTATAAATGCCCTTTTTCATAGGTGGCAGCTTGAGCAACATCACCCTCCTTTAGATTCATATATTAAAAATGTAGATAAAAAGAAATCTAATCTACCATCTAGATTAAGCTCAGGACGCAAAACATGATGTATTTGATGTTCGCATCAACACCCACCACTAAGTCTAGCCTAAAATCTAGATGGCCAATGTTAGCAAGAAAACATTAAATAACTTCCTTCATAGTTTGAATTATGCAAATAACCCAAATATTTTTCCCTTTAAAAGAAATTAAGTGTTTATTGATCATGACAATTTCAAGAAGATACAAAGTGACTTATGCAGCATATAAGGCTGTGCAAATTTTTCACCTACAGACAGTCATCTTGAATTTATTTGTTTGTTTCTCACTATCCTAAATCTGATGCATCAAAATCTTAATTGTGCAAATATGGTTCAAAGCAAGTCATTTAGAAGCACACACTTCCCTCATCCTTTCTTTCCATTTACCTTTAGCAATATGAAAAAAAAAACTTAATGATCGCATCCCCTCTTCGATCTCCAAGGAGAGAAAGAGGGCATCATGACCAAGGCTTAAGATCATTGACCATATATAAAGCACATTGATATAAAAATTTCAAACAAAAGTAGTTTTTTCTTCAGTTTTTCAAGATTTATAGAAGCCAAACTACCTGATGAAACCCTGGTGTCAAGCTGCAAGTAGCTTGAAATGCATTTGGATGGCCTTCAATTCGAGACATAGGTATAATTGTCAACCAGCTGTGCATACAGAAATAACATAGTTAAGTTAATTCTAGCACACAATAAACAAAATTAACAACAAAAAAAGCCATAAAAAAGAACCAAACTGACAGCAACATGCATCTACCATAATGTATAACTCGATGTACTACTAGCGATACACAAATAACATAATTAAGCTAACTCAAGCATGTAATAAACAAAAATAATAGCAAAAATGCCACCAAAATGAATCAAAGTGACAGCAACATGCATCTATGAATACCATGGTGAATAATCCATACTACTAAATCCTAATGTAATAACAAAAAAAATTTAAGTTGTTACCCTGTGAAAGAACCACAAAGATACACAGTTGTTCCTCCATGAGGCCAAATAAACAAGTGAGGAATCAAAAAGGGTTCAGGTGCTCCCATACTTCCATGTCTTCCACCTGCAGCCAATGAACAAAACATTTCCATCTCAAACAACGGAATAAATAAAACAAAGTGCACTTAGACACCAATAGACACCATGAATAATAATATTTATTCAAGTTAAATGATTGCAAATATAAGATTTGTAATCAGATCCAGGATTTTTATCTGTAACGGTCCCCAAATGCCAAGACTCCTGAGACAGAAGACCACATTATTGTACTCCTGATTGAAAATTTTCTTTGTGCTCATCAATTTCTCAAAGTTGGGTTCTTCCTGTCTGTGTAGAAACTAGAAAGTGAACACCTACCCAGCAAGTTTCCTGGCAAGCAAGATACAGGAAAGGCTTCTCAAAGTTTAGTTGCTCTTAGCTGATATCTCATAGTACTGCAGATTCTTCTTCCTATGGAAAGTAACCTGCTTGGCCTTCACTTGCCTGTTCTTCACATCAACCTTGTTTCCACAAAGAACAATTGGGATTTTTTCACAAACCCTGAAAATAAGTTGCAAAAGGAAGTGTCCATAAAGCAATATAAGGAAAATGGTGGTGAATAAATAAACAAAGTGTTATGAAAAAAGGTTTCAAGGACTTCAATTACTAACTGACAAAGATCGGTGCCAGGTAGGAACATTTTTGTAGGTCAGTCGGGCAGTAAAATCAAACATTATAATAGCACACTGCCCATGGATACTATAATACGAGGTAAAAGGTTAAAATCAAAATTTATGAGTAGAAAAGAAAAAGCACAAATGAGACAGTGGATTATCATCGAAGCATGGAAAAGAACACATGCAATACCCACAATAGTGATACATTCAAGGGTGTCATGCCCAAGAAACAGCGACATTTATTGACTTGAAACAAAATCACAATATAGTAATTACATTGTCGGCATAATCAGTGTTATCAAATGGCGGCCATGGCAGCACTATGGCAGATATATGTGGCGGATTATGGGACACAATGGTAAATATCAGCCAGGACAATACCTAACAATGCAGAAAAATACACCTTAGATACTAGTAAGACTGAAAGATAAATAATTAATAGATAAGAGGGTGAGAATGCTCCAAGTGTTTGACTGTAATACATAGAACTGTTAAAACATGAAACAAAAGACCAGAAATAGTTGTATGAAGTATTGACACAGCAATATTTCCCGCCAAAATATTTTCTTCGCAATGTGTTTAAGATTAAAATTAGGAAAACAGGAATCCAATCATATAGATATTAGAAAACAGAACAGAAGGGGAAATATAGAGAAAAAAGTTATATTGAAATTTTATCTGCTGATACAAGTATAAATAGAAACTTAGATGATTACAGGACAAGCAGCTATCCCTGATCAATTTTTTATTGACATTACTAAGGGTTTGAATCCACTAAGTGTCTGACTGATACCGTATAAAAAGTAATTTTGTGGCAATAATGACAGTAATAACTCTGAAACAAAGACATCTCTGAGATTAGGCACGACACCGACACGTGTTCAATAGCTCAGACAAGTATCCTAAAACATATTTTTTTGCTTAGACGCTTCTACGAGAGTTAAAGATGTGTGCTGAAGCAGTGATGATCAATGAAGGGGTCAAAGACATGAAGTTTGATTACATCATTTTTAGATTTTCGGTATAGTAGATAGATGAATGAATTTGAAAAACTATCATATTTTGTTTAAGAACATTTTGAAATCAAGCAAATTGAAAAACTATCATATATTAATGTAGATCTGTTATAAATAATGTTTATATTATACTTAATTCTGATAAATAAACAAATGTGTCGGTGCCCTATATTTTTAAATTAGCAGTGTCGACGTTTCTCTGTCGTGTCACACATCCGTGTCGAACTTTGTACTTCATACAGTAAGTGGACATCGTAGCAGTTATGGGTTGAATACATAAATGTTGTGCTCATGTGCGTCTGAAACAAAATTATTTGCCAAAGCTTGAATGTATAGTTATCCAATTTAAAATATTTCCCATATAGAAAAAAAAGTAACAAACATGCCATACAAGCACGTGCAGCAGGTTTAACTCTCCATTTACTGTAAATGGTTCGTTCATTAATATTTTGGAATTCTTGACAGTCCCCTTATCATCTGTTAGGTAAAACTCCATTTCTATATATGAAGGTGTATCTAACCCGTTTACATTGGTATCTGAACAAGGATCTGCAACCCTTTCCTTTTCTGCAACTTCAGTTCTCTCAGACACAGCACAATTTTCTAAGGTCCCTTTAATTGAGTCTTGTAATGGATGGAACCACTTCAGATACAAATTGCAGAGATCAGATCCATTTACAACATTACAAAGACTAGCCACAACAGGAATTCCAAATGCCTTCCAATTTGAGCCGATTTCCAGTAGATGTATTGCCTGAAAAAATCATATCAAACACAAATTTTATAAGGCAAGAAAATAACAAGTGACCATAAACCTTGTTTCCGCAAAGAACAATTGGGATGTTTTCACGAACCCTGAAAATAAGTTGCAAAAGGAAGTGTCCATAAAGCGATATAAGGAAAATGGTGGTGAATAAATAAACAGAGTGTTATGAAAAAAGGTTTCAAGGACTTTAATTACTAACCGACAAAGATCAGTGCTAGGTAGGAACATTTTTGTAGGTCAGTCGGGAAGTAACATCAAACATTATAATAGCACACTGCCCATGGATACTACAATATGACATAAAAGGTTAAAATCAACATTTATGAGTAGAAAAGAAAAATCACAAATGTGAGAGTGGATTATCATTGAAGCACAGAAAAGAACACATCCAATACCCATAATAGTGATACATTCAAGGGTGGCATGCCCAAGAAATAGCGACATCTATTGACTTGAAACAAAATCACCATATAGTAATTACATTGTCGGCAAAATCAGTGTTATCAAATGGCGGCCATGGCAGCACTATGATAGATATATGTGGTGGATTATGGGTCACAATGGTAAATATTAGTTGATATTGTTGGTTTTTTCGCCATAATCCGCTATAACAACACCCTGATATTTGGTTCTCCGCCATGGACCGTCATCGACAATACTGAGCACAATTATATGATACAGAAACTCAATCTCGTGTACAGGACATCATAGAACAGATGACTGAGAACATGAGCGTAATTCATGTTGAAATGAGACTACCCAAAAACTAGAATTATGATTTAAGTGTCAAATAAACAAGGGCATTTGATAAAATAATTGTTAACACTAGCTAGTTTACAAACTTGAGATTACAATACATTGAAATAAATGATGATACTTACTAGTATCCATCTCTGAGACCACCAAACTTCTCTTGACCAGCAGTATCCCAGCAGTAGAAACGAATCTTGCCAGCTTGTGAAAAAATCCAATGGATGCACTTCCACAGCAATAGTTGCTATACATAATCAAATCAAATCAAAGAATCAGCCACTTAATTAAGCATGTATTAATCAAGTAAAACACGTATACAAGAGTCCTTACTGTAACCCTAAATTCAACATCAAATACATCATAAACTAGTAAAAATAAGTATCAACAAATTGTGACAATAACAAATATGAATTATAAACCCTAATGTTCTACCTAAAAGATTAATCCCTAATGTTTTACCTAAAAATTTAAACCCTAATGTTCTATCTAAAAATTTAATCCCTAATTGAAAAAAGAAATACATACCAATTAGTCCGGTTTTTTCACCGTGCATGTCATCATCGAGCTCGAGCTGTGAGAATGGTCGTGCAATGAAGAGAAATGAGAGAGGATTCTCGGATGTGCGATGAGACAATGGTCGTGGGACGACGGAGATGGAGCTCGTAATGAGAAGAAGGAGATGAGCTCGCGATGAGATGAAGACAACGGACTCGCTATGAGATGAAGACAACGGAGCTCGCAATGAGATGAAGACAACGGGTTTGTAGAGAAATGGGTTTTCTCACTATGAGATGAAGAGAACTGGGTATAGAGAGAAATGAGGTGTCAAGAGGGTTTTGATCGATGCAGTGTTTTAGATTTAATATTTGATAAATGTTTCTTTATTATTTTATTTCCACAATATAAGTTTAATTAATTTACACTCTTTAATTTACTTACTTACCCAAATAATATTTGATAAAATATATTATAGTTTATTAATATGTTTAAGATTCATATTTAGAGTTATTAAAATATACAATTATTTTCAACCAATCTTAATTTACACCCATTTTATTTTTAATGGGAATAATAGAGATATTATTATAATAATGAATTTAATTTATTATAATAATGATTTTAATTTACACCCTTTTTTAAAAAATAGGGTGTCTATTGTTACGCACTACTACTTTAAATGACATTTTATTTACAAATTTGTCATCGCGTTTCTAATTTACACCCATTTTCAGTATAATGGGTGTAAATTTTAAAATTATATTCGGCACTTTGCATATTTACACCCGTTTTCAGTATAATGGGTGTAAATTTTAAAATTATATTCGTCACTTTGCACTAGTGTTGGTTGCAAAGGTATTTCCTTCTTCTAATGCATTACTTTGTATGTATCCCATAATAAAGAATTTGAGAAGTCGGGTTAAATCTGAGGTAGGGAGGAAGCAGATAGAGTCCAAAGATGGAAAAATGGTGAAGGCGGGTGTGATTGTGGAAAAACTAATGGGTGCATAGAATCGTATAATATATTCTTCCTCAAAAGAACTATATGTCGATTCCTGGACATGGCCCAACTAGCAGACATAGTTCAATAAGTCGATTCCACCTCACAATTTTTTAATCCTTGAAGCTTTAAAAATGAATCAATTTTCAGATTCCATGCTCTAGGAGCTTGTTTTAGTCCATATGAGGCTTTATGAAACTTGTACACCACCCTTCCTGATTCTTTTCCACAAATCCAAGATGTTGTAACACATAAACTACCTCTTGTAAAGGAGAATTCTAAAATTCATATTTCACATCTAAATGCATCAGAGGCCAATTTCTATTAGCAGTTATAACAATCGCGAGTCTGATTGTCTCATGCCTAGCTACTGGTGCAAAAACCTCAAAGTAATCTAATCCAGATTTATGTAGAAATCCTCTAGAAACTAACCTTTCTTTGTGTTTTCCAATTGATCCATCTAGCTTTAGTTTCAACTTGTAAACCCATCTCACATCGATGGCTTCCTTGTTCTTTGAAAGCTCAGTCAAATCCCAAGTCTTGTTTCTTCCTATAGCCTCAAGTTCTTCTTTCATGGCCTTCAGCCATACTTTCTTCTTGAGAGCTTCTTAAGTACTAGCTGGTTCAGAGTCTACCAACATGGCACACTGAATGACTTCCCCTTTAGAGTCCATCTCAATATCTTGCTACACATCAAACTCTACAAATCTTCTTGGTATTTGTATAATTCTTTGTGGTCTTTGAACTTGTTCAAAATCTTCTTCAGATGTTGGACTTCCTTCAGAGGTTGGACCACCTTCACAGGCATGATCACATTTAGAGGCATGATTAACACCAGAGTCTAGAACATCATCAGAATCTAGGTCACCATCAGAATCACCTTCACAAAATAGAGGTTTGCCATCATATTCCACTGCCTGTTGGATGCGTATGTCGTCATTATCAATGATAGTAATACTATTATTCAACTGTTATGTAATATGAACTTTGACCAATATCCTAACATAGGATATTCTCAACTTGTTTGCGGTACACTCATCAATAAACAATGGCCTTCTAATTGCACTTCATATCTTGCTTAAGCTCTTGGCCCCTTAGAGATGCAATGGCAATTGAGGCAATTTCACCCAAAGTGGAAAGGTCCATAACATATCGTGTTTTGGGTTGATATCCAACATCCAATCCCTCAGAAACATAGTCATATTGTGGATGGTGTAGGGTCTTTTCTTGAGAACTACGTATATATCGATGAATGAATGGAATTTCAAGATGGAGTACTTCTCTTCATTGTAGAACATGTTTGGTAATCGAACAAAATTCTAGGTTTTCATCATGTATTGCTTGACGGCATTCATGCTCAAATCTCCTTCTAACACATACATGATCACTGCTGATTCCCAAAATTTGATCTCAGATTCTTCATCTGTATCTTCAATTTGAATCTCCACTTATCCATCCACGATCTTTGGTGCGACAAACTCAATCGCCATTCCATTATCTGGATTACGGTTTCCGCTTATCACTTTAGCCCACAGTTTCGTCTCCATTGATGTTTTAGTTGGGGCACAAACCCTAGATTTGATTGGTTCTCCAATTTCTTATCATTCTGCACAATGTTGATATCATTATCTTCCTCTTGATCTTCCCCTTCCATCTGAGTTGAGCTATCACCTTGATCACCACGATTTTCCGGTGGCGGAAGCACCTTTTTCGGCCGCCCACGCCCTCGTTTTATCGCAAGAGCTCACTATCGATCACAGTTCTATTACGATATAGGATTCTACCAATTAAAAATGAGAAAATAACAAGTATTTTATTTTTTTATTATAAAGAAATAATTTTAATATGCTTTTAAATATCAAAAAAATCCTATGTATTTTTTTCTAATATTTTTAATTCATACCAAAGTAAATTCTATGAATTACCTTATAAAATAAAAAATAAATTATTATTTCTATTTATTTAATTATTTTTTCAATTTATGAGGTGTTATTAAACATTCAAATGCATCGAACATGTAGAGAATTAATTAAGTAAATTTGTGTATAATGTACAAATCAACTACCTACCAAAGATTGGAACATGCTTAAGCATGCCCAACTTTGCCCTATTCATCTTTTAATTTCATGACCATTGCATGCCCTTTTTGGTCATTTTCTAAGTCTAAATTCATACCACCCATTCAACCTTTCTCTCTTTCCACGTGGCTTAATTTATCTTTTCCACATTAGCATTACCGGGACACATCATTACCCGGTTTCATGTTTCTTTTGTTCTTTGCACGGTTATTGAAACAACATTCAAATCTTCTTTGCACGGTTATTGAAACAGCATTCAAATTTTCATCATTTCATCACTTCATTTCTTGTCTTTCCTTTCCACCTACCTTGCTCTCAAGCCACTTTCCCTGCAAACGCAAAACAGCTCACATCGAAGCTTCAGAACACCACACCAATAACATCCTGGCTTGAATCTTCATCTTCGTTTAACATGCATGGTTTCATTTTCTATTATCTCATGGAAATCGGTCTTTGAGATCGAAAAACATTTACCTCATGCAAACCCAACTTTCATATGAAAAAAGCTTTTGATAAAACTGTAAAATAGGTTTACTATTGAATGTTACAAAGTTTGAGTGTTTTTCAGGAGTTGCTGGTTTTATGAAAAACCAACTTTGGTTTACAACCTGTGAGTGTTTTGCATGAGTTGCTAAATTTTTCTTTGAATCCCTAACTTACTCAAAACCCAATTTTTGATGGAAATGGTTTTTGTAAAAAATGATAAATGTGTTAACTTTTGTTACATGCTTGTGCTTCAGTCTGTTGAAGCTTACAAAGTCGTAGTGTTTTGCATGCGATGGTGTTTTGATCTTTTTGTGCTTTTAACTGTTTGTGTCTTTGTGCAACAAACTGGTTTTAACTTTGTATTTGTAGTTTCGTTTTCATATCTTGCAAGAAACATGTCAAGACCACCCATCCTGATCAGTGACTTGAAGCCTGATAACAATGTTTGGAAGCTGGTTGTACATGTTGTAGATCTATGGTTCGTAAAGGAGTGCAATGGACATCAGCATATTGAAGCTATTATTCAAAATGGGAAGGTATTGGTTATGTCGATGTTTTGTATTATAAACCCTTGGTGAATTTTATATTTTCTGTTGTGCCTTACAAACTTTTATGTTAAACAGGGAGATCAGATACATGTTATTACGCGGTCCCGAGAATTTGATGTCTGGAGCAAATTATTACAGGAATATAATATGTACATGGTTTACAACGAAGAACCCATGTTGAATGACTTACCATTGAAAGTGTGTGACAACGATTACAAACTATTTTGGAATCGTGCTACAACTGTGACAGCCACAGATATCCCAAATATCCCACCTCACACATTCAAATTTAAACTGTTGCAAGATTTCATAAATGGGAATTTCGTAGTTGATCGTTTGTATGGTATGCTGAGTGTTTTCATGTTTATGTAGTATTGTCGTTAATTTCTTAAAAACCACACAAACTAACAATTCATTGTGATATAGATGTAATTGGTGTTGTTATGCAAGTGGTTAGGACACAACATCCAGGTGCAGGGAAAAAGGCTTGCGTTAACCTATATGTTGCTGATCAAAGGTTTCATTCTTAACTTTAATGTTAACAATTAGAAGGCATTTTTTCATTTTACAATACACAATTCATTGTTTCTTATTGTTTCTTTCCAATGGGGCTGAAATTGATCTTACGTTGTGGGAGTCATATGCCACTCAATTTATGTCTTACAATGATGAAAGTGGTCAGCTGGTTGTCATCCTCACTCACGCATGGTGTCGCAAGAGTTCATGTAATTTGTATTGTTGTTGTCTAGATTTTCACATTACATCATTTGGTAAACCGTTATAAATATATGTCATTGTTTGACTCCGATGCAGCATCTGGAAAGCTGAACTTGTCTAATTCATGGCATGGATCAAAACTACTTCTTAACCATGACCATCCTCAAGTTGCTGAATTCATGAAAACGTATATACCATATGACAGGTTTTATTGATTATATTTCCATTCTAATTATAATTTACTAACCATAGATGCATACTTTGTTTTATGACTCAGATTTATTGATGGAAATCCTACACTTGATGCCTCACAAAGTAGATCTATAAATTCGTGTTCACAGGGGACATTCGATGACAGATCCTTCTCCTTTACGAAGGATGTCAGGAGCATAAGAGATATGCTTACTCTTCGTGACGTAATTACGTTTATTATCATTAATTACTAAGCGATGAATAATTAGACACTTTCTGATTTTTTCAGCCTTTTCGATGTTTTCTAATAATGTTACGTATTTTTTATAGGAAACATTCTGCAATACGCTTGGTACAACCAAGCGGTTCAAGGCCAATCCGTTTGGATGGTACTATGAAGTATGTTCAAAGTGTAACAAAACTAACCAATGCATGTGTGCCGACAAATCGACACCAATTACAAAGTATTTAGTGCCATTCAAGCTATGACTTTCATTACACTTGATATTCCTGTTGTTTATAGTGTATTAATTGAAATACTTATTTTATTTAACATGTGTACGTTTTGTCTAATTAGGTACAAGATTGAAATAGAGGTCAAACATGATGGTGTGACTGCGAATTTTGTCTTCTGGGACAAAGAATGCATACCAATTGTTGGTATGTCTGCCCATGCTTTAAGGGAGATCATGCGACTGGTGAGTATTCTATAACCTTTCTTGATGGCTGAAAGTTACACCCATGTTTAACAAATATGTCTATCATAACATTGTTTCATTCCCCACTAATATGACTAATATTCTCAATATATTCCGTAAATCTGAGGTCAATACATATTAATACAATACTTTCCAATATTATTATTTGCCATAAATCTGAGAATAATACATATTAATACAATGCTTCCAATATATTTCATAAATTTGTATGTGAAACGCTACTCATAGACCAATGAGGACCACCCACTGATTTACCCCACTGACCTTGACAATCTGCTGGAAAAGAGTTTTGCTTTTCGGGTCAAATATCAGCCATTTTACAAACAAGCATCTGTAGTGAGACTCACTAGAGATAAGGACGTTATGCTACAGATTGAAGATGCCATCATGCCTAATGAAGTATGTTTTTCAATATCCAACAAAATATGTTGTTTGGTTGTATGATGTATATTTTTATATAACGTATGTTGTCGTTGTTTGGAGTGTTTGAAGTGGTTTTCGACAGTTTATGGTTGTGGATCAAGAAAGAAGCAGTGGAAGTTTACATAGTATGCTAGATCTGAAATTTCACAACTATTATACCGTCATGAATAAGATAAGGTTGATTTCTCTTGCTTTACATTGTTTTTTTGTTCTATTGATGTGGTTGCCTCATCTAAATAATACTCATTACATGGAACATGATGATTTTGAAAACCTTATGAAATATCCATGTCGAATTCTACATGATTCAATTGTAAGTGATGTTAATTCATGCCTCTATATTACTGATGCATCTATATTTATAGCATTTGCAGAGTCCTTTCCTGTGGCTTTTGATGAATCCTTTGAGAATCTGAAGAGATTAAATGATGACCTTTTTGGAAAGTCTGTGCTTCTTGGCAATGGATTGAAACCCTCTAATGATGATGTTATAGTGCTTTCAATAGTTCATCCTTCCCTATTATGCAAATTGTCATATTCACTATACTTACTATGCTTGTAGAAGAAATAACTAATACATATTCCCCTTTAACTAAAATAGTTATGAGGCGGGTGTTTTTATTGTTTTAATGACAATCTATGTTTTTGGTTTTGTCAATATATATAGATCTAACTTATATCAACATCGATGTGAATTTTAATCCGTGTTGGAGAGCTTATATCATGTGATTATCTTAGATTAATGTTATCTTTATTTTCCTATGAAATAAAGAGAAAGTGTTGGTATAATTTTAAGAACAAAAAAATACATTTAATTAGTTTGTTAAGCAATGATTAAACTTTTAAGCTTTAATAGGATATCCTTGGTTGCTTATTGCTAGATCAGTCTTCCAGATACAAATGAGGAAAAGCAGCAACATGTGTTGAGGAAGGTTGACAAGAACTTACATTTCTTATAGTTTTGATGGGAGAAACCCAAAGGTAATGAATGTGTCACGTGATTTATCTTGTGAGTTATTTTCTGTTGTGAGCTATTTTAAAAATCTGTTTTTTTGAAAATTCAGCAAGCGTAATCGATTACCCGATTGTTGCTAATCGGTTACAGCTGTTGTTTTTCCAAAAATAACAGAATTTAACAGCATGGCACTTTAGTTGGTTTTGTTATTAGTTGTACTATTCTCTCATGTGTATATATACATTGTTGTAATCCCAATTCAAAGTTAATGCCATTTTTTTGATTCATCAATATTACTCTCTACCCTAATTCTCTCTCTCAATTCATCTTCTTCCCCAAGTTTCTTTTCACCATTGTTACTACCTTCAAAATTCTGGTTTTATGTTTTATGATTGTTCTAACATTTGGCATCAAGAGCTCTGGTTACTGATCCTAATCCGCTGCAACAACAATGGCTATCGTTTCCAATGATCGAATTCCCACCAATCTCCCAATTCTTGATTCGAAGGACTACGACAAATGGGCGAAACAAATGAAGGTGCGGTTTGGTTATCAAGAGGTTCTTGAGATCGTCATCAATGGAGTTACACCGTTAGGGGAAGATGCTACCGATGCTCGTAGGGCTACACACAAGGAAGAAAAGAAGAAGGATTACAAAGCTCTATTCTTGATTCATTCATGTGTTGATAATGACAATTTCGAGAAGGTTGGTGATTGTGAATCCGCGAAGCAAGCATGGGAAATCTTGGAGAAAGCGTATGCCGGTGCCGTCAAAGCGAAGGTGGTAAGGTTACAAACTTACAAACATCAATTCGAGTTAACGCAAATGGAGGACAAAGAAATGATCAACGATTACATCACGTGCATTACCCGGTTAGTCAACCAAATCAAGTCATGTGGCGAAACGATCCTTGAGCAAAATGTTGTATCGAAAGTGTTGCGTTCGTTAACATCACGTTTCGATAACATTGTTGTGGCTATTGAGGAGTCAAAGGATCTAACAACTTTGAGCAAAGATGAGTTGCAAAGTTCGTTAGAGGCGCATGAACAAAGGATGGATGAGAGAGGCGCCGACAAAGCCAAAGCGGAGATTGCTTTACAAGTGCGTTTACATGAGAAGAACAAGAGATCGAAAGGGAAGTGGACTTCTAAAAGTAAGAAGAATCTTGGTGGAAAAGATCCACAAAATTCAAAGGGTGAAGGAAGCTCCAAAGAGGGTAATCAAAACGCCCACAAACTGTTTGACAAAAGTTCCGTGAAGTGTTATAATTGTCAAAAGCTTGGGCATTTTGCGAATGAATGTCGCTTAAAACGCAAGGAAAAGGATGCGGATGAGGCTAAGGTTGCTAGGGAAGAGGTAGATGATGAAGATACCCTTCTTGTGATGATTACGGAGGAGAATTATGGCATTGTTGATGTTCCGGGCAGCAGCTACTGTGGTGATAGTCTGCGGGACAGCAGCTGTACTGTTTCGGAAAGTGGTGGAAAAATGCGTTCGGATCGAAATGCATTACTTACCATGCGTGATGGAGTTCAAAGTAAAGATGAGTGGTACTTGGATTCCGGTTGTTCAACACATATGACAGGTCGAAAGGATTGGTTTGTGCAAATCAATCAAGTGGCAAAGAGTAAAGTCAAGTTTGCCGACGACACCACTTTAAGAGCCGAAGGGGTAGGAGATGTTTTGATCTGAAGAAAGAATGGTGGACATTCTAGGATCAAAGATGTCTTGTACATACCGGGAATTAAGTGTAATCTTTTAAGCATTCGCCAATTACTTGAAAGAGGTTACTTAATTCGGTTGGAGAACAAGATGTTACGCGTTTTAGATTCAAATGGTGTGTTGATTCTAAAAGCGCCGATGGCTGCCAATAGAACTTTTAAGGTTGAGTTAAAGGTTATGGAGCATCGTTGTTTAGCTACCGCGGCAAGTAGAGATGAGTGGTTATGGCATTACCGTCTTGGTCACCTTAATTTTAGGGATCTCAAAATGTTACAACAAAGTGAAATGGTAACGGAGCTGCCACATATTAGTGTTCCGACAGAATTGTGTGAGGAATGTGTGACGAGTAAGCAACACAAGAATGTGTTTAGCAAAGATGCGGGTCGAAGAACCAAAGGCTTACTTGAGGTGGTGTATTCTGATGTTTGTGGACCGATGCAAGTATAGACTTATGGCGGCAATCGATATTTTGTTACGTTTATTGACGACTTTAGTAGGAAGCTTTGGACATATCTTATCAAGAGGAAGGATGAGGTATTTGGAGTGTTCAAGAGTTTCAAATCCATGGTGGAGCGTCAAAGCGGTCGGAAGCTCAAAATTCTCAAAACGAATGGTGGAGGTGAATATACCTCTAGTGAGTTTGGGAAGTTGTGTGATCTTGAGGGTATTGTGCATGAGGTGGTGCCTCCATATACGCCTCAACAAAATGGAGTTGCCAAGAGGAAAAATCGTACAATAATGAACATGGTGCGTAGTATGCTTTGTGGGAAGAAGTTGCCTAAGGAATTGTGGGGTGAGGCCGTGTCTACAGCCACCTACTTGTTGAATAGGTGTCCTACTAAGAACCTGGAGAAGATTACACCAGAAGAGGTTTGGAGTGGTTTCAAACCGAGTGTGAATTATTTGCGCGTTTTTGGATCGATTGCATATCGTCATGTACCGAATCAACTTAGAAAGAAGTTGGATGATAAAGGTGAGAAATTGATATTTGTTGGATATCACTCTACTGGAGGTTACAAGCTATTTGATGAGAGGAATCGGAAAATCGTGATAACCCGGGATGTGCAGTTTGATGAAATAAAAACTGCTGAAACAGTAGGTGTAATCGATTACCCGATTATTGCTAATCGGTTACACCCTGCTGAACATCAGCAGTTTGTTGATTTGTTTGATCCGGAGAATTCCGATGCCGCTGTACCTGCACCTACTGAAGCGGAAAATGATGTTGTGAATAATGGTAGACCAGTGAGGCAAAGAGCCTTGCCTCATAGACTCCGAGATTGTGAGAGGTTCCAAGATAATGAAGTGAATAATGATGGTGATTTTGTTCATTTCGCACTTATGGCCGAATCTAAACCGGTAAATGAGGAGGAAGCCTTAAGTGATCCTAAATGGATATGTGCAATGAAAGAGGAGCTGGAATCTATTGAAAAAAATGGTACTTAGGAGCTGGTCGATTTACCACATGGAAAGAAACCGATTGGTGTGCGATGGGTCTATAAAGTCAAAGCAAATCCTAAAGGTGAAGTAATCAAGTATAAAGCTCGATTAGTTGCCAAAGGGTTCTTGCAACGTGAGGGGATAGACTACGAGGAGGTATTCGCGCCGGTGGCTAGATTGGAGACTATTCGTTTGGTTGTTGGAATTGCGCATAGCAATAATTGGGTGATTTACCAAATGGATGTGAAATCTGCGTTTTTGAATGGTCCTCTTGATGAGGAGGTTTATGTGGGGCAGCCACCCGGTTTCGTGATTAAAATTCAAGAGAAGAAGTACTACAAGCTACACAAGGCGTTGTATGGTTTGAAACAAGCTCTGAGAGCTTGGAACAAACGTATAGACGACTTTCTTATTGACATCGGTTTCAAACAGTGTGTATCCGATCATGGTGTTTATGTGAGATCGGATACTATTGATGGTGTTATTATACTTTGCTTGTATGTTGATGATCTCTTGATTACGGGCAGCAATGACAAGAGTATTTCAAGGTTCAAAGTGGAGCTCATGAGTGAGTTTGAGATGACGGACCTTGGTGTCATGAGATACTTTCTTGGCATAGAGTTTCACAAGTCAAAAGTGGGGCTGCTTATGCATCAAAGAAGGTATGCTCTAGATATCTTGAAAAGGTGTGAAATGGAACATTGTAATGCTTCTAATACACCTTGTGAGGCTAGAGTTCAGCTGTCCAAAAGTGATGATGAGGATGATGTGAATCCAACACTTTACCGGAGTTTGATTGGATCGTTACGGTATTTGTGCAATACTCGACCGGATTTGGCTTTTAGTGTCGGTATTGCGAGTAGATTCATGGAGAGACCTAAGGTGTCTCACTTGGTTGTGGTCAAGAGAATCCTTAGATATGTGAAAGGTACTCTTGGTTGTGGTATTTTGTTTCCCACATCGGATATGGGTCGCAAATGTACTTTACTTGGCTACACCGATTCTAATTGGTGCGGAGATAAAGATGATCGAAAATCCACGGCGGGCTACATCTTTATGTTCGGTAGTACACCAATCTCATGGTGTTCGAAGAAGGAACCGGTTGTAGCACTCTCTTCTTGTGAGGCCGAGTACATTGCGGCATCATTGAGTGCTTGCCAAGCTATGTGGTTAGTGAATCTTATGAAGGAATTGGGATGTGGTGATGATGATGCCACCACACTGTTTGTGGATAATGTTTCTGCGATAAATCTTGCGAAGAATCCGATTGCACACGGAAGGAGCAAGCATATTGAGATGCGGTTTCATTACTTGAGAGAATTGGTCGGTGATGGAAAGCTTAGATTGAGCTATTGCCGAAGCGAGGACCAAGTTGCGGATTTGTTGACCAAGGGTGTGACAAATGAGGTGTTCAAGAGACTGTTGAAGAGCTTGAGCTAGATGAACTTGGAGCAACTAAAGTGAGGTGGTGTGTTGTGAGCTGTTTTAAAAATCTATTTTTTTGAAAATTCAGCAAGCGTAATCGATTACCCGATTGTTGCTAATCGGTTACTGCTGTTGTTTTTCCAAAATTAACAGAATTTAACAGCATGGCACTTTAGTTGGTTTTGTTATTAGTTGTACTATTCTCTCATGTGTATATATACATTGTTGTAATCCCAATTCAAAGTTAATGCCATTTTTTTGATTCATCAATATTACTCTCTACCCTAATTGTCTCTCTCAATTCATCTTCTTCCCCAAGTTTCTTTTCACCATTGTTACTACCTTCAAAATTCTGGTTTTGTGTTTTATGATTGTTCTAACATTTTCATCAAGAGTTCTCATTACGCATTTAGGTTAATTGAATAATTTTGCAAATTAAAATTAAAGTTATTCAGTTTTGGGATTTGGAATCAGCATTTGCAAAACCAGCTTCTGATGTTGTTTGTATAACTTTGAAAAGTTATGCTGGCAACAAACTTTCTTATTGGTTGAAATGTTTTTAAATCTCAACAATTAGATAGTATGTTGAGAGGAGTATGTTAGAGATTGTGTTGAAATGTTTGAATCTCAATAATTAGATAGTATGTTGATGTTTGTATCTCAATGCAATATCAGCATCATGGCCTAGAGTTTGTATCTAATTTTTCATTCTTCTTGTACCCTTTTGTTATTTTGTTTTAAGTATGTTTGCTCTTTGGATTTGAGTTCATTCACATGTGTGATGTAGTTGTCATTTAGGCTTAATATTCTGTGTGCAAGAATTTTATGAAACTATGTTGTATTTTGGCTTCAATAATTAAGCATGGGGAACTCATAGTCAAAAAGTTCAAAAGACCATTGTTGGTTACTAAAATTAGTGTCAGTTGATGATGAATTTGCTGCCACTTCTTTATCATTTTTAATGCATCTGATCATATGAAAATAAGTATGATTATTTTGTTAGTGTGCTAGCTAGCTATGCAGCTTCATAAGTGTGTCATATATGTTAATTTTTATTGATACATCTTCCTCTCACTATGCCGAAGTAGACAATTAATAGCACTTTTTTTCTATTTTAATAGTGCTTTTAAGCGCTATTAAAGCCCCCGCTATTATAGGTGCATACATACAATAGCGCTTTTAAGCGCTATTAAAAGCACCTCCTTTAATAGCGCTTTCTTTAAAAGCGCTATCGTATCCTAGTAATTTAATGATGAACCTGTAATAGCCCTTTTTAAAAAAACGCTATTAAAACCCCTTTTAAAAAATAAAAAATAAGCATAAGCAACACATTCATTCACTCAAAATGTCATCTCAACAAACCAGATAAGAAAAGATATTGTATTCATTTTCCAATAGCAAATATCAATTTAATTGCACATATACCATAATCAACTTATTTGTATTTATCCAAAAATTAATAACAAATTTGATAAACAATATATTTTTAATCAATTGTACATAAATTACAAGTATTACTGTCATGATTTTCCACTGAATAAACTATGTTTCTTGAGATTTACTTTACGCTCTACATAACTAAACCAAGACTAATGTCATTGACAAAGTGGCATAACCTTTTCAAACCATAACACTCATAGCTTTTATTCCTCTTGATCGTGTGTCTTCTATGTTAGAGCTTCAATGACATCACCATCTAGTTTGGCTTTAGGTGTTGCCTATACAGCAAGAAAATAGTTAATGGACCACATACCTACAAAGCAAACAAACACTTGGAATATCAAAGGATAACCATGGAGTCTTAACCTATATATAAACTATTCACCAAAGATTAAAACAAGATTAAAAAAACAATGATTAAGATAAGTTAACACTTGAAAGTTTTCACATAGAGTCGGAAAAATATTGTAGAATAAAAACGATATGCATATCATAAAACTCAAACACAACAAAATTAAAAAAAAAACAATCAAGGCATGTAAATGGATAACTTGGTTTAAGCTACAAAATCAAGCTACAAGGCTGTCTTCAAGGTTAGAATGGTTTAAGAGCAATGTTAAGTTGTGGCTGCCATCCATTATTTTGTATTTTAAAAAACTTTCTCACGGAAGTGTAATATCCTCCCATATTAATTCATGAATTTCATCAAGTGTTATCAATGAAAAATATCTTTACAGAAGTGAAATTATGATCTCAAAATCATTTATATTCTTGTAGCACATAACACACTTCTCACCTAAATAATAGAATAACTAATCAATGGTTTAATCATCATTCTAGTAGGAACAACTGATAATGTAATTTTACCAAGTAAACAACCAATCTTAATTAATTAAAGTAATCCTAAGTGATGGAACACTACTATAATTTCACTTATTAAGATTGGTGTGTTTCATGAGCAGACAATTTCACATATATAAGACATAATTATACATATATAAGTAAGACATAATTATACATATATAAGACATAATTAAGCTAGATAAACAGTCTCAAGATTGTAGTAATAATAGATGAATGTATTATTCCATTACTTGCCTACGATATTATTTTTTTCTTGAATATTATTTTCTATAAACACTTAACAAGATAAGTAGGTCCCAACCAAACCCATTTTGAACACAATCCATGAAAGTACATTGTGGAGTTAGTTGGAGATTAGTTGGAGATTTCCGTTGCAGCAAATCAATTCCAAAATAACTTATTAAAAAGAGCAACAAAATATTGAAAAGTGAAGTAAGCTTATGAAATTCAACTAAGCTAATAACTTGACTTCATTATAAAACAATATATATATATATATATATATATATATATATATATATATATATATATATATATATATATATATATATATATCATTATTTACCCTTCTTAAAGTCTTGAGATGAGAAGTCCGCACTGCACTTTGTTTCCTGCCATCTCGTTTATCATAACCTCTATCACACCAAAAATCACAATAAAAAATAAATGAAAGAAAGAAAAACCTAATGATGGATAAAAATTAAAATAATGTTAAGCATAAGTATTTGCATTTCAAGTGGAAACACACTAGTTATCCATAAAAAACAAAAATATTTGCAAGACAAGTTAATAAATTAACTTAGAACTTGCAGGGAAGCTAGATTCCTTCTAACAGCACAACATGCCTATCACTTTTGCTGCCAAGTCTAGTATGTGCATGTGCTTAAGCATTCGTTCTCACAGTTTGATATGAATAAGAAATGGTGTTGAAGAAGAATGATTGAAATCATTGTTTATTATATTTTCTTCTATATGTAATAAAGACAATCATATACTTAATTTTTTTAGTTTAACAAGCAAACCCGTATGATCAGATTTAGAAACACAAGGCTGCTCAAAGCTAAAGCTGCAACCAAAGCGTACGTATCCGAAAAGCTGAAAATAGTAATCCAAAAATTAAGTTGAGGTAAGTGAATACATTTTCTACCAGTTTTGAACTTCAGAAACATTGTCTAATAGTAGCTCTGTATTAAAGTTGACTTTCAAATTCTAGATCTAAAATACTTTGAATGGCTCATTTTGTTTTTCATGTTTGTTGATCATGTCCAGACCAAATTCCCTGTCATAGCAGTTATAAGCAGTAAAGAATCTCGACTACTAATTTCATAAAGAATTTCAGAAAACATCAGCTCAAATGTGAATCAAAAGACCTATTTTCTGAATCACAAATCAAATATTATTATATATTGTGTGATACATGATACAAAAATGTCACTTTTAAGTAAAAACAAGTAACAGAAACAGAAACACAAGGTAATGCATCATAAATCAGTAGCCTTCCTATGAGACACATATGGCATGTAACCTGATGTTGTCGTTCCCCCTAAGACCACATAATCTTTTATTACTTCTAAGCTCAAAACATGAAGTTACTAAACAGAATTACAGCTACCAATGTTGCAAATTCTAAACTGTGAATAACATTAAAACAGAATTATAGCTTAAGATAGCAACATATAGTATATATGAAAAGATTTTTGTCATAATTGAAGACAGAGAAGATCAAATTCCAACCCAGGAGGAGAAGGTTTTAAAAATTAATCTGCTACTGCGAAAGCGGTGGCGATAAAACGTTATCCGAAGGGGTTGATATTGATACCATTATTAACCGTTTTTAAGATAAATAATAAATTGTGATTAATTCATACCACGACGACACAATCATAGTTACAACACATGTGCCGACTAAAATCGTGAAAGTTTTACGCGACTGTGACTGTCATTTAAAACATCGGTAGCTCATCCTCTGCAGCAGCAGTGGAAGCTTCCTACAGTTATTTTCATGTATAAATATTAAAAGTCAATACTAATATGAACATTTGTAAAATTACTCTTGAAATTCAATGGATAATTTGGCCCTCCCTCCAACAGAATGGGATGTTTTCAAGTAAATGAGGTTACACCTCTTAAACCAATAACATAGGTGTTGTAATGCATATGAATGTAAAGTAATCAAATCCAAGCATGAGTGAGCACAATCATGAAGGACAAAAAGCTTGATGACCTTTTGAATCATACAGAACAACATAACATTCAAGAGAAATTTTATTTTAGTGAGACAGTGTACCTGATAAGCTTCCAAGGACTTATCAAAACCCATTTTCCTGTCATCCCCACTCTTAAACTCAGTCATATAACCATGATAGACACCATTCCTTCAATGCAATGAAAGGTAAATTACAAAATCAAAATTCAAAGTTCAATGCAAAAAACAAAACAAAATAGAGAGAATCAAAATCAAAATGGCTTACATTTTGTAGTAAAAGATATAAGATTCACCAGATGAATGGGGACTGAGATTCTCATCAATCACAACCATAACATCAATTCTGACTGGCATCAGACAAATCAAATTTAACCTTTTCCCTACATTCCTTAATCTGATTCACTTTCACCTAGTTCTGTTTCATTTCCTCCCTTTGTTCAATTGAGGAAAGAATCATCCATGAGACCATATGTCCTCTAACAAAATTCTTGTAAGCAACTAACAAGGTATCACTCTTCTACAATCAATTTAACATCTAACCATAAACTCTTAAGATTGTGGTTACCAATCTCGCAGAGAAGGTCAAGGGCTTCATAGATAAGGTTTAGAAAAGTAATTGTGCAATTAAACTCCTAACCCTAGATTTGAAGGAAAAAACAATGAAGAGCGGTTCATTGACGGTGAAGGTGAGGGTGAGAATTTACGAGTTCGATAAAAGTGAAGTTGAGGGGAGAGCTCAGAGTTATACGAAAGAAAGAAATTATGCGTCACTTTTTTTATTATGTTACTTTAAAAGAAAAAATAAATGTTACTTTAAAAATTATAAATATTGTCATCATGGCTCGAACACACAACCTTCACATTAGGCGAATTTTTAAAATTTTTATTGAAAACCTTATAATAGCGCTTATCCAATAAGTGCTATCATTGGAATAACCTTTGTTAGCATTTCACGTAAAAGTGCTATTAATTTTTTATTTTATTTTTCTTAGTAATAACCTATAATAGCACCTGATAAAAAACAGCTATTATATATCTTTACTTGATAGTTTTAATAGCACTTTATAAAAAAGTGCTATTAAATTATTGCTATTAAAAATTAAATTTGTAGTAGTGTCTACTTTGGGATACAACAATTCTGCATCATTTCTATTTTGCCATTCAATTTGCTTTTAAGTCCTTCTTTACATACTCCGATGTATAATCCATAGTTCAATTGTGGTAAAATATGAAAGTGATAATAGGTATATAACTAGAAGCCATAAACTGTTTTTGTGCTTACTGATGTCATTTATACTTTTTGTTTTGTCTGTGTTTGTGTTTTAGTTTGCATTTTTGACAAATTCTAGGACATTGGAAAGGATATCTAATCAACCATCGAATTATGTCTCGTGAACAATTCTTGAATTTTGATATTTTAGTATTCAAATTGTTACATTATTAATGATACTTTATAATTTTTCCATTTCAACAATTGTTTTGTACATACATCTACATCTATTGTTTGTGTATTGGATTTTGCCATTTATGTACCCTAATTATGGATAATAATGTAAAATATTGATTAATGCTTAAGTGTAGGACTGCTTGAATTTCAATGGCCTTATTTTTCATTTATAAATGGTTTGATACTCCAACTTGCATTAGTTTACTAATTTATATTTCTTGGCAGAAAACTTCAAATGTAATTATTATACATTTTTTATGTAGATAATCCAACATGATGCTGATTTGCATATATTGTTAGTCATTTATACCTATGGGTCTTTTCAGGTTAAAGTTGTCTTTGTAAAGTTTTAAAGCTCTCTCACCAAATTGATCTATTAAAGTAGAAGATGTAGAGTTGAGTGGAAATAAAAATGAATTAAACTTTTCTCAGCTGCAAAATATTTAAGCTGAAAAGGCAAACTAGGATACGAAATAGTTGGTTTAGAAGAGGAGGTGGATCATGTTTATGAGAGACTACATGTGTAATTCTGAAATGTGTTTGAAATATGAAAATTTTCATTGTTATTTCTCATTTTCCCTTAGATTATTGCCCTATTATTTATAAATTTGGAATGTGTAGATTTTTCTCTTTACTTAAATTTATATTTACGTTTTTGTTAGTGTTTTTTTTTTTACAAAAAATAAGCTTGAATGGTTAGGCAGATACGCATCCCCCATTTCTTCTTTTTTTAATTTTTTAAAATTATTTTATTCAGCTTTCTTACTTCATTCATGTTTTCAAAAAAAAATTACACTAATTAAAACATGAAAAATTATTAAATGTTTAACAAACCAAAATTCTCTCTTTATATGCTTGTCGCAATCAGTACCGCTACATGAGTAAATAATAATAAACACACTCTAAAATTATTTAGGTTTTTAAAGTCAATTACAACTTCGAGAACATGCTTAAATTCTAAACCTGAGGTCAATCTAATTCATTAAAAGATGAACACAGTTTCTTTAACTACCCTGTTTAAATATAAGCATTCAATTGACAAAAATTTGTTTTTAAAAATAAACATTCAATTTATAAAACAATATTGATATTTGATGTTGTAAATTAGTAAGTTAATATTAAATAACAAAAAAAAAACTACACACGAGACCCACTATAATAAAATAATAGAAAAACAAAACATTATAATATATTAAATAAATATTTGAATTTCATAGAACAATAGTGATCAATTGAAGGGGGTGGATTTATAGTTTGTTGCTAAGGGAATTTTAGTAATAAAATAGTACTCTGTGTTTTTATTATTTTTAATTTTAAAATACTCTATTAAATTATAAATTATTTTATAATATTTGTTTTTGTTGAGATAAAATAGGTATAATTATGAGATATGATATAATATGTATAATTACTATGATTGATACATAAGAATATTATTTTATTAGTGAACACTATGTCTTCTTTATCTTCATAAGTGGAAAGTGAGCATGGAATTCTTGTGATATATTAACATTGTATTCATTTTCTTTGTAGATATTATATTAGAAATTTTAATTTAAGCAATTTACAATAATGTTTGTTGAGATAATTAGTATTAATATTTTTTTAATTCATACATTATCATTCATTAAGATCCGGATTTTTATTTTGTATCAATAACACAAATTTACAATATCTATTATTTGTAATGATATTCTAGTAAATAATTTAATATATAAATAAACTTTCTCGTGTCCGCACGAGCCATTTACTAGTGAGAAAAGCGTAAAACTTAATCTGAATTCACTTTTAATAATAATAGCCTATAAATAATATAAAAATGAATAAGTTAGTGAAATATAAAAAATAATGAAAACAGGTTTGACCTTGTCAAACGTTAACTTTAAAATATTCCAACAATAAATAATAAAGTTACTATAAGAAGAAAGAAAAAACTAAAACTCGTTAACATGAGATAATCGATCTCACTAAGCATCCTACCAACTACTATCATTCTATAATATGTAAAACCTGGAATGGAAGGTACTACAAACCAAAGTTTATAAATTTATGTATGCTGTACAGATTCAAAGAATTCTAAAATTAAAAATGGGAAAAATAACTATGTCCTTATTTGTATTATATATATAGTAATTTAATAATATTCTAATATTTTCATTAAATAAAATTGAAAAATTGAATAAATATTTATAGAAACCGTTTCAAATTCATATTTTAACATTTTTGCACTGTTCTTATCAACAATTTTATTGAGCATAAATAGAGGAGCATTTCAATTATTTTCATTGCCATTGTGTTCTTACGTATTCCATCCTCTTCCGTATTGTCTTGTTCTTCATTGCAAGAATCTTCTCTGTCCTTTATTCGTGATGGACTTGGAAGCCTTTAAAAACGGATGTTGTGATGATGTCGATTTTAGTTTTGCCTTCAATGATTCTAATTTCTCTAACAGGATCATTCAACTAGAAATTATAAAAGATTTTAATGAAGTTTTTCCTATTGTCGAGAGTGGCTCCACAAGTGCCGATCAGAGTAGCATTCGCAAAAGGAGAAGGGAGAACATTCAAAAATACAATGGTATAACTAATTTATTTTTTCCAAAACTCTTAACTTCATTATGTTTTTTGTTTTTCCTGTTTTTAAATCCAAGAGGTAAAGTTTATTTTAAACTTGATTGGTGTTCATTTAGTCACCCCACGTGTTTAGGAAATTATTTTTGATGTCGTGTTGTTTAAATCTTTTTTATTCATTTAATCTTCTCTAGAAATCATCGGGAACACAAAGAGGATGATCTGGAATTTAAAACTTAGACTAAATTAATTACATTAGGATTTTCACAAATCGAAAAGGAAAAACTTTCTATGTTAAATCTAGTGAAATCTTTCGAAGATATATTTTTCAAAATGTGCTGAGTTTGTGGATCTGTTCATTGATTTTAAAATTTTGAAAACTGTGAAGTCATGAGCAATACCTAAGGTTTTTTTATACTTCTTTTTTATCACGTGTTTTGTCTAAATATATTTGAATAGTGGATCCTTGTAATTCTAGTTACATATAATTTGATTTGCATCATTCTGATAGGAAATAATACATGGACGAAATATGATTTTGTGCACAGCTTATATGTTTTTCTACATTTTTTTTTCATCTTACTAACACATGTTCTCTCTTGTTTTTGGTAGCTGATTTATTATCGGACCAATCCGACATAATGGCGGATGCAGAGGCGGATGTAATGGTTGAAGTGTCCACGTCGGGTACTTGGATAACTTAACAAATTTCTTATATTTCTCAGTTTTATGTTTTTTATTTTAACAAGTACCACGATTCAAGTCATCGAGGCAACATCTTGCCGCTGGTTTGACAATGTTTAGCAGAATATTAAATTTTTTGACACTGATTGTGATATTTGATAATCGTTTTGATAATCCGTAAAATTATACAATCTTAAGATGAAAAACACTTTTCTTTTGCTTGCAAGCTAAATATTTCTTCCTATAAATGTTGAGTTTTCATTTATGCTCAATGGTTTGAGTTGGGTTATTATTAATATAGGTGATGAGGTTGCCAATGGTGATGACACTGCAAATCTTCACATGGACTACTCTGCAGTCGTTAAAGTAAAGACATTGTATGTCAACTCCGCCATCTTAGCTGCGAAGACTTCGTTCTTCTACAAGGTAAACGTTTCTTCTTTATTTGTCTGGTTTCAATATATTTGGTAAATAATTTTTTCTTAGTTATGTGTATTATTTTGCAGCTCTTTTCTAATGGGATGAGGGAGTCCAAGCAGACACACATCACCGTAAGAATCACGACATCTGGTATAAATATATTTTAAAAAAATATTAGATTATTTTCTTAATCAGATTTGTTTTCTCAAATGGTTTGCTTACTAATGCTGATTTAATTTTCATGTTTCAGAGGAAGCTCCATTCATGGAGCTTTTGAAATTTATGTACAATAGTTCTCTGAGCGTGACCTCACCGCCTAGCTTGTTGGATGTCTTGATGGCGGCGGACAAGTTCGGTGTGGCGTCCTGCATGAGATACTGCACCCGGGTATTGTTGAACATACCCATGACACCAGAGTCTTCATTGCTCTACCTAGGCCTTCCTTATAATGTTTTGATGGATGATGTTGTTCGGCCATTGCTTTTGGCAACAAGACAGTATCTCGTTGCTCGTTACAAGGACATCACAAAGTATGTTTCTTTATTCATCTTGGTTTAAATAATTTATATGATATATGTAACAAATGGTTTTTAGGACATGATTGATATATTTAAAATCTTCTATTGAATCATTGCTGGTTTTTTTAATTCTAATAAGTTTTATTATTGAGCAGACATCAGGAGGAGCTGATGGGATTTCCACTTGTTGTGGTCTTAATATTATTATCCAGTGATGAGCTGCACGTCGCATCTGAGGATGTAGTGTTCGACTTCATGCTGAAGTGGGCTCGAACCCAGTACCCAAGACTGGAAGAGAGGAGACAAATCCTCAGACAAAGACTTATCCATTTCATCCGCTTCCCATATATGACCAGCCGCAAGCTGAAGCTACTCCAAAATTGCAATGACTTCGACCATGAATTCGCTTCTAAGCTAGTATTTGAAGTCTTACATTTCAAGGCCGAGACATCACACCGACAACAGATACTTGCTGCAGAATCGGCCTCCACAAGTCGCATCTTCATTGAGCGGTCATACAAGTACCGCCCTATTAAAGTTGTGGAATTTGAACTTCCACATAAACAGTGCGTGGTCTACTTAGACCTGAAACGGGATGAGTGTGCTAAATTGTTCCCCTCTAGTCGTGTCTGTTCACAAGCCTTCTATTTAGACGGTCATGGGTTTTTCTTGTCAGCACACTGCAGTATGGGCCAACAGAGCTTTTGCCATTACTTCGGCTTGTTCTTGGGCATGCAAGCGAAGAGCTCAGCCAACTTCAGTGTCGACTTTGAATTTGCTGTTCGGTTGAGGCCAACCTTAGAATACATCACCAAATATAAAGGAAACTTTATATTAAGAGCAGTTGATTACAAGAACTTTTTTTGTACACCATGGACATCGTTCATGGCAGAGGACAGCCTTTACTTCATTAACGACGTTATCCATCTTAGAGTAGAGGTAACAATAAAAAACCACCTGGATTTACAATAGTTTTTTAGTTTAGTAGCTATGTAATTATTTAGTTGTAAGATTTTGGCAAATAATTCTTGGTAGCCATTGATGCATATTTCATATTGGAAAATGTCCTGCAATCCAGCTATGGCTTGGCAAAACTCGTCCTTGAATGATGCATATTGGGATGAATGAATTCAATTTTATAACTTATTTGGTAGAATTTGAGTTTGAAATGAAATTAATTTTTTTCTTGATATTTTTGTTCGATAAAGTGAGTTTTATTCAGAATTTAGTGTGATTCTTAAGTATATTGTAAAATTTAATGCACTCATAATACCATATAAAAATGAGAAATGCAATATAAATGATGAGGATACAAGATGGTTAAGAATTAAAGAAACATGATATAGATTCTTCAATGATATGCGTAAAAAAATCTTTTCTTGTATGCATTCACAAAAACCTTCTGGTAAAGGTCTTCCATTCTCTGGGTCCCAATATTAGATTTAAGACCACGAGGGTTTGATTCATGGACGCCATAGTGTCCGAACTATCTATTTTCTCTTCCAATTTTTCTTGATAGCCTTGATCTCCAAGATGTTTCATCACTTGCAATTTCCATTTCTTACTTTTGTTTGGCATCTTCTGTTGCTTTTCCAATAGAAGGATCTTGTTTAAGGCCTCTTTTGTTTCTTTCTTTTGCTCTTCAACAAGCTTGAAGACATTCTCATCATACTTACACTGCTATCTTCTATTCCTTTAAAGCCAACAAGAGTGATTCATTCCTCTAGTCTTCTCATTATACTTACACTGCTATTTCTATTTTAAGATGCTTATTGAACAATATTTGAAATTATTCTCAGCCTTCCTTTGTTGTGATGGTACTCCACCATAAAAAATAATCTGAACTGACCTGGAAGTCCATCAATTTACAATCGCTTTTTCAATGATGTTTAGTTTCCAAGGATTTTTCAAATTCAGATGCATTCATGAAACCATTCCTGTAATTGTTGAAGTCCATTACAGCCCGAGCATCGCCATCCATCATAAGTACATGTGCATCCAATGGTCCGTACTTGACAAATTCCTTTGGCGTATCCATGGCCAAACATAATTTTCAGCTTGAACAAAATTTGATAATTTTTAATAACAAAGTCGGTGTTGCAAGAAGTCTTTATATTTGAATTTCTGCTTCTTTTTCCAGAACAATATGGCCACTTTAGAGTGCCACTGAAATTACGAACATTCTATTTCCCAACTTTTAACTGTTCGTATGGCTTCTCAGAGTAGTCTTCAATCTTATTTGTAAATAGTGATAAGATTCCTTCACAAGGAAAAATGGCCACGCAGTGAGAAATGTGAAAAGGTGAAAAATGGAATGGAGGCATAACTGTCAAGTGATGACCTGCGGGTTTCATCTGAAGATGTAGTGAACCACTTTGTAATGAAATGGGCAAAACACAATATCCAAAACTTGAGGAGAGGAGGGAAGTCCTCGGAATGTAGCTTGCCCGGTTCATACGCTTCTCGTACATCTCTTGTCGTAAGCTGGAGATGGACCAGACTTGCAATGACTTTGATCGCGAAGTTGCTTTGCAGTTGGTATCTTACGCTTTATATTTCAAGGCCGAGGCACCACACCACCGAAAATAAATACTAGCAGCGGAGTCATCTTCAACTAGTCGCGTCTTTGTTGAGCGGTCATACAAGTTCCGCCTTGTTAAGGTCCTGGAATTTGAACTTCCATGTCAACAGTGTGTGGTTTACTTAAACCTGAAATGAGAGGAGTGCACCAACTTGTTCCCTTCTATCTGGATCAATTCAGTGCCCTTCCGTTTATGTAGCCAGAGGTTCTTCTTGAAGGAACACTTCCGCATGGATCAGGAGAGCTCCTACCATTGTTTCGACTTGTTCTTGGGCATGCAAGAGAGATCTTCCAGCTACAAAGTCGACTACGAATTTGCTGCTCGGTCACAACCAACAGAGGAATACAGCAACAGATTTAAAGGCAACTATGTATTCACAGAGATGAGCTCACCATTAAAAATAGACTAAAATAACAATATTAAATTATGTACTTTGTATTTCCCAATCTTCAATCTCATATTCACCGATATCTGACTCTTTTTCGGAGTTGTAATCCATTGAAGCTAGTGATGAGATTCCTTCACAAGGAGAAATAGTCACGCAGTGTAAAATGTGAAAAGGTGAGAAATGGAAAATTCAATTGACAACTAATTAAAATATAGATCATCCCATATTAATATTTATGCAACTAATTAGAAGTCTAGATTTTTCATTATTAAAACACCAAAATATATTAGCAACTAAATAGAAGATATATCATTCTATATTAATATCCATGCAACTAATTAGAAGTCTATATTTTTCATTATTAAAAGATCAAAATATATTACCAACTAATAAGAAGATAGATCTTCCCATATTAATATATTTAATTATTATTTTAAATATCGGGTTTGAATCCCCGGCAACGGCGCCAAAAACTGGATAGGAAAAATAGCAAGTGTACTATTTTGCCTATTGTAGTAATAAAGGGAAAAATCCCAAGTATCGAATCTCAAGGACTGCTTGACGATACAGAGTTTAAAAATACTTTCAATTAAACAAAAAGTCTTGGTGGTTGAAAATTTCTATAACTAAGATTTAAATAAAACGAGTAAATAGCTGAACAATATCAGATATGAGTAAATTGCTAGGGTTTGGTGAACGAATCCTCATGCAACGAATACAATTTATAAATGTAATAACAAAATCAAAAACGTTTGAGTACCGGTTCTTTAGATTATCTAATCTTAAGTCCTTAGTGAAAAGATCTTTGATCCTGTAATCTAATTACTATGTCCGTAGATAATTACATTCATGATCAAATTTGTATATATCAAGAAATACCGGTTTTGATAAAGTATCCCTAGTCCTAGGCAATATTTATTATCAAATGTTCTTAGTCAGATCAACATATAACCGCTGACCAGCAAAAATTACATGTAAAGGTTCAAAATCCGTTTTTCCGACGGTTTAGGCATTAAGCAAAGAACTAAGAACAAATCAACGATTACTGAATAAAATAGTTATTGCATTAATAAAATAGAATTCATTACATGAAGATTCAGGGTCACCCCCCTAGCAATGGGGGGTTTGGCTACTCATAAAGAAAAAGAAAATAATAGATGAAAATGTTGTCATTACAAATTATCTCCAGGAATCAATCTTCAATCGTCCGAAAACTCTTGAACATGTGAATCCCTTCCGAAAATCTCAGTTTCCAGCCTTCAAATCTTGTATTTTGCTCCCAAAAATCATCCAACCCTTGCAAATTCGCGTTCTGGGGCTAAATACTCCAGCACTGGGCTTTCAGCCATTTGGGGCCACCATACGCGTATTGGCACACATGATACGCGTAATGGCGAGCGAACAGGCCAAGTAATACGTGTAAGGGCTAGGGAGCAGGCAAAGTGATACGCGTAAGGCCAAACTCATACGCGTATGGGCAGAAGGCCTGTTTTTCTTCCAAAAGTCATCCCTCTGCTGAAATGCGTATCATACGCGTAAGCTTTGGGGTCATATGCATAACAGCTAAAGCATTACGGGTATGGGCAGCAGATCTTCAATTTTCCTGCTTTGTCCTTTGGTTTCTCGCTCCGGCTCGGTCGTACACCCAATGCTCGATCCTCTAAGCTTCCAAATGTGCATTCGACCTGCTAACATACCACAAGCGTAAAATATCCTTGAGAAACTCATAATTCATGACACATTAGATAAAATCAAAACACACCTAAATACTACTAAAACAAACTCAAATTCACACAGTTTACCTGACTTATTCACAGTTGAATCGCAAAATACATAGCATAAATGGTGACTGATCAGTTGGTATCTGGTTTGAGTTGGTATCGGGTTTGAAAGTCAACCTTTTCAAAATTAGTATTTGTGGAGTAAACTTAAAGCATGATTTCCTTGTAGCAACTTCTCATTTTCTACACTGTGAGTCAGTTTTTTTCCGTTTAAATTCTTGGGGGTTATGGTGGGTAATAGCCTGAGGAAATATATTCGTTGGAAGTCTGTTGTCGACTCTTTTAAAAAATGGCTTGCTGCTTAGAGAGGGAGAAATTTGTCGATTGGCAGTAGAGTGGTTTTGATAAATTCGGTGTTGAATGCACTGCCTATTTTTACCCTTTCCTTCTTATAAGGCTCCGGTGGTGATTTTGAAGGAGATGACTAGAATTCAATCAAAATTTTTTGGGGGTGGCTCACTTGAGATAAGGAAGTTATGCAACAGATTGAAGATGCCATCATGCCTAATGATGTATGTTTTTCAATATCCAACAAAATATGTTGTTTGGTTGTATGATGTATATTTTTATATAACGTATGTTGTCAGTATATAACGTTGACAATAAGTTTTGTTATAAAGGATGCCCCAATTATCCCACCAAAAGATTCTGGTAGCAAGGGAAAGGCCCCTATTACAGATGAAGATCATAAAAATAGAAATAGCAGTGTATCCAAGATGCAAATTGAACAGGACTCAAAATGAATATATCGACAACTCGAAGGTTACTGTTACGCCGTGGTTGGTCGTTGTTGAGCTGGAAACGAAACTTGTTGGGATCTTATCATTAGAACACAAATATGCAACAGCAGAACAAAGTTGAGCATCTTCTTCCTCAGTCCATTCACTATTTAGCATCGAAGAATTTAAGCTCCTGTGGTATTGTGCCAAGCATTGAAATGGAGTCCTGTTTGTGGCCAATGATGCAGCAATGTCAAACCAATTCCTGATGCCCGTCTCTTGGACAATAATCAAAAGAGACCTATCCTCTTCACCAGTCCATGAGCCATGATCTATCAAAGGGTCTTCACAATTTAACCACCTATGGTTGCAAATGTTAGAAGAATTCGTCAAATATAAGTATGAGAATCCATCAATTCATAGATATATGTTATTCTATGGGCTACATTAGATTCAAACAGACATCTGTGATGACAATCATCACAGACACGTTAAGCACCACCATTATAAAAATCATTTCACGTACAATCCCACCTGCATGATCTATATTGATCTTGATGTTGATCTTGATCTACTATAAATGCCCTTTTTCATAGGTGGCAGCTTGAGCAACATCACCCTCCTTTAGATTCATATATTAAAAATGTAGATAAAAAGAAATCTAATCTACCATCTAGATTAAGCTCAGGACGCAAAACATGATGTATTTGATGTTCGCATCAACACCCACCACTAAGTCTAGCCTAAAATCTAGATGGCCAATGTTAGCAAGAAAACATTAAATAACTTCCTTCATAGTTTGAATTATGCAAATAACCCAAATATCTTTCCCTTTAAAAGAAATTAAGTGTTTATTGATCATGACAATTTCAAGAAGATACAAAGTGACTTATGCAGCATATAAGGCTGTGCAAATTTTTCACCTACAGACAATCATCTTGAATTTATTTGTTTGTTTCTCACTATCCTAAATCTGATGCATCAAAATCTTAATTGTGCAAATATGGTTCAAAGCAAGTCATTTAGAAGCACACACTTCCCTCATCCTTTCTTTCCATTTACCTTTAGGAATATGAAAAAAAAACTTAATGATCGCATCCCCTCTTCGATCTCCAAGGAGAGAAAGAGGGCATCATGACCAAGGCTTAAGATCATTGACCATATATAAAGCACATTGATATAAAAATTTCAAACAAAAGTAGTTTTTTCTTCAGTTTTTCAAGATTTATAGAAGCCAAACTACCTGATGAAACCCTGGTGTCAAGCTGCAAGTAGCTTGAAATGCATTTGGATGGCCTTCAATTCGAGACATAGGTATATTTGTCAACCAGCTGTGCATACAGAAATAACATAGTTAAGTTAATTCTAGCACACAATAAACAAAATTAACAACAAAAAAAGCCATAAAAAAGAACCAAACTGACAGCAACATGCATCTACCATAATGTATAACTCGATGTACTACTAGCGATACACAAATAACATAATTAAGCTAACTCAAGCATGTAATAAACAAAAATAATAGCAAAAATGCCACCAAAATGAATCAAAGTGACAGCAACATGCATCTATGAATACCATGGTGAATAATCCATACTACTAAATCCTAATGTAATAACAAAAAAAATTGAAGTTGTTACCCTGTGAAAGAACCACAAAGATACACAGTTGTTCCTCCATGAGGCCAAATAAACAAGTGAGGAATCAAAAAGGGTTCAGGTGCTCCCATACTTCCATGTCTTCCACCTGCAGCCAATGAACAAAACATTTCCATCTCAAACAACAGAATAAATAAAACAAAGTGCACTTAGACACCAATAGACACCATGAATAATAATATTTATTCAAGTTAAATGATTGCAAATATAAGATTTGTAATCAGATCCAGGATTTTTATCTGTAACGGTCCCCAAATGCCAAGACTCCTGAGACAGAAGACCACATTATTGTGCTCCTGATTGAGAATTTTCTTTGTGCTCATCAATTTCTCAAAGTTGGGTTCTTCCTGTCTGTGTAGAAACTAGAAAGTGAACACCTACCCAGCAAGTTTCCTGGCAAGCAAGATACAGGAAAGGCTTCTCAAAGTTTAGTTGCTCTTAGCTGATATCTCATAGTACTGCAGATTCTTCTTCCTAGGGAAAGTAACCTGCTTGGCCTTCACTTGCCTGTTCTTCACATCAACCTTGTTTCCGCAAAGAACAATTGGGATTTTTTCACAAACCCTGAAAATAAGTTGCAAAAGGAAGTGTCCATAAAGCAATATAAGGAAAATGGTGGTGAATAAATAAACAAAGTGTTATGAAAAAAGGTTTCAAGGACTTCAATTACTAACCGACAAAGATCGGTGCCAGGTAGGAACATTTTTGTAGGTCAGTCGGGCAGTAAAATCAAACATTATAATAACACACTGCCCATGGATACTACAATACGAGGTAAAAGGTTAAAATCAAAATTTATGAGTAGAAAAGAAAAATCACAAATGAGACAGTGGATTATCATCGAAGCACAGAAAAGAACACATGCAATACCCACAATAGTGATACATTCAAGGGTGTCATGCCCAAGAAACAGCGACATCTATTGACTTGAAACAAAATCACAATATAGTAATTACATTGTCGGCATAATCAGTGTTATCAAATAGCGGCCATGGCAGCACTATGGCAGATATATGTGGCGGATTATGGGACACAATGGTAAATATCAGCCAGGACAATACCTAACAATGCAGAAAAATACACCTTAGATACTAGTAAGACTGAAAGATAAATAATTAATAGATAAGAGGGTGAGAATGCTCCAAGTGTTTGACTGTAATACATAGAACTGTTAGAACATGAAACAAAAGACCAGAAATAGTTGTATGATGTATTGACACAGCAATATTTCCCGCCAAAATATTTTCTTCGCAGTGTGTTTAAGATTAAAATTAGGAAAACAGGAATCCAATCATATAGATATTAGATAACAGAACAGAAGGGGAAATATAGAGAAAAAAGTTATATTGAAATTTTATCTGCTGATACAAGTATAAATAGAAACTTAGATGATTACAGGACAAGCAGCTATCCCTGATCAATTTTTTATTGACATTACTAAGGGTTTGAATCCACTAAGTGTCTGACTGATACCGTATAAAGAGTAATTTTGTGGCAATAATGACAGTAATAACTCTGAAACAAAGACATCTCTGAGATTAGGCACGACACCGACACGTGTTCAATAGCTCATACAAGTATCCTAAAACATATGTTTTTGCTTAGACGCTTCTACGAGAGTTAAAGATGTGTGCTAAAGCAGTGATGATCAATGAAGGGGTCAAAGACATGAAGTTTGATTACATCATTTTTAGATTTTCGGTATAGTAGATAGATGAATGAAGTTGAAAAACTATCATATTTTGTTTAAGAACATTTTGAAATCAAGCAAATTGAAAAACTATCATATATTAATGTTGATCTGTTATAAATAATGTTTATATTATACTTAATTCTGATAAATAAACAAATGTGTCGGTGTCCTATATTTTTAAATTAGCAGTGTCGACGTTTCTCTGCCGTGTCACACATCCGTGTCGAACTTTGTACTTCATACAGTAAGTGGACATCGTAGCAGTTATGGGTTGAATACATAAATGTTGTGCTCATGTGCGTCTGAAACAAAATTATTTGCCAAAGCTTGAATGTATAGTTATCCAATTTAAAATATTTCCCATATAGAAAAAAAAGTAACAAACATGCCAATCAAAGTACTTCTCTTTATATTATAAATAAACACGGTAACTAACCACATGACTTCTGGGCCAAGAGGTTCTTCTTGTAAGAATGCTTCAAGACACTTATACAGAGAAACTGGTGCTTTAGGTCTCTTTGCAAAGAAACCAGACTTGCAAACCTCAGGCAACGAACTACAAAGCTGTGTGTCATATTTTTTGGTCTGTTTTTCTGACCAACATACAAGCACGTGAGCAGGTTTAACTCTCCATTTACTGTAAATGGTTCGTTCATTAATATTTTGGAATTCTTGACAGTCCCCTTATCATCTGTTAGGTAAAACTCCATTTCTATATATGAAGGTGTATCTAACCCGTTTACATTGGTATCTGAACAAGGATCTGCAACCCTTTCCTTTTCTGCAACTTCAGTTCTCTCAGACACAACACAATTTTCTAAGGTCCCTTTAATTGAGTCTTGTAATGGATGGAACCACTTCAGATACAAATTGCAGAGATCAGATCCATTTACAGCATTGCAAAGACTAGCCACAACAGGAATTCCAAATGCCTTCCAATTTGAGCCGATTTCCAGTAGATGTATTGCCTGAAAAAATCATATCGAACACAAATTTTATAAGGCAAGAAAATAACAAGTGACCATAAACCTTGTTTCCGCAAAGAACAATTGGGATGTTTTCACGAACCCTGAAAATAAGTTGCAAAAGGAAGTGTCCATAAAGCGATATAAGGAAAATGGTGGTGAATAAATAAACAGAGTGTTATGAAAAAAGGTTTCAAGGACTTCAATTACTAACCGACAAAGATCAGTGCTAGGTAGGAACATTTTTGTAGGTCAGTCGGGAAGTAACATCAAACATTATAATAACACACTGCCCATGGATACTACACTATGACGTAAAAGGTTAAAATCAACATTTAGCAGTAGAAAAGAAAAATCACAAATGTGAGAGTGGATTATCATCGAAGCACAGAAAAGAACACATCCAATACCCATAATAGTGATACATTCAAGGGTGGCATGCCCAAGAAATAGCGACATCTATTGACTTGAAACAAAATTACCATATAGTAATTACATTGTCGGCAAAATCAGTGTTATCAAATGGCGGCCATGGCAGCACTATGGTAGATATATGTGGCGGATTATGGGTCACAATGGTAAATATCAGTTGATATTGTTGGTTTTTCCACCATAATCCGCTATAACAGCACCCTGATATTTGGTTCTCCGCCATGGACCGTCATCGACAATACTGAGCACAATTATATGATACAAAAACTCAATCTCGTGTACAGGACATCATAGAACAGATGACTGAGAACATGAGCGTAATTCATGTTGAAATGAGACTACCCAAAAACTAGAATTATGATTTAAGTGTCAAATAAACAAGGGCATTTGATAAAATAATTGTTTACACTAGCTAGTTCACAAACTTGAGATTACAATACATTGAAATAAATGATGATACTTACTAGTATCTGTTAGATGTCAATCATGATATATTTGAGTATGAGTTATTTGGAATTTTTCATGACTTTTCATGTGGAATAGGTTGATTTTAGTGTGAATTGATGTTGTTATGCATTATTTGAAATATACTTGTGGTGCTTGTAATTTGTGTGCTAAATGTGCAGAAATAGGAGTGAAAAGATCAAAGTTGGAAGACCCAAAGAAATAGTGCAAGCTGCCAAAGAATTGAAATCAACAACAGTGTTCGCTAGGCGAGTGTTGGCGAAGGTGCCAGCGAAGGTTCGCCTAGCGAACGTCAGCGAGCATGCCAGCGAAGGGTGGCAGAAAGTGTGCAAAACTTACAGTAGGAAAACTGGGTAAATTCGCTGGGCGAGTAGGCCAACGAATGCTCGCTGATATGCTCGCGGGGCGAATGTGCCAGCGAAGGGTGGCAGAAACTTTCCATTTTTGAAAACACCCAAGCTTCGCTGGGCGAAGGTTGCAGCGAATGCTCGCGAAGCGAATGTTTTGGTTCGCCTAGCGAACCCACGATAATTCTGAGGGGCGGTTTAAGTCTGAGGCACTTAAATGTGCCATATTTTTGGGCATTCGCTGGGCGAATGAAAGGCTTCGCTGGGCGAATGGTGCTGTTTGGAAATGTGTATAAATAGAATTGTTACTTTTTGGAATAGGGAGCTTGCTCATTTTTACATTAGAATTAATTGTTTACAGTATTTTGTTCAGAAAAGCTTGTATTTTCATTGGAGAAGCTGATTTTGCATCCATTCTCGATTATTCGTTGTGGATGCTCATTCATCTCCTCTCTTTACTTGTCATCCAAGCTACCATGAGAAGTGGTAGCTAATCACTCAATGTTGAGGTTAGAGGTAGTTGATTCTGTTTTTATGTATTGATATTGATCTCTTGTATATGAACAAAGTCTTTGATCAATATAGATGATGTTGTTTTCTCTTAATGATCCATTTGTGAATTGTTTTGCTCTAGACATAGACTTTACAACTCTTGACCTAACAATTTCATCTCTTAAAAACCAAACTCTAGACATAGATTTGGGATTTGCTATTCGCATTGTATTGATCTTAATGATCGTTGCTTAGATTGTTAGCGTGAGACATCATCTAACGGTCTAAACAACGGTACTCACGATTCCGCTTTAGACATAAACGTAGTCGGGAGGATACGCGGTTATATTGGTTGGAAACCGAGTTCATATGCTTGATTAATTGTTTATACATGAATAGGATTGATGAAACCTAACCTTAACATGCTTTTATAAAAATCTTTGTGACCTAATTAATCTTTTGCTACAAGTGAATGATAACAACAAGTGAAACTTTTGAAAACCTTAACTTAGAATATCACAACTATTGAACGGCTAGCATCAAATATCCGACAATCCCTGTGGAGACGATAACAAAAACCCACACTGATACTCAACTCGAACAAATTGGCGCCGTTGTCGGGGATTGTTAGTTGATATTGCAAGCATTGTGATAGTTGAGTTATTGTAAGCTGTTACCGCTTTATCTTGAACTTGTTAATCTGTTTGTTAGTGTGCAGACTTAGTTTATGCGAGGGAAACTACCGGCGGACCAACTTGTTTTCGATCCTGAGATTGAAAGAACCGCTCGTAGAATCAATAGCCGAACTAGAAGAAGGAGGCAGCTAGCGAAACAGAGGCGAGAACAAGAGGAAAGTACATCTGCACCACCACCATATCCACACATACTTCCAATTATGGAGGGAGATCCACCACCACCACCACCACCTGCTTCTAGGCCTTGTACAAACAGTCCGAGGCATAATGCTCAGTTCGCCCGTCATGCAAACAACGGTCGTCATGCTGAGATGAAGACCGGAATCCTCCAACTGTTATACCAAAGTCCCTTTACGGGTATGGATCATGAAGATCCTTTCACCCATTTGACAAAATTTTATGAAATCGCTGGAGCGACGGGTGCGCCGGAAGCAAAAGAGGAGTCTCTGTTCAAGAGACTATTCCCGCATGCCCTCATTGGGAAGGCCAAGGAATGGTACCTTGATCAGTCAACTGCCATCATGACTGATTGGAATGCTTTGGAAGAAAATTTTTTGGAAAGATTCTTTCCGCACACTCGGTTTATGGAAGCGAAGACCGCTATAGCTGTATTCACACAAGGAGCTAACGAATCTCTTAACGTAGCTTGGGAGAGGTTCAAATCAATGTTACGAAAGTGAAAAGGCCATGGTTTCGATGAATTGTCACAGATTCATATATTCAGAAATGGGCTGCAGCTAGTACACAAAACCTTGTTGGATGCCACAGCAGGTGGGTCTTTGTTAAGCAAAACTGCTGCAGAAGCCACTGCTATCATTGATAAAATGGCCTTGAATGATCATCAAGGCAGTCACAATCGTGGACCAGCTCAACGAACGCCGGGTGTGTTGGAATTAGGAACAAGTGACGCTATCCTTGCACAAAACAAATTGTTATCACAACAGGTTGAGCTGTTAACAAAGCAAATGTCTAAGCTGCCTCAACAATTCAAGGAGATGCATGAATCTTCAAGTAAAAAGGTGCAAGTGTTAGTGTGTGAGTTATGCAGAGGTGACCATTTGACCGGTTATTGTCCTCCGGTTGTGGAGGAAGCGAACTATGCGGGAAATCAAAGTTACCAACCCCGTCCTCCGTATCAACAAGGCAACCAAGGTTACCAACAACGTGGTAACCAAGGTTATCAACAACCATGGAGACCGCAAGAAGCCGGGCCATCAAACCGTCAACATTACCAAAATTACACCCAACCCACGCAAGCTCCCGTTGGAAATTCAAAGATGGAAGATACTCTAACACAATTTATGCAGATATCCAGGCCTAATCAAAAGAATACAGATGCTGCGATAAGGAACCTCGAAACACAAGTCGGGCAATTATCTAAACAATTGGCCGATCAACAAAAAGGTCCCTTTACGGCAACTACTCTTCCTAATCCGAAAGATTGTAAAGCGATTATTACAAGAAGTGGACGTGAGATTGACATGAATGTGGGTAAAAGAGTAATGGAGGAGGTTTCGGTTGAAAAAGAACATGTGAGTGAGGAATTAGAAGTAGAAAAGAATGTCGAGGGTGTTGTAGTTGAAAAAGAGATAGAAAAAAATGAGAGAGAAAAAAAAGAGAATGAGAGAAAAATTGATAATGAGGAAAGAGTGAAAAGAACGAAAAAAGGAAAAGAGCCGGTGAGTAATATTCCGATACAACACTTACCTTATCCGCATGCTCCTACGAGGAAAGATAGTGCAAGGCATTATACTCGGTTTATGGATATTTTTAAACAGTTGCAAATAAATATCCCATTTTCCGAGGCCTTGGAACAAATGCCCAAATACGCTAAATTCATGAAGGACATCCTTACGAAGAAGAAAAGATACACAGATCAAGAAACTATTATGGTGGATGCGAGTTGTAGCGCAATCATTCAACGGACTCTCCCTCTGAAAGAATGTGATCCGGGAAGAGTTACATTGCCGGTTACGATTGGAAACATGTATGTGGGCAATGGGTTGATTGATTTGGGTTCTAGCATCAACTTGATACCATTATCGATTGTGAGACGCTTAGGCCAGATGGAATTAAGGTCCACTCAAATGACTTTGCAACTCGCCGATAAATCCACTACCCGTCCTCACGGTGTAGCGTAAGACGTGTTGGTCAAGGTGGACAAATTTTTGTTTCCAATTGATTTTGTTGTCATTGAAATGGATGAGGATGAGGATGCACCTTTGATTCTTGGAAGGCCTTTCATGAAAACTGCCCGTATGGCAATTGACATGGACGACGGTCTCATGAAAGTGAGAGTCCAAGATGAAGAGGTTTGTTTTAATCTTTATGATGCAATGAAGCACAAGAAGGATAAGGGTGATTGTTTTCGAATTGATGTAACGGAAGAAGCAAGTTCGGGGGTGAAAAATCAAATTCATGTCATTGAACCGTTACAAAGAGCTTTAGATGAGTCCTTGGAAATATTCTCGGTTGAAGAAGAACAAGCTTTAGAAGAGTGTTTATTAGAACTTGAAGCTTTGGATGAAATGCAACCATGGGAATATGAAGAGGAGATTCTAAAAAAATTAGTTAATGATGATGAACCACCAAAAATTGAATTGAAAATGTTACCTTCCAACTTGAAGTATGCTTTCCTTGATGAAGGAGGGAATAAACCGGTGATTATAAGTAATATTTTGTCTGAAAATGAGGAAAACCGATTAATTCAAGTGCTGAAAAAGAATCAAGATGCAATGGGATGGACATTGTCCGATCTCAAAGGCATTAGTCCGTCATATTGCATGCACCGTATTTTTATGGAGGAGGATTTTAAACCGGTTGCTCAACCTCAACGCCGCCTTAATCCAATCATGAAAGAAGTGGTCAGAAAAGAAGTGGTGAAAATGTTGGACGCCGGAATGATTTACCCTATTTCCGACAGCCCATGGGTTAGTCCGGTGCATGTGGTTCCAAAAAAAAGTGGAATGACGGTGGTTCGAAATGACAAAAATGAGCTTATTCCAACAAAGACTGTTATCGGGTGGAGGATGTGTATCGACTATCGTAGGTTGAACAAAGCTACGAGAAAAGATCATTTTCCTTTACCTTTTATGGATCAAATGCTCGAACGTCTCTCCGGTCAAGAATTTTATTGTTTTTTGGACGGTTATTCGGGTTATAACCAAATCATTGTTAACCCGGATGATCACGAAAAAACTGCGTTTACATGTCCGTTCGGAATCTTTGCTTATAGAAGGATGCCGTTTGGATTATGTAATGCACCGGCCACTTTTCAGCGGTGTATGCAAGCTATCTTCGCGGACTTGATCGAAAAGACAATCGAGGTCTTTATGGATGATTTCTCAGTTTTTGGGCAATCGTTTGATTTGTGCTTGAAAAATCTGGATACGGTGTTGGAGCGGTGCGTGGAAACTAATCTGGTTCTTAACTGGGAGAAATGCAACTTCATGGTTAAAGAGGGAATTGTGCTCGGTCACAAGGTGTCTTCAAAAAGCCTAGAAGTTGATAAGGCTAAAGTGGACTTAATCGAGAAATTACCACCGCCGATGAATGTCAAAGGAATACGGAGCTTTCTTGGACATGCCGGGTTCTACCGGAGATTCATCAAGGACTTCGCAAAGGTCGCGAAGCCGTTGAGCAACTTGCTTGTCCAAGGTAAGGTTTTTGACTTTGACGAGTCATGTCTTTGTGCTTTTAATTTTCTGAAAAACAGTTTAACAACTTCACCGATAATCGTTGCACCAAACTGGAAAATGAATTTTGAATTAATGTGCGATGCTAGCGATTATGCGGTGGGGGCTGTTTTGGGACAAAGAAAAACGAAGGTTTTCCACGCTATACATTATGCGAGCAAGGTGCTAAATGAGGCTCAAATTAATTATGCGACAATTGAAAAAGAGTTGCTCGCCATAGTGTATGCGTTGGAGAAGTTTCGTTCTTATTTGATTGGTGCGAAAGTCATCGTTTACACTGACCATACCGCTATAAGGTATCTGCTTACCAAACCTGATTCTAAGCAGAGGCTTACTAGGTGGATCCTTTTGTTACAGGAATTTGATCTTGAAATTCGTGACAAAAAGGGATCCGAAAATTTGGTAGCAGATCACTTATCTCGTTTGGTAAACGTTGAGGTGACCAAGAATGAATTTGAGGTAAAAGAGGAGTTCCCTGATGAAAAACTTTTTAGAGTGCAAGTTAGACCGTGGTTCGCCGACATGGCTAACCACAAAGCCACCGGATTGATACCGGACGGTCTAACGCACCACCAAAAACGGAAATTTTTGTCTGATGCCAAGTCATTTGTATGGGATGAACCCCATTTATTTAAACTTGGTGTCGACAACCTCCTCAGAAGGTGTGTGTCAGTGGAGGAAGCCACGAGTATTCTGTGGCACTGTCATAACTCTCCTTACGGAGGGCACTTTAATGGGTTGAGAACGGCCACTAAAGTCCTACAATCGGGCTTTTATTGGCCGTCCTTATTCAAAGATGCGCATGCGCATGCCCTTAGTTGTGACAGGTGCCAGAGAAGCGGCGGTATTTCACAGCGGCAAGAAATGCCATTACAAAATATGTTAGAAATCGAAGTTTTTGACTGTTGGGGGATCGACTTTGTCGGTCCATTCCCATCTTCGTTTTCTAATGAATATATTTTGGTCGCTGTGGATTACGTTTCAAAGTGGGTAGAGGCGATAGCTTGCGCTAAAGCCGATGGAAAAACTGTGGTAAAATTTTTGAAGAAAAATATTTTTGCACGTTTTGGTACTCCTCGAGTGTTAATAAGTGATGGAGGATCTCACTTTTGTAACACTCAGTTTGACAAAGCTTTGGAGCAGTATGGTGTGAAGCACAAGGTTGCTACACCATATCATCCACAAGCTAACGGTCAAGCAGAGGTATCTAATCGTGAAATTAAACGGATTTTAGAGAAAACTGTTGCAGCCTCGAGAAAGGATTGGGCGAATAAACTTGATGATGCTTTGTGGGCGTATCGGACCGCTTTTAAGGCTCCGATCGGTCTCACACCGTTTAAATTGGTCTATGGTAAGAATTGTCACTTGTCGGTAGAGTTGGAGCACAAGGCGTTTTGGGCCTTAAAATTTTTGAATTTTGATCCAACTCTAAGCCGGGAAAGAAGAAAAGTACAATTACACGAGTTGGATGAATTGCGCCTTCAGGCGTACGATTCCAATAAACTGTATAAGGATCGTGTCAAGTCTTACCATGACAAAAGAATTGTCATCAAACATTTTGAGGTCGGACAGCTGGTCTTATTGTTCAATTCTCGATTAAAATTGTTTCCCGGAAAATTACGATCTAAATGGTCCGGACCTTTTCAGATTGTGGAAATCAAGCCCTATGGAGCAATCGTAATTGAGGACACAAAGTCAAAGGAAAGTTGGACTGTCAATGGACAAAGGCTGAAAGTTTATCTTGGAGGAGAGTTCGAGCGGAATCCCGCCATTGTTCCCTTCCGCGATCCGTGAGATTGTGGGTGGGCCGTCGAGCTTAGCCGACGTTAAACAAGCGCTGGTTGCGAGGCACCCCAACATTGTAAGTATTTCTGTTATTTCTGTTTTGAGAATGTTTAGATATCACTATGAAGCTTAAAAAAAAATGGTGGCAGTTTGGAAAATTTTTGAAAATTTTGGTCTTGTTCGCTGGTGTTCGCCTAGCGAGCTGTGGCGAGCATTCGCTGGCCTTCGCTCCGCGAACGCCAGCGAGGCAGACCAACCCAAGTTCCTGCCACATCAGAAAAAAATGGATTGTGGGTGGGCCACCAAATTGGGCCCAAGACCCACTTTGAATTCTGATTAGAGGGGGGAAAAACCCTAGCCTCTTGACCTCTTCATCATTTCCCTCCGTGTCATTCTTTTCCTTTCATTCCCTTATGTACACTTCAACACTCATCTCCTTCTACTTTCCAATTGCCCTACTCCACCATTAACAGTGTGAAGTTCAGGTTTGTTTACTCTTTACAATTTATTTCTGTAGGCATTGTTTATGTTCTTAAGTGATCAATATGGGTTTGGTGAAAAATTGGTATGCTCTGTCATATTATTTGTGTCTTGCATGTTAGAAACTACATAAGCAATATGACTAGAATGATATTTGAAATTAGGAGATGGGAGAGGGACTGTTTGTAACTGTGTTTTTCTGGAAAATCGTGCCTTCGCTGGTTCGTTCGCCTCGCGAGTCTGCGCGAGCATTCGCCAGACTTTGCCTAGCGAGTCTGGCGCGAACAGAGGCAGATTTTTAATTTTTTTTTCTTGTCAATGCAGAGCTCTGGCTGGTTGTTTTTAGTTGCTAATGCGTTTGTTGCCCTTTGTTTGGTTTCATTGTTTGTTATGTGCAGATGGCACCAAAAATGGCGATTCACGCGGCTAAGAAGCGAAAGGCTCAAACCTCCAGACAAGTGCCCGTGCGATTTGACGAAGAACGATTCAGGGGAGCTAAGCAGGCTGCCAGGTACGAGACCCTTGAAAGAAAGACCATCCTGCCGGAGAAAAGATTCCTTCTTAGTGATCGAGGAAGTTACCGAACAATTGATGCACTTTTCGTGGCAAAGAAGTAGGATCGTCTAATGATGCCGCTGGATGGGTACAACATTGAAATTGTTCGGGAATTTTTTGCGAATGCATTACCGGATGATGGTGAAAGATTCAGTTGGGCCTCTTGGGTTAGAGGTACTGTTGTGAGGTTTGATCGTAGGACGATCAGCACTGTTTTGGAAATCCTTTACCGTTGGTTGGGACTGAGATCGATGCCTATCATCGAGACTTGCATCTTCATCGTGATATTGAGAAGTGACTCGGGATTTGCTTCTTGAAGGTAAAGAAGTTGCGCGAAATTCCTCCGGGGTGCCGGTTAGGTTCAGAAGGGTGGACATGCTGCCCTTGGTTCAGGTTATTTTATTGTTTGTGCTCACTAACATTTGTCCCAGGTCGCATCATAGTACAGTTCCTATTGCTCTGGCTCATCTTATCCACAGCATTCAGCAGAATGTCCAGATTGACGTGGCCCGCATCATCGCGGATGAAATCAGGGCAGTTGTGTTAAGTGGTTCGGGAGGTACGGCGGCGCGCAAGAATGCCCCGCTTATTTTTCCATGTCTGATCATGTCCTTGTGTGCTCACGCTGGTGTTGATATGCCAGCCCGCAGGCAGGTCACTATTCCATCTGCTATTGATGATCGGTATGTGGATAAGTTCTGTAAGGCTTGAGGGATGCTTGGAGCCTCTTCTAGTGCTGGTGCTGATGATGCTGCTGAAGCTGAGGAGGGTTCTGAGCCGGCAACGCCGGCCTATTATCCATATCAGCAGGAGATCTGCAATTATAACTGGGATTGGATGGCTGCCCAGCAGCGTGCTATGACGGATATTCATGATTCCTTGCAGGCTCTTCAGTTGCAGATTCGTGACCCTTCTTCTGAGCATCTTATGATGACTAGGGAGCAGTTCCTAGTGCATGCTGGTTGGCCTGAGGCCAGGCCAATATTTGGAGGGGGTGAGGACGATGCTGATGACGATGTTGATGATGATGAGGCTACTTCTGCTGGAGGTGAGGAGGAGGACTTGGACAATGATGATGAGGAGGATTGATTTTTTTTTGTGATCTTAGACTTGTGTACTTCCTTTGGTCTCCAAAGTGAAGTTTTCTTATATTATGTATTTTTTAGCTTTTACTAGTTAAGTATTAATGTACTCGTACCCGTGTGGTACTTTTTGGAATTATGTAGGTGTTTTATACACCAGGCACTTTATGACATTATTAGTAATAATTATGGTTTGTAGTAAAAAAATTGTTGTTTCGCTTTACTAATAATTGTTGGTTTTTAATTATAGTAAGTGTGTTTTTGTATGTGTTATTTTGATTTTTCTTCTTTAATGGTGGAACTTTGGGAAGTAGGTTGGACTCTTGGGATTATAGAGAAATTCCTCCAAGATGTGAGGGCGATGATAGTACCGTAAGCATGGTGTTGCGACAAGGTATATCGTTACCTTGATTCAAGAATTTTTTATGTTTAAGAATTTTGTGTCTTGGGCAAGTGTAAATGTGTTTCATGTTACAACTTCTTTTGAATACATATGTCATTTTAGGATCTGAAGCTAGTAAAGTGAGAAGCCTCAAAATTGTATCATATGTCAAGGAGTGTTGATGAATGTTGTCTTTATTTTTAATTCATGCCTTATCTTGTGATCGTGTGATTTTGTGGAAGTAGGAGAAGTGATCAAGGCAATTTTTGTTAGTGAGCACAACTATGCCCAAATATTATTTAACCTGTGAGCAGTGAGCATTCGGTAGCCCCTTTGAGCCTAAACAGTTTAGAACTCAATTGAATGATGAACTTGTTTTATGTACATAATTTGCTAGTTGGTTCATCATTGAATTTAATGAGTTTCTAACATTTTCTTCTTGTACCTTTGTAAATTGTTTATTTTGACTTCCTTGCCCTAAAAAGCAAGGAACATTCACTTTAGGTGGAGTTGAAAATGAGTTGGGGAGAGAATAAAAAGGAAGATAGGTGCATTACTCCTAATTATGAAAAGAAAACATTTTTCAAGCAAGCATGTCAAAAGAAGAGTGTGAATATATTGTACAAAAGAGAAAATGCTTGCTTGAACGAAAAAATATAATAGAATCAAAGAGTGTGCACGGTAGTTTGTGAAGGTGGAATGACAATTTGGTGAAATGAAGTGTGTTGTGGAAATAAGTACATAGTGAATGTTCTTTTGCGTCGGCATTTTCGTTTCATAGACCTTTAGAAATGTCCCTTTTTTGTTCACCCGACCAAGCTACATCCCTTGAAGTCCTTAGTGATCTTTTACTTCCATAATTTCTGTTATGATCATTGAGATATGATATGAATTGCTTAGTATTGCATCATTTGTCAAGTGAGTTTAATTGTCCCGTGCTTGTACGCGCGTTTGCCTTCAATCCTATTTCGAAGAGGAGTGTAGAATGACATGTGTATGATAAGTTAGTTGTCTCTTGAAGCATGGTTGAAATTGTTTAGGATTCAAGTTCTTGTACATGATTGGTTCTTGAATTGTGTAATTGATGCATTGTTGTGATTACTGTTTAGCTGAGCCATTTTCGTATCTTGGTTGGATTTAATCCTCGAGCAAATCCTCGTGAGAGGCATACTTTGCTTGAGGACAAGCAATGAGTTAGTTGGGGAGAGTTTGTTAGATGTCAATCATGATATATTTGAGTATGAGTTATTTGGCATTTTTCATGACTTTTCATGTGGAATAGGTTGATTTTAGTGTGAATTAATGTTGTTATGCATTATTTGAAATATACTTGTGGTGCTTGTAATTTGTGTGCTAAATGTGCAGAAATAGGAGTGAAAAGATCAAAGTTGGAAGACCCAAAGAAATAGTGCAAGCTGCCAAAGAATTGAAATCAACAACAGTGTTCGCTAGGCGAGTGTTGGCGAAGGTGCCAGCGAAGGTTCGCCTAGTGAACGTCAGCGAGCATGCCAGCGAAGGGTGGCAGAAAGTGTGCAAAACTTACAGTAGGAAAACTGGGTAAATTCGCTGGGCGAGTAGGCCAGCGAATGCTCGCTGATATGCTCGCGGGGCGAATGTGCCAGCAAAGGGTGGCAGAAACTTTCCATTTTTGAAAACACCCAAGCTTCGCTGGGCGAAGGTTGCAGCGAATGCTCGCGAAGCAAATGTTTTGGTTCGCCTAGCGAACCCACGATAATTCTGAGGGGCGGTTTAAGTCTGAGGCACTTAAATGTGCCATATTTTTGGGCATTCGCAGGGCGAATGAAAGGCTTCGCTGGGCGAATGGTGCTGTTTGGAAATGTGTATAAATAGAATTGTTACTTTTTGGAATAGGGAGCTTGCTCATTTTTACATTAGAATTAATTGTTTACAGTATTTTGTTCAGAAAAGCTTGTATTTTCATTGGAGAAGCTGATTTTGCATCCATTCTCGATTATTCGTTGTGGATGCTCATTCATCTCCTCTCTTTACTTGTCATCCAAGCTACCATGAGAAGTGGTAGCTAATCACTCAATGTTGAGGTTAGAGGTAGTTGATTCTGTTTTTATGTATTGATATTGATCTCTTGTATATGAACAAAGTCTTTGATCAATATAGATGATATTATTTTCTCTTAATGATCCATTTGTGAATTGTTTTGCTCTAGACATAGACTTTACAACTCTTGACCTAACAATTTCATCTCTTAAAAACCAAACTCTAGACATAGATTTGGGATTTGCTATTCGCATTGTATTGATCTTAATGATCGTTGCTTAGATTGTTAGCGTGAGACATCATCTAACAGTCTAAACAACGGTACTCACGATTCCGCTTTAGACATAAACGTAGTCGGGAGGATACGCGGTTATATTGGTTGGAAACCGAGTTCATATGCTTGATTAATTGTTTATACATGAATAGGATTGATGAAACCTAACCTTAACATGCTTTTATAAAAATCTTTGTGACCTAATTAATCTTTTGCTACAAGTGAATGATAACAACAAGTGAAACTTTTGAAAACCTTAACTTAGAATATCACAACTATTGAACGGCTAGCATCAAATATCCGACAATCCCTGTGGAGACGATAACAAAAACCCACACTGATACTCAACTCGAACAGTATCCATCTCTGAGACCACCAAACTTCTCTTGACCAGTAGTATCCCAGCAGTAGAAATGAATCTTGCCAGTTTGTGAAAAAATCCAATGGATGCACTTCCACAGCAATAGTTGCTATACATAATCAAATCAAATCAAAGAATCATCCACTTAATTAAGCATGTATTAATCAAGTAAAACACGTATACAAGAGTCCTTACTGTAACCCTAAATTCAACATCAAATACATCATAAACTAGTAAAAATAAGTATCAACAAATTGTGACAATAACAGATATGAATTATAAACCCTAATGTTCTACCTAAAAGATTAATCCCTAATGTTTTACCTAAAAATTTAAACCCTAATGTTCTATCTAAAAATTTAATCCCTAATTGAAAAAAGAAATACATACCAATTAGTCCGGTTTTTTCACCGTGCATGTCATCATCGAGCTCGAGCTGTGAGAATGGTCGTGCAATGATGAGAAATGAGAGAGGATTCTCGGATGTGCGATGAGACAATGGTCGGGGACGACGGAGATGGAGCTCGTAATGAGAAGAAGGAGATAAGCTCGCGATGAGATGAAGACAACGGACTCGCTATGAGATGAAGACAACGGAGCTCGCGATGAGATGAAGACAACAGGTTTGTAGAGAAATGGGTTTTCTCACTATGAGATGAAGAGAACTGGGTATAGAGAGAAATGAGGTGTCAAGAGGGTTTTGATCGATGCAGTGTTTTAGATTTAATATTTGATAAATGTTTCTTTATTATTTTATTTCCACAATATAAGTTTAATTAATTTACACTCTTTAATTTACTTACTTACCCAAATAATATTTGATAAAATATATTATAGTTTATTAATATGTTTAAGATTCATATTTAGAGTTATTAAAATATACAATTATTTTCAACCAATCTTAATTTACACCCATTTTATTTTTAATGGGAATAATTGAGATATTATTATAATAATGAATTTAATTTATTATAATAATGATTTTAATTTACACCCTTTTTAAAAAAATAGGGTGTCTATTGTTACGCACTACTACTTTAAATGACATTTTATTTACAAATTTGTCATCGCGTTTCTAATTTACAGCCATTTTCAGTATAATGGGTGTAAATTTTAAAATTATATTCGGCACTTTGCATATTTACACCCGTTTTCAGTATAATGGGTGTAAATTTTAAAATTATATTCGTCACTTTGCACTAGTGTTGGTTGCAAAGGTATTTCCTTCTTCTAATGCATTACTTTGTAGGTATCCCATAACAAAGAATTTGAGAAGTCGGGTTAAATCTGAGGTAGAGAGGAAGCAGATAGAGTCCAAAGATGGAAAAATGGTGAAGGCGGGTGTGATTGTGGAAAAACTAATGGGTGCATAGAATCGTATAATATATTCTTCCTCGAAAGAACTATATGTCGATTCCTGGACATGGCCCAACTAGCAGACATAGTTCAATAAGTCGATTCCACCTCACAATTTTTTAATCCTTGAAGCTTTAAAAATGAATCAATTTTCAGATTCCATGCTCTAGGAGCTTGTTTTAGTACATACGAGGCTTTATGCAACTTGTACACCACCCTTCCTGATTCTTTTCCACAAATCCAAGATGTTGTAACACATAAACTACCTCTTGTAAAGGATAATTCTAAAATTCATATTTCACATCTAAATGCATCAGAGGCCAATTTCTATTAGCAGTTATAACAATCGCCAGTCTGATTGTCTCATGCCTAGCTACTGGTGCAAAAACCTCAAAGTAATCTAATCCAGATTTATGTAGAAATCCTCTAGAAACTAACCTTTCTTTGTGTTTTCCAATTGATCCATCTAGCTTTAGTTTCAACTTGTAAACCCATCTCATATCGATGGCTTCCTTGTTCTTTGAAAGCTCAGTCAAATCCCAAGTCTTGTTTCTTCCTATAGCCTCAAGTTCCTCTTTCATGGCCTTCAGCCATACTTTCTTCTTGAGAGCTTCTTAAGTACTAGCTGGTTCAGAGTCTACCAACATGGCACACTGAATGACTTCCCCTTTAGAGTCCATCTCAATATCTTGCTACACATCAAACTCTACAAATCTTCTTGGTATTTGTATAATTCTTTGTGGTCTTTGAACTTGTTCAAAATCTTCTTCAGATGTTGGACTTCCTTCAGAGGTTGGACCACCTTCATAGGCATGATCACATTTAGAGGCATGATTAACACCAGAGTCTAGAACATTGTCAGAATCTAGGTCACCATCAAAATCACCTTCACAAAATAGAGGTTTGCCATCATATTCCACTGCCTGTTGAATGCGTATGTCGTCATTATCAATGATAGTAATACTATTATTCAACTGTTATGTAATATGAACTTTGACCAATATCCTAACATAGGATATTCTCAACTTGTTTGCGGTACACTCATCAATAAACAATGGCCTTCTAATTGGACTTCATATCTTGCTTAAGCTCTTGGCCCCTTAGTGATGCAATGGCAATTGAGGCAATTTCACCCAAAGTGGAAAGGTCCTTAACATATCGTGTTTTGGGTTGATATCCGACATCCAATCCCTCATAAACATGGTCATATTGTGGATGGTGTAGGGTCTTTTCTTGAGAACTACGTATATATCGATGAATGAATGGAATTTCAAGATGGAGTACTTCTCTTCATTGTAGAACATGTTTGGTAATCGAACAAAATTCTAGGTTTTCATCATGTATTGCTTGACGACATTCATGCTCAAATCTCCTTCTAACACATACATGATCACTGCTGATTCCCAAAATTTGATCTCAGATTCTTCATCTGTATCTTCAATTTGAATCTCCACTTCTCCATCCACGATCTTTGGTGCAACAAACTCAATCGCCATTCCATTATCTGGATTACGGTTTCCGCTTATCACTTTAGCCCACAGTTTCGTCTCCATCGATGTTTTAGCTAGGGCACAAACCCTAGATTTGATTGGTTCTCCAATTTCTTATCATTCTGCACAATGTTGATATCATTATCTTCCTCTTGATCTTCCCCTTCCATCTGAGTTGAGCTATCACCTTGATCACCACGATTTTCCGGTGGCGGAAGCACCTTTTTCGGCCGCCCACGCCCTCGTTTTATCGCAAGAGCTCACTATCGATCACAGTTCTATTACGATATAGGATTCTACCAATTAAAAATGAGAAAATAACAAGTATTTTATTTTTTTATTATAAAGAAATAATTTTAATATGATTTTAAATATCAAAAAAATCCTATGTATTTTTTTCTAGTATTTTTAATTCATACCAAAGTAAATTCTATGAATTACCTTATAAAATAAAAAATAAATTATTATTTCTATTTATTTAATTATTTTTTCAATTTATGAGGTGTTATTAAACATTCCAATGCATCGAACATGTAGAGAATTAATTAAGTAAATTTGTGTATAATGTACAAATCAACTACCTACCAAAGATTGGAACATGCTTAAGCATGCCCAACTTTGCCCTATTCATCTTTTAATTTCATGACCATTGCATGCCCTTTTTGGTCATTTTCTAAGTCTAAATTCATACCACCCATTCAACCTTCCTCTCTTTCCACGTGGCTTAATTTATCTTTTCCACATTAGCATTACCGGGACACATCATTACCCGGTTTCATGTTTCTTTTGTTCTTTGCACGATTATTGAAACAACATTCAAATCTTCTTTGCACGGTTATTGAAACAGCATTCAAATTTTCATCATTTCATCACTTCATTTCTTGTCTTTCCTTTCCACCTACCTTGCTCTCAAGCCACTTTCCCTGCAAACGCAAAACAGCTCACATCGAAGCTTCAGAACACCACACCGATAACATCCTGGCTTGAATCTTCATCTTCGTTTAACATGCATGGTTTCATTTTCTATTATCTCATGGAAATCGGTCTTTGAGATCGAAAAAACATTTACCTCATGCAAACCCAACTTTCATATGAAAAAAGCTTTTGATAAAACTGTAAAATAGGTTTACTATTGAATGTTACAAAGTTTGAGTGTTTTTCAGGAGTTGCTGGTTTTATGAAAAACCAACTTTGGTTTACAACCTGTGAGTGTTTTGCATGAGTTGCTAAATTTTTCTTTGAATCCCTAACTTACTCAAAACCCAATTTTTGATGGAAATGGTTTTTGTAAAAAATGATAAATGTGTTAACTTTTGTTACATGCTTGTGCTTCAGTCTGTTGAAGCTTACAAAGTCGTAGTGTTTTGCATGCGATGGTGTTTTGATCTTTTTGTGCTTTTAACTGTTTGTGTCTTTATGCAACAAACTGGTTTTAACTTTGTATTTGTAGTTTCGTTTTCATATCTTGCAAGAAACATGTCAAGACCACCCATCCTGATCAGTGACTTGAAGCCTGATAACAATGTTTGGAAGCTGGCTGTACATGTTGTAGATCTATGGTTCGTAAAGGAGTGCAATGGACATCAGCATATTGAAGCTGTTATTCAAAATGGGAAGGTGTTGGTTATGTCGATGTTTTGTATTATAAACCCTTGGTGAATTTTATATTTTCTGTTGTGCCTTACAAACTTTTATGTTAAACAGGGAGATCAGATACATGTTATTACGCGGTTCCGAGAATTTGATGTCTGGAGCAAACTATTACAGGAATATAATATGTACATGGTTTACAACGAAGAACCCATGTTGAATGACTTACCATTGAAAGTGTGTGACAACGATTACAAACTATTTTGGAATCGTGCTACAACTGTGACAGCGACAGATATCCCAGATATCCCACCTCACACATTCAAATTTAAACCGTTGCAAGATTTCATAAATGGGAATTTCGTAGTTGATCGTTTGTATGGTATGCTGAGTGTTTTCATGTTTATGTAGTATTGTCGTTAATTTCTTAAAAACCACACAAACTAACAATTCATTGTGATATAGATGTAATTGGTGTTGTTATGCAAGTGGTTAGGACACAACATCCAGGTGCAGGGAAAAAGGCTTGCGTTAACCTATATGTTGCTGATCAAAGGTTTCATTCTTAACTTTAATGTTAACAATTATAAGGCATTTTTTCATTTTACAATACACAATTCATTGTTTCTTATTGTTTCTTTCCAATGGGGCTGAAATTGATCTTACGTTGTGGGAGTCATATGCCACTCAATTTATGTCTTACAATGACGAAAGTGGTCAGCTGGTTGTCATCCTCACTCATGCATGGTGTCGCAAGAGTTCATGTAATTTGTATTGTTGTTGTCTAGATTTTCACATTACATCATTTGGTAAACCGTTATAAATAAATGTCATTGTTTGACTCCGATGCAGCATCTGGAAAGCTGAACTTGTCTAATTCATGGCATGGATCAAAACTACTTCTTAACCATGACCATCCTCAAGTTGCTGAATTCATGAAAACGTATATACCATATGACAGGTTTTATTGATTATATTTCCATTCTAATTATAATTTACTAACCATAGATGCATACTTTGTTTTATGACTCAGATTTATTGATGGAAATCCTACACTTGATACCTCACAAAGTAGATCTATAAATTCGTGTTCACAGGGGACATTCGATGACAGATCCTTCTCCTTTACGAAGGATGTCAGGAGCATAAGAGATATGCATACTCTTCGTGACGTAATTACGTTTATTATCATTAATTACTAAGCGATGAATAATTAGACACTTTCTGATTTTTTCAGCCTTTTCGGTGTTTTCTAATAATGTTACGTATTTTTTATAGGAAACATTATGCAATAAGCTTGGTACAACCAAGCGGTTCAAGGCCAATCCGTTTGGATGGTACTATGAAGTATGTTCAAAGTGTAACAAAACTAACCAATGCATGTGTGCCGACAAATCGACACCAATTACAAAGTATTTAGTGCCATTCAAGCTATGACTTTCATTACACTTGATATTCCTGTTGTTTATAGTGTATTAATTGAAATACTTATTTTATTTAACATGTGTACGTTTTGTCTAATTAGGTACAAGATTGAAATAGAGGTCGAACATGATGGTGTGACTGCGAATTTTGTCTTCTGGGACAAAGAATGCATACCAATTGTTGGTATGTCTGCCCATGCTTTAAGGGAGATCATGCGACTGGTGAGTATTCTATAACCTTTCTTGATGGCTGAAAGTTACACCCATGTTTAACAAATATGTCTATCATAACATTGTTTCATTCCCCACTAATATGACTAATATTCTCAATATATTCCATAAATCTGAGGTCAATACATATTAATACAATACTTTCCAATATTATTATTTGCCATAAATCTGAGAATAATACATATTAATACAATGCTTCCAATATATTTCATAAATTTGTATGTGAAACGCTACTCATAGACCAATGAGGACCACCCACTGATTTACCCCACTGACCTTGACATTCTGCTAGAAAAGAGTTTTGCTTTTCGGGTCAAATATCAGCCATTTTACAAACAAGCATCTGTAGTGAGACTCACTAGAGATAAGGACGTTATGCTACAGATTGAAGATGCCATCATGCCTAATGAAGTATGTTTTTCAATATCCAACAAAATATGTTGTTTGGTTGTATGATGTATATTTTTATATAACGTATGTTGTCGTTGTTTGGAGTGTTTGAAGTGGTTTTCGACAGTTTATGGTTGTGGATCAAGAAAGAAGCAGTGGAAGTTTACATAGTATGCTAGATCTGAAATTTCACAACTATTATACCGTCATGAATAAGATAAGGTTGATTTCTCCTGCTTTACATTGTTTTTTTGTTCTATTGATGTGGTTGCCTCATCTAAATAATACTCATTACATGGAACATGATGATTTTGAAAACCTTATGAAATATCCATGTCGAATTCTACATGATTCAATTGTAAGTGATGTTAATTCATGCCTCTATATTACTGATGCATCTATATTTATAGCATTTGCAGAGTCCTTTCCTGTGGCTTTTGATGAATCCTTTGAGAATCTGAAGAGATTAAATGATGAGCTTTTTGGAAAGTCTGTGCTTCTTGGCAATGGATTGAAACCCTCTAATGATGATGTTATAGTGCTTTCAATAGTTCATCCTTCCCTATTATGCAAATTGTCATATTCACTATACTTACTATGCTTGTAGAAGAAATAACTAATACATATTCCCCTTTAACTAAAATAGTTATGAGGCGGGTGTTTTTATTGTTTTAATGACAATCTATGTTTTTGGTTTTGTCAATATATATAGATCTAACTTATATCAACATCGATGTGAATTTTAATCCGTGTTGGAGAGCTTATATCATGTGATTATCTTAGATTAATGTTATCTTTATTTTCCTATGAAATAAAGAGAAAGTGTTGGTATAATTTTAAGAACAAAAAAATACATTTAATTAGTTTGTTAAGCAATGATTAAACTTTTAAGCTTTAATAGGATATCCTTGGTTGCTTATTGCTAGATCAGTCTTCCAGATACAAATAAGGAAAAGCAGCCACATGTGTTGAGGAAGGTTGACAAGAACTTACCTTTCTTATAGTTTTGATGGGAGAAACCCAAAGGTAATGAATGTGTCACGTGATTTATCTTGTGAGTTATTTTCTGTTGTGAGCTGTTTTAAAAATCTATTTTTTTGAAAATTCAGCAAGCGTAATCGATTACCCGATTGTTGCTAATCGGTTACAGCTGTTGTTTTTCCAAAAATAACAGAATTTAACAGCATGGCACTTTAGTTGGTTTTGTTATTAGTTGTACTATTCTCTCATGTGTATATATACATTGTTGTAATCCCAATTCAAAGTTAATGCCATTTTTTTTATTCATCAATATTACTCTCTACCCTAATTCTCTCTCTCAATTCATCTTCTTCCCCAAGTTTCTTTTCACCATTGTTACTACCTTCAAAATTCTGGTTTTATGTTTTTTGATTGTTCAAACATTTGGCATCAAGAGCTCTGGTTACTGATCCTAATCCGCTGCAACAACAATGGCTACCGTTTCCAATGATCGAATTCCCACCAATCTCCCAATTCTTGATTCGAAGAACTACGACAAATGGGCGAAACAAATGAAGGTGCGGTTTGGTTATCAAGAGGTTCTTGAGATCGTCATCAATGGAGTTACACCGTTAGGGGCAGATGCTACCGATGCTCGTAGGGCTACACACAAGGAAGAAAAGAAGAAGGATTACAAAGCTCTATTCTTGATTCATTCGTGTGTTGATAATGACAATTTCGAGAAGGTTGGTGATTGTGAATCCGGGAAGCAAGCATGGGAAATCTTGGAGAAAGCGTATGCCGGTGCCGTCAAAGCGAAGGTGGTAAGGTTACAGACTTACAAACATCAATTCGAGTTAACGCAAATGGAGGACAAAGAAACGATCAACGATTACATCACGTGCATTACCCGGTTAGTCAACCAAATCAAGTCATGTGGTGAAACGATCCTTGAGCAAAATGTTGTATCGAAAGTGTTGCGTTCGTTAACATCACGTTTCGATAACATTGTTGTGGCTATTGAGGAGTCAAAGGATCTAACAACTTTGAGCAAAGATGAGTTATAAAGTTCGTTAGAGGCGCATGAACAAAGGATGGATGAGAGAGGCGCCGACAAAGCCAAAGCGGAGATCGCTTTACAAGCGCGTTTACATGAGAAGAACAAGAGATCGAAAGGGAAGTGGACTTCTAAAAGTAAGAAGAATCTTGGTGGAAAAGATCCACAAAATTCAAAGGGTGAAGGAAGCTCCAAAGAGGGTAATCAAAGCGCCCACAAATTGTTTGACAAAAGTTCCGTGAAGTGTTATAATTGTGAAAAGCTTGGGCATTTTGCGAAAGAATGTCGCTCAAAACGCAAGGAAAAGGATGCGGATGAGGCTAAGGTTGCTAGGGAAGAGGTAGATGATGAAGTTACCCTTCTTGTGATGATTACGGAGGAGAATTATGGCATTGTTGATGTTCCGGGCAGCAGCTACTGTGGTGATAGTCTGCGGGACAGCAGCTGTACTGTTTCGGAAAGTGGTGGAAAAATGCGTTCGGATCGAAATGCATTACTTACCATGCGTGATGGAGTTCAAAGTAAAGATGAGTGGTACTTGGATTCCGGTTGTTCAACACATATGACAGGTCGAAAGGATTGGTTTGTGCAAATCAATCAAGTGGCAAAGAGTAAAGTCAAGTTTGCCGACGACACCACTTTAAGAGCCGAAGGGGTAGGAGATGTTTTGATCGGAAGAAAGAATGGTGGACATTCTAGGATCAAAGATGTCTTATACATACCGGGAATTAAGTGTAATCTTTTAAGCATTGGCCAATTACTTGAAAGAGGTTACTTAATTCGGTTGGAGAACAAGATGTTACGCGTTTTAGATTCAAATGGTGTGTTGATTCTAAAAGCGCCGATGGCTGCCTGTTGCACCCCAAATTTTACCCTCAGACCCACTGATCATCTGTCATATCATCTTAGGTCATCTGTCTTAGCATTTTGCGGTCATGTGGTCCATTAATCATTAATCTGACATTTTTGTCAATTTTGTCATTTCTTGATTTTAATTACTATCATTACTTTTTTTTGTTTAGTTAAATATTTGATTTAGGTTTATTTAGGATTTTATTTAAATCCACTTTAGTTTTTTTTATATCATATATCTAAGTTAGTTTAATTTTAAATTTAGTTTAATTTTAATTTTAATTTTTTATTTTAATTTTAATTTAGTTTTAGATTAGTTAACTTAAGTTAATTTAGTGTAATTTTTATTTTCACTTTTTATGTTAATTATAATTATAGTGTTTTGCTCTTTTGATCTAATTCTTTTTAACTCACAAAAATCCAACCGAACAAACAACATGTAAAGGTACAACCATTTCACCCAAACCTTGTTCCATTTGAACCAAGACCTTAACCACTAAGTACACTGTGCAACCTTTCCATTCCATCAGTTTCCAACATCCTTTTCCATGAAGCCCGCGCAAGAAAGACGTCCCAAAGTACAGCTACTTGTACTTGAAGAATTGTGACACAAAAGCTAAAAGTATGAACCATTGTGTAAAGGCTTCAGAATTCTTTTGGTTTTGTACATATCCTCTGCTCACCCTGCTACACCAGAAAAAAGGCGTGCTACACACCCTCACTCAGCGGCCAACCCAACATAAAGGTGCTAAAAACCACACTCTCTCATTACCTTTTCACAACAAAGCATGAGCCTATCTTATCTTTATGTAACAACACCAAACAGCAACCAGGAGGATCATCCTTTCCTCATTCAAATTCTCCTTTCCTTATTCAATCCGTTTCTCTGCACCTTGCTTCTCTTAAACACACCAACAACACAAAAAAAACATGCCATCACCCGTAACACCAAACAAACCCAGCCGTTGACAACTACTCTTCTCCCCTTAAAAACCACCCTCTGCCTCCATCATCTGAAACAAGTGACCGCCAACTCAAACCGTCACTTTACCACCTTTCAACCAAAAACAACCAGAATCAAACATCTCTCATCACCATTAAACAACAACATCTCTTGTATACTTCTTTTCATCATTTTCTCTATACATACACCACAACCTCAACCTCTACCTCGTCCACAGTCCCTGACAAAATCTGGATCTTCATCCAACCAGCAGCTAAAAAACAGACCACATTCATCTTTCCCTACAGTGGAGAAACTTCCTGATGCTTCACTTCTTCTGAGTTCACCTGCCATCTCATCGAATCTGATGAATACTAGTGACCACTCCTCTCGAGTTGCTGGAGTCTAGCTGAAAATGCTTCACGTAAGAGGGACTATAATTGAAAGACCTCTTCTGCCATTCGCAGTAAAGTTCCTAGAGGAAACCCACCTCATTCAAAGGATATACCAGAAACGGCTGGTGGTTTGTTGGTTCCACCTCAGCTCAGTGGAAGGAAAAACGTTGTTACTGAAGACATAAGCAAGCTATTTGTCCGGAAACACCAAGAACATCCATCTGCTTAGAAGTTTATGAATTGAAATCGACAATAGGCGCGAAACCGCATCACTCCAACCGCGAGTTGCCGTAACTCAAGCCCACGCTTTTCTGCCGCCAAAGACGTTCATTTCCAACAAGCTCAAGCTCGTTTTCTCGTCGGTAATATTTTCGAACTTATATGTGTATTTTATATTATGTTTCATTGACAGATTCGTGTGTTGATGTTCTACTTTTATCTCTTTACATGGTTGTTGTTTTTCTGTTCTTGTAGATTGTTGAGTTCTTTTAATATTTGCAGGTGTTTTTTCCTAATGTATTGGATATTAGTGGGTGTGTATACACTTATATTTGTGTGTCTGATAGTGTAGTACCTGTCATGTGCTAATTGATTTGTAGTGTAGTTTTAATGTGTTTAGTAATTGTTTATGAGAAAATGTTTGAATGATGATTAGTGTTAAATTTGTTACAGCATGATCTAAAGTGTGTATGTGTATTAAAAATTCTGCATGTGTGTGTTAGAAATACTACATAATGTGTGTTAAAAATTCTGCATGTGTATTAAAAATTCTGCATGTGTGTGTTAGAAATACTACATAATGTGTATTAAAAAAAATCTGCATGTGTATAAAAAAATTCTGCATAATGTGTGTTTAAAATACTGCATGTGTATTTATGTGTGGGTTAGAAATTCAGCATAATATTTATTTAGGTGTACAAAAGAAAGAGGACTACTTTTGCTTGTAATTACTTTGTGAATTTTTGTTACATACTGTAAGGGTTACCCTCCATATCGTATTACTAATTTTTTTTTATATATACATTTTTTAGTTTATATAATTAAAAGATAACAAACATTTCAATTATTTTAGCTTTTGCTTTCATGCTATTCTTTTTAATTTTATTCCTTCTTTGATTATAATATTTAGAAATATCAAGAAAAAAACATTTTTATATCATTTATTCTAGATGTCATCATTTTACTTTGTTGGTCAATGAAAGTTAAATATCGAGATTATCGATTTACCGATATAAATCTTGATTAGATACGAGACCGACTTTATTTTTCATTTCGATTCCGTTTCTTTATTTTCAGGCCAATGATCTCACAAAAATCATGTTTTGTTGATTTATCAAAATCAATAAATTTCTTGATTAGTATGAGGCCTCATTTTTTCAATTTATTTTTATCGGTCAATGAAAATCTAATAGAAAGGTATTCGATTTAGCGATCTAGATCCTTATTTAGATGAGACCGACTTTATTTTCACTTGGAGCCCATTTTCTTTATTTTTATTTGGGCCTATGATATATCAAAATCATAATTTTTGTTGATTTACTTGAATCAATAAATTGTGATGAATATGAGGCCTATTTTCTATTTTGTTGGTCAATGAGAGTTTAATTAAAGATTATCGATTTTATCGATTTAAAATCTTAATTTAGACTAGACCAACTTTATGTTTCATTTCAATCTCATTTTATTTTATTTTTGTTGGTCAATGAAGATCTAAATCCTTATTTAGATGAGACCGATTTTATTTTCATTTCGAGCCCGTTTCTTTATTTTTGGGCCTATGATATCGCAAAATCACGACTTTTTATCGATTTATTTCAAATCACTAAGTCGTGATATATATGAGGCACCTTCATTATTTTATCGGTCGATGAAAGTCGAATATCATAGATTATCGGTTTCTCGATTAAATCATGATTAAGACGAGACCGACTCTATTTCTACTTCATTCTGTATTTTCTTTTATCTTCATTTTCATTTTTGACCGATGAGGTCTTTCTATTCACAAACGTTGTTAGCGAAGCGACAAACCTTCATTATTTCAAATCTGTAGTGAGTGATCATCGAGATCTCTTTCTATACTTTGAGATCGTGATAGGTTACCTTCGACTAATTAACGAGAGTTTGTGACTCAAGACGAGGTCTCCACCTTTTTTTTTTTTTTCGTGTGGCACGATTTCATCGGAGAATGATCTTCTATATCATTTCTCTATCGTGTCTTAGCACAAAGATCAAGTGTGCATCCTCCTATAGCATGGTCTTTCTCATAGACTGTGCTACGACGGATCAGCACTACATTGGACCCGATTCATCAATCTGATAAATCAATCAACAATCACTAAATTTACTTTCTGCCAATATTATCTTGATTTTATTATTATTCTTGTTCATATTATCTGGATTATATCTTTGTCCATATTCACACTGTACATATCATATTCATGTTTGATTCTTGACCCTCCTTCCAAAGGAAAGATCCTACTTTGACTCCTAAGTCCATAAACTACTTCCGTTTCATCCTTGGCCTCATAAGAGCCGTTTCCCTCATAGTTTAGTAATAAGATGGAGTTATCATGAACTCCATGTGATTCTCACTATCATGAGAACTCACTTTACCTTTTACTCAGACTTATAGAGTTATCATGAACTCTGTGTGGTTCTCACTATCAGGAGAATTCACTTCCTCCCTTCATAACGTAGACTTAGAGAGTTATCGTGGACTCTACGTGAGCTTATGCTCATTCCCTTTGGAACGTTGGCCATAGTCAATGTTTCCTTTTCTTTCACCCTTAGTTAGGTGAACTACGGTTGCTCTGATTCTTTAGTCAGATACGTAGGCACAAGATGCGACGTCTTGCCGATCAAACTTAGTGTACATATCCTTAGGTCTTTACCTTAGTTTTAGTACAGATTTCCTTAGCAAGCAAACATAACATAACACAAACATTAACAAGAGGTTCCTGTAGAGTACTACAGATACTTAGGGTGCTAATACCTTCCCTTTGTATAACCAACCCCCAAACCTTAGATCTCCCCCCTTTAGGTGTTTTAACGATCTTGAACCTTTCCTTTGGATAAATCAAAGTCGGTTGTAAAAAGAAAATGATGCAAGTTAATTAATAGCTTGTTATCCTATTTTCACCGCAACAGAAATGGCGACTTCACTGGGGAACACCCATTTTTGAGGGTTAAGCCTACCTTGTTTTTTGCTTGTGTTATTTATGTCTTGCTTGTTTACTTGTATACATCTGTGATATCTGTATATATTTGTATATATCTCTGTCTGTACTGGATTTTCTGTGTGCAGGGTACCATTATTGAGTGGTGAGATAAGTCCTAACCCGGACTTGAGAGTACATTTGATTAGGATCGTGGACATAGTCAAGGGAACTTCGAGGGAGAAATCCCAAAGGAGGGAACTTGAAGTCCACACTCAGTTGAGGCCCTCTTGGAAGTGGTATATGTTGAACGAGCAATCGTGAATGCGTTACTACTTTCGACCTAGGAGCCAGAGATACTGATAACCTTTAGTTACCCATTTACCCCCACTTGGCCTATTTAGGATGTAGTGCGAGGACTGTGAGGGAGCAATCCCAAATGGTTGCTACGCGATACTACACTCAGATGAGACTCTCTTGAGAATTTTATCGATCACCGAGCAATTGGAAAGTCGATAAAATCCGAAAGATGGGTTGTCGATTCTGGGAACTTTTTAGAACCTTGTCTTGCAGGTGAAAACCATAGTACATACCTTCTGGGATGGGTAGACCATGGCTCCATGCTCGCGATCTTCAAACCTAGGCCCTATCTTGTTTGTGTGTGCATATCTGTGAATATCTGTATATGTTTGCTTGTGCATATCTGTGAATACCAGTGTACATATGTTTGTGCTTGTGTGCTTTTGCGTGTGCATATATCTATCTTTTGTGTGCCCGTGTTTGTGCATTGCATACATCTCCTCGCATCCATTAATGATTTCAAAGAACTCAGAAGTTCTTTTCTTTGCAAAGATCCTTAGAGATCATGGATTTTAAAATAAAACTCTTCAGTTTCCAAAATGTTCGCAGTTGGCCTTTGAGTTCTTTGAAACCATTTGGCTGGCATTAGCATTGCATTCTCATTGCATGTCATTTGCATTGCATTTGCATTTCTCAGCCTTGAGTCTTGTTCGTCCTTTGTCTGTAACCCAGACGTCTTCCTGAAGCCATCATTGGACTTGAAGTAGCTTTTGAAGTTGTCTTTTTCAGACTCGTCTGTTGTGACCACCATGCTGGGGCACAGAGGCATTCAGCTGAAGATTTAGGGTACTCAGAAGCCAGGTTCAGACTTTGTTTGACTCTGATATGTTCTCATTCACGCCTCAAGGCGGCCAAATCAGCAAACCTTCGCCTAATCAGGCAGGTTCGTCAGACTCTGAGGTGGAAGAATTTTCTGAGAGTATGTGTGAAGATGATTCTCAAGCGGATCTCGACAATCAACTCTGAAGATGACTATCTCAGCTTGGCAGATTAAGAAGGAAATTTCAATTCCCTAAAGCTGGCAATCACTTGCCTGTTTAGCATTTTTGTTGTATTTTCTTTGCATGTTTGAATTATTTTTGCTTATAAGCTGTTGATTTTTCAAATTGGCAAGATTAATGACATGTTTGTGCATCTTTTGATTAAGTCCATTCGTTTCACTCATTTACTTTTGTGTTCATAGGAAAAAAACAAAAAACAGACAAATTTTTTTCGCATATCAAACTTGTTGTTAAGCAAAGATTGGGGAGGATGACGAAAATATTATCCATAATTGTTGTGGTATGCTTTCGATTAAACCCTGCCGAGGATGTAAGGCATTGTTTCAATTCCCAAACACTGGAGAAATAAGGAAGATAATCCCTCGTTAACCCATCGAGCCTAGAAGTAGGAGTTTTCTTTCTTTATACAAAAAACCCTTAAAATCTCAACCTTGGGGCAGGGTAGTTCTCAGTTAACTTGGTTACGCATTCGAACGCAAGCACTTCATGCAAGACACCAGTCAACTCTCTCAAAACAAAGGAGTTAGCGTTGTACAAGTTGTTCATCCAAGCAACAATAAGGAAGGATAGCTGAAAAATCCTTAATCAAAGGATGAGCTGAGTCCCTTTCAAGGCAAAAGCCAAGAAAGATGGGAAGCCCAGAACTTTGCCTTATACAAAAAGAACTTGTACAACAGCCAAAAAGGAGTTTCAAAAGTGACAATCAAACAAAAAGAAGGTCCTAACCGCAAACAAAGAGAGGTATCATGACCTCAACCAAATTAAAAGAAGAGGTATCGTGACTTCAACCAATCAAAGACAAGAAGAGGTATCGTGACCTCAATCAAATCAAAAGAAGAGGTATCGTGACCTCAACCAGCAAAGTCAAGGAGAAGTCTCAAAGTCTCAAAGATTAACCAAATGTTGTAAGGGAGTATTGACTACCAAAGGTGTCTGAATCATCAATTATCATCAGCTCAATTCCTAGTCTGAAGGAACCTGAATGTATAGCTTGAGTTAACCAAGTGTAGGATTGGAGTTCATCACGGAGATGGGGTGGGTACCAAACAAACTTTGAGCCTTTATCTTTGTTTCATAAAATCGTGAACCAAGCCACGTTACAACCCTTAAAAGACCTAATTGAGGTAAGGTTGTTTTGAAAGCATACTACAACAAGGTTGATTAACCTGACTCCTAATGATCTTTGCTAGTTGTGTGTGTTGATCACTTCATCTGTCATTCTGTAAATGACCAGATCCACTTTGTTTTTGATTACTTAATTGTTCAAAAGCTTGCATGAATTTTTGCATTGAAATTGCCAATTTTAAATGAACAATACTTGTTTGTGAAATGATTCAACGTCAAAGGAATCCCGACAAATGCAGTCAGTTAGGGAATTTGATTTGATAAAGGAAGCTCAGTCAAGGGGCAACTAAGCGGAAGGTTCTACCGATCTATCATTTCAAGAATTGTTGAATCAGGGGCAGAACTCTTCAAAGTTCGGAATATTGGGGCAAGCCTTCGGGAGGTCATCTTATGACAAGTTTAGACTCCTCAGCAGGGGAAGCTTTGTCCTCCAGTTGTTTCTACCACAGTTTAAAGGACTTTGTATTGCGAAGGCAGTTGAACTGGGGCAGTTACGTCAAGGTTCCTAAGTCTCTTCAAGAGTTTGAAGACATTGAAGCATCTGGCATGTCAATTCTTCTGTAAAATCCTCTTGATGACTTATTCTCACAGATCAGTTAATTAGAAGCAATCAGGTCGAGATTCGGCAAATCTCTCAAAAAACAATTAGTCTGGAGCATCTCCTTCACAGATCAACTTGACAGGGGCAAGTTTGTTCCCCAGTTGTTAATAACCAGTCCGAAGCATAAGTTCAAGGACTTTATTGTGCAGACGCTGTTAATCTTGGGCTCTGTACACTCCGGGATGAGTATAAACTATCAGACAGCCTCTTTTTAGGCTTTGTATAAGGATTCTCCCATGCGAAGTCAGTCAGTCAACAGATAGCCTTCTCTTAGGCTTTGTATAATGATTCTTCCCCAAGTGGAATCCAGCCTCCTCTTAGGCTTTGTATAATGATTTTCAACCTTGGTTTCGATCAAGACACATAACTAGTCAATCAGTGTAACGCCCCAGTTTTGGTCAGTTTTATTTAATCGAGTCGATTTAATTATTTTTATTATTATATTATTTTATTCTTGACTTTTATTTGAGAACATATTATTTTTCATCGTGATTATGTTTTATCGCGTTTTGAGAAAGTTTGCGAGATATTTGAGTGTAGGGGTATTTTGGTCTTTTTGGGTGGCTAGATATTTGTTCTATTAAAATAGAAAGTTAGAGGTGAGAAAGAGAGAAAAACAGAATTTTGAGAGCAAGAGAGAAAAAGAGAAGAGAAAAAGAAGGAAAGCTACAAATCATCAAGATCAAGCTTCCAAGAATCGAGAAATCGGGTAAGGGTGTGAAATATTGTTATTATAACTTTGTGTATGATTATGTATGTGTTTTGTGTGAATGTTTTGGTTGGTTTTCCATATGTTTCCGTTTATGTCGTATTGGACGAAATCGATAGAAACCGATGTTTCTACGGTCGGAAAGTTGTATAAATACATGTGTTGGTTGGTTATATGTATGTGAGCTGCTGTTTGAAGTTTCATTAAGTTTGGTTATGTTTCGGTTAGTTTTCGGTATGTTTCCGTTGTTGTTTCCGTTTAGGTCGAATTATAGGAAATTGATAGAAAAAGATGTTTTCACGGTTAGAATTCGAAATAAATTACGTAGTTGTATCGAGGAAGGTTAGGTCGTCGTATGTCGTGCTTTTTATTCGATTTGGTGAAGTTTAAAAATTCTGGTTTTTGAAAGGTTGAAATTTAATCGAAAAATCGAACGTCGTAGAAATTTCGTTTATGTGTTCTAAATTGTTCTTATGTATTTGGTGGTTGCGCGTATATGTTTGTTTCGGTGAAAATGTTCGATTTAGTCGAGTTTTCGGGGATTCGGGAAAAGGACAGCAAAGTTGTAATTTGAAAAATCTGGTTTTTTGTGAAAAACAGGGTTAGGGATCGATACATAATCCCAGGGATCGATCCCTACTGTGAAAATTGGGAAAAATGGAATTTTTACTACAGCAGGGATCGATACATGCGAGTTAGGGATCGATACATGAGGTCTTTATGTATCGATACATAAAGCCTATGTATCGATACCTACTGTGCTGAAGCAGAAATTCTGGTTTGTCGGGGAAACTTCGGAAATTCATATCTCTTGAACCGTAAGTCGGTTTTGATCCCCGTTCGAAGCGTTGGGAAGCTAACGAGATGTTCTTTCTAGGAAAAATAGTTTTGGGGTCTGAACTTGGTCCAATCGGTACAGTTTTTACGAATCGTTTCGTAGTGTCGGGTGTCCGGTTTATGTTTTTGCGTTAGTTTGAAATATTCATAACTTGTTCGTTGTTTATCGGATTTGAGAGTTCTTTATATCGAATTGAAGGTATTGATATGTACTAATTGATGGTGATAAGAAATTATATTTTTAACCGACTTTTGGCCGACTTTTCCGACTGTTTGTGAATAGTGATTTTGTAGAAAATGTTAAGTATGTTAATTATGAATGATATGAATGTGTTGTGGATATGTTTGTAGAGCGAACCCTTGATTTGAGAATGCTTTGTGAATTGTGGATCTTGAGTGAATGTATGCATTATTTGAATTAAGTGATAATGCATGTTAAATGTGAATATGTGATGATTGTTGTGGTTGTTGATTTGTGGCCTAAGGGCAAGAATATGCAATGTGTGGTATTTGATTATATATATGCATGATTATGGTTGCATATATGTGTGAAGATGCATGTGATGTGTGTGAGTATACAATGTTAATGTCATGAGTCATTGTATGCCAAACATCATGAAATGCATTGTTTAAATTAAATGTAAATGCATGTTAATTGTGAAAGAGTTCGTTGCCGTTTGGGTGGTAAAGCGATGCTCGTTGCCGTTTGGTGTAATTAATGTGAATTGGTGTGAATGCATATGATAATATGCTTGTTGTTGTGATTTGTGGTTAATGATGAATGCATTGTTTGAATTGATTTTCAATGCATGATTATTGAAGTTGAAATGGTTCACATGGTTGTGAATATGTATGCATGTCAAGAGTGTCATGAGTCATGTTGTATGTGAAGCATCATGATGTGCATTCTTGCATTGTGGGGTTCTAAGATGAACCCGTTGTAACGTCGTAAGCCTTTTGAGAGGTGGGAGCGATGATTACAAACGATCGTGAGCCTTATACAAAGAGGACCGAAAGCGATCGGATTGTGAGCCTTATACAAAGAGGACCGAAAGCAATCCATAAACATTGTAAGCCTTTTTAGAGGTGGTAGAAATGGGTGAACATCGTATGCCCGACGGGGAGTTACACTAAGTAACGAGCGATGGTTCCAATAAGTTCTTCAATTGAACTTGAGATGAAATGAGTCGGTACCGCATTGCATCTGCATAGAGTCGAGAGTCGGTCTCTACGAGTTGCATTTGTCATCATTGTAGTTGTGCATTGATGAATGAACATATATATATGTATATGTTGATGTGGAATGAACAGAATCGTGCAGGTGTGCATTGGAAGATAAACATAATATGTATGTTTATGTGAAATGATGATAATTGTATGTTTGTAATGATGCATCGGTGAATGAACATGAATATATGTGTTTATGTTAAATGCATCGATATGTATTAGGGATACATGTATTTGAGCATGAATGGTTATGCCTATGATATTTGATGTGTTAAATTACGGATTGTTATGCCATGTAAATGTCTTATGGAATATGTTGATGTTATGTGTATAGATACGTGCATCGTGATAAGTCGTGGTGAGAATGTGGTATATGTGTATTATACGTTGATGTCTATATAATTATATGCAACGTTATTATGATAATATTTCTCACCCTTCTGCTGGAATATGCTTTTTATGGCATAGTGCAGATTGTCAGCTTTAGAGGCGTGGAGGCTTTTGTGAAGATTAGTCCTCCGTTCCGTTGTCGGTCTTGGTGTCTGCTCTGATACGTAGCACGGGAGTCGGGGAACGATTATGTTTAAATGTATATAATTGTTGAATATATTTGGTAGTACTTTTGTATATAGTAGAGGTTCTAAAACAGTTTATTTTGTAAAACAAGTCGGTTATGGATCTTTCCGCTTTATTCCATAATTGACCATCCTTTTGTAAGGAAAAGTTTCCCTTTGTGTTATGTATCAAAAATGATGAGCAGGGATTGTATTTTGTTCATTTAAGTGTGACATCCCTGTTTCCTGTCGGAAAAAAAATAAATTTTTAGTTACTCTGATTTTATTAAGTGTTATTTATTCGCGATGGGAATTGGGGTGTTACAATCAGGGGCAGTTATGACGAGATTCGGTAAATCTCCCAAAGAGTTTGAAGATATTGAAACACTTTGTATGCCAATTCTTCTATAAAATCCTCTTGATGTATTCTTCTGACAGACCATGTACCCTGGGGAAGATGAGTTATACAGAACTACTCAGCTTTTGTGGCATCTCTGCCAGCTCCCAGAAAGTTGTCTCTTCAGCTAATCTTGGCAATTCTCAATGGATCTCTTCTCTCCAATGAAGAAATTAAACTGATGATGGTATTTCTAGTGAAGTCAAGATGTTATATCAAGTGGAGTACTCTTTCCCCCAGAGAAGGACATAATCTTGAAGTAAAGCTACTTCACCTCCAGTGATGGTCCAACCTTTTGAGTTTGGCTGGGTATCCTCGTCGAGATGTTTATTTCATCTCCAGTTTCGCTTCTTGTCTATTTTGTCAGCATAAGCATAAGCATGGCATAAGCATTCATATGCATAGCATCTTATCATTTTTGCTACATGTTTCTGGTGTTTACCGGTGTTGTTCACTTTGGCGTTTATCTCCCCAAGTGACTGGGTTTGTCTTTTCTCTCCAATAGAGTTGTCAGCCCTAGGCATAAAGTGCTCATTCCTTCTGAATTCCCCACAGAGTTTTATCCTCGTGGATGATGGTTGCTTCAGTTATCTTTTTCCACATTCGGATAAGATAAATCCCCAGTTGAGTTCATTCCTCAATTGGAGTCTTGTTTGACCGTTTCTTTCTAGCTTGCTCCTAGACTGAACCTTGGTCCCTGACAGGTGTGATTTATGAACCCACTTTCAAGTGCATTTATTTTGCATTGTGTCTCACAGGAAGAATCTTTTACAGATCCCCATTGAAGACATGTTTATTTTCTCCAGCAGTGTTGTAATGTCAACATCTCTTTGGAATTTATACCCAACAGCAAGTATCATTCTCTTGGAGAAGCTTGTTCTTTCATGGCAATAAGTGGCAGTCTCTTATGAGAAACTTATCTATCTCTGGTTTTATTCAACCTCTTTGCAACCATAATTGGTATTCCCCAAGAAGTCTAACCTTAAGTCCAGTCATCGCTGGCATCTCTCCTGTTGTTTAAAACTGTTCCTGCTTGAATCGTGTCAAGCTTGAACCCAAAGTCCAATTATCGTTGGCACCGTCTTTGGTTTGAATCGAGTCACCTTAGGCTTTTAAGATCTTGTTCTTGTTTGAATTGTGTCAAACCTGAACCGAGTCCTTGTTCGAATCGCGTCGGACATTGTCTCTTGTTTTAAGATCTTGTTCTTGTTTGAATCGTGTCAAACCTGAACCGAGTCCTTGTTCGAATCACGTCGGACATTGTCTCTTGTTTTAAGATCTTGTTCTTGTTTGAATCGTGTCAAACTTGAACCGAGTCCTTGTTCGGATCGTGTCGAACATTGTCTCTTGTTTTAAGATCTTGTTCTTGTTTGAATCGTTTCAAACTTGAACCGAGTCCTTGTTCGAATCGTGTCGAACATTGTCTCTTGTTTTAAGATCTTGTTCTTGTTTGAATCGTGTCAAACTTGAACCGAGTCCTTGTTCGAATCGTGTCGAACATTGTCTCTTGTTTTAAGATTTTGTTCTTGTTTGAATCATGTCAAACTCGAACCGAGTCCTTGTTCGAATCGTGTCGAACATTGTCTCTTGTCTTAAGATCCCGTTCCTGTTTAAATCGTGTCAAGCTTGAACCTAAAGTCCACTCATCGCTGGCATCCTCCATAAACGGAATCATATTTGTTATCTCAACCAGTTCTGGTACATTTTTTATTCATTAACCTCATTCACAGCCAAAAGGTCCAGTCACCTTTCATCATCTGATGCGCATAGTTTGTGTCTGTATTTTCTGGCTTTTCTTAAAGATACCGTTTGAACTCTTCAGTATAAGAAATTCCCAGAAGATCTTTGTAGGATGTCTATCCTTTTATTTCAAACTGATCCCCTGTGGTGATCATGTCTTCTTTCTGGATTCATGCCCAGTAAGAATGTGTCTTTTCCCCAATATCGTTCGGTTACTTTTGAACCGCGTCGTCTACCTCCCTGGATCTTTCCCCAGTGGAGAACACCTCTTTGGTGTCCTATCTCTAGTAAGAACTTGCAGGGTTTCCACTCAGTTTTTCTATCCCCGTTGTTTCCTTGGAGTCTCTCCAGTGAGTCGCTTTTGTTGGTTAGTCTGTATCCCCAGTGAGTTTATCTCGTGGATACTAACCTTCATCCTTCCCCGGTGTTACTCACCTGTGTGTGTTTGCTTTCATTGTTGTTTGCATTTTTGCACCATCATACCATCATACTAGAAGTTCATGGCACGTCCGCATCCTAGACTAGTTTGGTTCATATCATTGTATATCAGCGTATCTAAGGGAAAAATTTTCGGTTATCTATATTTAAATATCTTTCACCATCTTTCCATATCCCTTGTCATTCGGTGAAAATGTTTAAATAGGGGCAACTGTTGCACCCCAAATTTTACCCTCAGACCCACTGATCATTTGTCATATCATCTTAGGTCATCTGTCTTAGCATTTTGCGGTCATGTGGTCCATTAATCATTAATCTGACATTTTTGTCAATTTTGTCATTTCTTGATTTTAATTACTATCATTACTTTTTTTTGTTTAGTTAAATATTTGATTTAGGTTTATTTAGGATTTTATTTAAATCCACTTTAGTTTTTTTTATATCATATATCTAAGTTAGTTTAATTTTAAATTTAGTTTAATTTTAATTTTAATTTCTGATTTTAATTTTAATTTAGTTTTAGATTAGTTAACTTAAGTTAATTTAGTGTAATTTTTATTTTCACTTTTTATGTTAATTATAATTATAGTGTTTTGCTCTTTTGATCTAATTCTTTTTAACTCACAAAAATCCAACCGAACAAACAACATGTAAAGGTACAACCATTTCACCAAAACCTTGTTCCATTTGAACTAAGACCTTAACCACTAAGTACACTGTGCAACCTTTCCATTCCATCAGTTTCCAACATCCTTTTCCATGAAGCCCGCGCAAGAAAGACGTCCCAAAGTACAGCTACTTGTACTTGAAGAATTGTGACACAAAAGCTAAAAGTATGAACCATTGTGTAAAGGCTTCAGAATTCTTTTGGTTTTGTACATATCCTCTGCTCACCCTGCTACACCAGAAAAAAGGCGTGCTACACACCCTCACTCAGCGGCCAACCCAACATAAAGGTGCTAAAAACCACACTCTCTCATTACCTTTTCACAACAAAGCATGAGCCTATCTTATCTTTATGTAACAACACCAAACAGCAACCAGGAGGATCATCCTTTCCTCATTCAAATTCTCCTTTCCTTATTCAATCCGTTTCTCTGCACCTTGCTTCTCTTAAACACACCAACAACACAAAAAAAACACGCCATCACCCTTAACACCAAACAAACCCAGCCGTTGACAACTACTCTTCTCCCCTTAAAAACCACCCTCTGCCTCCATCATCTGAAACAAGTGACCGCCAACTCAAACCGTCACTTTACCACCTTTCAACCAAAAACAACCAGAATCAAACATCTCTCATCACCATTAAACAACAACATCTCTTGTATACTTCTTTTCATCATTTTCTCTATACATACACCACAACCTCAACCTCTACCTCGTCCACAGTCCCTGACAAAATCTGGATCTTCATCCAACCAGCAGCTAAAAAACAGACCACATTCATCTTTCCCTACAGTGGAGAAACTTCCTGATGCTTCACTTCTTCTGAGTTCACCTGCCATCTCATCGAATCTGATGAATGCTAGTGACCACTCCTCTCGAGTTGCTGGAGTCTAGCTGAAAATGCTTCACGTAAGAGAGACTATAATTGAAAGACCTCTTCTGCCATTCGCAGTAAAGTTCCTAGAGGAAACCCACCTCATTCAAAGGATATACCAGAAACGGCTGGTGGTTTGTTGGTTCCACCTCAGCTCAGTGGAAGGAAAAACGTTGTTACTGAAGACATAAGCAAGCTATTTGTCCGGAAACACCAAGAACATCCATCTGCTTAGAAGTTTATGAATTGAAATCGACAATAGGCGCGAAACCGCATCACTCCAACCGTGAGTTGCCGTAACTCAAGCCCACGCTTTTCTGCCGCCAAAGACGTTCATTTCCAACAAGCTCAAGCTCGTTTTCTCGTCGGTAATATTTTCGAACTTATATGTGTATTTTATATTATGTTTCATTGACAGATTCGTGTGTTGATGTTCTACTTTTATCTCTTTACATGGTTGTTGTTTTTCTGTTCTTGTAGATTGTTGAGTTCTTTTAATATTTGCAGGTGTTTTTTCCTAATGTATTGGATATTAGTGGGTGTGTATACACTTATATTTGTGTGTCTGATAGTGTAGTACCTGTCATGTGCTAATTGATTTGTAGTGTAGTTTTAATGTGTTTAGTAATTGTTTATGAGAAAATGTTTGAATGATGATTAGTGTTAAATTTGTTACAGCATGATCTAAAGTGTGTATGTGTATTAAAAATTCTGCATGTGTGTGTTAGAAATACTACATAATGTGTGTTAAAAATTCTGCATGTGTATTAAAAATTCTGCATGTGTGTGTTAGAAATACTACATAATGTGTATTAAAAAAATTCTGCATGTGTATAAAAAAATTCTGCATAATGTGTGTTTAAAATACTGCATGTGTATTTATGTGTGGGTTAGAAATTCAGCATAATATTTATTTAGGTGTACAAAAGAAAGAGGACTACTTTTGCTTGTAATTACTTTGTGAATTTTTGTTACATACTGTAAGGGTTACCCTCCATATCGTATTACTAATTTTTTTTTATATATACATTTTTTAGTTTATATAATTAAAATATAACAAACATTTCAATTATTTTAGCTTTTGCTTTCATGCTATTCTTTTTAATTTTATTCCTTCTTTGATTATAATATTTAGAAATATCAAGAAAAAAACATTTTTATATCATTTATTCTAGATGTCATCATTTTACTTTGTTGGTCAATGAAAGTTAAATATCGAGATTATCGATTTACCGATATAAATCTTGATTAGATACGAGACCGACTTTATTTTTCATTTCGATTCCGTTTCTTTATTTTCAGGCCAATGATCTCACAAAAATCATGTTTTGTTGATTTATCAAAATCAATAAATTTCTTGATTAGTATGAGGCCTCATTTTTTCAATTTACTTTTATCGGTCAATGAAAATCTAATAGAAAGGTATTCGATTTATCGATCTAGATCCTTATTTAGATGAGACCGACTTTATATTCACTTGGAGCCCATTTTCTTTATTTTTATTTGGGCCTATGATATATCAAAATCATAATTTTTGTTGATTTACTTGAATCAATAAATTGTGATGAATATGAGGCCTATTTTCTATTTTGTTGGTCAATGAGAGTTTAATTAAAGATTATCAATTTTATCGATTTAAAATCTTAATTTAGACTAGACCAACTTTATGTTTCATTTCAATCTCATTTTATTTTATTTTTGTTGGTCAATGAAGATCTAAATCCTTATTTAGATGAGACTGATTTTATTTTCATTTCGAGCCCGTTTCTTTATTTTTGGGCCGATGATATCGCAAAATCACGACTTTTTATCGATTTATTTCAAATCACTAAGTCGTGATATATATGTGGCACCTTCATTATTTTATCGGTCGATGAAAGTCGAATATCATAGATGATCGGTTTCTCGATTAAATCATGATTAAGACGAGACCGACTCTATTTCTACTTCATTCTGTATTTTCTTTTATCTTCATTTTCATTTTTGACCGATGAGGTCTTTCTATTCACAAACGTTGTTAGCGAAGCGACAAACCTTCATTATTTCAAATCTGTAGTGAGTGATCATCGAGATCTCTTTCTATACTTTGAGATCGTGATAGGTTACCTTCGACTAATCAACGAGAGTTTGTGACTCAAGACGAGGTCTCCACCTTTTTTTTTTTTTCGTGTGGCACGATTTCATCGGAGAATGATCTTCTATATCATTTCTCTATCGTGTCTTAGCACAAAGATCAACTGTGCATCCTCCTATAGCATGGTCTTTCTCATAGACTGTGCTACGACGGATCAGCACTACATTGGACCCGATTCATCAATCCGATAAATCAATCAACAATCACTAAATTTACTTTCTGCCAATATTATCTTGATTTTATTATTATTCTTGTTCATATTATCTGGATTATATCTTTGTCCATATTCACACTGTACATATCATATTCATGTTTGATTCTTGACCCTCCTTCCAAAGGAAAGATCCTACTTTGACTCCTAAGTCCATAAACTACTTCCGTTTCATCCTTGGCCTCATAAGAGCCGTTTCCCTCATAGTTTAGTAATAAGATGGAGTTATCATGAACTCCATGTGATTCTCACTATCATGAGAACTCACTTTACCTTTTACTCAGACTTATAGAGTTATCATGAACTCTGTGTGGTTCTCACTATCAGGAGAATTCACTTCCTCCCTTCATAACGTAGACTTAGAGAGTTATCGTGGACTCTACGTGAGCTTATGCTCATTCCCTTTGGAACGTTGGCCATAGTCAATGTTTCCTTTTCTTTCACCCTTAGTTAGGTGAACTACGGTTGCTCTGATTCTTTAGTCAGATACGTAGGCATAAGATGCGACGTCTTGCCGATCAAACTTAGTGTACATATCCTTAGGTCTTTACCTTAGTTTTAGTACAGATTTCCTTAGCAAGCAAACATAACATAACACAAACATTAACAAGAGGTTCTTGTAGAGTACTATAGATACTTAGGGTGTTAATACCTTCCCTTTGTATAACCAACCCCCAAACCTTAGATCTCCCCCCTTTAGGTGTTTTAACGATCTTGAACCTTTCCTTTGGATAAATCAAAGTCGGTTGTAAAAAGAAAATGATGCAAGTTAATTAATAGCTTGTTATCCTATTTTCACCGCAACAGAAATGGCGACTTCACTGGGGAACACCCATTTTTGAGGGTTAAGCCTACCTTGTTTTTTGCTTGTGTTATTTATGTCTTGCTTGTTTACTTGTATACATCTGTGATATCTGTATATATTTGTATATATCTCTGTCTGTACTGGATTTTCTGTGTGCAGGGTACCATTATTGAGTGGTGAGATAAGTCCTAACCCGGACTTGAGAGTACATTTGATTAGGATCGTGGACATAGTCAAGGGAACTTCGAGGGAGAAATCCCAAAGGAGGGAACTTGAAGTCCACACTCAGTTGAGGCCCTCTTGGAAGTGGTATATGTTGAACGAGCAATCGTGAATGCGTTACTACTTTCGACCTAGGAGCCAGAGATACTGATGACCTTTAGTTACCCATTTACCCCTACTTGGCCTATTTAGGATGTAGTGCGAGGACTGTGAGGGAGCAATCCCAAATGGTTGCTACGCGATACTACACTCAGATGAGACTCTCTTGAGAATTTTATCGATCACCGAGCAATTGGAAAGTCGATAAAATCCAAAAGATGGGTTGTCGATTCTGGGAACTTTTTAGAACCTTGTCTTGCAGGTGAAAACCATAGTACATACCTTCTGGGATGGGTAGACCATGGCTCCATGCTCGCGATCTTCAAACCTAGGCCCTCTCTTGTTTGTGTGTGCATATCTGTGAATATCTGTATATGTTTGCTTGTGCATATCTGTGAATACCAGTGTACATATGTTTGTGCTTGTGTGCTTTTGCGTGTGCATATATCTATCTTTTGTGTGCCCGTGTTTGTGCATTGCATACATCTCCTCGCATCCATTAATGATTTCAAAGAACTCAGAAGTTCTTTTCTTTGCAAAGATCCTTAGAGATCATGGATTTTAAAATAAAACTCTTCAGTTTCCAAAATGTTCGCAGTTGGCCTTTGAGTTCTTTGAAACCATTTGGCTGGCATTAGCATTGCATTCTCATTGCATGTCATTTGCATTGCATTTGCATTTCTCAGCCTTGAGTCTTGTTCGTCCTTTGTCTGTAACCCAGACGTCTTCCTGAAGCCATCATTGGACTTGAAGTAGCTTTTGAAGTTGTCTTTTTCAGACTCGTCTGTTGTGACCACCATGCTGGGGCACAGAGGCATTCAGCTGAAGATTTAGGGTACTCAGAAGCCAGGTTCAGACTTTGTTTGACTCTGATATGTTCTCATTCACGCCTCAAGGCGGCCAAATCAGGAAACCTTCGCCTAATCAGGCAGGTTCGTCAGACTCTGAGGTGGAAGAATTTTCTGAGAGTATGTGTGAAGATGATTCTCAAGCGGATCTCGACAATCAACTCTGAAGATGACTATCTCAGCTTGGAAGATTAAGAAGGAAATTTCAATTCCCTAAAGCTGGCAATCACTTGCCTGTTTAGCATTTTTGTTGTATTTTCTTTGCATGTTTGAATTATTTTTGCTTATAAGCTGTTGATTTTTCAAATTGGCAAGATTAATGACATGTTTGTGCATCTTTTGATTAAGTCCATTCGTTTCACTCATTTACTTTTGTGTTCATAGGAAAAAAACAAAAAACAGACAAATTTTTTTCGCATATCAAACTTGTTGTTAAGCAAAGATTGGGGAGGATGACGAAAATATTATCCATAATTGTTGTGGTATGCTTTCGATTAAACCCTGCCGAGGATGTAAGGCATTGTTTCAATTCCCAAACACTGGAGAAATAAGGAAGATAATCCCTCGTTAACCCATCGAGCCTAGAAGTAGGAGTTTTCTTTCTTTATACAAAAAACCCTTAAAATCTCAACCTTGGGGCAGGGTAGTTCTCAGTTAACTTGGTTACGCATTCGAACGCAAGCACTTCATGCAAGACACCAGTCAACTCTCTCAAAACAAAGGAGTTAGCGTTGTACAAGTTGTTCATCCAAGCAACAATAAGGAAGGATAGCTGAAAAATCCTTAATCAAAGAATGAGCTGAGTCCCTTTCAAGGCAAAAGCCAAGAAAGATGGGAAGCCCAGAACTTTGCCTTATACAAAAAGAACTTGTACAACAGCCAAAAAGGAGTTTCAAAAGTGACAATCAAACAAAAAGAAGGTCCTAACCGCAAACAAAGAGAGGTATCATGACCTCAACCAAATTAAAAGAAGAGGTATCGTGACTTCAACCAATCAAAGACAAGAAGAGTTATCGTGACCTCAATCAAATCAAAAGAAGAGGTATCGTGACCTCAACCAGCAAAGTCAAGGAGAAGTCTCAAAGTCTCAAAGATTAATCAAATGTTGTAAGGGAGTATTGACTACCAAAGGTGTCTGAATCATCAATTATCATCAGCTCAATTCCTAGTCTGAAGGAACCTGAATGTATAGCTTGAGTTAACCAAGTGTAGGATTGGAGTTCATCACGGAGATGGGGTGGGTACCAAACAAACTTTGAGCCTTTATCTTTGTTTCATAAAATCGTGAACCAAGCCACGTTACAACCCTTAAAAGACCTAATTGAGGTAAGGTTGTTTTGAAAGCATACTACAACAAGGTTGATTAACCTGACTCCTAATGATCTTTGCTAGTTGTGTGTGTTGATCACTTCATCTGTCATTCTGTAAATGACCAGATCCACTTTGTTTTTGATTACTTAATTGTTCAAAAGCTTGCATGAATTTTTGCATTGAAATTGCCAATTTTAAATGAACAATACTTGTTTGTGAAATGATTCAACGTCAAAGGAATCCCGACAAATGCAGTCAGTTAGGGAATTTGATTTGATAAAGGAAGCTCAGTCAAGGGGCAACTAAGCGGAAGGTTCTACCGATCTATCATTTCAAGAATTGTTGAATCAGGGGCAGAACTCTTCAAAGTTCGGAATATTGGGGCAAGCCTTCGGGAGGTCATCTTATGACAAGTTTAGACTCCTCAGCAGGGGAAGCTTTGTCCTCCAGTTGTTTCTACCACAGTTTAAAGGACTTTGTATTGCGAAGGCAGTTGAACTGGGGCAGTTACGTCAAGGTTCCTAAGTCTCTTCAAGAGTTTGAAGACATTGAAGCATCTGGCATGTCAATTCTTCTGTAAAATCCTCTTGATGACTTATTCTCACAGATCAGTTAATTAGAAGCAATCAGGTCGAGATTCGGCAAATCTCTCAAAAAACAATTAGTCTGGAGCATCTCCTTCACAGATCAACTTGACAGGGGCAAGTTTGTTCCCCAGTTGTTAATAACCAGTCCGAAGCATAAGTTCAAGGACTTTATTGTGCAGACGCTGTTAATCTTGGGCTCTGTACACTCCGGGATGAGTATAAACTATCAGACAGCCTCTTTTTAGGCTTTGTATAAGGATTCTCCCATGCGAAGTCAGTCAGTCAACAGATAGCCTTCTCTTAGGCTTTGTATAATGATTCTTCCCCAAGTGGAATCCAGCCTCCTCTTAGGCTTTGTATAATGATTTTCAACCTTGGTTTCGATCAAGACACATAACTAGTCAATCAGGGGCAGTTATGACGAGATTCGGTAAATCTCCCAAAGAGTTTGAAGATATTGAAACACTTTGTATGCCAATTCTTCTATAAAATCCTCTTGATGTATTCTTCTGACAGACCATGTACCCTGGGGAAGATGAGTTATACAGAACTACTCAGCTTTTGTGGCATCTCTGCCAGCTCCCAGAAAGTTGTCTCTTCAGCTAATCTTGGCAATTCTCAATGGATCTCTTCTCTCCAATGAAGAAATTAAACTCATGATGGTATTTCTAGTGAAGTCAAGATGTTATATCAAGTGGAGTACTCTTTCCCCCAGAGAAGGACATAATCTTGAAGTAAAGCTACTTCACCTCCAGTGATGGTCCAACCTTTTGAGTTTGGCTGGGTATCCTCGTCGAGATGTTTATTTCATCTCCAGTTTCGCTTCTTGTCTATTTTGTCAGCATAAGCATAAGCATGGCATAAGCATTCATATGCATAGCATCTTATCATTTTTGCTACATGTTTCTGGTGTTTACCGGTGTTGTTCACTTTGGCGTTTATCTCCCCAAGTGACTGGGTTTGTCTTTTCTCTCCAATAGCGTTGTCAGCCCTAGGCATAAAGTGCTCATTCCTTCTGAATTCCCCACAGAGTTTTATCCTCGTGGATGATGGTTGCTTCAGTTATCTTTTTCCACATTCGGATAAGATAAATCCCCAGTTGAGTTCATTCCTCAATTGGAGTCTTGTTTGACCGTTTCTTTCTAGCTTGCTCCTAGACTGAACCTTGGTCCCTGACAGGTGTGATTTATGAACCCACTTTCAAGTGCATTTATTTTGCATTGTGTCTCACAGGAAGAATCTTTTACAGATCCCCATTGAAGACATGTTTATTTTCTCCAGCAGTGTTGTAATGTCAACATCTCTTTGGAATTTATACCCAACAGCAAGTATCATTCTCTTGGAGAAGCTTGTTCTTTCATGGCAATAAGTGGCAGTCTCTTATGAGAAACTTATCTATCTCTGGTTTTATTCAACCTCTTTGCAACCATAATTGGTATTCCCCAAGAAGTCTAACCTTAAGTCCAGTCATCGCTGGCATCTCTCCTGTTGTTTAAAACTGTTCCTGCTTGAATCGTGTCAAGCTTGAACCCAAAGTCCAATTATCGTTGGCACCGTCTTTGGTTTGAATCGAGTCACCTTAGGCTTTTAAGATCTTGTTCTTGTTTGAATCGTGTCAAACCTGAACCGAGTCCTTGTTCGAATCGCGTCGGACATTGTCTCTTGTTTTAAGATCTTGTTCTTGTTTGAATCGTGTCAAACCTGAACCGAGTCCTTGTTCGAATCACGTCGGACATTGTCTCTTGTTTTAAGATCTTGTTCTTGTTTGAATCGTGTCAAACTTGAACCGAGTCCTTGTTCGGATCGTGTCGAACATTGTCTCTTGTTTTAAGATCTTGTTCTTGTTTGAATCGTGTCAAACTTGAACCGAGTCCTTGTTCGAATCGTGTCGAACATTGTCTCTTGTTTTAAGATCTTGTTCTTGTTTGAATCGTGTCAAACTTGAACCGAGTCCTTGTTCGAATCGTGTCGAACATTGTCTCTTGTTTTAAGATTTTGTTCTTGTTTGAATCATGTCAAACTCGAACCGAGTCCTTGTTCGAATCGTGTCGAACATTGTCTCTTGTCTTAAGATCCCGTTCCTGTTTAAATCGTGTCAAGCTTGAACCTAAAGTCCACTCATCGCTGGCATCCTCCATAAACGGAATCATATTTGTTATCTCAACCAGTTCTGGTACATTTTTTATTCATTAACCTCATTCACAGCCAAAAGGTCCAGTCACCTTTCATCATCTGATGCGCATAGTTTGTGTCTGTATTTTCTGGCTTTTCTTGAAGATACCGTTTGAACTCTTCAGTATAAGAAATTCCCAGAAGATCTTTGTAGGATGTCTATCCTTTTATTTCAAACTGATCCCCTGTGGTGATCATGTCTTCTTTCTGGTTTCATGCCCAGTAAGAATGTGTCTTTTCCCCAATATCGTTTGGTTACTTTTGAACCGCGTCGTCTACCTCCCTGGATCTTTCCCCAGTGGAGAACACCTCTTTGGTGTCCTATCTCTAGTAAGAACTTGCAGGGTTTCCACTCAGTTTTTCTATCCCCGGTGTTTCCTTGGAGTCTCTCCAGTGAGTCTCTTTTGTTGGTTAGTCTGTATCCCCAGTGAGTTTATCTCGTGGATACTAACCTTCATCCTTCCCCGGTGTTACTCACCTGTGTGTGTTTGCTTTCATTGTTGTTTGCATTTTTGCACCATCATACCATCATACTAGAAGTTCATGGCACGTCCGCATCCTAGACTAGTTTGGTTCATATCATTGTATATCAGCATATCTAAGGGCAAAATTTTCGGTTATCTATATTTAAATATCTTTCACCATCTTTCCATATCCCTTGTCATTCGGTGAAAATGTTTAAATAGGGGCAACTGTTGCACCCCAAATTTTACCCTTAGACCCACTGATCATCTGTCATATCATCTTAGGTCATCTGTCTTAGCATTTTGCGGTCATGTGGTCCATTAATCATTAATCTGACATTTTTGTCAATTTTGTCATTTCTTGATTTTAATTACTATCATTACTTTTTTTTGTTTAGTTAAATATTTGATTTAGGTTTATTTAGGATTTTATTTAAATCCACTTTAGTTTTTTTTATATCATATATCTAAGTTAGTTTAATTTTAAATTTAGTTTAATTTTAATTTTAATTTCTGATTTTAATTTTAATTTAGTTTTAGATTAGTTAACTTAAGTTAATTTAGTGTAATTTTTATTTTCACTTTTTATGTTAATTATAATTATAGTGTTTTGCTCTTTTGATCTAATTCTTTTTAACTCACAAAAATCCAACCGAACAAACAACATGTAAAGGTACAACCATTTCACCAAAACCTTGTTCTATTTGAACCAAGACCTTAACCACTAAGTACACTGTGCAACCTTTCCATTCCATCAGTTTCCAACATCCTTTTCCATGAAGCCCGCGCAAGAAAGACGTCCCAAAGTACAGCTACTTGTACTTGAAGAATTGTGACACAAAAGCTAAAAGTATGAACCATTGTGTAAAGGCTTCAGAATTCTTTTGGTTTTGTACATATCCTCTGCTCACCCTGCTACACCAGAAAAAAGGTGTGCTACACACCCTCACTCAGCGGCCAACCCAACATAAAGGTGCTAAAAACCACACTCTCTCATTACCTTTTCACAACAAAGCATGAGCCTATCTTATCTTTATGTAACAACACCAAACAGCAACCAGGAGGATCATCCTTTCCTCATTCAAATTCTCCTTTCCTTATTCAATCCGTTTCTCTGCACCTTACTTCTCTTAAACACACCAACAACACAAAAAAAACACGCCATCACCCTTAACACCAAACAAACCCAGCCGTTGACAACTACTCTTCTCCCCTTAAAAACCACCCTCTGCCTCCATCATCTGAAACAAGTGACCGCCAACTCAAACCGTCACTTTACCACCTTTCAACCAAAAACAACCAGAATCAAACATCTCTCATCACCATTAAACAACAACATCTCTTGTATACTTCTTTTCATCATTTTCTCTATACATACACCACAACCTCAACCTCTACCTCGTCCACAGTCCCTGACAAAATCTGGATCTTCATCCAACCAGCAGCTAAAAAACAGACCACATTCATCTTTCCCTACAGTGGAGAAACTTCCTGATGCTTCATTTCTTCTGAGTTCACCTGCCATCTCATCGAATCTGATGAATGCTAGTGACCACTCCTCTCGAGTTGCTGGAGTCTAGCTGAAAATGCTTCACGTAAGAGAGACTATAATTGAAAGACCTCTTCTGCCATTCGCAGTAAAGTTCCTAGAGGAAACCCACCTCATTCAAAGGATATACCAGAAACGGCTGGTGGTTTGTTGGTTCCACCTCAGCTCAGTGGAAGGAAAAACGTTGTTACTGAAGACATAAGCAAGCTATTTGTCCGGAAACACCAAGAACATCCATCTGCTTAGAAGTTTATGAATTGAAATCGACAATAGGCGCGAAACCGCATCACTCCAACCGTGAGTTGCCGTAACTCAAGCCCACGCTTTTCTGCCGCCAAAGACGTTCATTTCCAACAAGCTCAAGCTCGTTTTCTCGTCGGTAATATTTTCGAACTTATATGTGTATTTTATATTATGTTTCATTGACAGATTCGTGTGTTGATGTTCTACTTTTATCTCTTTACATGGTTGTTGTTTTTCTGTTCTTGTAGATTGTTGAGTTCTTTTAATATTTGCAGGTGTTTTTTCCTAATGTATTGGATATTAGTGGGTGTGTATACACTTATATTTGTGTGTCTGATAGTGTAGTACCTGTCATGTGCTAATTGATTTGTAGTGTAGTTTTAATGTGTTTAGTAATTGTTTATGAGAAAATGTTTGAATGATGATTAGTGTTAAATTTGTTACAGCATGATCTAAAGTGTGTATGTGTATTAAAAATTCTGCATGTGTGTGTTAGAAATACTACATAATGTGTGTTAAAAATTCTGCATGTGTATTAAAAATTCTGCATGTGTGTGTTAGAAATACTACATAATGTGTATTAAAAAAATTCTGCATGTGTATAAAAAAATTCTGCATAATGTGTGTTTAAAATACTGCATGTGTATTTATGTGTGGGTTAGAAATTCAGCATAATATTTATTTAGGTGTACAAAAGAAAGAGGACTACTTTTGCTTGTAATTACTTTGTGAATTTTTGTTACATACTGTAAGGGTTACCCTCCATATCGTATTACTAATTTTTTTTTATATATACATTTTTTAGTTTATATAATTAAAATATAACAAACATTTCAATTATTTTAGCTTTTGCTTTCATGCTATTCTTTTTAATTTTATTCCTTCTTTGATTATAATATTTAGAAATATCAAGAAAAAAACATTTTTATATCATTTATTCTAGATGTCATCATTTTACTTTGTTGGTCAATGAAAGTTAAATATCGAGATTATCGATTTACCGATATAAATCTTGATTAGATACGAGACCGACTTTATTTTTCATTTCGATTCCGTTTCTTTATTTTCAGGCCAATGATCTCACAAAAATCATGTTTTGTTGATTTATCAAAATCAATAAATTTCTTGATTAGTATGAGGCCTCATTTTTTCAATTTACTTTTATCGGTCAATGAAAATCTAATAGAAAGGTATTCGATTTATCGATCTAGATCCTTATTTAGATGAGACCGACTTTATTTTCACTTGGAGCCCATTTTCTTTATTTTTATTTGGGCCTATGATATATCAAAATCATAATTTTTGTTGATTTACTTGAATCAATAAATTGTGATGAATATGAGGCCTATTTTCTATTTTGTTGGTCAATGAGAGTTTAATTAAAGATTGTCAATTTTATCGATTTAAAATCTTAATTTAGACTAGACCAACTTTATGTTTCATTTCAATCTCATTTTATTTTATTTTTGTTGGTCAATGAAGATCTAAATCCTTATTTAGATGAGACTGATTTTATTTTCATTTCGAGCCCGTTTCTTTATTTTTGGGCCGATGATATCGCAAAATCACGACTTTTTATCGATTTATTTCAAATCACTAAGTCGTGATATATATGTGGCACCTTCATTATTTTATCGGTCGATGAAAGTCGAATATCATAGATGATCGGTTTCTCGATTAAATCATGATTAAGACGAGACCGACTCTATTTCTACTTCATTCTGTATTTTCTTTTATCTTCATTTTCATTTTTGACCGATGAGGTCTTTCTATTCACAAACGTTGTTAGCGAAGCGACAAACCTTCATTATTTCAAATCTGTAGTGAGTGATCATCGAGATCTCTTTCTATACTTTGAGATCGTGATAGGTTACCTTCGACTAATCAACGAGAGTTTGTGACTCAAGACGAGGTCTCCGCCTTTTTTTTTTTCTTTTCGTGTGGCACGATTTCATCGGAGAATGATCTTCTATATCATTTCTCTATTGTGTCTTAGCACAAAGATCAACTGTGCATCCTCCTATAGCATGGTCTTTCTCATAGACTGTGCTACGACGGATCAGCACTACATTGGACCCAATTCATCAATCCGATAAATCAATCAACAATCACTAAATTTACTTTCTGTCAATATTATCTTGATTTTATTATTATTCTTGTTCATATTATCTGGATTATATCTTTGTCCATATTCACATTGTACATATCATATTCATGTTTGATTCTTGACCCTCCTTCCAAAGGAAAGATCCTACTTTGACTCCTAAGTCCATAAACTACTTCCGTTTCATCCTTGGCCTCATAAGAGCCGTTTCCCTCATAGTTTAGTAATAAGATGGAGTTATCATGAACTCCATGTGATTCTCACTATCATGAGAACTCACTTTACCTTTTACTCAGACTTATAGAGTTATCATGAACTCTGTGTGGTTCTCACTATCATGAGAATTCACTTCCTCCCTTCATAACGTAGACTTAGAGAGTTATCGTGGACTCTACGTGAGCTTATGCTCATTCCCTTTGGAACGTTGGCCATAGTCAATGTTTCCTTTTCTTTCACCCTTAGTTAGGTGAACTACGGTTGCTCTGATTCTTTAGTCAGATACGTAGGCACAAGATGCGACGTCTTGCCGATCAAACTTAGTGTACATATCCTTAGGTCTTTACCTTAGTTTTAGTACAGATTTCCTTAGCAAGCAAACATAACATAACACAAACATTAACAACATGTTCCTGTAGAGTACTACAGATACTTAGGGTGCTAATACCTTCCCTTTGTATAACCAACCCCCGAACCTTAGATCTCCCCCCTTTAGGTGTTTTAACGATCTTGAACCTTTCCTTTGGATAAATCAAAGTCGGTTGTAAAAAGAAAATGATGCAAGTTAATTAATAGCTTGTTATCCTATTTTCACCGCAACACTGCCAATAGAACTTTTAAGGTTGAGTTAAAGGTTATTGAGCATCGTTCTTTAGCTACCGCGGCAAGTAGAGATGAGTGGTTATGGCATTACCGTCTTGGTCACCTTAATTTTAGGGATCTCAAAATGTTGCAACAAAGTGAAATGGTAACGGGGCTGCCACATATTAGTGTTCCGACAGAATTGTGTGAGGAATGTGTGATGAGTAAGCAACACAAGAATGTGTTTAGCAAGGATGCGGGTCGAAGAACCAAAGGCTTACTTGAGGTGGTGTATTCCGATGTTTGTGGACCGATGCAAGTATAGACTTATGGCGGCAATCGATATTTTGTTACGTTTATTGACGACTTTAGTAGGAAGCTTTGGACATATCTTATCAAGAGGAAGGATGAGGTATTTGGAGTATTCAAGAGTTTCAAATCCATGGTGGAGCGTCAAAGCGGTCGGAAGCTCAAAATTCTCAAAACGGATGGTGGAGGTGAATATACCTCTAGTGAGTTTGGGAAGTTGTGTGATCTTGAGGGTATTGTGCGTGAGATGGTGCCTCCATATACGCCTCAACAAAACGGAGTTGCCGAGAGGAAAAATCGTACAATAATGAACATGGTGCGTAGTATGCTTTGTGGGAAGAAGTTGCCTAAGGAATTGTGGGGTGAGGTCGTGTCTACAGCCACCTACTTGTTGAATAGGTGTCCTACTAAGAACCTGGAGAAGATTACACCAGAAGAGGTTTGGAGTGGTTTCAAACCGAGTGTGAATCATTTGCACGTTTTTGGATCGATTGCATATCGTCATGTACCGAATCAACTTAGAAAGAAGTTGGATGATAAAGGTGAGAAATTGATATTTGTTGGATATCACTCTACTGGAGGTTACAAGCTATTTGATGAGAGGAATCGGAAAATCGTGATAACCCAGGATGTGCAGTTTGATGAAATAAAAACTGCTGAAACAGTAGGTGTAATCGATTACCCGATTGTTGCTAATCGGTTACACCCTGCTGAACAGCAGCAGTTTGTTGATTTGTTTGATCCGGAGAATTCCGATGCCGCTGTACCTGCACCTACTGAAGTGGAAAATGATGTTGTGAATAATGGTAGACCAGTGAGGCAAAGAGCCTTGCCTCATAGACTCCGAGATTGTGAGAGGTTCCAAGATAATGAAGTGAATAATGATGGTGATTTTGTTCATTTCGCACTTATGGCCGAATCTGAACCGGTAAATGAGGAGGAAGCCTTAAGTTATCCTAAATGGATATGTGCAATGAAAGAGGAGCTGGAATCTATTGAAAAAAATGGTACTTGGGAGCTGGTCGATTTACCACATGGAAAGAAACCGATTGGTGTGCGATGGGTCTATAAAGTCAAAGCAAATCCTAAAGGTGAAGTAATCAAGTACAAAGCTCGATTAGTTGCCAAAGGGTTCTTGCAACGTGAGGGGATAGACTACGAGGAGGTATTTGCACCGGTGGCTAGATTGGAGACTATTCGTTTGGTTGTTGGAATTGCGCATAGCAATAATTGGGTGATTTACCAAATGGATGTGAAATCTGAGTTTTTGAATGGTCCTCTTGATGAGGAGGTTTATGTGGGGCAGCCACCCGGTTTCGTGATTAAAAATCAAGAGAAGAAGTACTACAAGCTACACAAGGCGTTGTATGGTTTGAAACAAGCTCTGAGAGCTTGGAACAAACGTATAGACGACTTTCTTATTGACATCGGTTTCAAACGGTGTGTATCCGATCATGGTGTTTATGTGAGATCGGATACTATTGATGGTGTTATTATACTTTGCTTGTATGTTGATGATCTCTTCATTATGGGCAGCAATAACAAGAGTATTTCAAGGTTCAAAGTGGAGCTCATGAGTGAGTTTGAGATGACGAACCTTGGTGTCATGAGATACTTTCTTGGCATAGAGTTTCACAAGTCAAAAGTGGGGCTGCTTATGCATCAAAGAAGGTATGCTCTAGATATCTTGAAAAGGTGTGAAATGGAACATTGTAATGCTTCTAATACACCTTGTGAGGCTAGAGTTCAGCTGTCCAAAAGTGATGATGAGGATGATGTGGATCCAACACTTTACCGGAGTTTGATTGGATCGTTACGGTATTTGTGCAATACTCGACCGGATTTGGCTTTTAGTGTCGGTATTGCGAGTAGATTCATGGAGAGACCTAAGGTGTCTCACTTGGCGGTGGTCAAGAGAATCCTTAGATATGTGAAAGGTACTCTTGGTTGTGGTATTTTGTTTCCCACATCGGATATGGGTCGCAAATGTACTTTACTTGGCTACACCGATTCTAATTGGTGCGGAGATAAAGATGATCGAAAATCCACGGTGGGCAACATCTTTATGTTCGGTAGTACACCAATCTCATGGTGTTCGAAGAAGGAACCGGTTGTAGCACTCTCTTCTTGTGAGGCCGAGTACATTGCGGCGTCATGAGTGCTTGCCAAGCTATGTGGTTAGTGAATCTTATGAAGGAATTGGGATGTGGTGATGATGATGCCACCACACTGTTTGTGGATAATGTTTCCGCGATAAATCTTGCGAAGAATCCGATTGCACACGGAAGGAGCAAGCATATTGAGATGCAGTTTCATTACTTAAGAGAATTGGTCGGTGATGGAAAGCTTAGATTGAGCTATTGCCGAAGCGAGGACCAAGTTGCGGATTTGTTGACCAAGGGTGTGACAAATGAGGTGTTCAAGAGACTGTTGAAGAGCTTGAGCATGATGAACTTGGAGCAACTAAAGTGAGGTGGTGTGTTGTGAGCTGTTTTAAAAATCTATTTTTTTGAAAATTCAGCAAGCGTAATCGATTACCCGATTGTTGCTAATCGGTTACTGCTGTTGTTTTTCCAAAATTAACAGAATTTAACAGCATGGCACTTTAGTTGGTTTTGTTATTAGTTGTACTATTCTCTCATGTGTATATATACATTGTTGTAATCCCAATTCAAAGTTAATGCCATTTTTTTGATTCATCAATATTACTCTCTACCCTAATTCTCTCTCTCAATTCATCTTCTTCCCCAAGTTTCTTTTCACCATTGTTACTACCTTCAAAATTCTGGTTTTATGTTTTATGATTGTTCTAACATTTTCATCAAGAGTTCTCATTACGCATTTAGGTTAATTGAATAATTTTGCAAATTGAAATTAAAGTTATTCAGTTTTGGGATTTGGAATCAGCATTTGCAAAACCAGCTTCTGATGTTGTTTGTATAACTTTGAAAAGTTATGCTGGCAACAAACTTTCTTATTGGTTGAAATGTTTTTAAATCTCAACAATTAGATAGAATGTTGAGAGGAGTATGTTAGAGATTGTGTTGAAATGTTTGAATCTCAATAATTAGATAGTATGTTGATGTTTGAATCTCAATGCAATATCAGCATCATGGCCTAGAGTTTGTATCTAATTTTTCATTCTTCTTGTACCCTTTTGTTATTTTGTTTTAAGTATGTTTGCTCTTTGGATTTGAGTTCATTCACATGTGTGATGTAGTTGTCATTTAGGCTTAATATTCTGTGTGCAAGAATTTTATGAAACTATGTTGTATTTTGGCTTCAATAATTAAGCATGGGGAACTCATAGTCAAAAAGTTCAAAAGACCATTGTTGGTTACTAAAATTAGTGTCAGCTGATGATGAATTTGCTGCCACTTCTTTATCATTTTTAGTGCATCTGATCATATGAAAATAAGTATGATTATTTTGTTAGTGTGCTAGCTAGCTATGCAGCTTCATAAGTGTGTCATATATGTTAATTTTTATTGATACATCTTCCTCTCACTATGGCAAAGTAGACAATTAATAGCACTTTTTTCTATTTTAATAGCGCTTTTAAGCGCTATTAAAGCCCCCGCTATTATAGGTGCATACATACAATAGCGCTTTTAAGCGCTATTAAAAGCACCTCCTTTAATAGCGCTTTCTTTAAAAGCGCTATCGTATCCTAGTAATTTAATGATGAACCTGTAATAGCCCTTTATAAAAAAACGCTATTAATACCCCTTTTAAAAAATAAAAAATAAGCATAAGCAACACATTCATTCACTCAAAATGTCATCTCAACAAACCAGATAAGAAAAGATATTGTATTCATTTTTCAATAGCAAATATCAATTTAATTGCACATATACCATAATCAACTTATTTGTATTTATCCAAAAATTAATAACAAATTTGATAAACAATATATTTTTAATCAATTGTACATAAATTACAAGTATTACTGTCATGATTTTCCACTGAATAAACTATGTTTCTTGAGATTTACTTTACGCTCTACATAACTAAACCAAGACTAATGTCATTGACAAAGTGGCATAACCTTTTCAAACCATAACACTCATAACTTTTATTCCTCTTGATCGTGTGTCTTCTATGTTAGAGCTTCAATGACATCACCATCTAGTTTGGCTTTAGGTGTTGCCTATACAGCAAGAAAATAGTTAATGGACCACATACCTACAAAGCAAACAAACACTTGGAATATCAAAGGATAACCATGGAGTCTTAACCTATATATAAACTATTCACCAAAGATTAAAACAAGATTAAAAAAAACAATGATTAAGATAAGTTAACACTTGAAAGTTTTCACATAGAGTCGGAAAAATATTGTAGAATAAAAACGATATGCATATCATAAAACTCAAACACAACAAAATTAAAAAAAAAACAATCAAGGCATGTAAATGGATAACTTGGTTTAAGCTACAAAATCAAGCTACAAGGCTGTCTTCAAGGTTAGAATGGTTTAAGAGCAATGTTAAGTTGTGGCTGCCATCCATTATTTTGTATTTTAAAAAACTTTCTCACGGAAGTGTAATATCCTCCCATATTAATTCATGAATTTCATCAAGTGTTATCAATGAAAAATATCTTTACAGAAGTGAAATTATGATCTCAAAATCATTTATATTCTTGTAGCACATAACACACTTCTCACCTAAATAATAGAATAACTAATCAATGGTTTAATCATCATTCTAGTAGGAACAACTGATAATGTAATTTTACCAAGTAAACAACCAATCTTAATTAATTAAAGTAATCCTAAGTGATGGAACACTACTATAATTTCACTTATTAAGATTGGTGTGTTTCATGAGCAGACAATTTCACATATATAAGACATAATTATACATATATAAGTAAGACATAATTATACATATATAAGACATAATTAAGCTAGATAAACAGTCTCAAGATTGTAGTAATAATAGATGAATGTATTATTCCATTACTTGCCTACGATATTATTTTTTTCTTGAATATTATTTTCTATAAACACTTAACAAGATAAGTAGGTCCCAACCAAACCCATTTTGAACACAATCCATGAAAGTACATTGTGGAGTTAGTTGGAGATTAGTTGGAGATTTCCGTTGCAGCAAATCAATTCCAAAATAACTTATTAAAAAGAGCAACAAAATATTGAAAAGTGAAGTAAGCTTATGAAATTCAACTAAGCTAATAACTTGACTTCATTATAAAACAATATATATATATATATATATATATCATTATTTACCCTTCTTAAAGTCTTGAGATGAGAAGTCCACACTGCACTTTGTTTCCTGCCATCTCGTTTATCATAACCTCTATCACACCAAAAATCACAATAAAAAATAAATGAAAGAAAAAAAAACCTAATGATGGATAAAAATTAAAATAATGTTAAGCATAAGTATTTGCATTTCAAGTGGAAACACACTAGTTATCCATAAAAAACAAAAATATTTGCAAGACAAGTTAATAAATTAACTTAGAACTTGCAGGGAAGCTAGATTCCTTCTAACAGCACAACATGCCTATCACTTTTGCTGCCATGTCTAGTATGTGCATGTGCTTAAGCATTCGTTCTCACAGTTGGATATGAATAAGAAATGGTGTTGAAGAAGAATGATTGAAATCATTGTTTATTATATTTTCTTCTATATGTAATAAAGACAATCATATACTTAATTTTTTTAGTTTAACAAGCAAACCCGTATGATCAGATTTAGAAACACAAGGCTGCTCAAAGCTAAAGCTGCAACCAAAGCGTACGTATCCGAAAAGCTGAAAATAGTAATCCAAAAATTAAGTTGAGGTAAGTGAATACATTTTCTACCAGTTTTGAACTTCAGAAACATTGTCTAATAGTAGCTCTGTATTAAAGTTGACTTTCAAATTCTAGATCTAAAATACTTTGAATGGCTCATTTTGTTTTTCATGTTTGTTGATCATGTCCAGACCAAACTCCCTGTCATAGCAGTTATAAGCAGTAAAGAATCTCGACTACTAATTTCATAAAGAATTTCAGAAAACATCAGCTCAAATGTGAATCAAAAGACCTATTTTCTGAATCACAAATCAAATATTATTATATATTGTGTGATACATGATACAAAAATGTCACTTTTAAGTAAAAACAAGTAACAGAAACAGAAACACAAGGTAATGCATCATAAATCAGTAGCCTTCCTATGAGACACATATGGCATGTAACCTGATGTTGTCGTTCACCCTAAGACCACATAATCTTTTATTACTTCTAAGCTCAAAACATGAAGTTACACAACAGAATTACAGCTACCAATGTTGCAAATTCTAAACTGTGAATAACATTAAAACAGAATTATAGCTTAAGATAGCAACATATAGTATATATGAAAAGATTTTTGTCATAATTGAAGACAGAGAAGATCAAATTCCAACCCAGGAGGAGAAGGTTTTAAAAATTAATCTGCTACTGCGAAAGCGGTGGCGATAAAACGTTATCCGAAGGGGTTGATATTGATACCATTATTAACCGTTTTTAAGATAAATAATAAATTGTGATTAATTCATACCACGACGACACAATCATAGTTACAACACATGTGCCGACTAAAATCGTGAAAGTTTTTACGCGACTGCGACTGTCATTTAAAACATCGGTAGCTCATCCTCTGCAGCAGCAGTGGAAGCTTCCTACAGTTATTTTCATGTATAAACATTAAAAGTCAATACTAATATGAACATTCGTAAAATTACTCTTGAAATTCAATGGATAATTTGGCCCTCCCTCCAACAGAATGGGATGTTTTCAAGTAAATGAGGTTACACCTCTTAAACCAATAACATAGGTGTTGTAATGCATATGAATGTAAAGTAATCAAATACAAGCATGAGTGAGCACAATCATGAAGGACAAAAAGCTTGATGACCTTTTGAATCATACAGAACAACATAACATTCAAGAGAAATTTTATTTTAGTGAGACAGTGTACCTGATAAGCTTCCAAGGACTTATCAAAACCCATTTTCCTGTCATCCCCACTCTTAAACTCAGTCATATAACCATGATAGACACCATTCCTTCAATGCAATGAAAGGTAAATTACAAAATCAAAATTCAAAGTTCAATGCAAAAAACAAAACAAAATAGAGAGAATCAAAATCAAAATTGTTTACATTTTGTAGTAAAAGATATAAGATTCACCAGATGAATGGGGACTGAGATTCTCATCAATCACAACCATAACATCAATTCTGACTGGCATCAGACAAATCAAATTTAACCTTTTCCCTACATTCCTTAATCTGATTCACTTTCACCTAGTTCTGTTTCATTTCCTCCCTTTGTTCAATTGAGGAAAGAATCATCCATGAGACCATATGTCCTCTAACAAAATTCTTGTAAGCAACTAACAAGGTATCACTCTTCTACAATCAATTTAACATCTAACCATAAACTCTTAAGATTGTGGTTACGAATCTCGCAGAGAAGGTCAAGGGCTTCATAGATAAGGTTTAGAAAAGTAATTGTGCAATTAAACTCCTAACCCTAGATTTGAAGGAAAAAACAATGAAGAGCGGTTCATTGACGGTGAAGGTGAGGGTGAGAATTTACGAGTTCGATAAAAGTGAAGTTGAGGGGAGAGCTCAGAGTTCTACGAAAGAAAGAAATTATGCGTCACTTTTTTTATTATGTTACTTTAAAAGAAAAAATAAATGTTACTTTAAAAATTATAAATATTGTCATCATGGCTCGAATGTAACGCCCCAGTCTTAGTATTTTTATTTAAGTGAGTCGTTTTTGATTATTTTATTATTATATTATTTTATTTTCGACTTTTATTTAGAAAAATGTTATTTTTCAATGTTGTGATGTTTCATCGCGTTTTGAGAGCGTTTGCGAGATATTTGAGTGTAGGGGTATTTTGGGTGGCTAGATATTTGGATTTTTGTATAAAAATAGAAAAGTAGTAAGATAGAGGGAAAAGAAAGAAAAACAGAAAAATAGAGAGAAAGAGAAGAAGAAAAAGAGGAAAGCTAGGAATCAAAGAAAACAACTTCTAGGAATCGGTTTAATCGGGTAAGGGTGTGAAACATTGTTATTATAACTTTGTGTATGATTATGTATGAGTTTTGTATGAATGTTTTGGGTGGTTTTTATATGTTTCCGTTTATGCCGTATTGGACGAAATCGATTGAAACCGATGTTTCTACGGTCGGAAAGTCGTATAAATACATGTGTTGGTTGGTTATATGTATGTGAGCTGCTGTTTGAAGTTTCATTAAGTTTGGTTATGTTTCGGTTAGTTTTCGGTATGGTTCCGTTGTTGTTTCCGTTTAGGTCGAATTATAGGAAATTGATAGAAAACGATGTTTTCACGGTTAGAATTCGAAATAAATTACGTAGTTGTATCGAGGAAGGTTAAGTCGTCGTATGTCGTGCTTTTTATTCGATTTGGTGAAGTTTAAAAATTCTGGTTTTTGAAAGGTTGAAATTTAATCGAAAAATCGAACGTCGTAGAAATTTCGTTTATGTGTTCTAAATTGTTCTTATGTATTTGGTGGTTGCGCGTATATGTTTGTTTCGGTGAAAATGTTCGATTTAGTCGAGTTTTCGGGGATTCGGGAAAAGGACAGCAAAGTTGTAATTTGAAAAATCTGGTTTTTTGTGAAAAACAGGGTTAGGGATCGATACATAATCCCAGGGATCGATCCCTACTGTGAAAATTGGGAAAAATGGAATTTTTACTACAGCAGGGATCGATACATGCGAGTTAGGGATCGATACATGAGGTCTTTATGTATCGATACATAAAGCCTATGTATCGATACCTACTGTGCTGAAGCAGAAATTCTGGTTTGTCGGGGAAACTTCGGAAATTCATATCTCTTGAACCGTAAGTCGGTTTTGACCCCCGTTCGAAGCGTTGGGAAGCTAATGAGATGTTCTTTCTAGGAAAAATGGTTTTGAGGTCTGAACATGGTCCAATTGGTACAGTATTTTCGAATCGTATCGTAGTGTCGATTCTCCGGTTTATGTTTTTGCGTTATTTTGAAATATCCATATCTTTTTACTCGGTTATCCGATTGAGGTGTTCTTTATATGGATGTGAAGCTAAAAATATGTGCTATTATGTGGTGATGAGAAATATTATTTTTAGCCGACTTTTGGCCGACTTTTCCGATTAAATGTAAAGTGCGGTTTGTTGTCGTTTGGCTTGATTGAAGTGAATGTGTATGGATTGTATGGGATATGTATGAGATAAATGCATGACTATATTGTGAATATGTATGCATTTCAAGAGTGTCATGAGTCATGTTGTATGTGAAACATCATGATGTGCATTCTTGCATTGAGGGGTTCTAAGATGAATCCGTTGTAACGTCGTGAGCCTATGTGAAAGGTGTGAGCGATGATTACAAACGATTGTGAGCCTATGTGATAGGTGTGAGCAGTCGGGTTGTGAGCCTATGTGATAGGTGTGAGCAATCCATAAACCTTGTGAGCCTATGTGATAGGTGTGAGCAAGGGGGTGAACGTCGTGAGCCTATGTGATAGGTGTGAGCGAATGGTTCCAACAAGTTCTTCAATTGAACTTGAGATAATGAGTCGGTACCGCATTGCATCTGCATAGAGTCGTGAGTCGGTCTCTATGAGTTGCATTTGTCATCATTGTATTTGTGCTTTGATGAATGAACATATATATGTATATGTGAAGTGGAATGAATAGAATTGTACAGGTGTGCATTGTTGGATAAGCATAATATGTATGTTTATGTGAAATGATGATAATTGTATCTTTGTAATGATACATTGGTGAATAAACCTGTATGGTGTTTATGTTGGATAAATGGTAATGAATCGATATGTATTGGTGATACATGTATTTGAGCATGAATGGATATGCCTAGGTGATAGATGCGTTAATTACGGATTGTTATGCCGTGTATTTGATTTATGGTATATGCTTGGTGTTATATGTATATATACATGCATAGTGATGAGTTGGGGTGAGAATGTGATATATGTGTATTATATGTTGAGATATATAATTATATGCAAAGTTATTATGATAATATTTCTCACCCTTCTGCTCGTTTTATAATGCCCTACGAGGCATTGCAGATTAGGTGCTGGTGGTCTGTGGTGAAGCGTGTCTTCATTTCTTTTTGGTCGTCTGGCTCTGATATGTAGCGTCGGGTAGCTAGGATGCTTTTGTTTTTCCTTTTTGGTGATGCATTTGCTTATGTATCTGGCTGATGATTTTGTGTATATAACATGACCGATGTTGATGAACCGTACTGTTTGGTATATGAATATATATATATATATATGATTTATATATATGGTTGATGTTTATCAGTGTTTAGATGTTCCGCTTTTATTCTAAACATTTGAGATGTGGGCGAAAGGACTCAGATCCTTAATTGATTAGTTACCCCACTGTTGCATATCTTGTGAGCAGGTGTTGTATGTGTTTAATTTCATGCATAATGTGACATTCTCCTTTATGCCGTAGTTGTAATTATACTCTGATAAAATTTTCAATAAGTGCCTAAATGATTTAATTGATTATTTGGGGGTATAGAAAGGGGTGTTACATCGAACACACAACCTTCACATTAGGCGAATTTTTAAAATTTTTATTGAAAACCTTATAATAGCGCTTATCCAATAAGTGCTATCATTGGAATAACCTTTGTTTGCATTTCACGTAAAAGTGCTATTAATTTTTTATTTTATTTTTCTTAGTAATAACCTATAATAGCACCTGATAAAAAAGCGCTATTATATATCTTTACTTGATAGTTTTAATAGCACTTTATAAAAAAGTGCTATTAAATTATTGCTATTAAAAATTAAATTTGTAGTAGTGTCTACTTTGGGATACAACAATTCTGCATCATTTCTATTTTGCCATTCAATTTGCTTTTAAGTCCTTCTTTACATACTCTGATGTATAATCCATAGTTCAATTGTGGTAAAATATGAAAGTGATAATAGGTATATAACTAGAAGCCATAAACTGTTTTTGTGCTTACTGATGTCATTTATACTTTTTGTTTTGTCTGTGTTTGTGTTTTAGTTTGCATTTTTGACAAATTCTAGGACATTGGAAAGGATATCTAATCAACCATCGAATTATGTCTCGTGAACAATTCTTGAATTTTGATATTTTAGTATTCAAATTGTTACATTATTAATTATACTTTATAAATTTTCCATTTCAACAATTGTTTTGTACATACATCTACATCTATTGTTTGTGTATTGGATTTTGCCATTTATGTACCCTAATTATGGATAATAATGTAAAATATTGATTAATGCTTAAGTGTAGGACTGCTTGAATTTCAATGGCCTTATTTTTCATTTATAAATGGTTTGATACTCCAACTTGCATTAGTTTACTAATTTATATTTCTTGGCAGAAAACTTCAAATGTAATTATTATACATTTTTTATGTAGATAATCCAACATGATGCTGATTTGCATATATTGTTAGTCATTTATACCTATGGGTCTTTTCAGGTTAAAGTTGTCTTTGTAAAGTTTTAAAGCTCTCTCACCAAATTGATCTATTAAAGTAGAAGATGTAGAGTTGAGTGGAAATAAAAATGAATTAAACTTTTCTCAGCTGCAAAATATTTAAGCTGAAAAGGCAAACTAGGATACGAAATAGTTGGTTTAGAAGAGGAGGTGGATCATGTTTATGAGAGACTACATGTGTAATTCTGAAATGTGTTTGAAATATGAAAATTTTCATTGTTATTTCTCATTTTCCCTTAGATTATTGCCCTATTATTTATAAATTTGGAATGTGTAGATTTTTCTCTTTACTTAAATTTATATTTACGTTTTTGTTAGTGTTTTTTTTTTTTACAAAAAATAAGCTTGAATGGTTAGGCAGATACGCATCCCCCATTTCTTCTTTTTTTAATTTTTTAAAATTATTTTATTCAGCTTTCTTACTTCATTCATGTTTTTAAAAAAAAATTACACTAATTAAAACATGAAAAATTATTAAATGTTTAACAAAACAAAATTCTCTCTTTATATGCTTGTCGCAATCAGTACCGCTACATGAGTAAATAATAATAAACACACTCTAAAATTATTTAGGTTTTTAAAGTCAATTACAACTTTGAGAACATGCTTAAATTCTAAACCTGAGGTCAATCTAATTCATTAAAAGATGAACACAATTTCTTTAACTACCCTGTTTAAATATAAGCATTCAATTGACAAAAATTTGTTTTTAAAAATAAACATTCAATTTATAAAACAATATTGATATTTGATGTTGTAAATTAGTAAGTTAATATTAAATAACAAAAAAAAAACTACACACGAGACCCACTATAATAAAATAATAGAAAAACAAAACATTATAATATATTAAATAAATATTTGAATTTCATAGAACAATAGTGATCAATTGAAGGGGGTGGATTTATAGTTTGTTGCTAAGGGAATTTTAGTAATAAAATAGTACTCTGTGTTTTTATTATTTTTAATTTTAAAATACTCTATTAAATTATAAATTATTTTATAATATTTGTTTTTGTTGAGATAAAATAGGTATAATTATGAGATATGATATAATATGTATAATTACTATGATTGATACATAAGAATATTATTTTATTAGTGAACACTATGTCTTCTTTATCTTCATAAGTGGAAAGTGAGCATGGAATTCTTGTGATATATTAACATTGTATTCATTTTCTTTGTAGATATTATATTAGAAATTTTAATTTAAGCAATTTACAATAATGTTTGTTGAGATAATTAGTATTAATATTTTTTTAATTCATACATTATCATTCATTAAGATCCGGATTTTTATTTTGTATCAATAACACAAATTTACAATATCTATTATTTGTAATGATATTCTAGTAAATAATTTAATATATAAATAAACTTTCTCGTGTCCGCACGAGCCATTTACTAGTGAGAAAAGCGTAAAACTTAATCTGAATTCACTTTTAATAATAATAGCCTATAAATAATATAAAAATGAATAAGTTAGTGAAATATAAAAAATAATGAAAACAGGTTTGACCTTGTCAAACGTTAACTTTAAAATATTCCAACAATAAATAATAAAGTTACTATAAGAAGAAAGAAAAAACTAAAACTCGTTAACATGAGATAATCGATCTCACTAAGCATCCTACCAACTACTATCATTCTATAATATGTAAAACCTGGAATGGAAGGTACTACAAACCAAAGTTTATAAATTTATGTATGCTGTACAGATTCAAAGAATTCTAAAATTAAAAATGGGAAAAATAACTATGTCCTTATTTGTATTATATATATAGTAATTTAATAATATTCTAATATTTTCATTAAATAAAATTGAAAAATTGAATAAATATTTATAGAAACCGTTTCAAATTCATATTTTAACATTTTTGCACTGTTCTTATCAACAATTTTATTGAGCATAAATAGAGGAGCATTTCAATTATTTTCATTGCCATTGTGTTCTTACGTATTCCATCCTCTTCCGTATTGTCTTGTTCTTCATTGCAAGAATCTTCTCTGTCCTTTATTCGTGATGGACTTGGAAGCCTTTAAAAACGGATGTTGTGATGATGTCGATTTTAGTTTTGCCTTCAATGATTCTAATTTCTCTAACAGGATCATTCAACTAGAAATTATAAAAGATTTTAATGAAGTTTTTCCTATTGTCGAGAGTGGCTCCACAAGTGCCGATCAGAGTAGCATTCGCAAAAGGAGAAGGGAGAACATTCAAAAATACAATGGTATAACTAATTTATTTTTTCCAAAACTCTTAACTTCATTATGTTTTTTGTTTTTCCTGTTTTTAAATCCAAGAGGTAAAGTTTATTTTAAACTTGATTGGTGTTCATTTAGTCACCCCACGTGTTTAGGAAATTATTTTTGATGTCGTGTTGTTTAAATCTTTTTTATTCATTTAATCTTCTCTAGAAATCATCGGGAACACAAAGAGGATGATCTGGAATTTAAAACTTAGACTAAATTAATTACATTAGGATTTTCACAAATCGAAAAGGAAAAACTTTCTATGTTAAATCTAGTGAAATCTTTCGAAGATATATTTTTCAAAATGTGCTGAGTTTGTGGATCTGTTCATTGATTTTAAAATTTTGAAAACTGTGAAGTCATGAGCAATACCTAAGGTTTTTTTATACTTCTTTTTTATCACGTGTTTTGTCTAAATATATTTGAATAGTGGATCCTTGTAATTCTAGTTACATATAATTTGATTTGCATCATTCTGATAGGAGATAATACATGGACGAAATATGATTTTGTGCACAGCTTATATGTTTTTCTACATTTTTTTTTCATCTTACTAACACATGTTCTCTCTTGTTTTTGGTAGCTGATTTATTATCGGACCAATCCGACATAATGGCGGATGCAGAGGCGGATGTAATGGTTGAAGTGTCCACGTCGGGTACTTGGATAACTTAACAAATTTCTTATATTTCTCAGTTTTATGTTTTTTATTTTAACAAGTACCACGATTCAAGTCATCGAGGCAACATCTTGCCGCTGGTTTGACAATGTTTAGCAGAATATTAAATTTTTTGACACTGATTGTGATATTTGATAATCGTTTTGATAATCCGTAAAATTATACAATCTTAAGATGAAAAACACTTTTCTTTTGCTTGCAAGCTAAATATTTCTTCCTATAAATGTTGAGTTTTCATTTATGCTCAATGGTTTGAGTTGGGTTATTATTAATATAGGTGATGAGGTTGCCAATGGTGATGACACTGCAAATCTTCACATGGACTACTCTGCAGTCGTTAAAGTAAAGACATTGTATGTCAACTCCGCCATCTTAGCTGCGAAGAGTTCGTTCTTCTACAAGGTAGACATTTCTTCTTTATTTGTCTGGTTTCAATATATTTGGTAAATAATTTTTTCTTAGTTATGTGTATTATTTTGCAGCTCTTTTCTAATGGGATGAGGGAGTCCAAGCAGACACACATCACCGTAAGAATCACGACATCTGGTATAAATATATTTTAAAAAAATATTAGATTATTTTCTTAATCAGATTTGTTTTCTCAAATGGTTTGCTTACTAATGCTGATTTAATTTTCATGTTTCAGAGGAAGCTCCATTCATGGAGCTTTTGAAATTTATGTACAATAGTTCTCTGAGCGTGACCTCACCGCCTAGCTTGTTGGATGTCTTGATGGCGGCGGACAAGTTCGGTGTGGCGTCCTGCATGAGATACTGCACCCGGGTATTGTTGAACATACCCATGACACCAGAGTCTTCATTGCTCTACCTAGGCCTTCCTTATAATGTTTTGATGGATGATGTTGTTCGGCCATTGCTTTTGGCAACAAGACAGTATCTCGTTGCTCGTTACAAGGACATCACAAAGTATGTTTCTTTATTCATCTTGGTTTAAATAATTTATATGATATATGTAACAAATGGTTTTTAGGACATGATTGATATATTTAAAATCTTCTATTGAATCATTGCTGGTTTTTTTAATTCTAATAAGTTTTATTATTGAGCAGACATCAGGAGGAGCTGATGGGATTTCCACTTGTTGTGGTCTTAATATTATTATCCAGTGATGAGCTGCACGTCGCATCTGAGGATGTAGTGTTCGACTTCATGCTGAAGTGGGCTCGAACCCAGTACCCAAGACTGGAAGAGAGGAGACAAATCCTCAGACAAAGACTTATCCATTTCATCCGCTTCCCATATATGACCAGCCGCAAGCTGAAGCTACTCCAAAATTGCAATGACTTCGACCATGAATTCGCTTCTAAGCTAGTATTTGAAGTCTTACATTTCAAGGCCGAGACATCACACCGACAACAGATACTTGCTGCAGAATCGGCCTCCACAAGTCGCATCTTCATTGAGCGGTCATACAAGTACCGCCCTATTAAAGTTGTGGAATTTGAACTTCCACATAAACAGTGCGTGGTCTACTTAGACCTGAAACGGGATGAGTGTGCTAAATTGTTCCCCTCTAGTCGTGTCTGTTCACAAGCCTTCTATTTAGACGGTCATGGGTTTTTCTTGTCAGCACACTGCAGTATGGGCCAACAGAGCTTTTGCCATTACTTCGGCTTGTTCTTGGGCATGCAAGCGAAGAGCTCAGCCAACTTCAGTGTCGACTTTGAATTTGCTGTTCGGTTGAGGCCAACCTTAGAATACATCACCAAATATAAAGGAAACTTTATATTAAGAGCAGTTGATTACAAGAACTTTTTTTGTACACCATGGACATCGTTCATGGCAGAGGACAGCCTTTACTTCATTAACGACGTTATCCATCTTAGAGTAGAGGTAACAATAAAAAACCACCTGGATTTACAATAGTTTTTTAGTTTAGTAGCTATGTAATTATTTAGTTGTAAGATTTTGGCAAATAATTCTTGGTAGCCATTGATGCATATTTCATATTGGAAAATGTCCTGCAATCCAGCTATGGCTTGGCAAAACTCGTCCTTGAATGATGCATATTGGGATGAATGAATTCAATTTTATAACTTATTTGGTAGAATTTGAATTTGAAATGAAATTAATTTTTTTCTTGATATTTTTGTTCGATAAAGTGAGTTTTATTCAGAATTTAGTGTGATTCTTAAGTATATTGTAAAATTTAATGCACTCATAATACCATATAAAAATGAGAAATGCAATATAAATGATGAGGATACAAGATGGTTAAGAATTAAAGAAACATGATATAGATTCTTCAATGATATGCGTAAAAAAATCTTTTCTTGTATGCATTCACAAAAACCTTCTGGTAAAGGTCTTCCATTCTCTTGGTCCCAATATTAGATTTAAGACCACGAGGGTTTGATTCATGGACGCCATAGTGTCCGAACTATCTATTTTCTCTTCCAATTTTTCTTGATAGCCTTGATCTCCAAGATGTTTCATCACTTGCAATTTCCATTTCTTACTTTTGTTTGGCATCTTCTGTTGCTTTTCCAATAGAAGGATCTTGTTTAAGGCCTCTTTTGTTTCTTTCTTTTGCTCTTCAACAAGCTTGAAGACATTCTCATCATACTTACACTGCTATCTTCTATTCCTTTAAAGCCAACAAGAGTGATTCATTCCTCTAGTCTTCTCATTATACTTACACTGCTATTTCTATTTTAAGATGCTTATTGAAAATATTTGAAATTATTCTCAGCCTTCCTTTGTTGTGATGGTACTCCACCATAAAAAATAATCTGAACTGACCTGGAAGTCCATCAATTTACAATCGCTTTTTCAATGATGTTTAGTTTCCAAGGATTTTTCAAATTCAGATGCATTCATGAAACCATTCCTTTAATTGTTGAAGTCCATTACAGCCCGAGCATCGCCATCCATCATAAGTACATGTGCATCCAATGGTCCGTACTTGACAAATTCCTTTGGCGTATACATGGCCAAACATAATTTTCAGCTTGAACAAAATTTGATAATTTTTAATAACAAAGTCGGTGTTGCAAGAAGTCTTTATATTTGAATTTCTGCTTCTTTTTCCAGAACAATATGGCCACTTTAGAGTGCCACTGAAATTACGAACATTCTATTTCCCAACTTTTAACTGTTCGTATGGCTTCTTAGAGTAGTCTTCAATCTTATTTGTAAATAGTGATAAGATTCCTTCACAAGGAAAAATGGCCAATCAGTGAGAAATGTGAAAAGGTGAAAAATGGAATGGAGGCATAACTGTCAAGTGATGACCTGCGGGTTTCATCTGAAGATGTAGTGAACCACTTTGTAATGAAATGGGCAAAACACAATATCCAAAACTTGAGGAGAGGAGGGAAGTCCTCGGAATGTAGCTTGCCCGGTTCATACGTTTCTCGTACATCTCTTGTCGTAAGCTGGAGATCGACCAGACTTGCAATGACTTTGATCGCGAAGTTGCTTTGCAGTTGGTATCTTACGCTTTATATTTCAAGGCCGAGGCACCACACCACCGAAAACAAATACTAGCAGCGGAGTCATCTTCAACTAGTCGTGTCTTTGTTGAGCGGTCATACAAGTTCCGCCTTGTTAAGGTCCTGGAATTTGAACTTCCATGTCAACAGTGTGTGGTTTACTTAAACCTGAAATGAGAGGAGTGCACCAACTTGTTCCCTTCTATCTGGATCAATTCAGTGCCCTTCCGTTTATGTAGCCAGAGGTTCTTCTTGAAGGAACACTTCCGCATGGATCAGGAGAGCTCCTACCATTGTTTCGACTTGTTCTTGTGCATGCAGGAGAGATCTTCCAGCTACAAAGTCGACTACGAATTTGCTGCTCGGTCACAACCAACAGAGGAAAACAGCAACAGATTTAAAGGCAACTATGTATTCACAGAGATGAGCTCACCATTAAAAATAGACTAAAATAACAATATTAAATTATGTACTTTGTATTTCCCAATCTTCAATCTCATATTCACCGATATCTGACTCTTTTTCGGAGTTGTAATCCATTGAAGCTAGTGATGAGATTCCTTCACAAGGAGAAATAGTCACGCAGTGTAAAATGTGAAAAGGTGAGAAATGGAAAATTCAATTGACAACTAATTAAAATATAGATCATCCCATATTAATATTTATGCAACTAATTAGAAGTCTAGATTTTTCATTATTAAAACACCAAAATATATTAGCAACTAATTAGAAGATATATCATTCTATATTAATATCCATGCAACTAATTAGAAGTCTATATTTTTCATTATTAAAAGATCAAAATATATTACCAACTAATAAGAAGATAGATCTTCCCATATTAATATATTTAATTATTATTTTAAATATCGGGTTTGAATCCCCGGCAACGGCGCCAAAAACTTGATAGGAAAAATAGCAAGTGTACTATTTTGCCTATTGTAGTAATAAAGGGAAAAATCCCAAGTATTGAATCTCAAGGACTGCTTGACGATACAGAGTTTAAAAATACTTTCATTTAAACAAAAAGTCTTGGTGGTTGAAATTTTCTATAACTAAGATTTAAATAAAACGAGTAAATAGTTGAACAATATCAGATATGAGTAAATTGCTAGGGTTTGGTGAATGAATCCTCATGCAACGATTACAATTTATAAATGTAATAACAAAATAAAAAACGTTTGAGTACCGGTTCTTTAGATTATCTAATCTTAAGTCCTTAGTGAAAAGATCTTTGATCCTGTAATCTAATTACTATGTCCGTAGATAATTACATTCATGATCAAATTTGTATATATCAAGAAATTCCGGTTTTGATAAAGTATCCCTAGTCCTAGGCAATATTTATTATCAAATGTTCTTAGTCAGATCAACATATAACCGCTGACCAGCAAAAATTACATGTAAAGGTTCAAAATCCGTTTTTCCGACGGTTTAGGCATTAAGCAAAGAACTAAGAGCAAATCAACGATTACTGAATAAAATAGTTATTGCATTAATAAAATCGAATTCATTACATGAAGATTCAGGGTCACCCCCCTAACAATGGGGGGTTTAGCTACTCATAAAGAAAAAGAAAATAATAGATGAAAATGTTGTCATTACAAATTATCTCCAGGAATCAATCTTCAATCGTCCGAAAACTCTTGAACATGTGAATCCCTTCCGAAAATCTCAGTTTCCAGCCTTCAAATCTTGTATTTTGCTCCCAAAAATCGTCCAACCCTTGCAAATTCGCGTTCTGGGGCTAAATACTCCAGCACTGGGCTTTCAGCCATTTTGGGCCACCATACGCGTATTGGCACACATGATACGCGTAATGGCGAGCGAACAGGCCAAGTAATACGTGTAAGGGCTAGGGAGCAGGCAAAGTGATACGCGTAAGGCCAAACTCATACACGTATGGGCAGAAGGCCTGTTTTTCTTCCAAAAGTCATCCCTCTGCTGAAATGCGTATCATACGCGTAAGCTTTGGGGTCATACGCATAACAGCTAAAGCATTACGCGTATGGGCAGCAGATCTTCAATTTTCCTGCTTTGTCCTTTGGTTTCTCGCTCCGGCTCGGTCGTACACCCAATGCTCGATCCTCTAAGCTTCCAAATGTGCATTCGACCTACTAACATACCACAAGCGTAAAATATCCTCGAGAAACTCATAATTCATGAAACATTAGATAAAATCGAAACACACCTAAATACTACTAAAACAAACTCAAATTCACACAGTTTACCTGACTTATTCACAGTTGAATCGCAAAATACATAGCATAAATGGTGACTGATCAGTTGGTATCTGGTTTGAGTTGGTATCGGGTTTGAAAGTCAACCTTTTCAAAATTAGTATTTGTGGAGTAAACTTAAAGCATGATTTCCTTGTAGCAACTTCTCATTTTCTACACTGTGAGTCAGTTTTTTTCCGTTTAAATTATTGGGGGTTATGGTGGGTAATAGCCTGAGGAAATATATTCTTTGGAAGTATGTTGTCGACTCTTTTAAAAAATGTCTTGCTGCTTAGAGAGGGAGAAATTTGTCGATTGGCAGTAGAGTGGTTTTGATAAATTCGGTGTTGAATGCACTGCCTATTTTTACCCTTTCCTTCTTATAAGGCTCCGGTGGTGATTTTGAAGGAGATGACTAGAATTCAATCGAAATTTTTTGGGGGTGGCTCACTTGAGATAAGGACGTTATGCAACAGATTGAAGATGCCATCATGCCTAATGATGTATGTTTTTCAATATTTAATAAAATATGTTGTTTGGTTGTATGATGTATATTTTTATATAACGTATGTTGTCAGTATATAACGTTGACAATAAGTTTTGTTATAAAGGATGCCCTAATTATCCCACCAAAAGATTCTGGTAGCAAGGGAAAGGCCCCTATTACAGATGAAGATCATAAAAATAGAAATAGCAGTGTATCCAAGATGCAAATTGAACAGGACTCGAAATGAATATATCGACAACTCGAAGGTTACTGTTACGCCGTGGTTGGTCGTTGTTGAGCTGGAAACGAAACTTGTTGGGATCTTATCATTAGAACACAAATATGCAACAGCAGAACAAAGTTGAGCATCTTCTTCCTCAGTCCATTCACTATTTAGCATCGAAGAATTTAAGCTCCTGTGGTATTGTGCCAAGCATTGAAATGGAGTCCTGTTTGTGGCCAATGATGCAGCAATGTCAAACCAATTCCTGATGCCCGTCTCTTGGACAATAATCAAAAGAGACCTATCCTCTTCACCAGTCCATGAGCCATGATCTATCAAAGGGTCTTCACAATTTAACCACCTATGGTTGCAAATGTTAGAAGAATTCGTCAAATATAAGTATGAGAATCCATCAATTCATAGATATATGTTATTCTATGGGCTACATTAGATTCAAACAGACATCTGTGATGACAATCATCACAGACACGTTAAGCACCACCATTATAAAAATCATTTCACGTACAATCCCACCTGCATGATCTATGTTGATCTTGATGTTGATCTTGATCTACTATAAATGCCCTTTTTCATAGGTGGCAGCTTGAGCAACATCACCCTCCTTTAGATTCATATATTAAAAATGTAGATAAAAAGAAATCTAATCTACCATCTAGATTAAGCTCAGGACGCAAAACATGATGTATTTGATGTTCGCATCAACACCCACCACTAAGTCTAGCCTAAAATCTAGATGGCCAATGTTAGCAAGAAAACATTAAATAACTTCCTTCATAGTTTGAATTATGCAAATAACCCAAATATTTTTCCCTTTAAAAGAAATTAAGTGTTTATTGATCATGACAATTTCAAGAAGATACAAAGTGACTTATGCAGCATATAAGGCTGTGCAAATTTTTCACCTACAGACAGTCATCTTGAATTTATTTGTTTGTTTCTCACTATCCTAAATCTGATGCATCAAAATCTTAATTGTGCAAATATGGTTCAAAGCAAGTCATTTAGAAGCACACACTTCCCTCATCCTTTCTTTCCATTTACCTTTAGCAATATGAAAAAAAAAACTTAATGATCGCATCCCCTCTTCGATCTCCAAGGAGAGAAAGAGGGCATCATGACCAAGGCTTAAGATCATTGACCATATATAAAGCACATTGATATAAAAATTTCAAACAAAAGTAGTTTTTTCTTCAGTTTTTCAAGATTTATAGAAGCCAAACTACCTGATGAAACCCTGGTGTCAAGCTGCAAGTAGCTTGAAATGCATTTGGATGGCCTTCAATTCGAGACATAGGTATAATTGTCAACCAGCTGTGCATACAGAAATAACATAGTTAAGTTAATTCTAGCACACAATAAACAAAATTAACAACAAAAAAAGCCATAAAAAAGAACCAAACTGACAGCAACATGCATCTACCATAATGTATAACTCGATGTACTACTAGCGATACACAAATAACATAATTAAGCTAACTCAAGCATGTAATAAACAAAAATAATAGCAAAAATGCCACCAAAATGAATCAAAGTGACAGCAACATGCATCTATGAATACCATGGTGAATAATCCATACTACTAAATCCTAATGTAATAACAAAAAAAATTTAAGTTGTTACCCTGTGAAAGAACCACAAAGATACACAGTTGTTCCTCCATGAGGCCAAATAAACAAGTGAGGAATCAAAAAGGGTTCAGGTGCTCCCATACTTCCATGTCTTCCACCTGCAGCCAATGAACAAAACATTTCCATCTCAAACAACGGAATAAATAAAACAAAGTGCACTTAGACACCAATAGACACCATGAATAATAATATTTATTCAAGTTAAATGATTGCAAATATAAGATTTGTAATCAGATCCAGGATTTTTATCTGTAACGGTCCCCAAATGCCAAGACTCCTGAGACAGAAGACCACATTATTGTACTCCTGATTGAAAATTTTCTTTGTGCTCATCAATTTCTCAAAGTTGGGTTCTTCCTGTCTGTGTAGAAACTAGAAAGTGAACACCTACCCAGCAAGTTTCCTGGCAAGCAAGATACAGGAAAGGCTTCTCAAAGTTTAGTTGCTCTTAGCTGATATCTCATAGTACTGCAGATTCTTCTTCCTATGGAAAGTAACCTGCTTGGCCTTCACTTGCCTGTTCTTCACATCAACCTTGTTTCCACAAAGAACAATTGGGATTTTTTCACAAACCCTGAAAATAAGTTGCAAAAGGAAGTGTCCATAAAGCAATATAAGGAAAATGGTGGTGAATAAATAAACAAAGTGTTATGAAAAAAGGTTTCAAGGACTTCAATTACTAACTGACAAAGATCGGTGCCAGGTAGGAACATTTTTGTAGGTCAGTCGGGCAGTAAAATCAAACATTATAATAGCACACTGCCCATGGATACTACAATACGAGGTAAAAGGTTAAAATCAAAATTTATGAGTAGAAAAGAAAAAGCACAAATGAGACAGTGGATTATCATCGAAGCATGGAAAAGAACACATGCAATACCCACAATAGTGATACATTCAAGGGTGTCATGCCCAAGAAACAGCGACATTTATTGACTTGAAACAAAATCACAATATAGTAATTACATTGTCGGCATAATCAGTGTTATCAAATGGCGGCCATGGCAGCACTATGGCAGATATATGTGGCGGATTATGGGACACAATGGTAAATATCAGCCAGGACAATACCTAACAATGCAGAAAAATACACCTTAGATACTAGTAAGACTGAAAGATAAATAATTAATAGATAAGAGGGTGAGAATGCTCCAAGTGTTTGACTGTAATACATAGAACTGTTAAAACATGAAACAAAAGACCAGAAATAGTTGTATGAAGTATTGACACAGCAATATTTCCCGCCAAAATATTTTCTTCGCAATGTGTTTAAGATTAAAATTAGGAAAACAGGAATCCAATCATATAGATATTAGAAAACAGAACAGAAGGGGAAATATAGAGAAAAAAGTTATATTGAAATTTTATCTGCTGATACAAGTATAAATAGAAACTTAGATGATTACAGGACAAGCAGCTATCCCTGATCAATTTTTTATTGACATTACTAAGGGTTTGAATCCACTAAGTGTCTGACTGATACCGTATAAAAAGTAATTTTGTGGCAATAATGACAGTAATAACTCTGAAACAAAGACATCTCTGAGATTAGGCACGACACCGACACGTGTTCAATAGCTCAGACAAGTATCCTAAAACATATTTTTTTGCTTAGACGCTTCTACGAGAGTTAAAGATGTGTGCTGAAGCAGTGATGATCAATGAAGGGGTCAAAGACATGAAGTTTGATTACATCATTTTTAGATTTTCGGTATAGTAGATAGATGAATGAATTTGAAAAACTATCATATTTTGTTTAAGAACATTTTGAAATCAAGCAAATTGAAAAACTATCATATATTAATGTAGATCTGTTATAAATAATGTTTATATTATACTTAATTCTGATAAATAAACAAATGTGTCGGTGCCCTATATTTTTAAATTAGCAGTGTCGACGTTTCTCTGTCGTGTCACACATCCGTGTCGAACTTTGTACTTCATACAGTAAGTGGACATCGTAGCAGTTATGGGTTGAATACATAAATGTTGTGCTCATGTGCGTCTGAAACAAAATTATTTGCCAAAGCTTGAATGTATAGTTATCCAATTTAAAATATTTCCCATATAGAAAAAAAAGTAACAAACATGCCATACAAGCACGTGCAGCAGGTTTAACTCTCCATTTACTGTAAATGGTTCGTTCATTAATATTTTGGAATTCTTGACAGTCCCCTTATCATCTGTTAGGTAAAACTCCATTTCTATATATGAAGGTGTATCTAACCCGTTTACATTGGTATCTGAACAAGGATCTGCAACCCTTTCCTTTTCTGCAACTTCAGTTCTCTCAGACACAGCACAATTTTCTAAGGTCCCTTTAATTGAGTCTTGTAATGGATGGAACCACTTCAGATACAAATTGCAGAGATCAGATCCATTTACAACATTACAAAGACTAGCCACAACAGGAATTCCAAATGCCTTCCAATTTGAGCCGATTTCCAGTAGATGTATTGCCTGAAAAAATCATATCAAACACAAATTTTATAAGGCAAGAAAATAACAAGTGACCATAAACCTTGTTTCCGCAAAGAACAATTGGGATGTTTTCACGAACCCTGAAAATAAGTTGCAAAAGGAAGTGTCCATAAAGCGATATAAGGAAAATGGTGGTGAATAAATAAACAAAGTGTTATGAAAAAAGGTTTCAAGGACTTTAATTACTAACCGACAAAGATCAGTGCTAGGTAGGAACATTTTTGTAGGTCAGTCGGGAAGTAACATCAAACATTATAATAGCACACTGCCCATGGATACTACAATATGACATAAAAGGTTAAAATCAACATTTATGAGTAGAAAAGAAAAATCACAAATGTGAGAGTGGATTATCATTGAAGCACAGAAAAGAACACATCCAATACCCATAATAGTGATACATTCAAGGGTGGCATGCCCAAGAAATAGCGACATCTATTGACTTGAAACAAAATCACCATATAGTAATTACATTGTCGGCAAAATCAGTGTTATCAAATGGCGGCCATGGCAGCACTATGATAGATATATGTGGTGGATTATGGGTCACAATGGTAAATATTAGTTGATATTGTTGGTTTTTTCGCCATAATCCGCTATAACAACACCCTGATATTTGGTTCTCCGCCATGGACCGTCATCGACAATACTGAGCACAATTATATGATACAGAAACTCAATCTCGTGTACAGGACATCATAGAACAGATGACTGAGAACATGAGCGTAATTCATGTTGAAATGAGACTACCCAAAAACTAGAATTATGATTTAAGTGTCAAATAAACAAGGGCATTTGATAAAATAATTGTTAACACTAGCTAGTTCACAAACTTGAGATTACAATACATTGAAATAAATGATGATACTTACTAGTATCCATCTCTGAGACCACCAAACTTCTCTTGACCAGCAGTATCCCAGCAGTAGAAACGAATCTTGCCAGCTTGTGAAAAAATCCAATGGATGCACTTCCACAGCAATAGTTGCTATACATAATCAAATCAAATCAAAGAATCAGCCACTTAATTAAGCATGTATTAATCAAGTAAAACACGTATACAAGAGTCCTTACTGTAACCCTAAATTCAACATCAAATACATCATAAACTAGTAAAAATAAGTATCAACAAATTGTGACAATAACAAATATGAATTATAAACCCTAATGTTCTACCTAAAAGATTAATCCCTAATGTTTTACCTAAAAATTTAAACCCTAATGTTCTATCTAAAAATTTAATCCCTAATTGAAAAAAGAAATACATACCAATTAGTCCGGTTTTTTCACCGTGCATGTCATCATCGAGCTCGAGCTGTGAGAATGGTCGTGCAATGAAGAGAAATGAGAGAGGATTCTCGGATGTGCGATGAGACAATGGTCGTGGGACGACGGAGATGGAGCTCGTAATGAGAAGAAGGAGATGAGCTCGCGATGAGATGAAGACAACGGACTCGCTATGAGATGAAGACAACGGAGCTCGCAATGAGATGAAGACAACGGGTTTGTAGAGAAATGGGTTTTCTCACTATGAGATGAAGAGAACTGGGTATAGAGAGAAATGAGGTGTCAAGAGGGTTTTGATCGATGCAGTGTTTTAGATTTAATATTTGATAAATGTTTCTTTATTATTTTATTTCCACAATATAAGTTTAATTAATTTACACTCTTTAATTTACTTACTTACCCAAATAATATTTGATAAAATATATTATAGTTTATTAATATGTTTAAGATTCATATTTAGAGTTATTAAAATATACAATTATTTTCAACCAATCTTAATTTACACCCATTTTATTTTTAATGGGAATAATAGAGATATTATTATAATAATGAATTTAATTTATTATAATAATGATTTTAATTTACACCCTTTTTTAAAAAATAGGGTGTCTATTGTTACGCACTACTACTTTAAATGACATTTTATTTACAAATTTGTCATCGCGTTTCTAATTTACACCCATTTTCAGTATAATGGGTGTAAATTTTAAAATTATATTCGGCACTTTGCATATTTACACCCGTTTTCAGTATAATGGGTGTAAATTTTAAAATTATATTCGTCACTTTGCACTAGTGTTGGTTGCAAAGGTATTTCCTTCTTCTAATGCATTACTTTGTATGTATCCCATAATAAAGAATTTGAGAAGTCGGGTTAAATCTGAGGTAGGGAGGAAGCAGATAGAGTCCAAAGATGGAAAAATGGTGAAGGCGGGTGTGATTGTGGAAAAACTAATGGGTGCATAGAATCGTATAATATATTCTTCCTCAAAAGAACTATATGTCGATTCCTGGACATGGCCCAACTAGCAGACATAGTTCAATAAGTCGATTCCACCTCACAATTTTTTAATCCTTGAAGCTTTAAAAATGAATCAATTTTCAGATTCCATGCTCTAGGAGCTTGTTTTAGTCCATATGAGGCTTTATGAAACTTGTACACCACCCTTCCTGATTCTTTTCCACAAATCCAAGATGTTGTAACACATAAACTACCTCTTGTAAAGGAGAATTCTAAAATTCATATTTCACATCTAAATGCATCAGAGGCCAATTTCTATTAACAGTTATAACAATCGCGAGTCTGATTGTCTCATGCCTAGCTACTGGTGCAAAAACCTCAAAGTAATCTAATCCAGATTTATGTAGAAATCCTCTAGAAACTAACCTTTCTTTGTGTTTTCCAATTGATCCATCTAGCTTTAGTTTCAACTTGTAAACCCATCTCACATCGATGGCTTCCTTGTTCTTTGAAAGCTCAGTCAAATCCCAAGTCTTGTTTCTTCCTATAGCCTCAAGTTCTTCTTTCATGGCCTTCAGCCATACTTTCTTCTTGAGAGCTTCTTAAGTACTAGCTGGTTCAGAGTCTACCAACATGGCACACTGAATGACTTCCCCTTTAGAGTCCATCTCAATATCTTGCTACACATCAAACTCTACAAATCTTCTTGGTATTTGTATAATTCTTTGTGGTCTTTGAACTTGTTCAAAATCTTCTTCAGATGTTGGACTTCCTTCAGAGGTTGGACCACCTTCACAGGCATGATCACATTTAGAGGCATGATTAACACCAGAGTCTAGAACATCATCAGAATCTAGGTCACCATCAGAATCACCTTCACAAAATAGAGGTTTGCCATCATATTCCACTGCCTGTTGGATGCGTATGTCGTCATTATCAATGATAGTAATACTATTATTCAACTGTTATGTAATATGAACTTTGACCAATATCCTAACATAGGATATTCTCAACTTGTTTGCGGTACACTCATCAATAAACAATGGCCTTCTAATTGCACTTCATATCTTGCTTAAGCTCTTGGCCCCTTAGAGATGCAATGGCAATTGAGGCAATTTCACCCAAAGTGGAAAGGTCCATAACATATCGTGTTTTGGGTTGATATCCAACATCCAATCCCTCAGAAACATAGTCATATTGTGGATGGTGTAGGGTCTTTTCTTGAGAACTACGTATATATCGATGAATGAATGGAATTTCAAGATGGAGTACTTCTCTTCATTGTAGAACATGTTTGGTAATCGAACAAAATTCTAGGTTTTCATCATGTATTGCTTGACGGCATTCATGCTCAAATCTCCTTCTAACACATACATGATCACTACTGATTCCCAAAATTTGATCTCAGATTCTTCATCTGTATCTTCAATTTGAATCTCCACTTATCCATCCACGATCTTTGGTGCGACAAACTCAATCGCCATTCCATTATCTGGATTACGGTTTCCGCTTATCACTTTAGCCCACAGTTTCGTCTCCATCGATGTTTTAGTTGGGGCACAAACCCTAGATTTGATTGGTTCTCCAATTTCTTATCATTCTGCACAATGTTGATATCATTATCTTCCTCTTGATCTTCCCCTTCCATCTGAGTTGAGCTATCACCTTGATCACCACGATTTTCCGGTGGCGGAAGCACCTTTTTCGGCCGCCCACGCCCTCGTTTTATCGCAAGAGCTCACTATCGATCACAGTTCTATTACGATATAGGATTCTACCAATTAAAAATGAGAAAATAACAAGTATTTTATTTTTTTATTATAAAGAAATAATTTTAATATGCTTTTAAATATCAAAAAAATCCTATGTATTTTTTTCTAATATTTTTAATTCATACCAAAGTAAATTCTATGAATTACCTTATAAAATAAAAAATAAATTATTATTTCTATTTATTTAATTATTTTTTCAATTTATGAGGTGTTATTAAACATTCAAATGCATCGAACATGTAGAGAATTAATTAAGTAAATTTGTGTATAATGTACAAATCAACTACCTACCAAAGATTGGAACATGCTTAAGCATGCCCAACTTTGCCCTATTCATCTTTTAATTTCATGACCATTGCATGCCCTTTTTGGTCATTTTCTAAGTCTAAATTCATACCACCCATTCAACCTTTCTCTCTTTCCACGTGGCTTAATTTATCTTTTCCACATTAGCATTACCGGGACACATCATTACCCGGTTTCATGTTTCTTTTGTTCTTTGCACGGTTATTGAAACAACATTCAAATCTTCTTTGCACGGTTATTGAAACAGCATTCAAATTTTCATCATTTCATCACTTCATTTCTTGTCTTTCCTTTCCACCTACCTTGCTCTCAAGCCACTTTCCCTGCAAACGCAAAACAGCTCACATCGAAGCTTCAGAACACCACACCAATAACATCCTGGCTTGAATCTTCATCTTCGTTTAACATGCATGGTTTCATTTTCTATTATCTCATGGAAATCGGTCTTTGAGATCGAAAAACATTTACCTCATGCAAACCCAACTTTCATATGAAAAAAGCTTTTGATAAAACTGTAAAATAGGTTTACTATTGAATGTTACAAAGTTTGAGTGTTTTTCAGGAGTTGCTGGTTTTATGAAAAACCAACTTTGGTTTACAACCTGTGAGTGTTTTGCATGAGTTGCTAAATTTTTCTTTGAATCCCTAACTTACTCAAAACCCAATTTTTGATGGAAATGGTTTTTGTAAAAAATGATAAATGTGTTAACTTTTGTTACATGCTTGTGCTTCAGTCTGTTGAAGCTTACAAAGTCGTAGTGTTTTGCATGCGATGGTGTTTTGATCTTTTTGTGCTTTTAACTGTTTGTGTCTTTGTGCAACAAACTGGTTTTAACTTTGTATTTGTAGTTTCGTTTTCATATCTTGCAAGAAACATGTCAAGACCACCCATCCTGATCAGTGACTTGAAGCCTGATAACAATGTTTGGAAGCTGGTTGTACATGTTGTAGATCTATGGTTCGTAAAGGAGTGCAATGGACATCAGCATATTGAAGCTATTATTCAAAATGGGAAGGTATTGGTTATGTCGATGTTTTGTATTATAAACCCTTGGTGAATTTTATATTTTCTGTTGTGCCTTACAAACTTTTATGTTAAACAGGGAGATCAGATACATGTTATTACGCGGTCCCGAGAATTTGATGTCTGGAGCAAATTATTACAGGAATATAATATGTACATGGTTTACAACGAAGAACCCATGTTGAATGACTTACCATTGAAAGTGTGTGACAACGATTACAAACTATTTTGGAATCGTGCTACAACTGTGACAGCCACAGATATCCCAAATATCCCACCTCACACATTCAAATTTAAACTGTTGCAAGATTTCATAAATGGGAATTTCGTAGTTGATCGTTTGTATGGTATGCTGAGTGTTTTCATGTTTATGTAGTATTGTCGTTAATTTCTTAAAAACCACACAAACTAACAATTCATTGTGATATAGATGTAATTGGTGTTGTTATGCAAGTGGTTAGGACACAACATCCAGGTGCAGGGAAAAAGGCTTGCGTTAACCTATATGTTGCTGATCAAAGGTTTCATTCTTAACTTTAATGTTAACAATTAGAAGGCATTTTTTCATTTTACAATACACAATTCATTGTTTCTTATTGTTTCTTTCCAATGGGGCTGAAATTGATCTTACGTTGTGGGAGTCATATGCCACTCAATTTATGTCTTACAATGATGAAAGTGGTCAGCTGGTTGTCATCCTCACTCACGCATGGTGTCGCAAGAGTTCATGTAATTTGTATTGTTGTTGTCTAGATTTTCACATTACATCATTTGGTAAACCGTTAAAAATATATGTCATTGTTTGACTCCGATGCAGCATCTGGAAAGCTGAACTTGTCTAATTCATGGCATGGATCAAAACTACTTCTTAACCATGACCATCCTCAAGTTGCTGAATTCATGAAAACGTATATACCATATGACAGGTTTTATTGATTATATTTCCATTCTAATTATAATTTACTAACCATAGATGCATACTTTGTTTTATGACTCAGATTTATTGATGGAAATCCTACACTTGATGCCTCACAAAGTAGATCTATAAATTCGTGTTCACAGGGGACATTCGATGACAGATCCTTCTCCTTTACGAAGGATGTCAGGAGCATAAGAGATATGCTTACTCTTCGTGACGTAATTACGTTTATTATCATTAATTACTAAGCGATGAATAATTAGACACTTTCTGATTTTTTTAGCCTTTTCGATGTTTTCTAATAATGTTACGTATTTTTTATAGGAAACATTCTGCAATACGCTTGGTACAACCAAGCGGTTCAAGGCCAATCCGTTTGGATGGTACTATGAAGTATGTTCAAAGTGTAACAAAACTAACCAATGCATGTGTGCCGACAAATCGACACCAATTACAAAGTATTTAGTGCCATTCAAGCTATGACTTTCATTACACTTGATATTCCTGTTGTTTATAGTGTATTAATTGAAATACTTATTTTATTTAACATGTGTACGTTTTGTCTAATTAGGTACAAGATTGAAATAGAGGTCAAACATGATGGTGTGACTGCGAATTTTGTCTTCTGGGACAAAGAATGCATACCAATTGTTGGTATGTCTGCCCATGCTTTAAGGGAGATCATGCGACTGGTGAGTATTCTATAACCTTTCTTGATGGCTGAAAGTTACACCCATGTTTAACAAATATGTCTATCATAACATTGTTTCATTCCCCACTAATATGACTAATATTCTCAATATATTCCGTAAATCTGAGGTCAATACATATTAATACAATACTTTCCAATATTATTATTTGCCATAAATCTGAGAATAATACATATTAATACAATGCTTCCAATATATTTCATAAATTTGTATGTGAAACGCTACTCATAGACCAATGAGGACCACCCACTGATTTACCCCACTGACCTTGACAATCTGCTGGAAAAGAGTTTTGCTTTTCGGGTCAAATATCAGCCATTTTACAAACAAGCATCTGTAGTGAGACTCACTAGAGATAAGGACGTTATGCTACAGATTGAAGATGCCATCATGCCTAATGAAGTATGTTTTTCAATATCCAACAAAATATGTTGTTTGGTTGTATGATGTATATTTTTATATAACGTATGTTGTCGTTGTTTGGAGTGTTTGAAGTGGTTTTCGACAGTTTATGGTTGTGGATCAAGAAAGAAGCAGTGGAAGTTTACATAGTATGCTAGATCTGAAATTTCACAACTATTATACCGTCATGAATAAGATAAGGTTGATTTCTCTTGCTTTACATTGTTTTTTTGTTCTATTGATGTGGTTGCCTCATCTAAATAATACTCATTACATGGAACATGATGATTTTGAAAACCTTATGAAATATCCATGTCGAATTCTACATGATTCAATTGTAAGTGATGTTAATTCATGCCTCTATATTACTGATGCATCTATATTTATAGCATTTGCAGAGTCCTTTCCTGTGGCTTTTGATGAATCCTTTGAGAATCTGAAGAGATTAAATGATGACCTTTTTGGAAAGTCTGTGCTTCTTGGCAATGGATTGAAACCCTCTAATGATGATGTTATAGTGCTTTCAATAGTTCATCCTTCCCTATTATGCAAATTGTCATATTCACTATACTTACTATGCTTGTAGAAGAAATAACTAATACATATTCCCCTTTAACTAAAATAGTTATGAGGCGGGTGTTTTTATTGTTTTAATGACAATCTATGTTTTTGGTTTTGTCAATATATATAGATCTAACTTATATCAACATCGATGTGAATTTTAATCCGTGTTGGAGAGCTTATATCATGTGATTATCTTAGATTAATGTTATCTTTATTTTCCTATGAAATAAAGAGAAAGTGTTGGTATAATTTTAAGAACAAAAAAATACATTTAATTAGTTTGTTAAGCAATGATTAAACTTTTAAGCTTTAATAGGATATCCTTGGTTGCTTATTGCTAGATCAGTCTTCCAGATACAAATGAGGAAAAGCAGCAACATGTGTTGAGGAAGGTTGACAAGAACTTACATTTCTTATAGTTTTGATGGGAGAAACCCAAAGGTAATGAATGTGTCACGTGATTTATCTTGTGAGTTATTTTCTGTTGTGAGCTATTTTAAAAATCTGTTTTTTTGAAAATTCAGCAAGCGTAATCGATTACCCGATTGTTGCTAATCGGTTACAGCTGTTGTTTTTCCAAAAATAACAGAATTTAACAGCATGGCACTTTAGTTGGTTTTGTTATTAGTTGTACTATTCTCTCATGTGTATATATACATTGTTGTAATCCCAATTCAAAGTTAATGCCATTTTTTTGATTCATCAATATTACTCTCTACCCTAATTCTCTCTCTCAATTCATCTTCTTCCCCAAGTTTCTTTTCACCATTGTTACTACCTTCAAAATTCTGGTTTTATGTTTTATGATTGTTCTAACATTTGGCATCAAGAGCTCTGGTTACTGATCCTAATCCGCTGCAACAACAATGGCTATCGTTTCCAATGATCGAATTCCCACCAATCTCCCAATTCTTGATTCGAAGGACTACGACAAATGGGCGAAACAAATGAAGGTGCGGTTTGGTTATCAAGAGGTTCTTGAGATCGTCATCAATGGAGTTACACCGTTAGGGGAAGATGCTACCGATGCTCGTAGGGCTACACACAAGGAAGAAAAGAAGAAGGATTACAAAGCTCTATTCTTGATTCATTCATGTGTTGATAATGACAATTTCGAGAAGGTTGGTGATTGTGAATCCGCGAAGCAAGCATGGGAAATCTTGGAGAAAGCGTATGCCGGTGCCGTCAAAGCGAAGGTGGTAAGGTTACAAACTTACAAACATCAATTCGAGTTAACGCAAATGGAGGACAAAGAAATGATCAACGATTACATCACGTGCATTACCCGGTTAGTCAACCAAATCAAGTCATGTGGCGAAACGATCCTTGAGCAAAATGTTGTATCGAAAGTGTTGCGTTCGTTAACATCACGTTTCGATAACATTTTTGTGGCTATTGAGGAGTCAAAGGATCTAACAACTTTGAGCAAAGATGAGTTGCAAAGTTCGTTAGAGGCGCATAAACAAAGGATGGATGAGAGAGGCGCCGACAAAGCCAAAGCGGAGATTGCTTTACAAGTGCGTTTACATGAGAAGAACAAGAGATCGAAAGGGAAGTGGACTTCTAAAAGTAAGAAGAATCTTGGTGGAAAAGATCCACAAAATTCAAAGGGTGAAGGAAGCTCCAAAGAGGGTAATCAAAACGCCCACAAACTGTTTGACAAAAGTTCCGTGAAGTGTTATAATTGTCAAAAGCTTGGGCATTTTGCGAATGAATGTCGCTTAAAACGCAAGGAAAAGGATGCGGATGAGGCTAAGGTTGCTAGGGAAGAGGTAGATGATGAAGATACCCTTCTTGTGATGATTACGGAGGAGAATTATGGCATTGTTGATGTTCCGGGCAGCAGCTACTGTGGTGATAGTCTGCGGGACAGCAGCTGTACTGTTTCGGAAAGTGGTGGAAAAATGCGTTCGGATCGAAATGCATTACTTACCATGCGTGATGGAGTTCAAAGTAAAGATGAGTGGTACTTGGATTCCGGTTGTTCAACACATATGACAGGTCGAAAGGATTGGTTTGTGCAAATCAATCAAGTGGCAAAGAGTAAAGTCAAGTTTGCCGACGACACCACTTTAAGAGCCGAAGGGGTAGGAGATGTTTTGATCTGAAGAAAGAATGGTGGACATTCTAGGATCAAAGATGTCTTGTACATACCGGGAATTAAGTGTAATCTTTTAAGCATTCGCCAATTACTTGAAAGAGGTTACTTAATTCGGTTGGAGAACAAGATGTTACGCGTTTTAGATTCAAATGGTGTGTTGATTCTAAAAGCGCCGATGGCTGCCAATAGAACTTTTAAGGTTGAGTTAAAGGTTATGGAGCATCGTTGTTTAGCTACCGCGGCAAGTAGAGATGAGTGGTTATGGCATTACCGTCTTGGTCACCTTAATTTTAGGGATCTCAAAATGTTACAACAAAGTGAAATGGTAACGGAGCTGCCACATATTAGTGTTCCGACAGAATTGTGTGAGGAATGTGTGACGAGTAAGCAACACAAGAATGTGTTTAGCAAAGATGCGGGTCGAAGAACCAAAGGCTTACTTGAGGTGGTGTATTCTGATGTTTGTGGACCGATGCAAGTATAGACTTATGGCGGCAATCGATATTTTGTTACGTTTATTGACGACTTTAGTAGGAAGCTTTGGACATATCTTATCAAGAGGAAGGATGAGGTATTTGGAGTGTTCAAGAGTTTCAAATCCATGGTGGAGCGTCAAAGCGGTCGGAAGCTCAAAATTCTCAAAACGAATGGTGGAGGTGAATATACCTCTAGTGAGTTTGGGAAGTTGTGTGATCTTGAGGGTATTGTGCATGAGGTGGTGCCTCCATATACGCCTCAACAAAATGGAGTTGCCAAGAGGAAAAATCGTACAATAATGAACATGGTGCGTAGTATGCTTTGTGGGAAGAAGTTGCCTAAGGAATTGTGGGGTGAGGCCGTGTCTACAGCCACCTACTTGTTGAATAGGTGTCCTACTAAGAACCTGGAGAAGATTACACCAGAAGAGGTTTGGAGTGGTTTCAAACCGAGTGTGAATTATTTGCGCGTTTTTGGATCGATTGCATATCGTCATGTACCGAATCAACTTAGAAAGAAGTTGGATGATAAAGGTGAGAAATTGATATTTGTTGGATATCACTCTACTGGAGGTTACAAGCTATTTGATGAGAGGAATCGGAAAATCGTGATAACCCGGGATGTGCAGTTTGATGAAATAAAAACTGCTGAAACAGTAGGTGTAATCGATTACCCGATTATTGCTAATCGGTTACACCCTGCTGAACATCAGCAGTTTGTTGATTTGTTTGATCCGGAGAATTCCGATGCCGCTGTACCTGCACCTACTGAAGCGGAAAATGATGTTGTGAATAATGGTAGACCAGTGAGGCAAAGAGCCTTGCCTCATAGACTCCGAGATTGTGAGAGGTTCCAAGATAATGAAGTGAATAATGATGGTGATTTTGTTCATTTCGCACTTATGGCCGAATCTAAACCGGTAAATGAGGAGGAAGCCTTAAGTGATCCTAAATGGATATGTGCAATGAAAGAGGAGCTGGAATCTATTGAAAAAAATGGTACTTAGGAGCTGGTCGATTTACCACATGGAAAGAAACCGATTGGTGTGCGATGGGTCTATAAAGTCAAAGCAAATCCTAAAGGTGAAGTAATCAAGTACAAAGCTCGATTAGTTGCCAAAGGGTTCTTGCAACGTGAGGGGATAGACTACGAGGAGGTATTCGCGCCGGTGGCTAGATTGGAGACTATTCGTTTGGTTGTTGGAATTGCGCATAGCAATAATTGGGTGATTTACCAAATGGATGTGAAATCTGCGTTTTTGAATGGTCCTCTTGATGAGGAGGTTTATGTGGGGCAGCCACCCGGTTTCGTGATTAAAATTCAAGAGAAGAAGTACTACAAGCTACACAAGGCGTTGTATGGTTTGAAACAAGCTCTGAGAGCTTGGAACAAACGTATAGACGACTTTCTTATTGACATCGGTTTCAAACAGTGTGTATCCGATCATGGTGTTTATGTGAGATCGGATACTATTGATGGTGTTATTATACTTTGCTTGTATGTTGATGATCTCTTGATTACGGGCAGCAATGACAAGAGTATTTCAAGGTTCAAAGTGGAGCTCATGAGTGAGTTTGAGATGACGGACCTTGGTGTCATGAGATACTTTCTTGGCATAGAGTTTCATAAGTCAAAAGTGGGGCTGCTTATGCATCAAAGAAGGTATGCTCTAGATATCTTGAAAAGGTGTGAAATGGAACATTGTAATGCTTCTAATACACCTTGTGAGGCTAGAGTTCAGCTGTCCAAAAGTGATGATGAGGATGATGTGAATCCAACACTTTACCGGAGTTTGATTGGATCGTTACGGTATTTGTGCAATACTCGACCGGATTTGGCTTTTAGTGTCGGTATTGCGAGTAGATTCATGGAGAGACCTAAGGTGTCTCACTTGGTTGTGGTCAAGAGAATCCTTAGATATGTGAAAGGTACTCTTGGTTGTGGTATTTTGTTTCCCACATCGGATATGGGTCGCAAATGTACTTTACTTGGCTACACCGATTCTAATTGGTGCGGAGATAAAGATGATCGAAAATCCACGGCGGGCTACATCTTTATGTTCGGTAGTACACCAATCTCATGGTGTTCGAAGAAGGAACCGGTTGTAGCACTCTCTTCTTGTGAGGCCGAGTACATTGCGGCATCATTGAGTGCTTGCCAAGCTATGTGGTTAGTGAATCTTATGAAGGAATTGGGATGTGGTGATGATGATGCCACCACACTGTTTGTGGATAATGTTTCTGCGATAAATCTTGCGAAGAATCCGATTGCACACGGAAGGAGCAAGCATATTGAGATGCGGTTTCATTACTTGAGAGAATTGGTCGGTGATGGAAAGCTTAGATTGAGCTATTGCCGAAGCGAGGACCAAGTTGCGGATTTGTTGACCAAGGGTGTGACAAATGAGGTGTTCAAGAGACTGTTGAAGAGCTTGAGCTAGATGAACTTGGAGCAACTAAAGTGAGGTGGTGTGTTGTGAGCTGTTTTAAAAATCTATTTTTTTGAAAATTCAGCAAGCGTAATCGATTACCCGATTGTTGCTAATCGGTTACTGCTGTTGTTTTTCCAAAATTAACAGAATTTAACAGCATGGCACTTTAGTTGGTTTTGTTATTAGTTGTACTATTCTCTCATGTGTATATATACATTGTTGTAATCCCAATTCAAAGTTAATGCCATTTTTTTGATTCATCAATATTACTCTCTACCCTAATTGTCTCTCTCAATTCATCTTCTTCCCCAAGTTTCTTTTCACCATTGTTACTACCTTCAAAATTCTGGTTTTGTGTTTTATGATTGTTCTAACATTTTCATCAAGAGTTCTCATTACGCATTTAGGTTAATTGAATAATTTTGCAAATTGAAATTAAAGTTATTCAGTTTTGGGATTTGGAATCAGCATTTGCAAAACCAGCTTCTGATGTTGTTTGTATAACTTTGAAAAGTTATGCTGGCAACAAACTTTCTTATTGGTTGAAATGTTTTTAAATCTCAACAATTAGATAGTATGTTGAGAGGAGTATGTTAGAGATTGTGTTGAAATGTTTGAATCTCAATAATTAGATAGTATGTTGATGTTTGTATCTCAATGCAATATCAGCATCATGGCCTAGAGTTTGTATCTAATTTTTCATTCTTCTTGTACCCTTTTGTTATTTTGTTTTAAGTATGTTTGCTCTTTGGATTTGAGTTCATTCACATGTGTGATGTAGTTGTCATTTAGGCTTAATATTCTGTGTGCAAGAATTTTATGAAACTATGTTGTATTTTGGCTTCAATAATTAAGCATGGGGAACTCATAGTCAAAAAGTTCAAAAGACCATTGTTGGTTACTAAAATTAGTGTCAGTTGATGATGAATTTGCTGCCACTTCTTTATCATTTTTAATGCATCTGATCATATGAAAATAAGTATGATTATTTTGTTAGTGTGCTAGCTAGCTATGCAGCTTCATAAGTGTGTCATATATGTTAATTTTTATTGATACATCTTCCTCTCACTATGCCGAAGTAGACAATTAATAGCACTTTTTTTCTATTTTAATAGTGCTTTTAAGCGCTATTAAAGCCCCCGCTATTATAGGTGCATACATACAATAGCGCTTTTAAGCGCTATTAAAAGCACCTCCTTTAATAGCGCTTTCTTTAAAAGCGCTATCGTATCCTAGTAATTTAATGATGAACCTGTAATAGCCCTTTTTAAAAAAACGCTATTAAAACCCCTTTTAAAAAATAAAAAATAAGCATAAGCAACACATTCATTCACTCAAAATGTCATCTCAACAAACCAGATAAGAAAATATATTGTATTCATTTTCCAATAGCAAATATCAATTTAATTGCACATATACCATAATCAACTTATTTGTATTTATCCAAAAATTAATAACAAATTTGATAAACAATATATTTTTAATCAATTGTACATAAATTACAAGTATTACTGTCATGATTTTCCACTGAATAAACTATGTTTCTTGAGATTTACTTTACGCTCTACATAACTAAACCAAGACTAATGTCATTGACAAAGTGGCATAACCTTTTCAAACCATAACACTCATAGCTTTTATTCCTCTTGATCGTGTGTCTTCTATGTTAGAGCTTCAATGACATCACCATCTAGTTTGGCTTTAGGTGTTGCCTATACAGCAAGAAAATAGTTAATGGACCACATACCTACAAAGCAAACAAACACTTGGAATATCAAAGGATAACCATGGAGTCTTAACCTATATATAAACTATTCACCAAAGATTAAAACAAGATTAAAAAAACAATGATTAAGATAAGTTAACACTTGAAAGTTTTCACATAGAGTCGGAAAAATATTGTAGAATAAAAACGATATGCATATCATAAAACTCAAACACAACAAAATTAAAAAAAAAACAATCAAGGCATGTAAATGGATAACTTGGTTTAAGCTACAAAATCAAGCTACAAGGCTGTCTTCAAGGTTAGAATGGTTTAAGAGCAATGTTAAGTTGTGGCTGCCATCCATTATTTTGTATTTTAAAAAACTTTCTCACGGAAGTGTAATATCCTCCCATATTAATTCATGAATTTCATCAAGTGTTATCAATGAAAAATATCTTTACAGAAGTGAAATTATGATCTCAAAATCATTTATATTCTTGTAGCACATAACACACTTCTCACCTAAATAATAGAATAACTAATCAATGGTTTAATCATCATTCTAGTAGGAACAACTGATAATGTAATTTTACCAAGTAAACAACCAATCTTAATTAATTAAAGTAATCCTAAGTGATGGAACACTACTATAATTTCACTTATTAAGATTGGTGTGTTTCATGAGCAGACAATTTCACATATATAAGACATAATTATACATATATAAGTAAGACATAATTATACATATATAAGACATAATTAAGCTAGATAAACAGTCTCAAGATTGTAGTAATAATAGATGAATGTATTATTCCATTACTTGCCTACGATATTATTTTTTTCTTGAATATTATTTTCTATAAACACTTAACAAGATAAGTAGGTCCCAACCAAACCCATTTTGAACACAATCCATGAAAGTACATTGTGGAGTTAGTTGGAGATTAGTTGGAGATTTCCGTTGCAGCAAATCAATTCCAAAATAACTTATTAAAAAGAGCAACAAAATATTGAAAAGTGAAGTAAGCTTATGAAATTCAACTAAGCTAATAACTTGACTTCATTATAAAACAATATATATATATATATATATATATATATATATATATATATATATATATATATATATCATTATTTACCCTTCTTAAAGTCTTGAGATGAGAAGTCCGCACTGCACTTTGTTTCCTGCCATCTCGTTTATCATAACCTCTATCACACCAAAAATCACAATAAAAAATAAATGAAAGAAAGAAAAACCTAATGATGGATAAAAATTAAAATAATGTTAAGCATAAGTATTTGCATTTCAAGTGGAAACACACTAGTTATCCATAAAAAACAAAAATATTTGCAAGACAAGTTAATAAATTAACTTAGAACTTGCAGGGAAGCTAGATTCCTTCTAACAGCACAACATGCCTATCACTTTTGCTGCCAAGTCTAGTATGTGCATGTGCTTAAGCATTCGTTCTCACAGTTTGATATGAATAAGAAATGGTGTTGAAGAAGAATGATTGAAATCATTGTTTATTATATTTTCTTCTATATGTAATAAAGACAATCATATACTTAATTTTTTTAGTTTAACAAGCAAACCCGTATGATCAGATTTAGAAACACAAGGCTGCTCAAAGCTAAAGCTGCAACCAAAGCGTACGTATCCGAAAAGCTGAAAATAGTAATCCAAAAATTAAGTTGAGGTAAGTGAATACATTTTCTACCAGTTTTGAACTTCAGAAACATTGTCTAATAGTAGCTCTGTATTAAAGTTGACTTTCAAATTCTAGATCTAAAATACTTTGAATGGCTCATTTTGTTTTTCATGTTTGTTGATCATGTCCAGACCAAATTCCCTGTCATAGCAGTTATAAGCAGTAAAGAATCTCGACTACTAATTTCATAAAGAATTTCAGAAAACATCAGCTCAAATGTGAATCAAAAGACCTATTTTCTGAATCACAAATCAAATATTATTATATATTGTGTGATACATGATACAAAAATGTCACTTTTAAGTAAAAACAAGTAACAGAAACAGAAACACAAGGTAATGCATCATAAATCAGTAGCCTTCCTATGAGACACATATGGCATGTAACCTGATGTTGTCGTTCCCCCTAAGACCACATAATCTTTTATTACTTCTAAGCTCAAAACATGAAGTTACTAAACAGAATTACAGCTACCAATGTTGCAAATTCTAAACTGTGAATAACATTAAAACAGAATTATAGCTTAAGATAGCAACATATAGTATATATGAAAAGATTTTTGTCATAATTGAAGACAGAGAAGATCAAATTCCAACCCAGGAGGAGAAGGTTTTAAAAATTAATCTGCTACTGCGAAAGCGGTGGCGATAAAACGTTATCCGAAGGGGTTGATATTGATACCATTATTAACCGTTTTTAAGATAAATAATAAATTGTGATTAATTCATACCACGACGACACAATCATAGTTACAACACATGTGCCGACTAAAATCGTGAAAGTTTTACGCGACTGTGACTGTCATTTAAAACATCGGTAGCTCATCCTCTGCAGCAGCAGTGGAAGCTTCCTACAGTTATTTTCATGTATAAATATTAAAAGTCAATACTAATATGAACATTTGTAAAATTACTCTTGAAATTCAATGGATAATTTGGCCCTCCCTCCAACAGAATGGGATGTTTTCAAGTAAATGAGGTTACACCTCTTAAACCAATAACATAGGTGTTGTAATGCATATGAATGTAAAGTAATCAAATCCAAGCATGAGTGAGCACAATCATGAAGGACAAAAAGCTTGATGACCTTTTGAATCATACAGAACAACATAACATTCAAGAGAAATTTTATTTTAGTGAGACAGTGTACCTGATAAGCTTCCAAGGACTTATCAAAACCCATTTTCCTGTCATCCCCACTCTTAAACTCAGTCATATAACCATGATAGACACCATTCCTTCAATGCAATGAAAGGTAAATTACAAAATCAAAATTCAAAGTTCAATGCAAAAAACAAAACAAAATAGAGAGAATCAAAATCAAAATGGCTTACATTTTGTAGTAAAAGATATAAGATTCACCAGATGAATGGGGACTGAGATTCTCATCAATCACAACCATAACATCAATTCTGACTGGCATCAGACAAATCAAATTTAACCTTTTCCCTACATTCCTTAATCTGATTCACTTTCACCTAGTTCTGTTTCATTTCCTCCCTTTGTTCAATTGAGGAAAGAATCATCCATGAGACCATATGTCCTCTAACAAAATTCTTGTAAGCAACTAACAAGGTATCACTCTTCTACAATCAATTTAACATCTAACCATAAACTCTTAAGATTGTGGTTACCAATCTCGCAGAGAAGGTCAAGGGCTTCATAGATAAGGTTTAGAAAAGTAATTGTGCAATTAAACTCCTAACCCTAGATTTGAAGGAAAAAACAATGAAGAGCGGTTCATTGACGGTGAAGGTGAGGGTGAGAATTTACGAGTTCGATAAAAGTGAAGTTGAGGGGAGAGCTCAGAGTTATACGAAAGAAAGAAATTATGCGTCACTTTTTTTATTATGTTACTTTAAAAGAAAAAATAAATGTTACTTTAAAAATTATAAATATTGTCATCATGGCTCGAACACACAACCTTCACATTAGGCGAATTTTTAAAATTTTTATTGAAAACCTTATAATAGCGCTTATCCAATAAGTGCTATCATTGGAATAACCTTTGTTAGCATTTCACGTAAAAGTGCTATTAATTTTTTATTTTATTTTTCTTAGTAATAACCTATAATAGCACCTGATAAAAAACAGCTATTATATATCTTTACTTGATAGTTTTAATAGCACTTTATAAAAAAGTGCTATTAAATTATTGCTATTAAAAATTAAATTTGTAGTAGTGTCTACTTTGGGATACAACAATTCTGCATCATTTCTATTTTGCCATTCAATTTGCTTTTAAGTCCTTCTTTACATACTCCGATGTATAATCCATAGTTCAATTGTGGTAAAATATGAAAGTGATAATAGGTATATAACTAGAAGCCATAAACTGTTTTTGTGCTTACTGATGTCATTTATACTTTTTGTTTTGTCTGTGTTTGTGTTTTAGTTTGCATTTTTGACAAATTCTAGGACATTGGAAAGGATATCTAATCAACCATCGAATTATGTCTCGTGAACAATTCTTGAATTTTGATATTTTAGTATTCAAATTGTTACATTATTAATGATACTTTATAATTTTTCCATTTCAACAATTGTTTTGTACATACATCTACATCTATTGTTTGTGTATTGGATTTTGCCATTTATGTACCCTAATTATGGATAATAATGTAAAATATTGATTAATGCTTAAGTGTAGGACTGCTTGAATTTCAATGGCCTTATTTTTCATTTATAAATGGTTTGATACTCCAACTTGCATTAGTTTACTAATTTATATTTCTTGGCAGAAAACTTCAAATGTAATTATTATACATTTTTTATGTAGATAATCCAACATGATGCTGATTTGCATATATTGTTAGTCATTTATACCTATGGGTCTTTTCAGGTTAAAGTTGTCTTTGTAAAGTTTTAAAGCTCTCTCACCAAATTGATCTATTAAAGTAGAAGATGTAGAGTTGAGTGGAAATAAAAATGAATTAAACTTTTCTCAGCTGCAAAATATTTAAGCTGAAAAGGCAAACTAGGATACGAAATAGTTGGTTTAGAAGAGGAGGTGGATCATGTTTATGAGAGACTACATGTGTAATTCTGAAATGTGTTTGAAATATGAAAATTTTCATTGTTATTTCTCATTTTCCCTTAGATTATTGCCCTATTATTTATAAATTTGGAATGTGTAGATTTTTCTTTTTACTTAAATTTATATTTACGTTTTTGTTAGTGTTTTTTTTTTTACAAAAAATAAGCTTGAATGGTTAGGCAGATACGCATCCCCCATTTCTTCTTTTTTTAATTTTTTAAAATTATTTTATTCAGCTTTCTTACTTCATTCATGTTTTCAAAAAAAAATTACACTAATTAAAACATGAAAAATTATTAAATGTTTAACAAACCAAAATTCTCTCTTTATATGCTTGTCGCAATCAGTACCGCTACATGAGTAAATAATAATAAACACACTCTAAAATTATTTAGGTTTTTAAAGTCAATTACAACTTCGAGAACATGCTTAAATTCTAAACCTGAGGTCAATCTAATTCATTAAAAGATGAACACAGTTTCTTTAACTACCCTGTTTAAATATAAGCATTCAATTGACAAAAATTTGTTTTTAAAAATAAACATTCAATTTATAAAACAATATTGATATTTGATGTTGTAAATTAGTAAGTTAATATTAAATAACAAAAAAAAAACTACACACGAGACCCACTATAATAAAATAATAGAAAAACAAAACATTATAATATATTAAATAAATATTTGAATTTCATAGAACAATAGTGATCAATTGAAGGGGGTGGATTTATAGTTTGTTGCTAAGGGAATTTTAGTAATAAAATAGTACTCTGTGTTTTTATTATTTTTAATTTTAAAATACTCTATTAAATTATAAATTATTTTATAATATTTGTTTTTGTTGAGATAAAATAGGTATAATTATGAGATATGATATAATATGTATAATTACTATGATTGATACATAAGAATATTATTTTATTAGTGAACACTATGTCTTCTTTATCTTCATAAGTGGAAAGTGAGCATGGAATTCTTGTGATATATTAACATTGTATTCATTTTCTTTGTAGATATTATATTAGAAATTTTAATTTAAGCAATTTACAATAATGTTTGTTGAGATAATTAGTATTAATATTTTTTTAATTCATACATTATCATTCATTAAGATCCGGATTTTTATTTTGTATCAATAACACAAATTTACAATATCTATTATTTGTAATGATATTCTAGTAAATAATTTAATATATAAATAAACTTTCTCGTGTCCGCACGAGCCATTTACTAGTGAGAAAAGCGTAAAACTTAATCTGAATTCACTTTTAATAATAATAGCCTATAAATAATATAAAAATGAATAAGTTAGTGAAATATAAAAAATAATGAAAACAGGTTTGACCTTGTCAAACGTTAACTTTAAAATATTCCAACAATAAATAATAAAGTTACTATAAGAAGAAAGAAAAAACTAAAACTCGTTAACATGAGATAATCGATCTCACTAAGCATCCTACCAACTACTATCATTCCATAATATGTAAAACTTGGAATGGAAGGTACTACAAACCAAAGTTTATAAATTTATGTATGCTGTACAGATTCAAAGAATTCTAAAATTAAAAATGGGAAAAATAACTATGTCCTTATTTGTATTATATATATAGTAATTTAATAATATTCTAATATTTTCATTAAATAAAATTGAAAAATTGAATAAATATTTATAGAAACCGTTTCAAATTCATATTTTAACATTTTTGCACTGTTCTTATCAACAATTTTATTGAGCATAAATAGAGGAGCATTTCAATTATTTTCATTGCCATTGTGTTCTTACGTATTCCATCCTCTTCCGTATTGTCTTGTTCTTCATTGCAAGAATCTTCTCTGTCCTTTATTCGTGATGGACTTGGAAGCCTTTAAAAACGGATGTTGTGATGATGTCGATTTTAGTTTTGCCTTCAATGATTCTAATTTCTCTAACAGGATCATTCAACTAGAAATTATAAAAGATTTTAATGAAGTTTTTCCTATTGTCGAGAGTGGCTCCACAAGTGCCGATCAGAGTAGCATTCGCAAAAGGAGAAGGGAGAACATTCAAAAATACAATGGTATAACTAATTTATTTTTTCCAAAACTCTTAACTTCATTATGTTTTTTGTTTTTCCTGTTTTTAAATCCAAGAGGTAAAGTTTATTTTAAACTTGATTGGTGTTCATTTAGTCACCCCACGTGTTTAGGAAATTATTTTTGATGTCGTGTTGTTTAAATCTTTTTTATTCATTTAATCTTCTCTAGAAATCATCGGGAACACAAAGAGGATGATCTGGAATTTAAAACTTAGACTAAATTAATTACATTAGGATTTTCACAAATCGAAAAGGAAAAACTTTCTATGTTAAATCTAGTGAAATCTTTCGAAGATATATTTTTCAAAATGTGCTGAGTTTGTGGATCTGTTCATTGATTTTAAAATTTTGAAAACTGTGAAGTCATGAGCAATACCTAAGGTTTTTTTATACTTCTTTTTTATCACGTGTTTTGTCTAAATATATTTGAATAGTGGATCCTTGTAATTCTAGTTACATATAATTTGATTTGCATCATTCTGATAGGAAATAATACATGGACGAAATATGATTTTGTGCACAGCTTATATGTTTTTCTACATTTTTTTTTCATCTTACTAACACATGTTCTCTCTTGTTTTTGGTAGCTGATTTATTATCGGACCAATCCGACATAATGGCAGATGCAGAGGCGGATGTAATGGTTGAAGTGTCCACGTCGGGTACTTGGATAACTTAACAAATTTCTTATATTTCTCAGTTTTATGTTTTTTATTTTAACAAGTACCACGATTCAAGTCATCGAGGCAACATCTTGCCGCTGGTTTGACAATGTTTAGCAGAATATTAAATTTTTTGACACTGATTGTGATATTTGATAATCGTTTTGATAATCCGTAAAATTATACAATCTTAAGATGAAAAACACTTTTCTTTTGCTTGCAAGCTAAATATTTCTTCCTATAAATGTTGAGTTTTCATTTATGCTCAATGGTTTGAGTTGGGTTATTATTAATATAGGTGATGAGGTTGCCAATGGTGATGACACTGCAAATCTTCACATGGACTACTCTGCAGTCGTTAAAGTAAAGACATTGTATGTCAACTCCGCCATCTTAGCTGCGAAGACTTCGTTCTTCTACAAGGTAAACGTTTCTTCTTTATTTGTCTGGTTTCAATATATTTGGTAAATAATTTTTTCTTAGTTATGTGTATTATTTTGCAGCTCTTTTCTAATGGGATGAGGGAGTCCAAGCAGATACACATCACCGTAAGAATCACGACATCTGGTATAAATATATTTTAAAAAAAAATTAGATTATTTTCTTAATCAGATTTGTTTTCTCAAATGGTTTGCTTACTAATGCTGATTTAATTTTCATGTTTTAGAGGAAGCTCCATTCATGGAACTTTTGAAATTTATGTACAATAGTTCTCTGGTGTGACCTCACCGCCTAGCTTGTTGGATGTCTTGATGGCAGCGGACAAGTTCGGTGTGGCGTCCTGCATGAGATACTGCACCCGGGTATTGTTGAACATACCCATGACACCAGAGTCTGCATTGCTCTACCTAGGCCTTCCTTATAATGTTTTGATGGATGATGTTGTTCGGCCATTGCTTTTGGCAACAAAACAGTATCTCGTTGCTCGTTACAAGGACATCACAAAGTATGATTCTTTATTCATCTTGGTTTAAATAATTTATATGATATATGTAACAAATGGTTTTTAGGACATGATTGCTATATTTAAAATCTTCTATTGAATCATTGCTGGGTTTTTTAATGCTAATAAGTTTTATTATTGAGCAGGCATCGGGAGGAGCTGATGGGATTTCCACTTGTTGTGGTCTTAATATTATTATCCAGTGATGAGCTGCAGGTCGCATCTGAGGATGTAGTGTTCGACTTCATGCTGAAGTGGGCTCGAACCCAGTACCCAAGACTGGAAGAGAGGAGACAAATCCTCAGACAAAGACTTATCTATTTCATCCGCTTCCCATATATGACCAGCCGCAAGTTGAAGCTACTCCAAAATTGCAATGACTTCGACCATGAATTCGCTTCTAAGCTAGTATTTGAAGTCTTGCATTTCAAGGCCGAGACATCACACCGACAACAGATACTTGCTGCAGAATCGGCCTCCACAAGTCGCATCTTCATTGAGCGGTCATACAAGTACCGCCCTATTAAAGTTGTGGAATTTGAACTTCCACATAAACAGTGCGTGGTCTACTTAGACCTGAAACGGGATGAGTGTGCTAAATTGTTCCCCTCTAGTCGTGTCTGTTCACAAGCCTTCTATTTAGACGGTCATGGGTTTTTCTTGTCAGCACACTGCAGTATGGGCCAACAGAGCTTTTGCCATTACTTCGGCTTGTTCTTGGGCATGCAAGCGAAGAGCTCAGCCAACTTCAGTGTCGACTTTGAATTTGCTGTTCGGTTGAGGCCAACCTTAGAATACATCACCAAATATAAAGGAAACTTTATATTAAGAGCAGTTGATTACAAGAACTTTTTTTGTACACCATGGACATCGTTCATGGCAGAGGACAGCCTTTACTTCATTAACGACGTTATCCATCTTAGAGTAGAGGTAACAATAAAAAACCACCTGGATTTACAATAGTTTTTTAGTTTAGTAGCTATGTAATTATTTAGTTGTAAGATTTTGGCAAATAATTCTTGGTAGCCATTGATGCATATTTCATATTGGAAAATGTCCTGCAATCCAGCTATGGCTTGGCAAAACTCGTCCTTGAATGATGCATATTGGGATGAATGAATTCAATTTTATAACTTATTTGGTAGAATTTGAATTTGAAATGAAATTAATTTTTTTCTTGATATTTTTGTTCGATAAAGTGAGTTTTATTCAGAATTTAGTGTGATTCTTAAGTATATTGTAAAATTTAATGCACTCATAATACCATATAAAAATGAGAAATGCAATATAAATGATGAGGATACAAGATGGTTAAGAATTAAAGAAACATGATATAGATTCTTCAATGATATGCGTAAAAAAATCTTTTCTTGTATGCATTCACAAAAACCTTCTGGTAAAGGTCTTCCATTCTCTTGGTCCCAATATTAGATTTAAGACCACGAGGGTTTGATTCATGGACGCCATAGTGTCCGAACTATCTATTTTCTCTTCCAATTTTTCTTGATAGCCTTGATCTCCAAGATGTTTCATCACTTGCAATTTCCATTTCTTACTTTTGTTTGGCATCTTCTGTTGCTTTTCCAATAGAAGGATCTTGTTTAAGGCCTCTTTTGTTTCTTTCTTTTGCTCTTCAACAAGCTTGAAGACATTCTCATCATACTTACACTGCTATCTTCTATTCCTTTAAAGCCAACAAGAGTGATTCATTCCTCTAGTCTTCTCATTATACTTACACTGCTATTTCTATTTTAAGATGCTTATTGAAAATATTTGAAATTATTCTCAGCCTTCCTTTGTTGTGATGGTACTCCACCATAAAAAATAATCTGAACTGACCTGGAAGTCCATCAATTTACAATCGCTTTTTCAATGATGTTTAGTTTCCAAGGATTTTTCAAATTCAGATGCATTCATGAAACCATTCCTTTAATTGTTGAAGTCCATTACAGCCCGAGCATCGCCATCCATCATAAGTACATGTGCATCCAATGGTCCGTACTTGACAAATTCCTTTGGCGTATACATGGCCAAACATAATTTTCAGCTTGAACAAAATTTGATAATTTTTAATAACAAAGTCGGTGTTGCAAGAAGTCTTTATATTTGAATTTCTGCTTCTTTTTCCAGAACAATATGGCCACTTTAGAGTGCCACTGAAATTACGAACATTCTATTTCCCAACTTTTAACTGTTCGTATGGCTTCTTAGAGTAGTCTTCAATCTTATTTGTAAATAGTGATAAGATTCCTTCACAAGGAAAAATGGCCAATCAGTGAGAAATGTGAAAAGGTGAAAAATGGAATGGAGGCATAACTGTCAAGTGATGACCTGCGGGTTTCATCTGAAGATGTAGTGAACCACTTTGTAATGAAATGGGCAAAACACAATATCCAAAACTTGAGGAGAGGAGGGAAGTCCTCGGAATGTAGCTTGCCCGGTTCATACGTTTCTCGTACATCTCTTGTCGTAAGCTGGAGATCGACCAGACTTGCAATGACTTTGATCGCGAAGTTGCTTTGCAGTTGGTATCTTACGCTTTATATTTCAAGGCCGAGGCACCACACCACCGAAAACAAATACTAGCAGCGGAGTCATCTTCAACTAGTCGTGTCTTTGTTGAGCGGTCATACAAGTTCCGCCTTGTTAAGGTCCTGGAATTTGAACTTCCATGTCAACAGTGTGTGGTTTACTTAAACCTGAAATGAGAGGAGTGCACCAACTTGTTCCCTTCTATCTGGATCAATTCAGTGCCCTTCCGTTTATGTAGCCAGAGGTTCTTCTTGAAGGAACACTTCCGCATGGATCAGGAGAGCTCCTACCATTGTTTCGACTTGTTCTTGTGCATGCAGGAGAGATCTTCCAGCTACAAAGTCGACTACGAATTTGCTGCTCGGTCACAACCAACAGAGGAAAACAGCAACAGATTTAAAGGCAACTATGTATTCACAGAGATGAGCTCACCATTAAAAATAGACTAAAATAACAATATTAAATTATGTACTTTGTATTTCCCAATCTTCAATCTCATATTCACCGATATCTGACTCTTTTTCGGAGTTGTAATCCATTGAAGCTAGTGATGAGATTCCTTCACAAGGAGAAATAGTCACGCAGTGTAAAATGTGAAAAGGTGAGAAATGGAAAATTCAATTGACAACTAATTAAAATATAGATCATCCCATATTAATATTTATGCAACTAATTAGAAGTCTAGATTTTTCATTATTAAAACACCAAAATATATTAGCAACTAATTAGAAGATATATCATTCTATATTAATATCCATGCAACTAATTAGAAGTCTATATTTTTCATTATTAAAAGATCAAAATATATTACCAACTAATAAGAAGATAGATCTTCCCATATTAATATATTTAATTATTATTTTAAATATCGGGTTTGAATCCCCGGCAACGGCGCCAAAAACTTGATAGGAAAAATAGCAAGTGTACTATTTTGCCTATTGTAGTAATAAAGGGAAAAATCCCAAGTATTGAATCTCAAGGACTGCTTGACGATACAGAGTTTAAAAATACTTTCATTTAAACAAAAAGTCTTGGTGGTTGAAATTTTCTATAACTAAGATTTAAATAAAACGAGTAAATAGTTGAACAATATCAGATATGAGTAAATTGCTAGGGTTTGGTGAATGAATCCTCATGCAACGATTACAATTTATAAATGTAATAACAAAATAAAAAACGTTTGAGTACCGGTTCTTTAGATTATCTAATCTTAAGTCCTTAGTGAAAAGATCTTTGATCCTGTAATCTAATTACTATGTCCGTAGATAATTACATTCATGATCAAATTTGTATATATCAAGAAATTCCGGTTTTGATAAAGTATCCCTAGTCCTAGGCAATATTTATTATCAAATGTTCTTAGTCAGATCAACATATAACCGCTGACCAGCAAAAATTACATGTAAAGGTTCAAAATCCGTTTTTCCGACGGTTTAGGCATTAAGCAAAGAACTAAGAGCAAATCAACGATTACTGAATAAAATAGTTATTGCATTAATAAAATCGAATTCATTACATGAAGATTCAGGGTCACCCCCCTAACAATGGGGGGTTTAGCTACTCATAAAGAAAAAGAAAATAATAGATGAAAATGTTGTCATTACAAATTATCTCCAGGAATCAATCTTCAATCGTCCGAAAACTCTTGAACATGTGAATCCCTTCCGAAAATCTCAGTTTCCAGCCTTCAAATCTTGTATTTTGCTCCCAAAAATCGTCCAACCCTTGCAAATTCGCGTTCTGGGGCTAAATACTCCAGCACTGGGCTTTCAGCCATTTTGGGCCACCATACGCGTATTGGCACACATGATACGCGTAATGGCGAGCGAACAGGCCAAGTAATACGTGTAAGGGCTAGGGAGCAGGCAAAGTGATACGCGTAAGGCCAAACTCATACACGTATGGGCAGAAGGCCTGTTTTTCTTCCAAAAGTCATCCCTCTGCTGAAATGCGTATCATACGCGTAAGCTTTGGGGTCATACGCATAACAGCTAAAGCATTACGCGTATGGGCAGCAGATCTTCAATTTTCCTGCTTTGTCCTTTGGTTTCTCGCTCCGGCTCGGTCGTACACCCAATGCTCGATCCTCTAAGCTTCCAAATGTGCATTCGACCTACTAACATACCACAAGCGTAAAATATCCTCGAGAAACTCATAATTCATGAAACATTAGATAAAATCGAAACACACCTAAATACTACTAAAACAAACTCAAATTCACACAGTTTACCTGACTTATTCACAGTTGAATCGCAAAATACATAGCATAAATGGTGACTGATCAGTTGGTATCTGGTTTGAGTTGGTATCGGGTTTGAAAGTCAACCTTTTCAAAATTAGTATTTGTGGAGTAAACTTAAAGCATGATTTCCTTGTAGCAACTTCTCATTTTCTACACTGTGAGTCAGTTTTTTTCCGTTTAAATTATTGGGGGTTATGGTGGGTAATAGCCTGAGGAAATATATTCTTTGGAAGTATGTTGTCGACTCTTTTAAAAAATGTCTTGCTGCTTAGAGAGGGAGAAATTTGTCGATTGGCAGTAGAGTGGTTTTGATAAATTCGGTGTTGAATGCACTGCCTATTTTTACCCTTTCCTTCTTATAAGGCTCCGGTGGTGATTTTGAAGGAGATGACTAGAATTCAATCGAAATTTTTTGGGGGTGGCTCACTTGAGATAAGGACGTTATGCAACAGATTGAAGATGCCATCATGCCTAATGATGTATGTTTTTCAATATTTAATAAAATATGTTGTTTGGTTGTATGATGTATATTTTTATATAACGTATGTTGTCAGTATATAACGTTGACAATAAGTTTTGTTATAAAGGATGCCCTAATTATCCCACCAAAAGATTCTGGTAGCAAGGGAAAGGCCCCTATTACAGATGAAGATCATAAAAATAGAAATAGCAGTGTATCCAAGATGCAAATTGAACAGGACTCGAAATGAATATATCGACAACTCGAAGGTTACTGTTACGCCGTGGTTGGTCGTTGTTGAGCTGGAAACGAAACTTGTTGGGATCTTATCATTAGAACACAAATATGCAACAGCAGAACAAAGTTGAGCATCTTCTTCCTCAGTCCATTCACTATTTAGCATCGAAGAATTTAAGCTCCTGTGGTATTGTGCCAAGCATTGAAATGGAGTCCTGTTTGTGGCCAATGATGCAGCAATGTCAAACCAATTCCTGATGCCCATCTCTTGGACAATAATCAAAAGAGACCTATCCTCTTCACCAGTCCATGAGCCATGATCTATCAAAGGGTCTTCACAATTTAACCACCTATGGTTGCAAATGTTAGAAGAATTCGTCAAATATAAGTATGAGAATCCATCAATTCATAGATATATGTTATTCTATGGGCTACATTAGATTCAAACAGACATCTGTGATGACAATCATCACAGACACGTTAAGCACCACCATTATAAAAATCATTTCACGTACAATCCCACCTGCATGATCTATGTTGATCTTGATGTTGATCTTGATCTACTATAAATGCCCTTTTTCATAGGTGGCAGCTTGAGCAACATCACCCTCCTTTAGATTCATATATTAAAAATGTAGATAAAAAGAAATCTAATCTACCATCTAGATTAAGCTCAGGACGCAAAACATGATGTATTTGATGTTCGCATCAACACCCACCACTAAGTCTAGCCTAAAATCTAGATGGCCAATGTTAGCAAGAAAACATTAAATAACTTCCTTCATAGTTTGAATTATGCAAATAACCCAAATATTTTTCCCTTTAAAAGAAATTAAGTGTTTATTGATCATGACAATTTCAAGAAGATACAAAGTGACTTATGCAGCATATAAGGCTGTGCAAATTTTTCACCTACAGACAGTCATCTTGAATTTATTTGTTTGTTTCTCACTATCCTAAATCTGATGCATCAAAATCTTAATTGTGCAAATATGGTTCAAAGCAAGTCATTTAGAAGCACACACTTCCCTCATCCTTTCTTTCCATTTACCTTTAGCAATATGAAAAAAAAAACTTAATGATCGCATCCCCTCTTCGATCTCCAAGGAGAGAAAGAGGGCATCATGACCAAGGCTTAAGATCATTGACCATATATAAAGCACATTGATATAAAAATTTCAAACAAAAGTAGTTTTTTCTTCAGTTTTTCAAGATTTATAGAAGCCAAACTACCTGATGAAACCCTGGTGTCAAGCTGCAAGTAGCTTGAAATGCATTTGGATGGCCTTCAATTCGAGACATAGGTATAATTGTCAACCAGCTGTGCATACAGAAATAACATAGTTAAGTTAATTCTAGCACACAATAAACAAAATTAACAACAAAAAAAGCCATAAAAAAGAACCAAACTGACAGCAACATGCATCTACCATAATGTATAACTCGATGTACTACTAGCGATACACAAATAACATAATTAAGCTAACTCAAGCATGTAATAAACAAAAATAATAGCAAAAATGCCACCAAAATGAATCAAAGTGACAGCAACATGCATCTATGAATACCATGGTGAATAATCCATACTACTAAATCCTAATGTAATAACAAAAAAAATTTAAGTTGTTACCCTGTGAAAGAACCACAAAGATACACAGTTGTTCCTCCATGAGGCCAAATAAACAAGTGAGGAATCAAAAAGGGTTCAGGTGCTCCCATACTTCCATGTCTTCCACCTGCAGCCAATGAACAAAACATTTCCATCTCAAACAACGGAATAAATAAAACAAAGTGCACTTAGACACCAATAGACACCATGAATAATAATATTTATTCAAGTTAAATGATTGCAAATATAAGATTTGTAATCAGATCCAGGATTTTTATCTGTAACGGTCCCCAAATGCCAAGACTCCTGAGACAGAAGACCACATTATTGTACTCCTGATTGAAAATTTTCTTTGTGCTCATCAATTTCTCAAAGTTGGGTTCTTCCTGTCTGTGTAGAAACTAGAAAGTGAACACCTACCCAGCAAGTTTCCTGGCAAGCAAGATACAGGAAAGGCTTCTCAAAGTTTAGTTGCTCTTAGCTGATATCTCATAGTACTGCAGATTCTTCTTCCTATGGAAAGTAACCTGCTTGGCCTTCACTTGCCTGTTCTTCACATCAACCTTGTTTCCACAAAGAACAATTGGGATTTTTTCACAAACCCTGAAAATAAGTTGCAAAAGGAAGTGTCCATAAAGCAATATAAGGAAAATGGTGGTGAATAAATAAACAAAGTGTTATGAAAAAAGGTTTCAAGGACTTCAATTACTAACTGACAAAGATCGGTGCCAGGTAGGAACATTTTTGTAGGTCAGTCGGGCAGTAAAATCAAACATTATAATAGCACACTGCCCATGGATACTATAATACGAGGTAAAAGGTTAAAATCAAAATTTATGAGTAGAAAAGAAAAAGCACAAATGAGACAGTGGATTATCATCGAAGCATGGAAAAGAACACATGCAATACCCACAATAGTGATACATTCAAGGGTGTCATGCCCAAGAAACAGCGACATTTATTGACTTGAAACAAAATCACAATATAGTAATTACATTGTCGGCATAATCAGTGTTATCAAATGGCGGCCATGGCAGCACTATGGCAGATATATGTGGCGGATTATGGGACACAATGGTAAATATCAGCCAGGACAATACCTAACAATGCAGAAAAATACACCTTAGATACTAGTAAGACTGAAAGATAAATAATTAATAGATAAGAGGGTGAGAATGCTCCAAGTGTTTGACTGTAATACATAGAACTGTTAAAACATGAAACAAAAGACCAGAAATAGTTGTATGAAGTATTGACACAGCAATATTTCCCGCCAAAATATTTTCTTCGCAATGTGTTTAAGATTAAAATTAGGAAAACAGGAATCCAATCATATAGATATTAGAAAACAGAACAGAAGGGGAAATATAGAGAAAAAAGTTATATTGAAATTTTATCTGCTGATACAAGTATAAATAGAAACTTAGATGATTACAGGACAAGCAGCTATCCCTGATCAATTTTTTATTGACATTACTAAGGGTTTGAATCCACTAAGTGTCTGACTGATACCGTATAAAAAGTAATTTTGTGGCAATAATGACAGTAATAACTCTGAAACAAAGACATCTCTGAGATTAGGCACGACACCGACACGTGTTCAATAGCTCAGACAAGTATCCTAAAACATATTTTTTTGCTTAGACGCTTCTACGAGAGTTAAAGATGTGTGCTGAAGCAGTGATGATCAATGAAGGGGTCAAAGACATGAAGTTTGATTACATCATTTTTAGATTTTCGGTATAGTAGATAGATGAATGAATTTGAAAAACTATCATATTTTGTTTAAGAACATTTTGAAATCAAGCAAATTGAAAAACTATCATATATTAATGTAGATCTGTTATAAATAATGTTTATATTATACTTAATTCTGATAAATAAACAAATGTGTCGGTGCCCTATATTTTTAAATTAGCAGTGTCGACGTTTCTCTGTCGTGTCACACATCCGTGTCGAACTTTGTACTTCATACAGTAAGTGGACATCGTAGCAGTTATGGGTTGAATACATAAATGTTGTGCTCATGTGCGTCTGAAACAAAATTATTTGCCAAAGCTTGAATGTATAGTTATCCAATTTAAAATATTTCCCATATAGAAAAAAAAGTAACAAACATGCCATACAAGCACGTGCAGCAGGTTTAACTCTCCATTTACTGTAAATGGTTCGTTCATTAATATTTTGGAATTCTTGACAGTCCCCTTATCATCTGTTAGGTAAAACTCCATTTCTATATATGAAGGTGTATCTAACCCGTTTACATTGGTATCTGAACAAGGATCTGCAACCCTTTCCTTTTCTGCAACTTCAGTTCTCTCAGACACAGCACAATTTTCTAAGGTCCCTTTAATTGAGTCTTGTAATGGATGGAACCACTTCAGATACAAATTGCAGAGATCAGATCCATTTACAACATTACAAAGACTAGCCACAACAGGAATTCCAAATGCCTTCCAATTTGAGCCGATTTCCAGTAGATGTATTGCCTGAAAAAATCATATCAAACACAAATTTTATAAGGCAAGAAAATAACAAGTGACCATAAACCTTGTTTCCGCAAAGAACAATTGGGATGTTTTCACGAACCCTGAAAATAAGTTGCAAAAGGAAGTGTCCATAAAGCGATATAAGGAAAATGGTGGTGAATAAATAAACAGAGTGTTATGAAAAAAGGTTTCAAGGACTTTAATTACTAACCGACAAAGATCAGTGCTAGGTAGGAACATTTTTGTAGGTCAGTCGGGAAGTAACATCAAACATTATAATAGCACACTGCCCATGGATACTACAATATGACATAAAAGGTTAAAATCAACATTTATGAGTAGAAAAGAAAAATCACAAATGTGAGAGTGGATTATCATTGAAGCACAGAAAAGAACACATCCAATACCCATAATAGTGATACATTCAAGGGTGGCATGCCCAAGAAATAGCGACATCTATTGACTTGAAACAAAATCACCATATAGTAATTACATTGTCGGCAAAATCAGTGTTATCAAATGGCGGCCATGGCAGCACTATGATAGATATATGTGGTGGATTATGGGTCACAATGGTAAATATTAGTTGATATTGTTGGTTTTTTCGCCATAATCCGCTATAACAACACCCTGATATTTGGTTCTCCGCCATGGACCGTCATCGACAATACTGAGCACAATTATATGATACAGAAACTCAATCTCGTGTACAGGACATCATAGAACAGATGACTGAGAACATGAGCGTAATTCATGTTGAAATGAGACTACCCAAAAACTAGAATTATGATTTAAGTGTCAAATAAACAAGGGCATTTGATAAAATAATTGTTAACACTAGCTAGTTTACAAACTTGAGATTACAATACATTGAAATAAATGATGATACTTACTAGTATCCATCTCTGAGACCACCAAACTTCTCTTGACCAGCAGTATCCCAGCAGTAGAAACGAATCTTGCCAGCTTGTGAAAAAATCCAATGGATGCACTTCCACAGCAATAGTTGCTATACATAATCAAATCAAATCAAAGAATCAGCCACTTAATTAAGCATGTATTAATCAAGTAAAACACGTATACAAGAGTCCTTACTGTAACCCTAAATTCAACATCAAATACATCATAAACTAGTAAAAATAAGTATCAACAAATTGTGACAATAACAAATATGAATTATAAACCCTAATGTTCTACCTAAAAGATTAATCCCTAATGTTTTACCTAAAAATTTAAACCCTAATGTTCTATCTAAAAATTTAATCCCTAATTGAAAAAAGAAATACATACCAATTAGTCCGGTTTTTTCACCGTGCATGTCATCATCGAGCTCGAGCTGTGAGAATGGTCGTGCAATGAAGAGAAATGAGAGAGGATTCTCGGATGTGCGATGAGACAATGGTCGTGGGACGACGGAGATGGAGCTCGTAATGAGAAGAAGGAGATGAGCTCGCGATGAGATGAAGACAACGGACTCGCTATGAGATGAAGACAACGGAGCTCGCAATGAGATGAAGACAACGGGTTTGTAGAGAAATGGGTTTTCTCACTATGAGATGAAGAGAACTGGGTATAGAGAGAAATGAGGTGTCAAGAGGGTTTTGATCGATGCAGTGTTTTAGATTTAATATTTGATAAATGTTTCTTTATTATTTTATTTCCACAATATAAGTTTAATTAATTTACACTCTTTAATTTACTTACTTACCCAAATAATATTTGATAAAATATATTATAGTTTATTAATATGTTTAAGATTCATATTTAGAGTTATTAAAATATACAATTATTTTCAACCAATCTTAATTTACACCCATTTTATTTTTAATGGGAATAATAGAGATATTATTATAATAATGAATTTAATTTATTATAATAATGATTTTAATTTACACCCTTTTTTAAAAAATAGGGTGTCTATTGTTACGCACTACTACTTTAAATGACATTTTATTTACAAATTTGTCATCGCGTTTCTAATTTACACCCATTTTCAGTATAATGGGTGTAAATTTTAAAATTATATTCGGCACTTTGCATATTTACACCCGTTTTCAGTATAATGGGTGTAAATTTTAAAATTATATTCGTCACTTTGCACTAGTGTTGGTTGCAAAGGTATTTCCTTCTTCTAATGCATTACTTTGTATGTATCCCATAATAAAGAATTTGAGAAGTCGGGTTAAATCTGAGGTAGGGAGGAAGCAGATAGAGTCCAAAGATGGAAAAATGGTGAAGGCGGGTGTGATTGTGGAAAAACTAATGGGTGCATAGAATCGTATAATATATTCTTCCTCAAAAGAACTATATGTCGATTCCTGGACATGGCCCAACTAGCAGACATAGTTCAATAAGTCGATTCCACCTCACAATTTTTTAATCCTTGAAGCTTTAAAAATGAATCAATTTTCAGATTCCATGCTCTAGGAGCTTGTTTTAGTCCATATGAGGCTTTATGAAACTTGTACACCACCCTTCCTGATTCTTTTCCACAAATCCAAGATGTTGTAACACATAAACTACCTCTTGTAAAGGAGAATTCTAAAATTCATATTTCACATCTAAATGCATCAGAGGCCAATTTCTATTAGCAGTTATAACAATCGCGAGTCTGATTGTCTCATGCCTAGCTACTGGTGCAAAAACCTCAAAGTAATCTAATCCAGATTTATGTAGAAATCCTCTAGAAACTAACCTTTCTTTGTGTTTTCCAATTGATCCATCTAGCTTTAGTTTCAACTTGTAAACCCATCTCACATCGATGGCTTCCTTGTTCTTTGAAAGCTCAGTCAAATCCCAAGTCTTGTTTCTTCCTATAGCCTCAAGTTCTTCTTTCATGGCCTTCAGCCATACTTTCTTCTTGAGAGCTTCTTAAGTACTAGCTGGTTCAGAGTCTACCAACATGGCACACTGAATGACTTCCCCTTTAGAGTCCATCTCAATATCTTGCTACACATCAAACTCTACAAATCTTCTTGGTATTTGTATAATTCTTTGTGGTCTTTGAACTTGTTCAAAATCTTCTTCAGATGTTGGACTTCCTTCAGAGGTTGGACCACCTTCACAGGCATGATCACATTTAGAGGCATGATTAACACCAGAGTCTAGAACATCATCAGAATCTAGGTCACCATCAGAATCACCTTCACAAAATAGAGGTTTGCCATCATATTCCACTGCCTGTTGGATGCGTATGTCGTCATTATCAATGATAGTAATACTATTATTCAACTGTTATGTAATATGAACTTTGACCAATATCCTAACATAGGATATTCTCAACTTGTTTGCGGTACACTCATCAATAAACAATGGCCTTCTAATTGCACTTCATATCTTGCTTAAGCTCTTGGCCCCTTAGAGATGCAATGGCAATTGAGGCAATTTCACCCAAAGTGGAAAGGTCCATAACATATCGTGTTTTGGGTTGATATCCAACATCCAATCCCTCAGAAACATAGTCATATTGTGGATGGTGTAGGGTCTTTTCTTGAGAACTACGTATATATCGATGAATGAATGGAATTTCAAGATGGAGTACTTCTCTTCATTGTAGAACATGTTTGGTAATCGAACAAAATTCTAGGTTTTCATCATGTATTGCTTGACGGCATTCATGCTCAAATCTCCTTCTAACACATACATGATCACTGCTGATTCCCAAAATTTGATCTCAGATTCTTCATCTGTATCTTCAATTTGAATCTCCACTTATCCATCCACGATCTTTGGTGCGACAAACTCAATCGCCATTCCATTATCTGGATTACGGTTTCCGCTTATCACTTTAGCCCACAGTTTCGTCTCCATTGATGTTTTAGTTGGGGCACAAACCCTAGATTTGATTGGTTCTCCAATTTCTTATCATTCTGCACAATGTTGATATCATTATCTTCCTCTTGATCTTCCCCTTCCATCTGAGTTGAGCTATCACCTTGATCACCACGATTTTCCGGTGGCGGAAGCACCTTTTTCGGCCGCCCACGCCCTCGTTTTATCGCAAGAGCTCACTATCGATCACAGTTCTATTACGATATAGGATTCTACCAATTAAAAATGAGAAAATAACAAGTATTTTATTTTTTTATTATAAAGAAATAATTTTAATATGCTTTTAAATATCAAAAAAATCCTATGTATTTTTTTCTAATATTTTTAATTCATACCAAAGTAAATTCTATGAATTACCTTATAAAATAAAAAATAAATTATTATTTCTATTTATTTAATTATTTTTTCAATTTATGAGGTGTTATTAAACATTCAAATGCATCGAACATGTAGAGAATTAATTAAGTAAATTTGTGTATAATGTACAAATCAACTACCTACCAAAGATTGGAACATGCTTAAGCATGCCCAACTTTGCCCTATTCATCTTTTAATTTCATGACCATTGCATGCCCTTTTTGGTCATTTTCTAAGTCTAAATTCATACCACCCATTCAACCTTTCTCTCTTTCCACGTGGCTTAATTTATCTTTTCCACATTAGCATTACCGGGACACATCATTACCCGGTTTCATGTTTCTTTTGTTCTTTGCACGGTTATTGAAACAACATTCAAATCTTCTTTGCACGGTTATTGAAACAGCATTCAAATTTTCATCATTTCATCACTTCATTTCTTGTCTTTCCTTTCCACCTACCTTGCTCTCAAGCCACTTTCCCTGCAAACGCAAAACAGCTCACATCGAAGCTTCAGAACACCACACCAATAACATCCTGGCTTGAATCTTCATCTTCGTTTAACATGCATGGTTTCATTTTCTATTATCTCATGGAAATCGGTCTTTGAGATCGAAAAACATTTACCTCATGCAAACCCAACTTTCATATGAAAAAAGCTTTTGATAAAACTGTAAAATAGGTTTACTATTGAATGTTACAAAGTTTGAGTGTTTTTCAGGAGTTGCTGGTTTTATGAAAAACCAACTTTGGTTTACAACCTGTGAGTGTTTTGCATGAGTTGCTAAATTTTTCTTTGAATCCCTAACTTACTCAAAACCCAATTTTTGATGGAAATGGTTTTTGTAAAAAATGATAAATGTGTTAACTTTTGTTACATGCTTGTGCTTCAGTCTGTTGAAGCTTACAAAGTCGTAGTGTTTTGCATGCGATGGTGTTTTGATCTTTTTGTGCTTTTAACTGTTTGTGTCTTTGTGCAACAAACTGGTTTTAACTTTGTATTTGTAGTTTCGTTTTCATATCTTGCAAGAAACATGTCAAGACCACCCATCCTGATCAGTGACTTGAAGCCTGATAACAATGTTTGGAAGCTGGTTGTACATGTTGTAGATCTATGGTTCGTAAAGGAGTGCAATGGACATCAGCATATTGAAGCTATTATTCAAAATGGGAAGGTATTGGTTATGTCGATGTTTTGTATTATAAACCCTTGGTGAATTTTATATTTTCTGTTGTGCCTTACAAACTTTTATGTTAAACAGGGAGATCAGATACATGTTATTACGCGGTCCCGAGAATTTGATGTCTGGAGCAAATTATTACAGGAATATAATATGTACATGGTTTACAACGAAGAACCCATGTTGAATGACTTACCATTGAAAGTGTGTGACAACGATTACAAACTATTTTGGAATCGTGCTACAACTGTGACAGCCACAGATATCCCAAATATCCCACCTCACACATTCAAATTTAAACTGTTGCAAGATTTCATAAATGGGAATTTCGTAGTTGATCGTTTGTATGGTATGCTGAGTGTTTTCATGTTTATGTAGTATTGTCGTTAATTTCTTAAAAACCACACAAACTAACAATTCATTGTGATATAGATGTAATTGGTGTTGTTATGCAAGTGGTTAGGACACAACATCCAGGTGCAGGGAAAAAGGCTTGCGTTAACCTATATGTTGCTGATCAAAGGTTTCATTCTTAACTTTAATGTTAACAATTAGAAGGCATTTTTTCATTTTACAATACACAATTCATTGTTTCTTATTGTTTCTTTCCAATGGGGCTGAAATTGATCTTACGTTGTGGGAGTCATATGCCACTCAATTTATGTCTTACAATGATGAAAGTGGTCAGCTGGTTGTCATCCTCACTCACGCATGGTGTCGCAAGAGTTCATGTAATTTGTATTGTTGTTGTCTAGATTTTCACATTACATCATTTGGTAAACCGTTATAAATATATGTCATTGTTTGACTCCGATGCAGCATCTGGAAAGCTGAACTTGTCTAATTCATGGCATGGATCAAAACTACTTCTTAACCATGACCATCCTCAAGTTGCTGAATTCATGAAAACGTATATACCATATGACAGGTTTTATTGATTATATTTCCATTCTAATTATAATTTACTAACCATAGATGCATACTTTGTTTTATGACTCAGATTTATTGATGGAAATCCTACACTTGATGCCTCACAAAGTAGATCTATAAATTCGTGTTCACAGGGGACATTCGATGACAGATCCTTCTCCTTTACGAAGGATGTCAGGAGCATAAGAGATATGCTTACTCTTCGTGACGTAATTACGTTTATTATCATTAATTACTAAGCGATGAATAATTAGACACTTTCTGATTTTTTCAGCCTTTTCGATGTTTTCTAATAATGTTACGTATTTTTTATAGGAAACATTCTGCAATACGCTTGGTACAACCAAGCGGTTCAAGGCCAATCCGTTTGGATGGTACTATGAAGTATGTTCAAAGTGTAACAAAACTAACCAATGCATGTGTGCCGACAAATCGACACCAATTACAAAGTATTTAGTGCCATTCAAGCTATGACTTTCATTACACTTGATATTCCTGTTGTTTATAGTGTATTAATTGAAATACTTATTTTATTTAACATGTGTACGTTTTGTCTAATTAGGTACAAGATTGAAATAGAGGTCAAACATGATGGTGTGACTGCGAATTTTGTCTTCTGGGACAAAGAATGCATACCAATTGTTGGTATGTCTGCCCATGCTTTAAGGGAGATCATGCGACTGGTGAGTATTCTATAACCTTTCTTGATGGCTGAAAGTTACACCCATGTTTAACAAATATGTCTATCATAACATTGTTTCATTCCCCACTAATATGACTAATATTCTCAATATATTCCGTAAATCTGAGGTCAATACATATTAATACAATACTTTCCAATATTATTATTTGCCATAAATCTGAGAATAATACATATTAATACAATGCTTCCAATATATTTCATAAATTTGTATGTGAAACGCTACTCATAGACCAATGAGGACCACCCACTGATTTACCCCACTGACCTTGACAATCTGCTGGAAAAGAGTTTTGCTTTTCGGGTCAAATATCAGCCATTTTACAAACAAGCATCTGTAGTGAGACTCACTAGAGATAAGGACGTTATGCTACAGATTGAAGATGCCATCATGCCTAATGAAGTATGTTTTTCAATATCCAACAAAATATGTTGTTTGGTTGTATGATGTATATTTTTATATAACGTATGTTGTCGTTGTTTGGAGTGTTTGAAGTGGTTTTCGACAGTTTATGGTTGTGGATCAAGAAAGAAGCAGTGGAAGTTTACATAGTATGCTAGATCTGAAATTTCACAACTATTATACCGTCATGAATAAGATAAGGTTGATTTCTCTTGCTTTACATTGTTTTTTTGTTCTATTGATGTGGTTGCCTCATCTAAATAATACTCATTACATGGAACATGATGATTTTGAAAACCTTATGAAATATCCATGTCGAATTCTACATGATTCAATTGTAAGTGATGTTAATTCATGCCTCTATATTACTGATGCATCTATATTTATAGCATTTGCAGAGTCCTTTCCTGTGGCTTTTGATGAATCCTTTGAGAATCTGAAGAGATTAAATGATGACCTTTTTGGAAAGTCTGTGCTTCTTGGCAATGGATTGAAACCCTCTAATGATGATGTTATAGTGCTTTCAATAGTTCATCCTTCCCTATTATGCAAATTGTCATATTCACTATACTTACTATGCTTGTAGAAGAAATAACTAATACATATTCCCCTTTAACTAAAATAGTTATGAGGCGGGTGTTTTTATTGTTTTAATGACAATCTATGTTTTTGGTTTTGTCAATATATATAGATCTAACTTATATCAACATCGATGTGAATTTTAATCCGTGTTGGAGAGCTTATATCATGTGATTATCTTAGATTAATGTTATCTTTATTTTCCTATGAAATAAAGAGAAAGTGTTGGTATAATTTTAAGAACAAAAAAATACATTTAATTAGTTTGTTAAGCAATGATTAAACTTTTAAGCTTTAATAGGATATCCTTGGTTGCTTATTGCTAGATCAGTCTTCCAGATACAAATGAGGAAAAGCAGCAACATGTGTTGAGGAAGGTTGACAAGAACTTACATTTCTTATAGTTTTGATGGGAGAAACCCAAAGGTAATGAATGTGTCACGTGATTTATCTTGTGAGTTATTTTCTGTTGTGAGCTATTTTAAAAATCTGTTTTTTTGAAAATTCAGCAAGCGTAATCGATTACCCGATTGTTGCTAATCGGTTACAGCTGTTGTTTTTCCAAAAATAACAGAATTTAACAGCATGGCACTTTAGTTGGTTTTGTTATTAGTTGTACTATTCTCTCATGTGTATATATACATTGTTGTAATCCCAATTCAAAGTTAATGCCATTTTTTTGATTCATCAATATTACTCTCTACCCTAATTCTCTCTCTCAATTCATCTTCTTCCCCAAGTTTCTTTTCACCATTGTTACTACCTTCAAAATTCTGGTTTTATGTTTTATGATTGTTCTAACATTTGGCATCAAGAGCTCTGGTTACTGATCCTAATCCGCTGCAACAACAATGGCTATCGTTTCCAATGATCGAATTCCCACCAATCTCCCAATTCTTGATTCGAAGGACTACGACAAATGGGCGAAACAAATGAATGTGCGGTTTGGTTATCAAGAGGTTCTTGAGATCGTCATCAATGGAGTTACACCGTTAGGGGAAGATGCTACCGATGCTCGTAGGGCTACACACAAGGAAGAAAAGAAGAAGGATTACAAAGCTCTATTCTTGATTCATTCATGTGTTGATAATGACAATTTCGAGAAGGTTGGTGATTGTGAATCCGCGAAGCAAGCATGGGAAATCTTGGAGAAAGCGTATGCCGGTGCCGTCAAAGCGAAGGTGGTAAGGTTACAAACTTACAAACATCAATTCGAGTTAACGCAAATGGAGGACAAAGAAATGATCAACGATTACATCACGTGCATTACCCGGTTAGTCAACCAAATCAAGTCATGTGGCGAAACGATCCTTGAGCAAAATGTTGTATCGAAAGTGTTGCGTTCGTTAACATCACGTTTCGATAACATTGTTGTGGCTATTGAGGAGTCAAAGGATCTAACAACTTTGAGCAAAGATGAGTTGCAAAGTTCGTTAGAGGCGCATGAACAAAGGATGGATGAGAGAGGCGCCGACAAAGCCAAAGCGGAGATTGCTTTACAAGTGCGTTTACATGAGAAGAACAAGAGATCGAAAGGGAAGTGGACTTCTAAAAGTAAGAAGAATCTTGGTGGAAAAGATCCACAAAATTCAAAGGGTGAAGGAAGCTCCAAAGAGGGTAATCAAAACGCCCACAAACTGTTTGACAAAAGTTCCGTGAAGTGTTATAATTGTCAAAAGCTTGGGCATTTTGCGAATGAATGTCGCTTAAAACGCAAGGAAAAGGATGCGGATGAGGCTAAGGTTGCTAGGGAAGAGGTAGATGATGAAGATACCCTTCTTGTGATGATTACGGAGGAGAATTATGGCATTGTTGATGTTCCGGGCAGCAGCTACTGTGGTGATAGTCTGCGGGACAGCAGCTGTACTGTTTCGGAAAGTGGTGGAAAAATGCGTTCGGATCGAAATGCATTACTTACCATGCGTGATGGAGTTCAAAGTAAAGATGAGTGGTACTTGGATTCCGGTTGTTCAACACATATGACAGGTCGAAAGGATTGGTTTGTGCAAATCAATCAAGTGGCAAAGAGTAAAGTCAAGTTTGCCGACGACACCACTTTAAGAGCCGAAGGGGTAGGAGATGTTTTGATCTGAAGAAAGAATGGTGGACATTCTAGGATCAAAGATGTCTTGTACATACCGGGAATTAAGTGTAATCTTTTAAGCATTCGCCAATTACTTGAAAGAGGTTACTTAATTCGGTTGGAGAACAAGATGTTACGCGTTTTAGATTCAAATGGTGTGTTGATTCTAAAAGCGCCGATGGCTGCCAATAGAACTTTTAAGGTTGAGTTAAAGGTTATGGAGCATCGTTGTTTAGCTACCGCGGCAAGTAGAGATGAGTGGTTATGGCATTACCGTCTTGGTCACCTTAATTTTAGGGATCTCAAAATGTTACAACAAAGTGAAATGGTAACGGAGCTGCCACATATTAGTGTTCCGACAGAATTGTGTGAGGAATGTGTGACGAGTAAGCAACACAAGAATGTGTTTAGCAAAGATGCGGGTCGAAGAACCAAAGGCTTACTTGAGGTGGTGTATTCTGATGTTTGTGGACCGATGCAAGTATAGACTTATGGCGGCAATCGATATTTTGTTACGTTTATTGACGACTTTAGTAGGAAGCTTTGGACATATCTTATCAAGAGGAAGGATGAGGTATTTGGAGTGTTCAAGAGTTTCAAATCCATGGTGGAGCGTCAAAGCGGTCGGAAGCTCAAAATTCTCAAAACGAATGGTGGAGGTGAATATACCTCTAGTGAGTTTGGGAAGTTGTGTGATCTTGAGGGTATTGTGCATGAGGTGGTGCCTCCATATACGCCTCAACAAAATGGAGTTGCCAAGAGGAAAAATCGTACAATAATGAACATGGTGCGTAGTATGCTTTGTGGGAAGAAGTTGCCTAAGGAATTGTGGGGTGAGGCCGTGTCTACAGCCACCTACTTGTTGAATAGGTGTCCTACTAAGAACCTGGAGAAGATTACACCAGAAGAGGTTTGGAGTGGTTTCAAACCGAGTGTGAATTATTTGCGCGTTTTTGGATCGATTGCATATCGTCATGTACCGAATCAACTTAGAAAGAAGTTGGATGATAAAGGTGAGAAATTGATATTTGTTGGATATCACTCTACTGGAGGTTACAAGCTATTTGATGAGAGGAATCGGAAAATCGTGATAACCCGGGATGTGCAGTTTGATGAAATAAAAACTGCTGAAACAGTAGGTGTAATCGATTACCCGATTATTGCTAATCGGTTACACCCTGCTGAACATCAGCAGTTTGTTGATTTGTTTGATCCGGAGAATTCCGATGCCGCTGTACCTGCACCTACTGAAGCGGAAAATGATGTTGTGAATAATGGTAGACCAGTGAGGCAAAGAGCCTTGCCTCATAGACTCCGAGATTGTGAGAGGTTCCAAGATAATGAAGTGAATAATGATGGTGATTTTGTTCATTTCGCACTTATGGCCGAATCTAAACCGGTAAATGAGGAGGAAGCCTTAAGTGATCCTAAATGGATATGTGCAATGAAAGAGGAGCTGGAATCTATTGAAAAAAATGGTACTTAGGAGCTGGTCGATTTACCACATGGAAAGAAACCGATTGGTGTGCGATGGGTCTATAAAGTCAAAGCAAATCCTAAAGGTGAAGTAATCAAGTACAAAGCTCGATTAGTTGCCAAAGGGTTCTTGCAACGTGAGGGGATAGACTACGAGGAGGTATTCGCGCCGGTGGCTAGATTGGAGACTATTCGTTTGGTTGTTGGAATTGCGCATAGCAATAATTGGGTGATTTACCAAATGGATGTGAAATCTGCGTTTTTGAATGGTCCTCTTGATGAGGAGGTTTATGTGGGGCAGCCACCCGGTTTCGTGATTAAAATTCAAGAGAAGAAGTACTACAAGCTACACAAGGCGTTGTATGGTTTGAAACAAGCTCTGAGAGCTTGGAACAAACGTATAGACGACTTTCTTATTGACATCGGTTTCAAACAGTGTGTATCCGATCATGGTGTTTATGTGAGATCGGATACTATTGATGGTGTTATTATACTTTGCTTGTATGTTGATGATCTCTTGATTACGGGCAGCAATGACAAGAGTATTTCAAGGTTCAAAGTGGAGCTCATGAGTGAGTTTGAGATGACGGACCTTGGTGTCATGAGATACTTTCTTGGCATAGAGTTTCACAAGTCAAAAGTGGGGCTGCTTATGCATCAAAGAAGGTATGCTCTAGATATCTTGAAAAGGTGTGAAATGGAACATTGTAATGCTTCTAATACACCTTGTGAGGCTAGAGTTCAGCTGTCCAAAAGTGATGATGAGGATGATGTGAATCCAACACTTTACCGGAGTTTGATTGGATCGTTACGGTATTTGTGCAATACTCGACCGGATTTGGCTTTTAGTGTCGGTATTGCGAGTAGATTCATGGAGAGACCTAAGGTGTCTCACTTGGTTGTGGTCAAGAGAATCCTTAGATATGTGAAAGGTACTCTTGGTTGTGGTATTTTGTTTCCCACATCGGATATGGGTCGCAAATGTACTTTACTTGGCTACACCGATTCTAATTGGTGCGGAGATAAAGATGATCGAAAATCCACGGCGGGCTACATCTTTATGTTCGGTAGTACACCAATCTCATGGTGTTCGAAGAAGGAACCGGTTGTAGCACTCTCTTCTTGTGAGGCCGAGTACATTGCGGCATCATTGAGTGCTTGCCAAGCTATGTGGTTAGTGAATCTTATGAAGGAATTGGGATGTGGTGATGATGATGCCACCACACTGTTTGTGGATAATGTTTCTGCGATAAATCTTGCGAAGAATCCGATTGCACACGGAAGGAGCAAGCATATTGAGATGCGGTTTCATTACTTGAGAGAATTGGTCGGTGATGGAAAGCTTAGATTGAGCTATTGCCGAAGCGAGGACCAAGTTGCGGATTTGTTGACCAAGGGTGTGACAAATGAGGTGTTCAAGAGACTGTTGAAGAGCTTGAGCTAGATGAACTTGGAGCAACTAAAGTGAGGTGGTGTGTTGTGAGCTGTTTTAAAAATCTATTTTTTTGAAAATTCAGCAAGCGTAATCGATTACCCGATTGTTGCTAATCGGTTACTGCTGTTGTTTTTCCAAAATTAACAGAATTTAACAGCATGGCACTTTAGTTGGTTTTGTTATTAGTTGTACTATTCTCTCATGTGTATATATACATTGTTGTAATCCCAATTCAAAGTTAATGCCATTTTTTTGATTCATCAATATTACTCTCTACCCTAATTGTCTCTCTCAATTCATCTTCTTCCCCAAGTTTCTTTTCACCATTGTTACTACCTTCAAAATTCTGGTTTTGTGTTTTATGATTGTTCTAACATTTTCATCAAGAGTTCTCATTACGCATTTAGGTTAATTGAATAATTTTGCAAATTAAAATTAAAGTTATTCAGTTTTGGGATTTGGAATCAGCATTTGCAAAACCAGCTTCTGATGTTGTTTGTATAACTTTGAAAAGTTATGCTGGCAACAAACTTTCTTATTGGTTGAAATGTTTTTAAATCTCAACAATTAGATAGTATGTTGAGAGGAGTATGTTAGAGATTGTGTTGAAATGTTTGAATCTCAATAATTAGATAGTATGTTGATGTTTGTATCTCAATGCAATATCAGCATCATGGCCTAGAGTTTGTATCTAATTTTTCATTCTTCTTGTACCCTTTTGTTATTTTGTTTTAAGTATGTTTGCTCTTTGGATTTGAGTTCATTCACATGTGTGATGTAGTTGTCATTTAGGCTTAATATTCTGTGTGCAAGAATTTTATGAAACTATGTTGTATTTTGGCTTCAATAATTAAGCATGGGGAACTCATAGTCAAAAAGTTCAAAAGACCATTGTTGGTTACTAAAATTAGTGTCAGTTGATGATGAATTTGCTGCCACTTCTTTATCATTTTTAATGCATCTGATCATATGAAAATAAGTATGATTATTTTGTTAGTGTGCTAGCTAGCTATGCAGCTTCATAAGTGTGTCATATATGTTAATTTTTATTGATACATCTTCCTCTCACTATGCCGAAGTAGACAATTAATAGCACTTTTTTTCTATTTTAATAGTGCTTTTAAGCGCTATTAAAGCCCCCGCTATTATAGGTGCATACATACAATAGCGCTTTTAAGCGCTATTAAAAGCACCTCCTTTAATAGCGCTTTCTTTAAAAGCGCTATCGTATCCTAGTAATTTAATGATGAACCTGTAATAGCCCTTTTTAAAAAAACGCTATTAAAACCCCTTTTAAAAAATAAAAAATAAGCATAAGCAACACATTCATTCACTCAAAATGTCATCTCAACAAACCAGATAAGAAAAGATATTGTATTCATTTTCCAATAGCAAATATCAATTTAATTGCACATATACCATAATCAACTTATTTGTATTTATCCAAAAATTAATAACAAATTTGATAAACAATATATTTTTAATCAATTGTACATAAATTACAAGTATTACTGTCATGATTTTCCACTGAATAAACTATGTTTCTTGAGATTTACTTTACGCTCTACATAACTAAACCAAGACTAATGTCATTGACAAAGTGGCATAACCTTTTCAAACCATAACACTCATAGCTTTTATTCCTCTTGATCGTGTGTCTTCTATGTTAGAGCTTCAATGACATCACCATCTAGTTTGGCTTTAGGTGTTGCCTATACAGCAAGAAAATAGTTAATGGACCACATACCTACAAAGCAAACAAACACTTGGAATATCAAAGGATAACCATGGAGTCTTAACCTATATATAAACTATTCACCAAAGATTAAAACAAGATTAAAAAAACAATGATTAAGATAAGTTAACACTTGAAAGTTTTCACATAGAGTCGGAAAAATATTGTAGAATAAAAACGATATGCATATCATAAAACTCAAACACAACAAAATTAAAAAAAAAACAATCAAGGCATGTAAATGGATAACTTGGTTTAAGCTACAAAATCAAGCTACAAGGCTGTCTTCAAGGTTAGAATGGTTTAAGAGCAATGTTAAGTTGTGGCTGCCATCCATTATTTTGTATTTTAAAAAACTTTCTCACGGAAGTGTAATATCCTCCCATATTAATTCATGAATTTCATCAAGTGTTATCAATGAAAAATATCTTTACAGAAGTGAAATTATGATCTCAAAATCATTTATATTCTTGTAGCACATAACACACTTCTCACCTAAATAATAGAATAACTAATCAATGGTTTAATCATCATTCTAGTAGGAACAACTGATAATGTAATTTTACCAAGTAAACAACCAATCTTAATTAATTAAAGTAATCCTAAGTGATGGAACACTACTATAATTTCACTTATTAAGATTGGTGTGTTTCATGAGCAGACAATTTCACATATATAAGACATAATTATACATATATAAGTAAGACATAATTATACATATATAAGACATAATTAAGCTAGATAAACAGTCTCAAGATTGTAGTAATAATAGATGAATGTATTATTCCATTACTTGCCTACGATATTATTTTTTTCTTGAATATTATTTTCTATAAACACTTAACAAGATAAGTAGGTCCCAACCAAACCCATTTTGAACACAATCCATGAAAGTACATTGTGGAGTTAGTTGGAGATTAGTTGGAGATTTCCGTTGCAGCAAATCAATTCCAAAATAACTTATTAAAAAGAGCAACAAAATATTGAAAAGTGAAGTAAGCTTATGAAATTCAACTAAGCTAATAACTTGACTTCATTATAAAACAATATATATATATATATATATATATATATATATATATATATATATATATATATATATATATATCATTATTTACCCTTCTTAAAGTCTTGAGATGAGAAGTCCGCACTGCACTTTGTTTCCTGCCATCTCGTTTATCATAACCTCTATCACACCAAAAATCACAATAAAAAATAAATGAAAGAAAGAAAAACCTAATGATGGATAAAAATTAAAATAATGTTAAGCATAAGTATTTGCATTTCAAGTGGAAACACACTAGTTATCCATAAAAAACAAAAATATTTGCAAGACAAGTTAATAAATTAACTTAGAACTTGCAGGGAAGCTAGATTCCTTCTAACAGCACAACATGCCTATCACTTTTGCTGCCAAGTCTAGTATGTGCATGTGCTTAAGCATTCGTTCTCACAGTTTGATATGAATAAGAAATGGTGTTGAAGAAGAATGATTGAAATCATTGTTTATTATATTTTCTTCTATATGTAATAAAGACAATCATATACTTAATTTTTTTAGTTTAACAAGCAAACCCGTATGATCAGATTTAGAAACACAAGGCTGCTCAAAGCTAAAGCTGCAACCAAAGCGTACGTATCCGAAAAGCTGAAAATAGTAATCCAAAAATTAAGTTGAGGTAAGTGAATACATTTTCTACCAGTTTTGAACTTCAGAAACATTGTCTAATAGTAGCTCTGTATTAAAGTTGACTTTCAAATTCTAGATCTAAAATACTTTGAATGGCTCATTTTGTTTTTCATGTTTGTTGATCATGTCCAGACCAAATTCCCTGTCATAGCAGTTATAAGCAGTAAAGAATCTCGACTACTAATTTCATAAAGAATTTCAGAAAACATCAGCTCAAATGTGAATCAAAAGACCTATTTTCTGAATCACAAATCAAATATTATTATATATTGTGTGATACATGATACAAAAATGTCACTTTTAAGTAAAAACAAGTAACAGAAACAGAAACACAAGGTAATGCATCATAAATCAGTAGCCTTCCTATGAGACACATATGGCATGTAACCTGATGTTGTCGTTCCCCCTAAGACCACATAATCTTTTATTACTTCTAAGCTCAAAACATGAAGTTACTAAACAGAATTACAGCTACCAATGTTGCAAATTCTAAACTGTGAATAACATTAAAACAGAATTATAGCTTAAGATAGCAACATATAGTATATATGAAAAGATTTTTGTCATAATTGAAGACAGAGAAGATCAAATTCCAACCCAGGAGGAGAAGGTTTTAAAAATTAATCTGCTACTGCGAAAGCGGTGGCGATAAAACGTTATCCGAAGGGGTTGATATTGATACCATTATTAACCGTTTTTAAGATAAATAATAAATTGTGATTAATTCATACCACGACGACACAATCATAGTTACAACACATGTGCCGACTAAAATCGTGAAAGTTTTACGCGACTGTGACTGTCATTTAAAACATCGGTAGCTCATCCTCTGCAGCAGCAGTGGAAGCTTCCTACAGTTATTTTCATGTATAAATATTAAAAGTCAATACTAATATGAACATTTGTAAAATTACTCTTGAAATTCAATGGATAATTTGGCCCTCCCTCCAACAGAATGGGATGTTTTCAAGTAAATGAGGTTACACCTCTTAAACCAATAACATAGGTGTTGTAATGCATATGAATGTAAAGTAATCAAATCCAAGCATGAGTGAGCACAATCATGAAGGACAAAAAGCTTGATGACCTTTTGAATCATACAGAACAACATAACATTCAAGAGAAATTTTATTTTAGTGAGACAGTGTACCTGATAAGCTTCCAAGGACTTATCAAAACCCATTTTCCTGTCATCCCCACTCTTAAACTCAGTCATATAACCATGATAGACACCATTCCTTCAATGCAATGAAAGGTAAATTACAAAATCAAAATTCAAAGTTCAATGCAAAAAACAAAACAAAATAGAGAGAATCAAAATCAAAATGGCTTACATTTTGTAGTAAAAGATATAAGATTCACCAGATGAATGGGGACTGAGATTCTCATCAATCACAACCATAACATCAATTCTGACTGGCATCAGACAAATCAAATTTAACCTTTTCCCTACATTCCTTAATCTGATTCACTTTCACCTAGTTCTGTTTCATTTCCTCCCTTTGTTCAATTGAGGAAAGAATCATCCATGAGACCATATGTCCTCTAACAAAATTCTTGTAAGCAACTAACAAGGTATCACTCTTCTACAATCAATTTAACATCTAACCATAAACTCTTAAGATTGTGGTTACCAATCTCGCAGAGAAGGTCAAGGGCTTCATAGATAAGGTTTAGAAAAGTAATTGTGCAATTAAACTCCTAACCCTAGATTTGAAGGAAAAAACAATGAAGAGCGGTTCATTGACGGTGAAGGTGAGGGTGAGAATTTACGAGTTCGATAAAAGTGAAGTTGAGGGGAGAGCTCAGAGTTATACGAAAGAAAGAAATTATGCGTCACTTTTTTTATTATGTTACTTTAAAAGAAAAAATAAATGTTACTTTAAAAATTATAAATATTGTCATCATGGCTCGAACACACAACCTTCACATTAGGCGAATTTTTAAAATTTTTATTGAAAACCTTATAATAGCGCTTATCCAATAAGTGCTATCATTGGAATAACCTTTGTTAGCATTTCACGTAAAAGTGCTATTAATTTTTTATTTTATTTTTCTTAGTAATAACCTATAATAGCACCTGATAAAAAACAGCTATTATATATCTTTACTTGATAGTTTTAATAGCACTTTATAAAAAAGTGCTATTAAATTATTGCTATTAAAAATTAAATTTGTAGTAGTGTCTACTTTGGGATACAACAATTCTGCATCATTTCTATTTTGCCATTCAATTTGCTTTTAAGTCCTTCTTTACATACTCCGATGTATAATCCATAGTTCAATTGTGGTAAAATATGAAAGTGATAATAGGTATATAACTAGAAGCCATAAACTGTTTTTGTGCTTACTGATGTCATTTATACTTTTTGTTTTGTCTGTGTTTGTGTTTTAGTTTGCATTTTTGACAAATTCTAGGACATTGGAAAGGATATCTAATCAACCATCGAATTATGTCTCGTGAACAATTCTTGAATTTTGATATTTTAGTATTCAAATTGTTACATTATTAATGATACTTTATAATTTTTCCATTTCAACAATTGTTTTGTACATACATCTACATCTATTGTTTGTGTATTGGATTTTGCCATTTATGTACCCTAATTATGGATAATAATGTAAAATATTGATTAATGCTTAAGTGTAGGACTGCTTGAATTTCAATGGCCTTATTTTTCATTTATAAATGGTTTGATACTCCAACTTGCATTAGTTTACTAATTTATATTTCTTGGCAGAAAACTTCAAATGTAATTATTATACATTTTTTATGTAGATAATCCAACATGATGCTGATTTGCATATATTGTTAGTCATTTATACCTATGGGTCTTTTCAGGTTAAAGTTGTCTTTGTAAAGTTTTAAAGCTCTCTCACCAAATTGATCTATTAAAGTAGAAGATGTAGAGTTGAGTGGAAATAAAAATGAATTAAACTTTTCTCAGCTGCAAAATATTTAAGCTGAAAAGGCAAACTAGGATACGAAATAGTTGGTTTAGAAGAGGAGGTGGATCATGTTTATGAGAGACTACATGTGTAATTCTGAAATGTGTTTGAAATATGAAAATTTTCATTGTTATTTCTCATTTTCCCTTAGATTATTGCCCTATTATTTATAAATTTGGAATGTGTAGATTTTTCTTTTTACTTAAATTTATATTTACGTTTTTGTTAGTGTTTTTTTTTTTACAAAAAATAAGCTTGAATGGTTAGGCAGATACGCATCCCCCATTTCTTCTTTTTTTAATTTTTTAAAATTATTTTATTCAGCTTTCTTACTTCATTCATGTTTTCAAAAAAAAATTACACTAATTAAAACATGAAAAATTATTAAATGTTTAACAAACCAAAATTCTCTCTTTATATGCTTGTCGCAATCAGTACCGCTACATGAGTAAATAATAATAAACACACTCTAAAATTATTTAGGTTTTTAAAGTCAATTACAACTTCGAGAACATGCTTAAATTCTAAACCTGAGGTCAATCTAATTCATTAAAAGATGAACACAGTTTCTTTAACTACCCTGTTTAAATATAAGCATTCAATTGACAAAAATTTGTTTTTAAAAATAAACATTCAATTTATAAAACAATATTGATATTTGATGTTGTAAATTAGTAAGTTAATATTAAATAACAAAAAAAAAACTACACACGAGACCCACTATAATAAAATAATAGAAAAACAAAACATTATAATATATTAAATAAATATTTGAATTTCATAGAACAATAGTGATCAATTGAAGGGGGTGGATTTATAGTTTGTTGCTAAGGGAATTTTAGTAATAAAATAGTACTCTGTGTTTTTATTATTTTTAATTTTAAAATACTCTATTAAATTATAAATTATTTTATAATATTTGTTTTTGTTGAGATAAAATAGGTATAATTATGAGATATGATATAATATGTATAATTACTATGATTGATACATAAGAATATTATTTTATTAGTGAACACTATGTCTTCTTTATCTTCATAAGTGGAAAGTGAGCATGGAATTCTTGTGATATATTAACATTGTATTCATTTTCTTTGTAGATATTATATTAGAAATTTTAATTTAAGCAATTTACAATAATGTTTGTTGAGATAATTAGTATTAATATTTTTTTAATTCATACATTATCATTCATTAAGATCCGGATTTTTATTTTGTATCAATAACACAAATTTACAATATCTATTATTTGTAATGATATTCTAGTAAATAATTTAATATATAAATAAACTTTCTCGTGTCCGCACGAGCCATTTACTAGTGAGAAAAGCGTAAAACTTAATCTGAATTCACTTTTAATAATAATAGCCTATAAATAATATAAAAATGAATAAGTTAGTGAAATATAAAAAATAATGAAAACAGGTTTGACCTTGTCAAACGTTAACTTTAAAATATTCCAACAATAAATAATAAAGTTACTATAAGAAGAAAGAAAAAACTAAAACTCGTTAACATGAGATAATCGATCTCACTAAGCATCCTACCAACTACTATCATTCCATAATATGTAAAACTTGGAATGGAAGGTACTACAAACCAAAGTTTATAAATTTATGTATGCTGTACAGATTCAAAGAATTCTAAAATTAAAAATGGGAAAAATAACTATGTCCTTATTTGTATTATATATATAGTAATTTAATAATATTCTAATATTTTCATTAAATAAAATTGCAAAATTGAATAAATATTTATAGAAACCGTTTCAAATTCATATTTTAACATTTTTGCACTGTTCTTATCAACAATTTTATTGAGCATAAATAGAGGAGCATTTCAATTATTTTCATTGCCATTGTGTTCTTACGTATTCCATCCTCTTCCGTATTGTCTTGTTCTTCATTGCAAGAATCTTCTCTGTCCTTTATTCGTGATGGACTTGGAAGCCTTTAAAAACGGATGTTGTGATGATGTCGATTTTAGTTTTGCCTTCAATGATTCTAATTTCTCTAACAGGATCATTCAACTAGAAATTATAAAAGATTTTAATGAAGTTTTTCCTATTGTCGAGAGTGGCTCCACAAGTGCCGATCAGAGTAGCATTCGCAAAAGGAGAAGGGAGAACATTCAAAAATACAATGGTATAACTAATTTATTTTTTCCAAAACTCTTAACTTCATTATGTTTTTTGTTTTTCCTGTTTTTAAATCCAAGAGGTAAAGTTTATTTTAAACTTGATTGGTGTTCATTTAGTCACCCCACGTGTTTAGGAAATTATTTTTGATGTCGTGTTGTTTAAATCTTTTTTATTCATTTAATCTTCTCTAGAAATCATCGGGAACACAAAGAGGATGATCTGGAATTTAAAACTTAGACTAAATTAATTACATTAGGATTTTCACAAATCGAAAAGGAAAAACTTTCTATGTTAAATCTAGTGAAATCTTTCGAAGATATATTTTTCAAAATGTGCTGAGTTTGTGGATCTGTTCATTGATTTTAAAATTTTGAAAACTGTGAAGTCATGAGCAATACCTAAGGTTTTTTTATACTTCTTTTTTATCACGTGTTTTGTCTAAATATATTTGAATAGTGGATCCTTGTAATTCTAGTTACATATAATTTGATTTGCATCATTCTGATAGGAGATAATACATGGACGAAATATGATTTTGTGCACAGCTTATATGTTTTTCTACATTTTTTTTTCATCTTACTAACACATGTTCTCTCTTGTTTTTGGTAGCTGATTTATTATCGGACCAATCCGACATAATGGCGGATGCAGAGGCGGATGTAATGGTTGAAGTGTCCACGTCGGGTACTTGGATAACTTAACAAATTTCTTATATTTCTCAGTTTTATGTTTTTTATTTTAACAAGTACCACGATTCAAGTCATCGAGGCAACATCTTGCCGCTGGTTTGACAATGTTTAGCAGAATATTAAATTTTTTGACACTGATTGTGATATTTGATAATCGTTTTGATAATCCGTAAAATTATACAATCTTAAGATGAAAAACACTTTTCTTTTGCTTGCAAGCTAAATATTTCTTCCTATAAATGTTGAGTTTTCATTTATGCTCAATGGTTTGAGTTGGGTTATTATTAATATAGGTGATGACACTGCAAATCTTCACATGGACTACTCTGCAGTCGTTAAAGTAAAGACATTGTATGTCAACTCCGCCATCTTAGCTGCGAAGAGTTCGTTCTTCTACAAGGTAGACGTTTCTTCTTTATTTGTCTGGTTTCAATATATTTGGTAAATAATTTTTTCTTAGTTATGTGTATTATTTTGCAGCTCTTTTCTAATGGGATGAGGGAGTCCAAGCAGACACACATCACCGTAAGAATCACGACATCTGGTATAAATATATTTTTAAAAAAAATTAGATTATTTTCTTAATCAGATTTGTTTTCTCAAATGGTTTGCTTACTAATGCTGATTTAATTTTCATGTTTTAGAGGAAGCTTCATTCATGGAACTTTTGAAATTTATGTACAATAGTTCTCTGAGTGTGACCTCACCGCCTAGCTTGTTGGATGTCTTGATGGCAGCGGACAAGTTCGGTGTGGCGTCCTGCATGAGATACTGCACCCGGGTATTGTTGAACATACCCATGACACCAGAGTCTGCATTGCTCTACCTAGGCCTTCCTTATAATGTTTTGATGGATGATGTTGTTCGGCCATTGCTTTTGGCAACAAAATAGTATCTCGTTGCTCGTTACAAGGACATCACAAAGTATGATTCTTTATTCATCTTGGTTTAAATAATTTATATGATATATGTAACAAATGGTTTTTAGGACATGATTGCTATATTTAAAATCTTCTATTGAATCATTGCTGGGTTTTTTAATGTTAATAAGTTTTATTATTGAGCAGACATCAGGAGGAGCTGATGGGATTTCCACTTGTTGTGGTCTTAATATTATTATCCAGTGATGAGCTGCAGGTCGCATCTGAGGATGTAGTGTTCGACTTCATGCTGAAGTGGGCTCGAACCCAGTACCCAAGACTGGAAGAGAGGAGACAAATCCGGAGACAAAGACTTATCCATTTCATCTGCTTCCCATATATAACTTGCCGCAAGCTGAAGCTGCTCCAGAATTGCAATGACTTCGACCATGAATTCGCTTCTAAGCTAGTATTTGAAGTCTTGCATTTCAAGGCCGAGACATCACACCGACAACAGATACTTGCTACAGAATCGGCTTCCACAAGTCGCATCTTCATTGAGCGGTCATACAAGTATCGCCCTATTAAAGTTGTGGAATTTGAACTTCCACATAAACAGTGGGTGGTCTACTTAGACCTGAAACGGGATGAGTGTGCTAAATTGTTCCCCTCTAGTCGTGTCTGTTCACAAGCCTTCTATTTAGACGGTCATGGATTTTTCTTGTCAGCACACTGCAGTATGGGCCAGCAGAGCTTTTGCCATTACTTCGGCTTGTTCTTGGGCATGCAAGCGAAGGGCTCAGCCAACTTTAGTGTCGACTTTGAATTTGCTGTTCGGTTGAGGCCAACCTTAGAACACATCAACAAATATAAAGGAAACTTTATATTAAGAGCAGTTGATTACAAGAACTTTTTTTGTACACCATGGACATCGTTCATGGCAGAGGACAACCTTTACTTCATTAACGACGTTATCCATCTTAGAGTAGAGTAAGAAATGTAATTATTTAGTTGTAAGGTTTTGGCAAATAATTTTTGGTAGCCATTGATGCATATTTCATATTGGAAAATGTCCAACAATCCAGCTATGGCTTGGCAAAACTCGTCCTTGAATGATGCATATTGGGATGAATGAATTCAATTTTATAAACTTGTTTGGTTGAATTTGAGTTTGAAATGAAATTAATTTTTTTTCTCGATATCTTTGTTCGATAAAGTGAGTTTTATTCAGAATTTAGTGTGATTCTTAAATATATTGTAAAAGTTAATGCAATATGATGAGGATACAAGATGGTTAAGAATTAAAGAAACATGATATAGATTCTTCAATGATATGCATAAGAAAATCTTTTCTTGTATGCATTCACAAAAACCTTCTGGTAAAGGTCTTACATTCTCTTGGTCCCAATATTAGTTTAAAGACCACGAGGGTTTGATTCATGGACTTCATAGTGTCCGAACTATCTATTTTGTCTTCCAATTTTTCTTGATAGCCTTGATCTCCAAGATGTTTCATCACTTGCAATTTCCATTTCTTACTTTTTTTTGGCATCTAGTTGCATTTCCAATAGAAGGATCTTGTTTAAGGCCTCTTCTGTTTCTCTCTTTTGCTCTTCAACAAGCCTGAAGATATTCTCATCATCTATCTTCTGCTCCTTTGAAGCCAACAAGAGTGATTCATTCCTCTAGTCTTCTCATTATACTTACACTGTTATTTCTGTTTTCACATGCTTATTGAACAATATTTGAAATTGTTCTCAGCCTTCCTTTGTTGCAAAGGTACTCCACCATAAAAATATATGAACTGGACTGCCAGTTCATCGATTTACAATCCCTTTTTCAATGATGTATAGTTTCCAAGGATTTTTCAATTCAGATGCATTCTATAGCGCGAATTTTTGCGTGGTTGCGAATCACTATCACTTTTGGGTACTACAGTTCGATTCATTTTTTATCCTATTGAAGCTGATAAAGGAAGGGAAATAGATGTCTCCAATTAACCCTGCTTGCAAACTGAGTTTAACAGATGACTGTTGGTTTACAGATGCTATTAAGATTGTGGGTCTCTCTTAGGTTATTTTGTTAAAAAGGAACAGTGTCTAGGCCATTGGTAGGATGTTAGGACTGATGCTTTCTGATTGATGTATGAAGGTATGGGATTTTGATTAGTATGCTCGCTAAGATTTTTCAATCTTATGCCTACGTATTCCCGTTTGACGAAACAGGGAAATCAGAGCGATCGTAGTTCCTCCTATTCTATGGGAGGAAAATGTCGTTTTGGTGTCTTGTTCGAAGCCCAAGACGTGAAGCTAAATGATTTATTTGTATCTTGTTCGAAGCCCAAGATGTGAAGCTGAAGGGTCTATTTGTATCTTGTTCGAAGCCCAAGATGTGAAGCTGAAGGGTTTTGACTTTAGAGAGAATTTGTCATCTCTAAAGAGGGGTATTTGGTCTGTTTATTACAACTATAGGGTGACTGATTATAAAGGAGAATTACTTTAACTGGGATATGTGAATCCAGCAATGCCATAATTTCCTTTATAGGGGATTTTTAACCTGAAGGAGAAGACTTTAACTTAGTGTAGAGCAATGTTATCTTTCCTTAGGAATTTCTCATGCTAAAAGAGGGACAGTGGTGTAGATGTAAATAATCCAGAGGCTTGCCGCTTACAGCAATTAGATGAAGGAAAAGGAGTTGTTGATATTTGTATACTGTGAGCAAGGCACATATTTTCTAAAAGGTTGATTGACTTAACCGGGGTTTTCCTTATACAAAGCCTAAGAGGAGGCTATTGACCCAACAAGAGGGTGTCTTTTATTTGTCTCGTACGAAGCCCGAGATAGAGGCTAAAAGGGTTGACTCAAAAAGAGAGTACTAACAAGTGGCTGACTCAACGAGAGAGTGCTTTTATGTGCCTTGCACGAAGCCCAAGACGGAGGCTAAAAGGTTTGACTCAACAAGAGAGTCTTTTATACTCAACAAAAGAGTGATTTTCTATCTCTTACGAAGCCCGAGATGGAGGCTAAAGGGGTTTGACTCAACACGAGAGTCTTTTATACTCAACAAAAGAGTGATTTTCTATCTCATACGAAGCCCGAGATGGAGGCTAAAAGGTGATTGACTCAACAAGAGAGTCTTTTATACTCAACAAGAGAGTGTGGGGAGAATCATTGTACGAAGCCCAAGAGGAGGTTGTTTATGCCGGTAATTGTTTAAGTTGAGTGGCAGGTCCAGTGTGTTGGATGAAAGAGAAAATCAGTTCTTATAAAGGGAACGATTAAAGGTAAGGTTGTGCTTTGGTATTGATAAGAGGATCAGGGTTATTTCCTGTTCTTTAAGGAAATGGTAAATCCAAAGGGTATTGAGATTGTCCAAGTATACTGGTGTTTTGAGAAATCGATTCTCGGATAAGTGAATGATCTTTGTATAATGCCCAAGAGAAGGCTGGTATATTAAGGGATGAAGGTCAACCCATTAACTGGTCTGACACTTGACTCAGAAAGAAAACTCTAGCAATTTGATGACTAGGTTCTGTTCCTATACCTGTAGAGGTCTCTGGGTCCTTGTACTAAGCCCAAGAGAAGGCATGAGAGCTTTTTAGAAGCCGAACGGTCCTTGTACAACGCCCAAGAGGAGGCGGGATGCTTTTAAGAAGCCTGTGGGTCCCCAAACCCCGAGAAGTTCAAGACATGCTATTCAACGAGAATAGATCAAGCCAGGAAAGTCTGAGAATTTGGAAGAAACTCAAGAGATGCCATTCACGGAGAAAAGATCATCTCTGGGGAGTTAGAGTTTCTTTGACAATTTCTAAGGGTGACAGTCTGAGAAAGGGTTCACCGAGAATGCTGCCTTTCACGTCTCCATATTATTTAACCTCAAGAGGAGGGAAGACTGTGTCTGGTAATCCTATGGGGATCTAGTTTTTTTTTATTTAAGAGTGACCAACAAGGCTTTACCTAGTTCTAGACGTAGTTGCCGGGGAAAACTCTAAATAACTATACTAGTATTACACAGTTGATATTTGACGAGTATATAAGAGTTTGTGAAAGAAGACTTACAGCGAGCAGCCCCACAATACTGTTATATATATGAAAGCGGATAAAGAAAGCGGGTAAACACTTACTCGATTGTAAAGCTTCCATGCCGTTTTGTTAATTTGTTCAACAAAGAAAACTTTGATAACAATATTATATTCAAAATCAAAGGAGAAAGTGTTTCGAAAAGATAGTTGGGGCTTACAGCTCAAGGAGAGGCCCAAGGTTTTATCAGTGATCGCACTATGGTTTTGAAATTGTATAGGGACTTATACAAGTGACTGAGGCCCAAAAAGGTTTTCTGTACAAAGGGATGGGTCTTACACTCTCTCAAGAGGCCCAAAGGTTTATTTTTATTCAAGTGGTAGGGCTTACAGCTCAAGGAGAGGCCCATAGTTTTGTTATGAAATGGCGATCGCGCCGAGATTTTTAAAATACAGTGGGTCTTATACAATGACTGAGGCCCACAAAGGTGGTGTATTTACAAAGGTGGTTGGGTCTTACACTCTAATAGAGGCCCAAAGTGTTTTTGTACAAGTGATGGGGCTTACAGCTCAAGGAGAGGCCCATGGGTTTTTGTTAAAAAGGCGATGATCGCGCCGAACTTTTTGATGGTATCGGGACTTATACAATACACTGAGGCCCAAATCATTTTGGTTTTCAAAAAGGGTTGGGTCTTACACTCTACTAGAGGCCCAAAAGTTTTTCTACCAGTGATGGGGTTTACAGCTCAAGGAGAGGCCCAAATGTTTTTCCGTTTGAAAACGGTGATCGCGCCGAGATTTTTGAAAACACCGTGGGTCTTATAAAATGAATGAGGCCCAAAAAGGTTTTGGTTTTCAAAGAGGGGTTGGGTCTTACACTCTAATAGAGGCCCAAAGTGTTTTTAAAAGTTTTGTTTGGGTGAAAATCAAAGAAACCCTAAATTTGTTTTCTTTTAAAAGTAAATATTTAAAGAAAATAAAATAAAATGATAAAAATACCAAATAAGTTTGAATAAACCACTTGTGATTTTCGTTTAAGGTTTGAAAAATGAGGGTTTAATCACAAGATGAATTAAAACTCATTTGGTTTTGATTTTCAAAGTAAATATTCACTTTTAAATGTTTAAAAACAATTAAAAATGAATTTATTCACAAAAATACTAACTATATTAAATAACTAATATAAATTTAATTTTTTTGTGGAATAAAATATTTCAACATTTTTGTGATTTTTTGCAAAACGAACCAATAAAAAATAATTAAAATTGATGGAGTTATTAATTTTCCAAATCATTAATAAAATAATATGAAAAACGAAAAAAATAGGAAAAAGTGATAAAAAGAGGTCTGGGGCGAGGGGGATTCGAACCTTAGACCTCTCGTTTTCCAATACATACAAACCAGCTGATCAACTACTGGGGCGCAATGCCAATTCATTAATAACATGGCAAGGGAAAAATATAAGGCAAACTTGGTTGGTTTCTCAAGCATGGCTCCATGGCCATCTTCAACCTCAAGCTCAGATGCGTGAAGCCCTCTAACTCACTCATTTCTCAACCATTTGACATGATTCAAACACCAAACTCATGCGTTTTTTCACAAGGATCATGATGGCAATATTTGATTTCATTTATTTTCAGTGTATAGCAAATTATATCAACATGACCGTATGAACCCTAATTTTGCAAAAGCAATCGTGCATACATGTTGGTGAGTGCTATGATCAAATCTTTTGAGGGGAAATACTCAACATAGGATGGCAAGCAATTGGAAAAAGTATCATGCGAGGAAATATGCATGGATCATGACTTAGAAAAAATTCTAAGTTTTTATGGTTACTCCTTTTTCAACTTATCTCACTTTCTTTGGTTTTTCTTGATGAATGTTGATTCAACTCACACATTAACATCATTTTAGGGTTAAGAAACCATAATTGACAAAAGAAATCAAAAAGTCAAACTTTGACTTTTTGGCACAGTTGACTTTTTATCAGATGAATTCCAAACTGTGCAATCCTATATGAAATCAAGTCCTTTACCTAAATCAAACTTGATGTATTGATTTCATAGGTGTTATAGGGTATATTGAATCATGTCCTAGGGTTTGGGAGCATGTCCTGGTCAAAATTCAAAGGCACAATTGACTTTTTTTCATCAAAACCCTAATTGTGGTTCAGATGAAATTGAAATTTGTTGATCAAGCTTCTTGGATCAATCCGTTGTTACAAATGGATCAATGTAGTTTATTAGAGACCCTGAAATCTTCTCTTGAAGTCTTGGCTCATGATTTGTCTTAAAAGTCTACTTAGGGGTGAATTAGGTCAAGAAACCCTAATTCCTGATTTTTGATGAATGCATCCCCTGAGGCTAAATTGATTTGATGATTGGGTTCATGAGGTCCCTTGGAGTATATTAGGATATGCTTTGAAGCATTGGCTCATGCCCAGAGGAAAATTTCCATCTAGAGGCCCTGGTCGACCAAAACCCTAATTTGGTGACACTGGCGATCTTGAGGCTTAATCCACTTAGAAGGGAGCTGCCTTGTGCTTAATCCTTGATGTGGGAGTCCTCTTGATCCTTTGTGGATGTTTGAGAGGTTAGATAAGTTGAAGATCATGTCATTCCTTGATTGATCCCTTGTCTAAGGCTCAGAGAGGACTTGAAACCCTAATCTTTGATAGTAGTGAATGCTCAACAATTCCTTGAGGAGATTGATTAGGCATAAAGGTACATCCATATTGTGGTGATGACTTTCCCAATAATGAGAAATCTTAGTGGTCAAAATTTAGGGTATTGACACATTCATGAAACCATTCCAGTAATTGTTGAAGTCTATTACGACCTGAGCATCACCATCCATCATAAATACATGTACATCCAATGGTCCGTACTTGACAAATTCCTTTGGCGTATCCATGTACAAACATAATTTTCAGCTTGAACAAAATTTGATCATTTTTAATAACAAAGTTGGTGTTGCAACAAGTCTTTATATTTGAATTCTTGCTTCTTTATTCCAGAACAATATGGACACCTTAGAGTGCCGCTGAAATTATGAACATTCTATTTCCTAACTTTTAATTGTTCGCAGGGTTTCTCAGAGTAGTCTTCAATCTCATTTGTAGGTAGTGATGAGATTCCTTCACAAGGAGAAATGGCCACGCAGTGAGAAATGTGAAAAGGTGAAAAATGGAATAGAGGCATTACTGTCAAGTGATGACCTACGAGATGCATCTGAAGATGTAGTGAACCACTTTGTAATGAAATGGGCAAAACACAATATCCAAAACTCGAGGAGAGGAGGGAAGTCCTCGGAATGTAGCTTGCTTGGTTCATATGCTTCTCGTACATCTCTTGTCGTAAGCTGGAGACGTACCCGACTTGCAATGACTTTGATCACGTAGTTGCTTCGCAATTGGTATCTTATGATTTATACTTCAAGGCCGAGGCACCACACCACCGAAAACAAATACTAGCAGCAGAGTCATCTTCAACTAGTCGCGTATTTGTTGAGCGGTCATACAAGTTCCGCCTTGTTAAGGTCGTGGAATTTGAAATTCCATGTCAACAGTGTGTGGTTTACTTAAACCTGAAATGAGAGGAGTGCACCAACTTGTTCCCTTCTATCTGGATCAATTCAGTGCCCTTCCGTTTATGTAGCCAGAGGTTCTTCTTGATGGAACACTTCCGCATGGATCAGGAGAGCTCCTACCATTGTTTTGACTTGTTCTTGGGCATGCAGGAGAGATCTTCCAGCTACAAAGTCGCCTACGAATTTGCTGCTCGGTCACAACCAACAGAGTAATACAGCAACAGATTTAAAGGCAACTATGTATTCACAGAGATGAGCTCACCATTAAAAATAGACTAAAATAACAATATTAAATTATGTACTTTGTATTTCCCAATCTTCAATCTCATATTCACCGATATCTGACTCTTTTTTGGAGTTGTAATCCATTGAAGCTAGTGATGAGATTCCTTCACAAGGAGAAATAGTCACGCAGTGTAAAATGTGAAAAGGTGAGAAATGGAAAATTCAATTAACAACTAATTAAAATATAGATCATCCCATATTAATATTTATGCAACTAATTAGAAGTCTAGATTTTTCATTATTAAAACATCAAAATATATTAGCAACTAATTAGAAGATATATCATTCTATATTAATATTCATGCAACTAATTAGAAGTCTATATTTTTCATTATTAAAAGATCAAAATATATTACCAAGTAATAAGAAGATAGATCTTCCCATATTAATATATTTAATTATTATTTTAAATATCGGGTTTGAAAGTTGGTATCTGGTTTGAGTTGGTATCGGGTTTGAAAGTCAACCTTTTCAAAAGTAGTATTTGCGGAGTAAACTTAAAGCATGATTTCCTTGTAGCAACTTCTCATTTTCTACACTGTGAGTCAGTTCTTTTCCGTTTAAATTCTTGGGGGTTATGGTGGGTAATAGCCTAAGGAAATATATTCTTTGGAAGTCTGTTGTCGACTCTTTTAAAAAATGGCTTGCTGCTTAGAGAGGGAGAAATTTGTCGTTTGGCAGTAGAGTGGTTTTGATAAATTCGGTGTTGAATGCACTGCCTATTTTTACCCTTTCCTTCTTATAAGGCTCCGGTGGTGATTTTGAAGGAGATGACTAGAATTCAATCGAAATTTTTTGGGGGTGGCTCACTAGAGATAAGGACGTTATGCAACAGATTGAAGATGCCATCATGCCTAATGAAGTATGTTTTTCAATATCCAACAAAATATGTTGTTTGGTTGTATGATGTATATTTTTATATAACGTATGTTGTCAGTATATAATGTTGACAATAAGTTTTGTTATAAAGGATGCCCCAATTATCCCACCAAAAGATTCTGGTAGCAAGGGAAAGGTCCCTATTACAGATGAAGATCAGAAAAATAGAAATAACAGTGTATCCAAGATGCAAATTGAACAGGACTCGAAATGAATATATCGACAACTCGAAGGTTACCGTGACGCCGTGGTTGGTCGTTGTTGAGATGGAAACGAAACTTGTTGGGATCTTATCATTAGAAAACAAATATGCAACAGCAGAACAAAGTTGAGCATCTTCTTCCTCAGTCCATTCACTATTTAGCATCGAAGAATTTAAGCTCCTGTGGTATCGTGCCAAGCATTGAAATGGAGTCCTGTTTGTGGCCAATGATGCAGCAATGTCAAACCAATTCCTGATGCCCGTCTCTTGGACAATAATCAAAAGATACCTATCCTCTTCACTAGTCCATGAGCCATGATCTATCAAAGGGTCTTCACAATTCCACCACCTATGGTTGCAAATGTTAGAAGAATTCGTCAAATATAAGTATGAGAATCCATCAATTCATAGATATATGTTATTCTATGGGCTACATTAGATTCAAACAGACATCTGTGATGACAATCATCACAGACACGTTAAGCACCACCATTATAAAAATCATTTCACGTACAGTCCCACCTGGATGATCTATGTTGATCTTGATCTACTATAAATGCCCTTTTCATAGGTGGCAGCTTGAGCAACATCACCCTCCTTTAGATTCATATATTAAAAATGTAGATAAAAAGAAATCTAATCTACCATCTAGATTAAGCTCAGGACGCAAAACATGATGTATTTGATGTTCGCATCAACACCCGCCACTAAGTCTAGCCTAAATTCTAGATGGCCAATGTTAGCAAGAAAACATTAAATAACTTCCTTCATAGTCTGAATTATGCAAATAACCCAAATATCTTTCCCTCTAAAAGAAATTAAGTGTTTATTGATCATGACAAATTCAAGAAGATACAAAGTGACTTATGCAGCATATAAGGCAGTGCAAATTTTTCACCTACAGACAGTCATCTTGAATTTATTTGTTTGTTTCTCACTATCCTAAATTTGATGCATCAAAATATTAATTGTGCAAATATGGTTCAAAGTAAGTCATTTAGAAGCACACACTTCCCTCATCCTTTCTTTCCATTTACCTTTAGCAATATGAAAAAACAAACTTAATGTTCGCATCCCCTCTTCGATCTCCAAGGAGAGAAAGAGGGCATCATGACCAAGGCTTAAGATCATTGACCATAAATAAAGCACATTGATATAAAAATTTCAAACAAAAGTAGTTTTTTGTTCAGTTTTTCAAGATTTATAGAAGCCAAACTACCTGATGAAACCCTGGTGTCAAGCTACAAGTAGCTTGAAATGCATTTGGATGGCCTTCAATTCGAGACATAGGTATAATTGTCTACCAGCTGTGCATACAGAAATAACATAGTTAAGTTAATTCTAGCACACAATAAACAAAATTAACAATAAAAAAGCCATAAAAAAGAACCAAACTGACAGCAACATGCATCTACCATGTTAGAGAAATAAATACTTAGTGTATTTTATATTACAGTGTGTATTAGTGTATAAAACTGTGTAACTACTTTCTGTTAGCTTTTATGTGCCAGCTCATTGTATTAGAGTTAGTTACAAGAGATATATATATCTCTCTTTGTACACTTGGTAAATATTGATTGGAATACACATTATACACCCTATCTGTTATCTTCTTCCTCTCGTTTTCTCTCTCCCTCTTCACAGAGTGAAGAGTTTCTTCCTTTTCACTACCATTTTCACAACGTGAACAAATGGTGAAACTCAAATCCTAACATGGTATCATTCGCTGATCGATCATCTACGCTTTCGCAATCGTGTAAACTTGTGTGTTCTTCATCAATCATCAGTTCCTTTCATCACCGAATCATTCTTGGTCATCATCTTTTCCCTTTTTGATTATTTTTGCAAGTTCTTGTTCATTCATCCATGGCGTCATCTGGAAATCAAGAATCGCAAGTGCGTGATCAAGCTGTAACTCAAGAAATCTCTCATGGATTTGCGTCTCCGAAGTCTGCAACTTCTTTTGGTCCGAAACTATCCATCAAGCTTCAAGAAATCAATTACCTGCTTTGGAATCAACAAGTTGAAGGTGTTATTTTGTCGCAGAAGATGCATAAGCTTGTTGTAAATCCGCAAATTCCGCCAAAGTTCAAATCTGATCAAGATAGGCTTGAAGGTACGATTTCTGAAGATTATGAAGCCTGGATTGTACAAGATCAAGCTCTGTTCATATGGCTATTGTCGACAATCTCTGAATCTGTCTTGCCAAGAGTTCTTGCGTGCAAACACGCCTTTGAGGTATGGGATAAGATTCATCAATTTTACAATGCTCAGATGAAGGCACGAGTACGTCAATTGCGTGTTGAATTGAAATCAACCAAGAAAGGAACTAAGTCTGTTACTGAGTATGTGCTACGCATCAAAGCCATTGCAAATTCTCTTTTGGCTGTTGGTGACTCTATTTCTGAACAGGATCAATTTGATTCAATCCTACAAGGGCTTCCTGAGGAATTTAATCCCTTTTTTATGCAGATGTATGGCTGCAATCCACCACCTAGTTTGTGTGATGTGGAAGCTTTGCTTTATATGCAAGAAGCACAACTTGAGAAATTTCGTGAAGAATTGGCTGCTACTACAGTTGCTGCTAATGTAGCACATTCTAGTCATTCAGAAACCAGCTCTAGAGGAGCATATTCTCGTAATCGCGGCAGAGGTCGTGCTAGTCATGCTCACAGTCGTGGACGTGGTCGTCACACCACTGGAAATCGTCCTACTTGCCAGCTATGTTCCAAATATGGTCATGAAGTGTCTACATGTTGGTACAGATTTGATGAAAACTTCGTGCCGTCCAATGCAAGAAACACAAATGAGAGCACTTCAACTACTGAATCAGCTACTGAAGCTTCAAAGGCCCCTCAGACAGTTGCAATGATGGCTACTGCAGGAAGGAAACCAGCTTACACTAAAGAGTATAATCTTCCTTCTGAACTTGATTCTCAGGCTTGGTTCACTGACTCAGGTGCTTCTCATCACCTAACATCTCACTCTTCTCTCTTACAAAATAAGAAACCATATTTAGGGAACAATAGAGTCTATGTAGGAAATGGACATACCCTCACTATAGAAGCCGTAGGTACCTCACATTTCCAATCCAAATTTGATCCTACATGCATTTTAACTCTTGATAATATCCTACATGTGCCTTCAATCACTAGGAACTTATTATCAGTTTCAAAATTTTCTCGTGATAATAATGTTACCTTTGAGTTTCTACCTAATAAATGTTATGTCAAATCACAGGATTCTAAGAAAATCCTTGTGGAAGGTGTCCTAGATGCTTGTGGATTGTACTGCTTTGCTCAGCTGCCCTTAGAGCTCAAGAAGTCATTTAGGCCTGATAACACTTTGCTATCTCAAACTGGTATTCAAACATTTGTTGTTTCTCATTCTGGTTCTAATGATCATAATGTACATAAATGTCATGTTACCAAATTATGGCACCAAAGACTTGGTCATGCCAATTGGCAGGCTATATCTTCCATTCTGAAATTGTGTAATATACAGTCTATGAATAAAAATAGTACTTCTTTGTTTTGTTCATCTTGTAATATTGGTAAAGCACACAGATTGCATGCTCCTTCCACAAATACACTGTACTCTAAGCCCTTTGATATGATATATTCTGATCTGTGGGGTCCTTCCCCATCTCCCTCTAGCTCAGGCTTTAGCTATTATATAGCATTTGTTGATGCTCACACTAGGTTCACTTGGATATATCTCCTAAAACATAAATCTGATGCTTTACATGCTTTTAAACTTTTCCATGCCTTAGTTAATACACAATTTGGTGTTAGGATTAAGTCTTTACAATCTGATTTTGGGGGTGAGTTTAGACCCTTCACCAAACTCCTATCTGACCTTGGCATTTCTCATAGACTAACTTGTCCTCACACTTCCCATCAGAATGGGTCAGTAGAAAGGAAACATAGACAAATTGTTGAGATGGGTATTACCCTGCTAACACATGCTTCCATGCCTATGTCTTACTGGGATTATAGCTTCTCTACTGCTGTGCATTTAATCAACAGGCTACCATCTTCTGCTCTAACCAGTTTTAACTCTCCTTTTCATGCATTATACAATACTAATCCTGACTACTCTAACATTAGGGTATTTGGCTGTTTATGTTTTCCTTTGTTGAGACCCTACAACAAACACAAACTTCAACCTAGAAGCCAAGAGTGTGTGTACCTTGGACCTTCCCCACAACACAAGGGCTTTAGATGCATGAATAAGCATGGTAAGATTTTTGTGTCAAAAGATGTCACTTTTAATGAGCTTGATTTCCCATATTCAAAACTGTTCCACATTGAGACTGATTTAAAAGCAGTCAGAACATCCACTTGTGATTTAATTTTACCTAATCCTAGCATAATATCTACTGGTTTACCTTGTGCTACTTCTCTCACAAATTTGTCTAGTGGTTCTTCAACTGCTCCTAGCCTACCTCCCCAAAGTACTGCTGATGGTACTTTATCACCTACTAATTCAAATTCCACACAGTTACCTTTACAACCTGTCATTTCTGGTACAGCTAGGTCTATACAACTTGTAAATTCTGATACAGGTAGACTTAATCATGAAAATATGTCTGAGTCTGAAGATAGACAAAATATGTCCATAGTTCAAATTCAAGATACTCATGGTCACAATTCTGTTGATAGTACTCAACATTTAGGTGGTCCCAGTTCTTTACCTACTGAAACTATTAAATGTTTAGGTGACTCCAGTGCTTTACCTGGTTCACAATGTCTTGCTCGAACTGTGTCTCACTCAAAAGTTGATAAAGTTAGTACTACTACAAATCCTATGACAGTGCCTCCAACTATTAATACTCACTTACCTGCTATCAGTACTGATCTTCAAAATTTTGACAAAGAGGTTTCATCTCCTAGTGATATATCTATCCATAGTAGTGACTCAGTTACTGGTATACCAAATCTAGGAGCTTCCTCTACACCTGTTCCTACTATCCCTTCTTCTTCTAATGAGCTAACTATATCCTCTCCTATTCCTATTTCTGAGTCTTCACAATCTCCCTCCATAGGCACTACTTCTCCTGTTATATCTCTTCCCTCAAATAAACATCCTATGTTAACCAGAGCTAAGACTGGTAAGTCAAAACCTAAAGTGTTCTTAGCTCACTCTGAGTTTGAACCAACTAGTGTCAAACAAGCCTTAACCAAGCCTGAGTGGGTGAAAGCCATGACTGAAGAATATAATGCTTTGTTAGCTAACAAGACTTGGTCTCTAACACATTTACCTCCTGACAAACAAGCAGTAGGTTGTAGATGGGTTTTTAAAATTAAAGAAAATCCTGATGGTTCTATTCAGAAATATAAAGCCAGGCTTGTGGCAAAAGGGTTCCATCAAGAGCAGGGATTTGATTACACAGAAACCTTCTCCCCAGTTGTGAAGCCTACAACTATCAGGGTTATTCTTACTCTAGCCATTACAAATAAGTGGGATGTGCAACAGGTTGATGTTAACAATGCCTTTTTAAATGGTGTTCTTCAAGATGAAGTCTATATGGTCCAGCCTACTGGTTTTGTCAACTCTGATAAAACTCTGGTATGTAAGTTACATAAGGCATTGTATGGTCTTAAACAAGCCCCAAGGGCTTGGTATGAGAAGTTAACTCAAGCTTTAATTCAGTTTGGCTTTGTTACCTCTAAATGTGACAACTCACTCTTTGTATATTCAAAAGCTGGTATTTCATTGTATGCACTTGTTTATGTTGATGATATATTAATCACTGGCTCTAGCAAACTTCTTATAGATCAGATTATCAACAAACGTCATCATGAGTTTGCTCTGAAGAAGCTTGGGAAACCCAAGTATTTTCTAGGAATTGAAATCCAGTCTTGGCCCAATGGTGGTATGCTGCTGACTCAGTCCAAGTATGTCACAGATCTTCTGTCCAAAGTGAATATGGAACAAGCAAATGGCTCTCCTACACCCATGTTAAGCACTTGCAAGTTAAGCAAACATGGCTCAGATCAGTTTTCTGATCCTCATCTCTACAGATCTGTGGTGGGTGGTCTGCAATATGTCACTCTCACCCGACCTGATATCGCTTTCAGGGTGAATAAAGCTTGTCAATTCATAGCTTCCCCCTTGGACTCACATTGGGCTGCTGTTAGAAGACTTCTCAGGTATTTGAGTGGTACACGCAATTATGGCTTACTTCTATCTCCTTCTCAATCTGTCAACAAATTTCTCTGCGTGCCTTCTGACTGGGCTAGTGACCCGGATGATAGACGCTCTACGTCTGGATCTTGTATTTACTTTGGTCCAAATTTGGTCTCATGGAGTTCAAAGAAACAGTCCTTGGTTGCTGGCTCCAGCACTGAAGCTGAGTATCGTGCATTAGCACACACAACGTCTGAGTTACTTTGGCTTGAATCTCTTCTTGCAGAACTCAAGATTCCCACTCATCCTCCCACCTTGTTATGTGATAATCTCAGTGCTGTTCTCCTATCTCATAATCCGGTTCTTCATGCCCGTACCAAGCATATTGAATTGGACATACATTTTGTCCGTGAGAGGGTTGTAGCTGGAAAACTCAGCATTCAACATGTTCCTGCTGCACTTCAAGTTGCAGATATCCTCACTAAACCGCTTGGTACTGCAGCATTTTGTGAACTTCGTGGCAAGCTAAAAGTGGTATGTCCTTCTTCCCACACTTCAGCTTAAGGGGGAGTGTTAGAGAAATAAATACTTAGTGTATTTTATATTACAGTGTGTATTAGTGTATAAAACTGTGTAACTACTTTCTGTTAGCTTTTATGTGCCAGCTCATTGTATTAGAGTTAGTTACAAGAGATATATATATCTCTCTTTGTACACTTGGTAAATATTAATTGGAATACACATTATACACCCTATCTGTTATCTTCTTCCTCTCGTTTTCTCTCTCCCTCTTCACAGAGTGAAGAGTTTCTTCCTTTTCACTACCATTTTCACAACGTGAACAAATGGTGAAACTCAAATCCTAACATACCATAATGTATAACTCGATGTACTACTAGCGATACATAAATAACATAATTAAGCTAACTCAAGCATGTAATAAACAAAAATAATAGCAAAAAAGCCACCAAAAAGAATCAAAGTGACAGCAACATGCATCTATGAATACCATGGTGAATAATCCATACTACTAAATCCTAATGTAATAACAAAAAAATTTGAAGTTGTTACCCGGTGAAAGAACCACAAAGATACACAGTTGTTCCTCCATGAGGCCAAATAAACAAGTGAGGAATCAAAAAGGGTTCAGGTGCTCTCGTACTTCCATGTCCTCCACCTGCAGCCAATGAACCAAACATTTCCATCTCAAACAACGGAATAAATAAAACAAAGTGCACTTAGACACCGATAGACACCATGAATAATAATATTTATTCAAGTTAAATGATTGCAAATATAAGATTTGTAATCAGATCCAGGATTTTTATCTGTAACGGTCCCCAAATGCCAAGACTCCTGAGACAGAAGACCACATTATTGTGCACCTGATTGAGAGTTTTCTTTGTGCTCATCAATTTCTCAAAGTTGGGTTCTTCCTGTCTGTGTAGAAACTAGAAAGTGAACATCTACCCTGCAAGTTTCCTGGTAAGCAAGATACAGGAAAGGCTTCTCAATGTTTAGTTGCTCTTAGCTGATATCTCATAGTACTGCAGATTCTTCTTCCTATGGAAAGTAACCTGCTTGGCCTTCACTTTCCTGTTCTTCACATCAACCTTGTTTCCGCAAAGAACAATTGGGATGTTTTCACGAACCCTGAAAATAAGTTGCAAAAGGAAGTGTCCATAAAGCAATATAAGGAAAATGGTGGTGAATAAATAAACAGAGTGTTATGAAAAAAGGTTTCAAGGACTTCAGTTACTAACCGACAAATATCGGTGCCAGGTAGGAACATTTTTGTAGGTCAATCAGGCAGTAAAATCAAACATTATAATAGCACACTGCCCATGGATACTACAATACGAGGTAAAAGGTTAAAATCAACATTTATGAGTAGAAAAGAAAAAGTACAAATGAGACAGTGGATTATCATCGAAGCACAAAAAAGAACACATGCAATACCCACAATAGTGATACATTCAAGGGTGTCATGCCCAAGAAACAGCGACATCTATTGACTTGAAACAAAATCACCATATAGTAATTACATTGTCGGCATAATCAGTGTTATCAAATGGCGGCCATGGCAGCACTATGGCAGATATATGTGGCGGATTATGGGACACAATGATAAATATCAGCCAGGACAATACCTAACAATGCAGAAAAATACACCTTAGATACTGGTAAGACTGAAAGATAAATAATTAATAGATAAGAGGATGAGCATGTTCCAAGTGTTTGACTGTAATACATAGAACTGTTAGAACATGAAACAAAAGACCAGAAATAGTTGTATGAAGTATTGACACAACAATATTTCCAGCCGGAATATTTTCTTCGCAGTGTGTTTAAGATTAAAATTAGGAAAACAGTAATCCAATCATATAGATATTAGATAATAGAACAAAAGGGGAAATATAGAGAAAAAAGTTATATTGAAATTTTATCTGCTGATACAAGTATAAATAGAAACTTAGATGATTACAAGACAAGCAGCTATCCCTTATCAATTTTTTATTGACATTACTAAGGGTTTGAATCCACTAAGTGTCTGACTGATACCGTATAAAAAGTAATTTTGTGGCAATAATGACATTAATAACTCTGAAACAAAGACATCTCTGAGATTAGGCACGACACCGACACGTGTTCAATAGCTCAGACAAGTATCCTAAAACATATTTTTTTGCTTAGATGCTTCTACGAGAGTTAAAGATGTGTGCTAAAGCAGTGATGATCAATGAAGGGGTCAAAGACATGAAGTTTGATTACATCATTTTTAGATTTTCGGTATAGTAGATAGATGAATGAAGTTGAAAAACTATCATATTTTGTTTAAGAACATTTTGTAATAAAGCAAATTGAAAAACTATCATATATTAATGTAGATCTGTTATAAATAATGTTTATATTATACTTAATTATGATAAATAAACAAATGTGTCGGTGCCCTATATTTTTAAATTAGCAGTGTCGACGTTTCTCTGCCGTGTCACACATCCGTGTCGAACTTTGTACTTCATACAGTAAGTGGACATCGTAGCAGTTATGGGTTGAATACATAAATGTTGTGCTCATGTGCGTCTGAAACAAAATTATTTGCCAAAGCTTGAATGTATAGTTATCCAATTTAAAATATTTCCCATATAGAAAAAAAAAGTAACAGACATGCCAATCAAAGTACTTCTCTTTATATTATAAATAAACACGGTAACTAACCACATGACTTCTGGGCCAAGAGGTTCTTCTTGTAAGAATGCTTCAAGACACTTATACAGAGAAACTGGTGCTTTAGGTCTCTTTGCAAAGAAACCAGACTTGTAAACCTCAGGCAACGAACTACAAAGCTGTGTGTCATATTTTTTAGTCTGTTTTTCTGACCAACATACAAGCACGTGCAGTAGGTTTAACTCTCCATTTACTGTAAATGCTTCGTTCATTAATATTTTGGAATTCTTGACAGTCCCCTTATCATCAGTTAGGTAAAACTCCATTTCTATATATGAAGGTGTATCTAACCCGTTTACATTGGTATCTGAACAAGGATCTGCAACCCCTTCCTTTTCTGCAACTTCAGTTCTCTCAGACACAACATAATTTTCTAAGGTCCCTTCAATTGAGTCTTGTAATGGATGGAACCACTTCAGATACAAATTGCAGAGATCAGATCCATTTACAACATTGCAAAGACTAGCCACAACAGGAATTCCAAATGCCTTCCAATTTGAGCCAATTTCCCGTAGATGTATTGCCTGAAAAAATCATATCGAACACAGATTTTATAAGGCAAGAAAATAACAAGTGACCATAAACCTTGTTTCCGCAAAGAACTATTGGGATGTTTTCACAAACCCTGAAAATAAGTTGCAAAAGGAAGTGTCCATAAAGCAATATAAGGAAAATGGTGGTGAATAAATAAACAGAGTGTTATGAAAAAAGGTTTCAAGGACTTCAATTACTAACCGACAAAGATCAGTGCTAGGTAGGAACATTTTTGTAGGTCAGTCGGGAAGTAACATCAAACATTATAATAGCACACTGCCCATGGATACTACAATACGACGTAAAAGGTTAAAATCAACATTTATGAGTAGAAAAGAAAAATCACAAATGTGACAGTGGATTATCATCGAAGCACAGAAAAGTACACATCCAATACCCATAATAGTGATACATTCAAGTGTGTCATGCCCAAGAAACAGCGACATCTATTGACTTGAAACAAAATCACCATATAGTAATTACATTGTCGGCAAAATCAGTGTTATCAAATGGCGGCCATGGTGTCGTACCTCAAAAAATACGATCCTCGCGATGGACGCGGAAAAAACTGTTCGAAACAGAGTCGCCACCGAACTTTATTTATTCCAAGGAAGGAATAGGAAAATATCGATAAAACCTTTAAAAGGAGATAAAAACTTGGTCATCACAACCAAATTACGGGTTCGGGAGTCGGTTACACAAGAGGGAAGGTATTAGGACCCTCTACGTCCGTTGTACTCAACGGGAACCTCTTGATTCGATTCGTGAGAAAGTTAGCTAGGTTTGTTTGTTTTCTTCTAAGGTAGATATTGTTTTCTAAGGGGAAATGGGGTGGTTTTTTATTAGGGTGCTCGGCAAGGATTAGAACCCTTGTGCCTACGTATTCCCTCGTGCAATGGGAAAGTCAGAGCATTCGTAGTTCGTGGGACTATGGTTAGTTGGTGTTTTTTAAACGAACGAGTGTTTAATTGGCATTCTAACTGCTAAACGTTGGCTTGTCGGCTCGTCATGGGAGGCTGAAGCACTAGTTCATATGTGCGGAAGAATGGATTAAACAATGTTCTTTTTGTGAAAGATTGTTTGAATTGGGATTAAATGTGTTAAAGATTTGATTGGGTGACGATTACTTGAACTTAAGAAAGATTCCTCGGGCCCAAGTAATCGGGAAAGCGAGTCGAAGAACCGGCTCTCTCTCTTTTTCACCCTTAATATAAAAGAGTTTTAATATGGTTAGAGTATGTTAAATAGATGACAATTACTTGAACTTAAGAAAGATTCCTCGGGTCCAAGTAATCGGGAAAGCTAGTCGAAGAACCGACTCTCTCTCTTTTTCATCCAAGTGTTTATGAAAAGAAGATTTGATTTGATTTATTTAAAAAGGGTTTGATAGGTAATCGTGTTATGAGTCTTTTAAAGAAGACAATTGCTTGAACTTAAGAAAGATTCCTCGGGCCCAAACAATTGAGGAGAAGAATCGAAGATTCCATTCTTCTCCCTTTTCTTCTTTTATGAAATAGTATTTAAGTGTGGTTTAAATGTATTGATTTGATTTTAAAAATGCTCGATGTTGATCGAGGTTTGAATGTGTGTGCGAAATGGTTGAGGACTAATGGAAATGAGGTCCTAATGGTTCAAGGTAAGGTCGATTGCGAGGCAAAAAGCGCTCGACTTACAAGTTAGGTAAAGGGACTTGATATGTGGATCAAGTGAAAGTTGGAAATTAATTGAATTTGATTTGGAAAATACTTGACGTTGGATCAAGCTTGTTTATTGTTGTAAAAAGGGTTGATTTTAATCTTATGAGAGATGGGTGTAATTACTCAAGTGAGAATAATCGATTCATAATTAAAGTGAGCCAATCACATACACGCATACAAACCAAAGTGAAATGTGCAACAATTATCGTTGTATAAAGCCTAAGAGGAGGCATTGTGAGCTCGATTGTGATCGTGAAAACGATCGACTTACGAGGTATTAAAAGGGCTTGACATTGAGCCAAGATATTAGTTTGAAAAGAGTTTTTGGTTTGGACAAACATATTATGAAAGACAAATATAATCGAGGCAAGATAATTATCCATTTGAGAAAAGTAAAAAATAGCACACAAAGATCATAAACCAAACAAAGTGGGGGGAGAAATATAATCAAGCATGTTAGTTAGTTAGTAACCTAAATTCTTAAGGCTAACCTAAAGGAGAAAAGAGAAAATCTCAAATTAATTTGTTTTTTTTAGATTCTTTTAGGATTAAGGAAATTCAAATAATTAACTAAATTAAACTAAAATATTTAATAAAATCAACTACTAAAGTTAATTAATATTAAATAAAATGGTTTAATAGAATTAATTGAAATTTGATTAAAGAAAAAGGATTTTTTAAACTTTTAGGATTAGAAAAAAAAAAAGATTTAACTTGATTAATTAAATTAAGATCAAATGTTTAATAGGACTAATTGTTAAATTAATTAGTTAATATTAAATAAATGATTTTAATAAAATTAATGAAGATTAATTAATAAACAGATTTTATTATCTTTTCTAAAAATAAATTAATTTAAAGTGTTTTGAATTTTTTAATAAGTAAAAGAAAATACTATAAAAACTAAAAAAGAAAATAAATAAAAAGGAAATGGGCCAGAAAGTTAGTAAAATAGGGGGTCGGGTTAGTAAGTATCCCCCAGGCCCAACCTAGAAGGAGCCCAAACGTTGGGGTTTACCATGAGCCTTTAGCAGATCTGGGGCGTTAGATCCACCAACGGGTCAGACTTTGACTTTGATCTAAGGTGGATAACGTGGGTACACAATAAGAACATGGGGTTGCACACACCAAACGCAGGGAAGGGTCACCAACCGGTGACATGTGTCCACGGTGGAGACACTTGTCACCACCACAACCAGCAACGATGAAAAGTGGGCAAGGCAAGGAGATAAAAAATCAGACTTAAAAAACAACTCACAACTTAATTCATTTTTTATCTATTCCTCTGTCTCTCAACGTTACTCTCTCAATCGTTTCTCTCTCCGCAAAACTAACCTCGCCGGAAAACTAAACCACGACCGGAGAACCGGCGGCCGCCACCGTCTTCTTTGGCGACACCACCACCAATCCTCAAAAGGTCCAACACTAACCCTACGTTATTTCTCTCCCTCTATCCAAATCTAAACTTAGATTTTTCTAAAACCTCTCCGATAAACCAAATCGGAAGCGCCCCCAATCTAAACCCTAGCTCTAAAACAAAAATCTGAAACAAGCAATAGCAAGCAAGATTGGAGCATTCGTACAACAACAAACGACGAGCAAGACGTTCAGATTGGAGATGAAGGAAATTTGAAAAAATACCTCTTGAAGAACGTCTCTGAGTGAGCTTTGGAATATATTCAGGTAATCTTCGATTTCCCCTTTCTGTATCTTGATCTTTTCTTCTTCCGCCTCATATGTGACCTTCTGTGTGCGATGCTTTGAGTAGTTTTTAACTCGGGTTTATTTGGGTTGATTGAGAGTGAGTTGTTTTTGGTGGTGGGTGAAGTTCGTAGACGGAGGGAGTGGCGTTAATGGTGGTGGTCGGTTTGAAGAAGAAAAGGTTTTTTGAAGTGAGAGTCAAATGTTGAAGATTTTTGTGTGGTTTATGTGAGCTTGACCGGTTTGAGATGGTGGTTCGGATTCTGAAGTGAGGGTGGTGGTTGTTGTTACATACGGTTTCGGTTGTCGATGATGGATAGAGGACGTGAAAGGTTATTTAGAACTGTATGATCGATTGGTTTTAAAAGAAGAATGGGAAGGGAATAGTAAGAAGAAGAGGGTTCTTGGTGTATCTACAAGAATGAGTTTGTGTAGTGGTGATTATTGTTGTTGAGTATGGAAAATTTATGGAAAGAGTCTTTGTCACAGGTTAGAAATATGGTTTCATGATTTATGAAAATAAGTTTTCTCTTCTTCTCTTTTTTTCACACTGTTACTTGCTGTTGTTGTTTTGTTTGGAAGGATGAAATGGCTTTATGTTGTGTTATGAGGCATTGAATGGTTTTCAAAGAAAATGTGGGAAGGATGAATTTTATAAGAGGAAGCTAGAAGGGGTGAAGGAGTAGGGAAGTGGAGTGAGCTTTTGTATTGTTTCTGGTGAAGAGGATTCAAGAAGTTCAAAAAATGTCTCAATGAGTTTTTTTACATATGAAGGTTTTTTGAGGATCGTTTGGAGCTGAGTTTTTTCTCTCCTTATCCTACAGGTCCTTCCCCTCTATTTAACAATCAAAACTTTTTTTAATTTTTTAATTTTTTATTCCGTCTGTTGGCATATTGTTGTTCTCATTGCTTTCTCTTTGCACATTTTTGTCTTGCTATTGCTTGTATTGTCCCTTTCCATGATGCAAGATTTACTCAGATTTTTTCTTGTGTTTTGGACTGCAGGCTGTTGGAGTGTTGCTGCAGATCTTTGTTTGTTTATGGACAAGGCTGTTGTGTAGCAGGTTTATTGTGTAGTTACTGTCATTGCTCAGGTCACGCAGGTTTGGTCCGGAGTGGTGCGTTCATTTTTGCAGTAAAAGTACGGTTGGTGCTGGTCTAAATTGCTGCAAGTTTTGTTTTTACATGAGCAGGTCTGGTGGTTGTGCAACGTGGGATTGTACGGTTTAGGCAATTGTGGAGTGTTTGTGTTTGGTCTATTGTTTTTGGGTGTGAAAGGTTATTTTTGGAATGAAGTTTTCATGTAAATGACTTAAGCGTATAGAATAATGAATTATTATTTACTATTTTATCTTGCTATTTTTTCAATGTGTATCATAGGCTTGTTGGTTCATGAGCTTATGAAGATTATGGTCTTTGTAACTTGTAAAATCTCAATTTGGACTTTGAGATTGACTTGGGCTTGATTTTTTGGTATTGATATTTTAATGGAAAATAAATATTGGAATTAAAATCTTTTAATTATGGATTTATGAAATGATAGGGATAATAATGGATAATTACAAAGGAATAGGTTTTAAATTGGACAAGAAATTGTTTAAGTATAATTTCGAAAACAAAATAGAAAATGGATTAAAATGAAATACATAATTGGATAAAAAATGAATATGAGAACGGTTATGGAAATGAGTCGGAAAAAAAAAAGGGAACGGGAATGGATATTTATAAAATGAGTGGATATTTATATTGGATAAAGATTTAGGTTTAAAGAAATGAATAAATAGATTTGGAAAATGATTAAAAATGGATGGACATGACAGTGGATAGTCGAATGAAAAAATGGATTGAAAAATGGGTAAATAACAAAATGGTCATGGGAATGGATATGGATAACGGTAATGTGCCTCCACCTTTGTTTGATCAACACTCAAAACCTCTGACAAACGAAACTTACATACCACAATTCTTGAATTAAGTCGAAGAAGATCCTCCTTGAATCAACTTCCAATTAATGACACCGCAATCTCGAATCCGTCTTAACATGGTCTTGATTGAACTACAAATCTGACGAATCCTGGATCAATGACAAAGAACCTGGACCACACAATCAGTACTTGCACACAACTTGATAACTTGATCCACACACGGATAATCTGAATTGGCACAAAAACCATGACTGAAACTTCAGACACAAACACTTGAATCAACCACACCCAGGCCTTGGTCTTGAAACAAACTTTGTCTAACTGAACCAAAAGCGACATATTTTTTTTGGATTTTTTGAATATGGTTAGTGGATGGATGTACAGATGAAAAGTAATACACAAGTAGAACAAATTTGGGGTATGACAGATGCCCCTATCTAATTGGCTTGAACCTAGAGAATGAACTGCTGTATGACGTTCATTTTTAGGATAGAAGTCAATTAGATATAAGAAGACCCCAAAATTTGTCTGAAAAAAGGTAAAGTGTAAGAGCTAACAGAATGAGGTAGCGAGGTTCCAAATTAAACAAAATAACTTGAGATTCTCTGGGTGATCGAAGCAGTCCCTTATCCATTAAGGTTCCTCGATGATGCCAAAGTTGTATGTTTGAAAAAAAAGGTATATGATTCTCTGGGTCGTCGAAGCAGTCCCTTATCCATTAAGGTTCCTCGATGATACCAAAGCAGTATCTCTAAAGGCAAACGATCCTCTGGGTCGTCGAAGCAGTCCCTTATCAATTAAGGTTCCTCGAAGATACCAAAGCAGTATCTCTGAAAAAATTTGCTGGGGGAATAGTTGAGCAAGATTCCTGTCGGAGGAGATGCATTGGCTCTGCAGGGGAAAACTAACAAGAAACTTTCTGGGATAACCTCTGCTTGGGGAGTAAGAATAACAACAGCTGCTGGGGATTGTCATTATCAACTGCATGACTGAAGAATGACTTGCTGGGGAATAGAATTCCAAGAGGACGTTGGGGGTATCAACTCTTTTTAGAGGAATACTGCCGACTTTGATGGAGGACTGGCCAAGATGCTTGCGAACTGATCCTAGATCCTGTTATGCTATGTTGGGGATGGAAATGCCATGCAATTCGAGATGCACTGAAACACATGCTAAAATGCAACTGCTAGGGAATCTAATGCATGTATGATATGATAGTGTTTGATATGAATATGTAATGTTATGCTAGTATGCCATGCGCATGACGATGCAAATGATCGGGTGCGCTGGGGATAAGTTTTCTTGTCGAGGGTATCACCAGGAATTGGATTTGGTACTTTCCAAATGACATTGGACTTTGGTTATTTTGGTGTTACGAGGATGCCAACGACGGTGGACTTTTAGTGGTTGCCAATGAAGGCTGGACTTTAAAGGGTAGATTTGAAGGTGCCAACGAGTGTGGACTTTTGATTAGTTGCCAATAAAGGATTGGACTTTGGGTCAAACTTCCAGACTAAAACTGGATTGGAGGATAGATTACCAGACGAGAACTGGTGAGAAAATGGTATTTGCCAGACGAGAACTGAGCTTTAAGATATTTTACCAGACGAGAACTGGACCTTGAAATGATTTTCCAGACGGGAACTAGACCTTAAAATATTTTGCCAGACGAGAACTAGACCTTATAATGATTTGCCAAACGAGAACCGGGCCTTAAAAAAATTTGCCAGGTGGGAACGGGACCTTAAATGATTTTCCAGGCGGGAACTGGACCTTAAAAGATTTTCCAGGAGGGAATTGGACCTTAAATGATTTGCCAGGCGGGAACTGGACCTTAAAAGGATTTGCCAGATGAGAAATGGGCCTTAAAAGATTTGCCGGTCGAGAACTGGACCTTAAAAGAATTGCCAGGCGGGAACTGGACCTTTAAAAGATTTGCCAGGCGGGAACTGGACCTTAAATTATTTGCTAGGTGGGAACTGGACCTTAAATGATTTGCCAGGCGGGAACTGGACCTTAAAAGATTTGCCAGGCGGGAACTGGACCTTAAATGATTTGCCAGGCAGGAACTGGACCTTAAAAGGATTTGCCAGACTAGAACTGGGCCTTAAAAGAATTGCCAGTCGAGAACTGGACCTTAAAAGATTTTCCAGGCGGGAACTGGACCTTTAAAAGATTTTCCAGGCGGGAACTGGACCTTAAATGATTTGCCAGGCGGGAACTGGACCATAAATGATTTTCCAGGGGGGAACTGGACCTTAAAAGATTTGCCAGGCGGGAACTGGACCTTAAATGATTTGCCAGGCGGGAACTGGACCTTAAATGATTTTCCAGTCGAGAACCGGACCTTTAAAAGATTTGCCAGGCGGGAACTGGACCTTTAAAAGATTTGTCAGTCGAGAACTGGACCTTTAAAAGATTTTCCAGTCGAGAACTGGACCTTAAAAGATTTGCCAGGCGGGAACTAGACCTTTAAAAGATTTTCCTGGCGGGAACTGGACCTTAAATGATTTGCCAGGCGGGAACTGGACCTTAAAAGATTTTCCAGACGGGAACTGGACCTTAAAAGGATTTGCCAGACGAGAACTAGGCCTTAAAAACGTTTGCCAGACGAGAACTGGACCTTAAAATGTTTGCCAGACGAGAACTGGACCTTTGGGTTGCCAAGCTAAGTTGGACTTTAGATATGTGCCAAATGAAATTGGGCTTTAGGTTGCCAAGCTAAGTTGGACTTTGGATATGTGCCAAATGAAATTGGACTTTGGGTTATGAAAATGCCAACAGGGTGGACTTTTGGGTTGCCAAGCTAAGTTAGACTTTTGGATTGCCAAGCTAAGCTGGACTTTGGTGTCAAGTTTTGCGATATCAGGCTTTGAGATGTCAAATCTTGTTGGAAGGTTAGGCTTGAGGTATGATGCACATGTCTATATAATGAGCGAAGCGACATGACTAATGCATATGAGTGATTTATGCAATGATATGAAAGCTTCCAAAGATGCCCCAGTATAGGATAAGGGATGGATAGGTTCCTATACAGCAAGGTTCCTTGTTAGAAGGAAGGCAAAAGGTTATATGGTGGGGTGATAGCATGATTCCCCGACACTCGTCTTGAACTCAAAGGTCACTTGACGGTGTTCGCTTGAGCAGATTAAAAGCAACGGAGAGATTTGCCCCTGTGTGGCTCATCCTGCCCCAGTCTGGGTCTATGACGAATTTCTCCTTGATAGGAAATTGGAAGTAGTTGTACCATAAGATGATCTCGAGATGGCTTGCCCCAGGATTCCAAATCGTGGAAGGATTTGTCCTTGAAAGGAAGTTGGAAGCAGATGTACCATGAGATGAACTCGAGATGGCTTGCCCCAGAATTCTAAGTCGTGAAAGGCTTCGTCTTTGAAAGGAAGTTGGAAGCAGATGTACCATGCGATGAACTCGAGATGGCTTACCCCAGAATTCCAAGTCGTGAAAGAATTTGTCCTTGATTGACTGGCTCTTGGAGTATTTGGCTTCGAAGTACCCTTGAGGTAGCTTGCCCCAGAATGAGCGTTGGAGCGACTTGACTTGTGTTGATTGAACATTGGAGGGGTTTTCCTTTAATTAAAAGAACCTCTGGGTGGCCTACCCCTGGTTGGTGGATTCTTGAGATGATTTACCCTAATCAACCTGATTCCTGGATGATTTTCCCCATAATCAACTGATGCTTTGGGGACTTGCTTTAAACTGACTGATTCCATAATCATTGGATGTCAATGCCCCTGTTCCATAGGGTTATGAGATGTTGTCAATTCCAGCCAACATTGTTGAATGACCCAGCCCCCTTTGATTGCTCCTTGTTGGAATTTCCTTGATGTCAAACACTGACTTGCAGTCAAAATTGTTCATTCACAAATGGTAATTTTAATGCGATGCTCATGCAAGTTTTGAAAATCGTTCATTATTAGAATGATGTGATAATGTGTGACGAATGGACCATTAGTCCAAACGTGGTGCTGATTTAGCTGGTGTGAAAGATATAGCAAGAATATGACACCAACTCAGAAGATTAGCAAATCTCTAGGAGTCAGTTTACGCAACCTTGCTATAGTATGCTTTCAGAATAAACCCCGCCTCAATTAGGTCTTTTGAGGGTTGTAACGTGGTCTGGTTCACGGTTATAGAAACAAAGGATATAAGGCTCAAAGTGTGTTTTGTACCCACCCCTTCTTCGTGATGATCTCCAGTCCTACGTTCAGCTAAATTGACACACATCTGTCTCCTAAGAACGCTTGACGGTGTAAGTGATGAATGATTCAAGGTTTGCTTGAAATGGCAGTCACCTTATTTTGCTTTTGTTAAGGATGTCAGTGACCCTTTGATTTGACATGGTGGCCACTGGACCTTATTTTGCTTCGCCTGAGGATTTGAAGACCTCTTTTGCTTTTGATTTTCTGATCCCTAACTTTTGCATGGACTGGTATTGCTTTTTTCAAATCCATCGGGATTGCCTTGATTTTTGCCTAAGTCTCCTTTTGAGGTGTTCGACTTAGCAGGCTTTTGTTTTTTTTTTTTTTTGTTTGATTTTTTTTTTTACTTTGTCAGAGAATTGTGACTTCCAAGTCAAGGGTAATTGATGAACAACCAGCATGTTTTTGGATTTCTCTTTTGTGAACTGAGTGCGTAATCAGGTTAACTGAACACTACCCTTCCCCAGGTTGAGTGTAAGGGTTTGAATATCCGAAGGAAACTGCTACTTCTAGGCTCGAAGTGGTTAACTAGGGACTAACTCCTTATCTCTCCAGTGTTTGGGGATTTGAAACAATGCATGTACATCCTTGGCAGGATTTTATCCGAAAGCATACCATCAACAATTATGGGTATCTTGTTTTCATCATCCTCCCTCCAAAATTTGCTAAACAAGAATTTGATAAAGAGAGTGGACAAGAAGTATATGGAAGAATTTTGTTGTTTTTTGTTTTTGTTTTTTGTATTTTTATTTTTTATATATAAGTAAAGAAAAATGAGCGAATGCGACATGATTAATTCAGAAAATGCACGATCACATCATTAATATTACCATTCAAAACAACAAAATTCAAAAACAAGTAGAATTTAACATAAAGAAATTACAAATGAAAATGATAAAAATGCCAAGGATTGCCAGCTCTGAGGATGTCTTCCTATCTGAACCACTGGCTTGAGAAGATGCCTCTTGGAATCTTCAAACTCGTTTGGACGAGATGCTGATACGCACAACCAAATTCCCATCTTGAAAGGATATGCATTTCTTATCAATCAAGTGTTGCACCTTGGCTTGGAAAGCTTTGCAATCTTCAGTTGAATGCCCCATTGATCCAGCGTGATAGCCACAATGCGCATTGGGATCGTATCCAGGAGGGTATGGTTCTGGCACCAATTTGAGAGACTTAGGCTCCACTAGTGAGTTTCGAATCAAATATGGCAGAAGCTGAGTGTAGGACACAGGAATCGGATCGAGAGGAGCATTCCTTCCTTCCAAGTTGTTGCGAGGCCTTATCTGATTCTGGCGTGGGTTCTGATTTCCTTGGTTATGAGCTCGTTGATTTGCATTGGCAGCATCCCAAGGTTTTTGGTATGGTGCCCTAGGCACTGTTGATTTCCTTTTTGGGACCCAAAGGTTGATGTCATCATTGTCATCAATACCACTGGAATGTTCTTCAAAGTCCTTTTTCGGAGCCTCCTTAGAAAATGCAGCCTTTTTAGACTTCTCTACCAGCTCTTCTCTTGAGGTGGTGACATCCCAGACCATATTTTCAACATTGTTATCAGAGAATAAAGATGTCTCATCTTCCATAAGCTCAACCTTTTCCTTGTGGTACAAGATTCTGAGTGGTATATGAAACTCTTGTATTTTCTCTTTGCCAGATCTTTGGATTAAATCGTTCCTGCTAAGGTCTTCTTTTCTTGTCAATTTTTGCAACTTGTTTCGAAAGCTTTCACATTCTTTGACAGCATGCCCTATGGTTCCAGTGTGGTACCCACACTCTACCCCTGGGTTGTCTTCCTCAAAGACTAGACGTTTCTTGTTAATAAGCTCTTGAACATTATTCTTGAATGACCAACAGCCTTCAATAAAGTGCCCCCTCGCTCCTTTATGGTATTCACACTGTGCATTATGATTATATCCAGGTGGAGGAGGGTTACGAGCCGGTCCAAGGGAGGTGAGTGTCATCATTGAACTCTGAATCAGGTATGATAGCAGTTGTCCACATGGTATAGAAATAGGGTCAAGAATAGGGCACAACTTAGACTTCTTATGGGCTCTCTGATTTGGATTCTCATGCCCTTGGGACAGAATGGGTACTGACCACTGATTCTGAGGATGTGGAAGGATTGGTTGGGGACAAAACCCAGGAGGAACAACACACGATGGATTATTCACTGCAGCTGGTGGAGTAGAAGGGACTGTGGGAGTAACACTCCTAGATGTTGTGCCTTCTTGAAGCTTTTTCTTTCTTCTCCCCATAGTTGTTAAAGCTTCTGGCATCTGCTCCATCTTGCCTTTCGTCCTGTTCATGCCTTTTCTCCACTCAACTTGATTCTGCTTCAAGTGTTCCATGGTTCTCCCAGAGCTACCTCAAGTCCACTATGTGTGTCGGGAAATCAACTGCGGGTTATGGACAAAGGATCGGATGAGTTTGTTGGAAAATGATATGCTAATGTCATGAGTATTCAATGCAGGGTTCCAGGATCAAAACAATATCTGATTCTGAGGAAGGAGTTAGACACAGGATATCTCTGATCATAGGACCCCCCACAGGTAGGCTCTAAACAGGTAGGTGCCTAGAGTTACGTATATATTTTGAAAACATTATAGCCACGACAAAGATTTGTCCGACTATAATATTCTTGAAATAATCTCGTCTAGATGAGGTCTTTGTTTCTTCCCCACGAGAAAGATTCCTCGGAGGCGCCCACTACACGACCATCGACACACGGGTTCTAAGTCGGGTTCTCAGAATCCTAGATCGAGGTCGAAAATATTACTGTCAGGAAGTAATACGTTCGAGGGATCTCATCTGATTGGGGCGTTCGCATCAACTCGCAAAGAGTTAACACAACTGTTGCGGTGAAAATCAGATAACAAATTATTAATTAATTTGCATCATATTTCTTTTACAACCGACTTTGATTTATCCAAACGAAAGGTTCAAGATCGTTAGAAAAACCTAAAGCGGAGAGATCTAAGGTTCGGGGGTTGGTTATACAAAGGGAAGGTATTAGCACCCTAAGTATCTGTAGTACTCTACAGGAACCTCTTGTTCTGATGTTATCTTATGTTTGCTAAAGGTTCTATGCTAAAGGTTGAAACCCTAGGGGTTAGTATCTAAGTATACTCGATAAAGCATCGCACTTTACGCCTACGTATCCTCGGGAATAGAATCAGAGTATGCGTAGTTCTACTTCTACTGAATAATTGACTATGGTCAATATTCAGAGGGGAAATGAGTACAAGCTCATTGTAGAGTTTAAGAACTCTCTAGATCTAGTTGTAATGGACCTATGTTGTGTTTTAGTCAGTAGGGAAAGTGATAAATTCATTATGATGAATATCACTAAGAGTTGAAGAACTCCTTCCTAAAGCTAGTTGTGATTTCTATGGCTCTGATGAGGCCAAGAAATAAAGTTTTCTCCTAAGAGGTTACTAAGGTCAGATGGGGGCTATGACTTTAAGAGTCAACCTAATTCATCTTCCATTGGAATAAGGGGAAAAAACATTTGATAATAACAATAAATACATGATAAAACTATAACATTGATATAGTAGATAAAAACAACATAAGCATGAGGATGGCAATATGTTTATGACAAAGATATGGATAAGATGAACATGATTATTAGAATACATCAATATGCTTCAATCTTTAGGAAGACAAACATATAGAATGATTAAAAGAACACATCAATATGCTTCAATCTTTAGGAAGACAAACATATAGAATGATATTAAGCAAGGATGACAATTGAAGAAGAATAACATTCATATTAAAGTCAAGTACATGATAAGTCAAGCATAGATGGATTAATTCAACACTTAAACAAACCATTAGTGAAGTAAACACTCAAATGATCAACAAAGGTGCTTCATAAATAAAACTAACAATTAGTCTAGTTAAGAAGCAGTTAGAAAACAATTTAAATTTGAATAATTAAGAAACAATTAGAAATAAATCACATGTTAATTATTAAGCTTAAATAAGCAAGAGAGAATTAAAATAAATCACATATTAATAATTAAGTTTACTTAAACAAATAAGAAATAATTTGACAATTAAATTTAAAATAAAGATAAAATATTTTTGGAGTTTTGAAATAAGGAAAAAGTTTTAAATAAAATAAAAGTTTTAGAAAAATATTTGAAATGAGAGGAAAATATTTAAAAGAGAAAATAAAATAAAGAAAACACAACCCACGCAGGGGGGTGCATTGTTAGAACAAAGTGAACTAGGTTGGTGTTGTTATCCGTTTGGGCCTCACAAATGGAGGGGTGCAGTCAGCGAAAAGAGAAAGCTCATGATCCAAAACAAAATAACATCATCAAAAAAAATAAAAAAACGTGTGTACAAAGTTATGTAGCAAATAATATCAACCGGTCACATGCATTTAAGTTACAACATGACAAAAATAGTTCCTGGCCAATCACAACATGCCAACCCTTCTTCCTCTTCATGCAACATGCATCAACAAACTAAAACCCTCGTGAAAAACACAAACAAGGCCATGATAACCTCTTACCTTGCTCAATCAATTACAAACCCGAATCATAACCAAAATTCACAAAATAAAACACCATTCTGTAGTGTTTGCGTAGTAGAACAACAATAAACCCTAATCCGTTCAAAATAATGACTATAACCTGGATAGAAATGGACATGAAACTCGTATGTTCAAACCGACATAAGCTAACCGAACAAGAACACAACATGTAAGTTTAAACATTCATTCATATTATCATTTAAAGAACTCAGATGCATCACATAACAAAATGGTTTCAAATAGATATGATTATGCATTTAACATAAAAGCATGAAGGCATGGTATCATTAAAAAATGGTTGTATGGAACCATGAAGACATAGAGACATGGTAGATGCTTACCAAGTGGTGACAGACCACTGCTTCTTCACTCTGAAGCTATAGAACTCCCACCTTTTCCTTTGACTGAAGATGATATGCAAGCTCCTGTGCAACTTATGGCTTTCTCGTAGTAGCTCACGAGTTCCTCCTTTTGAGTGGTGTGTTTTGTGAGTAGTATGTGTTATGCTGAGTTGTTGTTCTTTTTCTAATCGTGTTTTGTTGTTGATACTTGGTGGTCGAGGTATAGTGTGAGAACAAGTTTGTGGTTTTATTGAGTGAAGGTTATTCTTGCGAAGAGATGGGCTGCAAGGGTAGTGAGTTCTTCTTGACTGAATGCTCTGTGTTCTATTATTGCCTATGCTCTCATTGTTGGTATTTCTAAGGAGAAAGAATGAGAAAGGGTGGGTGCTGATCCGTGTTAGTTGTTGGTTGTTCGTGTGAATTGTTGTTGGTGTGAAAGTTCAGAAGTGGTGATAGATATAAGATGGTTGCAGCAAAGGTTGGTGCTTGTTGTTTGGTGGATTGTTGTGGTTTGTTGATGCTCTCATCATTGGTTTTGATGGCATGTGTTTCCTCGCAACGAGAAAAATAAACGGTGGTGTTCAGGAAGTGGTAAATTGCATCAGCGAAAATGTTTTCGGAAGTGAGGATTTTTTCCCCTCCCCCTGGTTGGTGAATGGTTCTCCCTATTTATGCTTAAATAAAGCAAGCTCTCAAATCCTACCGTTATGGCTTGTGAGATTTGAAAAAAAAAAGTGCCGTTACATGTTGGTATGGTCTTTTTCATGAGGTGTATTGCACAACATGCAAAGAGGAGCAGGATATTTGACTTGGTATTATTTTGATGAAAGAAAGCCATAGGATGCTTAAAGTGTCTTACCAATATCCTTGTTTTGGTGTAAGGTTGTAAAAGCATGGTTTGGGAAAGGTTCCGTAACGTGTCGTAGTGAGGCTGTAGTGGCAATGAAAAACTTTCCTTTTTTTTTTTAAATGGATTAATAAAAGGATTAATAATATAAATAACCATTAATTAATATTCTAATTAAATAATAAAAACAAAAAAAAACAATTAACAATTGATCTAATTAATTAAACTAATGCAAAGTTAAATTAAATTGAGATTAATAAAAAATAAAACAACTTACATATAAATAAAATAAAAAATAGGCCATATCGAAGTTAAATTAAAATAAAATAATAATAATAATAAAAAACAAATAGACACTAAAATAATTACAAAATTAAAATATAGAGAATAATAAATAAAACATCGACTAGCAAAAAAATGAGGGTAAAATTTGGGGTGCAACAGTTGCCCCTATTAAAATATCTTCACCTGATGACATGAGACATGAAGATCCTCATGTAATCAACAGTGAAAGATATTTAAATACAGATAACCGAAAATTTTACCCTCAGATGCACACACATGCAATGCAGCAACTACGATGTCAAGAAGATGCAAGAAAATGCAAACACAACATGACACCGAGGGGCAAACAGGAAGCAAAAAGAACACAGAGCTTCACTGGGGGAAGGATAAGGTTAGTATCCACGAGGAAGCTCACTGGGGAAAAAGGCTAACCAACGAAAGAGACTCACTGGGGAGACTCCAAAGAAACACTGGGGAAAAGACCATAGACAATCTCACTGGGGAAAGATCCAGGGAGATAGACTACTGGGAACAAAACAAACCCACACTCTTCCTGGGCACGAAACCATAAAGAAAAACATGATCACGAGGGATCAGTAAAAAAAAGACAGACAACCAAGCCAAGACTCCCTGGGGACTCTTATACTGAAGAGTTCAAGACGGGATCTTCAAGAGAAGCCAGAAATACAGAGACAAACTCTGCGCAACAGATAGAAGTCTTAAAGTTGAATAAAAATTTATTCCAAGAAATTTAGCTTAAAGCAATTTCAGAAAAGAAACAAGATAAGGAGGTGTTCATTGTCCGACACGATTCGAACAAGAACGGTTTTAAAACAAAAGACGATGCTTGACACGATTCAAGCAAGGTCCCAATTCAAGTTCGACACGATTCGAACAAGAACGGTTTTAAAACAAATGGGGTCAGTGTCCGACATGATTCGAACAAAGACTCTGTTCAGGTTTGACACGATTCAAACAAGAACACAGAAGACAGTGCTTGACACGATTCAAACAAAGTCTAAGTTCAAGTTTGACATGATTCAAACGAGAACACAGAAGACAAATGCTTGACACGATTCAAACAAAGTCTAAGTTCAAGTTTGACATGATTCAAACGAGAACACAGAAGACAGTGCTTGACACGATTCAAACAAAGTCTAAGTTCAAGTTTGACGCGATTCAAACAGGAACACAAAAGACAGTGCTTGACACGATTCAAACAAAGTCTAAGTTCAAGTTTGACGCGATTCAAACAAGAACAGTTCTGAAAATCCTTTAAAGTTAAACTTCTTGGGGAACAGAAAAAGATTTTAAAGATTCAAATCTGGGGCGCAAAGGTTAAGACCGAACAAGCACGACACAAGGCCAACCGAGAATGTCTTTACTTCGTTGGGGAAATAAAGACAGGCACCAACAAAAGACCACAAGCAAAACAAAGCACAAGGATGCAAAGATGCTAGGGTATGATGCATATGCTTAGCTATATGCTAGGAACGACGCGAACGACGCAGAACAGGAAAGAAGAAAGGATAACACAAGCCAACTCCCTGAAACCCAAACATCAAGGATAACCGGGGCAATCTTTTTCTCTGGAGATGGCAGATCCAAGCCAAAAATATGGTACTACTAATTCTTCCTGTACCAACTTGATTCCATAAAACATCTTGATACTAGAGTAAAACTCAGTTTATCTTTGTGTTTTCTTGGAACTTCCGCTTCCAAGAATTAGATGAAAATGACGAAGTTATTGTATTCAAAGACCAATAACAACTCTTGTGACTAAGAACTATGTCGTCTAACAGCTGACTTCTCTGGGGACTCTTGCATAAAGAGCTGGGGTTTAAATGGGAACATGGTTAATGAGTCAAGAATAGACTCTAGTACTCAAATAAGAGTTAGTTGAGATAACAAAATCTGCTTCATGAGTAAAACCGGTAGGAGCCAGAAAGGTAACCTTATTGGAGATAGAACCAAGAAATGGGCTCCAATAAAGGTATCTAGAATGATTGATCATTAAGGCTAAATGCAACTAGATGACATTCTAGAAAGGATCTGCAATGAAGGTTGAACCGAAAAACGGTCTTCACTGGGAAAAGATATCCAAGGTGATGGAACAACAGGTTCAAGCATGACCGGTTGGTACTTTGGAAAAAGAAGAACCTTATTGGAGATTGAACCAAGAAATAGGCCCCAATAAAGTATCTAGGATGATTGATCATCAAGTCAAAACATGACTAAATGACATCCTAGAAACACCTCTAAAGTGATGGAACAACAGGTTCAAGTATGACCGATTGGCTCTTTAGAAGTAACCTCTAAAGTGATGGAACAACAGGTTCAAGTATGACCGGTTGGCGCTTTAGAAGTAACCTTGTTAGAGATAAAACCAAGAAATGGGCTCCAACAAAGTATCTAGAATGATTGATTATCAAGGCTAAACGCGACTAGATGACATTCTAGAAAAGATCCACAATGAAGGTTGAACCGAAAAACGGTCTTCACTGGGAAAAGACATCCAAAGTGATGGAACAACAGGTACAAGCATGACCGATTGGCACTTTGGAAAAAGAAACCTTATTGGAGATAGAACTAAGAAATGGGCCCCAATAAAGGTATAGAATCTGATAGGTTAGTACCGGAGTTGCATAACTGAAGATGAGGCTTCCTGGGGAATACCCAATTACGGTTGCGAAGAGTTTGAATAGTACCAGAGATAGATAACCTGCTTATAAGAGACTGCCAAGCTTCTTCAAGAGATTGCTGCTTCAAAGATATGTTGATATCACAATAATGTTGGAGAAAATAATCTGTCTTGAATGAGGTTCTTGAGATTCTTCTTGCGAGAAACGGTGCAAAATAAATGCACGTGCAAAGATAGGTTCAAAACCACGCCTGCCATGGACCAAAGTTCAATCTAGGAACAAGCTAGAAATAAACGGTCAAACAAGACTCCAATTAAGGACATAACTCAAATGGGATTTATCTCATCCAAATGGGGAAAAGATAACTGAAACAACCATCATCCAAGAGGATAAACTCTGTGGGGAATTCAGAAAGAATGGGCACTTTATGCCTAGGGCTGACTTTCTATTGGAGTGACAAACCCAGTGACTTGGGGGGATAAACACCAAAGTGAACAAAGACAGGAAAACACCAGAAAAGGAAGCAGAAATGCAAAAATTCAATGCGTATGAGTGCTTATGCCATGCTTATGCCATGCTTATGCCTACAAAACAGACAAGAAGTGGAACTGGAGACGAAACAACGTCTCGACAAAGGATACCCAGCCAAACCCAACTGATCGGACCAATACTGGGGATGAAGAAGAAGAGACAACTTCATTGGTGAAAATAGTATTCCACTTGAGGTATAACATCATGAGCATTGCCATCGTGAGCTTGATCTCTTTGTTGGTGTAGAATCCATGGAGAATTGTCAAGATTAGCTGAAGTAACAGTTTATTAGGGAGCTAACAAAATAATTATGCATTCCACTGGCATAACTACCATCTTCAAACCTTATCTTCCCCAGGCTATATGGTCTGTCGGAAGACGATAACAAAAGGATTTTATAGAAGAATTGGCATACAAGGTGTTTCAATATCTTCAAACTCTTGGAGAGATCTTGACGTAACTGCCCCAGATTAACGGCGTTTGCACAACAAAGCCTTGGAACTTGCTTCAGACTGATTGTTAGATGATTTCGGGAACAAACTTTGCCCCTGTCAACTTGGTTGATCTGTGATGGGGATGTCCTTGACTGACTGTTTTTTAGAGATTTTCCGAATCCTGACCTGATCGCCCCTGATTAACTGGTTCGTGAGGGTAGGTCGCCAAAAGGATTTCACAGAAGAATTAACGCACCAGATGCTTCAATATCTTCAAACTTTTGAAAAGAAATGAACTTAGACATGGTTGCCCCGGTTTAACTGTACTCGTAATACACGAATGGTAGTAGAAACGACTAGGGAACAAAACTTGCCCCTGCTGATAGGTCACTGGAGTCCATACTTGTCATAAGATGACCTCAAGAATATTTGCCCCAATATTTTGAACTTTGACGAGTTCTGCCCCTGATTCGGTAGATTGGCAAATCCTTCCGCTGGGTTGCCCCTGACTGAGCTTCCTTTATCAAGTCGAACCCCCTAGCTAGCTGTATTTGTTGGGATTCCTTTGATATTGAATTGTTTTTGCAAACAAGTATCGTTCATCAAAAAAATTGGCAAAATTTAATGCAACGTTTAACACAAAGTTTAATGTAAAGTTTAATGTAAAGTTTAATGCAAAGTTTAATGCAAAGTTTTGATTAAAAACGCATAGTGAAATGATTAAATAGTCAAAATAAAGGTGGGTCTAGTCATTAAGGAAGTGACCAACACACGCGGGTAACAAAGATTATTAGGAGTCAGGTTACTCAACCTTGCTGTAGTATGCTTTTCAAAACAACCTTACCTCAATTAGGTCTTTTAGGGGTTGTAATGTGGTATGGCTCATGGTTCATGAAACAAAGGATAAAGGCTTAAATCCTACACTCAGTTAACTCAAGATATACGTCCAACTCTCCAAAAGTAGGAAGTCACTTGATTTGAAAGCTGACTGGCGCCTTATATGAAGCGCTCGTGTTTGAATGCATAACCGAGTTAAACTGAGAACTACCTTGCCCCAAGGTTAAGATTTAAGGGTTTTTTTTGTAAGGAAAGAAAACTCCTACTTCTAGGCTCGAAGGGTTAACGAGGGATAAATTGAAACAATGCCTTACATCCTTGGCGAGGTTAATTTGAAAGTATACCACAGCAATTATGAACATGAGGTTTTCATCATCCTCCCTAATCTTTTTTTAAACAAACAGTTGAATAAAGGGAGAAAAAGATATGGCTTTTATGAAAACAAAAGTAAATGAGTGAGACGAATGGATTTAACCAAAAGATGCATAAATATTTCATTAACCTTGCCAATTTGAAAGTACAACAAAGCTCGTAAGCAAATACAAATTCAAAGTGCAAAGGAAATACAATAAAATTGCTGAAGCAGCCAACAGATTTCCAACTTTAGGGAATCAAATGCAGAAAATCAAAGTGGAGCTCAATCACAGTCCATCTTGGTCTTGATATATCTTCCACAACATTACTTATCTCATGAGCGGGTAAGGATCGTTCTGATGATAGGCTGAGAGCCATCGAAAGACAAAATGTTTCTCTCTACTAAGTCCTTCACAATATGCTTCAAAGCAAAACAACCTTCTAAGTTGTGGCCTGGTGCGTCTTCATGGAATGCACAATGAGCATTGGGATTATAAGAAGGTGGAAGCGGATTAGGAGGTGGGCCTGATGACCTTGTAGTTATTAATCCTTGTTGTCCCAAAATAGGATACAATGTTGTGTACGTCATAGGAATGGGAGGAATCAGAGGCCTTCCACCCTTCCTTTTTCCTGGAATGTTCTGACGGGAAACTTGAGTCTGTTGGAGATAAGCAGGAGCGTTGGGCGTTCGTTGATACCCTGGTGGTTGAGGAACCGGCTGATAAACAGAAGCTTGGTGGTTGAATGTTGGCGTGATAGCGGCCACATAAGGTTGCTGAATAGAATAACACTGTTCTTGCTGTTGACGTTTCCAGTACTGATTCTTCCTCTTTTTGTTTGTCATCACTGCACTGGTTTCTCCTTCCCTTTTGAAGGATATCTTGGCATCGTCGCTCGAACTACCAGCTCTCTTGGTCATTTTTCCACTCTTCAGACCAAGCTCCACTTTAATCCCCACAGCCACAATATCGGAAAAATTAGCGGACATGCTACTAATCATCCTTTCATAGAATTCCGGTCTCACCGTGTCGACAAACCAATCAGTTAACTCTTTTTCAGATAAAGGTGGCTCTACCTGTGAAGCCAGCTCTCTCCATCTTTGTGCATACTCTTTAAACGACTCGGTATCGCGCTGTGACATACTGAGTAATTACCTACGATCCGGCGCTAGGTCCATGTTATACTGATAATGCTTTACAAAAGCATCAGATACGTCTTGGAAACATTGGATCCTAGATTAGTCCAAGGTTAAATACCACTTTGCAGCAGCTCCTTTCAAACTATCTTGGAAGCAGTGGATCATCAACTTATCATTATCCATAAATGCAACCATTCGACGATAATACATGACTAAATGCGACTTAGGACAGGTCGCTCCTGAGTAGAGGTCGAAATTGGGTAGTTTGAACTTGGGTGGAATTACCAAGCCTGAGACTAAGCACATGTCTTTCAGATTAGTATTAGATACATTGCTCATCTCCATTGCTTCCAATTTCCTCCGCATTATCTCTACACTTTCCTCCAACCTTTCATGTCGATTATCCCCTTCTTCGGACCTATTGACATGATCATGGACCGGAGGTGGATTCTGAAAAACTGGGTGCATTTGGGCTTGCACTGTTGCTGGAGTAAAGGTAGGAATAGCTTGAAAAGCCTTACTAACCAAAGGAACAGCTTGTTGAGTAGAAGTGACAGCCGGAGCACGTATAAAGTTAAAAGGCATACCCAAAGTGGGGTTCACAATAGTAACGGGAGGTTCTACAGTTGTGGTGATAATCTCGGAGACTACTGTGAGCTGCGTATCCACCTTTGCTTGTATAACATTCAAAACTTCCATGATCTGCCCTATTCCTCCTCAGAACTCACTCAATTCACGGTTGACTCTATCCATTTCACCGTATTGTTCAGACATCCTTTGTCGAGTTTGGCTCAGGTGACGATTCAAAGACGATTCTGAAGGGAAAACGACGACATAAGATGAAGACAGAGAGGAAATGTACATGCTATGACATGATGCAAATGAGATGCTAATGCAAGCCAAATGGTTTCAAGGAACACAAAGGCAAGTTGCGAGAAGTTCTTTTGGAAAAAACTGAAGAAGTTTTTGTTTTAAAATCCATGCTCTATTGATCTTTGAAAAGGGAATAAACATTTGAGTTCCTCGAAACCAAAGGGCTAAGAATGCCTGAATGCAGAGATGCAAAAAGCTCACAAGCACAAACATATGTACACATAACAAGATATACGAATCCTAGGTTTATAGGTCTCAGGAATGGAGCCATGGTCTACCCATCCCAAAGGTATGTACTACTGGTTTTCACCTGCCGAACAAGGTTCTAAAGAGTTCCCAGAGTCTACAATCCATCTTTCGGATTTTAACGATTTCCCAGATGACTTGGTAATCAATAAAATTCTCAAGAGGATCTCGTCTGAGTGTAGTGTCGCGTGACAACCAATTCAGAAATAGACTCCATCATGGTCTCCGCACTACATCCTAAAAGGCCAAGTGGGGTTTGGTAACTACGGTTCTCAATATCATGGGCTCCTAGGTCGAGAGTAGCACGCTTTCATGAATAGGATCGTTCAACATAACTAGACTCTCGAGAGGGCCTCAACTGAGTGATGGTGTTCTCAATTCAACTTTTTCAGGAATCGACTCCCTCAAAGCCTCCTTGAATATACCATCGTCCTATAATAAGTGTACGCTCAAATCCGGGTATAGGATTTATCTCACTCATAGATATCAACCCAAATCAGACATGATAATCAAAACATAGAACAAATATGACAGGTATATAAGCAAATATGACATACATAAGCATACACAAGCAAACAAGCAAAACATGAATAACATAAAAACAAGATATGCTTAACCCTCTTAGGAAAGGACCAGCAATAGGTCTGACTTTCCCCAGTGAAGTCGCCATTTCTGTTGCGGTGAAAATCGGATAACAAATTATTAATTAATTTGCATCATATTTCTTTTACAACCGACTTTGATTTATCCAAAGGAAAGGTTCAAGATCTTTAGAAAAACCTAAAGGGGAGAGATCTAATGTTCGGGGGTTGGTTATACAAAGGGAAGGTATTAGCACCCTAAGTATCTGTAGTACTCTACATGAACCTCTTGTTCTGATGTTATCTTATGTTTTCTAAAGGTTCTATGCTAAAGGTTGAAACCCTAGGGGTTAGTATCTAAGTGTACTCGATAAAGCATCGCACTTTACGCCTACGTATCCTCGGGAATAGAATCAGAGTATGCGTAGTTCTACTTCTACTGAATAATTGACTATGGTCAATATTCAGAGGGGAAATGAGTACAAGCTCATTGTAGAGTTTAAGAACTCTCTAGATCTAGTTTGTTATGGACCTATGTTGTGTTTTAGTCAGTAGGGAAAGTGATAAATTCATTATGATGAATATCACTAAGAGTTGAAGAACTCCTTCCTAAAGCTAGTTGTGATTTGTATGGCTCTAATGTGGCCAAGAAATAAAGTTTTCTCCTAAGAGGTTACTAAGGTCAGATGGGGGCTATGACTTTAAGAGTCAACCTAATTCATCTTCCTTTGGAATAAGGTGAAAAAACATTTGATAATAACAATAAATACATGATAAAACTATAACATTGATATAGTAGATAAAAACAACATAAGCATGAGGATGGCAATATGTTTATGACAAAGATATGGATAAGATGAACATGATTATTAGAATACATCAATATGCTTCAATCTTTAGGAAGACAAACATATAGAATGATTAAAAGAACACATCAATATGCTTCAATCTTTAGGAAGACAAACATATAGAATGATATTAAGCAAGGTTGACAATTGAAGAAGAATAACATTCATATTAAAGTCAAGTACATGATAAGTCAAGCATAGATGGATTAATTCAACACTTAAACAAACCATTAGTGAAGTAAACACTCAAATGATCAACAAAGGTGCTTCATAAATAAAACTAACAATTAGTCTAGTTAAGAAGCAGTTAGAAGAGAATTTAAATTTGAATAATTAAGAAACAATTAGAAATAAATCACATGTTAATTATTAAGCTTAAATAAGCAAGAGAGAATTAAAATAAATCACATACTAATAATTAAGTTTACTTAAACAAATAAGAAATAATTTGACAATTAAATTTAAAATAAAGATAAAATATTTTTGGAGTTTTGAAATAAGGAAAAAGTTTTAAATAAAATAAAAGTTTTAGAAAAATATTTGAAATGAGAGGAAAATATTTAAAAGAGAAAATAAAATAAAGAAAACACAACCCACGCAGGGGGGTGCATTGTTGGAACAAAGTGAACTAGGTTGGTGTTGTTATCCGTTTGGGCCTCACAAATGGAGGGGTGCAGTCAGCGAAAAGAGAAAGCTCATGATCCAAAACAAAATAACATCATCAGAAAAAAGAAAAAAAACGTGTGTACAAAGTTATGTAGCAAATAATATCAACCGGTCACATGCATTTAAGTTACAACATGACAAAAATAGTTCCTGGCCAATCACAACATGCCAACCCTTCTTCCTCTTCATGCAACATGCATCAACAAACTAAAATCCTCGTGAAAAACACAAACAAGGCCATTATAACCTCTTACCTTGCTCAATCAATTACAAACCCAAATCATAACCAAAATTCACAAAATAAAACACCATTTTGTAGTGTTTGCTTAGTAGAACAACAATAAACCCTAATCCGTTCAAAATAATGACTATAACCTGGATAGAAATGGACATGAAACTCGTATGTTCAAACCGACATAAGCTAACCGAACAAGAACACAACATGTAAGTTCAAACATTCATTCATATTATCATTTAAAGAACTCAGATGCATCACATAGCAACATGGTTTCAAATAGATATGATTATGCATTTAACATAAAAGCATGAAGGCATGGTATCATTAAAAAATGGTTGTATGGAACCATGAAGACATAGAGACATGGTAGATGCTTACCAAGTGGTGACAGACCACTGCTTCTTCACTTTGAAGCTATAGAACTCCCACCTTTTCCTTTGACTGAAGATGATATGCAAGCTCCTGTGCAACTTATGGCTTTCTCTTAGCAGCTCACGAGTTCCTCCTTTTGAGTGGTGTGTTTTGTGAGTAGTATGTGTTATGCTGAGTTGTTGTTCTTTTTCTGATCGTGTTTTGTTGTTGATACTTGGTGGTCGAGGTATAGTGTGAGAACAAGTTTGTGGTTTTATTGAGTGCAGGTTATTCTTGCGAAGAGATGGGCTGCAAGGGTAGTGAGTTCTTCTTGACTGAATGCTCTGTGTTCTATTATTGCCTATGCTCTCATTGTTGGTATTTCTAAGGAGAAAGAATGAGAAAGGGTGGGTGCTGATCCGTGTTAGTTGTTGGTTGTTCGTGTGAATTGTTGTTGGTGTGAAAGTTCATAAGTGGTGATAGATATAAGATGGTTGCAGCAAAGGTTGGTGCTTGTTGTTTGGTGGATTATTGTGGTTTGTTGATGCTCTCATCGTTGGTTTTGATGGCGTGTGTTTCCTCGCAGCGAGAAAAATAAACGGTGGTGTTCAGGAAGTGGTAAATTGCAGCAGCGAAAATGTTTTCGGAAGTGAGGATTTTTTCCCCTCCCCCTGATTGGTGAATGGTTCTCCCTATTTATGCTTAAATAAAGCAAGCTCTCAAATCCTACCGTTATAGCTTGTGAGATTTGAAAAAAAAAAGTGTTGTTACATGTTGGTATGGTCTTTTTCATGAGGTGTATTGCACAACATGCAAAGAGGAGCAGGATATTTGACTTGGTATTATTTTGATGAAAGAAAGCCATAGGATGCTTAAAGTGTCTTACCAATATCCTTGTTTTGGTGTAAGGTTGTAAAAGCATGGTTTGGGAAAGGTTCCGTAACGTGTCGTAGTGAGGCTGTAGTGGCAATGAAAAACTTTCCTTTTTTTTCTTAAATGGATTAATAAAAGGATTAATAATATAAATAACCATTAATTAATATTCTAATTAAATAATAAAAACAAAAAAAACAATTAACAATTGATCTAATTAATTAAACTAATGCAAAGTTAAATTAAATTGAGATTAATAAAAAATAAAACAACTTACATATAAATAAAATAAAAAATAGGCCATATCGAAGTTAAATTAAAATAAAATAATAATAATAATAATAAAAACAAATAGACACTAAAATAATTACAAAATTAAAATATAGAGAAAAATAAATAAAACATCGACTAGCAAAAAAATGAGGGTAAAATTTGGGGTGCAACAACTACCAACCACCATGGGTAAATGGGTTAATGGTCCTTAGAGTTATGGATTCAAGCTCGAAAACATTATTGCCATGGCAAAGATTCACCACGACAATAACATCCCAAGAGAATCAACTCTAAGCGGGTCCTTCGCTTCGTCCCAACGAGAAAGATTCCTCGAGGGACTCCACTACACAACCGCCATCCTAATCCTAGGGTTATACTCAGACTCGGGTGTAGAGCCGTCTCACAAAGCACCAATGATCAGAGGGCCCTTAGATTTTTTTAGGATTAAGAAAATTCAAATAATTAACTAAATTAAACTAAAATATTTAATAAAATTAACTACTAAAGTTAATTAATATTAAATAAAATGGTTTAATAGAATTAATTGAAATTTGATTAAAGAAAAAGGATTTTTTAAACTTTTAGGAATAGAAAATAAAAGATTTAACTTGATTAATTAAATTAAGATCAAATGTTTAATAAGTCTAATTGTTAAATTAATTAGTTAATATTAAATAAATGATTTTAATAAAATTAATGAAGATTAATTAATAAACAGATTTTATTATCTTTTCTAAAAATAAATTAATTTAAAGTGTTTTGGATTTTTTAATAAGTAAAAGAAAATACTATAAAAACTAAAAAAGAAAATAAATAAAAAGGAAATGGGCCAGAAAGTTAGTAAAACAGGGGGTCTGGTTAGTAAGTATCCCCCAGGCCCATCCTAGAAGGAGCCCACACGTTGGGGTTTACCATGAGCCTTCAGCAGATCTGGGGCGTTAGATCCACCAACGGGTCAGACTTTGACTTTGATCTAAGGTGGATAACGTGGGTACACAATAAGAACATGGGGCTGCACACACCAAACGCAGGGAAGGGTCACCAACCGGTGACAAGTGTCCACGGTGGAGACACTTGTCACCACCACAACCAGCAACGATGAAAAGTGGGCAAGGCAAGGAGATAAAAAATCAGACTTAAAAAACAACTCACAACTTAATTCATTTTTTATCTATTCCTCTCTCTCTCAGCGTTACTCTCTCAATCGTTTCTCTCTCCGTAAAACTAATCTCGCCGGAAAACTAAACCACGGCCGGAGAAGCGGCGGCGCGCGGCGGCCGCTACCGTCTTCTCCGGCGACACCACCAACAATCCTCAAAAGGTCCAACACTAACCCTGCGTTATTTCTCTCCATCTATCCAAATTTAAACTCAGATTTTTCTAAAACCTCTCACCAATAAACCAAATCGGAAGCGCCCCCAATCTAAACCCTAGCTCTAAAACAAAAATCTGAAATAAGCAATAGCAAGCAAGATTGGAGCATTCGTACAACAACAAACGACGAGCAAGACGTTCAGATTGGAGAAGAAGGAAATTTGAAAAACTACCTCTTGAAGAACGTCTCTGAGTGAGCTTTGGAATATATTCAGGTAATCTTCGATTTCCCCTTTCTGTATCTTGATCTTTTCTTCTTCCGCCTCCTACGTGACCTTCTGTGTGCGATGCTTTGAGTAGTTTTTAACTCGGGTTTATTTGGGTTGATTGAGAGTGAGTTGTTTTTGGTGGTGGGTGAAGTTCGTAGACGGAGGGAGTGGCGTTAATGGTGGTGGTCGGTTTGAAGAAGAAAAGGTTTTTTGAAGTGAGAGTCAAATGTTGAAGATTGTTGTGTGGTTTATGTGAGCTTGACCGGTTTGAGATGGTGGTTCGGATTCTGAAGTGAGGGTGACGGTTGTTGTTGCAATGCGGTTTCGGTTGTCGATGATGGACAGAGGACGTGAAAGGTTGTTTATAACTGTATGATCGATTGGTTTTAAAAGAAGAATGGGAAGGGAATAGCAAGAAGAAGAGGGTTCTTGGTGTATCTACAAGAAGGAGTTTGTGTAGTGGTGATTATTGTTGTTGAGTATGGAAAATTTATGGAAAGAGTCTTTGTCACAGGTTAGAAATATGGTTTCATGACTTATGAAAATGAGTTTTCTCTTCTTCTCTTTTTTTCACACTGTTACTTGCTGCTGTTGTTTTGTTTGGAAGGATGAAATGGCTTTATGTTGTGCTATGAGGCTTTGAATGGTTTTCAAAGAAAATGTGGGAAGGATGAAGTTTATAAGAGGAAGCTAGAAGGGGTGAAGGAGCAGGGAAGTGGAGTGAGCTTTTGTATTGTTTCTGGTGAAGAGGATTCAAGAAGTTCAAAAAATGTCTCAATGAGTTTTTTTACATATGAAGGTTTTTTTAGGATCGTTTGGAGCTGAGTTTTTTCTCTCCTTATCCTACAGGTCTTTCCCCTCTATTTAACAATCAAAACTTTTTTTAATTTTTTAATTTTTTATTCCGTCTGTTGGCATATTGTTGTTCTCATTGCTTTCTCTTTGCACATTTTTGTCTTGCTATTGCTTGTATTGTCCCTTTCCATGATGCAAGATTTACTCAGATTTTTTCGTGTGTTTTAGACTGTAGGCTGTTGGAGTGTTGCTGTAGATCTTTGTTTGTTTATGGACAAGGCTGTTGTGTAGCAGGTTTATTGTGTAGTTGTTGTCATTGCTCAGGTCATGCAGGTTTGGTCCGGAGTGGTGTGTTCATTTTTGCAGTAAAAGTACGGTTGGTGCTGGTCTAAATTGCTGCAAGTTTTGTTTTTACATGAGCAGGTCTGGTGGTTGTGCAGCGTGGGATTGTACGGTTTAGGCAATTGTGGAGTGTTTGTGTTTGGTCTATTGTTTTTGGGTGTGAAAGGTCATTTTTGGAATGAAGTTTTCATGTAAATGACTTAAGCTGATAGAATAATGAATTATTATTTACTATTTTATCTTGCTATTTTTTCAATGTGTATCATAGGCTTGTTGGTTCATGAGCTTGTGAAGATTATGGTCTTTGTAACTTGTAAAATCTGAATTTGGGCTTTGAGATTGACTTGGGTTTGATTTTTTGGTAATGATATTTTAATGGAAAATAAATATTGGAATTAAAATATCTTAATTATGGATTTATGAAATGATAGGGATAATAATGGACAATTACAAAGGAATAGGTTTTAAATTGGACAAGAAATTGTTTAAGTATGGATTTCGAAAACAAAATAGAAAATGGATTAAAATGAAATACATAATTGGATAAAAAATGAATATGAGAACGGTTATGGAAATGAGTCGGAAAAAAAAAGGGAACGGGAAAGGATATTTATAAAATGGGGGGATATTTATATTGGATAATGATTTAGGTTTAAAGAAATGAATAAATAGATTTGGAAAATGATTAAAAATGGATGGACATGACAATGGATAGTCGAATGAAAAAATGGATTGAAAAATGGGTAAATAACAAAATGGTCACGGGAATGGATATGGATAACGGTAATGTGCCTCCACCTTTGTTTGATTAACACTCAAAACCTCTGACAAACGAAACTTGCATACCACAATTCTTGAATTAAGTCGAAGAAGATCCTCCTTGAATCAACTTCCAATTAATGACACCGCAATCTCGAATCCGTCTTAACATGGTCTTGATTGAACTACAAATCTGACGAATCCTGGATCAATGACAAAGAACCTAGACCACACAATCAGTACTTGCACACAACTTGATAACTTGATCCATACACTGATAATCTGAATTGGCACAAAAACCATGACTGAAACTTCAGACACAAACACTTGAATCAACCACACCCAGGCCTTGGTCTTGAAACAAACTTTGTCTAACTTAACCAAAGCGACATATTTTTTTTTAGATTTTTTGAATATGGTTAGTGGATGGATGTACAGATGAAAAGTAATACACAGGATGGACAAATTTGGGGTATGACACATGGCAGCACTATGGTAGATATATGTGGCGGATTATGGGACACAATGGTAAATATCAGCTGATATTGTTGGTTTTTCCGCCATAATCCGCTATAACAGCACCCTGATATTTGGTTCTCCGCCATGGACCGTCATCGACAATACTGAGCACAATTATATGATACAGAAACTCAATCTCGTGTACAGGACATCATAGAACAGATGACTGAGAACATGAGCGTAATTCATGTTGAAATGAGACTACCCAAAAACTAGAATTATGATTTAAGTGTCAAATAAACAAGGGCATTTGATAAAATAATTGTTAACACTAGCTAGTTCACAAACTTGAGATCACAATACATTGAAATAAATGATGATACTTACTAGTATCCATCTCTGAGACCACCAAACTTCTCTTGACCAGCAGTAGAAACGAATCTTGCTAGTTTGTGAAAAAATCCAATGGATGCACTTCCACAGCAATAGTTGCTATACATAATCAAATCAAATCAACGAATCAGCCACTTAATTAAGCATGTATTAATCAAGTAAAACACGTATACAAGAGTCCTAATTGTAACCCTAAATTCAACATCAAATACATCATAAACTAGTAAAAAGAAGTATCAACAAATTGTGACAGTAACAGATATGAATTATAAACCCTAATGTTCTACCTAAAAGATTAATCCTTAATGTTTTACCTAAAAATTTAAACCCTAATGTTCTATCTAAAAATTTAATCCCTAATTGAAAAAAGAAAGACATACCAATTAGTCCGGTTTTTTCACCGTGCATGTCATCATCGAGCTCGAGCTGTGAGAATGGCCGTGCAATGATGAGAAATGAGAGAGGATTCTCGGATGTGCGATGAGACAATGGCCGTGGGATGACGGAGATGGAGCTCGTAATGAGAAGAAGGAGATGAGCTCGCGATGAGATGAGGACAACAGACTCCCTATGAGATGAAGACAACGGAGCTCGCGATGAGATGAAGACAACGGGTTTGTAGAAAAATGGGTTTTCTCACTATGAGATGAAGAGAACTGGGTATAGAGAGAAATGAGGTGCCAAGAGGGTTTTGATCGATGCAGTGTTTTAGATTTAATATTTGATAAATGTTTCTTTATTATTTTATTTCCACAATATAAGTTTAATTAATTTACACTCTTTAATTTACTTACTTACCCAAATAATATTTGATAAACTATATTATAGTTTATTAATATGTTTAAGATTCATATTTAGAGTTATTAAAATATACAATTATTTTCAACCAATCTTAATTTACACCCATTTTATTTTTAATGGGAATAATAGAGATATTATTATAATAATGATTTTAATTTATTATAACAATGATTTTAATTTACACCCTTTTTAAAAAAATAGGGTGTCTATTGTTACGCACTACTACTTTAAATGACATTTTATTTACAAATTTATCATCGTGTTTCTAATTTACACCCATTTTCAGTATAATGGGTGTAAATTTTAAAATTATATTCGTCACTTTGCATATTTACACCCGTTTTCAGTATAATGGGTGTAAATTTTAAAATTATATTCGTCACTTTGCACTAGTGTTGGTTGCAAAGGTATTTCCTTCTTCTAATACATTACTTTGTAGGTATCCCATAACAAAGAATTTGAGAAGTCGGGTTAAATCCGAGGTAGAGAGGAAGTAGATAGAGTCCAAAGATGGAAAAATGGTGAAGGCGGGTGTGATTGTGGAAAAACTAATGGGTGCATGGAATCGTATAATATATTCTTCCTCAAAAGAACTATATGTCGATTCCTGGACATGGCCTAACTAGCAGACATAGTTCAATAAGTCTATTCCACCTCACAATTTTTGAATCCTTGAAGCTTTAAAAATGAATCAATTTTCAGATTCCATGCTCTAGGAGCTTGTTTTATTCCATACGAGGCTTTATGCAACTTGTACACCACCCTTCCTGATTCTTTTCCACAAATCCAAGATGTTGTAACGCATAAACTACCTCTTGTAAAGGAGAATTCTAAAATTCATATTTCACATCTAAATGCATCAGAGGCCAATTTCTATTAGCAGTTATAACAATCGCCATTCGGATTGTTTCATGCCTAGCTACTGGTGCAAAAACCTCAAAGTAATCTAATCCAGATTTATGTAGAAATCCTCTAGAAACTAACCTTTCTTTGTGTTTTCCAATTGATCCATCTAGCTTTAGTTTCAACTTGTAAACCCATCTCACATCGATGGCTTCCTTGTTCTTTGAAAGCTCAGTCAAATCCCAAGTCTTGTTTCTTCCTATAGCCTCAAGTTCTTCTTTCATGGCCTTCAGCCATACTTTCTTCTTGAGAGCTTCTTAAGTACTAGCTGGTTCAGAGTCTACCAACATGGCACACTGAATGACTTCCCCTTTAGAGTCCATCTCAATATCTTGCTACACATCAAACTCTATAAATCTTCTTGGTATTTGTATAATTCTTTGTGGTCTTTGAACTTGTTCAAAATCTTCTTCAGATGTTGGACTTCCTTCAGAGGTTGGACCACCTTCACAGGCATGATCACATTTAGAGGCATGATTAACTCCAGAGTCTAGAACATCATCAGAATCTAGGTCACCATCAGAATCACCTTCACAAAATAGAGGTTTGCCATCAATTCCACTGCCTGTTGGATGCGTATGTCGTCATTATCAATGATAGTAATACTATTATTCAACTGTTATGTAATATGAACTTTGACCAATATCCTAACATAGGATATTCTCAACTTGTTTGCGGTACACTCATCAATAAACAATGGTCTTCTAATTGCACTTCATATCTTGCTTAAGCTCTTGGCCCCTTAGAGATGCAATGGCAATTGAGGCAATTTCACCCAAACTGGAAAGGTCCTTAACATATCGTGTTTTGGGTTGATATCCGACATCCAATCCCTCAGAAACATGGTCATATTGTGGATGGTGTAGGGTCTTTTCTTGAGAACTACGTATATATCGATGAATGAATGGAATTTCAAGATGGAGTACTTCTCTTAATTGTAGAACATGTTTGGTAATCGAACAAAATTCCAGGTTTTCATCATGTATTGCTTGACGACATTCATGCTCAAATCTCCTTCTAACACATGCATGATCACTGTTGATTCCCAAAATTTGATCTCAGATTCTTCATCTGTATCTTCAATTTGAATCTCCACTTCTCCATCCACGATCTTTGGTGCGACAAACTCAATCGCCATTCCATTATCTGGATTACGGTTTCTGCTTATCACTTTAGTCCACAGTTTCATCTCCATTGCTGTTTTAGTTGGGGCACAAACCCTAGATTTGATTGGTTCTACAATTTCTTATCATTCTGCACAATGTTGATATCATTATCTTCCTCTTGATCTTCCCCTTCCATCTGAGTTGAGCTATCACCTTGATCACCACGATTTTCCGGTGGCGGAAGCACCTTTTTCGGCCGCCCACGCCCTCGTTTTATCGCAAGAGCTCACTATCGATCACAATTCTATTACGATATAGGATTCTAACAATTAAAAATGAGAAAATAACAAGTATTTTATTTTTTTATTATAAAGAAATAATTTTAATATGATTTTAAATATCAAAAAAATCCTATGTATTTTTTTCTAATATTTTTAATTCATAAAAAGTAAATTCTATGAATTACATTATAAAATAAAAAATAAATTATTATTTCTATTTATTTATTTATTTTTTCAATTTATGATGTGTTATTAAACATTCAAATGCATCGAACATGTAGAGGATTAATTAAGTAAATTTGTGTATAATGTACAAATCAACTACCTACCAAAGATTGGAACATGCTTAAGCATGCCCAACTTTGCCCTATTCATCTTTTAATTTCATGACCATTGCATGCCCTTTTTGGACATTTGCTAAGTCTAAATTCATACCACCCATTCAACCTTCCTCTCTTTCCACGTGGCTTAATTTATCTTTTCCACATTAGCATTACCGGGACACATCATTACCCGGTTTCATGTTTCTTTTCTTCTTTGCACGGTTATTGAAACAACATTCAAATCTTCTTTGCACGGTTATTGAAACAGCATTCAAATTTTCATCATTTCATCACTTCATTTCTTGTCTATCCTTTACACCTACCTTGCTCTCAAGCCACTTTCCCTGCAAACGCAAAACAGCTCACATCGAAGCTTCAAAACACCACACCGGTAACATCCTGGCTTGAATCTTCATCTTCGTTTAACATGAATGGTTTCGTTTTCTATTATCTCATGGAAATCGGTCTTTGAGATCGAAAAAACATTTACCTCATGCAAACCCAACTTTCATATGAAAAAAGCTTTTTATAAAACTGTAAAATAGGTTTACTATTGAATGTTACAAAGTTTGAGTGTCTTTCAGGAGTTGCTGGTTTTATGAAAAACCAACTTTAAGCTGAAAATAAGTTTTGTTCAAAATGCTGAATGGGTTTACTTTTTTTATAATGTTCTGGTTTAGTTTGTTGAGGTTTACAACCTGTGAGTGTTTTGCATGCGTTGCTAAATTTTTCTTTGAAGCCCTAACTTACTCAAAACCCAAGTTTTTGATGGAAATGGTTTTTGTAAAAAATGATAAATGTGTTAACTTTTGTTACATGCTTGTGCTTCAGTCTGTTGAAGCTTACAAAGTCGTAGTGTTTTTCATGCGATGGTGTTTTGATCTTTTTGTGCTTTTAACTGTTTGGGTCTTTGTGCAACAAACTGGTTTTAACTTTGTATTTGTAGTTTCATTTTCATATCTTGCAAGAAACATGTCAAGACCACCCATCCTGATCAGTGACTTGAAGCCTGATAACAATGTTTGGAAGCTGGTTGTACGTGTTGTAGATCTATGGTTCGTAAAGGAGCGCAATGAACATCAGCATATTGAGGCTGTTATTCAAGATGGGAAGGTGTTGGTTATGTCGATGTTTTGTATTATAAACCATTGGTGAATTTTATATTTTCTGTTGTGCCTTACAAACTTTTATGTTAAACAGGGAGATCAGATACATGTTATTACGCGGTCCCGAGAATTTGATGTCTGGAGCAAACTATTACAGGAATATAATACGTACATGGTTTACAACGGAGAACCCATGCTGAATGACTTACCATTGAAAGTGTGTGACAACGATTACAAACTATTTTGGAATCGTGCTACAACTGTGACAGCCACAGAAATCCCAGATATCCCACCGCACACATTCAAATTTAAACCATTGCAAGATTTCATAAATGGGAATTTCGTAGTTGATCGTTTGTATGGTATGCTGAGTGTTTTCATGTTTATGTAGTATTGCCGTTAATTTCATAAAAACCACACAAACTAACAATTCATTGTGATATAGATGCAATTGGTGTTGTTATGCACGTGGTTAGGACACAACATCCAGGTGTAGGGAAAAAGGCTTGCGTTAACCTATATGTTGATGTTCAAAGGTTTCATTCTTAACTTTAATGTTAACATTTGGAAGGCATTTTTTCATTTTACAATAAACAATTCATTGTTTCTTATTGTTTCTTTCCAGTGGGGCTGAAATTGATCTTACGTTATGGGAGTCATATGCCACTCAATTTATGTCTTACAATGACGAAAGTGGTCAGCTGGTTGTCATCCTCACTCACGCATGGTGTCGCCAGAGTTCATGTAATTTGTATTGTTGTTGTCTAGATTTTCACATTACATCATTTGGTAAACCATTATAAATATATGTCATTGTTTGACTCCAATGCAGCATCTGGAAAGCTGAACTTGTCTAATTCATGGCATGGATCAAAACTACTTCTTAACCACGACCATCCTCAAGTTGCTGAATTCTTGAAAACGTATATACCTTATGACAGGTTTTATTGATTATATTTCCATTCTAATTATAATTTACTAACCATAGATGCATACTTTGTTTTATGACTAAGATTTATTGATGGAAATCCTACACCTGATGCCTCACAAAGTAGATCTATAAATTCGTGTTCACAGGGGACATTCGATGATAGGTCCTTCTCCTTTACGAAGGATGTCAGGAGCATAAGATATATGCTTACTCTTCGTGACGTAATTACGTTTATTATCCTTAATTACTAAGCGATGTGTAATTAGACACTTTCCGGTTTTTTCAGCCTTTTAGGTGTTTTCTAATAATGTTACGTATTTTTTATAGGAAACATTCTGCAATACGCTTGGTACAACCAAGCGGTTCAAGGCCAATCCGTTTGGATGGTACTATGAAGTATGTTCAAAGTGTAACAAAACTAACCAATGCATGTGTCCCGACAAATCGACACCAATTACAAAGTATTTAGTGCCATTCAAGCTATGACTTTCGTTACACTTGATATTCCTGTTGTTTATAGTGTATTAATTGAAATACTTATTTTATTTAACATGTGTACGTTTTGTATAATTAGGTACAAGATTGAAATAGAGGTCGAACATGACGGTGTGACTGCGAATTTTGTCTTCTGGGACAAAGAATGCATACCAATTGTTGGTATGTCTGCCCATGCTTTAAGGGAGATCATGCGACTAGTGAGTATTCGATAACCTTTCTTGATGGCTGAAAGTTACACCCATGTTTAACAAATATGTCTATCATAACATTGTTTCATACCCCACTAATATGACTAATATTCTCAATATATTCCATAAATCTGAGGTCAATACATAGTAATACAATACTTTCCAATATTATTATTTGCCATAAATCTGAGAATAATACATATTAATACAATGCTTCCAATATATTTCATAAATTTGTATGTGAAACGCTACTCATAGACCAATGAGGACCACCCACTGATTTACCCCACTGACCTTGACAATCTGCTGGAAAAGAGTTTTGCTTTTCGGGTCAAATATCAGCCATTTTACAAACAAGCATTTGTAGTGAGACTCACTAGAGATAAGGACGTTATGCAACAGATTGAAGATGCCATCATGCCTAATGAAGTATGTTTTTCAATATCCAACAAAATATGTTGTTTGGTTGTATGATGTATATTTTTATATAACGTATGTTGTCGTTGTTTGGAGTGTTTGAAGTGGTTTTCGACAGTTTATGGTTGTGGATCAAGAAAGAAGCAGTGGAAGTTTACATAGTATGCTAGATCTGAAATTTCACAACTATTATACTGTCACGAATAAGATAAGGTTGATTTCTCCTGCTTTACATTGTTTTTTTGTTCTATTGATGTGGTTGCCTCATCTAAATAATACTCATTACATGGAACATGATGATTTTGAAAACCTTATGAATATCCATGTCGAATTCTACATGATTCAATTGTAAGTGATGTTAATTCATGCCTCTATATTACTGATGCATCTATATTTATAGCATTTGCAGAGTCCTTTCCTGTGGCTTTTGATGAATCCTTTGAGAATTTCAAGAGATTAAATGATGAGCTTTTTGGAAAGTCTGTGCTTCTTGGCAATGGATTGAAACCCTCTAATGATGATGTTATAGTGCTTTCAATAATTCATCCTTCCCTATTATGCAAATTGTCATATTCACTATACTTACTATGCTTGTAGAATAAATAACTAATACATATTCTCCTTTAACTAAAATAGTTATGAGGCGGGTGTTTTTATTGTTTTAATGACAATCTATGTTTTTGGTTTTGTCAATATATATAGATCTAACTTATATCAACATCGATATGAATTTTAATCCGTGTTGGAGTGCTTATATCATGTGATTATCTTAGATTAATGTTATCTTTATTTTCCTTTGAAATAAAGAGAAAGTGTTGGTATAATTTTAAGAACAAAACTGTAGGTTTAGATGTAGAGTTGAGTGGAAATAAAAATGAATTAAACTTTTCTCAGCTGCAAAATATTTAAGCTGAAAAGGCAAACTAGGATACGAAATAGTTGGTTTAGAAGAGGAGGTGGATCATGTTTATGAGAGACTACATGTGTAATTCTGAAATGTGTTTGAAATATGAAAATTTTCATTGTTATTTCTCATTTTCCCTTAGATTATTGCCCTATTATTTATAAATTTGGAATGTGTAGATTTTTCTTTTTACTTAAATTTATATTTACGTTTTTGTTAGTGTTTTTTTTTTTACAAAAAATAAGCTTGAATGGTTAGGCAGATACGCATCCCCCATTTCTTCTTTTTTTAATTTTTTAAAATTATTTTATTCAGCCTTCTTACTTCATTCATGTTTTCAAAAAAAAATTACACTAATTAAAACATGAAAAATTATTAAATGTTTAACAAACCAAAATTCTCTCTTTATATGCTTGTCGCAATCAGTACCGCTACATGAGTAAATAATAATAAACACACTCTAAAATTATTTAGGTTTTTAAAGTCAATTACAACTTCGAGAACATGCTTAAATTCTAAACCTGAGGTCAATCTAATTCATTAAAAGATGAACACAATTTCTTTAACTACCCTGTTTAAATATAAGCATTCAATTGACAAAAATTTGTTTTTAAAAATAAACATTCAATTTATAAAACAATATTGATATTTGATGTTGTAAATTAGTAAGTTAATATTAAATAACAAAAAAAAAACTACACACGAGACCCACTATAATAAAATAATAGAAAAACAAAACATTATAATATATTAAATAAATATTTGAATTTCATAGAACAATAGTGATCAATTGAAGGGGGTGGATTTATAGTTTGTTGCTAAGGGAATTTTAGTAATAAAATAGTACTCTGTGTTTTTATTATTTTTAATTTTAAAATACTCTATTAAATTATAAATTATTTTATAATATTTGTTTTTGTTGAGATAAAATAGGTATAATTATGAGATATGATATAATATGTATAATTACTATGATTGATACATAAGAATATTATTTTATTAGTGAACACTATGTCTTCTTTATCTTCATAAGTGGAAAGTGAGCATGGAATTCTTGTGATATATTAACATTGTATTCATTTTCTTTGTAGATATTATATTAGAAATTTTAATTTAAGCAATTTACAATAATGTTTGTTGAGATAATTAGTATTAATATTTTTTTAATTCATACATTATCATTCATTAAGATCCGGATTTTTATTTTGTATCAATAACACAAATTTACAATATCTATTATTTGTAATGATATTCTAGTAAATAATTTAATATATAAATAAACTTTCTCGTGTCCGCACGAGCCATTTACTAGTGAGAAAAGCGTAAAACTTAATCTGAATTCACTTTTAATAATAATAGCCTATAAATAATATAAAAATGAATAAGTTAGTGAAATATAAAAAATAATGAAAACAGGTTTGACCTTGTCAAACGTTAACTTTAAAATATTCCAACAATAAATAATAAAGTTACTATAAGAAGAAAGAAAAAACTAAAACTCGTTAACATGAGATAATCGATCTCACTAAGCATCCTACCAACTACTATCATTCTATAATATGTAAAACCTGGAATGGAAGGTACTACAAACCAAAGTTTATAAATTTATGTATGCTGTACAGATTCAAAGAATTCTAAAATTAAAAATGGGAAAAATAACTATGTCCTTATTTGTATTATATATATAGTAATTTAATAATATTCTAATATTTTCATTAAATAAAATTGCAAAATTGAATAAATATTTATAGAAACCGTTTCAAATTCATATTTTAACATTTTTGCACTGTTCTTATCAACAATTTTATTGAGCATAAATAGAGGAGCATTTCAATTATTTTCATTGCCATTGTGTTCTTACGTATTCCATCCTCTTCCGTATTGTCTTGTTCTTCATTGCAAGAATCTTCTCTGTCCTTTATTCGTGATGGACTTGGAAGCCTTTAAAAACGGATGTTGTGATGATGTCGATTTTAGTTTTGCCTTCAATGATTCTAATTTCTCTAACAGGATCATTCAACTAGAAATTATAAAAGATTTTAATGAAGTTTTTCCTATTGTCGAGAGTGGCTCCACAAGTGCCGATCAGAGTAGCATTCGCAAAAGGAGAAGGGAGAACATTCAAAAATACAATGGTATAACTAATTTATTTTTTCCAAAACTCTTAACTTCATTATGTTTTTTGTTTTTCCTGTTTTTAAATCCAAGAGGTAAAGTTTATTTTAAACTTGATTGGTGTTCATTTAGTCACCCCACGTGTTTAGGAAATTATTTTTGATGTCGTGTTGTTTAAATCTTTTTTATTCATTTAATCTTCTCTAGAAATCATCGGGAACACAAAGAGGATGATCTGGAATTTAAAACTTAGACTAAATTAATTACATTAGGATTTTCACAAATCGAAAAGGAAAAACTTTCTATGTTAAATCTAGTGAAATCTTTCTTAGATATATTTTTCAAAATGTGCTGAGTTTGTGGATCTGTTCATTGATTTTAAAATTTTGAAAACTGTGAAGTCATGAGCAATACCTAAGGTTTTTTTATACTTCTTTTTTATCATGTGTTTTGTCTAAATATATTTGAATAGTGGATCCTTGTAATTCTAGTTACATATAATTTGATTTGCATCATTCTGATAGGAGATAATACATGGACGAAATATGATTTTGTGCACAGCTTATATGTTTTTCTACATTTTTTTTTTCATCTTACTAACACATGTTCTCTCTTGTTTTTGGTAGCTGATTTATTATCGGACCAATCCGACATAATGGCGGATGCAGAGGCGGATGTAATGGTTGAAGTGTCCACGTCGGGTACTTGGATAACTTAACAAATTTCTTATATTTCTCAGTTTTATGTTTTTTATTTTAACAAGTACCACGATTCAAGTCATCGAGGCAACATCTTGCCGCTGGTTTGACAATGTTTAGCAGAATATTAAATTTTTTGACACTGATTGTGATATTTGATAATCGTTTTGATAATCCGTAAAATTATACAATCTTAAGATGAAAAACACTTTTCTTTTGCTTGCAAGCTAAATATTTCTTCCTATAAATGTTGAGTTTTCATTTATGCTCAATGGTTTGAGTTGGGTTATTATTAATATAGGTGATGAGGTTGCCAATGGTGATGACACTGCAAATCTTCACATGGACTACTCTGCAGTCGTTAAAGTAAAGACATTGTATGTCAACTCCGCCATCTTAGCTGCGAAGAGTTCGTTCTTCTACAAGGTAGACGTTTCTTCTTTATTTGTCTGGTTTCAATATATTTGGTAAATATTTTTTTCTTAGTTATGTGTATTATTTTGCAGCTCTTTTCTAATGGGATGAGGGAGTCCAAGCAGACACACATCACCGTAAGAATCACGACATCTGGTATAAATATATTTTAAAAAAAAATTAGATTATTTTCTTAATCAGATTTGTTTTCTCAAATGGTTTGCTTACTAATGCTGATTTAATTTTCATGTTTTAGAGGAAGCTCCATTCATGGAACTTTTGAAATTTATGTACAATAGTTCTCTGAGTGTGACCTCACCGCCTAGCTTGTTGGATGTCTTGATGGCAGCGGACAAGTTCGGTGTGGCGTCCTGCATGAGATACTGCACCTGGGTATTGTTGAACATACCCATGACACCAGAGTCTGCATTGCTCTACCTAGGCCTTCCTTATAATGTTTTGATGGATGATGTTGTTCGGCCATTGCTTTTGGCAACAAAACAGTATCTCGTTGCTCGTTACAAGGACATCACAAAGTATGATTCTTTATTCATCTTGGTTTAAATAATTTATATGATATATGTAACAAATGGTTTTTAGGACATGATTGCTATATTTAAAATCTTCTATTGAATCATTGCTGGGTTTTTTAATGTTAATAAGTTTTATTATTGAGCAGGCATCAGGAGGAGCTGATGGGATTTCCACTTGTTGTGGTCTTAATATTATTATCCAATGATGAGCTGCAGGTCGCATCTGAGGATGTAGTGTTCGACTTCATGCTGAAGTGGGCGCGAACCCAGTACCCAAGACTGGAAGAGAGGAGACAAATCCTGAGACAAAGACTTATCCATTTCATCCGCTTCCCATATATGACTTGCCGCAAGCTGAAGCTGCTCCAGAATTGCAATGACTTCGACCATGAATTCGCTTCTAAGCTAGTATTTGAAGTCTTGCATTTCAAGGCCGAGACATCACACCGACAACAGATACTTGCTGCAGAATCGGCTTCCACAAGTCGCATCTTCATTGAGCGGTCATACAAGTACCGCCCTATTAAAGTTGTGGAATTTGAACTTCCACATAAACAGTGTGTGGTCTACTTAGACCTGAAACGGGAGGAGTGTGCTAAATTGTTCCCCTCTAATCGTGTCTGTTCACAAGCCTTCTATTTAGACGGTCATGGGTTTTTCTTGTCAGCGCACTGCAGTATGGGCCAGCAGAGCTTTTGCCATTACTTCGGCTTGTTCTTGGGCATGCAAGCGAAGGGCCCAACCAACTTCAGTGTCGACTTTGAATTTGCTGTTAGGTTGAGGCCAACCTTAGAATACATCACCAAGTATAAAAGAAACTTTATATTAAGAGCAGTTGATTACAAGAACTTTTTTTGTACACCATGGACATCGTTCATGGCAGAGGACAGCCTTTACTTCATTAACGACGTTATCCATCTTAGAGTAGAGGTAACAATCAAAAACCACCTGGATTTACAATAGTCTTTTAGTTTAGTAGCTATGTAATTATTTAGTTGTAAGTTTTGGCAAATAATTCTTGGTAGCCATTGATGCATATTTCATATTAGAAAATGTCCTGCAATCCAGTTATGGCTTGGCAAAACTCGTCCTTAAATGATGCATATTGGGATGAATGAATTCAATTTTATAAACTTGTTTGGTTGAATTTAAGTTTGAAATGAAATTAATTTTTTTTCTCGATATTTGTGTTCGATAAAGTGAGTTTTATTCAGAATTTAGTGTGATTCTTAAATATATTGTAAAAGTTAATGCACTCATAATACCATATAAAAATGAGTAATGCAATATAAATGATGAGGATACAAGAAGGTTAAGAATTAAAGAAACATGATTTATATTCTTCAATGAAATGCATAAGAAAATCTTTTCTTGTATGCATTCACAAAAACCTTCTGGTCAAGGTCTTCCATTCTCTTGGTCCCAATATTAGATTTAAGACCACGAGGGTTTGATTCATGGACTCCATAGTGTCCGAACTATCTATTTTGTCTTCCAATTTTTCTTGATAGCCTTGATCTCCAAGATGTTTCATCACTTGCAATTTCCATTTCTTACTTTTTTTTTGGCATCTAGTTGCATTTCCAATAGAAGGATCTTGTTTAAGGCCTCTTTTGTTTCTCTCTTTTGCTCTTCAACAAACCTAAAGACATTCTCATCATCCATCTTCTGCTCCTTTGAAGCCAACAAGAGTGATTCATTCCTCTAGTCTTCTCATTATACTTACACTGCTATTTCTGTTTTAAGATTCTTATATTGAACAATATTTGAAATTGTTCTCAGCCTTCCTTTGTTGCGAAGGTACTCCACCAAAAAATATATGAACTGACCTGCAAGTCCATCGATTTACAATCCCCTTTTCAATGATGTTTAGTTTCCACGGATTTTTCAAATTCAGATGCATTCATGAAACCATTCCTGTAATTGTTGAAGTCCATTACAGCCCGAGCATCGCCATCCATCATAAGTACATGTACATCCAATGGTCCGTACTTGACAAATTCCTTTGGCGTATCCATGGCCAAACATAATTTTCAGCTTGAACAAAATTTGATAATTTTTAATAACAAAGTCGGTGTCGCAACAAGTCTTTATATTTGAATTCCTGCTTCTTTTTCCAAAACAATATGGCCACTTTAGAGTGCCACTGAAAGTACGAACATTCTATTTCCCATCTTTTAACTGTTCAAATAGTTTCTTAGAGTAGTCTTCAATTTTATTTGTAAATTGTGATGAGATTCCTTCACAAGGAGAAATGTCCACGCAATGAGAAATGTGAAAAGGTGAAAATGGAATGGAGGCATTACTGTCGAGTGATGACCTGCGGGTTGCATTTAAAGATGTAGAGTACAACTTTGTAATGAAATGGGTAAAAACCCAATACCCAAAATTCGAGGAGAGGAGGGAAGTTTTCGGAATGAAGCTTACCCGGTTCATACGCTTCTCGTACATCTCTTGCTGTAAGCTAAAGACTATTAAGACTTGCAATGAATTTGATCGCGAAGTTGCTTCGGAGTTGGTATCTGACGCCCTATATTTCAAGGCTGAGGCACCACACCATCCAAAACAGATACTAGCAGTGGAGTCAGCTTCGACTAGTCGAGCCTTTATTGAGCGGTCATACAAGTTCCGCCCTGTTAAGGTCGTGGAATTTGAACTTCCATGTGAACAGTGTGTGGTTTACTTAAATCTGAAATGGGAGGAGTGCGCCAACTTGTTCCCTTCTGGCTGGATCTATTCAGTGCCCTTCCGTTTATGTAGCCAGAGGTTCTTCTTGAAGGAACACTTCCGCATGGATTAGGAGAGCTCCTACCATTGTGTCGACTTATTCTTGGGCATGCAGGAGAGATCTTCCAGCTACAAAGTCGACTACGAATTTGCTGCTCGGTCACAACCAACAGAGGAATACACCAACAGATTTAAAGGCAACTATGTATTCACAGAGATGAGCTCACCATTAAAAATAGACTAAAATAACAATATTAAATTATGTACTTTGTTTTTTCCCAATCTTCAATCTCATATTCACCGATATCTGACTCTTTTTCGGAGTTGTAATCCATTGAAACTAGTGATGAGATTCCTTCACAAGGAGAAATAGTCACGCAGTGTAAAATGTGAAAAGGTAAAACATGGAAAATTCAATTGACAACTAATTAAAATATAGATCATCCCATATTAATATTCATGCGACTAATTAGAAGTCTAGATTTTTCGATATTAAAACATCAAAATATATTAGCAACTAATTAGAAGATAGATCATTCTATATTAATATTCATGCAACTAATTAGAAGTCTAGATTTTTCATTATTAAAAGATCAAAATATATTACCAACTAATAAATAGATCATCCCATATTAATATATTTTAAAATTCTGGCCTATGCAGACAGCAGATGTCCTAACACATGTCAAGACATTGTCCTAGATAATCATTTAAACTTGGAGGCGCAACGGCAGACTGATACCTTGAATATCAGAACTGCACCATCACAGATGTCACGACATCTAATCCAACATGTTCATCGTGAACCCTAACAGAAACGTAACTCTGCAGTATGATAAAGAACACAGCAATTGTTAACCCAGTTCGGTGCAACTCACCTACATCTGGAGGATACCAATCCAGGATGAAGACTTCACTATCTGTAGAACTGTTACAAAGCTAAACTCCCTCGTTTACAACTTTATACCTAACATCTACCCAATGAACATCTTTATCAAGGCTAAACTCAACAGTTTACAACCTTGATATGAGATACCCCACTCACATCCTAATCACAACCTGTGATATCTCTGTCTTCTGCCAATTCAGAACTATCGCGGTTTATTGACCTTTAAGCTATCTTGGACTTGCTTCAAAGCTTCGTCCAAGAACAATACAACAACCACTACCTACAGGCTTCTGGTTGTGTCCCTGTACCTATGCCTTCCATTATGCATCCCATATTACAGAATGGAGACTTACAACTCCTAAGAGAGCCAACAACTCTCAAACTCTAAACCCTTATTCAACACAAGGGAACTAGGTTACAAAGTTACAAGCGATACAAAAAGTACAGTTTTTTAATCCTAGGTCTAAGTCTCCCTATATAGTCTTATGTTGTCTTGGGCCTTCAATCGTTTCTCCTTTATCCACTATGCAAATTTGCACCAAATCTTTGACTGATTTGTTGAATAATTAGACCTGCTATATCTGTAAGATGTTGGGACATCTTCTTCGACATCTTTAATCTTGAGCAGATTTGTTCATCTTTTTCATATTCATGTTTTACCAAAATTTCGTCAAACCACAGGAACTTTCAATCTCCCCCTTTTGACAAATTTTGGCTAAAACATTCCCTTCTGTGCTGGATGAGCAAGATTGATAATGGTCCTTGAGTCCCTTCATCTTGAGCATTCCCTTCTTTGACAAAACCTATTTTTCAACTCAGATCACAAGACACAAAGAAAACAAGTTAAGATGTCAGATCATTCAATGTACCCATGTACCTAGAAAGCAACAGAAAACAGACTTCTTCTCCCCCTTTTTAGCCAAAACTTGGCAAAAGTGACCAAGACAACTCCAAACCCAGACGCAACATACCCAGAGTTTGAAGAATGCCATCGATCACTAAAAGGACTGTTGAGACTAAGAAGAATTGATACAATCTTATTTATAGCCAAGCATTTTCCTTAGGAAGTAACGAACTACAGAAAATAACTCTGGTCAATTTAAGGATCCATTAACCGAAGAAAATCATTCCACTAAATGCACATCGGCCAAGACTGTTGACTGTTTCTTCTTTTAAGAACCCATTACATGCAAACATGTTCTATAACAATGTCCCGACATCATGCCAGACATTGTCTATTCTTCCCAGATTCTTCTTCTGATTTGACAATACAAAGACTTCTTCACAAGATTATAATCCCAGTCTGCAAGAGAAAAATAAATTCTCTAAGACTCAACAATGATTCTTAAGCATCCAATAAGAACCATTCAAGTATGCATTGCCAAGTTTCCCACAACTTGCAACAATACTATAATGTCAAGACATCCTCCTTGACATCTCAGTTTGCTTGACGCACAAATGCAAACTGGAACTACAACAATAATGTCAAGCCATCCTCCTTGACATCTCAGTTTGCTTGACGCACAAATGCAAACTGGAATTTCAACAATAATGTCAAGCCATCCTCCTTAACATCTCAGTTTGCTTGACGCACAAATGCAAACTGGAACTTCAACAATAATGTCAAGCCATCCTCCTTGACATCTCAACTTGCTTGACGCACAAATGCAAGCTGAAACTTCAACAATAATGTCAAGCTATCTTGACATCTCAGTTTTCTTGACGCACAAATGCAAACTGGAACTTCATCTCAGATCAAGAGGCCTCTCCCCCTGACTAAGGTAACTGATGCTCCTCTACTGAACATCCAAGCTAATGACTGGAAAACATAAGACGCATCTTCATGTCTTCAAGAGCGCACCCTCTATTCAACACACCTGCTGAACGCAACCATTAACTCTTTATTGTTCCCTCTGACAAGAAACAATAATCACTCACACATGATCAATGTCATGCATCCCATGAGGACGTGTATACCAACCATAACAAACTATTGGCTTGAGATCAAAGTCCCATTGATCCCCCTCATTCCACAACCATCTTATACACCACACGAACTCCTCTTGAATTCTCATGTATAGATATCCCGTTGCTTGAGGCACAAACTAATTGAATCATAATGCTTCTCATATCTCAAAGAGACGCACAAGGCCCCTTAGTTTGTTATAACTATGTCAGCTATCGTGTGCATGCTCCAGAACTTCACAGCTGCTAAACTGATCCACTACTAGTATGACTTGCTCCAAGGGCTCCAATGTCGTATGCATGATTTTCCACTGACCTCACCAGGCCAGCATTAGAGACAAACACCCCGCAATCCAAAACAGTCATTCCTATCATTCTCCCGTATGATAACCTAGAATACTTCTGATTTTTGGTGAATCTCCACTTCTGAATGCATTCAGAAAATAGACTTCCATGCAATCAACACATGATCCACTTCAATCTTCACAAACCCTTACATCCTCCTTCCAAGGAATCCTTCTACTCCATCATTCTCGCGGATGATCATGTAGATACTTCTTGGACACGATGCAAGTAACCAGTTCATCACAGAATCTGAAATCCTTCACCAAGGATAACTAACACAAGGATGTTCTAACATCTGTTAGGACAACTTCAGCACATCACAGACACCACACACCATGGTTCTTGATATGCTCCACCACTGGACTTACTTTCATCATAGTAATCCACACTCAAGATCTTCACACAACACTGCACCACCAGCTTGAACAAAGAAGACTTCAGAAACCCAGAGAGAAATAAACTCTCATCCACCAAGAAGGTATACTTCCATTCTCAACCCAGAACTTTTGCCTCAAGCTCCCAGAGAACCAGAACCTCCTTACAATTTCAACTAACTACTCTTCTACAAAAGAGCAATCAGTTTCAAGCATCCTTCTTGAACGCACATTGTGAAACCAATCAAATGCCACCTTTTGATTGACCTTACTCATCTTCAGAATTCCCACAAGATACCCTGATCTACTAATGAAATTATATCTTCAAGTCACATGAACTACTTGCCCTATAGCAAGACATCTTGGATCCGCCAAGCCTCTTAGTCATGTAACATCTTTTCATCCACAGCTCACGCAAACTGCATGAGGTAGGCCTTTTTGAAGAATCCATCACTCTCATTCTCCTGCAGATCACCTTATCTTAAGTTGATGTGCCACATCACCAGCTTAGACTTCTAATGTTAAGCTAGATGTCAAAATATTATTATATCCAACTGTTGAATTGAGATCTTCGTTCTGCCACTTAGAAGAACCTCCTCCCTTTCCACAAACAGATTTCCATGCTCTCACAGACTTGATTCAACAACCAAGTTTGAGTAGAAAACCTCCATCCTGCTTTGAAACTCCAAAGACTTCAAACCTGCCACATCTGAATCTTCAAAAAATAAGTAGTCCAAGACTACCCCATAGCAATACCAAAGAATGCCACTTCCCTTAGTAGAGCCATCAGTAGAAAGCCAGAGATAACTGCCACTTATCCTCGACCTTCATAACCAGAGCAAACATTATGCTCCAAAGCACCTGGATCAAAAATAAACTGACCCAAGCTGTAACCATCAAGATTATGATGTCTTCATAGTCTTCCATCTCCATCTTCAACAGCATCACCATCTGGACAAGTCATTCATAATACTTTCCAGGAACAGATGTTAAGCCAATAATCCTAGGTCAATGCCTAGGAGACTTTTGAGCGAATGCAGAACCCCTCCCATGATTCTCCAAGCCTCTGAAGAAAAGATGTTAGAACATCTGACAGAACATCCTCAATATTGACTTTCAAGGATAATCAATTAAATACATGTGGATTCCATAAGTAGCAATTGATCTTAAATTCTTGTATAATAACCCTTCTTCACTGTTGTAGCTGAGCTCCACCAGATCATGTCATGAACACTTATACAGTATTCAATTTTTTTGCAAGTATCTTCTTCAATGACAATGTTGAGATACCAAGGATGCCACCCTTGACTCAAGTAACTAAGACTTTCTCTGTACAAGTCTTATTTACCTCAACAAATCTTCAATCAGATTGGATTCACTCTTAGGGTCAAAAGAGATGAATCCTTCCTTATTGTTTTTGGATGGTGAAAATAAATCACCTCCACATTCTTCAGATTGTGTCTCAAGCAAACACCTTCTAGTCATAAGAGTAACTAGAAGACTCCAGATACGCGACAAGACGCCTTTATGAGTGGACTTGAGAGAATTCTCAAGTATCTTTGACAACCTAGCCGATCAAACATTTATCAAACTCCTAGAGCAAGAACCTGATAAACTTTAACTCAACTTCTCTCCTCTTCAACTGACTCCAAACTGTACTAAGAAACCAAGCTTCCAAGTGCCAAGTCACCATACCAGATATCTAACCACAACTCCCTTTACTCCATTGCTCCCGACTTTGGAATAAAGGAATGCAGATATCTTCAAACATAGAGGCCGACGCTTGAGACCTTCCACCAACTGTCTTCAGTAACAACTCCAGAATCCCATAATTCTAGAGCTCTTCCATCAGAAACACATGCAACGGAACCACCAAGGAACAGATCCTGCTTGCCCTAATAAGATGTCACAACATCTTATAAGACACACCAACAAGAGAACTAGCCACTTCTCCTGTAGTTGTTGTAGAATCTCCTCAACAACATAAACAACATCTGGGTTGCTCCCTTTAATCCAGAACATTCATCTCATCCATTAATTCCCTTGGGTAGGTTTGAGTTGATTGATCTGATCTTCAAAAGTCCTCCTTGTTTAAACGCCAGAAAGTATCTCCCAAAGATCTCATCCAGAACCAGACAGGATACGTGCTCTGTGTAACGCCCCGGTTTCGTCTTATTTAATTAATCGAGTCGATTTAATTATTTATATTATTATATTATTTTATTTTCGACTTTTATTTAGAAAAATGTTATTTTTCAATGTTGTGATATTTTGTCGCGTTTTGAGAGCGTTTGCGAGATATTTGAGCTGAGGGGTATTTTGGTCATTTGGATAGTTAGATATTATAAATAGAAAGTGGAAAGAAAAAGAGAGAAAAGAAAAGGAAAAGAGAAAGAAAGAGAAGAGAAGAGAAAAGAGAGGAAGGAAAAGGGAGAAGAGGAAAAGTGGAGAAATCAAAGATTCGTCCGTTTCGAACACGATTTAATCGGGTAAGGGTGTGAAATATTATTATCTTATCCATGCTTATGATTATGTATGTGTTTTGTGTGGATGTTTTGGTTGGTTTTCCATATTTTTCCGTTTAGGTCGAATTGGACATAATCGATAGAAATCGATGTTTTCACGGATGAATTTCGAAATAAATTGCGTAGATTAGTCGTATGAGGTTAGACCGAGATTATAGAAACTCGTTTGGTTGAAATCGGTTGATATTGTGAGTTTTGACATTTTTGGGTTTTGAGAATGTGAGATTTTGGTGAAAATCGAACGTCGTAGAATTATCGTTTTATGGTCCTAAAACGTTGATATATATTTGGTAAGGATTACTGTGTATTTGTTTCGTATCATAGAATTGAATCGGTCGGATTTTCGGGCAAAATAGCCGAAATCCGTAGCAGCCCGCAGGCGTACGGACGCGTGCTGTAGGTGGAAAATCCTGATTTTTCGGAAAACTTCGGAAATTCATATCTCTTGAACCGTAAGTCGGTTTTGACCCCCGTTCGAAGCGTTGGGAAGCTAACGAGATGTTCTTTCTAGGAAAAATAGTTTTGAGGTCTGAACCTAGTCCAATCGGTACAGTTTTTTCGAACCGTTTCGTAGTGTCGGGCGTCCGGTTTATGTTTTTGTGTTATTTTGAAATATTCATATCTTCTTCGTTGTTTATCCGATTTAAGTGTTCTTTATATCAAACTGAAGCTAAAAATATGTTCTATTTGTTGGTGATGAAAAATATTATTTTTAGCCGACTTTTAACCGACTTTTCCGGTAAACCGTAAATTGAATTGTTTGGATAAATGTGTATATTGGTTGTGTAACATACAATGTGGCATTGATATTAATGTGTATGCCTTGTATGATGTTGAGTAATGATAGTGCATGTGATGAAATGTTGTGATGATAAAGTGTGGCCGAAAGGCAAATGAATGTGATATGTTGTAATTGGTTTTATATGCATGTTTATGATTACATGTATGTGTGAAAATGAATTGCTTACGTGAAGTTCAATGTATGCTAATTGGTGGCCGTATGGCAAGAAAATGCATTGTTGGATTGATTTCTAATGCATGAATAAAGATGGTGAAATAATTCATATTGATGAATTGTATGTGATTGTAAGAGATGAATGCATGACAATGTTTGTATACATGTATGCATCATAAGAATGTCTTGAGTCATTTTGTATGTGAAGCATAATGATGTACATTCTTGTGTTGAGTGATTCTAATGAGAATCCGTTGTAATGTCGTGTGCCTATGTGAGGTGTGAGCGATGATTACAAAAGATTGTGTGCCTATGTGAGGTGTGAGCAATCAGATTGTGTGCCCAGGTGGGGTGTGAGCAATCGGATCGTGTGCCCGTGTGGGGTGTGAGCGATCGGGTCGTGTGCCCAGGTGGGGTGTGAGCGATCCATAAACATTGTGTGCCCATGTGGGGTGTGAGCAATGGGTGAACATCGTAGGCCCGACGGGGAGTTACTTCGGTAACGAGCGATGGTTCCAGCAGAGTTCCTGAGTGAACTAGTGATGATTGAGTCGGTATCGCATTGCATTTGCATAGAGTCGTGAGTCGGTCTCTATGATTTGCATTTCTCATCTTTAAATGATGCATTGGTGAATAAACATATATGTGTATGTTTATGTGGAATAATAAGAATTGTGAAAGTAAGCATTATGAGAAATATGCTTGGTTATATATATATATGCCTTGCGATGTATATTGAGTGAGATGTGATGATTGTGACATAGTAAACATTGATATATGTATGTTTATGGGAAATGATATAAACTGTATCTTATGATGATGCATTGTTGAATGAACAAGTATGTGTGTGGCATGTGGAATGATGATAATGGTGAATGTATGCATAATGAATATGCTTGATGATATATCTATATTGTGATATATGAGGAGTTGTGGTGAGAAAATGTGTTATATGTTTATGTTGTAGTACATAATTATATGCATTGTTATTATGATAATATTTCTCACCTTTCTGCTGTTTTATGATGCTCTATGAGGCATTGCAGATTAGGTATCTGGTGGTCTTTTGTGAAGTGTGTCTTCATTTTCCTTGTTGGTCGGTTGGCTCTGATATGTAGCACCGGGTAGCTAGGACGTTTTGATCTTTTTGTGATACATTTGCATATGTATCTTGCTGATGAATTTGTGTATATAAACATGATGTTGCTTGTGATTCATACTGGATGATGTATATATATATATATATATATATATATATATATATATATATATATATATATATATGTGTGTATATATGTTTGTGAATCAATGTTTAGATGTTTCCGCTTTTATTCTAAATATTGAGATGTGGGCATAAGGATTGAGATCCTTTATTGTTGAAAGTTACCCCACTGTTGCATATCATTTGTTGAGCAGGTGTTGTATGTTTTAATTTCAAACATAATGTGACATGCCTTTTTATGCCGTGTTTACAATTATACTCTGATGAAATTTCCAATACGTGCCTAAATGATTTATTTGATTATTTGGGGGTATAGAAAGGGGGTGTTACATTAAGTGGTATCAGAGCCAGTGTTGAGTCAGTTGTTGAGTCTGTTGGTGTGACAGTTGAATACTGTCGTTGTTGTTTGTCCCTTAGTACGTGATATGTGTGTGAAACACTGTCAGTGCTTTCTGGTTTTCTAATCCTTTGTTTTCAGGAGTTAGAATGAGATAAGTGGGGGAGAAGCTGGTACTTCTCCATGTTGCTTCAAGTGTGGAGCGCTGGCTCAGTGTGTTGTGAATTGCAAGATTGTAAGTGTTGTTAGGACAGTGTTGTTCCCGATTCCGTAAGCAATGCGGAGGTAAGGTTTATGTCAACTAAGGATTTGTGCCTTAGGTAGTTTTGTGTATGGGATGCAAGAATGCTATTATGGTTTGGTAAAGACGGTTTATGCCCCATCATAATTGTCGACTGTCTATTGGCAAATTGAGGAACTGATCACCCTTAATCTCTTGTTGATAGCAGACGAAAATTATGTTGGATGGAATAGGCGGGTCTTTCCGGCTTTGATAGTGTGTGAAATGAGTTGTTTGGAATTTAAGGAGATGATTACAGATTGTTTTGATGAGTCGATGAAGATGCTAATATCGGAAGATGAAATGGATTAGAGGTTTTGGTATGTTAGTCCAGTTGGGAAGTCATTGAGAGAGAATGATTGGGTTTTATTTAAGGACTGCTTCACAGAGAGTAGAGATTGAACTTAATTGGACGAAGGTGAATAGTTAAGGTTTATATCTGCTAAGTAAGTAGGAAACTCTTAGTAGATGGGAATAAGATGTTTGTTTTGTCTGTGATGGTAGTGTTCTGGGAATTGGCAGGAAGTCGCAGTGATGGGCCGTCAGTTGGGCATAGTTTTCAGATGTGTTTTTGGATGTAACATTAAGGTGTTGTCTTAGAGAGCTCCAGTATTGTTGGTAACAAAAGGAAGGATGATGGAATGGAATAACAAGTATAATGGTATTGAGACTATGGACAACAAACTTAGAGTTCTGGTGGGTTTGGAGTCTTTGGAGTTTTAAGGCATTAATGGAAATTGTGAGGAAACCCTTGTGGGTGGATGTAACATTGTGTTTGAGAATTCTTTTTGGTTGGTTGTTGATACATGTTGGAATTGCAGAATTGGACGGTCAGGAGAAGAAATTGGGTATGGATTACTAACAGTTGAATAAGGTAATGATTGAGAATAAGTGTCCACTTTCATGAATAGATGACTAGAATGGTTTGGTTGAGTTTGAGTGAATTACATTTGTTTGGAATATTTGATAAGAATGGTGAATTGTGTGAGTTGAGGCTTTGATCGATTTAATGTGACTGGTTAGGTTTGTTATCCTCGGAATAGGTTGTTATTTACTCGGTTAAGCTTGTTTGTGAGTAACCAGTTACCCAGTGAAAATTTTTTTGCAAAAGCTTTAAGGATTTATGGTTGGGAATTGCAACGTACAGTGATGGTATTTGGTGTTAGTAACGCGTCTCTAATGTTTATGGAGTAGAGGGATCGTATCTTCCATATTTAATTGGATAAGTTCGTAGTGGTTTCGATTGAGGATATTTGGATTTGTTATAAACTAAGAGGAAGAATGAGTAAAGTGTTTGAGATTTGAATTACAAGTGTTGAAAAGAGACGAAGTTTTATGCTAAGTTATTCGAGTGAGAATTTTGGTTGAAAAGGGTTAGTTTCTTGGAAATGTTATTTCAGATGAGAGTATGGTTAATGGATCCATCGGGAGTAGATGTAGTTCTACATGAGAGGCTCCGAAGTTAGTTAAGGAGATTAGAAACTTTTGGACTCAGTTGGTTGTTATTACAGGTTATGGAAGACTTTGTTAAGTTCGTACTTCTGGTATCTCAGTTGACTTACAAAGGGTGAGTCGTTTGTTTGGATGTTCGTTGTGAGTAAGTTTTGGTGAGCTGGAGTAGAAGTTGTCTACGGTTTTAGCTTTGATTTTGTGTGATCCTAATAAACCGGTATTGGGGTATTGTGATGTGTCTTTGATGAGTTTAGTCAACGTGGTAATGCAAGAGGGTAAAGTCATGGCTTATGCTTTACGACAATTGAGGATTTATAAAAGGACCTGTATTATTATGGATTTGGAAATTGGTTGCGGTGGTATTGTGTTGGAATATTTGGAGGTATTATCTTTATGGTTCTAGGTTCGAAGTGTTTGGTAATCGCAAGAATATTGAGTACTCGTTTGGTCTAAAGGAATAGAGTATGAGACAACAAGGATGGTTAGAGTTCGTGATGAGTTATGAATTTGGCTTGGATTATCCTTCGGGGAAAAGCTGTTGTTGTGCCTGAAAAGTTAAGTCGGAAGTTTCTATGCATGTCAGTTTTGATGGTCAGGGAGTTAGAATTATTTGAGCAATTCCGAGACTTGTGTATGGTGTATGAGATAACACAGGAGAGTGTGAGGTTGGTAATATTAAAATGAACAGTGATTTTTGGCGAATATGAGAAAGAGTTAGACTTTGGACGTGAAATTGTTAGTTTTGATGGTTGCGAGTAATCAGAGTGCTCAGCGGAAGCGTGAGGTGGCACATTTTGTATTTACGTGTGGGACTTGTAAGAGTTCATAGGTTGAACATTGAGAACATGTAGGAATGATTAGACCATTGGACGTTTCAGAATGGAAGTGTTAGGTGAAACGTTTAAATATTATTCATGGGCTACTATGTAGATGGATGTTTTGGTTATATGTTCGATTGGGAATCGTAGCATTGTTGTAATAAGGTTGTGTGACAAGGATGTTGGTATTCTGGTTTTGTAGAGGTTGTGGAATCGATGTTGTGTCGTAGAACTTGTGTTCTTGTTTGTGTTGTTGCCTCGTTTCCATCGTGATGGTTCGAGTGTGTGTGGCTAATTCCTTGTGGTGAATTAGGGGAGTGTTATCTGTGGTGATGGTAACGATCTTGTTGTGTTTCGGTTCTAGAGTGAACCTGTGTGTTGGTATCATGGTTTTCCTTGAGTTGTGAGTTGGTCGTCAAGTGCATTGTATGGGCTTTGCATCTTGTCGTTGTTGTTGTGTTATTTGTGGTGTGCCTTTTGTTGGCATGTTGGTTTGTTAGTCGGATGCGAGAGTCGTGTCCGGAGTTGTTCGTTTCGGTATATTTTCGAGGACGAAAATGTCTAAGTGGGGGAGAGTTGTAACGCCCCGGTTTCGTCTTATTTAATTAATCGAGTCGATTTAATTATTTATATTATTATATTATTTTATTTTCGACTTTTATTTAGAAAAATGTTATTTTTCAATGTTGTGATATTTTGTCGCGTTTTGAGAGCGTTTGCGAGATATTTGAGCTGAGGGGTATTTTGGTCATTTGGATAGTTAGATATTATAAATAGAAAGTGGAAAGAAAAAGAGAGAAAAGAAAAGGAAAAGAGAAAGAAAGAGAAGAGAAGAGAAAAGAGAGGAAGGAAAAGGGAGAAGAGGAAAAGTGGAGAAATCAAAGATTCGTCCGTTTCGAACACGATTTAATCGGGTAAGGGTGTGAAATATTATTATCTTATCCATGCTTATGATTATGTATGTGTTTTGTGTGGATGTTTTGGTTGGTTTTCCATATTTTTCCGTTTAGGTCGAATTGGACATAATCGATAGAAATCGATGTTTTCACGGATGAATTTCGAAATAAATTGCGTAGATTAGTCGTATGAGGTTAGACCGAGATTATAGAAACTCGTTTGGTTGAAATCGGTTGATATTGTGAGTTTTGACATTTTTGGGTTTTGAGAATGTGAGATTTTGGTGAAAATCGAACGTCGTAGAATTATCGTTTTATGGTCCTAAAACGTTGATATATATTTGGTAAGGATTACTGTGTATTTGTTTCGTATCATAGAATTGAATCGGTCGGATTTTCGGGCAAAATAGCCGAAATCCGTAGCAGCCCGCAGGCGTACGGACGCGTGCTGTAGGTGGAAAATCCTGATTTTTCGGAAAACTTCGGAAATTCATATCTCTTGAACCGTAAGTCGGTTTTGACCCCCGTTCGAAGCGTTGGGAAGCTAACGAGATGTTCTTTCTAGGAAAAATAGTTTTGAGGTCTGAACCTAGTCCAATCGGTACAGTTTTTTCGAACCGTTTCGTAGTGTCGGGCGTCCGGTTTATGTTTTTGTGTTATTTTGAAATATTCATATCTTCTTCGTTGTTTATCCGATTTAAGTGTTCTTTATATCAAACTGAAGCTAAAAATATGTTCTATTTGTTGGTGATGAAAAATATTATTTTTAGCCGACTTTTAACCGACTTTTCTGGTAAACCGTAAATTGAATTGTTTGGATAAATGTGTATATTGGTTGTGTAACATACAATGTGGCATTGATATTAATGTGTATGCCTTGTATGATGTTGAGTAATGATAGTGCATGTGATGAAATGTTGTGATGATAAAGTGTGGCCGAAAGGCAAATGAATGTGATATGTTGTAATTGGTTTTATATGCATGTTTATGATTACATGTATGTGTGAAAATGAATTGCTTACGTGAAGTTCAATGTATGCTAATTGGTGGCCGTATGGCAAGAAAATGCATTGTTGGATTGATTTCTAATGCATGAATAAAGATGGTGAAATAATTCATATTGATGAATTGTATGTGATTGTAAGAGATGAATGCATGACAATGTTTGTATACATGTATGCATTATAAGAATGTCTTGAGTCATTTTGTATGTGAAGCATAATGATGTACATTCTTGTGTTGAGTGATTCTAATGAGAATCCGTTGTAATGTCGTGTGCCTATGTGAGGTGTGAGCGATGATTACAAAAGATTGTGTGCCTATGTGAGGTGTGAGCAATCAGATTGTGTGCCCAGGTGGGGTGTGAGCAATCGGATCGTGTGCCCGTGTGGGGTGTGAGCGATCGGGTCGTGTGCCCAGGTGGGGTGTGAGCGATCCATAAACATTGTGTGCCCATGTGGGGTGTGAGCAATGGGTGAACATCGTAGGCCCGACGGGGAGTTACTTCGGTAACGAGCGATGGTTCCAGCAGAGTTCCTGAGTGAACTAGTGATGATTGAGTCGGTATCGCATTGCATTTGCATAGAGTCGTGAGTCGGTCTCTATGATTTGCATTTCTCATCTTTAAATGATGCATTGGTGAATAAACATATATGTGTATGTTTATGTGGAATAATAAGAATTGTGAAAGTAAGCATTATGAGAAATATGCTTGGTTATATATATATATGCCTTGCGATGTATATTGAGTGAGATGTGATGATTGTGACATAGTAAACATTGATATATGTATGTTTATGGGAAATGATATAAACTGTATCTTATGATGATGCATTGTTGAATGAACAAGTATGTGTGTGGCATGTGGAATGATGATAATGGTGAATGTATGCATAATGAATATGCTTGATGATATATCTATATTGTGATATATGAGGAGTTGTGGTGAGAAAATGTGTTATATGTTTATGTTGTAGTACATAATTATATGCATTGTTATTATGATAATATTTCTCACCCTTCTGCTGTTTTATGATGCTCTATGAGGCATTGCAGATTAGGTATCTGGTGGTCTTTTGTGAAGTGTGTCTTCATTTTCCTTGTTGGTCGGTTGGCTCTGATATGTAGCACCGGGTAGCTAGGACGTTTTGATCTTTTTGTGATACATTTGCATATGTATCTTGCTGATGAATTTGTGTATATAAACATGATGTTGCTTGTGATTCATACTGGATGATGTATATATATATATATATATATATATATGTGTGTATATATGTTTGTGAATCAATGTTTAGATGTTTCCGCTTTTATTCTAAATATTGAGATGTGGGCATAAGGATTGAGATCCTTTATTGTTGAAAGTTACCCCACTGTTGCATATCATTTGTTGAGCAGGTGTTGTATGTTTTAATTTCAAACATAATGTGACATGCCTTTTTATGCCGTGTTTACAATTATACTCTGATGAAATTTCCAATACGTGCCTAAATGATTTATTTGATTATTTGGGGGTATAGAAAGGGGGTGTTACACTCTGATACCAATTGAAATTCTGGCCTATGCAGACAGCAGATGTCCTAACATATGTCAAGACATTGTGCTACATAATCATTTAAACTTGGAGGCGCAACAACAGACTGATACCTTGAATATCAGAACTGCACCATCACAGATGTCATGACATCTGATCCAACATGTTCATCATGAACCCTAACAGAAATGTAAATCTGCAGTATGATAAAGAACACAGTAATTGTTAACCCAGTTCGGTCAACACACCTACATCTGGGGGAAATCAATCCAGGATGAAGACTTCACTAACTGTAGAACTGTTACAAAGCTAAACTCCCCCATTTACAACTTTATACCTAACATCTACCCAATGAACATCTTTATCAAGGCTAAACTCAACTGTTTACAGCCTTGATATGAGATACCCCACTCACATCCTAATCACAAGTTGTGATATCTCTATCTTCTGCCAATTCTGAATTGTCGCGGTTTCTTGACCTTCAAGCTATCTTGAGCTTCGTCCAAGAACAATACAACAACCATTACCTAGAGGCTTCTGGTTGTGTCCCTGTACCTATGCCTTCCATTCTGCATCCCATATTACATAATGGAGACTTACAACTCCTATGAGAGCCAACGACTCTCAAACCCTAAACCCTTATTCAACACAAAGGAACTAGGTTACAAAGTTACAAGCGATACAAAAAGTACAGTTTTTTAACCCTAGGTCTAAGTCTCCTTATATAGTCTTCTGTTGTCTTGGGCCTTTAATTTTTTCTCCTTTATCCACTATGCAAATTCGCACCAAATCTTTGACTGATTTGTTGAATAATTAAACCTGCTATATCTGTAAGATGTTGGGACATCTTCTTCGACATCTTTAATCTTGAGCAGATTTGTTCATCTTTTTCATATTCATGTTTTACCAAAACTTTGTCAAACCACAGGAGCTTTCATATTTAATTATTATTTTAAATATTGGGTTTGAAAGTTGGAATATGGCTTGAGTTGGTATCGGGTTTGAAAGTCAACCTTTTCAAAAGTAGTATTTGCGGAGTAAACTTGAAGCATGATTTCCTTGTAGCAACTTATCATTTTCTACACTGTGAGGTTAGTTCTTTGCCGTTTAAATTCTTGGGGGTTATGGTGGGTAATAGCTTGAGGAAATCTATTCTTTGGAAGTTTGTTTCGACTCTTTTAAAAAATGGCTCGCTGCTTGGAGAGGGAGAAATTTGTCGATTGGCAGTAGAGTGGTTTTGATAAATTCGGTGCTGAATGCACTGCCCATTTTTACCCTTTCCTTCTTATAAGGCTCCGGTGGTGATTTTGAAGGAGATGGCTAGAATTCAATCGAAAATTTGGGGGGGTAACTCTTTAAACCGTAAGCCGATTCATTGGATAAGTTGGAACACGGTGTGTTTGCCTAAGGAGGACGGAGACCTTGGAATAAAAAATTTAACTAAGTTCAATATTGCTTTTCTTCTCAAGTGGAAATGGAGGATTATTTCGGAGGAAGGTGCGTATGGAAAGGCATTCTTCATCATAGATTCTCGCATCTGGATTTGTGCTTGGCGGTGGAAGTGTTGAGTAAAGGTGGTGCTGGTGGAAGTAGGTCTGATTCAATATGGTGGAGAGATTTAATGTCCATAGGTTTTGACAAAGAGAAATCGTTAGATCTGTTTGTAGGTAACATTCGTGGTATTATTGGCGACGGAAGGAAGATCCCATTTTGGTATTGCAAGTGGCTGAGAAACCAAACTATCTTAGATGTTTTTCCTAACCTTATATCCCTTGCATAGGAATTTGGTTACAACACTGCAGCATTGGGTTTTTGGACTGATTCGAGGTGGCTTTGGTCGATCCCTGCTCCTGCTTTTCTTCCCGGCTCAGTGCAGAATATGGATCTGTTGGATCTTTAAGCTGTCATGGATGAGAGTGCTCTACCAGTTTATGATGAGGGTAGGTTCATTTGGATGCTGGAAGAGTCTGGTGTATTTTCGGTTTGATCATGTTATGCCTTATTACTGCAGGTTGCTAGCAATTTGAGAAATGTCGACGCGGTAGTGGCTACTGCCTTGAAGTCTTTGTGGAATAGAAAAATGCAATCTAATATACAACTGCTAACATTGAGGGTTTTTCTAGGTAGAATTGCGATGACAGATCAATTGTTGAAGATAGGCTTATCCTTTCCGAGAGCTGAATCCTTCTGAGTGTTGTGTAGGGACTTCGAGAAAAACATTCATCACATGTTTTTGGTCTGTAGTAAGTCGATTTCAGTTTGGAAAGGTGTTGAAAAGTTACTTGGATTGGGTTTGGATATTGCCCCTTGTTGTGCTTCGTCCTTTAATTTCTTCGTTACCTTGTTATATATGGAGGTTGTTAATGGTAAAGGGTCGTTCATTTGGTTGTACGTCGTGTGGGTGATATGGAGGGGTAGAAACATCTGTTTAGTTAATAGATTGGTATTCGATGTGGAGGAAATGGTTTATTCGATTAAGTATCTAACTTAGAGATGGTTTTGTATAGGTATTAGTTCTTCTCCCTATTGTTCATTTTATGACTGGTACAATTATCCGATTTGTTGTTTGAAGCAGCAGCTTTTTCCGCTTGTTCCTTTTGTAGGGGCTTTTGCACCCCTTGTGCTCTTTAGTGAATATTATTGCCTATAAAAAACATCTAGAAAAAAAGTAAAATCAGTATCTCTTGATGTGTTCTCCTAATTTTTTTAGAATGTATTTCAATGAAATTTGTTTCTAGATTTTCTTATGAGATTTGTTTTTAAATTTTATTTTGACAATTTGTTTTTAGATTTTTTTAAGGTTGCCTTTATATTTAACGTACGCGTGGCAATTGAATCCATTAAGCAATAATCCATTCAATTCATCTATTAAAGAGGAAATTTTAATGCGGCCTATATGTTTCTTATGCACCATGCGAATTTCAAAAAATGCCCCTCGTTTTTGGAGATGCATCCCCGAACGCACCTCTTACATACTCAAAAAATATCATTCTGAGTGGTGTCCTATAAGTTGAATTATTTTTATTCCAGAGATGCATTTCCGGAACTTTTTAAGAAATAACTTAATTGTTTACCAATTAAGTGGAAATTCCAGAGTTACATCTCCAGAAATATGGGTGGGATTTTGAAATTTTCTATGACCTTTGCATGTCAATTATTTCTAGAGATGCATCTCCGGAATAATCTAATAAAAGAAAATGTTGCATGATCACACATCCAGTGTTGCCATTGTTGTTTTTCAACCAAACCTTTCACCATAAAACCTTTCATTCTCAATCCATTTTTTCACTCCAAATCTCCATTCGTTTGGTTCATCCCATCATAGGGAGCAAAAGAAGATATAATTTCAAGTAAAGATCCTTCATATCCCATTGCATTTCTAACATTAATCATGTTTATTTTTTCTTAAAAACATAACGTTGTGTCCGGAAATGTACCTCCAAAACGAGTATGAACTTGTTCGGAGATGCATCTTCGGAAGTTGTGTGTGTTCATTTTCCAAGTCTGTTTTCAGCAGTAATGTAACACCCCAATTTAAATTATTTGATCGTCGTGTTATTTTGCCATTGTTGGCCTGGTTAAGGGTGTGTGTGGTTGAGCGCGTAGGCGTGTGGTCCTTAGTGGGACGGGTAGATTAGAGGTGTCGGAAGTAATTCTTGGAGTATAGGTAGTATTAGTAATATATTTTATTATTATTATTATTATTGCTATTTTTAGTATTGTCATGGTTACTAATATTAGGATGACTATTTTTCTTATTAATGTTATTATCCTAAGTATCAAATATTATTTATAGGCTTAAATAATGTTTTCGTCCCTGTAAGTTGGCGAGTTTTTGGTTTTCGTCCCTCAATCTTTTTTTTCGGTTTTAGTCCCTATATCTAACATTTTGGTGGTGTTTAGTCCCTAAAGCCAAAATCTGCAGGAAAATCCGAAGGTTTCCTGCGGATTTTCCTTAAAACCAAAATTCGCAGGAAACTCCACAGGAAAATCCGCAGGAAACCTCTGTAGGGACTAAACACCAACAAAAAGTAAGATATAAGGACTAAAACCCAAAAAAAAAAGATTCAGGGACGAAAATCAAAAACTTGCCAAATTACAGGGACGAAAACATTATTTAAGCCTTATTAATATTAATTTTATTATTATTTTTAATAATTAAAAGTCATATTTAATAATAATTTGGTCATTAAGCTGAGATTAGTGAGAACCAGTGAGTAGGATTAGTAATAATCAGTTTTCACAAAAAGAAGGGCTAGGGAGAGGAAGAACAAGGAAGAACTAGGTATTTGAAGAACCAATTTTCGCAGGAATTTTCTGAGCAAATTCGAGGTAAGGGGGGAGAATGGGTTTAATATTGGTGGTATGATCATGAGAGGGTAGAGGGGAGTCCTTAACCCCGTAGGGATTCGTAGGAATATATGCTGTTTTATGAATCTGATGTGCATAATTGAGTCTGTGGTGAAAACTGTGTAAATCGAATTGTTGCATTTCTGAATTGTGTGATATCTTGATGTTGTTGCTGCTGTATGAATGTATATGTTGCAGATCTGGTTCTGTTGCAGGTTGGGACAACGAATTTAGATCTAAAAAATACCTATTTGATTAGTAATGATAGGTGAAAGAGGTAAGATGGAAAATAGGACCTAAAACTGATGTAGAAACAATTTTAGGACTTATATGGAGTGTGGAAGAGAGTTCAAAGTGGCAGAATTCGGACTGATGGGAAAAATAGGGATTTTTCACAGTCTCTGCCCATACGCGTAACAGGGAAGGCGTTACGCGTATGGCTTTGTGTGCCAGAGGGCAATACGCGTAATAGGCAGGATGTTACGCGTATGGCCAAGCGTTACGAGGGGTATACGCGTATAGAGCTCACTTGATTCACGGCCCTCTACCCGTACGCGTAATGGTACGCGTATGGAATCTGGCCTTATGCGTATAAGAGGGAGTACGCGTATTTGGATCTGAATGTTGAATTTCTAAGAGAATGAACGTCTCTGCCCATACGCATAATAGGTAGGGCAATACGCGTATGGCAGGGCGGGAGAAGAGGTATTGCGCATATGATACACAACAGGATGGGCGAGCGAGCTGGGCAATACGCGTACGGCTCAAGGCAATACGCCTTTGACCAACGAGAGTGCAGAATTCTGATGTTCTGCGATTTCTTTCCCGATTTCGCATTTGATGCAGTTCTTTTAGGGTTGAGAGGTTGGGGTAGATGTCAGAACTTCTTGAAACTAGGAAAGGTGGTGAAAATAATTAAAAATGGAATTTAGGTGAATTAATTCGATATTTAACTAATTAACGCCAAGTGAGGGATGCTCAGTGGTGGGGTGTATTGCGATGAATGAAAGTTTCATGTGTGATCAGGAGGATTGTGGGAATGTGTAATGTTTATATTATATATGTGTGTTGTATGCATATTTTTTGTCATGCATTCATGGTGTGTCGGTGGGGATGAATCATCGCTCAGGAGGAGTGTATGTGATTCATCTGAACTCCAATGTGGAGTATGGTGGAGATAGGTCATTGCCAAGTAGGGGTGTATGTGATCTATCCGGATTTTATTATGAATCGGGTTCGATTGAATGAACCATGGTGTATTGGTACCACATGCATTGTGTCGGTTGTCGAGTCACATTGTATCATTACGTGTTTATTGAGTTATAATTATAAGTGACAAGTGTGTCGTAATTGTGGGCTGACTGTGTGTGATTTCTACCCTTAACATGTATTATACACCGTTAAATATTAAATGTAGTTCTCACCCCTTTGTTGTTTGTTGCGTCTATGCTTCATCAGAAGTACAGATAATCCAGGTACTTGAGTGTGCATGGAATGCGTGTTGCTGGATCAAGTCTTAGGAGTCGCTCTGATACGTAACACGGGATTTTGGGAGTTTTTCGTCATTTGTTATTCTTTATTGTTTTGTTACGTATCATTCTTTATTTGAAAATATGGTGGACCATGAATTATGAGGGTTTTTGGTGTTGTTGGCAAATTGCCATGATTTGAATAAAACATTTAATCCGCTGTTTTACTTCATTAATGAAAAGGAATTTTTGTTGTTGGTTTTAATGATGTGACATCCTACTATTTGTTGTAAACTCTGATTATTTTCGTAATATTTATATATTTTGAAAAATGGGAAAGTGGGGTGTTACAATTGGTATCAGAGCAGGTCGTTCGGTCCGGCCAGGTGTTGTAGTAGAGCCTGTCCTTAGAATAGGAGTAAGTTGTGTGTTCTGACCATATGTTGATTGTTGAACAGTACGGCAGGAAGGAATGATGCTGCTCGTGCCGCTGCTATGCAAGCTATGGCACAAGCGGTAGAGAACACTAATCAGGCTAGGGGTGCACAGTTCCGCGACTTAGCAAAGTTTTAGAGGAATAAGCCGCCTGCATATGAAGGAGGTATTCTGGATCATGAGGCTACACAGAAATGCTCAGAAAGTACGGTTTGGCACTCATATGCTGGAGGGAGAGGCTGAAGCTTGGTGGGACAATAGTCATCAGAGGTTGGAAGCTGCGGGTACTGATATTACTTGGACAGTGTTTCAGGCAGAGTTTCTGGAAAAGTACTTTCTGGAAGATATTCGTAGTTCAAAGGAGATTAAATTCTTGGAACTGAAATAGGGTACCATGACCGTTGCTGAATATGCTGCTCGGTTTGAAGAGTTGGTGCAGTATTGTGCTCATTACAATACGGAAGAAGCTATGAATTTGAAATGCTTGAAGTTTGAGAATGGGATGCGTCCCGAGATCAAACAGGGCATTGCTTGTCAGAAGATAAGGAATTATCCAGAATTGGTTAGCAGAAGCAGGATTTATGATAATGACAACAGGGCCCGAATTACTCATTATAAAGCTGTGAGTGACCGGAAGGGTAAACAGAGGTTTGGGGGTACTCCTTACAGTGCTCCAGCTGATAAGGGAAAATAGAAAGCTGTTGTAGGAAAGAAACCAAAAGAGGGAGGAGTGGTTCCTAATACTCTCAAGTGTTTCTGATGCGGTGGCGCGGGTCACCATGCTAATAATTGTCCGAATGAGGTGAAGAAGTGTTTCAAGTGTGGGCGACCAGGTCATGTTATAGCAGATTGTAAGGCCACTACGCCTACCTGTTATAACTATGGAGAAAAGGGTCATTTCAGCATTAACTGTGAGAAGCCAAAGAAATCTCAGGCAAGTGGAAAAGTGTTTGCCTTGGTGGGAGCCCAATCCACCAATAAAGAGCATTCCATCAAAGGTACTTATTAATGATATTCCTTTGGTTGCTATCATTGACACGGGTGTAACCCACTCGTTCATTTCTGTTGATTGTGTGAAGAGATTAGGGATTGTGTCGTCTACTCTAGATCAGAGGATGACAATTTAAACTCCGTCTATTGGTTCTATAGTTACTTCCTTTGTGTGTTTGAAGTGTCCGTTGACTATGTTTGGTAGGAATTTCAGAGTGGACTTGATTTGTTTGCCACTCGGTAATCTCGATGTTATTTTGGGGATGAACTGGTTGGAATTCAACTTGGTTTATATTGATTGTTTTAGGAAGACGTTATTGTTTCTTACTCCTGAAGAGGAAGCATTAGCGGATTCTTTGTCTGGCAGGGAGTTGAGAACGTTGTTGGAGGATAAAGCTAAGATATTTGCAGTGTTTGCCTCATTATCTGTGGAAAGCAAGACTTCAGTTAATGAGTTACCAGTGGTGAGTGAATTTCCTGAAGTGTTTCCAGATGATATTACAGAATTGCCTCCGACGAGGGAAGTTGAATTTGCTATTGATCTTGTTCCTGGTACCAGACCTATATCTATGGCACCGTACATAATGTCTACATCAGAATTGCCAGAGTTGAAATCTCAGATTGGAGAATTGCTTGATAAGAAGTTTATTAGAGAGAGTTTGTCGCCGTGGGGGGCTCCAGTGTTGTTGGTGAAGAAGAAGGATGGTAGTATGCGTCTGTGCATTGATTACCGTCAGTTGAATAAAGTGACCATTAAAAATAAGTATCTACTTCCGAGGATTGATGACTTAATGGATCAGCTTGTGGGAGCTCGTGTTTTCAGCAAAATTGATTTGAGGTCAGGTTACCATCAGATTAGAGTAAAGGAAGATGATATTTAGAAAACTGCGTTCAGGACTCGCTATGGACATTATGAATATGCAGTGATGCCTTTCGGAGTGTCTAACGTGTCGGGTGTGTTTATGGAGTATATGAATCGTATCTTTCATTTTATCTGGATTAGTTTATTGTGGTATTCATTGATGACATACTAATTTATTCTAAGTCTGGCAAGGATCATGCAGAACATTTGAGGACCGCATTACAAGTGTTGAGGGATAATAAATTGTTTGTAAAGTTCTTGAAATGTGAATTCTGGTTGAATACTGTGAGTTTCTTGGGCCATGTTATTTCTGGTGATGGCATAACGGTGGATCCATCTAAAGTAAGTGCAGTACTTCAGTGGGAGCCACCGAAGACAGCGACTGAAATTAGAAGTTTCTTGGGTTTGGCAGGTTATTACCGAAGATTCATTGAAGGGTTTTCTAATTTGGCGTTACCATTGACTCAGTTAACTAGGAAGAATCAAGTTTTTGTTTGGGATGCGGCGTGTGAGGAAAGGTTTGAAGAGTTAAAAAAGAAATTGACTACGGCGCCTGTATTAAATCTACCAAGTCCAAGTGAACCTTTTGTGGTGTATTGTTATGTATCTAAGATGGGATTAGGCGGAGTCTTGATGCAAGATGGCAAGGTAGTGGCTTATGCTTCGCGGCAATTTAGGGTGCATGAGAGGAATTATCCTACTCATAATCTTGAATTAGCTGCAGTGGTTTTTGTATTAAAAATTTGGAGACATTATTTGTATGGATCGAGATTTGAAATATTCAGTGATCACAAAAGTCTGAAGTATTTGTTCGATCAGAAGGAATTGAACATGAGGCAGAGGAGATGGCTAGAATTCTTGAAAGACTATGATTTTAATTTGAGTTATCATCTGGGGAAAGCTAATGTTGTAGCAGATGCTCTCAGTCGGAAGACAATTCATATGTCGGCATTAATGGTAAAAGAAATGGAGTTTAATGAGCAGTTTAGAGACTTGAGTATGGTTTGTGAAACTACACCTGAGAGTGTTAGATTGGGTATGCTTAAGGTGAATAATGACTTTTTGGATGTAATTAAGGAAAACCAGAGACTTGATGTGAAGCTAGTGGACTTGATGCCTACAGGAGGAGATGATCCTGATAATGATTTTAAAGTGGATAATGTTAGTGTATTGAGATTCCGGGGCAGAATTTGTGTACCGGATAATGATGAGTTAAGGAAAGCGATCTTAGAGGAAAGTCACCGGAGTAGCTTGAGTATTCATCTAGGAGCTACGAAAATGTATCATGACTTGAAGAAGTTATTTTGGTGGTCCGGTATGAAGAGGGACATAGCTCAGTTTGTTTATGCTTGTTTGATATGTCAGAAGTCAAAGGTGGAACACCAGAAACCTTCAGGGTTAATGCAACCGTTGGAAATTTCGGAATGGAAGTGGGACAGTATTGTTTTGGATTTTGTGACAGGTTTGCCAAATACGACGGGAGGCTTTGATGCTATTTGGGTAGTGGTGGATTGACTTACGAAATCCGCTCATTTTATACCCATTAATATTAGTTTTCCGTTGTCAAAGCTTGTGGAGATTTTTATTAGAATAATTGTGAAGTTGCATGGTGTTCCGTCGAGCATAGTATCGGATAGAGATCTGAGGTTTACTTCAGAGTTTTGGAAGAGTCTGCAGGAAGCCTTGGGTTCTAAATTGAAGTTGAGCTAGGCTTATCATCCACAGACCGATGGTCAGTCAGAGAGGACTATTAAGTCGTTGGAAGATTTGCTGAGAGCCTGTGTGTTGGAGAAAGGTGGTGTGTGGGATACTCATTTACCATTGATAGAGTTCACGTATAATAATAGTTACCATTCTAGCATTGGAATGGCACCTTTCGAAGCTTTGTATGGTAGGAGGTGTAGGACGCCTCTGTGTTGGTATGAGACTGGTGAGAATGTGGTGCTTGGACCTGCGATTGTGCAACAGACTACTGAGACAATTCAGATGATCCGTGATAAGATGAAAGCGTCTCAGAGTAGACAAAAAAGTTATCATGATAATCGGAAGAAAGACTTGGAATTCAGTGAAGGTGATCACGTGTTCCTCAGAGTTAACCCAGTGACCGGTGTAGGATGTGCATTGAAATCAAAGAAGCTGGATCCTAAGTTTATTGGACTGTATCAGATATTGCAGAGAGTAGGTGCAGTTGCCTATAGGGTGCGTTGCCACCTGAAATTTCAAACTTGCATGACTTGTTTCGTGTGTCGCAACATCGGAAGTATGTATCTGATCCATCTCACGTTATCCAGAGGGATGAGGTGCAGATTAGAGATAATCTTACTGTGGAGATGATGCCGATAAGGATCGAGGATCGCAAGATGAAATAAATCAGAGGCAAGGAGATTCCTTTGGTGAAAGTAGCTTGGGGAGGAGCTGCTGGAGGAAGTGTGACTTGGGAGCAGGAGAGCAGGATGCGAGAGTCGTATCCGGAGTTATTTCCATCAGGTACATTTTCAAGGACAAAAATAATTTAAGTGGGGGAGAGTTGTAATACCCCAATTGAAATTATTTGATCGTCGTGTTATTTTGCCGTTGTTGGCCTAGTTAAGGGTGTGTGTGGTTGAGCGCGTAGGTGTGTGGTCCTTAGTGGGACGGGTAGATTAGAGGTGTTGGAAGTAATTCTCAGAGTATAGGTAGTAATAGTAATATATTTTATTATTATTATTATTGCTATATTTAGTATTGTCATGGTTACTAATATTAGTAAGACTATTTTTCTTATTAATGTTATTATCCTAAGTATTAAATATTATTAATATTATTTTTATTATTATTTTTAATAATTAAAAGTCAGATTTAATAATAATATGGGTTAGTGGAGAAAAATAAAGACAGTTTGGTCATTAAGCTGAGATTAGTGAGAACTAGTGAGTAGGATTAGTAATAATCAGTTTTCAAAAAAAGAAGGGCTAGAGAGAGGAAGAACAAGGAAGAACTAGGTCTTTGAAGAACCAATTTTCGCAAGAATTTTCTGAGCAAATTCGAGGTAAGGGGGGAGAATGGGTTTAATATTGGTGGTATGATCATGAGAGGGTAGAGGGGAGTCCTTAACCCCGCAGGGATTCGTATGAATATGTGTTGTTTTATGAATCTGATGTGCATAATTGAGTCTGCGATGAAAACTGTGTAAATCAAATTATTGCATTTCTGAATTGTGTGATATCTTGATGTTGTTGCTGCTGTATGAATGTATATGTTGCAGATCTGGTTCTGTTGCAGGTTGGGACAACGAATTTAGATCTAGAAAATAGCCAATTGATTAGTAATGATAGGTTAAAGAGGTAAGATGGAAAATAGGACTTGAAACTGATGTAGAAACAATTTTAGGACTGATATGGAGTGTGGAAGAGAGTTCAAAGTGACAGAATTCGGACTGATGGGAAAAGTGGGGATTTTTCACACTCTCTGCCTATACGCGTAACAGGGAAGGCGTTACGCGTATGGCTTTGTCTGCCAGAAGCAAATACGCGTAACAGTCAGGATGTTACGCGTATGTCCAAGCGTTACGAGGGGTATAATCGTATGGAGCTCACTTGTGACACGACCCTCTGCCCGTACGAGTAATGGTACGCGTATGGAATCTGGCCTTACGCGTATGAGAGGGAGTACGCGTATTTGGATCTGAAAGTTGAATTTTCGAGAGAATGAACGTCTCTGCCAATACGCGTAATAGGTAGGGCAATACGCGTATGGCAGGGCGTGAGGAGAGGCATTACGCGTATGATACATAGCATGATGGGCGACTGAGTTGGGCAATACGCGTACGGCTCAAGGAAATACGCGTATGACCAGCGATAGTGCAGAATTCAACTATTATACGATTTCTTTCCCGATTTCGCGTCTGATACAGTTCTTTTGGGGTTGAGAGGTTGGGGTAGATGTCAGAACTTGTTGAACCTAGGAAAGGTGGTGAAAATAATTAAAAATGGAATTTAGGTGAATTAATTAGATAATTAACGAATTGTTGCCAAGTGAGGGATGCTCAGTGGTGGGGTGTATTGCGATGAATGAACGTTTCATGTGTGATCAGGAGGATCGTGGGAATGTGTAATGTTTATATTATACATGTGTGTTGTATGCATATTTATTGTCATGCATTCATGGTGTGTCGGTGGGGATGAATCATTGCTCAGGAGGAGTGTATGTGACTCATCCGAACTCCTATATAGAGTATGGTGGAGATAGGTCATGGCCAAGTAAGGGTGTATGTGATCTATCCGGATTCTATTATGAATCGGGATCGATTGAATGAACCATGGTGTAGTGGTACCACATGCATTGTTTCAGTTGTCGAGTCACATTGCATCATTACGTGTTTATTGAGTTATAATTATAAGTGACAAGTGTGTCATGATTGTGGGCTGAATCTATGTGATTTCTACCCTTGACATGCATTATACACCGTTAATTATTGAATGTAGTTCTCACCCCTTTGCTGTTTGTTGCTTCTGTGCTTCATCGGAAGTACAGATAATCCAGGTACTTGAGTGTGCATGGAGTGCGTATTGCTTGATCGAGTCTTAGGAGTCGCTCTGATACGTAACACGGGATTTTGGGAGTTTTTCGTCATTTGTTATTCTTTATTGTTTTGTTACGTATCATTCTTTATTTGAAAATATGGTGGACCACGATTTATGAGGGTTTTTGGTGTTGTTGGCAAATTGCCATGATTTGAATAAAACATTTATTTCCGCTGTTTTACTTCATTAATGAAAAGGAATTTTTGTTGTTGGTTTTAATGATGTGACATCCTACTATTTGTTGTAAACTCTGATTATTTTCGTAATATTTATATATTTTGAAAAATGGGAAAGTGGGGTGTTACAATTGGTATCAGAGTAGGTCGTTCGGTCCGGCTAGGTGTTGTAGTAGAGCCTGTCCTTAGAATAGGAGTAAGTTGTGTGTTCTGACCATATGTTGATTATTGAACAGTACGGCAGGAAGGAATGATGCTGCTCGTGCCGCTGCTATGCAAGATATGGCACAAGCGGTAGAGAACACTAATCAGGCTGGGGGTGCACAGTTCTGCGACTTAGCAAAGTTTTAGAGGAATAAGCCGCCTGCATATGAAGGAGGTATTCTGGATCATGAGGCTGCACAGAAATGCTCAGAAAGTACGGTTTGGCACTCATATGCTGGAGGGAGAGGCTGAAGCTTGGTGGGACAATAGTCATCAGAGGTTGGAAGCTGCGGGTACTGATATTACTTGGACAGTGTTTCAGGCAGAGTTTCTGGAAAAGTACTTTCTGGAAGATATTCGTAGTTCAAAGGAGATTAAATTCTTGGAACTGAAACAGGGTACCATGACCGTTGCTGAATATGCTGCTCGGTTTGAAGAGTTGGTGCAGTATTGTGCTCATTACAATACGGAAGAAGCTATGAATTTGAAATGCTTGAAGTTTAAGAATGGGATGCGTCCCGAGATCAAATAGGGCATTGCTTGTCAGAAGATAAGGAATTATCCAGAATTGGTTAGCAGAAGCAGGATTTATGATAATGACAACAGGGCCCGAATTACTCATTATAAAGCTGTGAGTGACCGGAAGGGTAAACAGAGGTTTGGGGGTACTCCTTACAGTGCTCCAGCTGATAAGGGAAAACAGAAAGCTGCTGTAGGAAAGAAACCAAAAGAGGGAGGAGTGGTTCCTAATACTCTCAAGTGTTTCTGATGCGGTGGCGCGGGTCACCGTGCTAATAATTGTCCGAATGAGGTGAAGAAGTGTTTCAAGTGTGGGCGACCAGGTCATGTTATAGCAGATTGTAAGGCCACTACGCCTACCTGTTATAACTATGGAGAAAAGGGTCATTTCAGCATTAACTGTGAGAAGCCAAAGAAATCTCAGGCAAGTGGAAAAGTGTTTGCCTTGGTGGGAGCCCAATCCACCAATAAAGAGCGTTCCATCAAAGGTACTTATTAATGATATTCCTTTGGTTGCTATCATTGACCCGGGTGCAACCCACTCATTCATTTCTGTTGATTGTGTGAAGAGATTAGGGATTGTGTCGTCTACTCTAGATCAGAGGATGACGATTGAAACTCCGTCTATTGGTTCTATAGTTACTTCCTTAGTGTGTTTGAAGTGTCCGTTGACTATGTTTGGTAGGAATTTCAGAGTGGACTTGATTTGTTTGCCACTCGGTAATCTCGATGTTATTTTGGGGATGAACTGGTTGGAATTCAACTGGGTTTATATTGATTGTTTTAGGAAGACGTTATTGTTTCTTACTCCTGAAGAGGAAGCATTAGCGGATTCTTTGTCTGGCAGGGAGTTGAGAACGTTGTTGGAGGATGAAGCTAAGATATTTGCAGTGTTTGCCTCATTATCTGTGGAAAGCAAGACTTCAGTTAATGAGTTACTAGTGGTGAGTGAATTTCCTGAAGTGTTTCCAGATGATATTACAGAATTGCCTCCAACGAGGGAAGTTGAATTTGCTATTGATCTTGTTCCTGGTACCAGACCTATATCTATGGCACCGTACAGAATGTCTACATCAGAATTGCCAGAGTTGAAATCTCAGATTGGAGAATTGCTTGATAAGAAGTTTATTAGAGAGAGTTTGTCGCCGTGGGGGGCTCCAGTGTTGTTGGTGAAGAAGAAGGATGGTAGTATGCGTCTGTGCATTGATTACCGTCAGTTGAATAAAGTGACCATTAAAAATAAGTATCTACTTCCGAGGATTGATGACTTAATGGATCAGCTTGTGGGAGCTCGTGTTTTCAGCAAAATTGATTTGAGGTCAGGTTACCATCAGATTAGAGTAAAGGAAGGTGATATTTAGAAAACTGCGTTCAGGACTCGCTATGGACATTATGAATATGCAGTGATGCCTTTCGGAGTGTCTAACGTGTCGGGTGTGTTTATGGAGTATATGAATCGTATCTTTCATTTTATCTGGATTAGTTTATTGTGGTATTCATTGATGACATACTAATTTATTCTAAGTCTGGCAAGGATCATGCAGAACATTTGAGGACCGCATTACAAGTGTTGAGGGATAATAAATTGTTTGTAAAGTTCTCGAAATGTGAATTCTGGTTGAATACTGTGAGTTTCTTGGGCCATGTTATTTCTGGTGATGGCATAACGGTGGATCCATCTAAAGTAAGTGCAGTACTTCAGTGGAAGCCACCGAAGACAGCGACTGAAATTAGAAGTTTCTTGGGTTTGGCAGGTTATTACCGAAGATTCATTGAAGGGTTTTCTAATTTGGCGTTACCATTGACTCAGTTAACTAGGAAGAATCAAGTTTTTGTTTGGGATGCGGCGTGTGAGGAAAGGTTTGAAGAGTTAAAAAAGAAATTGACTACGGCGCCAGTATTAAATCTACCAAGTCCAAGTGAACCTTTTGTGGTGTATTGTTATGTATCTAAGATGGGATTAGGCGGAGTCTTGATGCAAGATGGCAAGGTAGTGGCTTATGCTTCGCGGCAATTTAGGGTGCATGAGAGGAATTATCCTACTCATAATCTTGAATTAGCTGCAGTGGTTTTTGTATTAAAAATTTGGAGACATTATTTGTATGGATCGAGATTTGAAATATTCAGTGATCACAAAAGTCTGAAGTATTTGTTCGATCAGAAGGAATTGAACATGAGGCAGAGGAGATGGCTAGAATTCTTGAAAGACTATGATTTTAATTTGAGTTATCATCTGGGGAAAGCTAATGTTGTAGCAGATGCTCTCAGTCGGAAGACAATTCATATGTCGGCATTAATGGTAAAAGAAATGGAGTTGATTGCGCAGTTTAGAGACTTGAGTATGGTTTGTGAAACTACACCTGAGAGTGTTAGATTGGGTATGCTTAAGGTGAATAATGACTTTTTGGATGTAATTAAGGAAAACCAGAGACTTGATGTGAAGCTAGTGGACTTGATGCCTACAGGAGGAGATGATCCTGATAATGATTTTAAAGTGGATAATGTTGGTGTATTGAGATTCCGGGGCAGAATTTGTGTACCGGATAATGATGAGTTAAGGAAAGCGATCTTAGAGGAAAGTCACCGGAGTAGCTTGAGTATTCATCTAGGAGCTACGAAAATGTATCATGACTTGAAGAAGTTATTTTGGTGGTCCGGTATGAAGAGGGACATAACTCAGTTTGTTTATGCTTGTTTGATATGTCAGAAGTCAAAGGTGGAACACCAGAAACCTTCAGGGTTAATGCAACCGTTGGAAATTTCGGAATGGAAGTGGGACAGTATTGTTTTGGATTTTGTGACAGGTTTGCCAAATACGACGGGAGGCTTTGATGCTATTTGGGTAGTGGTGGATTGACTTACGAAATCCGCTCATTTTATACCCATTAATATTAGTTTTCCGTTGTCAAAGCTTGTGGAGATTTTTATTAGAATAATTGTGAAGTTGCATGGTGTTCCGTCGAGCATAGTATCGGATAGAGATCTGAGGTTTACTTCAGAGTTTTGGAAGAGTCTGCAGGAAGCCTTGGGTTCTAAATTGAAGTTGAGCTCGGCTTATCATCCACAGACCGATGGTCAGTCAGAGAGGACTATTAAGTCGTTGGAAGATTTGCTGAGAGCCTGTGTGTTGGAGAAAGGTGGTGTGTGGGATACTCATTTACCATTGATAGAGTTCACGTATAATAATAGTTACCATTCTAGCATTGGAATGGCACCTTTCGAAGCTTTGTATGGTAGGAGGTGTAGGACGCCTCTGTGTTGGTATGAGACTGGTGAGAATGTGGTGCTTGGACCTGCGATTGTGCAACAGACTACTGAGACAATTCAGATGATCCGTGATAAGATGAAAGCGCCTCAGAGTAGACAAAAAAGTTATCATGATAATCGGAAGAAAGACTTGGAATTCAGTGAAGGTGATCACGTGTTCCTCAGAGTTAACCCAGTGACCGGTGTGGGACGTGCATTGAAATCAAAGAAGTTGGATCCTAAGTTTATTGGACCGTATCAGATATTGCAGAGAGTAGGTACAGTTGCCTATAGGGTGGCGTTGCCGCCTGAAATTTCAAACTTGCATGACGTGTTTCATGTGTCGCAACATCGGAAGTATGTATCTGATCCATCTCACGTTATCCAGAGGGATGGGGTGCAGATTAGAGATAATCTTACTGTGGAGATGATGCCGATAAGGATCGAGGATCGCAAGATGAAATAACTCAGAGGCAAGGAGATTCCTTTGGTGAAAGTAGCTTGGGGAGGAGCTGCTGGAGGAAGTGTGACTTGGGAGCAGGAGAGCAGGATGCGAGAGTCGTATCCGGAGTTATTTCCATCAGGTACATTTTCAAGGACAAAAATAATTTAAGTGGGGGAGAGTTGTAATACCCCAATTGAAATTATTTGATCGTCGTGTTATTTTCCCGTTGTTGGCCTAGTTAAGGGTGTGTGTGGTTGAGCGCGTAGGTGTGTGGTCCTTAGTGGGACGGGTAGATTAGAGGTGTTGGAAGTAATTCTCAGAGTATAGGTAGTAATAGTAATATATTTTATTATTATTATTATTGCTATATTTAGTATTGTCATGGTTACTAATATTAGTAAGACTATTTTTCTTATTAATGTTATTATCCTAAGTATTAAATATTATTAATATTATTTTTATTATTATTTTTAATAATTAAAAGTCAGATTTAATAATAATATGGGTTAGTGGAGAAAAATAAGGACAGTTTGGTCATTAAGCTGAGATTAGTGAGAACTAGTGAGTAGGATCAGTAATAATCAGTTTTCACAAAAAGAAGGGCTAGAGAGAGGAAGAACAAGGAAGAACTAGGTCTTTGAAGAACCAATTTTCGCAAGAATTTTCTGAGCAAATTCGAGGTAAGGGGGGAGAATGGGTTTAATATTGGTGGTATGATCATGAGAGGGTAGAGGGGAGTCCTTAACCCCGCAGGGATTCGTATGAATGTGTTGTTTTATGAATCTGATGTGCATAATTGACTCTGTGATGAAAACTGTGTAAATCAAATTATTGCATTTCTGAATTGTATGATATCTTGATGTTGTTGCTGCTGTATGAATGTATATGTTGCAGATCTGGTTCTGTTGCAGGTTGGGACAACGAATTTAGATCTAGAAAATAGCCAATTGATTAGTAATGATAGGTTAAAGAGGTAAGATGGAAAATAGGACTTGAAACTGATGTAGAAACAATTTTAGGACTGATATGGAGTGTGGAAGAGAGTTCAAAGTGGAAGAATTCAGACTGATGGGAAAAGTGATGTTTTTCACAGTCTCTGCCTATACGCGTAACAGGGAAGGCGTTACGCATATGGCTTTGTGTGCCAGAAGCAAATACGCGTAACAGTCAGGATGTTACGCGTATGTCCAAGCGTTACGAGGGGTATAATCGTATGGAGCTCACTTGTGACACGACCCTCTGCCCGTACGAGTAATGGTACGCGTATGGAATCTGGCCTTACGCGTATGAGAGGGAGTACGCGTATTTGGATCTGAAAGTTGAATTTTCGAGAGAATGAACGTCTCTGCCAATACGCGTAATAGGTAGGGCAATACGTGTATGACAGGGCGTGAGGAGAGGCATTAAGCGTATGATACATAGCATGATGGGCGACCGAGTTGGGCAATACGCGTACGGCTCAAGGAAATACGCGTATGACCAGCGATAGTGCAGAATTCAACTATTATGCGATTTCTTTCCCGATTTCGCGTCTGATGCAGTTCTTTTGGGGTTGAGAGGTTGGGGTAGATGTCAGAACTTGTTGAAACTAGGAAAGGTGGTGAAAATAATTAAAAATGGAATTTAGGTGAATTAATTAGATAATTAACGAATTGTTGCCAAGTGAGGGATGCTCAGTGGTGGGGTGTATTGCGATGAGTGAATGTTTCATGTGTGATCAGGAGGATCGTGGGAATGTGTAATGTTTATATTATACATGTGTGTTGTATGCATATTTATTGTCATGCATTCATGGTGTGTCGGTGGGGATGAATCATTGCTCAGGAGGGTGTATGTGACTCATCCGAACTCCTATATAGAGTATGGTGGAGATAGGTCATGGCCAAGTAAGGGTGTATGTGATCTATCCGGATTCTATTATGAATCGGGATCGATTGAATGAACCATGGTGTATTGGTACCACATGCATTGTTTCAGTTGTCGAGTCACATTGCATCATTACGTGTTTATTGAGTTATAATTATAAGTGACAAGTGTGTCATGATTGTGGGCTGACTCTATGTGATTTCTACCCTTGACATGTATTATACACCGTTAATTATTGAATGTAGTTCTCACCCCTTTGTTGTTTGTTGCGTCTGTGCTTCATCGGAAGTACAGATAATCCAGGTACTTGAGTCTGCATGGAGTGCGTGTTGCTTGATCGAGTCTTAGGAGTCGCTCTGATACGTAACACGGGATTTTGGGAGTTTTTCGTCATTTGTTATTCTTTATTGTTTTGTTACGTATCATTCTTTATTTGAAAATATGGTGGACCACGATTTATGTGGGTTTTTGGTGTTGTTGGCAAATTGCCGTGATTTTAATAAAACATTTATTTCCGCTGTTTTACTTCATTAATGAAAAGGAATTTTTGTTGTTGGTTTTAATGATGTGACGTCCTACTATTTGCTGTAAACTCGGATTATTTTCGTAATATTTGTATATTTTGAAAAATGGGAAAGTGGGGTGTTACAAGTAACGCTTATATACTTTTATGGTTTTAATTTTTTTTCATTAGATATGGTGCACCCTGATGTTTTTCGAATGTCCAAGGTGTTGTTCTGATGGCGGTAGATGCTGGCAACCAATTTAAAAACGAGCAAGAGTTTGAATCCCGTGGTCAGATGCTTCAATGGAGTTGTGTGAAGGCCTCTAAACTTGATTTGATGTGGTTATCCGAAGTTCCAATAATGGTTCGGCTAAAAAGATGCGCTTTTGTGACAATGACGTGCGAAAAAAACGGGAAATATAAAACTTCTCTCTGGAATTTTAAAAAAGACGACACCGGTTCAAGAAAATGTGAGTGTCCATTCAAGGTGCGTGGTTACATGTTGGTAAACAAAAACTCGAGATTTAATGTGATATATGGTTTTCCTAACCATGATTTGTTTGAAAATTAGCCGGCCATCAGAGTGTGTGTCGGCTCATGCCGGAAGACAAGGAACAATGTTGAAAGACCAAGGTGAGATGTCTAAAGTGATTGTTACCGACCGCGATACCACATTGATGAATTTGGTTGCAAAGGTATTTCCTTCTTCTAATGCATTACTTTGTAGGTATCCCATAACAAAGAATTTGAAAGGTCAGGTTAAATCTACGGTAGAGAGGAAGCAGATAGAGTCCAAAGATGGAAAAATGGTGAAGGCTGGTGTGGTTGTGGAGAAGCTAATGGGTGCATGGAATCGTATAATATATTTTTCCTCAAAAGAACTATAAGTCAATTCCTAGACATGGCCTAACTAGCAGACATAGTTCGACAAGTCGATTCCATCTCACAATTTTTGAATCCTTGAAGCTTTAAAAATGAATAAATTTTTCAGATTCCATGCTTCAGGAGCTTGTTTTAGTTCATACATGGCTTTATGCATTTTGTACACCACCCTTCCTGATTCTTTTCCACAAATCCAAGATGTTGTAACGCATAAACTACCTCTTGTAAAGGAGAATTATAAAATTCATATTTCACATCTAAATGCATCAGAGGCCAATTTCTATTATCAGTTATAACAATCGCCAGTCTGATTGTTTCTTGCCTAGCTACAGGCGCAAAAACCTCAAAGTAATCTAATCCAGATTTATGTACAAATCCTCTAGAAATTAACCATGCTTTGTGTTTTCCAACTTATCCATCTAGCTTTAGTTTCAACTTGTAAACCCATCTCACACCGATGGCTTCCTTGTTCTTTGAAAGCTCAGTCAAGTCCCAAGTCTTGTTTCTTCTTATAGCCTCAAGTTCTTCTTTCATGGCCTTCAGCCATACTTTCTTCTTGAGAGCTTCTTAAGTACTAGCTTGTTAAGAATCTACAAACATGGCACACTGAATGACCTCCACTTTAGAGTCTATCTCAATATCTTGCAACACGTCAAACTCTGCAAATCTCCTTGGTATTTGTATGATTCTTTGTGGTCTTTGAACTTGTTCAAAATCTTCTTCAGATGTTGGACTTCCTTAAGAGGTTGAACCACCTTCAGAGGCATGATCACATTCAGAGGCATGATTAACACCAGAGTCTGGATCATCGTCAGAATCTAGGTCACCATCAGAATCACCCTCACAAAATAGAGGCTTGCCATCATATTCCAATGTCTGTTGGATGTGTATGCCGTCGTTATCAATGATAGTAATACTATTATTCAGCTGTTATGTAATATGAACTTTGACCAATATCCTAACATAGAACATTCTCAACTTGTTTGCAGTACACTCATCAATAAACAATGGTCTTCTAATTGCACTACCTATCTTGCTTAAGCTCTTGGCCCCCTAGAGGTGCAATGGCAATTGAGGCAATTTCACCCAAAGTAAAAAGGTCCTTACCATATCGCGTTTTAGGTTGATATCCGACATCCAATTCCTCAGAAACATGGTCATATTGTGGATGGTTTAGGGTCTTTTCTTGAGAACTACGTATATATCGACGAATGAATGGAATTTCAAGATGAAGTACTTCTCTTCATTGTAGAACATATTTGGTAATCGAACAAAATTCCAAGTTTTCATCATGTATTGCTTGATGACATTCGTGCTCAAATCTCCTTCAAACACATACATGATCACTGCTGATTCCCAATATTTGATATCAGATTCATCATCTGTATCTTCAATTTGAATTTCTACTTCTCCATCCAAGATCTTTGGTGCGACAAACTCAATCGCCATTCCATTATCTGGATTACGGTTTTCGCTTATCACTTTAGTCCACAATTTCGTCTCCATCGATGTTTTAGTTGGGGCACAAACCCTAGATTTCCTTGGTTCTCCAATTTCTTATCATTCTGCACAATGTTGATATCATTATCTTCCTCTTGATCTTCCCCTTCCATCTGAGTTGAGCTATCACCTTGATCACCACGATTTTTCGGTGGCGAAGCATAGGCATGTCACTCTGAGAATCGATGCATCAGGTATAACATATTTTCAGATTATTTGCTTGATCAAATTTGTTTTCTCTAATAATTGGATTACTAATGCTAGTTTAATTTGCACTACGTCACCAAGTATAAAGACAACCTTATATTAAGAGTTGTTGATTACAATAACTTTATTTTACACCGTGGACATCGTTTATGGCGGAGGACAACCTTTACTTTATTAACGACGTTATCCATCTTAGAGCAGAGGTAACAATAAAAAAACCACCTAGATTTACAATATTATTTTAGTTTAGTAGTTATGTAATTGTTTAGTTGTAAGGTTTTGGCAAATAATTCTTGGTAGCCATTGATGCATATTTCACATTGGAAAATGTCCTGCAATCCAGCTACGGCTTGGCAAAACTTGTCCTTGAATGATGTACATTGGAATGAATGAATTCAATTTTATAAACTTGTTTGGTTGAATTTGATTCAGAATTTAGTGTGATTCTTAAATATATTGTAAAAGTTAATGCACTCATAATACCATATAAAAAGGAGAAATGCAATATAAATGATGAGGATACAAGATGATATATAGATTCTTCAATGATATGCATTCACAAAAACCTTATGGACAAGGTCTTCCATTCTGTTGGTCCCAATATTAGTTTTAAGACCAGTCAACATTTCATTTAACCCTTCTATTAATTCTTTTTGAGCTTCTTGAAGGTCATCATTGCTTCGGCGCTACTTGACCATGAGGGTTTGATTCATGGACTCCGTAGTGTCCAAACTATCTATTTTACTTCCAATTCAGAATTCATTTCTTTCATTTTTTCTTGATAGCTGCATCATCTTGATCTCCAAGATGTTTCATCACTTGCAATTTCTATTTCTCACTTTTGTTTGGCATCTTCTGTTGCTTTTCCAATAGAAGGATCTTGTTTAAGGACTCTTTTGTTTCTCTCTTTTGCTCTTCAACAAGCCTGAAGACATTCTCATCATCTATCTTCTGTTCCTTTGAAGCCAACACAAGTGATTCATTCCTCTAGTCTTCTCGTTATACTTACACTGCATTTTGTTGAGGTTTTCATTCGTATTATCAAATTCATTAGTCAGGTTTTCCATAATATTATTTCTGTTTTCAGATGCTTCTTGAACAATATTTGAAATTGTTCTCAGCCCGCCAGAAGCTGAAGACGGTCCAAACTTGCAATTACTTTGATCGTGAAGTTGTTTTGGAGTTGGTATCTGACGCTCTATATTTCAAGGCCAGTGCTCCACACCGAAAATAGATACCACTATCAGAGTCAGCTTCCACCGATCACATCTTTGTTAAGCGGTCATACAAGTTCCGCCCTGTTAAGGTCGTGGAATTTGAACTTCCATGTCAACAGTGTGTAGTTTACTTAGACCTGAAACTGGAGGAATGCGCCAACTTGTTCCCTTCTTGCCTGGTCTATTTAGTTCCCTTTCTGTTTATGTGTCCAGAGGTTCTTCTTGAAGGCACACTGCCGCATGGACCAGGAGCGATTCTACCATTGCTTCGGTTTGTTTTTGGGTATGCATGAGAGATCTTCCAGCTACGAAATTGACTACTAATTTGCTACTCGGTCAAGGCCAACCTAGGAACACATCATCAGATTTAAAAGCAACTATGTATTCACATGGGGAATGATTGTAGGTAATAGAAACTTGTTTGCTACACCAAGGACATCGTTCATGGTGGGGGACAACCCCTTCTTCCTCAACGGCATTCTCCATCTCAGAGCTTAGCTCACCATTAGAAATATACTAAAATAACAATAGTACATTAGTTGCAATACATTTCCAGCGTATTGTACTTGGTGGCTTGTGAAGCAAATTTCAACAATAAAAAATATCCCCCGCACTCTAGCTTAGCAATGTTTTTCACCTCTTTAAATATAACAAAACTAAAAAGAGCACTGGGCTTGGACCTTTTCGATGGCACTAACACTTTCGAAACGTTTTCTGCGTTGTTTAGTAGATATATTGAGAGAAAAAATTGAAAAAGAGCAGGATACCACGTCTAGAGGAACCTAAGGAGGTCCCATGAAGGATGCCAAAAACACCGAGAAACCAACCAAGATACTAGAGAGCTCGAGCCTTAGAAACCAGAGAATGCAATGCATGAAATGTATGGTATTTCGTGAATGCAAGACAAAAATTATATGGCAACAAGTTAATACCATATGAAAAAGAGAAATGCAATATATATGATAAGGATATAAGATGGTTAAGAATTGAAGAAACATGGAAGAGATTCTTCAATGATATGCAAAAAAAATATTATTAGCAACTAATTACAAGAAAGATTATTATATAAGACTAATCATCTTCAAGATTTTGTTAAGTAAAACAAGTGTGAGTAGTATGTGTAATAGTCCCAGATTGGCTAGAAATATGGAAACTTGAGCATTCATAAGTGGGAGAACCCATACACACATCATCAATGAGACACTCTATCCAAGATCCTTCGTACCTCCTCACGAGCTTTACGCTGCATACTACTCAACTCTTCAACGAAAGCATTGTGAAGCTTGTCTTTCTCCTCCAACATCCTACTTATACTTATGTTGCATTTTGTTGATGTTTTCATTATCAATTTCATTAGTATGGTTTTCTACAATGATATTTATGTTTTCAAATGCTTCTAGAATAATATCTGAATTTTTTATTTTATTAGTCGATTAGATTTAATTAATTTTTTTAATTATTAAGTGGATCGTTTGATTATTTGTTTAGTCGATTTCAATGTGTTTAGTCATTTAATTAGGTAAATTCTCTATAAATGTTTATACCATCGCATATGTAAATAATCACACTCGATATTCCGCGTAATTTTATTTCGCCGCTATTTTCAAATGCTTCTGGAAAAATATCTGAATTTGTTACGAAGGTCCTCCCCGATTGGCTCTCCACCATAAAAATCAACTTCACGTGTAACCCATCCATAAATGTATGAACTGGCCAGCAAGTCCATCGAATTCCAATTCATTTTTCAAATTCACATGCATTCATGAATGTTGGGTTTGGGCTCCCTTCCTATGTTGAGAAAAACCTAAATATAATTAGTCCATTAATCTCACTTATTTAAGTGGAAAGGATCAATTTAGGAATGAGAGAGATAGAAAGAAAATAAGGAATCAAAAGAGAGAAAAGAGGATAGAAACTCATTCCTGTTTTTCTGCAACCAGTCTCACTAAATCAACGATACTTAATTCTTTAACCACCGGATAGAGCTCAAATTTGGATGGCAGGTTCGTAACACATATATCTAACTTTTGATCAATTATATTTTCAAAATAACGTCTGAGGTTAGAGTTATCTGCTTTGCACTGAAGTTGCAGATTTGAGAAATTTTTTATCTTTTTTATTCTTAGTTGTAGGCTAGTTTTCTTTGTGATTTTAGGTTGTTACCACTAATTTGTGAATCACTTTAAGACTCTTTTGTATCCTTAATTGATTATAGTGGAGTTATTTCTTTGGTCTGGACGACTCGTGGTTTTTACTCTCATATTAAGGAGTTTTTCACGTTAAAAATCTCGGTGTTCTTTTGTGCCTTTTTTTGTTCGATTTTTTTTAATAAGCAACTATATTCAAAATAAGGATACAATATGGGTATCCGACCCATTTACAAAAGCCAACCGATCAACCGCCATTACAAAAAATCTATAGGCGATTTGAACCAATCATAGTAATTACATGTAAAATTGTATTTTCTACCAATCCACCTCCAAGCTATAATCATGATCTTATGCACTATTTCCTCTTCTATCCAAAACGCATCATTAAATAGAATATCATTCCTGACTTTCCACACATACCAACAAACTATAAGCCATAAGCCTGTTGCATTCTTTACAGATACCCCCTCAATATTTAAGGAAGATATCCAACCTCTAAAGTGTTCCATCATTGATCCATCCAAAGAAACCACAACACCAAGCCATCCAAGAGTTCTCCTCCACAACAAGATAACTTTAGGGCAATGAAACAATACATGAGATACCGTTTCAGTGACTTGAAAACAAAAGGGGCAAACTGTGTCATGAGGAGAAGATATAACCCCACGAAGACATAAGTTATCACGTGTAGAAAGCCGATCGTGAAATAACCGCCAACCGAATACCACCATTTTGATTGGTGATGAAGCTAACCAAATCAATTTAAACGCTGCAGACATATCACGAGGAATATCATGAGGAATAATATTCCTATTATACAAAAATTCATACGCCGAATGCACCGAAAAAACCGCATCAGTCCCTGACTTAAGGTTCCAAGAAATTACATCCTTATTCTCCTTGCAAAGCCTTTTACTGTGAATTAAAAGATTGAATCTAGCCATCTGATGTAATAATTGTTGATCCTCAATATCCTGACGAAATTATACATTCCACAGTCAAACATCTCCAGCACACCTACCATTATCTATCACCAAGCTTCTGGGCATCGCTGCTATATTATGAAGATCCGGAAATAAAACAGCTAACGACCTACCATCACACCAAGAAGCTTGCCAAAATGCAGTTGTTTCCCTATTACCTACATCTACATCTAGATGAGAAAAGAAAAAGTCATTACCAAAATTATTTGCAAGGCGCACCATGTCCCGCCACCATAAGGAAGACATTCCATAACCTGCACTGAGTTCTCCACTCACTAACCTCTCCAAGACAGTACCATATTCAGCCTGTAGTATATCGCCCCAAATATAATCCTGCAAACTCAAGATTTTCCAAAGCCATTTCGCGAGCAATGCCCATTCAAACATTGAACGTCCACAATGTTCAAACCCCCTAACTCCTTAGGTTTACAAACCGTCCTCAAAGAGATCCAAGCAATGCCATTCTTAATAGTAGAACCATTCCAAAGGAATTTCCGCTGCAGTGAAGTTATAACTTTGGAAACTTTTGACGGCATCCGATAAAATGACAGGTAGTGAATAGGCAAGTTTGTTAGCACTGATTTGATCAACGTAGTTCTGCCCCCATAGATAGAAATCTTCCTTTCCAAGATGCCAATCTAGCTTGAACCTTGAGAATCACCGGTTTCCAAAATGATAACAGCCTATGATTCCCGCCAATTTGGACACGAAGAAATTTAACCGGACACTTTTTCCATTTGCACGCAAGGAACCTTTCACCAACTTTCAAAAAAGAATCTTCTACTCCATAGCCAATAATACTACTTTTGTTAAAATTAATCTCAAGTCCAGACGCTAGTTGAAATCCTCTCAAGATGTCTTTGAAAGCCCAGAGATTACTCCAAGTAGCTTCCCCGATAAGGACCGTGTCATCAGCGTATTGAAGCAATTTAATAGAGTCCTTATGATTAATTTTGAGACCTTGATATAAACCAACTTCCTCAGCTTTCTTAATCATTGCAACCAATCCTTCAGCAGCCATAGCAAAAAGATATGGTGATAAAGGATCCCCCTGCCTAAGCCCACGAGTAACATGAAAATCACGCGAAGGACTACCATTTACAAGCACCACCATAAAGCTATTGAACACAGACCCCTCTATCCATCGCATAAACTTACTCCCGAACCCCATGCATTTCATAACCTAGCGAATATACTCCCATTCCGTGCAGTCGTAAGCCTTCGCAAAATCCACATTAAGGATTAATCTTTTATGATTGCTCCTTTTAGAATAATCTACAATTTCATTCAAAGCAAGAACACCATCAAGAATGTTCCTACCTGCTACGAACGCTGTTTGTGAAGGGGATATTAACTTGTTCATAACACTCTTAAGTCTACCAGCCAATAACTTAGTTATCAGCTTATACACACACCCCACTAAACAAATTGGACGGTAATCATCAAGACTACTTGGATTCCTATTCTTGGGGATGAGAACTAAAAGGGAGGACGCAAGCACCTTTGGGAGTTTTCCTTCAGAAAAAATTCCTTAATACAACCTGTAAAGTCGTATCTCACAATGTCCCAGCATTTTTGAAAAAATTCCAGATTGAAATCGTCGGGGCCTGGGCTTCTATCACCATTGCATTGAAAAACTGCTTCTTTGATCTCTGCATCTATAAAAACTTCTTCCAACATGATTCCATCCTGTTCTGAAATTTTCGCAAAAAAATCTGACTTTAATCGAGTGAGAGGTCTCCTAGTTGACGTTAGTCTCTTTTCAAAATGGTCTGCAATACTAGTGTCTATCAAGATGTCTTCTGTATTATTTAGCCTCTCCCTGTTCTCCTCAATACTAGTGTCTATCCACCCAAAAACACTTTTGTTCCACCCTCTAATTTTTGTCCTAAGAGCCTTCAATTTTGTGAACAAAACAAAAGTACGGCTGCCACAAACATTGAGCCCCTCCCACACTTCTTTAATGAATCTCATAAACTGTGGATGATGGAACCAACACCGGAGAAAACGAAATGGTTTGGGTCCCCAATTGACATTTCTCATAGATAGCCATACCGGTCTGTGATCAGAGATGTCCCGTTTATCCACTTTTTGGTACGCCTCATTCCAACCATTCAATAAACCAATCAAAATTAGAATACGATCAATCTTGCTACAAGACTCCCCGGAAGGACTGAACCAGGTGAATTGATTACCAGAGGTAACTAAGTCAATACACCCAGTCAGATTAATGAAGTCTTCAAACTCCAACATCAATTTCTTGTTATACTGCCCACTTCCTTTCTTCTCATTATAATTTTTGATAGCATTGAAGTCGCCACCAATGACCCACTCACCTGCCTCCTGATTCACTTTTAAGTTTAAAATGTTACCCTACAACTGCCTTTTCTCTCTATTGTTGCATGATGAATAAATGTTTAGAAAGTAGCATATTTTGTTCTTCCAAAATGCTTTGAGACCCAGGAATCCCTCTCCCTTGAAGCTGCATAATGGATCAATAACTCCACTTTTCCATATGATTAGAATCCTACCTGACATGCCAACAGAATTTGCCGCTGACCATTGGCAATTCTCATTACCCCACAATTTGTGAACAATGTCATCAGACATAACTTCGCATTCTGTCTCTTGAATAAATGCAATATCTGCCCCTCCCTTCTTCAATAAATCCTTAATCTTTCGTTTCTTGATCACACTCCTACATCCTCTGACATTATAGGTAACTATATTCATAAAGAATCAATAGCTGCCTCCTTCTTATTTTTCTTCACATTTCTTTCTTCTTCTTCTAAATTTCGAATAATAGATTCAAACGCCTCATCATCCTCATCAGCTTCTATGCCCAATCTTTTGATGGATTTCCAAACATGATTAGGAAGGCCAGCTAACTTCTTCTTTATTCTAGAGTTACTATACAATATATCTGTATCTCCAATAGATCCCAAGCTTTTCCTAATAGACCCATCAGAAAAACTCGAAATAGAATCACTTAACTCCGGAGATTGAGACTCACTAACGTGAGATATCGTGTTAGGCATCATTTTATCAGCAAGTAGCAAAGATGCATAATATGATGGTGTAAAAGGAATCTTCAAGTTCCCATAAATTTCACTCAAGGACTTCTTCCTTCGTACCAAGTTTTTGTGTTCCAACGACGTGGTAGTCTTCATACCTCCTTTAGCCTCATTGAAGTTGCAATCTAATTCCTCACAGTTGTTATCATTGGATATCCCACCGACCCCTTCCTTGTCTTTTCCATCAACCTTACAAGGACCACTTCTTCTATTATCTTTATAGGTCTGTCTCATGCCACTTGTCAGCAGTTCAGTCCTTTCATCAATAAAAAATACTTCTTTATCAATATGACAGCCATCATTTGATAGATTCACTTCATGCGAGGGCCCTACAAGATCATGCTTTTTCTAAACACCCATTCTTTTCACTGAACGTATATCAGACGATACAATGCAGCAGCCCATATCCCTAGACTCTACTTTGTTATTATTCTCCTCCGACTGGTCAATACCGACCATCTTCTCACCAACTTCATTCGTCCCCACATTTGACTTAGGGATAATGACCGTTGGCTCAAATGCTACTTGCAATGACTCTTCCACTTCACTACCGGATGAATTAACTTCTGAACTATCGTCACAGCTATCACTGATGGATCTACTGTTCTTCTTTGGGCAACAAGAAGGAGCTTCTTCAACCAACTTAATACGAAAAATCTGCTCATTAACCTCTATATAAACAACTTTATTTAAGTTCATTGCAAACTTTGTTCTTATAAGAATCCTGGCCACATCAAATTTTTCGTGCCTTTGGGTTTCAGCATCCGCTTTAACAAAAACACCAACAGTTCCAGCTAAATATTTGAAAAACTTGTCTCCCCATACATGACAAGGTAATCCGAAAATTTTGATCCACGACATCCTCTCACTATCCACATCTAACGGACTCCAAGGATGAATTTCAGAAAACCATTTCTTCACCCATTCATTATCTTCCTCAATTCCCTTTAGCGATCCTTACAAAAGATCACGACCAGTGATAAAATGGTTACCTCTTGTGGCAATGAAACCTTTGATTCTGAATCGAAGGAATGATCACGAGCGATGTATGATGAACATCGCCTCTACTCAGTCCACACGAACAACTTCCTTCAGTCGCAGTGCTAGCGGCTACGATAGAAGGCTTTGAGTGAGAGATAGAGAAAAAGAAAATACGGTTAGGGTTTCATAACTGAACTTTCATCAAGTGTTTATGCTACTACAGAAGGGTTATATTTATAGAATCACTTGTGTGGACTGCAAGCTAAAAAGCACACTTAAGTGCACGCACACCATATCTTATGATGTACCGTATATCACTTAATCACGTGGTACCTTACCACAATCTGTATTCCACTTAAGTGCATCGTACCTTACGGCGTTACATATTTACTTAAGTACACTGTACCTTACGGTGTGCCTTATTTACTCTACCTCTTATCAAACTGTCCTTATGTGTGTCACCCTGTAGCATTTCACGACATTGGTAATTATATTAAATCATACATTTAACATAATAAACAGTGAGCAGTATATAGCTACACATCACTGCTACCCAAGTCACGAAATTGTCATGTGATCTGACAAAACCTTTTGTGATAGTGCTTGTGTGTACAATTACCCTTTTTGCCCTTATATCTATATTCAACACAAGGAATATACCTTGTCATCCTTGTTCAATTCAATATTGGGTCCTTAGACATTTGTCCTGTTATGCATGATGAGAAAATTTCATCTAGGTAACTCATGTCCCTCAACAAGCTTTATGAAGTACCCATCAACTGTCTTTATAGTCATCCAATTACGGACAATGTTTGATCAATAATAAAGTATTTAACTCTACATCTAAGGTCCATAGTGGTTTCAGGTCGAAGGGTGGTATACACCACTATCACCATGAGAGTAACTTATGACATTTTGCATAACATTCTATGTAGTACCTCAATAGTGGGTCAACCCAATATAAATATTACTCCAAATATTCATACCTATGTTAAGACTTGATAACTCCATATGCATGATCCATGAGATGTGATCATCAGTCTATCTACATAATAGTCTTAATGCTTTAAGGTTATCTGTTAGGTGCAGATTTGACCTAAAAATGACATATCTTTCTTTTCATTTTTTCTACTCTTTTCACATTTTTTCATTAGTTTTACTAATGATTGTTGTTGTTCTTCTAACATTGAGAATATACCTTTGGTGCTTGTAATGTGTGTGTTATTGTGCAGAAAAAGGCACTAAATGATCAAAGTTGTAAGACACAAGAATTGATGTAAGATGCCAAAGAAAAGAGGAAAATAGCAGAAGGTTCGCTTTGCAAACTCTGGCGAATTGCCAACGAAGGTTCGTTGTGCGAAGGATGGGGAGGTTTCCAGCGAATGGTCCCAGATTTGGACAGAGGAGAAAGGAGCTAAAATTCGCTTTGCGAGCTCGAAAGCGAGTGTTCGCTTTGCGAACATTCCTTCGCATTGCGAACTCAAGAGTTTCTGGGGAGGTTTAACTATTCAGAGCCACCCGAGGTGCCTATTTTTGCCATTCGCTGTGCAAATGAAGTGGTTCGCCTAGCGAACATGAAAATTCCTAAATGTGTATAAATAGAATTTTCACACTTTTTAGATATAGTTTTTGATTGATTTTGATATTTTTTAGAGAGAAACTTTGTATCTCTTTATTTTCAAGGGAGAGAAGGTAAGAGCTTTGATTTCTTGTTGGTCTTGGATGTAATCTTTTGATACCTTTTGTATTTCATCTAATGTATGTTTGTGAATATGTTTCGATTCTCTATTGTTGCTGTCTTTGATTGATTATTTGTGGTCTTGACAAAACCTTTCCAAATTCTTGATCTTAGATTTTCAACTATCAATGAACAAAACTCTTGACATGGTTTTGTGAGTTGATATTCATTCTATCTTTTGTTATATTGTGTTGATTAAGTTGTATGGCTAGCTTGAGTAGGATCGATACAGTATTGCGAGGATGTGTGATAATAGTGATGAAGAACGATATTCACATTCAGTTGACAAATGAAATGAATACATGTAAAAAGGGTTAAACATATGTATGTATTCTGATCGTTGGCATTTTATATGAAGCAGTCATTTAGCTGAGTTAGGTGTCATCTTTGTTTACCTGTTTATCTTTGATTTGAACCGCTATAGACATATACTCTTCAGATCTGGATCTAAGATGATTATCGGTTTTGTCCTGAACTCTAGAGATAAATTTAGGCTTAACACTTGCGTGAGTATCAACTCTTAATGCTCTGTGTTGGTTTTTGTTGCATGAGATATCACCAACAAGGCAATACGGTCGTTCTCTCGACGTTGCGTTAAACATAACCTCTCTCGTGGGTGATACGTGAGGATATTAGGCGAATGATTGATTTATGTATAATATGATTAGAAGAATGCATGTGTTATCAATTGATGAGATCCAATTCCAACAAGGCTCTGTTTATAATTCAGTCTTTACTTAATATTTTCCGTCTTTACATTTTCCGCATTTGCTTTTGGTTCCGCTTTAAACCAAAACTTTTGAACCATAAGCTTAGAAATATAGATACCGTCGAATGGCATTCTTTCCCTCGTATTGATCCCTGTGGAGAACGATAAAATTGGGTTACTTATATATTTTTGCTTGCTGCTATTCTAGCTTCAACAAAATGGCGTCGTTGTCGGGGATCGGTGTTCAGATATTGAATCGCATTACGATAATTTCTATATTTTTGAGCTTTATAAATTTGTTTATATTGTATATATGTGTTTTCTTTTATGTTTTATTTAGTGTGATCAGGAATGATGAGAACTCCTAGATTGTTTGCTATTTGTATAAAATTATTCAATGAAGCTTCGACCGATTCTGGATGGGTGTTAAGCGTTGAAAGTATGCGAAGTAAATTGTACCGCTTTATAGAATGTTAGAATGATTTAACAATTTTGTGCTTTGTGCAAATGTGTATTTTTGTTTCATTTTGCAACTTGATTGAATGCTTGTTTCACTTAGGTCCAAAAGGCACAAATTGTGATAAACCTCCATTGTTTACTATATGCTAGGATGACGGATAACTTTGTTTAATTCGTTTGATTCATGCTTTATCTTTTGATTATTGTGATTGTGTGGAAGCATTAGAAATGATCAAGGCATTTGTTTATATTGAGCACAACCGTATCCAAAAGTATCTTACCCGTGAGTAGACAGAATTCGTTAGCCCTTTTGAGCCTAAACAGTTTAGATCTCATTTTATTGATGAACTTGGTTTGTGTACATAAATTGGAAGTTTAGTTCATCATTGAATTTTGTGAGGTTCTAAAAATTTCTTCTTGAACCTTTGAATATTGTTTAATTTAATTTCCTTGCTTTAAAGCATTCACTTGAGGTTTGGTTGAATTCAAGTTAGGGAGAATGCAAAAGAAGAATGATAGGTTGCTAAAACTTTTGAAAAATTTCAAAAAGCATGAAAAGAGAAGTGTGCACATGAATGTGAAAAACAAAAGAAAAAGAATGCTTGTTGAATGAGAAAAATAGAGAATGAAATAATTATGCATAAGGAAGTTTGAGAAGGTTTCTGATAAAGGAATGAGAATGGTGAATGAAGTTGTGATGTGTAAATACCATGTTAAATGAATGTTTCTTCTTGCATCGGCAATTTCGATTCAATGGCCTTTAGAAATGTCCCTTTGTTGTGAACCCGACCAACTACAACCTTTAAAGCCCTTAGTGATCTATTTGCTTCCATATTTTCATTTTCGATTGTTAGATGTTGTATGAATTAGATTGCTATTAGCATTGTTTGTCAGGTGAGTGAAATTTCCCCGCGGTTGCAAACGCGTCAATTTATTCATTCTTATTCTGAAGATGAGTGTTAGAGTGATTCAAGTATGAAAATTTAGTTGGCATTTGAACCATTCCATGATATTTGTTTAAGAACTTAATTCTTTGTCATTGTTCGATTCTATTGAGTGGTGAACGTTGTTTGTGCGCATTTTCAAGCTTGACTTTGGTTGAATCTTAAACTTGAGCAAATCCTCTTGTTTTCATGAGGGGCATACTTTGCTTGAGGACAAGCAAAAATCTAGTTGGGGAGAGTTGTTAGGTGCAGATAGGACCTAAAAATGACATATGTTTCTTTGCACTTTTTCTACTCTTTTCTCATGTTTTCATTAGTTTTACTAATGATTGTTGTTGTTCTTCTAACATTGAGAATATACCTTTGGTGCTTGTAATGTGTGTGTTATTGTGCAGAAAAAAGCACTAAATAATCAAAGTTGTAAGACACAAGAATTGATGCAAGCTGCCAAAGAAAAGAGGAAAATAGCAGAAGGTTTGCTTTGCGAACTCTAGCGAATTGCTAGTGAAGGTTCGCTGTGCGAAGGATGGCGAGGTTTCCAGCGAATGGTCCCAGATTTGGACAGAGGAGAAAGGAGCTAAAATTCGGTTTGCGAGCTTGAAAGCGAGTGTTCGCTTTGCGAACATTCCTTCGCATTGCGAACTCACGAGAATTTCTGGGGCGGTTTAACTATTCAGAGGCACCTGCGGTGCCTATTTTTGCCATTCGCTGTGCGAATGAAGTGGTTCGCCTAGCGAACATGAAAATTCCTCAATGTGTATAAATAGAATTTTCACACTTCTTAGATATAGTTTTTGATAGATTTAGATATTTTTCAGAGAGAAACTTTGTATCTCTTTATTTTCAAGGGAAAGAAGGTAAGAGCTTTGATTTCTTGTTGGTGTTGGATGTAATCTTTTGATACCTTTTGTATTTCATCTAATGTATGTTTGTGTTCTAATGGATGTAATCTTTTGATACCTTTTGATTCTCTATTGTTGTTGTCTTTGATTGATTATTTGTGGTCTTGACAAAACCTTTCCAAATTCTTGATCTCAGATTTTCAACTATCAATGAACAAAACTCTTGACATGGTTTTGTGAGTTGATATTCATTGTATCTTTTGTTGTATTGTGTTGATTAAGTAGCATGGCTAGCATGAGTAGGATCGATACGGTATTACGAGGATGCGTGATAATAGTGATGAAGAACGATATTCACATTCATTTGACATATTAGGTGAATACATGTAAAAAGGGTTAAACGTATGTACGTATTCTGATCGTTGGCATTGTATATGAAGCAGTCATTTATCTGATTTGGGTGTCATCTTTGTTTACCTGTTTATCTTTGATATGAACCGCTATAGACATATACTCTTCAGATCTGGATCTAAGTTGATTATCTGTTTTGTTTTGAACTCTAGAGATAGATTTAGGCTTAACACACTACTACGAAAAACCCATTTAACAACGGTTGGGAATGACATATAATGACGCGGGCAAGGGCGTTGTTATGTAGATTGTTGTTATATATATGATACTTACAACGACGGCCTTGTATGCGTTGTAATAAACAGGAAAACACGCTAACTATCACCACGGTTTTACATTACACCGTTGTAATAAATATAATTGTCCTCGGTTCGATTCCCAACAGCACAATTTTGATATTTATTTTTTGCTAGACAGCGTGCCAGATATTATAACGGTTAGGAAATATAATCGTCGTTAAAGTTTCTGCAAAATTAACAAATATCATCCTGCTTTTATAATTAATCCTTTTTTTTTACCTATATTATTGTTCTCCATATCTCAGCACAGCAGAAAAATACAATTCACATTTTGTGATACATTTTTCATAATAATATTAATCGTATCATATTCATAATATCACATATACCAGATTACAGTTTATCAGAACAAACAACCTACATAAATAAAATATCACATATACCATATTACAGTTTACACACATTACATAACTTCACATAATTGTAACTTGGTGTATTGGTATCTTGTCTCTTGGTGTCTTGTCTCCTGGCCTAGTGTCTGGACTCAAAATACCTATGATTTCAAATAATTATACTTGTTTGTAAAAATACTTCTAAATTATAACATACAATTAATATATTATGAATAAATAATAAATTACGTACTTGTTAATTTTCCCATATGCCTTCTTCATGATCGAGTCGTATAGCATGCACGACATCTCCATCAACTTCATCATATGAGGTAGGAACTTGTGTTGTGTAAGAAGGTGTGGACGGAATATCAAGACTTTCATCACTAAGAGGAATGTATTTTCCTTGAAGAACGATTGGCCATTTCCTCGATTTGTCCGATGGATCGGAAACATAGAAAACTTGTTTTGCTTTAGAAGCCATGATGAATGGTTCTGTATTAAAAGATGCCTTGCCAAGGTCGACCCGGGTGAATCCTAAGTCATCAATGTCTACACCATTACTATTATTGGGAACCCACTTGCATTTAAATAAAGCCACTTTGAAAATAACATAATCAATCTCCCAAATCTCATCAATGACACCATAAAACACGGTAGTTGCCAATACCGGATTCTTATCTTTCGAACTAGAGAAATACATCGATTCGGCTTCAACCATAACCCCACTATTTTGCATTGTACTACGATCATCTTTTGATTTTGTATAAAAGGTATAATGACCAATGTCATATGCACTCTAGGTAATTACACAAAATTTTGGCCCGTACGACAACCATCTAAGTATCTCAGATGCACTAGGATCTTTAGATACACTTATATTAAATCAGTCCATGAATCTATTGTTATGCTCTATCAACAACAACTTGTCATTCATTCGGGGATATTTTTTCTTCATAAGTCTTTTGTGAGTATCTATGAAAGGTTGAACCTCATCTATATTATTCAATATATAGAAATATGATTGAATAACTATTCAACGCCTTCATCCCACAAGAGTCGTAAATCATCAATTAATGGACTAAGATAAACATCTACGTCGTTACCAGGTTGTCGTGGTCCAGAAATCATCATACTTAACAGTATATACTTGCACTTCATGCACAACCAAGGAGATAGGTTGTAAATAGTGAGAAGAACAGGCCATGAAGTATGATTAGTGCTTATATTACCAAAGGGATTCATTCCATCGGTGGCAAGCCGAAGCCTAAGATTTCTTGGCTCGACTCCAAAATCCGGAAACAACGAATCAATTTTCTTCCATTGCAAAGAATCATCTACATGGCAAATGTTTCCATCATGAATCCTTTCATCTGCATGCCATCTAAGATTCTTTGCGTCATTCAAATTAGAAAAAAATCTCTTTAATCGTGAAAGTATTGGCAAGTACCATAACACTTTAGCAGGAGGATGCGTCCTACTAACATTGTCATAGTGATCATTGTCATCACCATTGCTAGCCTTCAGCTTGTGACGCGACACACCACATTTCGGACATTGAAACAAGTCTTCATACTCTTTCCGGTATAATATGCAATCATTAGGGAAAGCATGTATTTTGATATACTCCAGACCCAGTGGACACAATATCTTCTTGGCCTCATAGGAACGATCCGACAATTTGTTATCTTCTGGTAACATTTGCTGTAGCAATTCAACTAATTTTGTTAAACTTTTATCCGACCATCCATTTTTTTCCTTCAGATTAAACAACTTTAACACCGCCGACAATCGTGTGAACTCTTTGCATCCCTTATATAAAGGGGTGTCTTTATCACGACATAAATTATCATAAATATGAGCATTCATAACAGAATATTCCCCAATATCACGGAACATATCCTCTAGGTGATCTTCCGTATATTCATCTTTCTCCACTCTTTGACTTTGTGACGCCCGACTTTCCTTATTATCCACCTCACCATGCCATGTCCATATTATATAATTTTGACATATACCATCACAACAAAGGTGATTGTGTATTTATTTCTTTGTACCCTTTTTGATATTAGCGCAAACAACACAAGGACAATAAAAGATACCATCATTGCCGGGAAGATGTTTATCAGCGTATTCAAGGAATTCACAAATTCCGTTCTCATAAACTGGATCTAATCTATTGGCTTTCATCCAACTACGATCCATTACAACTTCTGAAATTTATACATGTATAATAATGTGAATGACACACCAAAATCTAGTCCAAAAACTCAAGCATATGCATATACAATATGAACAAAGAAAAAATCAATGAAGATATACTCTCATACTAAACGTAATGCATATGAAACATCTCATTCTGACTTGAGCATATACAATAAGAACAAAGAAAAAAGGAATGAAGATGTTGAAGAGAACCTTACTTCGAAGATGAAGAAGCAAATGAATGATGAAGACGGTCAATATTTGAGCATAAACCAAGAAAAAAGGAATTAAGATGTTGAAGAGAACCTTACTTCGAAGCTGAAGAAGCAAATGAATGATGAATACGGTCAATATTTGAGCATAAACCAAAAAAAAAAGAATGAAGATGTTGAAGAGTACCTTATTTGAGCAATATTTGAGCTCCAAATGAATGGATATGAAGAGGGTAAAGGTTAGGGCGTCTCTGGCTCACTTGTTCTATTAGGGTGTCTTATGAAAGAAATACATAATAAGTTTTGTTTTTATTTATCAGTAAACCTTTTAATCTCGGTTGGAAAAACAAACCATCGTGGAATCTTAAGTGACACACGCTAAATGTATCCTAAAAAAAGGAAAAAATATGTTGCAGGGAATCGAAGCTTGTTACATTTCATTTATTACTACGGTTGTTTATCTTAACCGTTGTAAAATAATTTACAATTTATTTTTAAAATAATGGACTTAATTGTCACACGCTAAATGTACTCTAAAAAATGGAAAAAAGGTAGTTGCAGGGAATCGAAGCTAGATACATTTTATTTATTACTATAGTGGTTTCACTCAACCGTCATAAATGACTCAGCTTTTACATGGGCGAGAAATTTTTAACCTATTACAACGGCATAAAAGAATGCGTTGTAAGCCTGGCGTTGTGTTTTAGCATTTTGTAGTAGTGACACTTGCGTGAGTATCAGCTCTTAGTGCTCTGTGTTGTGTTTTGTTGCGTGAGACATCACCAACAAGGCAATACGGTCGTTCTCTCGACGTTATGTTAGACATAACCTCTGTCGTGGGTGATACGTGAGGATATTAGGCGAATGATTGATTTATGTATAATATGATTAGAAGAATGCATGTGTTATCAATTGATGAGATCCAATTCCAACAAGACTCCGTTTATAATTCAGTCTTTACTTTATATTTTCCGTCTTTACATTTTCCGCATTTGCCTTTGGTTCCGCTTTAAACCAAAACTTATGAACCATAAGCTTAGAAATATAGATACCGTCGAATGGCATTCTTTTCCTCGTACTGATCCCTGTAGAGAACGATAAAATTGGGTTACTTATATATTATTTCTAGCTGCTATTCTAGCTTCAACATTATCCCATTTCACATTAAAGCTCGACTACAGATACTTTAAGAATAATGTCCTTATGTTTAATGGAATCTCATGATTATCCCATTTCATTAAACGAACTAGCTATTCTAGGGACTTTATCACTTTGGAAAAACAAACATAATAAAGAAATGCCATTTATTATTAATAAATAAGTTTATACAAGTACCAAAAGTATTGGCCTCTAGGGCTTACAACAATAATCTCACACTAGAACTAGAGCCAATCAAGCATAACCCTAATACCCATAGATCTAGTATGGTCATCATGCTTCTGCTGTGCCAGAGGCTTTGTTAATGGGTCATCAATATTGTCAAGTGTAAGTACTTTGCATATCTTCACATCTCCCCGATCTATTATCTCTCGAATGAGATGATAACGCCTAAGTATGTGTTTGGATCGTTGGTGAGATCTAGGCTCCATAGCTTATGCGATGGCGCCATTGTTATCACAATAGAGATCAATGGGATCCACAATGCTAGGGACTATGCCAAGTTCACTAATGAAATTTTTGATCCAAACTGCTACCTTTGCTGCATTTGAGGCATCAATGTACTCGGCCTCCGTTGTAGAATCAACAACTGTTTCTTGCTTTGAACTTTTCCAGCTCACAGCGCCACCATTTAGGCAGAACACATAACCAGATTGCGATTTAAAGTCATCCTTATCTGTCTGGAGGCTAGAATCGGTGTATCCAATTACCGCGAGCTCTTCCTAACCTCCATATATCAAGAATGAATCCTTAGTCCTACTTAAGTACTTAAGGATATTCTTGACAACTACCTAATGAGCATCACCGGGATCAGATTGGTACCTACTCGTTGCACTTAAAGCATACGAGACATTTGGGGCGAGTACATAACATGGCATACATGATAGATTCTATTGCAGATGCATACAGAATCTTATTCATGCGATCCCTTTCTTCCCTAGTTGAAGGAGATTGTGTTTTTGATAGACACATGCCATGTTGCATAGGTATGAATCCTTTCTTGGAATCATGCATATTAAAGCGTCTCAGCACTTTGTCTATGTATGTACTCTGGCTTAGGTCAAGCAGTTTTTGTGATCTATCTCTATAGATCCAGATTCCTAATATATAGGCTACTTCACCAAGGTCCTTCATAGAAAAGAATTTCCCTAACCAAGTTTTTACTTGTTGCAAGGTAGGGACATCGTTTCCAATGATTAATATGTCATCTACGTATAATACCAGGAAGACGAGCATGCTCTCACTGACCTTCTTGTAGACACAAGGCTCATCTTCATTCTTTATGAATCCATATTATTTTACAGTTTCATCAAAACAAAGATTCCAACTTCTGGAAGCTTGCTTCAATCCATAGATTGATCGCTGTAACTTGCATATCTTTTGGGCTTCTTCTGGTATGTCAAATCATTCAGGTTGTGTCATGTACACATCCTCAAAAAGATTCCCATTAAGGAAATCAGAATTAACATCCATCTGCCATATTTTATAATCATGATATGCAGCGATAGCAAGTAAAATCCGAACATATTTAAGCATTGTAACTGGTGAAAAGGTTTCATCACAGTCTACAACATGAATTTGTTTATAACCTTTAGCAATCAGTCTTGCCTTATAGGTATGTACCTTACTGTAACACCTCAAAATTTGCCCTCTTATGTTTCAATCATTGGCTTATGCTTCATTTATTTGCATTTCATGATGGGTCATAATAAATCATACATACATCATTGGTTGCAAGGCATGGGATCAATTGTCTCACGGTATGGACAGTTCAAAGCCAAAGAACAAGAATCAAACTTTTCCAAACAAGTCACAGGGGCTTCTCATATCTCAATTAATCTCATTTGAGCCCTCAAGTCATCAAAAGATGGGAATTCAACAAAGGATTGAAGCAGTTCATCATCTCCTAGCATAGATGCTCAAATTAGGGTTTTGGAATTCTTGACCATAGCGCACCAATGGGCAAGATTCTTGAGCTTTTGTCACCACCCAAAGTCATATCTCATCATTGTTTGAGAGGATAAACATCATACTCAGAGGAATTTGGATTTGGAGGATGTGTTGATTTCTCCTAGACTGAGGGTTCAAAATTAGGGTTTGCCATAAAATCAGTTAATTTCTGATTTTTTGGGCAATACTTGATTCTATAGTATTCTACATGTCCTCAAAGGTCTAAGGATGAAGAATTGTCCATCAATTTGATTTGGAAGGGTTTCAATTGATCAATTGATTGAGAATCAGGAGAATTAGGGAAAAGTCAACTGTGTAAAGGAAAAAGTCAACTCCTGACTTTTTAAGGTCAAATTCATGTTCCTCATCTTAAATATGATCATTGGTGAAGATTTGATCAAGAAATAATAAGGGATTCAGCAAAAATCAAAAGATATGAAAAGTTGCCAAACATAGAAATTAGGGTTTCCATTTATGGCAAATTTTGGCAAGGTGTGCACCCAACTTTAGGGCATTCTTTCTCCATGTTCCAAGCACCAAATTGAAAAGTTAGGGAGGCCTATTTAAATTTCACCTTCCAAGCTTCAAAACCATACCAAGAACATCTCCATTGGATTAAAATTGAGAGAGATATGAGGGCATGGGCGAGCCATCAGGCAGTCATTTGACCAAACACCTTATGTGCGTAAAGGGGCTATGTTAAGGGTTCTTTTTCTCTATGATGCAAGCCTCACACGGAAAAATTGTCAACATCAAAGTTGTTTATCTTGCAGCCCTCTATAACTTTGATGTTGAAACTTTCTTCATTTGATCAACCCATCTCAAGATATTTGGAGTTAAAGTTGTGACCACCAAGAGATGAAAATTTGCCCACCATGACCAAGTCGTGTGCAGGTCAGCCTGAGCAATGATGCAATGTAACTTCATGGATTCAACACCATTTTTCTCCATGATTTAGGCTTTGGTTTAAGCTGTTTTCAACAGTAATTTTGTTCTATTTCGTGTCCTCTCTCCAAAGAGCAAAAAAGCATGATAATTTACCCATTATCCTTAGAAATAACCCTTGCCAAAGTTGCTATCATGAGTGTGCATAAACCCTCATCAGTCTCATTTACCATGCGCATACACTCCTCACCATCACTTTACTCCTTTTGGCCATGCATTCTACGACAGCCCATGCATACATTACCAAGTATACTACATGTAGCTTTGAAAGAGAGGCAATTCTGAGAAACCAGCATGCCTTCATGATTGTACCATTAACATGCCATCCTAACACCATCATCATGTGCTGCCATCACAACAACACACTCTAACCCAACCCTAACTCAACTCTAACCTTGATTAATTCTCCTTAACTGCATATATAAGATTGAACCAAGCTCTAACCGAAAACAGTGAGAGTCATAACAAACTTTTCACTCTCAAATTTCTCACTTTTCTCTCTTCGAAGTTCCTCTTCCATTATTCTCCTTTTGGCATTTCCTCCTCTATTCTTCATCAGAGATCAACCATGAAAGCTTTGAAGGTGTAGGAGTAAAGAGTGCTGCTTCATCTTGTTCATTTCAAGATTCATCTCCATTTTCAGTTGAAATTTCAAGGCAATTTTCAGAGTTAGTTCGCCTTTATTTGGCCATTGGTGGAGCTACAACTATCAAGGACTTCTCTGCTTTTCTCACATTGAAAGTTTTCACCAATGTTTAGGTTTCAACTTCAAACTTTTCTTGCATTTTTTCATGTCTTGTAAGCTTGATTCTTGCTGCTTTGAAGTCCCCTAGGGATTATTGGACACTCTGGCTAGTTGATATGCACAGTAGGTGCTTAGTTCAATTTTTAGGGCTCAATTGTTTGTCTTTGATTTGGACGATTTGCGCTTGATCTTTGAAAACAAATGCCATATTTGGAATCCTCAAGAATTTCTGAGTGGAATGGTGTGTTCGTGTGCATTTTCTGGGTTGGTCAGCCACCGTGGCCGGCAGAGAGGTCACCGGAGAAGGTGACTGGAAAGACCAGTCCGGCCACCATCCATAAACCCTAGCCAATCTCATCTTTTAATCTCAGCCTTTGGTGTAGTTGGATCCTAAGGCTGGGAAGGTGCCAACGCATTAAAAATGCCACCCCCTGTCATGTGCCTCTCTTTTCTCTTTTATTTTTTTTTTCTTTGAATTTTAGTGGGTAACATATGTGAGGCACACGCGTGATAGTTTGGTCAACCACTCCCCAACCCTTGGATTGGAGTACCATTGGCCTTGACTCCATCTGATGGCTCTCAGTGAGTCAACAATCTTGACCAAGGACCATAGCATGGACCATCAGACCCACACGTGTTGGGCCTTGTCACTTTGGCTATTCACACCCCCATCCTTAAGCCAACACAGAAAACAACTGGGGCGTGTTACCTACTGTACCCCCCCCCCCCCCCTTATTTTCTATTTTTTGTTTGTTTTTTTGCATACATGTTTAAAAATGCATTTTTAAAAATACTTGTGAATATCCAAAAATTTCAAAAATATTCATGTGTCATAGTAACACTTTTAATGAATTTTTGATGAATTTTAATTACTGATGTGGTGTTTTTTCATATTTTAGTGAATTTTTTCATTTAAGTGTACTTGTACAAACCTTCCTTGTGATACATGTTTAGTAGTTTATTTCTTAAGTACACTTAGGAGAAGAATTTTTGCATGAAATTTGGTATAGGATTTTAAGACATGTTGGCGATCATGATACAATTTTATAGGATTTTTTAAGGGATATTTGATTGGCATTTGAATGCTATTTTACATGTGTTTGTTCAATGATTATAGAGCATGTTACAGGTCTTGTTTAAACATGATAACAAATGAATTTTCGCTCATTCTTTTGCATGTGGTTTAGCCTCTTATTGCACTCCATCTCACTTGTTTCCTTTGAATTTTTACAACCTTCAATCATTCTAACTTTGATTGTTGAAGTACATCTTGTTTATGTAGATGTTTAGATTGTTAGTACTAGGGCTTTGTGTTCCTTGTGTAACCATTCAACATGATACTTATGCATTCATTTGTGTACATGTTTAGTCATCCTTATAGGTCTTCTAAAGAGAAATTGTGGGTCCTTAACTCCTAGATTTGATTGATTTGTATAGACTTGATTGAACATGGATTGACACTTGGTAGTTGAATCCTCTTTGTTTACTTTATCTTGTGTGTTGCATAGTATATCTTCATGAAGACTTATATGACCTAAAAGTCATCCAAATTTGACTTTCTTTCTGTTATAGATCATATCTAACCATTCATGTGTGACTCATAACTTTATTTCACCTAATTGAATTCACATGACCCCAAATTGTCTTCACTTGTTCAACCTGTGCTAGTTTCCATTGTTTATGTAGTATGCTTTTACTTGTTGCATCATTCCATCACACATGATCTCATATGACCTATAATGTGTTCATATACTTGTAAATACTCCTTTGATTCACAAATGCCCATTTGTATCATGCATTCCTACTTTGATATGTCATCTCCAAATTGGCCATTGTTTGTTATCTTTCTTATTTCTTTTAGGACTTGTATGAGACCTATTAGAGGTCAATAGCCTCGGACCTTGACATGTCTAATATACATTTGATCTATGTGAACTTCATCTTTCATTTACTTCAAAAGATATTGATGATTGAATACTTCTTTGCACTAGTTTTGCACTTACATCTTTTCTAATTTCTAAATAACATGAAAGTGTATGACTTCAAACTTCATCCAACATGCTTTGAACCCCTGAATTTGACATGTTTACATGCCTTTAACTCATTCTAACTTCATCCATCTTCACTCATTTCATGAGTCATGCATACTTGACAACTTTGAATTTGTTTTGCTCTTAATCTTTAACAAGTAATGACATGCGTTGTGTATGAACATTATGGGTCTCTTATTTTGATTCAACTTCATTTAAAGTGTGATATGCTACTGACTTGAATGCTCATGCATGATTCATTTCACTTACATGACTTCTTTTTGTGTGTTGTATCTAGTGTGTGCATAGTTTGAACTTGTATGGACTTAACTTGAGCATGTTTGTTCCTAATCATCAATGTGCTTCAATATGATACTTGTGTGAACTTTGTGCTTCCATTCTTGACTTATAAATGTCATTTTAAATTTCATATGCTACTGGATTGCATTCATATTACATGATTGTTCATCTTACATATTTATTTCTTACTTGCATTACAAGTATGCTTCATTGTTGGAACTTGAATGGTGTTTGCTCCCACTTCTTCCTACTTGATCAATGTTCACATTTATGAATCTCATGCTATCTTAATGAAATCTCTACACATCCTTAAATGTCATTCACTTCTGACTTTGATGTTCACATGTGCATCCATTCATGTTCATGATTCATTTGCATTCATCTTGCATAGTTATGGTGCAACTTGTATTTGTGTGTTCTTTTAGTGCATGTTTCAACATAGTTTCACATTTTTTGATACCTTAGCATTAGTAGGATCCCTTGACAAGTACCTACTGACCTTAGATGTCCATTAACCCTTAGGACTCTTCCCTTTTGGCTTAACACTTGTATGCTTCTTAGGTTGTCTTCTTAAGACAATTTGCATTGCTTTCTTTACTTTTTGACACTTGTTTTCATTACTTGTGATTATTTTGCTAACATTTTATGCAGGGGCAGAGGTAAGGTGCTTGAACATGTGGATGGTTATCCATGTTCATCTCTTCTTTCATCTTTCATCTATCTTACTTGTCTTTTCCTTTTGTGAATAGCATGATATAATGCTTTGGGTACAACTTTCTCACACCCTTTGGGATCCTAGCTCATCCTTAATTTTTGATTAAGGTGAGGTAGGATAAGCATTAGATAGTGCTATCCCTCTCTCTTCTTTAGACTTAGGTTGTTAAACCTTGACCTTAGGGCCACCTTTGCATGATAACATTAGGAACAATTAGTTTCCCCTTAGTGTTTTCTTGAGTCTTCTCTTCTCATCTCATAACCTTTCGAAAAACAGTTAATAAAGATTAACGTGTATTGCACGTGAGCCTTGTATATGGGAAATGAGAAGTGACGGGTTTCCCTTCATCTTTTCTAGGATGCTTAGTGTACGTCCTGTTGGGGACGATATGCGACGCATTTGTTCCTATGTTGAAGACTCGGGTGCAATGCAAGTTACGAACCAACTTCAATCCACTTCTGTCTAAAATATACAAAACAAACTCAAACCTTTTCATCCTTCGGGATTCGTTAAGTTTCAAACCTCATTTTCAGAAAAGGGCACGTCACTTCCGTCTCGTCGCAAACAGACATCGACCCTAACTGCCGGACGCGAACCTAACGTCGCTCATAAAAAACACAGACTTGGTTAAGTCAAACTACGACTGCTCTGATTTCCTCCTTCTGGTTAGATCGAGGATACATAGGCACAAAACGACGATGTCTTGGCGAGCAACCTCCTCCCTAGTTCGTGTCCGAACTACATTGACTCTGACTTTCCCATTGCACGAGGGAATACGTAGGCCTAGGATTCAGATGACGTCCTATCGTGTCACTTCTTTTTCTTTTCTTCCTCGTTTCTTCGTTCTTTTCCGTTCCCATTTCTTTTCCTTTCCAGTAGCAGCTGAGTTCCAGATGACGACACCCTTTAATCGATAACAACCAGCATGGATCCCATCGAGTACGATGGATGCGTGGGGCTGCTAATACATTCCCCTCGCGAAACCGACTCCCTTACCCGTTTATCTTGGTCGCGAGACCATGATCTTTCCCTTTCCCTCAGGTTTATGCAGTGTTTCCTTTCCCTCGCTTGGGATAAATACACATTGCTGGCGACTCTGTTTCAGCGCCACTTTCGTGTTTATACTTGGATGGAAATCCCGGGAGCGACAGTTGGCGACTCTGCTGGGGAGTAGTTGACCTCTTGTTGGTCCATCCCTTTAGCGAGTCAATCCTAGCGCTTGGTTGTTTATTTTCATTGGGTGTTTATTGTGGTGCTCTATTTTGTTGTATATTACTGTATTACTGTTTTACTGTATTTACCGTATTTATGGCATTGCATTTCATTATTATGCTGGACTTTGCTGTGTTGTACTGGATTTTCTGTTTGGCAGGTTGGGATTTCTGAGAGATAAGCCCACTACCCAGGCTTGTCCATACACGTAGGTATTAGAGTGGATAGTCGTGACGCTTGCGTGGTGGTGACCGCGTATTGTTGTTCACGAGACCCACAACCAGATGAGGTTCTATCAGGAGCTATCTGCTACTGTATGTTGATACAGGCCAGTGGATATTCTCTTGAGGAACTGTCGACTCTAGTGACCATTCCCGAGGGCTCAGTTGCAGCACTCCTCCCGAGATGTGATAATGGCAGACCAGAAATGAAAAACCCATTATACTTCTCAATCTGAGGACCCAATGCTCGGAACTTACTATAGGATATCCTTTTTGAGGGGAATCAGTTGAGGCCTCCTCGATTGATGATGATGCCAAACCCGAAATGGTGAACGTATCATCATTTCTCGACCTGAGAGTCCATGATATTGAGAATCCTCACCTTTCTAGTACCCACATGTGAGGATGGGCAGGTGTTTGCAGGTTTGTAGGTAACCATAACCTCCCACACACCCTGTTTTTTAGTGTTATTACACAAAAGGATGATTCGTCCTACTGTATTCAGATGGTTCTTGCCCACAGTTCTATAATATTCTCAGATCTATAGCGACACTGTTCACAGTCCAACACAGACACGCGACACTTTGATCCCATGTCTTTTGCATTGCATTTACATATCCTAACATACATGTTTACTCATTTCCAAGTTCATATTCCGCTCTTGATTCCAGTCATCGGGTTCTCACAAGGATGAATACTAAAGAGAAGAAGAACATCATTATTTACAAATTCCTCATGCCTACTCTAGGCCCTATTACTATCCTGAATGGAATGGCAAGCCCTGATGTTGGAGGCCTTCAAAGAAAAATATGGGTGGATTTTATCTTTTGTTCACAATATCAGTGATTACGAGTACCGGGGTCTTCATACTTTGATGCAGGAGTATTCCAACATGCTAGGGATTTCTATCCAGGAAGATCCTCCTTTCTTTGGGTCTAAGGGCGATCTGGACTTTGGGAAAATGGCTGGTGCTCTTTATTTGAGCAAGTCAGAGTTAGAGGCTAATGTCTCTAACAAAGGAAAGCTCCGTGGTTATAAGCTGGGGTATCTGATAAAGAAAGCTCAGGAAGCAGCGAAAGACAAGAAATGGATTATTTTTAATGCATTATTGGCCCTTTGCATATACGGTATTGTATTGTTCCCTAATGAGCCCGACTTTGTTGATATGGATGCCATTAGGATATTCATGATGAAAAATTCAGTGCCAACACTGTTGGGAGATCTTCATTACGCCTTATATAATAGAAATGAAAAGAAAAGAGGAGGGGTTGTTCATTGCTGCGCGCCTTTGTTTTATAAATGGTTCGCAAATCGCCTACCGCAGTCAGGTGCTTTTGTGGATTCCAAAAGTTCTCTAGAATGGAGTCAGCGCTTGATGGGACTGGTCACCAAAAACATTGTATGGATAGACAATGGGATGCTTGGCAAGAATATTATCCATAGTTGTGGTGAGTTCCCCAATGTTCCACTGATAGGAATAAAGGGAGGAATCAACTATAATCCTTCTTTGTTCATTAGGATATTTGGATACACTCTGATAGGCCCACCCATTAAGAGGGATGTAGAAGAGTCGTTGTATTTCCACGCATCAGATGGTTTGGAAACGGCACAAAAAGCTTCTAAGGCCTAGGCCAATGTACTAAAGAAAGGAAAGGTCGCGCTAGGGAAACCCAACAATCGGGCTTATCGAGCATATGAAGATTGGGTGAAGAAGAGGGTTGAAGATTTTCAATTGCCTTTTGATAAGGCACCCCCTTTGTATCCTGAGAATGAGAAAGAAGGAAGTAATGCCACCATGGAAGAATTCAACAAATTGCAAGCCTTGGTGAAAGAGCTTCGAGTGGAGAATTCTGATTTGAGTAGCCATCTTCAAGACGCTCTACATATCAACAAAGAATTGGAATGGAAAGCCCAAGATGTAATGAAGATCTTGATAGAGAAAGAAAACAATTTTGCTAACAAAGCCCGGCATTATTAGAAGGCAAGTATGGCCGCTAATGTTTCTGCCCATACTCACAAGCAGACTAGACAATCCTTAGCCGAACCAAAAGCCAAGCTCACTCAACTTCAGCAAGCATGGGATCAAGTTAGAATTGAGAATGCAGAGTTGCAAGAGCAGTTAAAGTCCAGAGACGATGAACTTCAGAGAGCGCATGCACAACGAAGAAAGCATCGTGAAGATGTTGGTAAAAGCCAAGAGCAGTTGAAGAAAGTTAAAAATGAGTTAAAAGCTTCCAAGAAAGAACTTGGAGACGCTATGGCAGAAGTAGGGGAACTCAACGTACAAGCTGGTGTGAAAAGTCCTAAGGAGGTGAGTGATGACGAGGCTCTCTTAATGAACATGGACTCATTAGTTGAAGCTCTGAAGAAGAGGGGTGTTTTGATCAAGGAAATGATTAAAAAACCAAGCAACCAGCGCACCAGAGTGCTCTTTAAAGAAATCAGGCAGTCTAGCGAGCAGTTGAAAGATTTGGAACTGAATGATTGATAGTTCTCATTCCATTTTCCTAATGCAGTTTTTGTTGATGTACTGTGGTTACCATCAGGCCTGTTGATGGGACCATTCTCTTGATGTATTTCCAATTTATGAACTCGTTGTAGAATACTTCCGCATGTATTGGTTTTATGAAATGAATGGTTTATTCAAAAATGGTTCCTTGGCAATGTTCTATTCACCGACACATTATCACAGCACATTTCTTCTAAAATAATTCCTCTCAACAATATCTGTATATTGCTCAGCTTCTTGTGATTAAGACAAGAATCAGGGTGTGAAATGCCCTGGAAATGAAAGACATGGCATATGCATACATTTCATAACATATCATTATCCATAACAGGTACTCGTCCCGGGATTTTCTAACCTTTATTTTGTTTCAGGCAGAATACCTAATCTCAACATTCATCGCTACGCGACTCGACAAAATCAAGCCAGAATCATGGAACAGATGCAGGCTGAACTCACTGAACTGAGAACCCACATGGAGCAATTCATGAACCTCGTGCAGGGTGTAGCCAAGGGGCAGCAAGATTTGAGAGCTGCAATTCAAAGGTTGAAAGTGGAAACCCCTATTGGTGATAATAAGAATCCTCCTGGCGGAGCGGCAGTCAATCCTCCTGGCGGAGCGGCAGTTGATCCTCCTGGCGGAGCGGCAGTTAATCCTCCCTGCGGAGCTCCTGGTGGCTTTGGCCATATTAATCATTAACATGTGGAGGACCATCAAGATGATCAGTTCTCTGTACTGAACGCTGACATGGGAGTTCATAATGATGACAGAAGGTATGAAGAGATGGCTGAAAAGGTAAGAGCCATGGAATGTCAAAACTCCATGGGAATTGATGTTGCTGACATGGGGTTGGTGCAAGGGGTGAGGATCCCTCCGAAGTTTAAGCCTCCGACCTTTGACAAGTATAATGGCAGTACCTGTCCCAAGACTCACATTCAGGCATATTTCAGGAAGATTTCCGCCTATTCTGACAATGAAAAGCTGTGGATGTACTTCTTTCAGGATAGTCTGTCAGGAGCCTCGTTAGAATGGTATATGAAGCTGGAGAGAGCATATATCAGAAACTGGAAAGACTTGGGCGATGCTTTCTTGAAACAGTATCAGTATAACATTGACATGGCCCCTAATCGTACCCAATTGCAGAATATGACACAGGATCCGAAAGAAGGTTTCAAAAAATACGCCCAAAGGTGGCGTGAGCTAGCAGCTCGAGTATAACCCCCGTTGATGGAAAAGGAAATGGATGATATGTTTATGAATACCTTAAAGGGCCCATTTTTGGATCGCTTGGTTGGATGCCCATCCACTGGGTTCTCTGACATTGTGATAGCAGGAGAGAGGATCGAAAATCTTTTAAAATCAGGTAAAATTCAAGACGAAAGTGGGGCGGGCCCTTCTAATACAAAGAGGCCTTTCGGGAATGGCTCGAGGAAGCATGAAGGTGAGACGAGAACTGCGTATGAACAAGGGGGCAAGGGAAAAAGGCGTCAGGGCCCATACCATCAAGCAACAACTGTAACTATTCCGGTTCCAACTGCCGAATCTCATCCACAGCTTCAAAGACAATACCAACCGAGTTGGAGAATGAGTGATCGCCACTTTGACATTTTACCAATGATATATGCCCAGATGTTACAGAATTTGCTCCGCTTAAAGTTGGTGCAGTTGAGAACCCTAACACCACCAGCATGCAAGTTGCCCTATGGCTATGATGCAAATGTGAAGTGTGAATTCCATTTGGGTGCGCCCGACCACCATATAGAGGACTTCAAAGCTTTTAAGCACGTAGTTCAAGACCTGGTTGATTCAAAAGCTATCAACTTCGCTCCTAATCCCAATGTGATTCAAAACCCCATGCCCCCGCATGGCGGAGAAAAGGTTAATGCGATAAAAGAGGACAGAGGCTTGAATCTGGTGTCAGATGTCAACAAAGTCAGAACATCTTTGGGGGTCGTGAAGGAGTGTTTGTTGAAAGGGGGCGTGTTCCCTGGTTGCCTTGAAAATTGTTCAGAATGTTTAACTGCGATGAATGGTTGTAATGAATTGAAAGAGGGTATTCAGAAGTTAATAGATGAGGGATGCCTACAGTTTGATCAAATGGTGAAGAAGGATGATACGGTCTCAACAATTACCATTTACTTTACTCCAGTAGAGATTCCCGTGCACACACCAGTACAGACCCCTGTGCCTGAACGGTTAGCCCCCGTGACTATAACTGTTCCGGGCCCTATGCCACACGAGAGTACAAAAGCAATCCCGTGGCATTACGGGGCTGATGTTTATTACCAAGGGCAGAAGTAAGAAGTAGAGACTCCTGAGGTAACTGGCTCGAGTGTGGATAATGTAGGAGGAATGGGTGGTTTTACCCGAAGTGGAAGGCTCTTCGCTCCGCAGACACTCCGAAATGATGATGCTGAAGCTCTGGCGAAAGCCAAGGGAAAGCAAGTAGTAAATGAAGAGCCCGTACAAAGGGTGGAGCCCGGTAATTCTTTTGAAAAAGATGTTGAAGAGTTTATGAGGATTATCCGAAAGAGCAACTACAAAATAGTGGATCACCTGCATCAAACTCCCTCCAAGATTTCCATCTTATCACCACTATTATGTTCCGAGGCACATCGCAATGCCCTGCTGAAGATCTTAAATATGGCGTATGTTCCGTAGGAAATATCAGTTAACCAGCTTGAGGGTGTCATCGCCCACGTCAACGCCAGCAATGGGTTGGGGTTTACTGATTTTGATTTAACGCCAGAAGGAAGAAATCATAACAAAGCTCTCCACATCTCCATGGTGTGCAAAGGAGCTGTCTTGTCCCATATGTTGGTAGATATTGGCTCGTCCCTGAATGTGCTACCGAAGAAGGCTTCGGAAAAATTGGATGTTGAAGGGGTTGTACTCCGACCATGTGATTTAGTTGTGGGCGTGTTTGACGGCTCCAAGAGATCTATTTTCGTGGAAGTAGAGTTGCCTATGAAGATTGGACCCCAAGTGTTCCATACGGTTGTCTATGTGATGGAAATCCAGTCAGCTTATAGCTGCTTGCTAGGGCGCCCATGTATACATGCTGCAGGGGCCGTATCGTCAACGCTCCACCAGAAGATAAAGTTTGTTATGGATGGTCAGGTTGTCACAGTATGCGGAGAAGAGGATATATTTGTCAGCCATTTTTCGCCATTCAAATATGTGGAGATGGACGGCGAGATTCATGAAACTCTTTGTCAGGCATTCGAAACAGTGAGTATTGAAAATGACTCTCCTTCCAGTGAAATAAAAGCGGGGACTTCTATAGTTTCTTACAAGCAGGCTCTCGAAGTAGTACGGTCAGGCCAGGCTGAAGGTTGGGGCCAGTTGATTGAGTTACCTTTCAAAGAAGACAAGTGTGGAATCGGTTATCGGCCTCCTCGAGCGTCGCAGTCAAAAGGCCAAGAGCGTCAAGGACCTATCTCTTTCTCTAGTGGAGGGATCATCGACCATGGTCAAGTCTTTGCTACAAATGAAGAGGATGGGGACAGTGATTATGATATGGACAATTGGGTGCACCCATGTGTACCAGGGCAGGAGCTGAATAATTGGTTCTCTGAAGACTTCATCCAAGCTACCCCGCAGAAAGAGTAATTTTTCTTTGTTTTTTCATGTTGCATGTAAAATCCTATGCCCTTGCCCAAGGCTTAGTGATTTCATTGTAGGGCCACATTTGTTTCATATGCAAGTTTATCATCAATAAAAGGACGTTTTTATATTCAAAATTGTGTTCATTGTCTTTCATTTTACACTTTTCCTTTTATTTCAAATAAAAATGGCAATGTTTTTTCTTTCTCCATAGTTTGCTTCTTTCTTTTCAAAAGACTATTTCTAAAATAAAGCATGGACCATCATTCATGCAGAAGCAATCCTCTGGATTCTATTGGTAACGGTCCTGCTATGGCTCAATATGACTTTGATAATCCAATTTACCAAGCTGAAGAAGGGGGTGAGGAAGACTGCGAACTTCCCGAAGAGTTGGCCAGATTATTGAAAGAGGAGGAAAGAGCTATTCAACCTCATCAAGAGTCACTAGAAGCTATCAACCTTTGCACCAAGGATGCGAGAAAAGAAGTCAAAATAGGGGCAAGCCTAGAAGAGAATGTGAAGAAATAGCTGATTGATATGCTACGTGAATATGTAGATATCTTCGCCTGGTCCTATCAAAATATGTCGGGGTTGGATATAGATATTGTTGTGCATAGGTTGCCTCTTAAGGAAGGTTGCTCTCCCGTCAAACAGAAGCTCCGGAGAACTAAACCAGAAATGGCAATCAAAATCAAAGAAGAAGTACAAAAGCAGTTAGATGTAGGTTTATTGGCCGTCGCCAGTTATCCACCATGGGTTGCGAATATCGTACCGGTACCTAAGAAAGATGGCAAGGTCCGGATGTGTGTTGACTACCGTTATTTAAATCGAGCAATTCCAAAGGATGATTTTCCACTACCGCACATTGACGTTTTGGTAGATAATACTTCTCAATTCTCGGTGTTTCCTTCATGGATGGATTTTCCAGTTATAACCAGATTAAGATGGCACCAGAAGACATGGAGAAAACAACGTTTATTACCCCATGGGGCACGTTCTGTTATAAAGTGATGCCTTTTGGTTTGAAAAATGCAGGGGTAACTTATCAGCGTTCTATGGTGACACTTTTCCACGACATGATTCACAAAGAGATCGAGGTTTATGTGGATGATATGATTGCCAAATCACAAACTGAAGAAGAACACCTGGTGAATTTGAAAAAACTCTTTGAACGGCTGAGACGATTTAGACTGAGGCTGAACCCGAATAAGTGTACTTTTGGGGTGAGCTCTGGTAAGTTACTGAGCTTTATTGTCAGTGAAAGAGGAATCGAGGTTGATCCAGTGAAAGTGAAGGCTATCCAAGAGATGCCAGAGCCAAGAACAGAAAAGCAAGTTCGTGGGTTCTTAGGGAGGTTGAACTACATTGCTAGATTCATTTCTCATCTTACCACCACTTGCGAGCCAATATTCAAGTTGCTGAGAAAAGACCAATCAATCAGGTGGAATAATGATTGCCAAAAGGCATTCGATAAAATAAAAGAGTATTTATAGAAGCCTCCTATTTTTATGCCTCCAGTTCCAGGGAGACCACAGATAATGTATCTGTTTGTACGTGAAAATACAATGGGTTGTGTTCTCGGTCAACACGACGAGACAGGTAGGGAAGAACATTCTATTTACTACCTGAGCAAGAAGTTCACAAAGCGCGAGTCTAGATACTCAATGCTTGAGAAGACATGTTGTGCACTTGCATGGGCAGCTAAGCGTTTGAGACAATATATGCTGACTCACATAACCTTATTGATATCAAAGATGGGTCCAGTCAAATACATTTTTGAAAATCCAGCTCTCACCGGAAGGGTCGCTCGTTGTCAAATGGTTCTGACTGAGTATGATATACAGTATACTTCCCAAAAGGCCATCAAGGGTAGTGTTTTGACTGACTATCTCGCCGAGCAGCCGATTGATGATTATCAGCCAATGAAGTTTGAATTCCCTGATGAAGACATCATGTACCTGAAGAGGAAAGATTGCAAAGAGCCACCGGTCGATGAAGGACCAGATCCTGATGACAAGTGGAAACTGATGTTTGATGGGGCTGTTAATATGAACGGTAGCGGTGTTGGGGCAGTTCTCATAACTCCGAACGGTTCTCACATACCTTTCACTGCCAGATTGATTTTTGATGTCACCAACAACGAAGCCGAATATGAAGCCTGTATCATGGGCATTGAAGAAGCCATGGATTTAAGGATCAAGACCCTTGATGTATTTGGGGACTCTGCTCTAGTGATCAATCAGGTCAATGGAGATTGGTACACCCATCAATCCAACTTGATCCCTTACAGAGATTACACGAGAAAACTGTTGACTTTCTTTAAAATGGTAAAACTGTATCATGTACCTCGTGAAGAAATTCAGATGGCAGACGCTTTGGCAACATTATCTTCTATGATTCAAGTGAATTGGTGGAATCATATTCCCAAAATTGATGTGATGCAGCTTGATAGACCTGCTCATGTGTTCGTAGCCGATACGATAATTGATGATAAACCTTGGTATCATGATATCAAGCGTTTCTTGAAGAGTCAAGAGTATCCGGCTGGGGCATCCAATAAAGACAAGAAGACTTTAAGAAGGTTGGCGAGCAGTTTCTTCTTGAATGAAGATGGTGTATTGTACAAAAGAAATTTTAACATGGTCTTGCTCAGATGCGTGGATTGACACGAAGCAGACATGTTAATGCAAGAAGTGCATGAAGGTTCTTTTGGTACCCATGCTGGTGGACATGCCATGGCCAAGAAATTGTTGTGAGCTGGTTATTACTGGATGACCATGGAGGCTGACTGTTTTAAATATGCTCGAAAATGCCACAAGTGCCAGATTTACGCTGATAAAGTGCATGTGCCACCGAATCCTTTAAACGCGATGAGTTCTCCTTGGCCCTTCGCCATGTGGGGCATTGACATGATTGGGAAGATTGAGCCCACTGCCTCTAACGGACATCGCTTTATTCTAGTGGCCATTAATTACTTCACCAAGTGGGTAGAGGCTGCTTCATTTGCAAATGTTACCAAGCAGGTGGTTACCCGGTTTATTAAGAAGGAGATTATTTATCGATACGGGGTGCCCGAGAGGATTATCACTGATAATGGTTCTAATCTCAATAATAAAATGATGCAAGAGTTGTGCCAAAGCTTCAAAATTGAACATCACAATTCTTCTCCGTACCGCCCAAAGATGAATGGTGCCGTCGAGGCAGCCAATAAAAACATCAAGAAGATTGTGCAAAAGATGGTCGTGACATATAAGGATTGGGATGAGATGTTGCCTTTCGCTTTGCAAGGGTACCGCACATCTATACGTACGTCTACTGGGGCAACCCGGTTTTCTGTTGTGTACGGTATGGAAGCAGTTCTACCGGTTGAAGTTGAGATTCCTTCTCTGAGGGTCATGATGGATGTCAAGCTTGATGAGGCCGAATGGGTTCGAACGAGGTTCAACGAGTTGAGTCTCATAGAAGAAAGGAGATTAGCAGCAGTTTTCCATGGGCAACTGTATTAGAGATGGATGAAACGGGTATTCGATTAGAAAGTGCGTCCTCGGAATTATCAGACGGGTGACTTGGTGTTGAAAAGGATTCTTCCTCATAATACAGATCACATGGGCAAATGGACTCCGAATTATGAAGGTCCGTATGTTGTCAAGAAGGTTTTCTCAGGTGGAGCCTTGATGCTTACAACTATGGATGGTGAGGATTTTCCGTCGCCTGTGAACTCAGACGCAGTCAAAAAATACTTCGTATAAATGGACCCGTTGGACAGTAAAAAGAGAGTCCACACAAAAAAGGGCATCCCGGCGAACAAAAAAAGAAAAAAAAGAAGAAAAAGGTTCGGGCAAAAATTAGGGATAAAAAAAAATGAGTATACCCGGTAAGTTGAAAACCCGAAAGGGCAACTTAGACAAAAATGGGTATCCCGGTGGATTGAAAACCCGAAAAGGGCGATCCAGGCAAAAGAGGGATTTAACGAAAGGCTACGGTCTGAGTAATCTGTATCCTGTCTCGTTTCAACAATAGGCATTCCGAAGGATAAGAATCGGTTCAATCATCCCCCTCGGAAAGCAAAGCATTTGGAAAGTCTTGAAGATATATGAACCATAGCAGGGTTGAAACTCAATGGACTTCCGTTTACCACATTGCCATTAGGATAGTTTCATCTCTCTTTTAAGCAATTACCTCTTTCCAGGAATTGCTTCTTGATGTAAGCGCCTGTTTTTGGGTTGTTCAATCAATCATTAAAATTTTCGTTATTCAGAATAGCCATCTCTTTTGTTTTCCTTTACAGTCTGTTTTGTTTACAAAAACGTCTGATTTTTGTGATAAACATTGCATTTGAAAACATCGAGGTTTTACAATGACATGCGTGCAAAAGAAAACAAACTAAAATTGCGTTAGATGTCAGGTGTTCTTAGGTGATGAATTCAAAACCCATGATACCCTGGGGCATATATGTACATCATTTTGTTTGCAGGTGTCAACGTTCGCTGGGTAGCCCATCAATAACATATGATGTCTGCAGCCTGTTTTAGCTAGCAAGACTCAAAGGATATTTCTCCCAAAGAGGAAGGGGCTCCCTCAATAGGAAAAGTTCTTCCTTGTGATTGCAATCCCCAGCAGAGCTGTATAGTCATGCTTCTTCCCCGAGCAGTTGATTCAGATGGTTCCTCATCATTCTTTCCAGTAACCTCAACAGGTTTGTCAATTCAACACGGTTTGCGACCACAAGGATAATCCAGTTTGTTATCCCCAATAGAGTTGACTTCATTTTCCTTAGCATTTATTTTGCCGAGGAGCCTCCTTGCATTTTGCATATAGTAATCATTGCATCCTCGAAACGCGTAGCATTTCCATCGTGATGGAGCATTACGCTATGAAAAAATTCAAACATATGCATGTGAAGCATAAGCCAGTTTTGATACCTCGTGCGAGAGCCCAAAAATATTTCTCTCCGGCCAAATTGACAAAACCAGAAAGAACGCCTCTTTCATTCCCCCACAAACATTTCAAAGCAGTACCAAGGTCTCACCTCTTTCCTCTTCACCAGAGTCCCAATTTCTCGGTTGGTAGATCTTTTGATCTTACATTTTAACCATATCTCTTAGCAACCATTCCGGATAGGATTCCTTCCGCCATTCCTGATAGGCACCTTCTAAGTTTTGAACCTCAGTCATTCCCGATAGACGTATAGGTCAACCTTAACTCTTAGGAACCATTCTGGATAGGATTCCTTACGCCATTCCCGATAGGCACCTTTTAAGTTTTGAACCTTAGTCATTCCCGATAGACGTATAGGTCAACCTTATCTCTTTGGAACCATTCCCGATAGGATTCCTTTAGCCGTTCCCGACAGGCGACCTTTAAGTTTTGGACCTAGCCGTTCCCGACAGGCCCATTTACCATTCCCGATAGGTAACCATAGGTTTTCAACTTTAGCCGTTCCCGACAGGCGACCTTTAAGTTTTAGACCTAGCCGACCCCGACAGACCCATTTACCATTCCCTATAGGTAACCCATAGGTTTTCAACTTTAGTCGTTCCCGACAGGCGACCTTTAAGTTTTAGACCTAACCATCCCCGACAAGCCCATTTACCATTCCCGATAGGTAACCCATAGGTTTTCAACTTTAGCCGTTCCCGACAGACGACCTTTAAGTTTTAGACCTAGCCGTTCCCGACATGCCCATTTACCATTCCCGATAAGTAACCCATAGGTTTTCAACTTTAGCCATTCCCGACAGAAGACCTTTAAGTTTTAGACCTAGCCGTTCCCGACAGGCCCATTTACCATTCCCGATAGGTAACCCATAGGTTTTCAACTTTAGCCGTTCTCGACATACAAGACTCCAGTCGTTCCCGACGAGCGCCCTTTGGGTTTCATTTGTTCCAGACTCTTTTCCACAAATGTCTTCTTCCACAACTACTTTGTTTGTCACACATTTCCCCCTTTTACCCACAGAGTGCAAATTTTCTGGTTATTTTGGTATTCAATCCCTATGTACCTTGAATTTCTGACAGCCGCGACTCTCATCCATTCAGGTTCACAGTTGATTGAATAGGGGCAGCTGTAACACCTCAAAATTTGCCCTCTTATGTTTTAATAATTGGCTTATGCTTCATTCATCTGCATTTCATGATGGGTCATAATAAGTCACACATACATCATTGGTTGCAAGGCATGAGATCAGTTGTCTCAAGGTATGGACAGTTCAAAGCCAAAGAACAAGAATCAAACTTTTACAAACAATTCACAGGGGCTTCTCATATCTCAATTCATCTCATTTGAGCCCTCAAGTCATCAAAAGATGGGAATTCTAGAAAGGATTGAAACAGTTCATCATCTCCTAGCATGGATGCTCAAATTAGGGTTTTGGAATTCTTGAACATAGCACACCAATGGGCAAGATTCTTGAGCTCTTATCACCACCCAAAGGCATATCTCATCATTGTTTTATAGGATAAACATCATACTCAGAGGAATTTGGATTTGGAGGATGTGCTAATTTCTCCTAGACTGAGGGTTCAAAATTAGGGTTTGCCATAAAATCAGTTTATATCTGATTTTTTGGGCAAGACTTGATTCTATTGTATTCTACATGTCCTCAAGGGTCTAAGGGTGAAGAATTGTCCATCAATTTGATTTGGAAGGGTTTCAATTGATCAATTGATTGAGAATAATGAGAATTGTGGAAAAGTCAACTGTGTAAAGGAAAAAGTCAACTCTTGACTTTTTAAGGTTATATTCATGTTCCTCGTCTTAAATATGATCATTAATGAAGATTTGATCAAGAAATAATAGGGGATTCAGCAAAAATCAAAAGATATGATAAGTTAGCAAAAATAGAAATTAGGGTTTCCATTTATGGCAAATTTTGGCAAGGTGTGCACCCAACTTTAGGGCATTCTTTCTCCAGGTTCCAAGCACCAAATTGAAAAGTTAGGGAGGCCTATTTAAAGTTCACCGTCCAAGCTTCAAAACCATACCAAGAACATCTCCATTGGATTTAAAGTTGAGACAAATCATGGCATTTTTTACCAGCCAGGCAGGTCATGGGCGAGCCACTAGGCAGTCATTTGACCAAACACCTTATGTGCATGAAGGGGCTATGTTCAGGGTTCTTTTTCTCTATGATGCAATCCTCACATGGAAAAATCATAAACATCAAATTTGTTCATCTTGCAGTCCTCTATAACTTTGATGTTGAAACTTTCTTCATTTGATCAACCCATCTCAAGATATTTGGAGTTAAAGTTGCGACCACCAAGAGATGAAAAGTTGCCCACCATGACTAAGTCGTGTGCAGGTCAGCCTGAGCAATGATGCAGTGTAACTTCATGGATTCAACACCATTTTTCTCCATGATTTAGGCTTCGGTTTAAGCTATTTTCAACAGCAATGTTGTTCTATTTCGTGTCCTCTCTCCAAAGAGCAAAGAAGCATGATAATTCACCCATTATCCTTAGAAACAACCCTTACCAAAGTTGCTATCATGAGTGTGCATAAACCCTTATCAGTCTCATTTACCATGCGCATACACTCCTCACCATCACTTTACTCCTTTTGGCCATGGATTTTATGACAACCCATGCATACATTACCAAGTGTACTACATGTAGCTATGAAAGAGAGGCAATTATGAGAAACCAGCATGCCTTCATGATTGTACCATTAACATGCCATCCTTACACCATCATCATGTGCTGCCATCACAACAACACACTCTAACCCAACCCTAACTCAACTCTAACCTTGATTAATTCTCCTTAACTGCATATATAAGATTGAACCAAGCTCTAACCGAAAACAGTGAGAGTCATAACAAACTTTTCACTCTCAAATTTCTCACTTTTCTCACTCTTCGAAGTTCATCTTCCATTATTCTCCTTCTGACATTTCCTCCTCTATTCTTCATCAGAGATCAACCATGGAAGCTTTGAAGGTGTAGGAGTAAAGAGTGCTGCTTCATCTTGTTCATTTCAAGATTCATCTCCATTTTCAGTTGGAATTTCAAGGCAATTTTCAGAGTTAGTTCGCCTTTATTTGGCCATTGGTGGAGCTACAACTATCAAGGACTTCTCTGGTTTTCTCATATTGAAAGTTTTCACCAAAGTTCAGGTTTCAACTTCAAACTTTTCTTGCATTTTTTCATGTCTTGTAAGCTTGATTCTAGCTGCTTTGAAGTCCCCTAAGGATTATTGGACACTCAGGCTAGTTGATATACACAGTTGGTGCTTAGTTCAATTTTTAGGGCTCAATTGTTTGTCTTTGATTTGGACGATTTGCGCTTGATCTTTGAAAACAAATGCCATATTTAGAATCCACAAGAATTTATGAGTGGAATGGTGTGTTCGTGTGCATTTTCTGGGTTGGTAAGCCACCGTGGCTGGTGGAGAGGTCACCGGAGAAGGTGACCGGAAAGACCAGTCCAACCACCATCCATAAACCCTAGCCAATCTCATCTTTTAATCTCAGCCTTTGGTGTAGTTGGATCCTAAGGCTGGGAAGGCGCCAGCGCATTAAAAATGCCACCCCCTGTCACGTGCCTCTCTTTTCTCTTTTATTTATTTTTTCTCTGAATTTTAGTGGGTAACATATGTGAGGCACACGCGTGATAATATGGTCAACCACTCCCCAACCCTTGGATTGGAGTACCATTGGCCTTAACTCCATCTGATGGCTCTCAGTGAGTCAACAATCTTGACCAAGGACCATAACATGGACCATCAGACCCACACGTGTTGGGCCTTGTCACTTTGGCTATTCGCACCCCCATCCTTAAGCCAACACAGAAAACAACTGGGGCGTGTTACTGACTGTACCCCCCTCTCCCCCTTTATTTTCTATTTTTTGTTTGTTTTTTTGCATACATGTTTAAAAATGCATTTTTAAAAATAATTGTGAATATCCAAAAATTCCAAAAATATTCATATGTCATATTAACACCTTTAATTAATTTTTGATGAATTTTAATTACTGATGTGGTGTTTTTTCATATTTTAGTGAATTTTTTAATTTAAGTGTACTTGTATGAACCTTCCTTGTGATACATGTTTAGTAGTTTATTTCTTAAGTACACTTAGGAGAAGAATTTTTGCATGAAATTTGGAATAGGATTTTAAGACATGTTGGTGATCATGATAAAATTTTATAGGATTTTTTAAGGGATATTTTATTGGCTTTTAAATGCTATTTTGCATGTGTTTGTTCAATGATTATAGAGCATGTTATAGGTCTTGTTTAAACATGATAACAAATTAATTTTTGCTCATTCTTTTGTATGTAGTTTAACCTCTTATTGCACTCCATCTCACTTGTTTCCTTTGCATTTTTACAACCTTCAATGATTCTAACTTTGATTGTTGAAGTACATCTTGTTTGTGTAGATGTTTAGATTGTTAGGACTAGGGCTTTGTGTTCCTTGTGTAACCATTCAACATGATACTTATGCATTCATTTGTGTACATGTTTAGGCATCCTCATAGGTATTCTAAAGCTAAATTTTGGGTCCTTAAGTCCTAGCTTTGATTGATTTGTATAGACTTGATTGAACATGGATTGACACTTGGTAGTTAAATCCTCTTTGTTTACTTTATCTTGTGTGTTGCATACCATATCTTCATGAAGACTTATATGACCTAAAAGCCATCCAAATTTGACTTGCTTTCTGTTTTAAATCATCTCTAACCATTCATGTGTGACTCATAACTTCATTTCACCTAATTGAATTCACATGACCCCAAATTGTCTTCACTTGTTCCACTTGTGCTAGTTTCCATTGTTTATGTAGTATGCTTTTACTTGTTGCATCATTCCATCACACATGATCTCATATGACCTATAATGTGTTCATATACTTGTAAATACTCCTTTGATTCACAAATGCCCATTTGTATCATGCATTCCGACTGTTGCGGTGAAAATCGGATAACAAGCTATTAATTAACTTGCATCATTTTCTTTTACAACCGACTTTGATTTATCCTTTGGAGGGAAAATAAGTACAAGCTCATTGTAGAGTTTAAGAACTCTCTAGATCTAGTTGTAATGGACCTATGTTGAAGGTTAGTCAGTAGGGGAAGTGATAAATTCATTATGATGAATATCACTAAGAGTTGAAGAACTCTCCCTAAAGCTAGTTATAATTTCTATGGCTCTGCTGAGGCCAAGAAACGAAGTTTCTTCCTAAGAGGTTACTTAGGTTAAGATGGGGGCTATGACTTTAAGAGTCAACAATAATTAATCTTCCTTTGGAAATAGGGAACATAACGGTTGTAAAGATATTAAGATAAAGATATTAGTGCAAATACAATGATAATAATACATGAATTAAGCTAATGAGATAAGATAAAGTCATGATATTAATGCAAAGTGAGAATTAAACATGTTAGACAATGATTAAATATACGATGAAATAAAATAGAAATAGTCTCGTCTTAATCATGATTTAATCGAGAAATTGATAATCAATGATTCTTGACTTTCATTGACTAAAAGGAAAGTGCTCTCATGTTGATCAAAGTTTTGTCAACTCAATGAAATCAACCAAACCAAGAGGTTTGTTATGTCATCGACCAAAATAAAGAAAGCAGAATCGAAATGAGAAATAAAATCGGCCTCGTCTGAATTAAGAATTAATCGAGAAATCGATAGTCTTAATATTTGACTTTCATTGACCAACAAAAATAAAAATAAAAAAAACCAAATTGGTCTCGTTTAAATCAAGATTTAATCGATAAATCGATAACCTTAGATCTTCAACTTTCATCGACCAAAATAAAATCGAAATAAAAGACAAGTCGGTCTCGTTTAAATCGAGATCTAATCGACGAATCGATGATCTTGGATTTTAAACTTTCATTGACCAAAATAGAAAAATAAAAAAAAAACAAATTAGTCTCGTTTAATTCAAGATTTAATCGATAAATCGATAACCTTAGATCTTCAACTTTCATCGACCAAAATAAAATCGGAATAAAGGACAAGTCGGTCTCGTTTTAATCGAGATCTAATCGACGAATCGATGATCTTGGATTTTAAACTTTCATTGACCAAAATAGAAAATAAAAAGTGGCCTCCTACAAATCTAGACTTTTAGTGATTTAGAATAAATCAACAAGTCGTGATTTTTTTGAATGTCATTGGCCTAAAAGATTAAAATAAAATGAATTACTATGAATAATATTGGAAAGAAAGGCATAGAAAAACTAGAGATAAGAAAAATTTGTTAAAATAAAATGAACATAACTATTTTAAAAAAAGGAGGAGGGGGGCGCACAGCATGTTGGGGTGGTGCGTATGGAGAATGATAGGGTGGGATCCTCTGGGCTTGAAGCCCATCACCCAACACAGCCCGGTTTTTTTAAAAAGAAAAGGGGGTGTGACACAGTGTGTGTTTGTGTGTCTTAAGATTGAAACAGGCCTACGAATGGACAACATAAAAAAAGGGCCCAACGACCTTCACCTTGTTAAAGAGAAAGTTGACTGAGGAAAAAGAAGTAAGGGTGGAACATCAACGATATCTATTGTGACAAGCATCACCCTTTATGTTCTTTTTTTTAATCAAAACGGGAAGATAGGATGCACAGTAGATCACAAATCAACTCCAACCCAGGCTCGCCTCCACTCTCGTTTTCCTCTCTCGCTCACGATTCGAATTCATTAAGAGACGAAATCAGACCATCGATCCGTCAAGCCAGGTTCGTATCAAATCTGAGTTTGGATTCAGAAGTTCTATTTTCGTCTTTCTTCCTCTTCTTTCATCTCTCGAATCTCACCTCTCTGTTTCCGCTTGGAATGATTTGAGTTGGGTTTTCTGGGTTGTTGTTTCGGATGGATGGTGATGGCGGCGGTTGTGTTCGTGAGTGGTGGTTAATGTAACGCCCCGATTTTGATTATTCCATTATTCTTGAGTCTTTTAATTTAATTGGGTGATAATTTATTTTAATTGTTAAATTGGTGTGTTAAATGTTATTTTACCATTTTCGAGAGTTTTCGGGGAAATTAGAATGGAGAGTATTTTAGTCTTTTCTCAATTAATTATAAGTTAGAAATTTTGTGGAATTAGAATTGTGTGAGAAAAAAAAAATGAATTAAATTGATTTAGTGGAAAATGAGAGAAAAGAAATAGAATAGAAAGAAAATAGAAAGAAAAGAGGGAGAAAAGAGAATTAGAGAGAAATAGAGAAAGATAGAAAGAAAAAGGAGAGAAGGAAAGAAGAGGAAGAGAAAAGAAGAGGAAAGGAGGAAAAACTTAGAAATTCATCAAGATCAATCAATTAGCAAGCTTGGAATCCGGGTAAGGGTGTGAAACATTGTTATCTTATCAATGTATATGATTATGTAAGAATTGTTGTTGTTGTTGATGAATTTTGTGAGTTTTAGGGTATAACCCATTTTTGAGAAATTGATTAGAAATTGATCCAAATGTATTAAAACTTATGTTGATTGTGTTCATAGTTGTTTATACATGATTGGTATGTATTGTTATACATCAAATTGGCATTTTTCTGAGTATTAGGTGAAGATTTGGATGATTGGGGAGTGGAAAACGCAGAACTTCGTTCTGCAGAATTTTTCTGGGTATGCTCTGGCCATACGCGTAAGGGGCATGTCCATACGCGTATGAGCCAAGGCAATACGCGTATCATTGGCTTATTTTTGGGCCAATACGCGTATGAATATTGGCATTACGCGTAACAGGGGCGAGCCATGGGCCAATACGCGTATGGGATTTGGAACGAGGAATTTGTGAAGGAAATAGGTTCTGTCCGTACGCGTATGGACATGGGTGATACGCGTATGGACAGGAGGAATGTAAAAATGGGATTTTTCAAAATGTCGTTTTCGATTTCGTCCGTAACTTTTGTTCCGAGTATCCGATTTTTACATTCTTGGTGTCATTGGAAAGGTTTTGAGCTGTACTTTCTTATTATGATATTTTGAAAATCGTTAGCCGATTTAATTATGTCGGAAAGTCGGGAATAGTGCTATTTAGCGACTTTTACCGTTTTGACTGTGTGTTTGAATGTGAATCATACAATAGTGCATTGATGTGAATGTATATAGATTGTATGTGATTGTACGAGATGAATGCATGAATATATTGTGAATATGTATGCATTTCAAGAATGTCTTTTGAGTCATTTTGCATGTGAAGCATCATGAGGTGCATTCTTGTGTTGTGCGATTCTAATGAGAATCCGTCGTAACGTCGTGTGCCCATGTGGGGTGTGAGCGATGATTACGAATGATTGTGTGCCCATGTGGGGTGTGAGCAATCGGATTGTGTGCCCGTGTGGGGTGTGAGCGATCGGGTCGTGTGCCCATGTGGGGTGTGAGCGATCCATAAACATTGTGTGCCCATGTGGGGTGTGAGCAATGGGTGAACATCGTAGGCCCGACGGGGAGTTACTTCGGTAACGAGCGATGGTTCCAGCAGAGTTCCTGAGTGAACTAGTGATGATTGAGTCGGTACCCGCATTGCATTTGCATAGAGTCGTGAGTCGGTCTCTATGATTTGCATTTATCATCTTTATAATGATGTGTTGTTGAATGAACATAATTGTGTATGTTCATACGGAATGATTGGGAAATGTGAAAGTGTGCATGATGAATATACTTGTTATATATATATATATACATTGTGATGTATATAGATGAAAATGAGATGAATTGTGGTGAGAATGTGTAATATGTGTATTTTTATGTTAAGATATATATAATTGTATGCATTGTTATTATGATAATATTTCTCACCCTTCTGCTGTTTTATGATGCTCTATGAGGCATTGCAGAGTAGGTATGCTGGAGGTCTTTTTGTGAAGCGTGTCTTCATTCTTTTGGTCGGTTGGCTCTGATATGTAGCACCGGGTAGCTAGGAAGTATATTATTCTTTTGTGATACATTTGCATATGTATCTTGCTGATGAATTTGTGTATAAGCATGATGTAGCTAGTGATTCATACAGGATGATGTACATATGTGTTGTTCTTCAATATTTTAGATGTTTCCGCTTTTATTCTAAATATTGAGATGTGGGTGTAAGGACAAAGTTCCTCTGTGATAAGTTACCCCACTGTTGCATATCAATAGAATGAGCAGGTGTTGTATGTATTAATTGCGTGTATGATGTGACATGCCTCTTTTATACCATGTTTTAATCGTACTCTGGCGAATTTTTATATTTTTTTATATATGTGCCTAAATGATTTATGTGATTATTTGGGGGTATAGAAAGGGGGTGTTACATTAAGTGGTATCAGAGCCAGAGTTGAGTCAGTTGTGTCTGTCTTGTTGTTGTGTTGGTTGAACTGTTGTTTAACCTTGTTGTCATTTTTGGGAATAATCAGAAGATGGCTGGTAGAAACGACAATGCGATGGCTGCTGCTTTGGAAGCAATGGCTAGGGCGGTGCAAGGTGCACCTAACGTGAATGCTAATGACGAGTTCAGGAAGAATCAACCACCGGTTTTCAAAGGAAGATTTGATCCCGATGGAGCTCAATTGTGGTTGAAAGAGATTGAAAGAATCTTCAGGGTGATGGGCTGTGCGGAGGAGAATAAGGTGAGGCTTGGGTCTCACATGCTGAAGGAAGAAGCCGACGATTGGTGGGTCGGTATGCGTGAAGTTCTTGAGGTGGATGATGAAGAGGTAACTTGGAATTTATTTCGTACTGAATTTTTGAGGAAGTATTACCCTGAGAGTGTGAAGGGAAAGAAGGAGATGGAGTTTCTTGAACTGAAACAAGGTAGTATGTCTGTGGTGGACTATATTGCTAAATTTGTGGAGTTGGTTCAATTCCATCCTCATTATGCTGCGATTACTGCTGAGTTCTCAAAGTGTATTAAATATGAGAATGGTTTACGTCCTGAGATCAAACAAGCTGTGGGATATCAAAGGATAAGGAGGTTTGCGGATTTGACGGAATGTTGTAGAATCTTCGAAGAAGATAGTAAGGCTCGTTCTACACATTACAAAAGTTTGAATGAGAGGAAGGGGAAGCAACAAGCTAGAAGTGGACCTTATGTGACACCCATTGATAAGGGTAAGCATAGGGGAAGCTTTGATAGGAGGTCTAGAGGAGGAGGTTCCGGTGTTGTTAGGTGTTACAAATGTGGTGATATAGGTCATAAATCTTTTGAGTGTGGGAAGCCTGTAGCGAAATGTTCTAATTGTGGTGGTCTTGGGCATGCTGCTACAGATTGTAGAAGAAATATGGTGAAGTGCTATAATTGTGGAGAAGTGGGTCACATTAGTACTAAGTGTACTAAGCCGAAACAAGCTCAAGCGGGCGGAAAGGTGTTTGCATTGGCGGGGACTCAAACTACGAATGCAGACCGTTTGATTAAAGGTACATGCTTTATTAATAGTACACCTTTAGTTGCTGTTATTGATACGGGAGCGACTCATTCGTTTATTTCGTCTGAGTGCGCGAAGCGTTTGAATCTTGCGTTAACTGTGATGGGTGCAGAAATGGTTATTGAGACTCCTGCTTCAGGGTCGGTAATTACATCTTTGGTGTGTATGAGTTGTCCTTTGACCATGTATGGTAAAGACTTTGTTATGGATTTAGTATGTTTGCCGTTGGAGGGATTGGACGTAATCTTGGGTATGAACTGGTTGCAATTTAACCGAGTTCATATAGATTGCTATCACAAGTTAGTAAGGTTTCCTTCTTTGGAAGATGATGAATTTGAGAGTTTCCTATCCACTAAAGAGTTGAAGAAACTTTTAGCGGACGAAGCTCAATTGTTTGGTTTGTTTGCATCATTGTCGGTGGAGAGTAAAGTTGAGCTTGATGTGTTCCCAGTGGTGTGCGAATTTCCAGAAGTGTTTCCGGAAGATATTACGGATGTACCGCCGGAAAGAGAAGTTGAATTTTCTATTAATCTAGTTCCGGGTACTAGACCGATTTCGATGGCACCGTATCGTATGTCGGCATCGGAATTGGTAGAATTGAAAAAGCAATTGAATGACTTGTTGGACAAGAAATTTGTAAGGCCAAGTGTTTCTCCTTGGGGTGCTCCGGTATTGTTGGTAAAGAAGAAGGACGGGAGTATGCGGTTATGCATTGATTATCGACAGTTGAACAAGGTGACAATTAAGAACAAGTATCCGCTTCCAAGGATCGATGATTTGATGGACCAATTGGTTGGTGCGAATGTTTTTAGCAAGATTGATTTGAGATCAGGATACCACCAGATTCGTGTGAAAGGAGAGGATATTCAAAAGACGGCATTTAGGACACGGTATGGTCATTACGAATACTCCGTGATGCCATTCGGGGTTTCTAACGCGCCGGGTGTGTTTATGGAATACATGAATCGTATTTTTCATGAACAGTTGGATCGTTTTGTGGTTGTGTTCATCGATGATATTTTGATTTACTCTAAGTCTCAAGAGGAGCATGAAGAGCATTTGAGAATTGTGTTGCAAATTTTGAAAGAGAAACAATTGTATGCTAAGTTGTCGAAGTGTGAATTTTGGTTGTCGGAAGTAAGTTTCCTTGGACATGTTATTTCCGGTAGTGGTATTAGTGTTGATCCATCCAAGATAGATGCGGTGATGCAATGGGAGGCTCCTAGGTCGGTTACGGAGATTCGAAGCTTTTTAGGCTTGGCGGGTTATTATCGGAGGTTTATTGAGGGATTTTCGAAATTGGCACTTCCTTTAACGCAATTGACTTGTAAAGGAAAGGCTTTCATTTGGGATATTCATTGTGAAGAGAGTTTCAATGAGTTAAAGAGAAGGTTGACAACGACTCCGATCTTGATTTTGCCTAATCCTAATGAACCATTTGTTGTGTATTGTGATGCTTCATTGACAGGTTTAGGTGGTGTTTTGATGCAAGATGGAAAAGTGGTGGCATATGCTTCTAGACAATTGAGAGTGCATGAAAAGAATTATCCTACACATGACTTGGAGTTAGCGGCGGTGGTGTTTGTTTTGAAAATATGGAGGCATTAACTTTATGGTGCGAGATTTGAAGTTTTTAGTGATCACAAAAGCTTAAGATATTTATTTGATCAGAAAGAATTGAACATGAGACAAAGGAGGTGGCTAGAACTTTTGAAGGATTATGATTTTGGTTTGAATTACCATCCGGGTAAGGCAAACGTGGTGGCCGATGCCTTAAGTCGGAGGTTGTTACATATGTCCGCATTGATGATGGAAGAATGGAAACTTTTGGAAGATTTCAGAGATTTGAGTTTGGTTTGTGAAATGACGCCGAGGAGTGTGCGACTTGGTATGTTACATGTTACGAATGATTTTCTTGCAACGGTTAGTGAAAAGCAAAAGTTGGACTTGAAGTTCGTTGATTTGATGTTGAATGAGAATGAGGATTTCAAGGTTGATAATTATGGAGTTTTGAGATTCCGTGGTCGTATTTGTATTCCCGACGACGCGGAGTTGAAAAAGATGATTCTAGAGGAAGGACACCGAAGTAATTTGAGTATTCATCCAGGTGCGAATAAGATGTATCAAGATTTGAAGAAGATCTTTTGGTGGTCCGGTTTAAAGAGGGATGTGGCTCGATTTGTGTATGCATGCTTAACTTGTCAAAAGTCTAAGGTGGAACATCAAAAACCAAGTGGATTTATGCAACCGTTGGATATTCCGGAATGGAAATGGGATAGTATATCGATGGATTTTGTTACGGGATTGCCAAATACGCAAAGAGGTCATAATGCTATTTGGGTAATTGTTGATAGGCTTACTAAATCTGCCCACTTTATTCCAATTGATATTAGTTATCCTTTGGAGAAGTTAGCCGAGATTTATGTTCTTGTGATTGTGAAGTTACATGGAGTTCCTAAGAGTATTGTATCGGATAGAGATCCAAGGTTTACATCGAGGTTTTGGGAGAGTTTACAAAAGGCTTTGGGTTCTAAGCTAAGATTGAGTTCGGCTTATCATCCGCAAACGGACGGTCAAACCGAGAGGACGATTCAATCGTTGGAGGATTTATTGCGTGCTTGTGTACTCGAGCAAGGTGGTGCTTGGGATGGTTATTTGGCGTTGATTGAATTCACTTACAATAACAGTTTTCATTCGAGTATAGGTATGGCACCATTTGAGGCTTTGTATGGCCGGAGATGTCGAACACCTTTGTGTTGGCATGAAACCGGCGAGAGGACGATAGTTGGACCGGAAATGGTACAACAAACAACGGAGAAAGTGAAGTTTATTCGGGAGGAGATGAAAGCTTCTCAAAGTAGACAAAAGAGCTATCATGACAAGAGAAGGAAGGATCTTGAGTTTCAAGAAGGTGACCATGTGTTTTTGAGAGTTACACCAGTTACTGGTGTGGGTCGTGCTTTGAAGTCGAAGAAGTTGACTTCTCGTTTTATTGGTCCGTATCAGATTACTTCACGAGTTGGTGTTGTGGCTTACCGTGTGGCGTTGCCTCCGAACCTTTCGAATTTGCATGACGTATTCCATGTTTCGCAACTTCGGAAATATGTTCCGGATCCGTCACATGTTATTCCTATGGACGAGGTTGAAGTGAGAGATAACCTTACGGTGGAAGCTTTACCGGTTAGGATTTTGGGCCGCGAAGTTAAGAAACTAAGAGGCAAGGATATTGCGCTTGTGAAAGTAGCGTGGGGAGGCGCTGCGGAAGGCAATATGACGTGGGAACTAGAGAGTGGGATGCGAGAGTCGTATCCGGAGTTATTTGAATCAGGTATTATTTTCGAGGGCGAAAATTTCTAAGTGGGGGAGAGTTGTAACGCCCCGATTTTGATTATTCCATTATTCTTGAGTCTTTTAATTTAATTGGGTGATAATTTATTTTAATTGTTAAATTGGTGTGTTAAATGTTATTTTACCATTTTCGAGAGTTTTCGGGGAAATTAGAATGGAGAGTATTTTAGTCTTTTCTCAATTAATTATAAGTTAGAAATTTTGTGGAATTAGAATTGTGTGAGAAAAAAAAAATGAATTAAATTGATTTAGTGGAAAATGAGAGAAAAGAAATAGAATAGAAAGAAAATAGAAAGAAAAGAGGGAGAAAAGAGAATTAGAGAGAAATAGAGAAAGATAGAAAGAAAAAGGAGAGAAGGAAAGAAGAGGAAGAGAAAAGAAGAGGAAAGGAGGAAAAACTTAGAAATTCATCAAGATCAATCAATTAGCAAGCTTGGAATCCGGGTAAGGGTGTGAAACATTGTTATCTTATCAATGTATATGATTATGTAAGAATTGTTGTTGTTGTTGATGAATTTTGTGAGTTTTAGGGTATAACCCATTTTTGAGAAATTGATTAGAAATTGATCCAAATGTATTAAAACTTATGTTGATTGTGTTCATAGTTGTTTATACATGATTGGTATGTATTGTTATACATCAAATTGGCATTTTTCTGAGTATTAGGTGAAGATTTGGATGATTGGGGAGTGGAAAACGCAGAACTTCGTTCTGCAGAATTTTTCTGGGTATGCTCTGGCCATACGCGTAAGGGGCATGTCCATACGCGTATGAGCCAAGGCAATACGCGTATCATTGGCTTATTTTTGGGCCAATACGCGTATGAATATTGGCATTACGCGTAACAGGGGCGAGCCATGGGCCAATACGCGTATGGGATTTGGAACGAGGAATTTGTGAAGGAAATAGGTTCTGTCCGTACGCGTATGGACATGGGTGATACGCGTATGGACAGGAGGAATGTAAAAATGGGATTTTTCAAAATGTCGTTTTCGATTTCGTCCGTAACTTTTGTTCCGAGTATCCGATTTTTACATTCTTGGTGTCGTTGGAAAGGTTTTGAGCTGTACTTTCTTATTATGATATTTTGAAAATCGTTAGCCGATTTAATTATGTCGGAAAGTCGGGAATAGTGCTATTTAGCGACTTTTACCGTTTTGACTGTGTGTTTGAATGTGAATCATACAATAGTGCATTGATGTGAATGTATATAGATTGTATGTGATTGTACGAGATGAATGCATGAATATATTGTGAATATGCATGCATTTCAAGAATGTCTTTTGAGTCATTTTGCATGTGAAGCATCATGAGGTGCATTCTTGTGTTGTGCGATTCTAATGAGAATCCGTCGTAACGTCGTGTGCCCATGTGGGGTGTGAGCGATGATTACGAATGATTGTGTGCCCATGTGGGGTGTGAGCAATCGGATCGTGTGCCCGTGTGGGGTGTGAGCGATCGGGTCGTGTGCCCATGTGGGGTGTGAGCGATCCATAAACATTGTGTGCCCATGTGGGGTGTGAGCAATGGGTGAACATCGTAGGCCCGACGGGGAGTTACTTCGGTAACGAGCGATGGTTCCAGCAGAGTTCCTGAGTGAACTAGTGATGATTGAGTCGGTACCGCATTGCATTTGCATAGAGTCGTGAGTCGGTCTCTATGATTTGCATTTATCATCTTTATAATGATGTGTTGTTGAATGAACATAATTGTGTATGTTCATACGGAATGATTGGGAAATGTGAAAGTGTGCATGATGAATATACTTGTTATATATATATATATACATTGTGATGTATATAGATGAAAATGAGATGAATTGTGGTGAGAATGTGTAATATGTGTATTTTTATGTTAAGATATATATAATTGTATGCATTGTTATTATGATAATATTTCTCACCCTTCTGCTGTTTTATGATGCTCTATGAGGCATTGCAGAGTAGGTATGCTGGAGGTCTTTTTGTGAAGCGTGTCTTCATTCTTTTGGTCGGTTGGCTCTGATATGTAGCACCGGGTAGCTAGGAAGTATATTATTCTTTTGTGATACATTTGCATATGTATCTTGCTGATGAATTTGTGTATAAGCATGATGTAGCTAGTGATTCATACAGGATGATGTACATATGTGTTGTTCTTCAATATTTTAGATGTTTCCGCTTTTATTCTAAATATTGAGATGTGGGTGTAAGGACAAAGTTCCTCTGTGATAAGTTACCCCACTGTTGCATATCAATAGAATGAGCAGGTGTTGTATGTATTAATTGCGTGTATGATGTGACATGCCTCTTTTATACCATGTTTTAATCGTACTCTGGCGAATTTTTATATTTTTTTATATATGTGCCTAAATGATTTATGTGATTATTTGGGGGTATAGAAAGGGGGTGTTACAGTTAAGGGTGGAGATATGGTTGGAGAAAGTTTATGGAGTGTTTTCGTTCAGTTTCTGAAGGGTTGGCGATGAAATATTTTGGGTTCTACTGTTAGAGGTTTGTTGTTGGTATTGGTGAAGGCGAAGGAGAAGGAGCTGGGTAGTGGACGATGAGTTTGAGTTGGTTTGAAAAAGGGTTCGATTGAGAGTAGGTTCGTCGGATTATGGGTATTTTTGAGTCTATGGGTTTGAAGAAGATTTTGTAGGAATTGATGTGGTTCGTGAGGCTGTGAAGAGTTAGAGGATTGCGTAGTTTTGAGGAAGATGAAGGAGAATTGGTGAGGGTCGGAGGTTTTGAAGATGAGTGAGGTGGAAGGCTACGGTTTGAGGTTGAAAGGGCGAACGAAGGGTTTGGTTTCTGGTTAAAATGATAACGTTCGAGTTGTTGTTGTTGTGAAGGCGGAGGTTTGTGTTGGTGAGGTTCTGTGTTTGAAAAAAATGGAAGAAGAAGTTCACAGCTGAGGGGTTTTTTATGGTTTTTGTTGTTATTATTGTTTGTTGCAGAAAGTTTATGGATGGTGATGATGGTTCGACGTGAGGAGAGATTTTTGGTTTTGTAAGCGTTGTCGTAACCCCCCTGTATCCGACTTCTTCCCTCTTTTTATGCCCCCCAAAACTGAATTGTTTCTCAATTTCAAATTGATTTTTTGAGCGTTGTAGCATTGTGGTTTTCATGGTTGCAGAGGGAGCGTACGGTGAGCAGGCTGAATGATGAATAAGGTATTGCTCAGAACTGCTTTTGATGAATCAGATGGGTGATCTTAAAGAGGAAAAGTTGAGTTGAAATTTGAATCTCTCTCTCCATTCCGAATTTGCGAGCGAAGAAGAGGAAGACAAACAGTGGGTTCACTTCTTTCCAAACCACGTGGCTTTCTTCCATTGGCTAAGGCATTGGGTTGAAAAGTCAAAGTAACATGCTTGGTTCTCATTGGCTGGAGATTAATGAAATTTCAATTAAATAAACACGGTGGATCAAATCAAGAGAAAAGGGAATGAGATAGTTTTCTTAATTTGAATTAATAGTATGATTAATAAAAATAAAAATAAAAGAAACTAATTAAAAATTAGTTAGAAAGAAAGCTAAATGAGTAATTAATCTCACTCATTATTAAAATTAAAATAAATTAAGATTAATTCAAATTAATAAAACAACTTAAATATAAAGGAAGTAACAATAGGCCATATTGAAACTAAATTAAAATAAAAACAACTAAAACACTAAAATAAATACTAAATTAAACTATAGAGGAAAATAAGTAAAAACAATCAACTAGTAAAAAAATGAGGGTAAAATTTGGGGTGCAACATTTGCCCCTATTTAAATATCTTTACCTGATGACATGAGAGATGAAGATCCTCATGGAATCTGTAGTGAAAGATATTTAAATACAGATTACCGAAAATTTTGCCCTCAGATGCACACACATGCAATGCAGCAAACTTGATGCCAAGGAGATGCAAGAAAATGCAGACACAACAAGACACCAAGGGGGCAAACAGGAAGTAAAAAGATCACAAAGCTTCACCGGGGAAGGACGAAAGCTACAGTATCCATGAGAAAAACTCACTGGGGATACAGACCAACCAACAAAGGAGACTCACTGAGGAGACTCCAAAGAAACATCGGGGAAAACCGAAAGACAATCTCCACTGGGGAGAGATCCAGGGAGATGGACTTCTGGGGACAAAACAAACCCACACTCTTCCTGGGCACGAAACCAGAAAGAAAAACATGATCACTAGGGATTAGTCCAAAGGAGACAAACAACCCACAAAGAATTCCTGGGGATCTTAAGCTGAAGAGTTCAAAATGGGATCTTCAGGAAAAGCCAGGAAGACAGAGGCGAACCCTGCGCACCAACTAGAAGTCTTATGAGGTTGAAGAAATTTGTTCCAAGAAGCCTCGCTTTAAAGCAAGTTTTCAAAAATCCAAGGTAAGGGTTCAATGTCCGACACGATTCGAACAAGAACAGTTTTAAAACAATAAGACAGTGCTTGACGCGATTCAAACAAAGTCCCAGTTCAAGTTTGTCACGATTCAAACGAGAACAGCTTTAAAACAAAAGGCAGTGTCCGACACGATTCGAACAAAGACTCTGTTCAGGTTTGACACGATTCAAACGAGAACAAGTTTTAAAGCACCAGACAATGTTTGACACGATTCAAACAAAGTCCAAGTTCAAGTCTGACATGATTCAAACGAGAACAGGTTTTAAAACACGAGACGATGCTTGACACGATTCAAACAAAGTCTAAGTTCAAGTCTGACATGATTCAAATGAGAACAAATTTTAAAGACAATGTTTGACATGATTCAAACAAGGTCCAAGTTCAGGTCTGACACGATTCAAACGAGAACAAATTTTAAAGACAATGTTTGACATGATTCGAACAAGGTCCAAGTTCAGGTCTGACACGATTCAAACGAGAACAGTTTTTTAGAAAATCTTTAAACTTCTTGGGGAACAGCAAAAGATTTAAAGATTCCAATCTGGCGCGCAAAGGTGAAGACCGAACAAGCACGACACAAAGCAAACCGGGAATGTCTTTACTTCACTAGGGAAATAAAGACAGACACCAACAAAATACCACAAGCAAAAAAGAGCATAAGGATGCACAGATGCTAGGGTATGATGCATATGCTTAGCTATATGCAAGAAACGACGCGAACGACGTAAAACAGGAAAGAAGAAAGGATAACACATGCCAACACCTTGAAACCCAAACATCGAGGATAACTGGGGCAATCTTCTTTTTACTAGAGATGGCAAATCCAAGCCAAAGATACAATACTACTAACTCTTCCTGTACCAACTTGATTCCATAAAACATCTTAATACTAGAGTAAAACTTAGTTCAACTTTTGTGTTTTCTTAAAACTCTTCCGCTTCCAAGAATCAGATGAAAATGACGAAGTCAAAGACCAATAACAAATCTAGTGACTAAGAAACATGTCGTCTAAACAGCTGACTTTCTCTGGGGACTCTTGCATAGAGAGTTGGGGTTTAAATGGAAACATGGTTAATGAGTCAAGAATAGACTCTGGTACTCAAATAAGAGTTGGTTGAGATAACACATAATCTGCTTCATGAAGGAAAACCGGTAGGAGCCAGAAAGGTAACCTCATTGGAGATAGAACAAAAAAAATGGGCTCCAATAAAGGTATCTAGAATGATTGATCATCAAGGCTAAACGCCACTAGATGACATTCTAGAAGGGATCTACAATGAAGGTTGAACCGAAAAAACGGTCTTCACTGGGAAAAGATATCCAAAGTGATGGAACAACAGGTTCAAGTATGACCGGTTGGCACTTTGGAAAAAAGAAGAACCTTATTGGAGATTGAACCAAGAAATGGGCCCTAATAAAGTATCTAGGATGATTGATCATCAAGTCAAAACATGACTAAATGACATCCTAGAAACACCTCTAAAGTGATGGAACAACAAGTTCAAGCATGACCGGTTGGCGCTTTAGAAGTAACCTCTAAAGTGATGGAACAACAGATTCAAGCATGACCGGTTGACACTTTGGAAAAAGAAACCTTATTGGAGATAGAACCAAGAAATGGGCCCCAATAGAGGTATAGAATCTGATGGGTTAGTACCGGAGTTGCATAACTGAAAATAAGGCTTCCTGGGAAATACCCAATTGCGGTTGCGAAGAGGTTGAATAGTACCAGAGATAGATAAGCTGTTTATAAAAGACTGCCAAGCTTCTTCAAGAGATTGCTGCTTCGAGGATATGTTGATATCACAATACTGTTGGAGAAATAACTATGTCTTGAACGTGGATCTGTAAACGATGCTTCTTGCAAGAAACAGTGTAAAATAAATGCACGTTCAAAGATAGGTTCAGAAAACCACCCCTGCCCGGGACCAAAGTTCAATCTAGGAGCAAGCTAGAAAGAAACGGTCAAACAAGACTCCAATTGAGGAATGAACTCAAATGGGGATTTATCTAATCCACATGTGGAAAAGATAACTGAACCAACCATCATCCACGAGAATCAAACTCTGTGGGGAATTTAGAAAAGAATGGGCACTTTATGCCTAGGGCTGACAACTCTATTGGAGAGAATAGACAAACCCAGTCACTTGGGGAGATAACCGCCAAAGTGAACCCAAAACAGGTAAACACTAGAAAAGAAGAAGCAGAAATGCTAAGATGATACACATATGAGTGCTTATGTCATGCTTATGCTTATGCTGACAAAACAGACAAGCGAAACTGGAGACGAAGAAAACGTCTTGACAAGGATACCCAGCCAAACTCAAAGGGCTGGACCAATACTGGAGATGAAGAAGAATCAACAACTTCACTGGTGAAAATAGTATTCCACTTGAGGTATAACATCATGAGTATCGCCATCATGAGCTTGATTCCTTTGTTGGTGGAGAATCCATAGAGAATGGCCAAGATTAGCTGAAGTAACAACTTATTGGGGAGCTAACAAAGTAATTATGCATTCCACTGGCATAACCATCATCTTCAAATCTTATCTGCCCCAGGCTAGACGGTCTATACGATATCAAGAGGATTTGATAGAAGAATTGGCATACAGGGTGTTTCAATATCTTCAAACTCTTGGAGAGATCTTGATCTAACTGCCCCAAATTAACGGCGTTTGTACAACAAAGCCTTGGAACTTGCTTCAGACTGATTGTTTGATGATTTGGGAAATAAACTTTGCCCCTGTCACTTGGTTGATTTGTGACGGAGATGTCCTTGACTGACTGTCTTTTAGAGATTTTCTGAATCTCGACCTGATTGCCCCTGATTAACTGGTTCGTGAGGGTAAGTCATCAAAAGGATTTTACAGAAGAACTGATATACCAGATGCGTCAATGTCTTTAAACTTTTGAAAAGAAATGAACTTAGACATGATTGCCCCGGTCCAACCATATTCGTAATACTCAAACTGTAGTAGAAACGAATGGGGAACAAAACTTGCCCCTGCTGATGGGTTACTGGAGTCCATACTTGTCATAAGCTGACATGGAGAAGGCTTGTCCCAGTATTTTCAACTTGACGAGTTCTGCCCCTGATTCGGTAGATTGGTAAATCCTTCCACTGGGTTGCCCCTGACTGAGCTTCCTTTTTCAAGTCGAACCCCCTAGCTAGCTGTATTTGTTGGGATTCCTTTGATATTGAATTGTTTTTGCAAATAAATATCGTTCATCAAAAAAATTGGCAAAATTTAATGCAACGTTTAACGCAAAGTTTAATGCAAAGTTTTGATTAAAAACGCACAGTGAAATGATTAAATAGTCAAAAACAACGGTGGGTCTAGTCATTAAGGAATTGACCAACACACGCGGGTAACAAAGATTATTAGGAGTCAGGTTACTCAACCTTGCTGTAGTATGCTTTTCAAAACAACCCTACCTCAATTAGGTCTTTTAGGGGTTGTAATGTGGTATGGTTCATGGTTTACGAAACAAAAGATAAAGGCTCAAATCCTACGCTCAGTTAACTCAAGATATACGTTCAAATCTCCAAAAGTAGGAAGTCACTTGATTTGAAAGATGACTGGCGCCTTATGTGAAACGCTCGTGTTTGAATGCATAACCGAGTTAGACTGAGAACTACCCTGTCCCCAAGGTTGAGATTAAAGGTTTTTTTGTGTGAAGAAAGAAAACTCCTACTTCTAGGCTCAAAGGGGTTAAGAAGGGATGAATTGAAACAATGCCTTACATCCTCGACGAGGTTAATTTAAAGGCATACCACAGCAATTATGACCATGAGGTTTTCATCATCCTCCCTAATCTTTGCTAAAAGTTTGAAAAAGGGAGTGAAAAAGATATATTTTTTTGCTTTTATGAAAATAAAAGTAAATGAGTGAAACGAATGGTTTTAACCAAAAGATGCATAAATACTTCATTAATGTTGCCAATTTGAAAGTACAACAAAGCTTATAAGCAAATGCAAATTCAAAGTGCAAAGGAAATACAATAAAATTGCTGAAGCAGCCAACAGATTGCCAGCTTTAGGGAATCAAATGCAGAAAATCAAAGAGGAGCTCAATCACAGTCCATCTTGGTCTTGATACATCTTCCACAGCATTACTTATCTCATGAGCGGGTAAGGATTGTTCTTGATGATAGGCTGGGAGCCGTCGAAAGACAAAATGTTTCTCTTTACTAAGTCCATCACAATATGCTTCAAAGCAAAACAACCTTCTAAATTATGGCCTGGTGCGCTTTCATGGAATGCACAATGAGCGTTGGAATTGTAAGAAGGTGGAAGCGGATCAGGAGGTGGGCCTGATGACCTTGTAGTTATTAATCCTTGTTGTACCAAAACACGATACAATGCTGTATACGTCATAGGGATGGGAGGAATCAAAGGCCTTCCACCCTTTCTTTTTCCTAGAATGTTCTGACGAGAAACTTGAGTCCGTTGTGAATAAGCAGGAGCGTTGGCCGCTCGTTCATACACTGGTGGTTGAGGAACCGGTTGATAAACAGAAGCTTGACTGTTGAATGTTGGCGCGATGGCGCCCAGATAAGGTTGTTGAATAGAATAACATTGTTGTTGCTGTTGATGTTTCCAGTACTGATTCTTCCTCTTTTTGTTTGTCATTACCACATTAGTATCTCCTTCCCTTTTGAAGGATATCTTGGCAACGTCGTTCGAACTATCAGCTTTCTTGGTCATTTTCCCACTCTTCAGACCAAGCTCTACTTTAACCCCCACAACAACAATATCGGAAAAACTAGCAGACACGCTACTGATAATCCTTTCGTAGAATTCCGGTCTCAACGTGTCGACAAACCAATCAATTAACTCTTTTTCAGATAAAGGTGGCTCTACCTGTGAAGCCAACTCTCTCCATCTTTGTGCATACTCTTTAAAAGACTCGGTATTGCTCTGAGACATGCTCAGTAGTTGTCTACGATCTGGCGCGAGGTCCATGTTATATCTATAATGCTTACAAAAGTATCAGATACATCTTGAAAACATTGGATTTTACATTGGTCCAAAGTCAAATACCACTTTGCAGCAGCTCCTTTCAAACTATCTTGGAAGCAGTGGATCATCAACTTATCATTATCCATAAATGCAGCCATTCGTCGGTAATACATGACCAAATGCAACTTAGGACAGGTCACACCAGTGTATAGGTCAAAATTGGGTAGTTTGAACTTGGGTGGGATTACCAAGCCTGAGACTAAGCACAAGTCTTTAACATTAATATTAGACACATTACTTTCTTTCATTGATTTGAATTTCCTCTGCATTATCTCTACACTTTCCTTTAGCCTTTCATGTCAAGTATCCCTTTCTTCGGACACATTGACATAATCATAAACCGGATGCGGGTTCTGAAAAACTGGGTGCCTCTGTGCTTGCACTGTTGCTGGAGTGAAGGTAGGAATAGCTTGAAAAGCCTCATTAACCAAGGGAACAACTTGTTGAGTGGAAGTGACGGCCGGAGCACGCATAAAGTGATGCCCAAAGTGGAGTGAAGGTAGTATGCTTTTACTTGTTGCATCATTCCATCACACATGATCTCATATGACCTATAATGTGTTCATATACTTGTAAATACTCCTTTGATTCACAAATTCCCATTTGTATCATGCATTCCTACTGTTGCGGTGAAAATCGGATAACAAGCTATTAATTAACTTGCATCATTTTCTTTTACAACCGACTTTGATTTATCCAAAGGAAAGGTTCAAGTTCGTTAGAAAAACCTAAGGGGAAGAGATCTAAGGTTCGGGGGTTGGTTACGCCTAAAGAAGGTATTAGCACCCTAACGTCCGTAGTACTCTACAGGAACCTCTTGTTTTAATGTTATCTTATGTTTGCTAAAGGTTCTATGCTAAAGGCTTGAAAAACCCTAGGGGTTAGTATCTAAGTATACTCGATAAAGCATCGCGCCTTACGCCTACGTATCCTCGGGAATAGAATCAGAGTATGCGTAGTTCTGCTTCTACTGAATGATTGACCGTGGTCAATATTCAGAGGGGAAATGAGTACAATCTCATTGTAGAGTTTAAGAACTCTCTAGATCTAGTTGTAATGGACGTATGTTGAAGTTTAGTCAGTAGGGGAAGTGATAAATTCAATATGATGAATATCACTAAGAGTTGAAGAACTCTCCCTAAAGCTAGTTATAATTTCTATGGCTCTGCTGAGGCCAAGAAACGAAGTTTCTTCCTAAGAGGTTACTTAGGTTAAGATGGGGGCTATGACTTTAAGAGTCAACAATAATTAATCTTCCTTTGGAAAAAGGGAACATAACGGTTGTAAAGATATTAAGATAAAGAGATTAGTGCAAATACAATGATAATAATACATGAATTAAGCTAATGAGATAAGATAAAGTCATGATATTAATGCAAAGTGAGAATTAAACATGTTAGACAATGATTAAATATACGTTGAAATAAAATGGAAATAGTCTCGTCTTAATCATGATTTAATCGAGAAATCGATAATCAATGATTCTTGACTTTCATCGACTAAAAGGAAAGTGGTCTCATGTTGATCAAAGTTTTGTCAACTCAATGAAATCAACCAAACCAAGAGGTTTGTTATGTCGTCGACCAAAATAAAGAAAGCGGAATCGAAACGAGAAATAAAATCGGTCTCGTCTGAATTAAGAATTAATCGAGAAATCGATAGTCTTAATATTTGACTTTCATTGACCAACAAAAATAAAAATAAAAAAACCAAATTGGTCTCGTTTAAATCAATATTTAATCGATAAATCGATAACCTTAGATCTTCAACTTTCATCGACCAAAATAAAATCGGAATAAAAGACAAGTCGGTCTCGTTTAAATCGAGATCTAATCGACGAATCGATGATCTTGGATTTTAAACTTTCATTGACCAAAATAGAAAAATAAAAAAAACCAAATTGGTCTCGTTTAAATTAAGATTTAATCGATAAATCGATAACCTTAGATCTTCAACTTTCATCGACCAAAATAAAATCGGAATAAAAGACAAGTCGGTCTCGTTTAAATCGAGATTTAATCGACGAATCGATGATCTTGGATTTAAAACTTTCATTGACCAAAATAGAAAATAAAAAGTGGCCTCCTACAAATCTAGACTTTTAGTGATTTAGAATAAATCAACAAGTCGTGATTTTTTTGAATGTCATTGGCCTAAAAGATTAAAATAAAATGAATTACTATGAATAATATTGGAAAGAAAGGCATAGAAAAACTAGAGATAAGAAAAATTTGTTAAAATAAAATGAACATAACTATTTTAAAAAAAGGAGGAGGGGGGCGCACAACATGTTGGGTTGGTGTGTATGGAGAATGATAGGGTGGGATCCTCTGGGCTTGAAGCCCATCACCCAACACAGCCTGGTTTTTTTAAAAAGAAAAGGGGGTGTGACACAGTGTGTGTTTGTGTGTCTTAAGATTGAAACGGGCCTACGAATGGACAACATAAAAAAAGGGCCCAACGACCTTCACCTTGTTAAAGAGAAAGTTGACTGAGGAAAAAGAAGTAAGGGTGGAACATCAACGATATCTATTGTGACAAGCATCACCCTTTATGTTCTTTTTTTTTAATAAAAACGGGAAGATAGGATGCACAGTAGATCACAAATCAACTCCAACCCAGGCTCGCCTCCACTCTCGTTTTCCTCTCTCGCTCACGATTCAAATTCATTAAGAGACGAAATTAGACCATCGATCCGTCAAGCCAGGTTCGTATCAAATCTGAGTTTGGATTTGGAAGTTCTATTTTCGTCTTTCTTCCTCTTCTTTCATCTCTCGAATCTCACCTCTCTGTTTCCGCTTGAAATGATTTGAGTTGGGTTTTCTGGGTTGTTGTTTCGGATGGATGGTGATGGCGGCGATTATGTTCGTGAGTGCTGGTTAAGGGTGGAGATATGGTTGGAGAAAGTTTATGGAGTGTTTTCGTTCAGTTTCTGAAGGGTTGGCGATGAAAGATTTTGGGTTCCACTGTTAGAGTTTTGTTGTTGGTATTGGTGAAGGCGAAGGAGAAGGAGCTGGGTAGTGGACGATGAGTTTGAGTTGGTTTGAAAAAGGGTTCGATTGAGAGTGGGTTCGTCGGATTCTGGGTATTTTTGAGTCTATGGGTTTGAAGAAGATTTTGTAGGAATTGGTGTGGTTCGTGAGGCTGTGAAAAGTTAGAGGATTGCGTAGTTTTGAGGAAGATGAAGGAGAATTGGTGAGGGTCGAAGGTTTTGAAGATGAGTGAGGTGGAAGGCTACGGTTTGAGGTTGAAAGGGCGAACGGAGGGTTTGGTTTCCGGTTAAAATGAAAACGTTCGAGTTGTTGTTGTTGTGAAGGCGGAGGTTTGTGTTGGTGAGGTTCTGTGTTTGAAAAAAATGGAAGAAGAAGTTCACAGCTGAGGGGTTTTTTATGGTTTTTGTTGTTATTAATGTTTGTTGCAGAAAGTTTATGGATGGTGATGATGGTTCGACGTGAGGAGAGATTTTTGGTTTTGTAAGCGTTGTCGTAACCCCCCTGTATCCGACTTCTTCCCTCTTTTTATGCCCCCCAAAACTGAATTGTTTCTCAATTTCAAATTGAATTTTTGAACGTTGTAGCATTGTCGTTTTCATGGTTGCAGAGGGAGCGTACGGTGAGCAGGCTGAATGATGAATAAGGTATTGCTCAAAACTACTTTTGATGAATCAGATGGGTGAGCTTAAAGAGGAAAAGTTGAGTTGAAATTTGAATCTCTCTCTCCATTCCGAATTTGCTAACGAAGAAGAAGAAGACAAACAGTGGGTTCACTTCTTTCCAAACCACGTGGCTTTCTTCCATTGGCTAAGGCATTGGGTTGAAAAGTCAAAGTAACATGCTTGGTTCTCATTGGCTGGAGATTAATGAAATTTCAATTAAATAAACACGGTGGATCAAATCAAGAGAAAAGGGAATGAGATAGTTTTCTTAATTTGAATTAATAGTATGATAAATAAAAATAAAAATAAAAGAAACTAATTAAAAATTAGTTAGAAAGAAAGCTAAATGAGTAATTAATCTCACTCATTATTAAAATTAAAATAAATTAAGATTAATTCAAATTAATAAAACAACTTAAATATAAAGGAAGTAACAATAGGCCATATTGAAACTAAATTAAAATAAAAACAACTAAAACACTAAAATAAATACTAAATTAAAATATAGAGGAAAATAAGTAAAAACAATCAACTAGTAAAAAAAATGAGGGTAAAATTTGGGGTGCAACACCTACTTTGATATGTCATCTCCAAACTGGCCATTGTTTGTTATCTTTGTTTGTGCCTTGTGTGATGTACTTTTCTCATTTCTTTTAGGACTTGTATGAGACCTATTAGAGATTAATAGCCTCTGACCTTGACATGTCTAATATACATTTGATCCATGTGAGCTTCATCTTTCATTTACTTCAAAAGATATTGATGATTGAATACTTCTTTGCACTAGTTTTGTACTTACTTCTTTTCTAATTTCTAAATAACATGAAAGTGTATGACTTCAAACTTCATCCAACATGCTTCTAACCCCTGAATTTGACATGTTTAAATGCCTTTAACTCATTCTAACTTCATCCATCTTCACTCATTTCATGAGTCATCCATACTTGACAACTTTGAATTTGTTTTGCTCTTAACCTTTACCAAGTAATGACATGCGTTGTGTATGAACATTATGGGTCTCTTATTTTGATTCAACTTCATTTAAAGTGTGATATGCTACTGACTTGGATGCTCATGCATGATTCGTTTCACTTACATGACTTCGTTTTGTTTGTTGTATCTAGTGTGTGCATAGTTTGAACTTGTATGGACTTAACTTGAGCATGTTTGTTCCTAATCATCAATGTGCTTCAACATGATACTTGTGTGAAATTTGTGCTTCCATTCTTGACTTCTAAATGTCATTTCAAATGTCATATGCTACTGGCTTGCATTCATATTACATGATTGTTCATCTTACATCTTCATTTCTTACTTGCATTACAAGTATGCTTCATTGTTGGAACTTGAATGGTGTTTGCTCCCACTTCTTCCTAATTGATCAATGTTCACATTTATGAATCTCATGCTATCTTAATGACATCTCTACACATCCTTAAATGTCATTCACTTCTGACTTTGATGTTCACATGTGCATCCATTCATGTTCATGATTCATTTGCATTCATCTTGCATAGTTATGATGCAACTTGTATTTGTGTGTTCTTTTAGTGCATGTTTCAACATAGTTTGACGTTGTTTGATACCTTAGCATTAGTAGGATCCCTTGACAAGTATCTACTGACCTTAGATGTCCCTTAACCCTTAGGACTCTTCCCTTTTGGCTTAACACTTGTATGCTTCTTAGGTTGTCTTCTTAAGACAATTTGCATTGCTTGCTTTACTTTTTGACACTTGTTTTCATTACTTGTGATTATTTTGCTAACCTTTTATGTAGGGGCAGAGGTAAGGTGCTTGAATATGTGGATGGTTATCCATGTTCATCTTTTCTTTCATCTCTCATCTATCTTACTTGTCTTTTCCTTTTGTGAATAGCATGATATAATGCTTTGTGTACAACTTTCTCACACCCTTTGGGATCCTAACTCATCCTTAGTTTTTTATTAGGGTGAGGTAGGATAAGCATTAGATAGTGCTATCCCTCTCTCGTATTTAGACTTAGGTTCTTAAACCTCGACCTTAGGGCCACCTTTGCATGATAACATTAGGAACAATTAGTTTCCCCTTAGTCTTTTCTTGAGTCTTCTCTTCTCATCTCATAACCTTTCAAAAAACACTTAATAAAGATTAACGTGTATTGTACGTGAGCCTTGTATATGGGAAGTGAGAAGTAAGGGGTTCCCCTTCATCTTTTCTAGGATGCTTAGTGTACGTCCTGTTGGGGACGATATGCGGCGCATTCGTTATTATTTTGAAGACTCGGGTGCAATGCAACTTACGAACCAACTTCAATCTACTTCTGTCTAAAATATACAAAACAAACTCAAACCTTTTCATCCTTCGGGATTCGTTAAGTTTCAAACCTCATTTTCAGAAAAGGGCACGTCACTTCTGTCTCGTCGCAAACAAGCATCGACCCTAACTGCTGGACGCGAACCCAACGTTGCTCATAAAAAACACAGACTTGGTTAAGTCGAACTACGACTGCTATGATATCCTCCTTTTGGTTAGATCGAGGATACGTAGGCACAAGACAGCGATGTCTTGGCGAGCAACCTCCCCCTAGTTCGTGTCTGAACTACGTTGACTCTAACTTTCCCATTGCACGAGGGAATACGTAGTCCTGGGACTCCGATGACGTCCTATCGAGTCACTTCTTTTTCTTTTCTTCTTCGTTTCTTCGTTCTTTTCCGTTCCCGTTTCTTTTCCTTTCTAGTAGCGGATGAGTTCCAGATGATGACACCCTTTGATCAATAACAACCAGCGTGGATCCCATCGAGTACGATGGACGCGTGGGGGTGCTAATACCTTCCCCTCGCGTAACCGACTCCCTTACCTGTTTCTCTTGGTTGCGAGACCATGCTCTTTCCCTTTCCCTCAGGTTTACACAGTGTTTCCTTTCCCTCTCTTGGGATAAATACACATTGCTGGCGACTCTGTTTCAGCGCCACTTTCGCATTTGTACTTGGATGAAAATCCCGGGAGCGACACTTACCATCCATGTCAGTCTTATTTTTAAAGACCCACTTGCATCCTATAGGATTAACTCCTACAAGAGGCTCTACCAAGGTCCAAACCTGGTTTGTGTACATGGAATCCATTTCAGATTTCATGGCTTCTATTCACTTCTCAGACTTAGGACCAGTTATGGCCTCTTGATAGGTTACAGGCTCATCTTGATCCATGAGTAATACATCACCTTGATCAGTTATGAGATATCCATATCTCTCTAGTTGGTGACGTATCCTGCTCGATCTACGCTGGTCTCGTTCTACTTGAGCAGGTTGCTCTTCCACAACTACTTGTGGTTCCTGCTCTAATTCCTCAATAGGTGTATCTATGCTTTGTGATTCTTAAATTTCTTCAAGCTCTACTTTCCTCCCACTGATTCCTTTAGAAATAAAGTCCCTTTCCAAGAAAACTCCAGTTCGAGCGACAAACACTTTTCCCTCAGAAGGATTGTAGACATAATACCCTCTTGTTTCCTTAGGATACCCCACAAATAAGCATTTGTCATATTTGGGCTCAAGCTTAGTTGAAATTTTTCGTTCCACATAAACTTCACAACCCCAAATCTTTATGTAAGACATATATGGTTTCTTACCACTCCAAATTTCATATGGTGTCTTTTCAACCTTTTTGGATGGAACACGGTTAAGTGTGTAAGCTGCTGTCAGTAATGCATGTCCCCAAAAGGAGTTTGGAAGATCGGAGTGACTCATCATGGATCGTACCATGTCTAACAAGGATTGATTTCTTCTCTCAGATACACCATTCCATTGTGGTGTTCCAGGAGGAGTGAGTTGGGATAGAATCCCTCACTCTTTTAGATGGTCATCACACTCTAGGCTTAAATTTTTACCGCCTCGATCTGATCGAAGAGTCTTAATATTCTTACCTAGTTGGTTTTGTACTTCATTCTTGAACTCCTTGAACTTTTCAAAGGATTTAGATTTGTGTTTCATTAAATAGACATAACCATATCTACTGAAATCATCGGTAAATGTGATGACGTATTGAAAACCTCTTCTGGATGGTATGTTCAGTGGTCTACATACATTAGTATGTATGAGGGCCATAAGATCATTAGCCCTTTCACCTTTTCCTGTGAATGGGGACTTTGTCATCTTTCTAATTAAACAAGATCTGCATGTATTATATGATTCGTAATCAAAAGAGTCCAATAGTCCATCTTTATGGAGTTTGAAGATGTGTCTCTCATTTATATGGCCTAAGCGATAATGCCAAAGGTAAATTGGATTTAACTCGTTAGGTTTCATCCTTTTAGTATTAATGTTGTAAATTGGCATTTCAAGATCAAGGACATACAATCCATTGTTCATTTGTGCAGTAGCATACAATATATCATTCAAATAAATAGAGCAACTATTGTTCTTTAGTATAAATGAAAAACCAAACTTGTCCAAACAAGAAACGAAAATAATATTCCTGCTAATTGCAGGTACATAGTAACAGTTTTATAACTGAATTATTAAACCACTAGGTAAAATCAATACATAAGTTCCTACGGTTAAAGCAGCAACCTTTGCTCCATTGCCAACTCGTAGGTCAACTTCACCTTTTGCCAAAACTCTACTCCTTTTTAGCCCCTGCACATTGGTACAAATTGTAACACCCCAATTCCCATCGCAAATAAATAATACATAAATAAAATCAGAGTAACTAAAAATTTATTTTTTCCGACAGAAACAGGAATGCCACATTTAAATAAACAAAACATCATCCCTGCTCATAAATTTGATACATAGCATAAAATAGATTACCCTCAATTGGGAAACTTTTCCATATAAAGGTAATACAAAAAATATTCAACAAATATATACATAAATAACATAATCGTTTCCCGACTCCCGTACTACGTATCAGAGCAGACATCAAGACCGACAATAGAACAGAGGGCTAGTCTCCACAAAAGACCTCCAGCAACTCTAATCTGCAATGCCTCATAGAGCATCATAAAACAGCAGAAGGGTGAGAAATAACAACTAAATCAAGATTGCATAATAATATGCCAACACACATGCAAACACATGAATAAATCATCTCACCCGTACCATCACATACTAACACATATAGCATGCCACTAATACAAAACATATCACACATAATAAATCAAATCATGATTTTCCACACATAATGCATCCATTCACAATTCACACCACAATTCATCACAACTCATTCATATACATCACAATGTATATATATAAAGCCAAGCATATTCATCATGCACACTTTCACAATTCGTATCATTCTACATAAACATACACATTCATGTTTATTCATCAATGCACCATTATAAAGATGATAAACGCAAATCATAGAGACCGACTCACGACTCTATGCAAATGCAATGCGGGTACCGACTCAATCATCTCAAGTTCACTCCGGAACTTATTGAAACCATCTCTCGTTACCAATGTAACTCCCCGTCGGCCATACGATGTTTCCCGTAGCTCACACCCTACACGGGCACACGACGTTTATGGATCACTCACACCCCACATGGGCACACGACCCGATCGCTCACACCCCACATGGGCACACGATCGTCTATAATCATCGCTCACACCCCACATGGGCACACGATGTTATAGCGGATTCCCTCTGGAACCAATCCGTCGCTCACACCCCACATGGGCACACAACATTTATGGATCGCTCACACCCCACACGGGCACACGATCCGATCGCTCACACCCCACATGGGCACACGATCACAAGATGCATTTCATGATACTTGACACACAAGCACTCATGACAACCAATGCATCTTCCACATATATGCAACCATAAACATGCATACATAACCAAATACAACACATTGCATTTATTTTCCTTTCGGCCATAATTCATCACCACAACATGTCATCACATGCATTATCATCACACCACAGCATACAAGTCATACGACATCCATATCGACAGCACATTGCATAATACACATCATCATATTCATGCATTGAAAACAATTCAAACAATGCATTTCATCACATACCACAACAATCATACAATCACAATTACTTCCACAAGGGATTCACACCCCAAAGGCTATCCACGACACATCATAACAACATACATTGATATTCAATCAAACAATGTATTTTACTACACAACAACATCATTAATCACGCATCGAAGTCTAATCCACAACAATGCACATATTTGCCATAGGGCCATAACCCATCATCACAACATTTCATCATGTATATTCACATCATATAATGGTCTACAAGCTACAAGTTACATGTCACAAGCATATATCATGCTAACACATCAATCGCACACATTGTACGCGATAAAAACCCGACAACCCAACACTTTTCCAAAACCACAACCTAACTAAATCATCTACTTCCCTCCAACCCATATTTAATAGAAATAATATTTCATTATCTTTCCAACGCTTCAAACGGCGACCAAAACGGACTTACGGTTTGAAAATTACGAAGAAAACAAAATTAAAGAATATTACGTTCGCTCCAGTATTCGCTAGGCGAACCATAGCGAACCAAGACAGTGGAAAACAGTCATAAAGTTCGCTAGGCGAACCTCTAGGCGAACATTCGCCCGTTCCTTCGCTGAGGTTCGCTAGGCGAACCCACCAAACCCAGAATTCGCAGCAGCGTCAACCTAGGTCATATGGGACCAAAATACATCATTTTTTACCACCCAAACCCTTCTAATTCATACCGGAACAACCAAAACATGTTCAGACATAATCAACAAGTATTCTACGCGGTTTATATCGAATTTCATCCGTGAAAACATCGATTTCTATCAATTGCTCCTAATTTGAATCGATTAGAAAAGTCGCAAAATAACCAAAACAATTACAACAAACAACACATATACATACACAAGCAAGATATAATTGAAACTTCTCACCCTTACCCGATTATTCGCGCTCGAAACGGAGTTCCTGCGATTTTCCTCTTTTCTCCTCTTTTTTCTCCTCTCCCTTTCCTTCCCTTCTCTTTCTTTCCTTTTTCTTTCTTTTTTCTCTTTTTCTTTCCACTTTCTATTTATATAAAATATCTAAACCCCTAAAAGACTATTTTACCCCTCAAACTCAAATATCTCGCAAACGCTCTCAAAACACGATAAAACTTAAACATCGATGAAATATATTTCGGGAAATAAAAGTTGAAAAGAAATTATAATTTAATACAATTATTTTATCTATCAGAGAAATTAACCAATTAACTCAATTAGCAAGTAAAATACAATAAATTCTCATATTTCACCAAATTCACATAAATGAAATAAATAAATGGAATTAAACAAATCGGGGCGTTACAATTCTCCCCCACTTAGACATTTTCGTCCTCGAAAATATACCGAGACAAACAACTCCGGACACGACTCTCGCATCCGACCCACAAACCAACATGCCAACAAAAGGCACACCACGAATAACACAACTGACAAACCACCTTGCTAACTACAACAACGACAACTACAACGACAAGATGCAAAGCCCATACAATGCACTTGACGACCAACTCACAACTCAAGGAAAACCAAAGATACCAACACACAGGTTCACTCTAGAACCAAAACACAACAAGATCGTTACCCTACCCTAGGTAACACTCCCCTAATTCCCCACACAGGAAATAGCTACACGCACTCGAACCTTCACTATGGAAATGAGGCAACAACACAAACAAGAACATAAAGTTCCACGACACCACAAGGTCTCAACATCATCAACAAAACTAGAACACCAACATCTTTGTCACACAACCATACTACAACAATGCTACGATTCACCAACCGAACATACAATCAAACATCCATCTACATAGTAGCCCATGGATAACATTTAAACCTTTCACCTAACACTTCCATTCTGAAACGTCCAATAGTATCACCATTCCTACATGTTCCCAATGTTCAACCTATGAACTCTTACCAGTCACGCACGCATATACGAATTGTGCCACATCACGCTTCCACTGCGCACTCTGATTACTCATAACCCATCAAGTCTACCAATCTCACGTCCAAAGTCTAACTCTTTCTCATATTCACCAAAAATCACTGTTCGCCTTTAATATACCCAACCTCACACTCCACAGAGTTATCTCACACACCAAACACAAGTCTCTGAACTGCTAAAAAATTTTCAATTCTCTGACCATCAAAATAGGCATGTATAAAGACTTTAAACTTAACTCATCAGGCACGACATTAACTTTACCAATAGGATAATTCGAGCCAAAGTTATATCTAATCAGGAATTCCAACCATCCGACCGTGTCTCAATCCGAGTTACAAATAAAAAGTTATGAAGGAAACAAAACTGCACAAACTGCCATGTTCGCTAGGCGAACCTTCTAGCGAGCATTCGCTACCACCTTCGCTAGGCGAACGTCTAGAGAACCCACTATCAGCTGAAAAACAGACACAAAGTTCGCTAGGCGAACCCCTTGGCGAACCAAGGCAGCAACCACCAGGACCAAAAACATGCAAAGTTCCCTAGGCGAACAACGTAGCGAACCTTCGCTGACCTTCACTAACTGGCTCGCTAGGCGAACCCGCGAAAATCATTCGCTTCTGCTTCGCCCCAGGTTCGCTAGGCAAACCATGGAAAACTCAGAATTCCAACAGTGCTGTTACTCATCCAAAACCATCATTTTCTCAATCCAAACACCTTGAACCTAAAACCCTTAAAAGAATACCTCCAGATTCTCCAACACAATACAATCGCGTCCAATTCTTAATCCCGAATAGTATCGATCCTTCTATGAATCCTCAATTGTCGTAAAGCATAAGCCACGAATTTACCCTCTTGCATTAACACACTGACTAAACTCATCAAAGACGCATCCCAATATCCTCACAAACGGTTCATCAGGATCACACAAAATCAAAACTGAAGCCGTAGACAAATCCTACTTCAGCTCTCTCAAACTTCCCCCACAATGAACATCCAAAGCAAACGACTTACCCTTTGCGAGTCAACTGAGATAACAGAAGTACGAACTTAGCAAAGTTTTCCATAGCCTATAGTAACAACCAACTGAACCCAAAAGTTTCTAATCTCCTTAACCGACTTAGGAGCCTCTCAATGTAGAACCGCATCTACTTCCGATGGATCCACAACCAATACCACCATTAGAAATAACATATCCAAGAAGACTAACTTTTTTTTTTTCCAACCCAAATTCTCACTTGAATAACTTAGCATAAAACTTCGTCTCTTTTCAACACTTGTGATTCAAATCTCAAACACCCTACCTGTTCTTCCTCTGAGTTTATAACAGATCCCAATATCCTCAATCAAAACCACTACGAACTTATCCAAATTCACGACACAATCAAATCGGCCACTGGCAGCAAAACCATTTCCACCCGATTAAATGTCAGCCAATGACAATTATACCAAACCTATCCAAACACCATTCAATCAATCTCAACCAAACCATTCCAGTCATCTATTCTCGAAAGTGGACACTTATTCTCCATCGTTAGCTTACTCCACTGTTAGTAATCCATACGCAATTTCTTCTCTTAACAGTCCAATTCCATAAATCCCCACGTGTAGCAACAACCATCCCAAAAGAACTCTCAAATAGTACATCCACCCTTAAGGTTTTCTCAAAATTTCATTAATGCTATATAATTCCAAAGACTCCAAACCTCTCCAGAACTTTAAGTTTCGCTTTCCATAGTCTCAATACCAATACCATCATAATGCTTGTTATTCCATTCAATCAACCCTCCTTTTGGTTACTAACCATACTGGAGCTCTCCAAAACGACACACTTGGCCTCACAATTCTCCTTTCCAGTAAATCTTCCAACTGCTCCATCAGTCCGGGTACTTCTAATACTAACATCCAATATTCCATCCGGGAATACATCTGAAAATTACGCACAACCGGTAGCTCATCACTGTGTCCTTTCTGCCAATTTCTAGAAAACTATCGTCACAAACATAACAACATCTTAGTTTCACGTCCTAATAGTTCTTCTACTTACTTAGCAGATCCAAACCTCAAATCCTTACCTTCGTCCAATTTGAGTTCACACTCTACTCTCTGAGAACAACCTTTAACAATACCCAATCGTTCTCTCCCAATGACTTCCCAACTTGACCAATATACCAAAAACCTCAAATCCATCTCATCTTCCAGTATAAGAGTCTTCATCAACTCATCAAAGCAATCCGTAATCATTTTCTCAATTCCAAACAATTCATGGCACACAATATCCAAGCCGAAAAGACCCGTCTATTCCATCCAACATAATTCCCGTCTACTATCAACAAGAGATTATGGGTGATCAGTTCCTCAATTTGTCAATAGATAGTCGATAATCATGATGGGGCATAAATCATCTTTACCAAACTATAATAGCATCTCTTGCATCCTGTGCACAAAACTACCTAACGTACAAATCCTTAGTTGACATAAACCTTACCTCCGCATTCACTCCGGAACCGGGAACCACACTGTCCAAAGAGCACTTACAATCTTGCAACCAATGGCACACTGAGCCAATGCTCCACACCTGAAGCAACTTGGAGAAGTTCCAGCTTCTCCCCCACTTATCTCATTCTAAATCCTACAGACAAAGGATTAGAACACCAGAAGGTACTGACAGTGTTTCACACACATATCACGTACTAAGGGACAAACAACATCGACAGTATTCAACTGTCACACCAACTGACTCAACAACTTGGCCAGATGGACCGACCTGCTCTGATACCACTAATGTAACACCCTAATTCCCATCGCGAATAAATAATACATAAATAAAATCAGAGTAACTAAAAATTTATTTTTTCCGACAGAAACAGGAATGCCACATTTAAATAAACAAAACATCATTCGTGCTCATAAATTTGATACATAGCATAAAATAGATTACCCTCAATTGGGAAACTTTTCCATATAAAGGTAATACCAAAAATATTCAACAAATATATACATAAATAACATAATCGTTTCCCGACTCCCGTGCTACGTATCAGAGCAGACACCAAGACCAACAACAGAACGGAGGGCTAGTCTCCACAAAAGACCTCCAGCAACTCTAATCTGCAATGCCTCATAAAGCATCATAAAATAGCAGAAGGGTGAGAAATAACAACTAAATCAAGATTGCATAATAATATGCCAACACACATGCAAACACATGCATAAATCATCTCACCCGTACCATCACATACTAACACATATAGCATGCCACTAATACAAAACATATCACACATAATAAATCAAATCATGACATTCCACACATAACGCATCCATTCACAATTCTCACCACAATTCATCACAACTCATTCATATACATCACAATGTATATATATAAAGCCAAGCATATTCATCATGCACACTTTCACAATTCTTATCATTCTACATAAACATACACATTCATGTTTATTCATCAATGCACCATTATAAAGATGATAAACGCAAATCATAGAGACCGACTCACAACTCTATGCAAATGCAATGCGGTACCGACTCAATCATCTCAAGTTCACTCAGGAACTTATTGGAACCATCGCTCGTTACCAATGTAACTCCCCGTCGGGCATACTATGTTCCCCGTCGCTCACACCCCACACGGGCACACGACGTTTATGGATCGCTCACACCCCACACGGGCACACGACCCGATCAAAGAAGGAGTTAGATGTTCCTAAATTTTTTGATCTCTAATGCAGGAGTTAGATGTTCCTAAATTTTTTGATCTCTAATGCAGTAGGAATGTGGATCCTAATATGTTGGATTAATTGGTATTCTAGAAACAACATTATATTTAGAGATGAGCTTTGGGACTTAGACACGATTTCAAATCGTATAGTTTTGTTTTCTTGGTGGTGGATAGGAAAGAACCACAATAGTTCTCACAATTGTAACTATTACACTTGGATAAAATCTCCAAGTGGTTTTTTATAGGCCTTGATTTGAGAGGTTTTTTATGTATACGGGTTGGGATACCCCTATAGTATCCCTGTTAAATATATTTAACTTATAAAAATAAAAATGTTCCTAAACTGACTGCAAAATACCCCCTCGCAATCACCATGCCTGTTTCTAAAGAGACCACCACATGCAAAATTGCCAGGACTTCCCAAAGCTGAGTCATATGTATTACACTTTATCCAATCTAACAATGGAGTTTTCCAAATAACTTCCATAAATCTAGGAGTTATAGGATGATGAGTGATGATTTTGAAAGCCTTTAGGACCATAAAATCTTGCATTTAAGGCCTTGTTACTTCTTTTGTATGGTTGCTCGACACATGGGCGTTAGCACAAATCAAGGATAAGACTAAATTCAAATTTAGCTTGATGTTGTCGAATGTTTCCTTTACATTGGCATCATGTAGAAGATCCGCAGTAGAGGCTTGGATGTGAGTGTTCTTCTTTTTCCCTTGTTTAGTCGGTGTCTACTCTGATGTATAACACCGGGGGGGGGGGGGGAATAGGATGCTGTTTATTTATTCTATGTTTTATGGAGACTATTATGTGTAGCTTCCATATTTGATAATTCCTTTGATTTTGTCATGTCATGATTATATTTGGACAATTGGATTAATTAATTGGTTGAAGTTTCCGCTGTTAATAATAATAGTTGAAGTTGGACTATTTAATTAATGTTATTATTACTATTATTATTAATAATTTTTAAAAGTGGCTTGTGTTACATATTTGATTGTATGGTAGGTTTATGTTGAAAAGTAGTATCCTAATTGTTTAAATGATTAAATTACTCTAATTGTATTATAAATATCGTTGGGTAAATTAGGGTGTTACATAATGGTATTAGAGAAGGTCGGTCTATCCGGCCAAGTTGTAGATTCGGTGTGGTGTGATAGTTGAATACTATTGATGTAGTCTTCTAACCATTGTTGTTAGTATTGTGGCTCAGGTTGTGCAGAATCAGTCTAATGCTAGGGAGAACGATGAGTTCCATCATTTGGGGAAGCTTCAGTGGAATAATCTGCCTACTTTTAAGGGTAGGTATGATCCCGATGGAGCACAGGCTTGGCTCAAAGAGATTGAGAGAATCTTTCGTGTGATGGATTATTCAGAAGTGCAGAAGGTACAATTTGTTACTCATATGTTGCACTACGCCAAAATTCGCTTTTGGCAGCACTACAAAGACAACGCTTTTATCCCAAAGGGCTGCTATAAGTTTTGAAAAAAATTCGCTAAAAAAAACGCTGCTAAAGGGTACCTTTAGAAAGCGCTACTAAAGACCGTACATAGACCCCACATTAGAAAACGCTTTTATAAAAGCGCTGCTAAAGGTATAACCTTAGAAAGCGCTTTTAAAAAGTGCTGATAAAGGGTAACCTTAGAAAGTACTTTTAAAAAGCGCTGCTAAAGTCCTTAAATTGACCCCACATTTGAAAGCGCTTTCTGAAAGCGCTGCTATAGGCCAATGAAAAGAAAGAGCTTTCTAAGGAAAAAGCGCTGCTATAGGCTAATCTAAGAAAGCGCTTTCAAAAAACGCTGCCTTAGGTCATTTATTAATTAAAAAATAAAAAAGCCCTAATCATTTGTTTCTAATCATTTTAACGTCTTCTCCCTCCTTTCCCTCTGGCGATTTCTCCACTATTCTATTCTCGACCGCCGTTGTGTTCTCCGACCGCCGTTCTGTTCTCCGACTCTCATCGTTCTCCGACCGCCACTGTTCTGTCCTCTCTCGCGTCTCATTTTGTTTTTTTTTTTCGTTCTCCGACCAATACAAGAGGAAAACGAAGTAGAAGAAGAGGTACGTTTTTCGTTTTCGTTTTTGATTTTTGAATGTGCTTCTGTTGTTGTTGAATGTTGCTTCTATTGCTTCTGTTGTTGTTGTTGAATGTTGATTCTGTTGTGAAAATTGTGAATAATTGGGTGATATAGAAGAAACAACTGTTTTCACCAAATTCTGTTGTTGTTGTTGTTGAATGTTGCTTCTGTTTCTATTGCTTTCGTTGTTGTTGTTAAATGTTGCTACTGCCTTTAATTCGAGTTTTCAACAAGGATTTCATTTTAATTCGAGTTTTCTACAAGGTTGAGATTAGGTTGATTCTAATAATCATATCCCAGGTTGATATACAAATTTCATCAACTAATGACAGTGTGATTCCTGGCTCATTTCTCACTGAGTAATGTTTGGCATTATCTGATTAATCTTGATATTAAAATTAATAATTGTGCTTAAGGACTTGAGTTTAGTATCATTTTTGTTAGAGTCACCTTTAATTTTCACACTTATATTTTTCATTTTTTATGGTCAATTTTCGTTTTCAGAAGCCCTAATCATTTCAAATCTTTTTAGGTTCTATTTTTTGTCGATTTGTTTTCAAATGCATATATGAATATAGTATGAACTGTGTAGAATATAATAATCTAGTTGTCTGAGGTGTTATATATATTTCAATGATATTAAATATTTGTCATGTTATATATATTCAATGGATTATGGAATCTGAATTTTTATATTTGTGATTTAATTTATATTTCTTTCCTTATTACAGGTCAAATGGCTAGTAACCCGGAAGACTCACACTATACAAATGATGCAAATGATTCAGCTCAGAATGTAGAAAGAGAAATTACACGAGGAATAACTATTATGAAGTCAATCATTCGTGCAAGAGATAAAGGAATCAAATATAATGTACATTGGAGTGTTGAAGACCAACTAATTGAGCCTAATGGTGCAATGTTGACAAGTTACATAGGTTCACTTGTTCGTCAGCACATTCCAATCACCTGTGATAACTGGAGAAATCCAGCGTTGCAAGCCGGTAAAGAAAAAATATTGACTGAGATACAGGTACGTACCATATATGATTCATGTTATTAGATTTTTGTTGACGATTATGTCTTTAAATTACTTATAATAACACACTCTATGTGTATGTTTTTTTCGTAGAGGTCTTTTAACATTGATGAAAGCCGGAAAAAGTATTGTCTTCAATTGGCTGGAAAAAGACTCAGACGGTTTCGAACTTTTTTATCAACCACTTTTCTTAAGGATGGGAAAGGAAAGTTAGTTGAAGCAGAACTTCCAATGAAGTATGCGGACTTGATTACACCTGAAGAATGAGATACTTTTGTAGCCAAACGAAGAACAGAAAAATTCCATGTAATGTTAATTTGTCATGTCTATTAATTGTATTGTATACTTGTTGCATTAAATTGTTCTGATGTGACTTAAACTTGTTTATCCAGGAAGTGAGTGTCATAAATCGCGAAAGAGCATCAAAACCCACGTATCCATACATAAAAGGGCGTTTGGGATATGCACGCTTACAGCAAAAAATGGTAAGTATATATAAATGCTATGATCTTATTAATTGTCTCAATGTGTTATAATTGATGATCTTATTATTTGTATCAATGTGTAGTTAGAAGAGAGTAAAAGTGAAGAAACATCTCTTCCGAGACATGTTTTGTGGAAGGCTGCTCGTGTCGGCAAGGATGGAGTTGTTAGGGAAGATGTTCAACATGTTTTTGACGAATGTGTAAGTATAACATTATGTCTTTAATTAAATCAAAAGTTTACTAACATATAATTAATTTTTAATCCCCACTAATAATTGTCGATATGTAAATGAATTTCAGGAGACTCTATCTCAATCCTTAACTACAGGTGAGGACGAGGATTGCAGGAGCATAGTTAGTCGAGTACTAAATGTTCCTGAGTATTCCGGTCGTGTGAGGGGTAAGGGATTTGGTGTGACTCCATCATCCTTGTATAAGCATCCAAAGAAAATAAATCCTAGCAATCAACAAGTGATGCAATCGGTGGAGGAATTAAAAGCGCAAGTCCGTGAATTGCAAAGGGATAACGAAAGATATATGGCGGAAAGGCGCAGTTCAGAGTTGAAAGATACTAGTGACAAAGCTAATATCAATTGTCAAAAGAAATTTCCCGAGGCAATTATATATCTTAATATGAAATTAAATTAGCACATTTATTTTAATTGACATATATACACATTAACAGTAACATATTTATTATTGGTTTAGGGCATTTCATCTTGTCAGCTATATTTATCGTCATCGACTTATCGCATAGTTGGCAAGGGAAAAGTGCATAACACTTTGGGAGATTTACTTCACCATAAACCTCTCCCTGATGGATATATGAAAGTATCGGATGATATTGCATTAGAGCTAGATGTGTTGCTACTGATACCTGACGTTGTTTCAGAGACAACATTGCTGCGAGATGCAATAGGATCGTTTGTTGCATGTCCGTCAGATCTCATTTTCATAGATGAGGAGGTATGTTGAAAACCATTATGAATGTTTTAGTATTCAAATGTCAATTCTAAACCATTATGAAAAGCATTCTAAACCATTATGTACATTTCTTTTACAGGGCAATGTTAGACTCCTACAAAATCCGCATCTAAGGATAAAGGGATTTTGCGGCACAACGAGTCTGTTGCATCACAAAAAGAGGTACATTGAAAGTGTTAATTCTGTGATCCGAATTCAAAAGCTTCATGATTTTATACTTTACCTAACTTATATGATTTTTAGGTTTCTGCTCAAGAGTCACAACAAGTCAGCAAGAAAATTAGTAATGTATCCAAGAAAAAAAAGGATCTTCCAAGGACCGGATCAAAAAGAGCTTCTATACCTCAATTTAGGATGTGTTTTGAAACACTTGTGGGAACATCAGATTTGATGCATGGTGCTATTCGTCAAAAAGATATGGAGGAAGGTATTTTTGGTTTTTCTAATTCTGAATCACTTGCAAAAGAGGACATGGATCAGATTTTTCGGCATCTTGAATTAGGCATCGGTGTTATGCATTCATACATCTGGTACGCCAATCAATCTATTATTTAATTAGTTGAACAATTTATCTACACATTTCAATGAAAATAGTCTAATGTTTATTATGTTTTTATTTAAGGTTCTTGTATGACAAATTTATGCGCGAGAATCAATTGTCATACAGATTCTATTTCGTGTGTTGCGCCCGTGTCAACACACCGTTAATTGTTCAGGGTCCAGATTTAGTAAGAGATCACTTAGTCAAGAGATTTATGGCCAGTAGTACAGAAAGTTTGTATCTTTTACCGTATAATACTGGCAACGGGTTAGATTTTTATTCTAATTTCATTCTAATCTTTGTATCTTTTGCGTAGAAAATTCCCATCTAAACTTTTGTTTTATGTTACAGTGGTCACTGGTTGTTGGATGCTATTAATCCTACAAGAGAAGTAGTGTATTATCTGAATTTATTAGATGGTGATTAGACAACATATCCGGATATGAAGAATATGGTTGATACGTAAGTGAGATTTTTCTAAATATTCGTGTGTATTTGTATATTTAATTATTTCTGTGAGATTGTTCTAAATATATGTTTTTATTTTGTTAGAGCAATACAAGTATTCCGATCACAAAGAGAAGCTCGAGTATCACGGTCTAAAGCAAACAACATTACATGGATCAAAGTGGAGGTATATTAATTTTCACAATTTTGCTTATAATAGTGATGGTACTTGATAAAACAAGACAGCTATATATTCCAATTTGTTTTTCTGTGTAGTGTGCTCGTCAGCGTAATGGTATAGATTGCGGTTATTACGTTTTGAGGTTTATGAGAGAAATCCTTCATTTGGATCAAAAAGAGATTCCAATCATGGTATGGATTTATAACTTAGAATTTATTTTAATATTTATCGAATATTTCATATAATTTATTACTTTTAACTAAATAATGCATATTATGTTTTAGTATGTAGTACTTCGATGAAAACAAGTGTGCTCATTACTCGAAAGATAAAATGGAAGAATCAAGGAGGAATTTTGTGAATACTTTATTGAGAAAAGAATCATATAAGGTATGGAAGTTGTTGTGTAGTTATGGAATGTTGTATAGTTTTGGAAGTTGTTGTATATTTGGAATCTTTAGAAGTTAAAGGATTTCTAAGTGGACAAATTGTCATTAGAATTATGGATTGGTGTATATATGATGCATGTTTGTGTTAATTTATATCAAATGGTTTATGTGTTGAATTATAACGGTGTATATATTTTGGATTATAATGGTATATAATGCATATGTTTAAATAAAGGCTTGTTTGTTGAAATAAAGGCTCAATGGTTGAAATATAAGGCATATGTGTTGAAATAAAGGCTTGTTAAATGTCATATAATGCCTATGTGTTTGAAATAAAGGCTTGAATTATACAGGTTTATGGTATTATTTCCAAAAATATGCTTTCTAAAAAAGAGAGAATAGGCAGCGCTTTTAAATAAAAAACGCTTCCTAAATTCTGATTTTTAAAAAAGTGATTTTAAAGAGCACAATTTACGTGAAGAAAATAAAGAGCTTTTTAGAAAAAGCGCTGCCTATAGTACACAATAAAAAGCGCTTTCCATTAAAAGCGCTGTCTTAAAGTGAAATAAAAAATACATTAGACAGCGCTTTAAAAAGTGTTGTCTAAAGGGGGACAATAGAAAGCGCTTTTTCCTGAAAAAGCGCTGCCTAAAGATGCCAATAGAAAGCATAAAAGGCCAGAAAAAGCGCTGCTAAAGGCCCACTTTAGAAAGTGCTTTTCCAGGAAAAAGCGCTGCTAAAGGCCTACTTTAGAAAGCGCTTTTCAAGGTAGAGCGCTGCCTAAAGTATACCTAAGGCAGCGCTTTTGCATAAAAAAAGCGTTGTGTTTACCTACAGCAGCGCCACCTTAGGCAATGCTTTTAAGTGTTGTTAAAGGCCAAAAATAGCGCTGTCTTTTCCCTTCATTGGCATAGTGTTTGCTGAGAAGGCTAATGATTGATGGATCAACAGTCGTCAGGTGTTGGAAGCTGCAAGTAAGGTTGCGTTTTTTGAGCTTAAGCAATGGAGTTTATTTGTTACTGAGTATGCTGCCAGATCGGTGGAACTTGCAAAGTTCTATAAACATTATAGTGAGGCAACTTCTGAGTTCTCAAAGTGTATTAAGTTTGGAATGGTTTGCGTTATAAGATCAAACAGGCGATTAGATATCAATAAATCTGAAGGTTTCCAGAGTTGGTGAACAACTGTAGGATTTGTGAAGAGTATAGTAAGGTTTGGTCAACTCATTATAAGAGTCTGAGTGAGAGGAGGGGAAGGCAGAAACTGAACCGTGTGAAGAGTGATGTGAAGAATTGTTTCTGTTGTTGGAAGACAGGACATCTGGTTATTGATGCAAAGACAATGTGGTGACTTGTTATAACTGAGGTGAACCAGGACATATCAGTACTTATTGCCAGAAGCTAAAGCAAGCTTTGCTCGGAGGGAAGGTGTTTGCACTATCGGGGACTCAGACTTCCAATGACGACAGGTTGATCAGAGGTCTGTGTTACATTAATAGTACACCTTTGATTTCTATTATTGATATTGGTGCTACTCATTCTTTTATTATTGCTAATTGAGTGAAAAGGCTAGGCCTTGTAGTGTCTTCCATGAAGGGAGAAATCCTACTAAGGGATTAATGAGTAGTTCTTTGGTTTATTTGAACTGTCCTCTGTCGATCTATGATAGGTATTTTGGTGTTGATCTTATTTGCTTGTCGTTGAGTGATCTTGATGTGATCTTAGGAATGAACTGGTTAGAGTTCAATCGTGTTCATATAAACTGTTATAATAAATTAGTGTGGTTTCTTGCTCTTAATGAGGAGGAAGAAGCTGGTTTCTTATCTGCTAGACAATTGAAAGAGCATTTGCAAGAGGAAGCTCGGGTGCTTGCGTTGTTCGCGTCGATATCTGTTAAGAGTCAAGCTGTAACTGATGAGTTGTAGGTGGTGCAGGATTTTCTATATGTGTTTCCGAATGATATTTTAGATGTACCTCCAGAGAGAGAGGTGGAGTTTTCTATTGATCTTGTCCCTGATACCAGACATGTTTCTATGGCACTATACAGGATGTTGACGTCAGAGTTAACATAGTTGAAGAAACAATTAGAGGATTTGCTGGAGAATAAATTAGTGAGACCTAGTGTGTCTCCTTGGGGAGCTCCGGTGTTGTTATTAAAGAAGAAAGAGGTAGTATGAGATTGTGCGTGGATTACTGACAGATGAATAAAGTAATAATCAAGAAAAAGTATCCACTTCCAAAAATAGATAACTTGATGGACCAATTGGTGGGTGAGCGTGTTATCAGTAAAATTGACTTGAGGTCGTGTTATCATCCGATTCAGGTTAAAGATGGGATTTTCAGAACACGGCTTTTAGAACTCGGTATGGATACTATGAATATTTGGTGATGCCGTTCGGTGTAACGCCCCAATTTCGATTATTCCAATTTTTGTTGAGGCCTTTATTTAATTGAATGTTAAATTATTCTATTTATGACTTTGGTGTGATAATATGCTTTTATGCTATGTTATGATGTATTATCTCGTTTGAGAGCATTTTCGGGAATTTTGGGCTTAAGGGCATTTTGGTCATTTTATAACTATTAATGAGTTAGAGAAAATTAAGGAAGTAATTTGTAGAGGAAATTTATTAGAATATGAATTAAGTGTAGAAATTGAATTAGAGGAAATAGAAAATAAAAGAAAAGAAATAGGAATAAGAGGAAGGAAATAGGAGAGAAAGAGAAAAAGGGGAAATAGAAAGAAAAAGAAGAGAAAGAAAGAGGAAGAGAAGAAAAGAGAGAAAGAGTGGAAATCATCAAGAACAAGAGCTAGATCATTTGGAATCTGGGTAAGGGTTAGAAACATTGTTATCTTGTTTATGTGTGTAGTTATGTATGTGTTTTCTTGTACGTTTGCTTGTCTTTCATAGCTTTTGAGTTTTAGGTTAAAAATAAGAATTTTGTGAGAAATCGATACTTTCGCGGTTGGAAATTGACGTAAACGTGGTAGAATGTTTGTTGTCATGATGGGATTGGGTTCTGATTGATATATGTTGTTTTGGAAAATGTTTTGGGTTGAAAATATGGTTTTTGGGTTTTCAACAGCGCTGAAGGATTCTGAGTTTTCGCAGGTTCGCCTAGCGAGCCAATCAGTGAAGGGTAGCGAATGTTCGCTACGGGTATTCGCCTAGCGAAGGCATGAGCGAAGGTTCGCTAGAGTGTTCGCCTAGCGAACTTTGGGTGTTTTTGGCTCTGTTTGGTTCTGACTTGGTTCGCCAAGTGCGCGCCTAGCGAACTTTGTGTCTGTTTTTAGCTAACAGTTGGTTCGCTGGAACATTCGCCTAGCGAAGGAGCTAGCGAATGCTCGCGAGGTAGGTTCGCCTAGCGAACAGTGCTGTTTGTGTAAATTTTGTTTTCTGCATAACTTTTGATCTGTGATTCGGTTTGAAGCGTGGTTTGATGCATTAGAAAGCTTATAAAATGTTACTTTTTATGAGGATGGGTTTAAGATTGTTAGCTGATTAATTATGTCGGGAAGTCAGGAATAGTGTCATTTACCGACTTTTGTCGTTTTAAATGTGTATATTGGTTGTGTAACATACAAAGTGGCATTGATATTAATGTGTATGCCTTGTATGATATTGTGTAATGATAATGCATGTGATGACATGTCGTGATGATAAAGTGTGGCCGAAAGGCAAATGAAGGTGATATGTTGTAATTGGTTTTATATGCATGTTTATGATTACATGTATGTGTGAAAATGAATTGCTTACGTGAAGTTCAATGTATGTTAATTGGTGGCCGTATGGCATGAAAAGTGCATTGTTGGATTGATTTCTAATGCATGAATAAAGATGGTGAAATAATTCATATTGATGAATTGTATGTGATTGTCAGAGATGAATGCATGACAATGTTTGTATACATGTATGCATTATAAGAATGTCATGAATCATTTTGTATGTGAAGCATAATGATTGCATTCTTGTGTTGAGGGATTCAAAGAGAATTCAACTATGACATCGTGTGCCTATGTGAGGACCTAAAGCGGTGGTTATAGACGATCGTGTGCCTAAGGTGAGGACCTAAAGCGATCGGGTTGTGTGCCCATGTGGGGACCTAAAGCAATCCATAACGTCGTGTGCCTATGTGAGGACCTAAAGCGACGGGTGAACATCGTATGCCCGACGGGGAGTTACAGTGATGTAACAAGCGATGGTTCCAGCAGAGTTTCTGAGTGAACTAGTGATGAGTCGGTACCGCATATGTAATTGCATAGAGTCGTTGTGTCGGTCTCTTGCATTTACATGAATCATGATTGCATTGTTATATGTGGAAAGTCATGATTGATTATTTGTGTGGAAAATGGTGATGTACATTTATGATAAATGTATTGTGCATGTTTGATATGCATTGCTAAATGGTTGATTTTATGATTGAGCTTATGATAAGCCTTTGGGAATTGTTGTGCAATGGTGTTGGATGTAGTGAATTGTAAATGATATGTTTTGTGTATAAACGTATGCATTGTATGAGAAGAGGTGATTATGTGCATTAATGATATGCTTGGGTTGTGATAGATGTTATATAATGGAATTTGTGAGTAATAGTGTATGTGGTAATAAATGTGTTATGTGTATTTTTATGTTGAAATATATAATTATATGCATCGATATTATGATAATGTTTCTTACCCTTCTGCTGTTTTATAATGCTCTATGAGGCATTGCAGAGTAGGTTGCTGAAGGTATTTTGTGAAGCTTAGGACTTCATTTCTTTTGGTCGGTCGGCTCTGATATGTAGAATCGGGTAGCTAGGATTACATGATTATTTTGTGATACGTTTTGTATATGTATCTTGACTTGAATTGTTTATGTAAACATGATTCCGTGTTGACGGATAGTATTTGATATATATATATATCTATATATATGATGTTATTCGGTATTTAGATGTTTCCGCTTTTATTCTAAATATTGAGATGTGGGTGTAAGGACGAAGATCCTATGTGCAAGTTACCCCACTGTTGCATATCTCTGTTGAGCAGGTGTTGATTGTTTTAATTTCACGTATAATGTGACATGCTTCTTTTATGCCATGCTTCGTAATTATACTCTGATGAAATTATTAATATATGCCTAAATGATTAATAAGTGACTATTTGGGGGTATAGAAGGGGGTGTTACATTAAGTGGTATCAGAGCCAGTGTCGAGTCAGTTTGTGTCTGTCTTGTTGTTGTTGTTGGTTGAACTGTTGTTTAACCGTGTTGTCATTGTTGGGAATGATCAGAATATGGCTGGTAGAAACGACAATGTGATGGCTGCTGCTTTGGAAGCAATGGCTAGGGCGGTGCAAGGTGCGCCGAACGTGAATGCTAATGACGAGTTCAGGAAGAATCAACCACCGGTTTTCAAGGGAAGATTTGATTCGGATGGTGCTCAGATATGGTTGAAGGAAATTGAAAGGATATTCCGAGTTATGGACTGTGCGGAAGAGAACAAGGTAAGGCTAGGAAACCACATGCTGAAGGAAAAAGCCGACGATTGGTGGGTCGGTATGCGTCAAGTTCTTGAGGTGGATGATGAAGAGATTACTTGGGATTTGTTTCGTACTGAGTTTCTAAGGAAGTATTACCCTGAACATGTTAAGGGAAAGAAAGAGATGGAATTTCTAGAACTAAAGCAAGGTAGTATGTCTGTTATGGACTATACTGCGAAGTTTGTGGAATTGGTACAATTTCATCCTCACTATGCAGCGATTACTGCCGAGTTTTCCAGATGTGTGAAGTACGAGAATGGTCTACGACCTAAGATTAAGCAAGCCATTGGTTATCAGAGGATAAGAAGATTTTCCGACTTGGTGGAATGTAGTAGAATCTTCGAGGAAGATAGCAAAGCTCGTTCTGCTCACTGCAAGAGTATGAATGAGAGAAAAGGGAAACAACAAGCTCGTGGTGGTCCTTATGTGACACCCGTTGATAAGGACAAGCATAAGAGTAACTTTGAGAAGAAGTCGAGTGGAGGGGGTTCTAGTGCTCCGAAATGTTTCAAATGTGGAGAGATTGGTCATAAATCATTGGAATGTAGGAAGATTCTTGAGAAGTGTTCCAACTGTGGAGGCTTGGTGCATGCTTTCGCCGATTGTAGAAGAAACAGGGTGAAGTGTTACAATTGTGGGGAATCCTGTCACATTAGTACTAATTGTGCTAAGCCAAAACAAGCTCAAGCGGGCGAAAAAGTGTTTGCATTGGCGGGTACGGATACTACTGATGCGGATCGTTATACTACAGGTACTTGTCTTATTAATGGTATGCTTTTAGTTGCTATTGTTATTATCGGAGTGACTCATTCGTTTATTTCACATGAGTAAGCGAAGCGTTTGAATTTGTTGTTTGTTCCTTAGTACCTGATGGGTGGGTGAAACACCGTCAGTACTTTCTGGTTTTTCTGTTCGGTGGTCAGCAGGTGTTAGGATGAGATAAGTGGGGGAGAAGCTGGTACTTCTCCGTGTTTCCTCGGATGTGGAACGTTAACTCGGTGTGTTGTGGATTGCGAGATCGTAAGTGTTATTTGGACAGAGTAGTTTCCGGTTTCAGGAAGGATACAGAGGTAAAATTTATGTCGACTAAGGATTTGTGCCTTAGGTAGTTTTGTGCACGGGATGCAAGAAAGGCTATTATAGTTTAGTGAAGATGGTTTATGCCCCATCATAATTGTCGGCTGTCTATTGACAAATTGAGGAACTGATCACCCTTAATCTATTGTTGATAGCAGATGGGAATTGTGTTGGATGTGATAGACGTATCTTTCCGGCTTTAATAGTGAAATGGAATACATTGTTCGGAATTAATGAAGGATTAGGGATTGATTTCGATGAGTTGATGAAGATTTTCATATTTGAAGACGGGACATATTAGAAGTTTTAGTATGTTGGAAAGCCATTAAGAGAGTACGATTGAGTATTATTATTGGTCGCTTTCAGAGTTGTTGGTAACAAAAGGAAAAGATGATTGCACGAGATAATGAACATGCGGTGTATGAGGGAATTTATGAGACTTGGGATGTCAAGGGAAGAAATTGTATATGAATTGTTGAGAAATGAATAAGGTGACGATTGAGAATAAGATAACTAGGATGGTTTGGATCATTTGATGGAAGTAGTGATTTGTTTGGGTCGTGGCTTAGGTTTTCAGCATTTGAGAATTCATGGAAGGATTAGTACTATTGTGGAGTTGGAATTGGTTACGGTTGTGTTGTGTTGGAATATTGGAAGTATTATCTTTATAATTTTGAAATTCGAAGTGTTTAGTGATTTCGAGAGTATTGAGTACTTGTTTGGTCCGAAGGAATAGAGTATGAGACAACAAAGACGATTAAGATTCATGGCGAGTTATGAATTTGGTTTGGTTTTGGGAGAGGCAGTTGTTAGGCCTAGTGTGTAAGTCGAAAATCTTTATGTATGTCGGTTTTGATGGCAAGAGAGCTAGAATCGTTGAGCAGTTCAGAGACTTGTACCTAGTGAGAGAGGGTTAGACTTTGGGAGCGAGATTGATGGACTCGATAGTTTTGAGCAATCAGAGTGCGCAGAGGAAGCGTGATGTGATCCATTTTGTATGAATGTGTGAGACTTGTAAGAGTTCATAAGTTGGACATTGGAGACATGTTGGAATGATGAAATTATTGGATGTTCCGGAATTGAAGTGTTAAGTGAAAGGTTTAAATTTGTTTCGTGGACTACAATGTAGATCGATGTGTTGGTGATATGTTCGATTGGTGAATCGTAGCATAGATATGTGAACAAGGAGGTTGGTCTTGTGGTTATGTAGGAGTTCGTGAACGATGTTGTGTCGTGGAACTTTATGTTCTTGTTTGGGTTGTTGCCTCGTTTCCATGGTGATGGTTCGAGTACGAGTACCTAATTCCTGTGTGAGGAATTAGGGGAGTGTTACCTAGAGTACAGTAACGATCTTGTTGTGTTTTGGTTCTAGAGTGAACCTGTGTGTTGGTATCTTGGTTTTCCTTGTGTTGTGAGTTTGTCGTCAAGTGCATTGTATGGGCTTTGCATCTTGTCGTTGTAGTTGTCGTTGTCGTTGTTGTAGTTAGCAAGTTGGTTTGTCAATTGTGTTATTCGTGGTGTGCCTTTTGTTGGCATGTTGGTTTGTGGGTCGGATGCGAGAGTCGTGTCTGGAGTTGTTCGTCTCGGTATATTTTCGAGGACGAAAATGTCTAAGTGGGGGAGAGTTGTAACGCCCCAATTTCGATTATTCCAATTTTTGTTGAGTCCTTTATTTAATTGAATGTTAAATTATTCTATTTATGACTTTGGTGTGATAATATGCTTTTATGCTATGTTATAATGTATTATCTCGTTTGAGAGCGTTTTCGGGAATTTTGGGCTTAAGGGCATTTTGGTCATTTTATAACTATTAATGAGTTAGAGAAAATTAAGGAAGTAATTTGTAGAGGAAATTTATTAGAATATGAATTAAGTGTAGAAATTGAATTAGAGGAAATAGAAAATAACAGAAAAGAAATAGGAATAAGAGGAAGGAAATAGGGAGAAAGAGAAAAAGGGGAAATAGAAAGAAAAAGAAGAGAAAGAAAGAGGAAGAGAAGAAAAGAGAGAAAGAGTGGAAATCATCAAGAACAAGAGCTAGATCATTTGGAATCTGGGTAAGGGTTAGAAACATTGTTATCTTGTTTATGTGTGTAGTTATGTATGTGTTTTCTTGTACGTTTGCTTGTCTTTCATAGCTTTTGAGTTTTAGGTTAAAAATAAGAATTTTGTGAGAAATCGATACTTTCGCGGTTGGAAATTGACGTAAACGTGGTAGAATGTTTGTTGTCATGATGGGATTGGGTTCTGATTGATATATGTTGTTTTGGAAAATGTTTTGGGTTGAAAATATGGTTTTTGGGTTTTCAACAGCGCTGAAGGATTCTGAGTTTTCGCAGGTTCGCCTAGCGAGCCAATCAGCGAAGGGTAGCGAATGTTCGCTACGGGTATTCGCCTAGCGAAGGCATGAGCGAAGGTTCGCTAGAGTGTTCGCCTAGCGAACTTTGGGTGTTTTTGGCTCTGTTTGGTTCTGACTTGGTTCGCCAAGTGCGCGCCTAGCGAACTTTGTGTCTGTTTTTAGCTAACAGTTGGTTCGCTGGAACATTCGCCTAGCGAAGGAGCTAGCGAATGCTCGCGAGGTAGGTTCGCCTAGCGAACAGTGCTGTTTGTGTAAATTTTGTTTTCTGCATAACTTTTGATCTGTGATTCGGTTTGAGGCGTGGTTTGATGCATTAGAAAGCTTATAAAATGTTTCTTTTTATGAGGATGGTTTTGAGATTGTTAGCTGATTAATTATGTCGGGAAGTCAGGAATAGTGTCATTTACCGACTTTTGTCGTTTTAAATGTGTATATTGGTTGTGTAACATACAACATGGCATTGATATTAATGTGTATGCCTTGTATGATATTGTGTAATGATAATGCATGTGATGACATGTCGTGATGATAAAGTGTGGCCGAAAGGCAAATGAAGGTGATATGTTGTAATTGGTTTTATATGCATGTTTATGATTACATGTATGTGTGAAAATGAATTGCTTACGTGAAGTTCAATGTATGTTAATTGGTGGCCGTACGGCATGAAAAGTGCATTGTTGGATTGATTTCTAATGCATGAATAAAGATGGTGAAATAATTCATATTGATGAATTGTATGTGATTGTAAGAGATGAATGCATGACAATGTTTGTATACATGTATGCATTATAAGAATGTCATGAATCATTTTGTATGTGAAGCATAATGATTGCATTCTTGTGTTGAGGGATTCAAAGAGAATTCCGCTATGACATCGTGTGCCTATGTGAGGACCTAAAGCGGTGGTTATAGACGATCGTGTGCCTAAGGTGAGGACCTAAAGCGATCGGGTTGTGTGCCCATGTGGGGACCTAAAGCAATCCATAACGTCGTGTGCCTATGTGAGGACCTAAAGCGACGGGTGAACATCGTATGCCTGACGGGGAGTTACAGTGATGTAACAAGCGATGGTTCCAGCAGAGTTCCTGAGTGAACTAGTGATGAGTCGGTACCGCATATGTAATTGCATAGAGTCGTTGTGTCGGTCTCTTGCATTTACATGAATCATGATTGCATTGTTATATGTGGAAAGTCATGATTGATTATTTGTGTGGAAAATGGTGATGTACATTTATGATAAATGTATTGTGCATGTTTGATATGCATTGCTAAATGGTTGATTTTATGATTGAGCTTATGATAAGACTTTGGGAATTGTTGTGCAATGGTGTTGGATGTAGTAAATTGTAAATGATATGTTTTGTGTATAAACGTATGCATTGTATGAGAAGAGGTGATTATGTGCATTAATGATATGCTTGGGTTGTGATAGATGTTATATAATGGAATTTGTGAGTAATAGTGTATGTGGTAATAAATGTGTTATGTGTATTTTTATGTTGAAATATATAATTATATGCATCGATATTATGATAATGTTTCTTACCCTTCTGCTGTTTTATAATGCTCTATGAGGCATTGCAGAGTAGGTTGCTGAAGGTATTTTGTGAAGCTTAGGACTTCATTTCTTTTGGTCGGTCGGCTCTGATATGTAGCATCGTGTAGCTAGGATTACATGATTATTTTGTGATACGTTTTGTATATGTATCTTGACTTGAATTGTTTATGTATACATGATTCCGTGATGACGGATAGTATTTGATATATATATATCTATATATATGATGTTATTCGGTATTTAGATGTTTCCGCTTTTATTCTAAATATTGAGATGTGGGTGTAAGGACGAAGTTCCTATGTGGAAGTTACCCCACCGTTGCATATCTCTGTTGAGCAGGTGTTGATTGTTTTAATTTCACGTATAATGTGACATGCTTCTTTTATGCCATGCTTCGTAATTATACTCTGATGAAATTATTAATATATGCCTAAATGATTAATAAGTGACTATTTGGGGGTATAGAAGGGGGTGTTACATTCGGCGTTTCTAATGCACCTGGAGTGTTTATGGAGTATATGAAGTGTATATTTCATACTTATCTGGATCAGTTCATGGTGGTTTTTATTGATGATATTTTGATCTATTCTAACTCAAAAGAAGAACATGCCGAGCATTTGCGGATTGTGTTGCAAGTGTTTAAAGATAATAAGTTATATGCAAAGTTGTTAAAGTGTGAATTCTGGTTGCCGGAGGTTAGTTTTCCTAGACATGTTACTTTAGGTGATGGTATAGTTGTGGATCCATCCAAAGTAGATACAGTACTACAATGGGAGGCTCCGAAGTCGGTTACGGGGATTAGAACTTTTAGGGCTTGGCTGGTTACTACCACAGATTTATTGAAGGTTTTTCCAAGTTTGCACTTCTGTTAACTCAACTGACTTGCAAAGGTAAAGTGTTTGTGTGGGATATTCATTATGAAAGAAGTTTTGTAGAGATGAAGAAGAGATTGACTAGATCTCTAGTTCTGATTTGACCTGAACCTAATAAATCATTTGTGGTGTATTGTAATGTGTCAATGATGTGTTTAAGTGGTGTGCTGATGCAATATGCAAAGGTTGTGGCTTATGATTTACGACAATTGAGTGTTCATGAGAGAAAATATCCTACTCACAATTTAGAGTTGGCTGCAGTGGTGTTTTTGTTGAAAATTTGGAGGCATTATCTTTATGGTTCTAGATTTGAGATTTTCAGTGATCACAGGAGTTTAAAGTACAAGTTTGATACGAAAGAATTGAATATGAAGCAACATAGATGGTTGGAATTTCTTAAGGATTATGACTTTGGCTTGAATTATCACCCTGGTAAGGCTAATGTTGTTGCTGATGCTTTAAGTCAGAAGTCTTTGCATATGTCTGTTATGATTGTTAGAGACTTGAAACTTATTGAGGAGTTCAGAGACTTGAGTTTGGTCTGTAGCTATCACCGCAGAGCGTGATGTTAGGTATGTTGAAGATAAACAATGATATTCTTAATAATATTAAAGAGAGTCAGAAGTTGGATGTGAAGTTGGTGGACTTGATGGTGGGGAGTAATCAGACTGAGAATAATGATTTTAAAGTGGACGAGCAAGGTGTTTTGAGATTCTGAAAGATAATTTGTATTCCTGACGATTCTGAGTTAAAGAAGACGATTTTAGAAGAAAGTCATAGAAGTAGCTTGAGTATCCATCCAGGAGCTACTAAGATGTAACAGGATCTGAAGAAGATATTTTGGTGGAAAGGACTGAAGTGTGATGTGGCACAGTTTGTGTATGCGTGTTTGACTTGTCAGAAGTTAAAGGTTGAGAACCAGAAACCTGCAGGATTGCTGAACTGTTATTCATTCCAGAGTGGAAATGGGATAGCATTTCGATGGATTTTGTGACTGAATTACCGAATACTCCTAGAGGGCATGATGCGATTTGGGTTATTATTGATAGACTGACAAAATCGGCGCACTTTATTCCGATTAACTTCAGTTTTTCTTTGCACAAGTTGGTAGAGATAATCTGTGTGATTGTGAATCTGCATGGTGTTCTGTTGAGTATTGTTTCTAATAGAGATCTGAGGTTCACTTTCAGATTTTGGGAGAGTTTGTCGGAGGCTTTGGGTTCTAAGCAGAGGTTGATTTCTGCCTATCATCCATAGAAATATGGTCAAACAGAGAGAGTTATTCAGTCTCTGGAGGATTTGTTGACGGCTTGTATTCTTGAGCAAGAAGGTGCTTGGGATAGTCATCTGCCACTGATAGAGTTTAATTATAATAATAGTTTTCATTCTAGTATGGGGATGGCATCTTTTGAGGAATTATATGGTCAGAGGCGTAAGACACGTTTGTGTTGGCATGAATCTGGTGAGAGTGTGGTGCTTGGACGTGAGATTGTCCAGTAGACTACTGAAAAGGTGAAGTTGATTCGGGAGAAGATGAAAGCTTTTAAGAGTAGGCAGAAGAGCTACCATGATAAGAGGTGGAAGGATCTTGAGTTTCAAGAGGGAGACCATGTATTCTTGATAGTTAGTCGGGTGACCGGTGTTGGGCGTGCCTTAAAGTCAAGGAAGCTTACACCTCGGTTTATCGGTCTGTATTAAATTTTTGGAAGGATTAGGGTGGTTGCTCATAGAGTGACATTACCACCGAATCTTTCAAACTTGCATGATGTGTTCCATGTCTCAGAGCTTCAGAAGTATGTTCCAGATCTGTCGCATGTGATTCCGATGGATGATGTACAAGTGAGAGATAACCTTACAGTTGAAGCTTTACCTATGAGGATTGAAGATCGAGAATTGAAATAGTCTAAAGGCAAGGAGGTTGCTCTTGCGAAGGTAGTGTGTGGAGGCGCTACTGGAGGGAACATGGCGTGGGAGTTGGAGAGTCTTATGCGAGAGGCCTATCCGGAGGTTTTCGCCTCAGGTAAATTTTCAATAATGAAAATACTGTAAGTACGAGAGAGTTGTAACACCGGTATTTAATTAATTAAATTTTTGTGAATAATATTGTGTGATTGTATGAATTGTTGATGCTTTGGTGTGTTGGGGGACCCTTTGATGTTGGGTAGTGGCCTTTAGGAGTAGAACTTAAGGTGTTAGGGCGTGTGAGTAAAATTATAGATATTGGGGATGGTGAGAGTAAAACTAATTAATTGATTTTAGTTAATATTATTCAAAATAAATATTTGGTGAAAACTATTATTATTATTTTAATTAATTGGAATAGGTTATAATAATAAGATTATAATAAATTAAGAGAAAATGGGGAGTTAAGAAAAACTGTCAAACACGTCAATTGAGAAGAAAAGGAGAAGAGAGAAAGCTAGGGCTCAAGGGAGATCACCATTGTTAGAGGTCGAAGGATTTATTACTAGGAATACCAAGGTAAGGGTGGGATTTCCATTCATATAGGGTTTTGCATGATAAATGTGGGTGGAGATTTTGATTGCTCTTGCTGAATTTTTCTTCTCAATGCCATGAACCTTGAGATTGCATGATCATGATATGTTTTTGGGTATTGAGTTGAATTGTATGATAATGCAATTGTGTAATGTGTTTGATGATTTGTGTGTTGTTGGATTCTTTTTTATGATGTATATTAATATGTATTAGAATCTAAAACATGAGTATATGGATTGTATGATAATTGGGGTTTTGGGATGTATTAAAAAGTGATTTTTGTATTAAAAAGCTGCATAAAAGTGATTTTAATACAAGTGTAACCGGTTACACAGTTAAAAAAATGCATTTTCTGGACTTTTTGAGGAGGTGTAACTGGTTTTCAGATTTGGTGTAACCGGTTACACTGTGAAGCAGTGGCAAGGCAGGGACCTGTTTTTCGGGTGTAATCGGTTAATGCATTTGGTGTAACAGGTTACACTAGAAGGAAAATTTATAAAAATTTGAAAAATCATATCTTAGGCTTCAGGTGTCTGTTTGGAGTATCTTTCGAAGTGTCGGGAAGCTGATGCAGTGTACTTTAACTTAAAATTAGTTTCAGTGTCTGGACATGAATTAATTTTTGCATGATGATAGTGTATGGTGTGTGGAGTATGTGTTGTGGTGTTGTGTGTGGACATCATGTTATTACTTACTATGTTATTATGTTGTTGTTGTTGAATGTTTATAACATGTGTATGGTGTTTGGTGGCCAGTTCTGGCGTGGTACATTGGTTAAGGTGAATGCCATTGTGCATGCTGTTGTTGTTGCATGTCTTGTATGAAATCATGCATCATGGTGTTTGGACGGTGGTCCGTTTTGGTGAGCCTCAATTCTATGGTGGGGATTGGGTGAGATTAGTCGGTTCAAGGTGCGAATCGGTGAAGTGTTACCTATGGTGATGATAACAATTTTTGGTGAGATTTGATCTTATGGTGGGGATCGGGAGCGAGTGAACCTGTGAGTTCATTATTGGTACCACATGCATTGAGTCGTGATAAAGTCTCATTGCATTTGCATATACGTTGCATTATTGTATGTGTGGATTTGTGTGAGGTGTGAAAGGTGGATTGAGTGACTTTGTATGTAGTATTGGTGTGCTTACGTATGATTATGCAATTCTTTATATGTTTGTGATTTCTCACCACTTTTGTTTGAATGTTGCCTTTGCATGGGCATCGTGCAGATGATCCGCAATAGAGGCTTGGATTTGAGTGGAAGATAGTGTTCTTCCTTTTTCCTTATTGAGTCGGTGTCTGTTCTGATGTGTAACACCGGGGGAATAGAACGTTGTTTATTTATTCTATGTTTTAGGGAGACTATTATGTGTAGCCCCCATATTTGATAATTCATTTGATTTCACCATGTCATCATTATATTTGGATCATTGAAATAATTAATTGGTTGATGTTTGCGTTGCTAATAATAGAAGTTGAAGTTTGACTATTTGATTAATATAATTTTTATTATTATTACTAATAATTTTTAAAAGTGGCATGTCTTACATATCTGATTGTATGAGCAGGTTTATGTTAAAAAGTACCATCCTAATTGTCTAAATGTTTATGTTGCTCTAATTTTATTATAAATATCGCGGGGTAAATTAGGGTGTTACAATAAGGATGAGAAGATATAGTACTTTATGTTGCCATATGATCTCATGGTTCTTGTTTTGAGATTCGTAGTCCATGGCTCATCACTAACAAGCATATCCTAGCCTAACTTCAAGTTAGTTGCTTCATTAAGAGCTATGAGAGATCTATTGCCAAGGCCCCCAATAGCATAAGGGGTACAAATTTTTTTCCAAGATACCATCACCATTTTCCTAATATTCATAATGCTACTTCAAATGAAATTTATGCATGCCTTTTCTATATCTTTGAGAAGAGAAACAAACTAGCTTTATATAGAGATGGAGTGCATAATCATGCTTTGAATAATAGACTTCACTAATATAACTCTGTCAGCCATGGACAACAGGGAGCCTTTCTAAGGAAATAGCTTGGAGATAATTGTGTTAAAAATGGGTTGCTAGTAGCTGGCTTTGACTCTACCTTTGAAGATAGGCACACCCATATAGGAATAGGGCAGGGTTTTAATGAAAACCTTGTTATCCTTGATAAACTATTCATCCCACTAGGAAAGATAATTACTATATATTATTGATTTTTTAATGCTAAGGACCTGATTAGAGGCTAAAGAATAAGACATAAAAATCTTAGTAAGGCCATAAATGTTAGAAGTTTTACCTGTGTAAAAGATGAATGTGTCATCTGCATAAAGGGCATGTGAAGGAAGTTTGAGGTTTTTGACTCCTTTCATTATCTAGCGGTCTTCTTCACCCACACGCTTATAAATGTTTATGGTAAGGACATTTTCAGTTAGACAAAACAAGAGAGGTGACAGAGGGTCTCCTTTCCTAACACCTCTATTGCACGTAAAGAAAATCTTCAGGTTTTCATTTATCGAAATAGAGATGTGAACAGAAGAGAGAATAACATTGATCCAATAGCAAAATTTGTCAGAAAATCCATATTTTTTAAGGGCCAAATCTAAGAATTCCAAACTCAAAGTGTCAAAAGCTATGGAAATATCCACTTTCATAGTAATACTACCACCATTGGCTTTGTTGTGAAGATGATTGAACTCTTATGAGGCCAAACAAATGTAATCTTTAATGTGTATCCCCTTGATGAAGCCATTTTGTTCTATACATATCATGTTGGGAATAAGAATAGTAAGCAGTTCTGCAAGAATCTTGGTTACGATTTTGAATTTGAAGTTTGCTAGGGCTATTAGCCTAAATTGATCCATTGAGTCGACATTATTAGTTTTTTGAATAAGGATGATAGTGACTCTTTACCTCTAGGTACCCTTTCTCATATCGATCTGTGTTGATTCTCTTTAAGTGTTTGATACGAGTTCCCTACAATATCACCATCACCATATTCCCTAATAAGTTCTTGTGATTCTACGTAGTCTTGTGTAATCAGTGATGCGTTGCTGTAACTTAGTTCATTACCCATGTCGTTGTAGTTGGGTTGTGTTGTATCAGTTGATAGGGATATTGGCGAGCGACTTGATCAATTGAATTGTGACATTGGTGTGAATGATTTGTTGGGGAATGTGTTGGCGGCACAATTTTTTATATTAATTAATTATATTAAACATAAAATAAGAAGCATCCAACACATAGGAGCCATATGAATTGGTGACTGCTCCTAAGGATTATACATTGTCTCCAATTCAATTTGCTAGACTAGGTGCAGTCACCAATTCAATTGGATAGGGCACTTACTTTTTCAAAGTTGTCGCCAATTGGTTTGGCTAATCCTCTTAGTTTTTTCAAAGTTGTCACCAATTAGACCAGTTAGACCTTTGTGTTGCAATATTTTGTTTGAAACTTGAGTATTTTAAAAATTTATGGGAAAAATTGGTTATTCGGAGAATTTTGTTGAAAAAGTTGGTTATTTAAAAATACAGGCTTAAATAGTGTTTTCGTCCCTATAAGTTAGCGCGTTTTTTGTTTTCGTCCCTGAAATATTTTTTTTTTGGTTTTAGTCCTTATATTTCACATTCGCGTTCGTTTTAGTCCTTAAAACCAAAATCCGTAGGAAAATCTACAGGAAAATCCGCAGGAAACCTTCGGATTTTCCTGGGGATTTTGACTTTAGAAACAACAAGCAAAAAGTAAGATATAGGGACTAAAACCAAAAAAAAAATTACAGGGACGAAAACCAAAAATACGCTAACTTACAGGGACGAAAACACTATTTAAGCCTAAAATATATTTCAAACAAGCAAAACTATCATTTGTATTATTTAAATGAATTTTTATAATTTCAAATAGTTTTTTATATAATTTAACCATTATGATTAATCGATAATGTATGATTCTTTTCTACTATTATTACATATTAGACAAAGGTTAAATTTTGTTTACCAAAAGTTTATTACCTTTTTAACATTTTCATTAAAAAAATTGCAAAAACAAACGTAGAAATAATTCATAACAATGGTTTGATTCAATGAATTAAGTCAAACCAAAAAAAAGTTTCTAGAAAAACAAATTCTAGATGAATTAAGTCTTAAACCAAAAAAATTTCAATGAATTAAGTCATAAAATAAAACAAAATTGTAGATAAAATATTATATTAATATTTTTATTTTGAGTATAAATAGAGAACCAGTTGAACGTTATTTTCATCACCACTCATAGTTAGAGAGAGTTATACCTTCATTCATCATCTTCTTTCCCATTTTCCTTGTTCTTCTTTGTGTCTCTTTATCAATCACAACATGAACACTGTCAACAACAACACCAATTTAGTTGAGTCTTCAATCATGAACGAAGGTTCTGACGATTCCGATTTTAGCCTTGCCTTCAACGATTCTAGTTTATGGGATAGAATCATTCATGTTGAGGTCATTAAGGATCTTATTGAACTTTTCCCTAATGTCGAGAGTTCTTCCACAAGTGTTGATCGGAATAGCCGCCACAAATGGAGAAGGGATGACATGCAGAAAGACAATGGTATACACTAATATTTTTTGAAATTATTTTTGATGTCTTGTTATTCTTTATATTATTTTTATTCATTTCATCATCTAGTGTTGGTAGGGTATGCTTTGAACCAAATGATATTGTGATTCAATTCATGTAGCTTTTTCTCTAAAAATCAGATGGAACACAGAGAATTCATTGAAATTTAAATCAACTACATTAGGGCTTACACTAACTGAAAATGAAAAATTTTGCATGTTAAATGTAATGCAATCTTTCTTAGATATGTTTTTCAAAATGTGTTGAATTGTTCATTGATACTATAAACACATTAAGATTACTAAGGCGCAAGTTTTTCAATTATACTATACCGAATTTAAAAATTGTATGTTGATTAGTTGTCAAATATTAGTGTGTTTTTCAACGGCAACCATACCGGACACAAATATAAGTGATGTGGCTGCTAATCCCACAAATTTTGCAGATTCACACATGGAGTGCTCTACAGTACTTAAAGTGAGAACACTGCATATTAGCTCTGCCATCCTGGCTGGGAAGAGTATGTTCTTCTACAAGGTATGTGTCTTTTCTTTATTAGTTAGATCTGAATATTTTTCCTAATTTTTTTTCTTAGTTATGTGTATTATTTTGCAGCTCTTCTCTAACGGGATGAGGGAGTCGCAGCAGACGCACATCACCCTGAGAATTGAAGCATCTGGTATAAACATATATCAAAATATTTTAGATTATTTGCTTAATCAGATTTTTTTCTCCAATAGTTTGCCTAGTAATGCTAATTTATTTTGCACGTGACAGAGGAAGCTTCATTCATGGAGCTTTTGAACTTTATGTACAACAGTTCTCTGAATGTGACCTCACCGCCTAGCTTGCTGGGCGTCTTGATGGCAGCAGACAAGTTTGAGGTGGCGTTCTGCATGAGATACTGCAGTCGGGTATTGCTGAACATGCCCATGACAGTGGAGTTTGCGTTGCTCTACCTAGAGCTTCCTTTCAATGTGTGAAAGGCTAATGCTGTTAGACCATTACGTATAGCAGCAAAACAATATCTCGCGGCTCGTTACAAGGATATTACAGAGTACGTTTATTTTTTTCCTTTATGTTTAAATTATATGATATATGTTATAAACTTCTTTTAAAGAGACTTTTTTATTTTAAATTATCATATACCCTGAGCAAAGCTCATTAAAGAAAAACAAAAAACTATATTGTTTTTTATACGATATCAAAATATAAAATGTTCAAATAATTTTTTAGGATATAGTTGATATATTTAATATTATCTCCTGGATTGTTGCCAATTTTTTGAATGCTAATTAGTCTCATTTTGACCAGGCATCAGGAGGAGCTGATGAGACTTCCACTTTCTGGGGTGGTGGCATTATTATCCAGTGATGAGTTGCAAGTCGCATCCGAGGATGCAGTGTATGACTTCGTGCTAAAGTGGGCTCGAACCCAGTACCCTAGTCTTGAAGAGAGGAGAGAAATTTTTAGAGAAAAACTTATTCACGTCATCCGGTTCCCGTACATGACCTTCCCCAAGCTGAAGACGGTCTTAACTTGCAATGAATTGGACCATAAAGTCTCTTATAAAATAGTAGCTGATGCCTCGTATTTCGAGGCTGAGTACCACACATGCAAAGGATACTAGCTGCGAAATCTGCTTCCACAAGTCGTCGCTTCATTGAGCGGTCATACAAGTACCGCCCTATTAAAGTTGTGGAATTTGAACTTCCACATCAACATTGTGCGGTCTACTTAGACCTGAAACGGGAGGAGTGTGCCAATTTGTTCCCCTCTGGCAGCATTTGTTCACAAGACTTCCATTTAGGCGGTCAGAGGTTTTTCTTGTCGGCGCACTGCAATATGAACCAGCAGAGCTTCTACCATTGCTTCGACTTGTTCTTGTGAATGCAGGAGAAAGACTCTGCCAACATCACTATCGACTATGAATTTGATGTTCGGTCAAGGCAAACCTTAGAATACATCAGCAAGTATAAAGGCGACTTTATGTTTACCAGGGGAAGTGCAATCGGTTACAGGAACTTTTTTGCTTCACCATGGACATCGTTCATTGCGGAGGACAGTCCCTTCTTTATTAACGGCGTTCTCCATCTTAGAGCAGAGCTCTCCATCTTAGATCAAAGTTCACCATTAGAAAGCAGCCAAATATTAAGTCTTTTAGATTGGTATCTCTAAGTTTTTATAGCACCTTTATTTATTTCTCTTTAAGCCTATGTAAATATTTAGTCATAAATTTTTGGCAAATTATTCTTGGTGGCTAGTGATACATATTTCACAGTCGAAAATGTCTTGCAATCCATCTATGGCTTGACAAAACTTGTCCTTGTATGATGTATATTTGGACGATTAAATTCAATTTTATAAATTTGTTTGCTTGAATTTTAATTTGAAATGAAATTAATTTTATTTTGATATTTTTGTTCTATTAAGTGACTTTGATTGTTACTTTTGATGACTTGTGGTTAAATGGATCTCTAGTGCATGACAAGTGTTGTGAAAAACGATGACTTTAATCAAAATATAAAACTGGTTTCTTGAATTATCAAGAACCAAACCAAGAGTTTAACGGAAAAAAAAACAAGAAGAAGAAGAAATAACAATAACGATTGGACAAATATAATTCTGTTTACTATTCACTTTCATATTAATGTTTACAAATACTTAAAAGTGAATATCACAATTTGCCACACTCAATAAACTGAGTGTACTAGCCTATTTATAGGCTAACTAGGTAACTTGCATCCCAAGAAACCTAAAACACAAGGCCCAATTCGACAGAATATAAACATTTCGACAGAATACATATAAGAACAGACTTCGACTACTATATGTAACTAACAGGCATCAACATGTGAACAAGCTTCGACTGCATGCTTGCCTCCTGTCGAAATACATGAAAGCTCTCCTTCGACACAGATGAGTTCGACCCAATTCTCACAAATCTCCACCTTGGATCTAACTCAGCAACAAAGAGAAAAACAACTAGCTTTCATCATGCAGCTTTATCAACTGCATACAGTGGAAGAACTTGCAACTTGGCAACGTCTTGGTGATCATATCAGCAGCATTATCTTCAGTCATCCCAGGAAGAAATGCCAAACACGTGAACCCAGGAAACTCTCGTCATCCCAAGCCTATCCTCCATTTCTTCACTTCAACAAACTACTGCATCATCCATTCATCACATTTTACTAATCAATTCCTCTAACGCACCTTGATTTCTATCCAACATGCAAAGATTAGAACCTTCTTTATCAAAAACATTTTGCAAGTTATAAGTAGAACTAGAATTTGGCACCACTACAACGAATGCTTTGGAAAATATAACCACAATCTTCATCATCTACCTCATAAACCAGCAAAGGGCGGTTTGTGAATCTCCTACCGCTTGCGCAAAAGTTTTCAAAACTTTCTCATACATAAAATCATTAAAAAATTGAATCCCTGGCAACAATAAATGTTATTAACTTCTAAATAGGTGTGTAATCTTCGATATTTTATAGAAGGGTTATAGTTCGATGTCTCTCAAAATTAAAATATTAAATTGAAGGTTTATTTCTCTCTCAAAATAAAAATATTTAAAAGTAAATTTATTTATAAATATTTTGATATATATGATTATGAAAATGGATAAACTAGATTTTTTTATTTAAGAAAAACATAAATGTTTTCATTAACTATTCTTTTCAAGAGTGCATGTTCACTTACTTCTTTTACAATGGAAACTAGATTTTCACTATATGCAATTATAGAGATTAACTCTTCAAATCGAGAAGGACTACAATAGACAAAAAAAAATTATGTATAAGTCGAAAGAGATATGAGAGTTGTGTTGGATTTCAAGATTTTAATTTAGTTAAAAAAAGATTTTTTACTATCTCATTCAAGTATTTTTGGTGCATGTTCATATTTGTGAATAACTTTTCTATTAATTCTATTTTTATCATGTAGTAAGTTTAAAAAACTTAAGTTGTTTCACTAAAAACTAATTTTTTTTAGTTTACAATAATTGTGTATTTTAAGGATTTTCAGTTTTAATTAAAACTCTTCAAAATTGAGTGGATTCTACTCTTGCTCAGTTATTTTGATTCCCAAGACTAATGAAGGTATTTTTTTCTGCCCTGCCACTATATTGAAAATAAAATATCAAAATATCACTAGTTAAAAATAATTTTTTTTAAAATGCTATACTTTATGAATAAACTCGTTCAATCAATGGCCGAGCCTACATTGCATTTCCTTCTTCATGGATTCGTCCATTCAATGGCCGAGTCCTTGAATATTTATTTATTTTTGGATATTTTATGTTTTTCTTAATGTTTTTTATAATTATTATAATATAAATTTAATATTTTATTCATATTATTAATTAATAGAATTTTATAAAAAATAATTTTATAAAACTTGAGTAAAATTTCATTCATATTATTAATTAATACAATTTTAAAATTTTATTCATATTATTAATTATTTTAGTTTTATTTATTATACATCAATAATTGCATGAATATGCTCGACCATCCATAGGCCGAGTTCGGTCATCCATTGATCGAGCAGCAAAATATTTTATTATTTTTATATTTTCTATAAATAGTTTTGTGTGGCAACCTCTAAGTCTCAGATCATTTACACATATTTCATCATTTCACTCTGAAATATTTCTTCAAGAATTGAGTATTTTACCAATCCAAATGTTCCTATTATCAAAAGAGATGCTCAACTGTTTTTCGGCAATAAAGCCTCCGTTGAAGATCCAACTATGTAACACAGTGACATTCGAGCATTTTCAAAGAAGCTTGGTGAGCTGGTTAGATGGAGAAATTGCTGACGGGGAAAAGATTAGAAGAATTGACAAGCTTGTTAAAAATGGAGAAACTCCGTCCTGGAAATCTGTTAAAACTACTATGATGTTGTTTTGATGATGTATGGACTAGCGGATATTGTCTTGATAGTTGTAATCTCCTAGACATGTTGATGTGTTTAATCGTTTTATTGTTTATCGTCTTGTTGTTTTATGTGCAGTTTCTTTCATTTGTTGTTGTTGAAACTTGTCTTGAATATTAAATGAATGTTGAAGTACAAAAACATGAAATGAAAGCTAAAACCTTTACTAAATGATTAACTTAAAAAACAAACAAAATCATCTAGACAGGTCGGTTAGACGGGCCAGCTACATTTGGACATTTTCTACGCATATGGTCTGTTTCGCGACAAATCCCACACATTCTCTTCTCTTTTTCAACATCTTCTATTTCGGTTCTAATTCGAGTACTATTTGGGCGTCCTTTCTTCTTTCTTCGCATAGTCTCATCATGGCAAAAAGTATATCCTTCATCTGAGATATACATCTGTGTGATTGTGAAGCTGCATGGTATTCTGTTGAGTATTGTTTTTGATAGAGATCCGAGGTTCACTTCCAAATTTTGGGCGAATTCGCCGGAGGCTTTGGGTTCTAAGCCCAGGTTTATTTCTGCCTATCATCCACAGATAGATGGTCAGACAGAGAGAGTTATTCAGTCTCTGGAGGATTTGTTGACGACTTCTATTCTTGAGTAAGAAGTTACTTGGGATAGTCATCTTTCACTGATAGAGTTCACTTATAATAATAGTTTTCATTCTCGTATGGGGATGGCATTTTTTGAGGAATTATATCCTCGGAGGTTGTAGTACCCCAAAATTTGCCCTACCTTTTTCTAACTTTTTCTGGCTTTTGTTTCACATCCATCTGCATATCTGTTAGGTCATAACTCGTTCGTAAATTATACACATCATTAGTTTTCATAAGACATGGGTTCACGGTGTTCTTTAAACAGGGGATTCTATGGATATCTATCAGAGCACGGAGTAGAGAATCGATGTAACACCCCCTTTCTATACCCCCAAATAATCAAATAAATCATTTAGGCACGTATTGGAAATTTCATCAGAGTATAATTGTAAACACGGCATAAAAAGGTATGTCACATTATGCTTGAAATTAAACACATACAACACCTGCTCACAAAGATATGCAACAGTGGGGTAACTTTCAAACAACAAAGGATCTCAGTCCTTATACCCACATCTCAATATTTAGAATAAAAGCGGAAACATCTAAAATATTGAATAGCAACCACATATATACATCAACATATACATATATATGTATATACATCATGTTTATATACACAAATTCATCAGCAAGATACATATGCAAATGTATCACAATAAGATCAAAACGTCCTAGCTACCCGGTGCTACATATCAGAGCCAACCGACCAAAAAGGTATGAAGACACACTTCACAAAAGACCACCAGATACCTAATCTGCAATGCCTCGTAGAGCATCATAAAACAGCAGAAGGGTGAGAAATATTATCATAATAACAATGCATATAATCATATATCTCAACAAAAAGTATACACATAACACATTCTCACCATTCTACCATTCCACATAAACATACATATTAGATTCATTCTTCAATGCATCATTACAATGATACAATTCTTATCACAATTCATCACATCCCATTCAATATACATCGCAAGGCATATATATATATATATATATTATATACAAAACCAAGCATATTCATCACAATGCTTATCATTCAACATAAACACATATATTCATGTTCATTCACCCATGCACAAATACAAGGATGACCAATGCAAATCATAGAGACCGACTCACGACTCTATGCAAATGCAATGCGGTACCGACTCATTTCATCTCAAGTTCAATTGAAGAACTTATTGGAACCATCGCTCGTTACTTAGTGTAACTCCCCGTCGGGCATACGATGTTCACCCATTGCTACCACCTCTCAAAAGGCTTACAATGTTTATGGATTGCTCCCACCTCTCAAAAGGCTTACAATCCGATTGCTCCCACCTCTCAAAAGGCTTACAATCATTTGTAATCATCGCCCCCACCTCTCAAAAGGCTTACGACGTTACAACGGATTCATCTTAGAACCCCACAATGCAAGAATGCACATCATGATGCTTCACATACAACATGACTCATGACACTCTTGACATGCATAAATATTCACAATATAGACATGCATTCATCACACACAATCCACATACATTCACATCAATTGTGCCAAACGGCAACCGAACGTTTTCACAAATAACCAAACAATTCGATTTACGGTTTACCGGAAAAGTCGGTTAAAAGTCAGCTAAAAATAATATTTTCCATCATCATCAAAAAGTACTCATCCACAGCTTCGATTCGATATAAAGAACACTTAAATCCGATAAACAACGAAGAAGATATGTATATTTCAAAATAACGCGAAAACATAAACCGGAGGCCCGACACTACGAAACGGTTCGAAAATACTGTTCCAATTGGACCATGTTTAGACCTCAAAACCATTTTTCCTAGAAAGAACATCTCGTTAGCTTCCCAACGCTTCGAACGGGGGTCAAAACCGACTTACGGTTCAAGAGATATGAATTTCCGAAGTTTCCCCGACAAACCAGAATTTTCTGATTCAGCACAGTATGTATCGATACATAGGCTTATGTATCGACGCATAGAGGCCACATGTATCGATACATAACACGCATGTGTCGACGCATGCTGTAGTGAAAATTCTGTTTTCTCAAATTTCTTCAGTACGTATCGACGCATAAGGGTTATGTATCGATACATAAACCATTTCGTATCGATACATAGCTGTTATGTATCGATTCATAGCCCTGTTTTTCTCAAAAAATCAGATTTCTCAATTTACACACTTGCTGTAACTTTTCCGAAATGCCCGAAACTCGACTAAATCGAACATTTTCACCGAAACAAACATATACGCGCAACCACCAAATACATAAGAACAATTTAGAACACATAAACGAAATTTCTACGACGTTCGATCTTTCGATTAAATTTCAACCTTTCAAAAACCAGAATTTTCAAACATCACCAAATCGAATAAAAAGCACGCTATACGACAACCTAACCTTACTCGATACAACTATGTAATTTATTTCGAAATTCATCCGTGAAAACATCGGTTTCTATCGATTTCCTACAATTCGACCTAAACGGAAACAATAACGGAAACATACCGAAAACTAACCAAAACATAACCAAACTTCATGAAACTTTAAACAGTAGCTCACATACATATAACCAACCAACACATGTATTTATACGACTTTTCAACTGTAAAAACATCGGTTTCTATCGATTCCGTCAAATACGGCATAAACGGAAACTTATGGAAAACCAACCCAAACATCAACACAAAACACATACATAATCATACACATAGTTAGGATAACAATATTTCACACCCTTACCCGATTAAATTGACTCCGAAAGATTGATCTTGGTGATTTTCCACACTTTTCTCTTTGCTCTTCTCTTTTCTCCTTTTTCTCTCAAAATTCTGTTTTTCTCTCTTTCTCACCTCTAACTTTCTATTTCTATTCTTTTTCTTTCTTATACTTTTCTTTCTTTCTATTTCTTTATATTTTCTCAAAATATCTACTAACTAACTAACTATCATTAAATGTGAAATATCTAAAATACCCTCCAATCTAATATTCCCCGCAAACTCTAAAAAACGGTAAAATCACATAATATGCAAACATAACATATTCACACACCAATATCACAAATAACATAATTATTGCCCAATTAAATAAAAGACTCCACCAAATAGAATCAATCAACACAAAAATGGAAATATCAAAATCGGGCTGTTACAACTCTCCCCCACTTTTGAAATTTTCGTCCTCGAAAATATTACCTGATTCAAACAACTCCGGATACGACTCGCGCATCCCACTTTCCAATTCCCAAGTCATATTGCCTTCTGAAGCGCCTCCCCACGCCACTTTCACAAGCGCAATATCCTTGCCTCTTAGCTTCTTAACTTCACGATCCAAAATCTTAATCGGTAAAACTTCAACCATAAGATTATCTCTCACTTCTACCTCGTCCATAGGAATAATATGTGACGGATCCGGAACATACTTCCGAAGTTGCGAAACATGGAAAATGTCATGCAAATTCGAAAGATTCGGAGGCAACGCCACACGATAAGCCACAGCGCCAACACGTGCAGTAATCTGATACGGACCAATAAAACGAGAAGTCAACTTCTTCGACTTCAAAGCACGACCCACACCCGTAACCGGTGTAACTCTCAAAAACACATGGTCGCCTTCTTGAAACTCAAGATCTTTCCTTCTCTTATCATGATAGCTCTTTTGTCTACTTTGAGAAGCTTTCATCTTCTCCCGAATAAACTTCACTTTCTCCGTCGTTTCTTGTACCAATTCCGGTCCAATAATCGCCCTCTCACCAGTTTCATGCCAACACAAAGGTGTTCGACATCTCCGACCATACAAAGCCTCAAATGGTGCCATACCAATACTCGAATGAAAACTGTTATTATAGGTGAACTCAATCAATGCTAAATAACTATCCCAAGCACCACCTTGCTCTAGCACACAAGCACGCAACAAATCCTCCAACGATTGAATCGTCCTCTCGGTTTGACCATCTGTTTGCGGATGGTAAGCCGAACTCAATCTTAGCTTAGAACCCAATGCCTCTTGTAAACTCACCCAAAATCTCGATGTAAATCTCGGATCTCGATCCGATACAATACTCTTAGGAACACCATGTAACTTCACAATCACACGAACATAAATCTCGGCTAACTTCTCCAAAGGATAACTAATGTCAATTGGAATAAAGTGAGCAGATTTAGTAAGCCTATCTACAATCACCCAAATAGCATTATGACCTCTTTGCGTATTTGGCAATCCCGTAACAAAATCCATCGATATACTATCCCATTTCCATTCTGGAATATCCAACGGTTGCAACAAACCACTAGGCTTCTGATGTTCCACCTTCGACTTTTGACAAGTCAAACACGCATACACAAATCGAGCCACATCCCTCTTTAAACCGGACCACCAAAAGATCTTCTTCAAATCTTGATACATCTTATTCGCACCCGGATGAATACTTAAATTACTTCGGTGTCCTTCCTCTAAAATCATCTTTTTCAACTCCGCTTCGTCGGGTATACAAATACGACCACGGAATCTCAAAACTCCAAAGTTATCAACCTTGAAATCCTCATTCCCATTTATCATTAAATCAATGAACTTCAAATCCAACTTTTGCTTTTCACTAACCGTTGCAAGAAAATCATTCGTAACATGTAACATACCAAGTCTCACACTTCGCGGCGTCATTTCACAAACCAAACTCAAATCTCTGAAATCCTCCAAAAGTTCCCATTCTGTCATCATTAATGCAGACACATGTAACAACTTTCGACTTAAGGCATCGGCTACCACATTTGCCTTACCCGGATGGTAATTCAAACTAAAATCAAAATCCTTCAAAAGCTCTAACCACCTTCGTTGTCTCATGTTCAATTCTTTCTGATCAAATAAAAATCTTAAGCTTTTGTGATCACTAAAAACTTCAAATCTTGCACCATAAAGGTAATGCCTCCAAATTTTCAAAACAAACACCACCGCCGCGAACTCCAAGTCATGCGTAGGATAATTCTTTTCATGCACTCTCAATTGTCTTGAAGCATATGCCACAACTTTTCCATCTTGCATCAAAACACCACCTAAACCAATCAATGAAGCATCACAATATACAACAAATGGTTCATTAGGATTCGGCAAAATCAAGATCGGAGCTGTTGTCAACCTTCTTTTTAGCTCCATGAAACTCTTTTCACAATCTATATCCCAAATGAAAGCCTTTCCTTTACAAGTCAATTGCGTTAACGGAAGTGCCAACTTCGAAAATCCCTCTATAAACCTCCGATAATAACCCGCCAAGCCTAAAAAGCTTCGAATCTCCGTAACAGACCTAGGAGTCTCCCACTGCATCACCGCATCAATCTTAGATGGATCAACACTAATACCACTCCCGGAGATAACATGTCCAAGAAAACTTACTTCCGATAGCCAAAAGTCACATTTTGACAACTTAGCATATAATTGTTTCTCTCTCAAAATTTGCAACACAATTCTCAAATGCTCTTCATGCTCTTCTTGAGACTTAGAATAAATCAAAATATCATCGATGAACACAACCACAAAACGATCCAACTGTTCATGAAAAATACGATTCATGTATTCCATAAACACCCCCGGCGCATTAGAAACCCCGAATGGCAACACGGAATATTCGTAATGACCATACCGTGTCCTAAATGCCGTCTTCTGAATATCCTCGCTTTTCACACGAATTTGGTGATATCCCGATCTCAAATCAATCTTGCTAAAGACACGCGCACCAACCAATTGGTCCATTAAATCATCAATCCTTGGAAGCGGATACTTGTTCTTAATTGTCACCTTGTTCAACTGTCGATAATCAATACATAACCGCATACTTCCATCCTTTTTCTTTACCAACAATACCGGAGCACCCCAAGGAGAAACACTTGGCCTTATAAATCTTTTGTCCAACAAGTCATTCAACTGCTTCTTCAATTCTATCAACTCCGATGCCGACATACGATACGGTGCCATCGAAATCGGTCTAGTGCCAGGAACTAGATCAATAGAGAACTCAACTTCTCTTTCCGGCGGTACATCCGTAATATCCTCCGGAAACACTTCTGGAAAATCACACACCACTGGAAACACATCAATACCAATCTTACTCTCCACTGACCATGATGCAAACAAACCAAACAATTGAGCTTCATCCTCTAAAAGTTCCTTCAACTCTTTAGTGGATAGGAAACTCTCATCTTCATCATCTTCCAAAGAAGGAAACCTTACCAACTTATGATAGCAATCTATATGAACTCGATTAAATTGCAACCAGTTCATACCCAAGATTACATCCAATCCCTCCAACGGCAAACACACTAAATCCATAATGAAGTCTTTACCATAAATGGTTAAAGGACAACTTAGACACACCAAAGACGTAGTTACCGACCCTGAAGCAGGAGTCTCAATAACCATCTCAATACCCATCAAAGACAACGCAACATTCAAACGCTTCGCGCACTCGGACGAAATAAACGAATGAGTCGCTCCCGTATCAATAACAGCAACTAAAGGTGTACTATTAATAAAGCATGTACCTTTAATCAAACGGTCTGCACTAGTGGTCTGAGTCCCCGCCAATGCAAACACCTTTCCGCCCGCTTGAGCTTGTTTCGGCTTAGTACACTTAGTACTAATGTGACCCACTTCTCCACAGTTAAAACACTTCACCATATTCCTCCTACACTCAGCAGTAGAATGCCCAATACCTCCACAGTTAGAACATCTCCCAACGGCCTTCCTACACTCAATTGCTTTATGACCCATTCCACCACAATTGAAACACTTAATGAACCCAGAACTTCCTCCTCTAGATCTCTTATCAAAGTTTCCCTTATATTTACCCTTATCAGCGGGGGTCACATAAGGTCCACTTCTAGCTTGCTGTTTCCCTCTCCTCTCATTCACACTCTTGTAATGTGTAGAACGAGCTTTACTATCTTCCTCGAAGATTCTACAACATTCAGTCAAATCCGAAAACCTCCTAATCCTTTGATATCCCACAGCTTGCTTAATCTCAGGACGCAACCCATTCTCATATTTAATACACTTCGAGAACTCAGCAGTAATCGTAGCATAATGAGAATGAAATTGAACCAATTCCACAAACTTAGCAGTATAGTCCACCACTGACATACCACCTTGTTTCAATTCCAGGAATTCCATCTCTTTCTTCCCTTTCACACTTTCAGGGTAATACTTCAGCAAAAACTCAGTACGAAACAATTCCCAAGTTACCTCTTCATTATCCACCTCAAGAATTTCACGCATACCGACCCACCAATCGTCGGCTTCTTCCCTCAGCATGTGAGATCCAAGCCTCACCTTATTCTCTTCCGCACAATCCATGACTCTGAAGATTCTTTCAATCTCTTTCAGCCAAAGTTGAGCACCATCAGGATCAAATCTTCCTTTGAAGACCGGTGGTTGATTCTTCCTGAATTCTTCATTAGCACTTACATTCGGCACACCCTGCACCGCCCTAGCCAATGCTTCCATAGCAGCAGCCATCGCATTATCGTTTCTACCAGCCATATTCTGATCACTCTCAAAAATAACAACAAAGGTTAAACAACAGTTCAACCAACACAACAACGAGACAGACACGACTGACTCAACCTTGGCTCTGATACCACTTAATGTAACACCCCCTTTCTATACCCCCAAATAATCAAATAAATCATTTAGGCACATATTGGAAATTTCATCAGAGTATAATTGTAAACACGGCATAAAAAGGTATGTCACATTATGCTTGAAATTAAACACATACAACACCTGCTCACAAAGATATGCAACAGTGGGGTAACTTTCAAACAACAAAGGATCTCAGTCCTTATACCCACATCTCAATATTTAGAATAAAAGCGGAAACATCTAAAATATTGAATAGCAACCACATATATACATCAACATATATATATATATATATATATATATATGTATATACATCATGTTTATATACACAAATTCATCAGCAAGATACATATGCAAATGTATCACAATAAGATCAAAACGTCCTAGCTACCCGGTGCTACATATCAGAGCCAACCGACCAAAAAGGTATGAAGACACACTTCACAAAAGACCACCAGATACCTAATCTGCAATGCCTCGTAGAGCATCATAAAACAGCAGAAGGGTGAGAAATATTATCATAATAACAATGCATATAATCATATATCTCAACAAAAAGTATACACATAACACATTCTCACCATTCTACCATTCCACATAAACATACATATTAGATTCATTCTTCAATGCATCATTACAATGATACAATTCTTATCACAATTCATCACATCCCATTCAATATACATCGCAAGGCATATATATATATATATTATATACAAAACCAAGCATATTCATCACAATGCTTATCATTCAACATAAACACATATATTCATGTTCATTCACCCATGCACAAATACAAGGATGACCAATGCAAATCATAGAGACCGACTCACGACTCTATGCAAATGCAATGCGGTACCGACTCATTTCATCTCAAGTTCAATTGAAGAACTTATTGGAACCATCGCTCGTTACTTAGTGTAACTCCCCGTCGGGCATACGATGTTCACCCATTGCTACCACCTCTCAAAAGGCTTACAATGTTTATGGATTGCTCCCACCTCTCAAAAGGCTTACAATCCGATTGCTCCCACCTCTCAAAAGGCTTACAATCATTTGTAATCATCGCCCCCACCTCTCAAAAGGCTTACGACGTTACAACGGATTCATCTTAGAACCCCACAATGCAAGAATGCACATCATGATGCTTCACATACAACATGACTCATGACACTCTTGACATGCATAAATATTCACAATATAGTCATGCATTCATCACACACAATCCACATACATTCACATCAATTGTGCCAAACGGCAACCGAACGTTTTCACAAATAACCAAACAATTCGATTTACGGTTTACCGGAAAAGTCGGTTAAAAGTCAGCTAAAAATAATATTTTCCATCATCATCAAAAAGTACTCATCCACAGCTTCGATTCGATATAAAGAACACTTAAATCCGATAAACAACGAAGAAGATATGTATATTTCAAAATAACGCGAAAACATAAACCGGAGGCCCGACACTACGAAACGGTTCGAAAATACTGTTCCAATTGGACCAGGTTTAGACCTCAAAACCATTTTTCCTAGAAAGAACATCTCGTTAGCTTCCCAACGCTTCGAACGGGGGTCAAAACCGACTTACGGTTCAAGAGATATGAATTTCCGAAGTTTCCCCGACAAACCAGAATTTTCTGATTCAGCACAGTATGTATCGATACATAGGCTTATGTATCGACGCATAGAGGCCACATGTATCGATACATAACACGCATGTGTCGACGCATGCTGTAGTGAAAATTCTGTTTTCTCAAATTTCTTCAGTACGTATCGACGCATAAGGGTTATGTATCGATACATAAACCATTTCGTATCAATACATAGCTGTTATGTATCGATTCATAGCCCTGTTTTTCTCAAAAAATCAGATTTCTCAATTTACACACTTGCTGTAACTTTTTCGAAATGCCCGAAACTCGACTAAATCGAACATTTTCACCGAAACAAACATATACGCGCAACCACCAAATACATAAGAACAATTTAGAACACATAAACGAAATTTCTACGACGTTCGATCTTTCGATTAAATTTCAACCTTTCAAAAACCAGAATTTTCAAACATCACCAAATCGAATAAAAAGCACGCTATACGACAACCTAACCTTACTCGATACAACTACGTAATTTATTTCAAAATTCATCCGTGAAAACATCGGTTTCTATCGATTTCCTACAATTCGACCTAAACGGAAACAATAACGGAAACATACCGAAAACTAACCAAAACATAACCAAACTTCATGAAACTTTAAACAGTAGCTCACATACAAATAACCAACCAACACATGTATTTATACGACTTTTCAACCGTAAAAACATCGGTTTCTATCGATTCCGTCAAATACGGCATAAACGGAAACTTATGGAAAACCAACCCAAACATCAACACAAAACACATACATAATCATACACATAGTTAGGATAACAATATTTCACACCCTTACCCGATTAAATTGACTCCGAAAGATTGATCTTGGTGATTTTCCACACTTTTCTCTTTGCTCTTCTCTTTTCTCCTTTTTCTCTCAAAATTCTGTTTTTCTCTCTTTCTCACCTCTAACTTTCTATTTCTATTCTTTTTCTTTCTTATACTTTTCTTTCTTTCTATTTCTTTATATTTTCTCAAAATATCTACTAACTAACTAACTATCATTAAATGTGAAATATCTAAAATACCCTCCAATCTAATATTCCCCGCAAACTCTAAAAAACGGTAAAATCACATAATATGCAAACATAACATATTCACACACCAATATCACAAATAACATAATTATTGCCCAATTAAATAAAAGACTCCACCAAATAGAATCAATCAACACAAAAATAGAAATATCAAAATCGGGCTGTTACAATCGAAACCGGAGCCACAGCATTATTTTTCAAGCAAAGTGGGCAATTTGTGGCCTGATTAACCGGTTAACACAATTACAGTGCAATTTTGTTAACCGGTTAAGCTGTTGTAATTTTGCCTATTTGGTCTGATTTTGAACTGTTAACCGGTTAGCAGGTATATTATAACTGGTTAACACAGGCAGATTTTGCATATTCTGCTGCTTTTTCAGGACAGCACCATTGCACACTTAGGTCTTTGATTCTACAGTATTCTAGCAACAAGTGGAACATTCTAGACATCTCTATACATTTCAATTCAATCTAATTTATTCCAAGGGCATTTATTCTAATGTTTCATTTCAAAGTGAGTGCACCATGTTCCTTATATTCCAAGCATCTCCACCTTTGGATGTTGAAGTTCACCTTGAGATTGTTACCGAGGTGGTTCTAACTAACCGAGTTAACCGCCTTGACACGGTGAGTCAAGTCCAACTAACTCTGAACCTAGATCCAAACCCAAAGCTAAGTCCAAAGCTAATCCCGAACCTCCCACACTCCAAACCTAAAATCTATATAAGAAACCCTTCACTCATTTTTCATGGAATCCACCATTTTTTCACCAAATTTCTCACATTTCACTCTCAATTCTCTCTTTACTCTCATAACTTTCTGTTACTTCTACACTTTCATCTCAATTCTCTCTTCCAAACCCTCACAAAAAGCTCTTATTTTTAGAAGGATAATCACTTTTCACCTTGAAAATTGATTAATTCTTGAGCTCAAATTACATCATTTGGCTTTCTTTGGTTGGATTTCTGGAAGTTCAGATTATTGTACTTCAATCCAAGAGTTTCACACCATTTATTTTGGTGCAAGTTCGATCTCGGTGATTTTTCGCGATTTTGCTCGGTTTCGACGTGTTTCGGCTACTAATCGAGGAATCTCTGGTTTTCTTTAATTTTCTGCACCAAGATCACTTTGTAACAATCACCAAAGCAAATCTCCGCTTTGTAGGTTGGTTTTCCTCAGATCTATACTTGATTTAGCTTATTTGCAACTTATTCGATGTAGATCTTTGGGGATTTTTAATTTGGATCCATTTGCTTGAATGTGATTCTTGATGTTGATGAGTATTGGATTCAATTGATGTTTGATGACTGTAATTCCATGTAATTTTGTGATTAATTGATTGCATGTTCATTTGGATGTTTGGAGAAGTGATTTGCTGTTGAAAAATGCTTTTGGAATTGATTTTTTTTTAATTCTGTCCCAGAGTAACTGGTTAACACAATTACGGTGCAATTATGTTAACCGGTTAACATGTTGAAATCCTGCGTATTTAGGCTGATTTGGAACAGTTAACCGGTTAACACACATACGTTAACCGGTTAACACTGTTGCAGAATGTGATTTTCTTGCATTTTTTGTTCTTTTGAGATCCTTTGCATGTCTAAACTTCATGGATTAATGTGTTGAAGATTGGTGGACTATTCTTGAGTTGTTTCACCTCACACTATTGCATGAGAAGGATTTTCTGACACGCGATTCTTGGTTTTTATGATGAATGTTTATGTTCGCATTGTTGATTAATTGAGGTGATGAGCACATAATGCACACTCATTGAGCTTGTTAATTGTTAATTGATACTTGTGTTGCTGGAATTGCCATGTGCATGTTCATTTACTTTCTATTTCAAAAGGTGTACACTTATTTCAACTTGTTCATATGCTTAACATGATGCATCCTCCCGTAATGGGCATTCTTCCATGATGATGTCCAGAGTTGTTCACCATGATTTATGGTGTGGTTGTGATCATGTTTGATTTAAGGATATGTAAGGATTGATGCATGTTTGTTTTTTTCCTATGAGTAAATCATTTGTGAATGCATGTTGCCCTGATTTTCCACTGCTGTCTGTACACACATGTGCTGTTGTATGTGTTGTATGCTGCTTTTTTATACCCATCTTTGTGGTGAATCATGTGCTGTTTTTAGCTGTCTTGCTTATGTGCCACTTTTTACTGCTGTATGGATGTTGTAGCGCTGTTATAGCTGCTGATTTTCTGGTTTATTATCTTTCTCTTTTTATGGATTACATGATATAATGCTTGGTGGTGTAGAACTTCTTCACTTCCCTTATGGATCCTAGCTCATCCTTAATTTTTTATTAAGATGAGGTAGGATAAGCATTGGATAGTGTTATCCCTCTCTCCTTTCTTTAGAATTAGGGAGTTCTTATGCCTCACACAACCATATGATCTCCATGCATGATAACATTAAGGTTCTTAACCCTTTGAGTCTCTCTTTCTCATCTTAAAACAAAAATCAAAACATGTAATAAAAACAACAAGTGTTGTATGCCATGAGCCTTAAGTACATGGAAAATGGAAGGAGAATGGTTTCCCTTCGCCTTTCTAGAGTGTTTAGCATACGTCCTGTTAGAATGACCATGCGGCGCATTCGTTCCTATGTCATAGACTTTAGTGCAATACTTATTATAAACACAAAATAATCAAAACACTTCTTCTTAACAGACAAAAACAAACAATTATCTTCTCATCTCTTCACTCCATTTGTTAAGGATGCGTCACTTCCTTTCTACCGCAAACAGGTAAATGCCTAAGACTCCGTACAACGAGCTGCGACACCTAACTGCTGGAACGCGAACCTTGACGTACTCCACTAAAAAACACAAACAAATCAAATCCATCCCTAGTGAGGGGAACTACATCTCTCTGATTCTCGCGTGCGAGCGGGATACGTAGGCAGGAGATCGTGCGAGATCTCTGCGAGATCTATCCTTCTCTTTTCCCCCAAACCGTAGTCCGAACTACGTTGACTCTGACTTTCCCATTGCACGACGGGAATACGTAGACCTAGGACTCCGATGACGTCCTATCGAGTCACTTCTTTTCCTCTTCTTCCCCGTTTCTTCGTTCTTTTTCGTTCCTGTTCCGTTTCCTTTCTAGTAACAGTGGAGCTCCAGATGACGACACCCTTTGATCGAGACAACAAGCGTGGATCCCATCGAGTACGATGGACGCGAGGGGGTGCTAATACCTTCCCCTCGCGTAACTGACTCCCTTACCCGTTTCTCTTGGTCGCGAGACCATGCTCTTCCTTCCCTCAGGTTTACGCAGTGTTTCCTTTCCCTCTCTTGGGATAAATACACATTGCTGGCGACTCTGTTTCCGAGCCACTTTCGCGTTTGTACTTGGATAAAAATCCTGGGAGCGACAGCTGGAGACTCCTGGAAAACACACCAGCTGGCGACTCTGCTGGAAAAAAGGTTGACCTCTTGCTGGTCTATCCCTTTTTGCGAGTCAATCCTAGCGCTTGTTTGTTTTTGATTATAAGGTGTTTTATTTGTTTGCTTTACTCGCTTTATTTATGGTATTTTTGCATGTTTACTATTTTATTGCATTTACATGCTTTTCATTTACGGTTGTCATATATCATAATGTGCTGGACTGTGCTGGATTTTTCTGTTTGGTGGGCAGGGTGTTCTGAGAGATAAGCCCACTACCCAGGCTTGAGCATACACATAGGTATTAGAGTGGATAGTCGTGACATTTGTGTGGTGGTGACCACGTATTGTTGTTCATGAGACCCACAACCAGACGAGGTTCTATCAGGAGCTATCTGCTACTGTATGTTTATACAGGCCAGTGGATATTCTCTTGAGGAACTGTCGACTCTGGTGACCATTCCCGAGGACTCAGTAACGGAACTCGTCCCGAGATGTGATAATGGCAGACCAGAAATGGCAAACCCATTACACTTCTTGATCCGAGGACCCAATGCCTTGAACTTGCTATAAGATATCCTTTTTTAGGGGAATCAGCTGAAACCTCCTCGATTGGTGATGATGCAAAACCAGAAATGGTGAACGTAACATCATTTCTTGACCTGAGAGTCTGTGATATTGAGGATCCTCGCCTTTATAGTACCCACATGTGAGAGGGGCGGGTTGTTTACAGGTTTGCAGGTGACCTTGGCCTTCAACCTACCTGGTATTCTAGTTTTCCTATCAGTGTGGACTTATCAGCCTGGTATTCTGGTTTTCTTCAGAACAGACTTATGATCTCCTTCAGACATCAGTATAGCACCGTGATTATTCAGATTATGCGGAAACTTTGATCCCATGTCTTATTGCATTCATATCATTGCTTTGCATTTGCATACTCATTTGCATAACAGGTGTTCGAGGTTTGGTTATTCTTATCCTGATCTGGTTTTCGTCAGAATTGTAGACTTAACTGCTCAAGCCATTCAGAAGTTGACCATGGATCTGGTTCAAGCAGAGTTGAGGGAAATGCGAAGCCAAATGGGGAAGTTTCTATGGGACATGGAAGCTCTTATTCAAGATCAGAAAATGCTGAAGGAAGAGGTCAATCAAATGAAGATTCAGGTGAGTCTGGTCATGGAAGTTGTGATAAATATGCTAAAAAAAAGATGATAATCCCATGCCTGAGGCTACAACAGAAATCGCCATTCCACCATTGCTTATAGAATCTATCCCAAAGAGTGATTTACCTCACGGATTTTCTACACAACATGGGGTTCCAAAATTTCCTCATCAGCAGTTACCTCTCGTCTCCCAAGACAACCCCAAGGTCAAGAAGTACCCACCAAAGTCGAAGAAGGCTCATAGAATCTATGATCTGATTCCTATGTCTTATGCTCAGCTGTTGAGGTATCTACTTCAGCTCCAATTGGTTAAACTTCGAACGATAAATCCTCCTCGTGGAAAGCTCCCATTCGATTATGATGCAAATGCCCATTGCGATTTTCACTCTGGTGCGCTGGGGCATAATTTGGAAAAATGTCAAGCCTTTCATCATGTGGCCCAGGATCTGATCGACTTGAAAGCAATTGAATTCACGTCGGGCGGCGTAAGCGTATAAGGTGGTCTTACTCCTATTGCTGCGAAATAAGTGAATATCCCGATTTCCCCTCCTGAAGTTGCATCAAGTCAGGGGCATTTCTCGCAACCTGTGGTCTTGGAATCTTCTCGTCCTCAACTGTTGCCTGTTCCTAAGCCAAGTCTAAGGAGGAAAGCGCCCGAACGAGAGAATGGCACAAGTAGGTATCGGCAACAGAGCTGTCATATGAAGAGTCAACAAAAGTCCAGAAGGCAAGAGAGAAAGTTTGATCGCATTACTGTTCCTTATAGTTATCTGCTTTTCCATTTACTTTAAGACTCTTTGATCGAGCTAAAGGAAGCTTCTCCTGTTCCGTATCCCCTTCCCCCAAAGTATGACAAGAGCGTTAGATGCGACCACTCAGGGACACAGGGGCATACCATTGAAGATTGCAAGGTATTCAGACACAAGGTGCAAGATCTCATTAATGTTGGGCTTATCATTTTCACTGAAGACGGGTTGTACGTTAACTGAAGCTTCCCAAGTGAGCACTTGGGACTGCAGAGACATCTCCTGAAGCAATCAGTCCAGTCGGAGCCAAGCCTCCTTAGCAATGGCGAACATCAAATTTCTTTACTGCATTTTCATTTGTAATTTTTATTACTGGTTAATGTTTGCATGTAAAAAACTTGTTTGTTCTGGAATGATGATTTTCATGCAATGAATATGTTTTTCTCCAAAAGTTCATTCGTATTCACTCATTTAATGTTGGTATGCACTGCAATATTAACTGTCTTGTTTAAACTCTTGGAGGGAGGATGATGAGATGAAAACACACAGTCTTTAGTTGTATGCTTTTGGATAAAACTCTGTTGAGGATGTAAAGGCATTGTTTCAAATTCCTAAACACCGGAGATATAAGGGAGTGAAACCTTTGTCAAACCCTGTTGAGCCTAGAAGTAGGAGTTTCTTTCTAAAAATGGAAAAAACCCTCAATCTTAACCTGGGGCAGGGTAGGTGTCAGTTAATTTGACTGAGCGTTCAAATTTCAAAAGGAATGTGTGTTTAAGGATCCATTACATAAGGATTATACCTAACCATCCGAAGAGTGAGACGGTCGCAACCCGTTACAAGTCAAGACAAACCTGTGTCACATGTTTAGTTCAAAAAAAAAAAGAAGAAAAAAGGAAAAAGCCCGCTAAGTCGCAACTTGAAAACAAGTGACTTAGGCAAAAGTTAGGGTATCCCGCTGGACTTCAAGATTGAAAGATTCAAAAAAATCAGTCCAGGCAAAAATCAGGGATTTCAAAAAACAAAAGAACGAAAAACAGAAGGCTGACAAAAAGAAAGTTTCTCGAGCAAAGAACAAATCGTGTGAATACATACGCCAAAGGCAAAAGGGGTGAGTGTCACTCTACAAATCGTGTGGGTTCCTTAACCATCCTCATACCATTCATTAATCTTTTCGAAAGGTGAGTGCCTGTGTCGAATTAGCTGAATGTAGGACTGGAGAACATCAAGGACAATGGGTGGGTACAAACAAAATTTTGAGCCTTATATCCTTTCTTTCTTAAACCTTGAACCAGGCTACGTTACAGCCCTCAAAAGTCCTAATTGAAACAGAGTTTATTCTGAAGGCGTACTTCAATGAAATAGCGTTCCTGACTCCCATGAGTTGTGTTAAAATACTTTTGTTGGTATTGCATGTGCATGCTATTTTCCATTTAAAATTCTTATGTCGCATCTTCACCAGTGACTCGTTCACAGGTATTTGACACCAGTAAGGCTTACAAAGTGAACATCAGTCGAGAATTTTGATCCCGCTAAAGTGAGATGCTTGAAAACTCCGAGGGATGAGAGTGACAAGGGACATGTTACCAAGTGATTCTGTCGAGTGTGGGCTTTCACGGCAATTCATGCTAAGAAGTTGCCAAACCAGGGCAGTTACATTGTGAAATATCTCTGCAATTCGGTTAACCTGGGGCAATTGTGTTTAGAATCTGGGGCAATCAAGTCGAGATTCAACAAATCTCTCGAAATTTAGCTAGTCAGAGTTACTCCTTCACAGATCAACCAGACAGGGGCATAAATCATTTCAAGGCTGGGGTAAGCCACCCCATAAGTACAAAAGCACCTGCCCTCTAGAGGACGGTTAAGCAAAAGCCATGGGGGCAATATATGTCGAATTTTCACGAGACATCCTAAAGACATGTTCATTTACAGGTTATGCTGCATTGGGGCACCTCTTTTGGTCATATCACATCTGCAGGGTTCACGTTGATAGTTAACACGTGACGTCCCCGGTAGAGTTTCTCTCGTCGACGGAGATGGCTGAAGTTGTATCACTCAGTAGAGCATATGAAGATTGTGGATCATTCTCCCCAGCAAGAGTTCATGAGTTCGCTCTCCCCTAGCCAGGTTGGTAAAGTTTGTGTCTCTTTAGCAAGGGTTCATATTTCTGTACAGGATAAAAGAGTTGGGTCTATGCTTCCCTGGTGTGGAAAAGTTGTTTCCGTCTCCCCAACAGAGTAAGGGTAAGAGGCAAGCCTCCAACAGAGGACCAAGTCTGATCTTGTCCCCTAGCAGAGTTGATATCGTCAACCATTGATCCCCAAGCAGATTTTTGAGTGGTGGTTAGCTTTCCCCAGCAATTCAAAGGTCGATTTTCATTGGCACTTTTTCTTCAGCAGATTCCTGGGATATTTCTCCAGCAGACGTTTGCTGTTTGTACTTTCCCGTAAAATGGAGGTTTAGTCAGGATCTCGAGCAGTTATCACACTGAAGACGGTTCAGTTTGTTATCCACAGCGGGGTCGGCCTTGTCTCTTCAGTATTTATTTTGCTGGAGTGGTCCTGGTGCATATCATTAACATCATAGCATAATCATTACCATGCATATCATTCGCATAGCATTGCATGAAGCCTTGTAAAACCAAACAGGAAATCCATAGCCCAACCTTGCTCGGCCTTCATCCATGGCCCACTTTGCTGGCCTCTTTCAAAACCTAAAATCCTATCCCAATTGGCGTCTCCTTCAAAGCAAAAGTCCAATCCCTATTGGCATTGCATTCAAAATCCAATCCCCATTTGGTACCCAGAAATATTTCGCCTTTGGAAAAACAATCACCATCAGGTTTCACCTGTCCTTGCCAGCAAAGTCCAATCATACTTGGCACATCCTTCTTTTCCCAGTAGCCCAAGCATACATCGGTTTTCAACATATAGTGATCATTGCATCCTCAAATTGCGTAGCATTTCCATTTTGTATGGAGCATTACGCCATATAAAGAAAATTCAAACACATGCATGCGAAGCGTAAGCCAGATTTGGTACCTTGCACGAAAGCCCAAATCAACTTTCAATCAAGACGGTGACATATCCCCAATAGACATTATAATCAACCCCTCTGCTTGCCTTTCTTTTGGGTCATAGATCATACGTCAATCTTACCCTCGACCAGTATTTGTCCATCAACCCCTTGATGACGATATTTTGGTCAGGTTTCCTTTCTGTTATCCCTATGACAATGTGTTACCTTCGATCGAGTCTTCTTTCTGTCATCCCCATGACAATGTGTTACCCTCGACCAAGTATTCTTTCTGTCATCCCCATGACAATGTGTTTCATTTGGTCGAGTATTCTTTCTGTCATCCCTATGACAATGTGTTACCCTCGACCAAGTCTTCTTTCTGTCATCCCTATGATAATGCGTTATCTTTGGTCGAGTATTCTTTCTGTCATCCCTATGACAATGTGTTCCCTCGGTCGAGTCCTCTTTCTGTCATCCCTATGACAAAGTGATCTTTCCGTCAAAATTACTTTGATGATGTGTCCCTTTGGTCGGGTTTCCATCTTCTTTCTGTCATCCCTATGACAATGTGTTGCCTTCAGTCAGGTCTTCTTTCATTCATCCCCGTGACAATGTGTTTCCTTTGGTCGAGTCTTCTTTCTGTCATCCCTATGACAATGTGTTACTTCAGTTGAGTCTTTCTGCTGTCAAATTACTTTGACGATGTGGTCTTCGGTTTGGGTATTCTTTGCGTTCCATCTTCTTTCCGTCAAACCCCTTTGACGATGTGGTTCGCTGGGTATGTTGTCTTTTCGCCAGATTCCTTTGAAGAAGAGTGACTGGGTCCTCGCATTTTACATTTTTGCTCCATCTTCTTTCCAGTTTACATTTTCGCTCCTTGCAGTTAGCAAATTTTTCCGTCCTTTTTGTATTCAATCACCTTCTACCTTGAACGTCTGAAAACCGTTGCTCTCATCTTTTCAGGTCCAAGTTGATTGAATAAGGGCACCTGTAGTATCCCAAAATTTGCCCTACCTTTTTCTAACTTTTTCTGGCTTTTGTTTCGCATCTATCTGCATATCCGTTAGGTCATAACTCGTTCGTAAATCATACACATCATTGGTTTTCATAAGACATGGGATCACAGTGTTTTTTAAATAGGGGATTCAATGGATATCTATCAGAGCACGGAGTAGAGAATCGAAACCGGAGCCACATAATCATTTTTTAAGCAAAGTGGGCAATTTTTGGACTGGTTACCCGGTTAACACAATTACAGTGCAATTATGTTAACCAGTTAACATGTTGTAATTTTGCGTATTTGGTCAGATTTTGAATTGTTAACCAGTTAGCAGTTATGCTGTAACCGGTTAACACAGGTTGATTTTGCATATTCTGCTGCTTTTTCAGGACAGCACCATTGCACACTTGGGTCTTTGATTCTATAGTATTCTAGCAGCAAGTGGAACATTCTAGACATCTCTAGACATTTCAATTCAATCCAATTAATTCCAAGGGCATTTATTCTAATGTTTCATTTCAAATTGAGTACACCATGATCCTTGTTTTCCAAGCATCTCCACCTTTGAATGTTGAAGTTCACCTTGAGATTGTTACCGAGTTGGTTCTAACTAACCAAGTTAACCGCCTTGACACGGTGAGTCAAGTCCAACTAACTCTGACCCTAGATCCAAACCCAAAGCTAAGTCCAAAGCTATTCCCGAACCTCCCACACTCCAAACCTAAAATCTATATCAGAAACCCTTCACTCATTTTTCAAGGAATCCACCATTTTTTCACCAAATTTCTCACATTTCACTCTCAATTCTCTCTTTACTCTCTAAACTTTCTGTTACTTCTACACTTTCATCTCAATTCTCTCTTCCAAACCCTCACAAAAAGCTCTTATTTCTTGAAGGATAATCACTTTTCACCTTGAAAAGTGATTAATTCCTGAGCTCAAACTCCATCATTTGGCTTTCTTTGGTTGGATCTCTGGAAGTTCAGATTATTCTACTTCAATCAAAGGGTTTCACACCATTTATTTTGGTGCAAGTTCGATCTCGGTGATTTTTTGCGATTTTGCTTGATTTCTCTGGTTTTCTTTAATTTTATGCACCAAGATTACTTTGCAACAATCACCAAAGCAAATATCCGCTTTATAGGTTGGTTTTCCTCAGATCTATACTTGATTTAGCTTATTTGAAACTTATTCGATGTAGATCTTTGGGGATTTTTGATTTGGATCCATTTGCTTGAATGTGATTCTTGATGTTGATGATTATTGGATTCAATTGATGTTTGATGAATGTAATTCCATGTAATTTCATGATTAATTGATTGCATGTTCATTTGGATGTTTGGAGAAGTGATTTGCTGTTGAAAAGTGCTTTTGGAACTGGTTTTTTTGAATTTTGTCCCAGGGTAACCGGTTAACACAATTACAGTGCAATTATGTTTAACCGGTTAACATGTTTTGCTGCTATCCAAATCTACCTACAAAGTATTGTCACAGAAATCTGATATATTTGGCGGTGCTAAGGACATGCCACCGAAAAAACAGTAACTCATTTGTGATAATTAAAGAAACTGCATTATTGCTAGAAAAAGCTTTTGTAGTTATACCAAGCTTCCACCTAGCCAAAAATCTTCATTCATGAAGTATCTTCTTGGAAAAGAAGTGTTAAGTATCAACTGATGCCAACAATGTTTGTGTGTATTCAAAATAGATTTAGCTAAGGTTAGATAACAATACTAGGTGGTATGATAATAACATATTACAAAGGGAATAGGAAGGAACAATAATAGAGTTATATATAGTTTAGAATTTTAGAACATTATAGAATAAGTTACATGAATGAATTATCTGGCTCTGTTGGCACAAGTGTCAACTTCAGTTTGAGATTAGGCCAGACTTTGTTCTCATATGCTTCTCTTCTGTTTATGTTTTTGGGGGTTGAATTCTACAACTACACAACTCCACGAACACGGTCTAGCGCCACCCAACCAACAAATTGACGACAAAACTGTGATAAACCATATCCTCAGACAACAGAATCTGAGCTCCCCAGGCCTGCACTGATGCTGTCAGGGCTAGAAGCTGCAAAACCAAAACTCGAAAGGCAGAAAACATATAGCAAGCCTGCCACGACCAAGCACTTGCTGTCTCGATGATGCTCCAACCGAATCCTTAGATGCCGGGAAAATCTAAAGCAAACAATAGGAGTAATAACCAAAGAGACAATACTGATAATATTAGAGTAGAGAAAAGACACTAGGAAAATTAAGCCAACCGAAAAAACTAAATCTAATATATCAATCTCTAACTGAAATATTATCTTTTAATCTAAACTGTGTATATATTCTAAACTAACTAATGTATCAAATTTCTAAACTAACAAATATATCTAATTTCTAAACTAACTAAATGTATATGTTAAATTTTAAACTAACTAATGTATAAAATTTCTAAATGCTACTGAATGTTTAATTATATTCTAATGTTACTATATGCATTTTAACTAAGCTACCGAGGATGATGAGGAGAGTAGAGAATTCAAATGTGTTTTTGTTATTGAGTTATGGCATTATAGGACTAAGACCTTGAAATTAGGGGTTATGCTTCTTTTTAGAGAATTATATAAGTCAAACAATGAAATTCAATCATAGTATGTAGAAACAATGAATGCCGAATCATTGATGTTAAAATTAAATACATAGTACTTTTTCAAAATACCAAAATTCAACTCTCAAACTTCAATCCAATGGATGAAATATCAGGTTAAGAGCAATGCATAAAATGTCACTAGCATACTTCACTAACTAATATCCTATGCATTGAAACAAAATATAAATGAATATAAACATAGTGGACTAGTATGTTTCACATTTTTTAAAAATTATATATATATATATATATATATATATATATATATATATATATATATATATATATATATATATATATATATATATATATATATATATATATATATATATATGTGTGTGTGTGTGTGTGTGTTTAAAAATATTTACAAATAATTTTTTTTAATATTATAATTTTAAAATATAATTTAAATTTAAAACTATTTCAAATATTTTTTCATAAAAATTATTATTGAAATACTTTCTTTAAAAAAATGATTTTAACTATTGAAATACTTATCACAAAGCGCTGCTATAAGTTTTGAAAAAAATCACTATAAAAAACGCTGCTAAAGGCTATCTTTAGAAAGCGCTTTCTAAAAGCGCTGCTAAAGGCCGTACATAGATCCCACCTTAGAAAGCGCTTTTATAAAAGCGCTAGTAAAGGTATAACCTTAGAAAGCGCTTTTAAAAAGCGCTGCTGAAGGGTAACCTTAGAAAGCGCTTTTAAAAATCGCTGCTAAAGTCCTTGAATTGGCCCCACATTTGAAAGCGCTTCTATAGGCCAATGAAAAGAAAGCGCTTTCTAAGGAAAAAGCGCTGTTATAGGCTAATCTAAGAAAGCGCTTTCAAAAAGCGCTGTCTTAGGTCATTTATTAATTTAAAAATATAAAAGCCCTAATCATTTGTTTCTAATCATTTCACGTACTCCATCATTTCTCTCTAGCGATTTCTCTACAGTTCTGTTTCCGACCACCGTTGTGTTCTCCGACCGCCATTCTGTTCTCCGACTGACATCGTTCTCTGACTGCCATTGTTCTGTTCTCTCTCGCGTCTCGTTTCATTTTTCATTTTTTGTTCTCCGACCAACACAAGAGGAAAACGAAGTAGAAGAAGAGGTACGTTTTTCGTTTTTGATTTCTGAATGTGCTTTTGTTGTTGTTGTTGTTTCTGAATGTTGCTTCTATTGCTTCAATTGTTGTTGTTGAATGTGCTTTTGTTGTTGTTGTTGTTGAATGTGCTTTTGTTGTTGTTGTTTCTGAATGTGCTTCTATTGCTTCAGTTATTGTTGTTGTTTCTGAATGTTCCTTCTATGAAAGTTCTGAATAATTCTGAATAATTGTGAATAATTCTAAATAATTGTGAATAATTCTGAATAATGGTTGTTATATATCCAAATAATTCTGCTGCAAAATTGGAGGTTGTTTATGTGGCTCATATTCAATTTTGATAGGTAACTTGTGTTTGACTAATCCTTATGAATATTAAATCATGGAAACATTTCGTATATTATTGTTAGTTTGCTTCTTGCCACTTATGATATCTATAATTAATCTTTGTTACAATTTGAATTTGTATACTGTTTTTTTCTCTTTAATTACATTCAATTTACAATGTTTTACACTTATCACCATAATATATGTATAATATCAATCTAATATATGTAGTGTTACACATATATGGATATCATAAGATTATGTTTGTTGCATGTGTTCAATTGGTGAAAGAGTGTCATCATGTAAGCAAATGCGAAATCCCACTAAGTATAGTATATACTATACTTTTCTAAAAGCATTAAAATTAGTATAATCTTTCATTTTTATATTTGTCATTTGATGTTTATTTTTTTCTTTACTACAGGTCAAATGGCTAGTAATCAGGAAGACTCACACGATACAAATGATGCAAATGAATCAGCTCAGAATGTAGAAAGAGAAATTACATGAGGATTGACTATTATGAAGTGAATCATTCGTGCAAGAGATAAAGGAATCAAATATGATGTACACTGGAGTGTTGAAGACCAACTAATTGAACCTAACGGTGCAATGTTGACAAGTTACATAGGTTCACTTGTTCGTCAGCACATTTCATTCAGCTGTGATAATTGGAGAAATCCAGCGTTGCAAGCCGGTAAAGAAAAAATATGGACTGAGATACAGGTACGTACCATATATGATTGATGTTATTAGATTTTTATTGACGATTATGTCTTTAAATTACTTATACTAACACACTCTATGTGTATGTTTTTTCGTAGAGGTCTTTTAACATTGATGAAAGCCGAAAAAAGTATTGTCTTCAATTGGCCGAAAAAAGACTCAGAGGGTTTCGAACTTTTTTATCAACCACTTATCTAAAGGATAAGCAAGGAAAGTTTGTTGAAGCAGAACTTCCAATCAAGTATGCGGACTTGATTACACCTGAAGAATGTGATACATTTGTAGCCAAACGAAGAACCAAAAAATTCCATGTAATGTTAATTTGTCATGTCTATTAATTGTATTGTATATTTCTTGCATTAAATTGTTCTGATATGACTCAAACTTGTTTATCCAGGAAGTGAATGACATAAATCGACAAAGATCATCAAAATCCGTGTATCCATACAAAAAAGGGCATTTGGGATATGCACGCTTACAGCAAAAAAGGGTAAGTATATATAAATGCTATGGTCTTATTAATTGTCTCAATGTGTTATAATTGATGGTCTTATTATTTGTCTCAATGTGTAGTTAGAATAGAGTAAAAGTGAAGAAAAATCTCTTCCAGGACATGTTTTATGGAAGGCTGCTCGTGTGGGCAAGGATGGGGTTGTTATGGAAGATGTTCAACATGTTTTTGACGAATGTGTAAGTATAACATTATGTCTTTAATTAAATCAAAAGTTTACTAACATATAATTAATTTTTAATCCCCACTAATAATTGTCGATATGTAAATGAATTTCAGGAGACTCTGTCTCAATCCTTAACTACAGGTGAGGACGAGGATTGCAGGAGCATACTTAGTCGAGCACTAAATGTTCCTGAGTATTCCGGCCGTGTGAGGGGTAAGGGATTTGGTGTGACTCTATCATCCTTATATAAGCATCCAAAGAAAAAAAATCCTTGCAATCAACAAGTGATGCAATCGTTGGAGGAATTAAAAGCGCAAGTCCGTGAATTGCAAAAGGATAAAGAAAGATATATGGCGGAAAGACGCGGTTCAGATTTGAAGATACTAGTGACAAAGCTAGTATCAATTGTCAAAAGAAATTTCCCGAGGTAATTATATATGTTATTATGAAATTAAATTAGCACATTTATTTTAATTGACATATATACACATTAACAGTAACATATTTATTATTGGTTTATGGCATTTTATCTTGTCAGCTATATTTATCGTCACCGACTTATCGCATAGTTGGCCAGGGAAAAGTGCATAACACTTTGGGAGATTTACTTCACCATAAACCTCTCCCTGATGGATATCTGAAAGTATCAATTGATATTGCATTAGAGCTGGATGTGTTGCTACCGATACCTGACGTTGTTTCAGAGGCAACATTGCTGCGAGATGCAATAGGATCATTTGTTGCATAGCCTTTAGACCTCATTTTCATAAATGAGGAGGTATGTTGAAAACCATTATAAATGTTTTAGTATTCAAATGTCAATTCTGAACCATTACGTACATTTTTTATATGGTAATGATAGACTCCTACAAAACCCGCATCTAAGGATAAAGGGATTTTGAGGCACAACGAGTCTGTTGCATCACAAAAAGAGGTACATTGAAAGTATTAATTCTGTGATCCGAATTCAAAAGCTGCATGATTTTATACATTACGTAACTTATATGATTTTTAGTTTCCTGCTCAAGAGTCACAACAAGTCAGCAAGAAAATTAGTAACGTATCCAACAAGAAAAAGGATCTTCCAAGGACCGGATCAAAGAGCTTCTATACCTCGATTTAGGATGTGTCTTGAAACACTTGTGGGTACATCAGATTTGATGCATGGTGCTATTCGTCAAATAGATATGGAGGAAGGTATTTTTGGTTTTTCTAATTTTGAAACACTTGCAAAAGAGGACATGGATCAGATTTTTCGGCATCTTGAATTAGGCATCAGTGTTATGCATTCATACATCTGGTACGCCGATCAATCTATTATTTAATTAGTTGAACAATTTATTTACACATTTCAATGAAAATAGTCTAATGTTTATTATGTTTTTATTTAAGGTTCTTGTATGACAAATTTATGCGTGGGAATCAATTGTCAAAAAAATTCTATTTCGTGTCTTGCGCCCGTGTCAGCGCAACGTTAATTGTTCAGGATCCAGATTCAGTAAGAGATCACTTAGTCGAGAGATTTATGGCCAGCAGTACAGGGTTAGATTTTCATTCTAATTTCATTCTAATCTTTGTATCTTTTGCGTAGACAATTTCCATCTAAACTTTTGTTTTATTTAACAGTGGTCACTGGTTGTTGGTTGCTATTAATCCTACTAGAGAAGTAGTGTATTATCTGAATTCATTAGATGGTGATTGGACAACATATCCGGATATGAAGAATATGGTTGATATGTAAGTGAGATTGTTCTAAATATTCGTGTGTATTTGTATATTTAATTATTTCTGTGAGATTGTTCTAAATATGTGTTTTTATTTGGTTAGAGCAATACAAGTATTTCGATCACAAAGAGAAGCTCGAGTATCACGGTCTAAAGCAAACAACATTACTCGGTTCAGAGTGAGGGTATATTAATTTTCACAATTTTGCTTATAATAGTGATGGTACTTGATAAAACAAGACAACTATATATTCTTATTTATTTTTCTGTGTAGTGTGCTCGTCAGCTTAATGGTATAGATTGCGGTTATTATGTTTTGAGGTTTATGAGAGAAATCTTTCATTTGGATCAAATAGAGATTCCAATCATGGTATGGCTTTATAACTTAGGATTTATTTTAATATTTATCGAATATTTCATATAATTTATTACTTTTAACTAAATCATGCATATTATGTTTTATTATGTAGTACTTTGATGAATACAAGTGTGCTCATTAGTCGAAAGATAAATTGGAAGAAATCATGGAGGAATTGTGTGAATACTTTATTGAGAGAAGAATCATATAAGGTATGGAAGTTTTGGTGTAGTTATGGGATGTTGTATAGTTTTGGAAGTCGTTGTATATTAGGAATCTTTAGAAGTTAAAGGATTTCTAAGTGGACAAATTGCTATTAGAATTATGGATGTGTGTATATATAATGCATGTTTGTGTTGATTTATATCAAACGGTTTATGTGTTGAATTATAATGGTGTATATATTGTAGATTATAATGGTATATAATGCCTATGTTTAAATAAAGACTTGTTTGTTGAAATAAAGGCTCAATGGTTGAAATATAAGGCCTATGTGTTGAAATAAAGGCTTGTTGAATGTCATATAATGCCTATGTGTTTGAAACAAAGGCTTGAATTATATAGGTTTATGGTATTATTTCCAAAAAAGAAAGAATAGGCAGCGCTTTTAAATAAAAAACGCTTCCTAAATTCTGATTTTTAAAAAAGTGCTTTTAAAAAGCGCAATTTACGTGATTAAAAGAAAGCGCTTTTTAGAAAAAGTGTTGCCTATAGTACGCAATAGAAAGCGCTTTCCATTTAAGGCGCTACCTTAAAGTAAAATAAAAAATACATTGGACAGCGCTTTAGAAAGCGCTGTCTAAAGGGGGACGATAGAAATCTCTTTTTCCTGAAAAAACACTGCCTAAAGATGCCAATAGAAAGCATAAAAGGCTTGAAAAAGCGCTGCTAATGGCCCACTTTAGAAAGCGCTTTTCTAGGAAAAAGCGCTGCTAAATGCCTACTTTAGAAAGCACTTTTCAAGGTAAAGCATTGCATAAAGTATACTTAAGGCACCGCTTTTGCATAAAAAAAACGTTGTCTTTACCTACAGAGGCGCCACCTTAGGCAGCGCTTTTAAGCGCTATTAAAGGGCAAAAAAGCGTTGTCTTTTCCATTCTTTGGCATAGTGGCTAGACTCCAACGGTCCCTCTTTTTGTCCAAGTTTGTGTTAAGTATTTTAGAAGTGAAAGGATGAACAAAGGGCTCTCCCAAGACGTGTGCCCTGGGACCGATCATTCGTGGATTCAAGGAATGCAAGACTTCAAGGATCCTCTTCTTTCGTTTTTCTTAATAAAAGAGGTTTAAAATTTTTGCTTTATTCGGAAAAGATTTTAATTGCATTGACATGAATCAAATCGAGTTTGAGAAAAGATCTGCTTGGCATTAGACCAAGGGTATTGTTTATTTAGAAAGGTTCATTTTAAGTTGTCTTATTACTTAACAATTGAATTATCAAGATGATCAAAGGGCATACAAGTCACGAGTAAAACGCTAAAAAATGCGAAGTTAACCATAATATGCTCAAAGTCGATTTGTGCGTAATGACAACATGAGGAATGCCATACGCATAGGTCATAACACGGCGAAAATATCATATCAATGTATCGAAAATTTGAGTGGCATAACGACATAAAAATTGTCAAATTTGAGGCTTAAAAATCTAATGTATCGCAACGCAGCACGATCGACAGAAGCTTTAGCAACATATCCATATTGTTTACAAATTGTTTAAAGTGTATAAGAGTTGTAAATATGGATAATAGGTCTAATCAACTACCTACCAATTAACAAAACATATAACCAAACATCCTAAATTACCTTTGTAATCATTTTTAAGTTATGCCTAATTAAGGGGTTATATAGTAACTCACATATTCATTTTTTTTGGTTCAGCCATATCCCTTAGAGATGCCACTTGTCATTTCTGAATTGATCTATTATTCACTTCTTTATCTCATTTATAAATGTAAAATATTGATTAATGTTTAAGTGTAGAACTTCTTGAATTTCAATGTCCTTCTTTTTCATTTATAAATGGTTTGATACTCCAACTTGCATTAGTTTACTAATTTATATTTCTTGGCAGAAAACTTCAAATGTAATTATTATACATTTTTTATGTAGATAATCCAACATGATGCTGATTTGCATATACTGTTAATCATTTATACTTATTGGTCTTTACAGGTTAAAGTTCTCTATGTAAAGTTATAAAGCTCTCTCTCCAAATTGATCTATTACAAATATCAATCAAAGGTATGCATACTACATCTCATTAATTTAAATCGCTCCCATATTTTCTCAATAAAGTTATTGAGTGAAAGTATAGAATCAAAACTAATATTGTCTGCGCATGAGTTGCCAATATCCAAAAAACTTACTAAGATTATAGTGTAAGCTATACAACATCTTTTCTGTTTTTATCTAAATTGAATAGATAGACCAATTTATAATGATGGAGAGCTATGTACTTAATTAATATTCTTATTAGTCAATACAATTACCTATCCAGCTTTCTTGGATAGGTCTTGCTTAATCCTGTCAAAAAGAAGCAACTTTGTATTACACACTATGTTGTCCTGTCAATGCAGCAGTGGAGCAGACATGTCCAAAAAATTTGCTCCCAATATCTGCTTTCTGCATACTATTTCCATATAAATCACGTCTATTTATCAGTAATGTCACACCCTGTATCCTTTGCATTACTAATATTTTCTGTTTGTAACCGACCTATTTACATTTAGTTATATTTGAGAGCTTTGTCAAATGCGTAAGAGAGATAACATTCTTCAAGAGATAAGATGATGTTGTCATGAGATAATTAATATCATAAGAAGCATATCTTCATCTTTTTGTTGTAGTAAAGTTGAGGATAATGATGGACTGTCCATTGATCTCAATCAAAAAACAACGAAAGAAAATAGTTTTCATAACAATCATCAAGAATGCAAAAATCAAAACAATCCATTCGAGGTTGCCTAATATTTTGAAGAATCATTGTTAAGTTTTGAAGAAAAAAGGTTATCAATATTATAGGAGCTTTAAGTATCAGAAGGAGTGCTAATTATACTATTGAAATATTAAGGGAGGAAAATCTCAACCATAAAAGTCAAGAGGCTTCTTCCATTTTTCGATGCAATCAATATAAAAGTAGAGGATGTAGAGTTGAGTGGAAATAAAACTGAATTAAATTTTTCTCAGCTGCAAAATATTTAAGCTGAAAAGGATAACTAGGATACGAAAAAAGTTGGTTTAGAAGAGGAGGTGAATCATGTTTATGAGAGACTACATGTGTAATTCTGAAATGTGTTTGAAATATGAAAATTTTCATTGTTATTTCTCATTTTCCCTTAGATTATTGCCCTATTATTTATAAGTTTGGAATGTGTAGATTTTTCTTTTTACTTAAATTTATATTTACGTTTTTGTTAGTGTTTTTTTGACAAAGAATAAGCTTGAATGGTTAGGCAGACACTCTTCCCCCATTTCTTCTTTTTTTAATTTTTTAAAACTATTTTATTCAGCTTTCTTACTTCATTCATGTTTTCAAAAAAAAAAAAATTACACTAATTAAACACACTCTAATATTTAGAAAAACAAGATTCTCTCTTTCTATGCTTGTCGCGATCAGTACAGCTACATGAGTAAATAATAATAAACACACTCTAAAATTATTTAGGTTTTTAAAGTCAATTACAACTTTGAGAACATGCTTAAATTCTAAACCTGAGGTCAATCTAATTCATGAATAGATGAACATAATTTCCTTAATTATCCTGTTTAAATATAAGCATTCAATTGACAAAAAATTTATTTTTAAAAATAAACATTCAATTTATTTTGTATCAATAACACAAATTTCCAATATTTGTAATGATATTCTATTAAATAATTTAATATATAAATAAACTTTCTCGTGCAGACGCACCCACACAAGTCATGTACTAGCATCCTCAACCCAAAAACAAACAACCTACCAACCAACTACTATCATTCTATAATATGTAAAACTTGGAATGGAAGGTACTACCAACCAAAGTTTATAAATTTATGTATGCTTTACATATTCAAAGAATTTTAAAAATAAAAATGGGAAAAATAACTATTTTTTTTTTATAATCTAACAAAATATATTAATCAGGGATACAGAGGGGTATCCCAACCCATATACATCAATAGACCAACTAAAAATCAAGGCCTACAAAAAATCACCTGGGGAGTTTACCCAAGTGTAATAATTACAAAGAAATGAATTCTTATGCATCTTACCTATCCACCACCAAGAGAAAGAAATAATACGATTTGAAATTGTATCCATGTCCCAAAACTCATCCCTAAATATAATGTTATTACGTGATGCCCAAATAGCCCAACAAATTATCAACCAAAGGCCCACAACATTAGTGACTTGAAATTTCCTACTAACACAACCTGCCAACCAACATGATAAATGATTCATCATAGACTCTACAAGGATATGAGGTATTCCTACCCAGCTACATACAAAATTCCACACCAGCACTGATTTTTGACAGTAAAAGAGAATATGATCCACCGTTTCAAGATGCAAGAAGCAGAAGGGGCAAGGCAAATCGTGACTATTAGTAATAATACCTATACGATACAAGTTGTCTCGCGAAGGTATTCTTTTGTGCAACATCCTCCAACCAAACACTTTCACTTTAAGATGAGCTTGGGCTAGCCAATTAAGTTTACAAGCAGTTTTAAATTCAACATTAACACCTGAATCAGAGGCAGCCAGCTTAACCTGCAAATGACTATACAAAGATGAAACAGAAAAAATAAAATCGTCGTTGAGTAGCCATGATATCTCGTCCGTCACTCCAAGACACGGCTGGTACTCGGACAGGAAGCGGTATAGTCGTGCCAACAGCATTTGGTTTTGCTGCGAGAGAGAATGAAACTCACCTAAAATGTTCCATACCCACACACCATTAACCCAAGTGCCATTATCCGCCACTGAACAACCCTTGTTTTCTACTAATAAAAATAATTCACTAAAATCTGCTGCAAGAGTATTACCACCAGCCCATCTCGATAGCCAAAACGGTGTTCTGTTGCCATTGCCTAATTTATACGAAATGCAGCCAGCAATTGTATCCAACCCACAAAAGATGGCGACCTGTACCAAATCACGCCACCAAATAGACACCGGAACTGAATATTTAAGACTCACACCCGAATAAAATTGAAATGAATGTTTAGAATACCGAAACGCAATTAAATGCCTCCACAAAGTATCCCGTCCAGCCAAGATTCTCCAAATCCATTTAAACATCAAAGCATTATTGAAAATTCTGATATCTTTCACTCCTAAACCTCCCTCTTCCCTCCTTTTGCATACAGTTTTCCAAGCAATCCACGACACGCCCTTTTTGGAAACCAACCCATTCCATAAGAAATTCTTTTGAATAGAAGTGAGAATGTTGATAACTTTGGAAGGGAGTTTGTAAAATGACATATAGTGAATTGGAAGATTTGCAAGGACAGAATTAATTAGAGTCACTCTACCACCCATCGATAAAAATTTACTTTTCCAAGAACTCAATCTAGACCGGACCTTGTCTATTAATGGTTTCAAAATGCAACACTTCTATGATTACCACCAATTTGAATGCCAAGAAAATTAAAAGGACAGGATGATACCTTACAAGCAAGGTAAAGACCTGCAGCAGACAGCATTACATCATCTATGCCAATACCAAAAAAGGAACTCTTGTTGAAGTTGATATCCAAACCAGAAACTAACTGAAACCCTTTAAGAATTGACTTTGTTGCCACTATATTCCTCCAAGATCCATCCCCTAAGATAACCGAGTCGTCTGCGTATTGCAACAGGTGAAAGTGCACATCAGGGCTGACTTTGAAGCTTGAAAAAAGACCGTTGGCTATCGCTCTTCTCATAAGTACAGCTAAACCTTCAGCAGCAATCGTGAACAAAAGAGGAGCAAGAGGGTCCCCTTGTTTAAGACCACGATACACTCCAAAATCTTGGGTAGAACTACCGTTAACCAAAACAGAAGCATAACTGTTAAATACGCCATAGTCCATCCACGACATCCATTTTTGGCCGAACCCCATAATCTTCATGACGTCTCTTAAATAATTCCACTCAATACAATCATATGCTCTGGCGAAATCAACCTTCATAAGCGTGAGCTCTTTCTTGGAACGCTTAGCAAAATCGATGACTTCATTAAGGACGAGGACGCCATCAACCAGATTTCCACCTTCTATGAAAGCTGTTTGGGAATTGGAAATGATGCCACCAATTTTTCTTTTGAGTATGTTGGCAAGAATCTTGGATATAACTTTGTAAACAGAAGTAATTAAAGAGATTGGCCTGTACTCGTCTAAACACGTAGGGCTGTCCAATTTGGGAATGAGAACTATAAACGAAGAAGCAAACACTTTATGTAATTTCTCACCTTGGAAAAATTCTAGAATACAATTTGTGAAATCCTTTCCTACAATACTCCAGCATCGTTTAAAGAATTCAAAACAGAAACCGTCAGGACCTGGGCTACGATCCCCAGCACACTCAAACACGATCCTTTTAACCTCTGATTCATCCACATCAGCCTCTAAATCCAACTATCACCATTAGACATACTCTTGAAACCAGACTCACCAATATATGGATATGGTCTTGAAACTCTGCAGAATCTCTTAGCAAAATGATTCTTGACAGCCCCCTTGACCTTCTTAACCTCTTCCACCAAAATACCGTTGATACAAACTGATGAAATGGTATTCATATTAATACGATTCCTCAAGGCAGCATGAAAAAATTTAGTATTATCGTCTCCATCAGCATTCCATTTCAACCTAGATTTTTGTTTTAGAATACTTTCCTTAATCCTCAAAGATTTCCAAAGATCAACTTCTGCTTCATTCCTTTTTGAATTTTCCTCAGCTGTTATGACTCTATTTAAAGCAAATAAGTCTTCAATCCCGTTTATAACACCAACATCCGTCTTGATTTTGGTATCAGCCCAATCAAATACATTATTATTCCACCAACGAAGCCTTTCTCTTAGATTTTGCACTTTTCTAGCCAGAGTATAAGATGCCTTGCCTACAACCTGAAACTCTTCCCATTCTTTTTTGATAAAAGGCATAAAGTTTGAATGCTCGAACCAACATAACATAACTTTAAAAGGTTTGGGCCCTCAGTTTATGTTTTTTGCAGAGATCCACACAGGCCTATGGTCGGATACATCACGTTCCCCTATCCTTTGGTTAACCATATTCCATTCATTGAAAACTCCATGTGTGACTATGAATCTATCCAACCGACTACAAACATTACCTTTCGACTGAAACCAAGAGTATTTGGAACCAATAAGAGGCAGATCCACACAACCCATTGAATTAATAAATTCAGAAAATTCCATCATATATCTTGTATTTAGAGAAGTGTAACCAATTTGTTCAGCAGCGGACTTAATAGAATTAATGTCCCCACCAAGTATCCATTCACCAGGCTCCAAGTTGTTTTTAAGATTAATGAGCTGAGACCATAAGATCCTTTTCTCTGTGATAGTACAAGGAGAATAAACATTGAACATATAACATTTCTTGCCTCTCCAACTGACTTGTAAATCTAAATACCCCAAACCTCTATAGCTGCATATAGGTTCCACAACTCCTTCCTTCCAAATAGTCAGTAAGCCACCAGATAATCCATTGGAAATATTTGTAGACCAACAACAAAACGAGTCGCCCCAAATACTGTGCACAATTGAATCCGTCATTTCTGATCGTTTAGTTTCCTGAATAAAACACATTTCAGCTCCTACCTTACGAAGGACTTCTCTAATTTTCTGCCTCTTCAAAACACCTCCACACCCTCTTATGTTGTACGTGACTAAATTCATTGTCCACCTATGGCAGCCTCCTTCTTACCTTTCCTTGATTTCCTATCCGTCTTCTCAAAATTCCTCAAAATACCCTCAAAAACTTCATCATCTTCCTCCGCTTCAATACCAAGAGACTTAATAGAATCCCAAATCCTAGCAGCAGGTTCTCCATTCTCTTCTTAATCCTAGAATTATTCTGAATGAAACCAGAATCCGAGATAGAATTGTCAAAAGAATCGGCTGCTTTTCCAGCCTGTGATGACTCCCTCTGCTTCATATAACCCTCAACCTGGCATGATTGATCCAAAACAGACCTATGATAATTACTCTCAGAGTGTAGCAGAGTAGCGTAATAAGATGGACAAAAAGGAATCTTTATCTTTTGGTAAATGTCATCTATTACAATCTTTTTCTTCTTCTTAACTTTAGACCCCGCCAAAATATCTCCTGAAAGATTACCAATACCAGCTGTATCCGGGATCACACGAGATATAGGAGAGACTGCTTGTCTAAACTCATCAACTCCTGGAGAACTCTCCACAGGACTAAACTGACTCTCAGGTGAGCACGAAACGTGAGTAGGATCAGAGCTAGAACAGTGACATATGTCCCCAAATTAACTATATCCTTATTTGTATTATATATATAGTAATTTATTAATATTCTAATATTTTCATTAAATAAAATTTCAAAATTAAATAAATATTTATAGAAACCGTTTCAAATTCATATTTTAACATTTTTGCACTGTTCTTATCAACAATTTTATTGAGCATAAATAGAGGAGCATTTCAATTATTTTCATTGCCATTGTGTTCTTACGTATTCCATCCTCTTTCGTATTGTCTTGTTCTTCATTGCAAGAATCTTCTGTGTCCTTTATTCGTGATGGACTCGGAAGCCTTCAAAAATGGATGTTGTGATGATGTCGATTTTAGTTTTGCCTTCAATGATTCCAAGTTCTCTAATAGGATCATTCAACTAGAAATTATAAAATATTTTAATGAAGTTTTCCCTATTGTCGAGAGTGGCTCCACAAGTGACGATCAGAGTAGCATTCCCAAAAGGAGAAGGGAGGACATTCAAAAATACACTGGTATAACTAATTTATTTTAAACTTGATTGGTGTTCATTTAGTCACACTACGTGTTTAGGAAATTAATTTTGATGTCGTGTTGTTTAAATCTTTTTTATTCATTTAATCTTCTCTAGAAATCATAAGGAACACAGAGAGAATGATCTGGAATTTAAAACTTAGACTAAATTAATTACATTAGGATTTTCACAAATCGAAAAAAGTGAAATCAAAGAAAATTGTCCAATCCATCTAGAGTTCCCAAAGGAAGTATCCTTACCATTCCTAATTCTGGACCTGCACAGATCGTAAAAAGAAAACTCCCCAAAACAGTGAGAAATCTTAAATAAATCTGTCCACCAAAGAGATGGGGAGACTTTATATTTAGGAATAACGCCCAGAATTTAAGAATGAGCAAACTGACCATACATGCCCGCAAGAATATTAAACCACAAACTCTCCATAGAACTAAAAATTTTCCAAATTCATTTAGCTATCAAAGCAACATTAAAGCGCCTAATATCTTTGATGCCAAGCCCGTCGTCTTCTTTGGATTTACAAATGACATTCTAATTGATCCAAGAGATAACTTCTTTACGAGAAGAACCATTCCAAAAGAACCACCTTTGAATTGTCGTTAGAATTCGGATGACTTTGCTCGATATTTTATAAAACGACAAGAAATGGATAGGTGTTCCGGACGAAGCCGCGGTCTGCCCAACCGTCGAGCATGCCCAATCCAATAATGGGTCGGCCCAGCATGATCCTTCCAATGGCCAGTGCCGAGCACAGCTTTGCAGGGACGAGGATCCCCCGTGTCCTCCACTTGTTAATCATCTAGCAAACACCGATGTCGGGCATAAGCTTATAGTTGGGGAGAACCTCAATATCCTCGACCTTTACGTGCTCCTCCCCACGAGAACACGTTCTCTTGTAACTTCCCACTCCCGAAGGAATCGGTCTGCCCTACTTCCGGAGATTTAGGGACCGTTACCCCAGGGCGAAGACCACGTGCTGGTCTTCACTACACACGTAAGCCCTGGCAGTTGCTTGGATTGGGCCTTGCAATCCAGCCCAGTGAAAGTAACCGTTGGCCCCGCGCTGGGGGCTCTCTATAAATAGCCTCTCACTTAAGAGGGCCAGGTGTTGCGGTGAAAATCGGATAACAAATTATTAATTAATTTGCATCATATTTCTTTTACAACCGACTTTGATTTATCCAAAGGAAAGGTCCAAGACCGTTAGAAAAACCTAAAGGGAAAGATCTAAGGTTCGGGGGTTGGTTACGCCTAAGGAAGATATTAGCATCCTAAACGCCTGTAGTACTCTACAGGAACCTCTTGTTTTAATGTTATCTTATGTTTGCTAAAGGTCCTATGCTAAAGGTCTGAAAACCCTAGGGGTTAGTATCTAAGTATACTCGATAAAGCATCGCGCTTTACGCCTACATATCCTCGGGAATAGAATCAGAGTATGCGTAGTTCTGCTTCTACTGAATGATTGGCTATGGTCAATATTCAGAGGGGAAATGAGTACAAGCTCATTGTAGAGTTTAAGAACTCTCTAAATCTAGTTGTAATGGACTTATGTTGAAGTTTAGTTAAGAGGGGAAAGTGATAAATTCATTATGATGAGTATCACTAAGAGTTGAAGAACTCTTCCTAAATCTAGTTATAATTTCTATGGCTCCGATGAGGCCAAGAAATAAGGTTTCTTCCTAAGAGGTTACTGAGGTTAAGATGGGGGGCAATGACTTTAAGAGTCAACACTATTCACCTTCCTTTGGAGTGGGGAGAAAAGTTGATAAAATACTAAAGGAGATAATAAGATGATATAAAAGGCATGAATACAAATATGAGATGAGATAAAATCAAGATGTCAAAGCAAAGTGAGAATTAAACACATAATGATCAAACACATTAGGTATAACATGGCATGGTGAAAAAGGGAGTGCAATAAAACCTTAATGAGTATTTTTAAACTTAATCATGAATAAAGTCTCAAACTTACATATTTTTTGATAATTTTCTTTTATATATAGAAAATAGGCTTAATAAAGAAAACGAAGCAAAGAGAAAGAAAAAAAAAAAGACAAAAAAATAAACAAGTTATGATATTTTAGAAATTAAGTATAAAATTAAAATAGTGAAATAAATAACTAAGTGATAAAAAAAAAAACAAAAGTTGCAGCCGTGGGGATTGAACCCGTGCCCTTTGAATCAAACAAAGCCAAACCACAGCCAACTGGGCTACGTGCGCGCCTTGACAAAAGAAGGGTAGGATACATATATATTTAAAAACAAGCGCAAATCAGGAAAATAAAAAAACAGGTTGGGCGAGCGGATCGAACCCCCGTCCTCAGCATAAACAACTCTTATAGCTCTCCTCCTGGACCAGCGGTGCTACGCCCTCATCCAGTTATTATATGATTCAATAAATATATAAAGCATCACGCTTCCTGATTTCCCAAATAACCAAAACGTGCGCATGTTCTAATCCCTCACCAACAACAAGTACAGCAGCCATACCAAATCACCAATTATCTATGCGAATTGTTATAACATCAAGGAAGTTTAAACATTCAAAGAAATTAAACCAACATGCCAGTGAATCAGAGCAAGGCAGGGCATACAATCAAATCATGACAACTTCAAGTAAGTGATAATAGATAAAAAAATAAGCCATTTACTAGTACAGGACAGGCAGTTAGGATATACATATCAAAAGAACCAAGCATAGGCAGGCAAGATAAACATAGAATCATGTTGGTAGCATAGTGAATAAATCAATCTTGTCGCAAGTTAGCAAGCAGCGGCAAAGCAACATGTGTAAATAAAAAGGAAAAACTAAGGCAATAGCAGGCAGCATGCAGGATTCCCTCAAATATAACATACGAGACAGTATAAAACATAGTAACAGCTCATACAAACTTAAACACACATCAGTGCAGGTTTTTTTGGAGTAATCATCCAGTCATGGTTAAGGGATAATTCATGTGTCAAGGTAGAGCAGGGCAGACTAGATCAAATGCAAAGGCAATGCAAATTCACTTAGGTTCATGGTAATGTAAAGCAATAATCTAGACATAACCAAATCAAATGGCAGTTTAGGCATGGACATCATACAAAACAGCTACACATCATGTTGACAAAAGGAGGGTTAGTTAAATTACAAGATAAGCATATGCACCTCATGATGAACAAAGGTTTTCAAGAATCACACATATATATTCAAGACAGAATGTGTTATAAGAAAGTATGACAAACCAAACTCATCATGTGATATCATTTGAATCAAACATATGACATGGGAATAAACAGTTAGAGCAGTAATCATGTGAATGCACAGATAGTTTCATGTCAACATATAGCAGGGCTTGGATACTCACACATGCATTAACATGCTGACAGAATAGACATTCATATTTAGATGTAAGGCAAAGGTTAAGAACAGACATTGTAGAGACATACTAAAATCAATGTTTAACTTAAACAGCAACCCTATATGCAAGCCTTAAGCATTCATAAACAATAAATTCAAACAAGTCTAGGTTAATGTAAAGCATCAAGCACTAGAAGATAAAACAGAAGCATTTGCACTAAGATTGATGGCTTTCTAGATTGAATATACCAAGATAACACTCATCCAAAATATATTATAAAGGACCTAAACCTTACTTAAATAGACTGAGATCAAAACCAACATAAGAATTTACAAATGATAGTTTTCAACATGAAGTACCAATAGATGAGACATATGAACAAATTAGCAATTACCTAATAACTTATGATCATTGAGCATGGCATGATGGCAGACAAGCATATTATGTAAGCTTAATGATTCACAACAGTGGTCAAACATGAACAAAATTTATTCTCAAATATATTGACAAAAGTTGGCACATATGTTTTTAGATGACATTAAAGATTTAAATCAAATAAGAGGCAGCAAAGCATAAAAAGATAAGCACTTAACATATCCAAACATATTAATCATTCAAATGCTATCATTTGACAGACAGCAGCATAGGGATCTACATTAAAGCATATCAAGCTAAACAAACACTCTATGAACACAGTTCCTATGAAACATTCATTCAAGTAGGAGTATAACATGTAGATGACAGATTAAACATGTATACAACAGCTGTGAAACAGACAAATAAACATCAATCATCCATAAGCAAGGTTAAGACCAAAGTATACAAGCATACTTCAACATTAATATAAAACATGCCAAGAATCAATTACTAACCTCATCCATCAATACAACAGCAAACAAATAAAAATCAAATGTTCTAGCATGCAAAGGTTCATATGTAGAAACCAAAAACTCAGCAGGCACATAGATAGACATGCTCAAAAAAATAAAACCCAGCACACATAAAAATCAGACCTATAAACTAAACATCAATCAAGATGACAAGTGAAATAGGTATGGCATGGAAGATGAAAGACATGCAGAACTGGTGAGCATGGTTCAAGCTATAAGGAAATGGCATATCAAGACAGGTTTATCATTCCAAAGTAAAAGACATATAACTGATGGCATCAAAGCTAACATGTCAATCTTAGTGAACAAAGTAAAGATTGGTGGCTACTATTTCACAAACCAATATTCATTTAAAAAACATAACTCAACAAGCATATAAGTGATCAACTATCTTGAACTACAAAATGTAATAACTCAGTTTAAAAGTCTTATCATGTTAAGCAGATTATGAATCTTATATACAACAAATACATAGCTCAGCAGTGTACCAGTTTAAGCATATATGACAAACTTGATTCAAAACACATTTTAGGCATATCAATGTTGCAGTCATGCCAGAAGGGCGGATGAGTATAGATAAAGCATCAACATTGCAACAAGTTCAAAACAACAAAAACTGTCTGCATAGCCTCAGGGCTTAACAGATTTCTTAGACATTAAGCAAACACATAAACTTAGGCATACAAGTGGTGGCTGCATGAATAACAGAAAGAGAGGCATATCAACAACTTGAGCATATATTTTGAAACATCAAGAAGCAGTCATATATGTATCTGTTATGAGCTTAACAATAGTAACCAAACAAACTCAACAAGTTAACAAAAACAAGCATAGAGGAGATCAGCCAATGTTGTACATTCAACCAAACTCAGAACTTAACCTATTCATGATAAATCTAAAACACAAGCCTACATACATCAAATTCATACTATGGAGAGGCAAAAGTAACATAGAAACATTATAAAAATGCATATGACATTGATATTCTGACTGAGTGTGAAATAAAGATTCTTACCTCTCTTCCTAGCTATCGGTAAGCCTTTGAGCAGATTCTTACTCTTTCTACCTGTTGAAGTCTTGCCAATGCCTTGATTATGCAGAACATGTCCACAGCCACTCAGAAATTCACTTGCTCAGTTCACTCGACACTTGGAGAAATTAGGTGTTTTTGAGTAGAGTTGTTGGTGATATTTTTAAGTGTTTTTGTGAATGGCTGTTGGTGTCTTCAGAATTGAAACGAGTCTCTTTAAATAGGCAAAGTGTTGGGTTGATGAGAGACATCATGGGCCGGGTCAAATTCTCAAGCAGCTGGTGAGCATAAGCCCACATGGGCACACGATCACAAGATGCATTTCATGATACTTGACACACAAGCACTCATGACAACCAATGCATCTTCCACATATATGCAACCATAAACATGCATACATAACCAAATACAACACATTGCATTTATTTTCCTTTCGGCCATAATTCATCACCACAACATGTCATCACATGCATTATCATCACACCACAGCATACAAGTCATACGACATCCATATCGACAGCACATTGCATAATACACATCATCATATTCATGCATTGAAAACAATTCAAACAATGCATTTCATCACATACCACAACAATCATACAATCACAATTACTTCCACAAGGGATTCACACCCCAAAGGCTATCCACGACACATCATAACAACATACATTGATATTCAATCAAACAATGTATTTTACTACACAACAACATCATTAATCACGCATCGAAGTCTAATCCACAACAATGCACATATTTGCCATAGGGCCATAACCCATCATCACAACATTTCATCATGTATATTCACATCATATAATGGTCTACAAGCTACAAGTTACATGTCACAAGCATATATCATGCTAACACATCAATCTCACACATTGTACGCGATAAAAACCCGACAACCCAACACTTTTCCAAAACCACAACCTAACTAAATCATCTACTTCCCTCCAACCCATTTTTAATAGAAATAATATTTCATTATCTTTCCAACGCTTCAAACGGCGACCAAAACGGACTTACGGTTTGAAAATTACGAAGAAAACAAAATTAAAGAATATTACGTTCGCTCCAGTATTCGCTAGGCGAACCCTAGCGAACCAAGACAGTGGAAAACAGTCATAAAGTTCGCTAGGCGAACCTCTAGGCGAACATTCGCCCGTTCCTTTGCTGAGGTTCGCTAGGCGAACCCACCAAACCCAGAATTCGCAGCAGCGTCAACCTAGGTTATATGGGACCAAAATACATCATTTTTTACCACCCAAACCCTTCTAATTCATACCGGAACAACCAAAACATGTTCAGACATAATCAACAAGTATTCTACGCGGTTTATATCGAATTTCATCCGTGAAAACATCGATTTCTATCAATTGCTCCTAATTTGAATCGATTAGAAAAGTCGCAAAATAACCAAAACAATTACAACAAACAACACATATACATACACAAGCAAGATATAATTGAAACTTCTCACCCTTACCCGATTATTCGCGCTCGAAATGGAGTTCCCGCGATTTTCCTCTTTTCTCCTCTTTTTTCTCCTCTTCCTTTCCTTCCCTTCTCTTTCTTTCCTTTTTCTTTCTTTTTTCTCTTTTTCTTTCCACTTTCTATTTATATAAAATATCTAAACCCCTAAAAGACTATTTTACCCCTCAAACTCAAATATCTCGCAAACGCTCTCAAAACACGATAAAACTTAAACATCGATGAAATATATTTCGGGAAATAAAAGTTGAAAAGAAATTATAATTTAATACAATTATTTTATCTATCAGAGAAATTAACCAATTAACTCAATTAGCAAGTAAAATACAATAAATTCTCATATTTCACCAAATTCACATAAATGAAATAAATAAATGGAATTAAACAAATCGGGGCGTTACAATTCTCCCCCACTTAGACATTTTCGTCCTCGAAAATATACCGAGACAAACAACTCCGGACACGACTCTCGCATCCGACCCACAAACCAACATGCCAACAAAAGGCACACCACGAATAACACAACTGACAAACCACCTTGCTAACTACAACAACGACAACTACAACGACAAGATGCAAAGCCCATACAATGCACTTGACGACCAACTCACAACTCAAGGAAAACCAAAGATACCAACACACAGGTTCACTCTAGAACCAAAACACAACAAGATCGTTACCCTACCCTAGGTAACACTCCCCTAATTCCCCACACAGGAAATAGCTACACGCACTCGAACCATCACTATGGAAATGAGGCAACAACACAAACAAGAACATAAAGTTCCACGACACCACAAGGTCTCAACATCATCAACAAAACTAGAACACCAACATCTTTGTCACACAACCATACTACAACAATGCTACGATTCACCAACTGAACATACAATCAAACATCCATCTACATAGTAGCCCATGGATAACATTTAAACCTTTCACCTAACACTTCCATTCTGAAACGTCCAATAGTATCACCATTCCTACATGTTCCCAATGTTCAACCTATGAACTCTTACCAGTCACGCACGCATATACGAATTGTGCCACATCACGCTTCCACTGCGCACTCTGATTACTCATAACCCATCAAGTCTACCAATCTCACGTCCAAAGTCTAACTCTTTCTCATATTCACCAAAAATCACTGTTCGCCTTTGATATACCCAACCTCACACTCCACAGAGTTATCTCACACACCAAACACAAGTCTCTGAACTGCTCAAAAATTTTCAATTCTCTGACCATCAAAATAGGCATGTATAAAGACTTTAAACTTAACTCATCAAGCACGACATTAACTTTACCAATAGGATAATTCGAGCCAAAGTTATAACTAATCAGGAATTCCAACCATCCGACCGTGTCTCAATCCGAGTTACAAATAAAAAGTTATGAAGGAAACAAAACTGCACAAACTGCCATGTTCGCTAGGCGAACCTTCTAGCGAGCATTCGCTACCACCTTCGCTAGGCGAACGTCTAGAGAACCCACTATCAGCTGAAAAACAGACACAAAGTTCGCTAGGCGAACCCCTTGGCGAACCAAGGCAGCAACCACCAGTACCAAAAACATGCAAAGTTCCCTAGGCGAACAACGTAGCGAACCTTCGCTGACCTTCACTAACTGGCTCGCTAGGCGAACCCGCGAAAATCATTCGCTTCTGCTTCGCCCCAGGTTCGCTAGGCAAACCATGGAAAACTCAGAATTCCAACAGTGCTGTTACTCATCCAAAACCATCATTTTCTCCATCCAAACACCTTGAACCTAAAACCCTTAAAAGAATACCTCCAGATTCTCCAACACAATACAATCGCGTCCAATTCTTAATCCCGAATAGTATCGATCCTTCTATGAATCCTCAATTGTCGTAAAGCATAAGCCACGAATTTACCCTCTTGCATTAACACACTGACTAAACTCATCAAAGACGCATCCCAATATCCTCACAAACGGTTCATCAGGATCACACAAAATCAAAACTGAAGCCGTAGACAAATCCTACTTCAGCTCTCTCAAACTTCCCCCACAATGAACATCCAAAGCAAACGACTTACCCTTTGCGAGTCAACTGAGATAACAGAAGTACGAACTTAGCAAAGTTTTCCATAGCCTATAGTAACAACCAACTGAACCCAAAAGTTTCTAATCTCCTTAACCGACTTAGGAGCCTCTCAATGTAGAACCGCATCTACTTCCGATGGATCCACAACCAATACCACCATTAGAAATAACATATCCAAGAAGACTAACTTTTTTTTTCCAACCCAAATTCTCACTTGAATAACTTAGCATAAAACTTCGTCTCTTTTCAACACTTGTGATTCAAATCTCAAACACCCTACCTGTTCTTCCTCTGAGTTTATAACAGATCCCAATATCCTCAATCAAAACCACTACGAACTTATCCAAATTCACGACACAATCAAATCGGCCACTGGCAGCAAAACCATTTCCACCCGATTAAATGTCAGCCAATGACAATTATACCAAACCTATCCAAACACCATTCAATCAATCTCAACCAAACCATTCCAGTCATCTATTCTCGAAAGTGGACACTTATTCTCCATCGTTACCTTACTCCACTGTTAGTAATCCATACGCAATTTCTTCTCTTAACAGTCCAATTCCATAAATCCCCACGTGTAGCAACAACCATCCCAAAAGAACTCTCAAATAGTACATCCACCCTTAAGGTTTTCTCAAAATTTCATTAATGCTATATAATTCCAAAGACTCCAAACCTCTCCAGAACTTTAAGTTTCGCTTTCCATAGTCTCAATACCAATACCATCATAATGCTTGTTATTCCATTCAATCAACCCTCCTTTTGGTTACTAACCATACTGGAGCTCTCCAAAACGACACACTTGGCCTCACAATTCTCCTTTCCAGTAAATCTTCCAACTGCTCCATCAGTCCGGGTACTTCTAATACTAACATCCAATATTCCATCCGGGAATACATCTGAAAATTACGCACAACCGGTAGCTCATCACTGTGTCCTTTCTGCCAATTTCTAGAAAACTATCGTCACAAACATAACAACATCTTAGTTTCACGTCCTAATAGTTCTTCTACTTACTTAGCAGATCCAAACCTCAAATCCTTACCTTCGTCCAATTTGAGTTCACACTCTACTCTCTGAGAACAACCTTTAACAATACCCAATCGTTCTCTCCCAATGACTTCCCAACTTGACCAATATACCAAAAACCTCAAATCCATCTCATCTTCCAGTATAAGAGTCTTCATCAACTCATCAAAGCAATCCGTAATCATTTTCTCAATTCCAAACAATTCATGGCACACAATATCCAAGCCGGAAAGACCCGTCTATTCCATCCAACATAATTCCCGTCTACTATCAACAAGAGATTAAGGGTGATCAGTTCCTCAATTTGTCAATAGATAGTCGATAATCATGATGGGGCATAAATCGTCTTTACCAAACTATAATAGCATCTCTTGCATCCTGTGCACAAAACTACCTAACGTACAAATCCTTAGTTGACATAAACCTTACCTCCGCATTCACTCCGGAACCGGGAACCACACTGTCCAAAGAGCACTTACAATCTTGCAACCAATGGCACACTGAGCCAATGCTCCACACCTGAAGCAACTTGGAGAAGTTTCAGCTTCTCCCCCACTTATCTCATTCTAAATCCTACAGACAAAGGATTAGAACACCAGAAGGTACTGACAGTGTTTCACACACATATCACGTACTAAGGGACAAACAACATCGACAGTATTCAACTGTCACACCAACTGACTCAACAACTTGGCCAGATGGACCGACCTGCTCTGATACCACTAATGTAACACCCTAATTCCCATCGCGAATAAATAATACATAAATAAAATCAGAGTAACTAAAAATTTATTTTTTCCGACAGAAACAGGAATGCCACATTTAAATAAACAAAACATCATTCGTGCTCATAAATTTGATACATAGCATAAAATAGATTACCCTCAATTGGGAAACTTTTCCATATAAAGGTAATACCAAAAATATTCAACAAATATATACATAAATAACATAATCGTTTCCCGACTCCCGTGCTACGTATCAGAGCAAACACCAAGACCAACAACAGAACGGAGGGCTAGTCTCCACAAAAGACCTCCAGCAACTCTAATCTGCAATGCCTCATAAAGCATCATAAAACAGCAGAAGGGTGAGAAATAACAACTAAATCAAGATTGCATAATAATATGCCAACACACATGCAAACACATGCATAAATCATCTCACCCGTACCATCACATACTAACACATATAGCATGCCACTAATACAAAACATATCACACATAATAAATCAAATCATGACATTCCACACATAACGCATCCATTCACAATTCTCACCACAATTCATCACAACTCATTCATATACATCACAATGTATATATATAAAGCCAAGCATATTCATCATGCACACTTTCACAATTCTTATCATTCTACATAAACATACACATTCATGTTTATTCATCAATGCACCATTATAAAGATGATAAACGCAAATCATAGAGACCGACTCACAACTCTATGCAAATGCAATGCGGGTACCGACTCAATCATCTCAAGTTCACTCAGGAACTTATTGGAACCATCGCTCGTTACCAATGTAACTCCCCGTCGGGCATACTATGTTCCCCGTCGCTCACACCCCACACGGGCACACGACGTTTATGGATCGCTCACACCCCACACGGGCACACGACCCGATCAAAGAAGGAGTTAGATGTTCCTAAATTTTTTGATCTCTAATGCAGGAGTTAGATGTTCCTAAATTTTTTGATCTCTAATGCAGTAGGAATGTGGATCCTAATATGTTGGATTAATTGGTATTCTAGAAACAACATTATATTTAGAGATGAGCTTTGGGACTTAGACACGATTTCAAATCGTATAGTTTTGTTTTCTTGGTGGTGGATAGGAAAGAACCACAATAGTTCTCACAATTGTAACTATTACACTTGGATAAAATCTCCAAGTGGTTTTTTATAGGCCTTGATTTGAGAGGTTTTTTATGTATACGGGTTGGGATACCCCTATAGTATCCCTGTTAAATATATTTAACTTATAAAAATAAAAATGTTCCTAAACTGACTGCAAAATACCCCCTCGCAATCACCATGCCTGTTTCTAAAGAGACCACCACATGCAAAATTGCCAGGACTTCCCAAAGCTGAGTCATATGTATTACACTTTATCCAATCTAACAATGGAGTTTTCCAAATAACTTCCATAAATCTAGGAGTTATAGGATGATGAGTGATGATTTTGAAAGCCTTTAGGACCATAAAATCTTGCATTTAAGGCCTTGTTACTTCTTTTGTATGGTTGCTCGACACATGGGCGTTAGCACAAATCAAGGATAAGACTAAATTCAAATTTAGCTTGATGTTGTCGAATGTTTCCTTTACATTGGCATCATGTAGAAGATCCGCAGTAGAGGCTTGGATGTGAGTGTTCTTCTTTTTCCCTTGTTTAGTCGGTGTCTACTCTGATGTATAACACCGGGGGGGGGGGGGGGGGGGGGGGGGGGGAATAGGATGCTGTTTATTTATTCTATGTTTTATGGAGACTATTATGTGTAGCTTCCATATTTGATAATTCCTTTGATTTTGTCATGTCATGATTATATTTGGACAATTGGATTAATTAATTGGTTGAAGTTTCCGCTGTTAATAATAATAGTTGAAGTTGGACTATTTAATTAATGTTATTATTACTATTATTATTAATAATTTTTAAAAGTGGCTTGTGTTACATATTTGATTGTATGGTAGGTTTATGTTGAAAAGTAGTATCCTAATTGTTTAAATGATTAAATTACTCTAATTGTATTATAAATATCGTTGGGTAAATTAGGGTGTTACATAATGGTATTAGAGAAGGTCGGTCTATCCGGCCAAGTTGTAGATTCGGTGTGGTGTGATAGTTGAATACTATTGATGTAGTCTTCTAACCATTGTTGTTGGTATTGTGGCTCAGGTTGTGCAGAATCAGTCTAATGCTAGGGAGAACGATGAGTTCCATCATTTGGGGAAGCTTCAGTGGAATAATCTGCCTACTTTTAAGGGTAGGTATGATCCCGATGGAGCGCAGGCTTGGCTCAAAGAGATTGAGAGAATCTTCCGTGTGATGGATTATTCAGAAGTGCAGAAGGTACAATTTGTTACTCATATGTTGCACTACGCCAAAATTCGCTTTTGGCAGCACTACAAAGACAACGCTTTTATCCCAAAGGGCTGCTATAAGTTTTGAAAAAAATTCGCTAAAAAAAACGCTGCTAAAGGGTACCTTTAGAAAGCGCTACTAAAGACCGTACATAGACCCCACATTAGAAAACGCTTTTATAAAAGCGCTGCTAAAGGTATAACCTTAGAAAACGCTTTTAAAAAGTGCTGATAAAGGGTAACCTTAGAAAGTACTTTTAAAAAGCGCTGCTAAAGTCCTTAAATTGACCCCACATTTGAAAGCGCTTTCTGAAAGCGCTGCTATAGGCCAATGAAAAGAAAGCGCTTTCTAAGGAAAAAGCGCTGCTATAGGCTAATCTAAGAAAGCGCTTTCAAAAAACGCTGCCTTAGGTCATTTAGTAATTAAAAAATAAAAAAGCCCTAATCATTTGTTTCTAATCATTTTAACGTCTTCTCCCTCCTTTCCCTCTGGCGATTTCTCCACTGTTCTATTCTCGACCGCCGTTGTGTTCTCCGACCGCCGTTCTGTTCTCCGACTCTCATCGTTCTCCGACCGCCACTGTTCTGTCCTCTCTCGCGTCTCATTTTGTTTTTTTTTTCGTTCTCCGACCAATACAAGAGGAAAACGAAGTAGAAAAAGAGGTACGTTTTTCGTTTTCGTTTTTGATTTTTGAATGTGCTTCTGTTGTTGTTGAATGTTGCTTCTATTGCTTCTGTTGTTGTTGTTGAATGTTGATTCTGTTGTGAAAATTGTGAATAATTGGGTGATATAGAAGAAACAACTGTTTTCACCAAATTCTGTTGTTGTTGTTGTTGAATGTTGCTTCTGTTTCTATTGCTTTCGTTGTTGTTGTTAAATGTTGCTACTGCCTTTAATTCGAGTTTTCAACAAGGATTTCATTTTAATTCGAGTTTTCTACAAGGTTGAGATTAGGTTGATTCTAATAATCATATCCCAGGTTGATATACAAATTTCATCAACTAATGACAGTGTGATTCCTGGCTCATTTCTCACTGAGTAATGTTTGGCATTATCTGATTAATCTTGATATTAAAATTAATAATTGTGCTTAAGGACTTGAGTTTAGTATCATTTTTGTTAGAGTCACCTTTAATTTTCACACTTATATTTTTCATTTTTTATGGTCAATTTTCATTTTCAGAAGCCCTAATCATTTCAAATCTTTTTTGGTTCTATTTTTTGTCGATTTGTTTTCAAATGCATATATGAATATAGTATGAACTGTGTAGAATATAATAATCTAGTTGTCTGAGGTGTTATATATATTTCAATGATATTAAATATTTGTCATGTTATATATATTCAATGGATTATGGAATCTGAATTTTTATATTTATGATTTAATTTATATTTCTTTCCTTATTACAGGTCAAATGGCTAGTAACCCGGAAGACTCACACTATACAAATGATGCAAATGATTCAGCTCAGAATGTAGAAAGAGAAATTACACGAGGAATAACTATTATGAAGTCAATCATTCGTGCAAGAGATAAAGGAATCAAATATAATGTACATTGGAGTGTTGAAGACCAACTAATTGAGCCTAATGGTGCAATGTTGACAAGTTACATAGGTTCACTTGTTCGTCAGCACATTCCAATCACCTGTGATAACTGGAGAAATCCAGCGTTGCAAGCCGGTAAAGAAAAAATATTGACTGAGATACAGGTACGTACCATATATGATTCATGTTATTAGATTTTTGTTGACGATTATGTCTTTAAATTACTTATAATAACACACTCTATGTGTATGTTTTTTTCGTAGAGGTCTTTTAACATTGATGAAAGCCGGAAAAAGTATTGTCTTCAATTGGCTGGAAAAAGACTCAGACGGTTTCGAACTTTTTTATCAACCACTTTTCTTAAGGATGGGAAAGGAAAGTTAGTTGAAGCAGAACTTCCAATGAAGTATGCGGACTTGATTACACCTGAAGAATGAGATACTTTTGTAGCCAAACGAAGAACAGAAAAATTCCATGTAATGTTAATTTGTCATGTCTATTAATTGTATTGTATACTTGTTGCATTAAATTGTTCTGATGTGACTTAAACTTGTTTATCCAGGAAGTGAGTGTCATAAATCGCGAAAGAGCATCAAAACCCACGTATCCATACATAAAAGGGCGTTTGGGATATGCACGCTTACAGCAAAAAATGGTAAGTATATATAAATGCTATGATCTTATTAATTGTCTCAATGTGTTATAATTGATGATCTTATTATTTGTATCAATGTGTAGTTAGAAGAGAGTAAAAGTGAAGAAACATCTCTTCCGAGACATGTTTTGTGGAAGGCTGCTCGTGTCGGCAAGGATGGAGTTGTTAGGGAAGATGTTCAACATGTTTTTGACGAATGTGTAAGTATAACATTATGTCTTTAATTAAATCAAAAGTTTACTAACATATAATTAATTTTTAATCCCCACTAATAATTGTCGATATGTAAATGAATTTCAGGAGACTCTATCTCAATCCTTAACTACAGGTGAGGACGAGGATTGCAGGAGCATAGTTAGTCGAGTACTAAATGTTCCTGAGTATTCCGGTCGTGTGAGGGGTAAGGGATTTGGTGTGACTCCATCATCCTTGTATAAGCATCCAAAGAAAATAAATCCTAGCAATCAACAAGTGATGCAATCGGTGGAGGAATTAAAAGCGCAAGTCCGTGAATTGCAAAGGGATAACGAAAGATATATGGCGGAAAGGCGCAGTTCAGAGTTGAAAGATACTAGTGACAAAGCTAATATCAATTGTCAAAAGAAATTTCCCGAGGAAATTATATATCTTAATATGAAATTAAATTAGCACATTTATTTTAATTGACATATATACACATTAACAGTAACATATTTATTATTGGTTTAGGGCATTTCATCTTGTCAGCTATATTTATCGTCATCGACTTATCGCATAGTTGGCAAGGGAAAAGTGCATAACACTTTGGGAGATTTACTTCACCATAAACCTCTCCCTGATGGATATATGAAAGTATCGGATGATATTGCATTAGAGCTAGATGTGTTGCTACTGATACCTGACGTTGTTTCAGAGACAACATTGCTGCGAGATGCAATAGGATCGTTTGTTGCATGTCCGTCAGATCTCATTTTCATAGATGAGGAGGTATGTTAAAAACCATTATGAATGTTTTAGTATTCAAATGTCAATTCTAAACCATTATGAAAAGCATTCTAAACCATTATGTACATTTCTTTTACAGGGCAATGTTAGACTCCTACAAAATCCGCATCTAAGGATAAAGGGATTTTGCGGCACAACGAGTCTGTTGCATCACAAAAAGAGGTACATTGAAAGTGTTAATTCTGTGATCCGAATTCAAAAGCTTCATGATTTTATACTTTACCTAACTTATATGATTTTTAGGTTTCTGCTCAAGAGTCACAACAAGTCAGCAAGAAAATTAGTAATGTATCCAAGAAAAAAAAGGATCTTCCAAGGACCGGATCAAAAAGAGCTTCTATACCTCAATTTAGGATGTGTTTTGAAACACTTGTGGGAACATCAGATTTGATGCATGGTGCTATTCGTCAAAAAGATATGGAGGAAGGTATTTTTGGTTTTTCTAATTCTGAATCACTTGCAAAAGAGGACATGGATCAGATTTTTCGGCATCTTGAATTAGGCATCGGTGTTATGCATTCATACATCTGGTACGCCAATCAATCTATTATTTAATTAGTTGAACAATTTATCTACACATTTCAATGAAAATAGTCTAATGTTTATTATGTTTTTATTTAAGGTTCTTGTATGACAAATTTATGCGCGAGAATCAATTGTCATACAGATTCTATTTCGTGTGTTGCGCCCGTGTCAACACACCGTTAATTGTTCAGGGTCCAGATTTAGTAAGAGATCACTTAGTCAAGAGATTTATGGCCAGTAGTACAGAAAGTTTGTATCTTTTACCGTATAATACTGGCAACGGGTTAGATTTTTATTCTAATTTCATTCTAATCTTTGTATCTTTTGCGTAGAAAATTCCCATCTAAACTTTTGTTTTATGTTACAGTGGTCACTGGTTGTTGGATGCTATTAATCCTACAAGAGAAGTAGTGTATTATCTGAATTTATTAGATGGTGATTAGACAACATATCCGGATATGAAGAATATGGTTGATACGTAAGTGAGATTTTTCTAAATATTCGTGTGTATTTGTATATTTAATTATTTCTGTGAGATTGTTCTAAATATATGTTTTTATTTTGTTAGAGCAATACAAGTATTCCGATCACAAAGAGAAGCTCGAGTATCACGGTCTAAAGCAAACAACATTACATGGATCAAAGTGGAGGTATATTAATTTTCACAATTTTGCTTATAATAGTGATGGTACTTGATAAAACAAGACAGCTATATATTCCAATTTGTTTTTCTGTGTAGTGTGCTCGTCAGCGTAATGGTATAGATTGCGGTTATTACGTTTTGAGGTTTATGAGAGAAATCCTTCATTTGGATCAAAAAGAGATTCCAATCATGGTATGGATTTATAACTTAGAATTTATTTTAATATTTATCGAATATTTCATATAATTTATTACTTTTAACTAAATAATGCATATTATGTTTTAGTATGTAGTACTTCGATGAAAACAAGTGTGCTCATTACTCGAAAGATAAAATGGAAGAATCAAGGAGGAATTTTGTGAATACTTTATTGAGAAAAGAATCATATAAGGTATGGAAGTTGTTGTGTAGTTATGGAATGTTGTATAGTTTTGGAAGTTGTTGTATATTTGGAATCTTTAGAAGTTAAAGGATTTCTAAGTGGACAAATTGTCATTAGAATTATGGATTGGTGTATATATGATGCATGTTTGTGTTAATTTATAACAAATGGTTTATGTGTTGAATTATAACGGTGTATATATTTTGGATTATAATGGTATATAATGCATATGTTTAAATAAAGGCTTGTTTGTTGAAATAAAGGCTCAATGGTTGAAATATAAGGCATATGTGTTGAAATAAAGGCTTGTTAAATGTCATATAATGCCTATGTGTTTGAAATAAAGGCTTGAATTATACAGGTTTATGGTATTATTTCCAAAAATATGCTTTCTAAAAAAGAGAGAATAGGCAGCGCTTTTAAATAAAAAACGCTTCCTAAATTCTGATTTTTAAAAAAGTGATTTTAAAGAGCACAATTTACGTGAAGAAAATAAAGAGCTTTTTAGAAAAAGCGCTGCCTATAGTACACAATAAAAAGCGCTTTCCATTAAAAGCGCTGTCTTAAAGTGAAATAAAAAATACATTAGACAGCGCTTTAAAAAGTGTTGTCTAAAGGGGGACAATAGAAAGCGCTTTTTCCTGAAAAAGCGCTGCCTAAAGATGCCAATAGAAAGCATAAAAGGCCAGAAAAAGCGCTGCTAAAGGCCCACTTTAGAAAGTGCTTTTCCAGGAAAAAGCGCTGCTAAAGGCCTACTTTAGAAAGCGCTTTTCAAGGTAGAGCGCTGCCTAAAGTATACCTAAGGCAGCGCTTTTGCATAAAAAAAGCGTTGTGTTTACCTACAGCAGCGCCACCTTAGGCAATGCTTTTAAGTGTTGTTAAAGGCCAAAAATAGCGCTGTCTTTTCCCTTCATTGGCATAGTGTTTGCTGAGAAGGCTAATGATTGATAGATCAACAGTCGTCAGGTGTTGGAAGCTGCAAGTAAGGTTGCGTTTTTTGAGCTTAAGCAATGGAGTTTATTTGTTACTGAGTATGCTGCCAGATCGGTGGAACTTGCAAAGTTCTATAAACATTATAGTGAGGCAACTTCTGAGTTCTCAAAGTGTATTAAGTTTGGAATGGTTTGCGTTATAAGATCAAACAGGCGATTAGATATCAATAAATCTGAAGGTTTCCAGAGTTGGTGAACAACTGTAGGATTTGTGAAGAGTATAGTAAGGTTTGGTCAACTCATTATAAGAGTCTGAGTGAGAGGAGGGGAAGGCAGAAACTGAACCGTGTGAAGAGTGATGTGAAGAATTGTTTCTGTTGTTGGAACACAGGACATCTGGTTATTGATGCAAAGACAATGTGGTGACTTGTTATAACTGAGGTGAACCAGGACATATCAGTACTTATTGCCAGAAGCTAAAGCAAGCTTTGCTCGGAGGGAAGGTGTTTGCACTATCGGGGACTCAGACTTCCAATGACGACAGGTTGATCAGAGGTCTGTGTTACATTAATAGTACACCTTTGATTTCTATTATTGATATTGGTGCTACTCATTCTTTTATTATTGCTAATTGAGTGAAAAGGCTAGGCCTTGTAGTGTCTTCCATGAAGGGAGAAATCCTACTAAGGGATTAATGAGTAGTTCTTTGGTTTGTTTGAACTGTCCTCTGTCGATCTATGATAGGTATTTTGGTGTTGATCTTATTTGCTTGTCGTTGAGTGATCTTGATGTGATCTTAGGAATGAACTGGTTAGAGTTCAATCGTGTTCATATAAACTGTTATAATAAATTAGTGTGGTTTCTTGCTCTTAATGAGGAGGAAGAAGCTGGTTTCTTATCTGCTAGACAATTGAAAGAGCATTTGCAAGAGGAAGCTCGGGTGCTTGCGTTGTTCGCGTCGATATCTGTTAAGAGTCAAGCTGTAACTGATGAGTTGTAGGTGGTGCAGGATTTTCTATATGTGTTTCCGAATGATATTTTAGATGTACCTCCAGAGAGAGAGATGGAGTTTTCTATTGATCTTGTCCCTGATACCAGACATGTTTCTATGGCACTATACAGGATGTTGACGTCAGAGTTAACATAGTTGAAGAAACAATTAGAGGATTTGCTGGAGAATAAATTAGTGAGACCTAGTGTGTCTCCTTGGGGAGCTCCGGTGTTGTTATTAAAGAAGAAAGAGGTAGTATGAGATTGTGCGTGGATTACTGACAGATGAATAAAGTAATAATCAAGAAAAAGTATCCACTTCCAAAAATAGATAACTTGATGGACCAATTGGTGGGTGAGCGTGTTATCAGTAAAATTGACTTGAGGTCGTGTTATCATCCGATTCAGGTTAAAGATGGGATTTTCAGAACACGGCTTTTAGAACTCGGTATGGATACTATGAATATTTGGTGATGCCGTTCGGTGTAACGCCCCAATTTCGATTATTCCAATTTTTGTTGAGTCCTTTATTTAATTGAATGTTAAATTATTCTATTTATGACTTTGGTGTGATAATATGCTTTTATGCTATGTTATGATGTATTATCTCGTTTGAGAGCATTTTCGGGAATTTTGGGCTTAAGGGCATTTTGGTCATTTTATAACTATTAATGAGTTAGAGAAAATTAAGGAAGTAATTTGTAGAGGAAATTTATTAGAATATGAATTAAGTGTAGAAATTGAATTAGAGGAAATAGAAAATAAAAGAAAAGAAATAGGAATAAGAGGAAGGAAATAGGAGAGAAAGAGAAAAAGGGGAAATAGAAAGAAAAAGAAGAGAAAGAAAGAGGAAGAGAAGAAAAGAGAGAAAGAGTGGAAATCATCAAGAACAAGAGCTAGATCATTTGGAATCTGGGTAAGGGTTAGAAACATTGTTATCTTGTTTATGTGTGTAGTTATGTATGTGTTTTCTTGTACGTTTGCTTGTCTTTCATAGCTTTTGAGTTTTAGGTTAAAAATAAGAATTTTGTGAGAAATCGATACTTTCGCGGTTGGAAATTGACGTAAACGTGGTAGAATGTTTGTTGTCATGATGGGATTGGGTTCTGATTGATATATGTTGTTTTGGAAAATGTTTTGGGTTGAAAATATGGTTTTTGGGTTTTCAACAGCGCTGAAGGATTCTGAGTTTTCGCAGGTTCGCCTAGCGAGCCAATCAGCGAAGGGTAGCGAATGTTCGCTACGGGTATTCGCCTAGCGAAGGCATGAGCGAAGGTTCGCTAGAGTGTTCGCCTAGCGAACTTTGGGTGTTTTTGGCTCTGTTTGGTTCTGACTTGGTTCGCCAAGTGCGCGCCTAGCGAACTTTGTGTCTGTTTTTAGCTAACAGTTGGTTCGCTGGAACATTCGCCTAGCGAAGGAGCTAGCGAATGCTCGCGAGGTAGGTTCGCCTAGCGAACAGTGCTGTTTGTGTAAATTTTGTTTTCTGCATAACTTTTGATCTGTGATTCGGTTTGAAGCGTGGTTTGATGCATTAGAAAGCTTACAAAATGTTTCTTTTTATGAGGATGGGTTTAAGATTGTTAGCTGATTAATTATGTCGGGAAGTCAGGAATAGTGTCATTTACCCACTTTTGTCGTTTTAAATGTGTATATTGGTTGTGTAACATACAAAGTGGCATTGATATTAATGTGTATGCCTTGTATGATATTGTGTAATGATAATGCATGTGATGACATGTCGTGATGATAAAGTGTGGCCGAAAGGCAAATGAAGGTGATATGTTGTAATTGGTTTTATATGCATGTTTATGATTACATGTATGTGTGAAAATGAATTGCTTACGTGAAGTTCAATGTATGTTAATTGGTGGCCGTATGGCATGAAAAGTGCATTGTTGGATTGATTTCTAATGCATGAATAAAGATGGTGAAATAATTCATATTGATGAATTGTATGTGATTGTCAGAGATGAATGCATGACAATGTTTGTATACATGTATGCATTATAAGAATGTCATGAATCATTTTGTATGTGAAGCATAATGATTGCATTCTTGTGTTGAGGGATTCAAAGAGAATTCAACTATGACATCGTGTGCCTATGTGAGGACCTAAAGCGGTGGTTATAGACGATCGTGTGCCTAAGGTGAGGACCTAAAGCGATCGGGTTGTGTGCCCATGTGGGGACCTAAAGCAATCCATAACGTCGTGTGCCTATGTGAGGACCTAAAGCGACGGGTGAACATCGTATGCCCGACGGGGAGTTACAGTGATGTAACAAGCGATGGTTCCAGCAGAGTTTCTGAGTGAACTAGTGATGAGTCGGTACCGCATATGTAATTGCATAGAGTCGTTGTGTCGGTCTCTTGCATTTACATGAATCATGATTGCATTGTTATATGTGGAAAGTCATGATTGATTATTTGTGTGGAAAATGGTGATGTACATTTATGATAAATGTATTGTGCATGTTTGATATGCATTTCTAAATGGTTGATTTTATGATTGAGCTTATGATAAGCCTTTGGGAATTGTTATGCAATGGTGTTGGATGTAGTGAATTGTAAATGATATGTTTTGTGTATAAACGTATGCATTGTATGAGAAGAGGTGATTATGTGCATTAATGATATGCTTGGGTTGTGATAGATGTTATATAATGGGATTTGTGAGTAATAGTGTATGTGGTAATAAATGTGTTATGTGTATTTTTATGTTGAAATATATAATTATATGCATCGATATTATGATAATGTTTCTTACCCTTCTGCTGTTTTATAATGCTCTATGAGGCATTGCAGAGTAGGTTGCTGAAGGTATTTTGTGAAGCTTAGGACTTCATTTCTTTTGGTCGGTCGGCTCTGATATGTAGAATCGAGTAGCTAGGATTACATGATTATTTTGTGATACGTTTTGTATATGTATCTTGACTTGAATTGTTTATGTAAACATGATTCCGTGTTGACGGATAGTATTTGATATATATATATATCTATATATATGATGTTATTCGGTATTTAGATGTTTCCGCTTTTATTCTAAATATTGAGATGTGGGTGTAAGGACGAAGATCCTATGTGCAAGTTACCCCACTGTTGCATATCTCTGTTGAGCAGGTGTTAATTGTTTTAATTTCACGTATAATGTGACATGCTTCTTTTATGCCATGCTTCGTAATTATACTCTGATGAAATTATTAATATATGCCTAAATGATTAATAAGTGACTATTTGGGGGTATAGAAGGGGGTGTTACATTAAGTGGTATCAGAGCCAGTGTCGAGTCAGTTTGTGTCTGTCTTGTTGTTGTTGTTGGTTGAACTGTTGTTTAACCGTGTTGTCATTGTTGGGAATGATCAGAATATGGCTGGTAGAAACGACAATGTGATGGCTGCTGCTTTGGAAGCAATGGCTAGGGCGGTGCAAGGTGCCCCGAACGTGAATGCTAATGACGAGTTCAGGAAGAATCAACCACCGGTCTTCAAGGGAAGATTTGATTCGGATGGTGCTCAGATATGGTTGAAGGAAATTGAAAGGATATTCCGAGTTATGGACTGTGCGGAAGAGAACAAGGTAAGGCTAGGAACCCACATGCTGAAGGAAAAAGCCGACGATTGGTGGGTCGGTATGCGTCAAGTTCTTGAGGTGGATGATGAAGAGATTACTTGGGATTTGTTTCGTACTGAGTTTCTAAGGAAGTATTACCCTGAACATGTTAAGGGAAAGAAAGAGATGGAATTTCTAGAACTAAAGCAAGGTAGTATGTCTGTTATGGACTATACTGCGAAGTTTGTGGAATTGGTACAATTTCATCCTCACTATGCAGCGATTACTGCCGAGTTTTCCAGATGTGTGAAGTACGAGAATGGTCTACGCCCTAAGATTAAGCAAGCCATTGGTTATCAGAGGATAAGAAGATTTTCCGACTTGGTGGAATGTAGTAGAATCTTCGAGGAAGATAGCAAAGCTCGTTCTGCTCACTGCAAGAGTATGAATGAGAGAAAAGGGAAACAACAAGCTCGTGGTGGTCCTTATGTGACACCCGTTGATAAGGACAAGCATAAGAGTAACTTTGAGAAGAAGTCGAGTGGAGGGGGTTCTAGTGCTCCGAAATGTTTCAAATGTGGAGAGATTGGTCATAAATCATTGGAATGTAGGAAGATTCTTGAGAAGTGTTCCAACTGTGGAGGCTTGGTGCATGCTTTCGCCGATTGTAGAAGAAACAGGGTGAAGTGTTACAATTGTGGGGAATCCTGTCACATTAGTACTAATTGTGCTAAGCCGAAACAAGCTCAAGCGGGCGAAAAAGTGTTTGCATTGGCGGGTACGGATACTACTGATGCGGATCGTTATACTACAGGTACTTGTCTTATTAATGGTATGCTTTTAGTTGCTATTGTTATTATCGGAGTGACTCATTCGTTTATTTCACATGAGTAAGCGAAGCGTTTGAATTTGTTGTTTGTTCCTTAGTACCTGATGGGTGGGTGAAACACCGTCAGTACTTTCTGGTTTTTCTGTTCGGTGGTCAGCAGGTGTTAGGATGAGATAAGTGGGGGAGAAGCTGGTACTTCTCCGTGTTTCCTCGGATGTGGAACGTTAACTCGGTGTGTTGTGGATTGCGAGATCGTAAGTGTTATTTGGACAGAGTAGTTTCCGGTTTCAGGAAGGATACAGAGGTAAAATTTATGTCGACTAAGGATTTGTGCCTTAGGTAGTTTTGTGCACGGGATGCAAGAAAGGCTATTATAGTTTAGTGAAGATGGTTTATGCCCCATCATAATTGTCGGCTGTCTATTGACAAATTGAGGAACTGATCACCCTTAATCTATTGTTGATAGCAGATGGGAATTGTGTTGGATGTGATAGACGTATCTTTCCGGCTTTAATAGTGAAATGGAATACATTGTTCGGAATTAATGAAGGATTAGGGATTGATTTCGATGAGTTGATGAAGATTTTCATATTTGAAGACGGGACATATTAGAAGTTTTAGTATGTTGGAAAGCCATTAAGAGAGTACGATTGAGTATTATTATTGGTCGCTTTCAGAGTTGTTGGTAACAAAAGGAAAAGATGATTGCACGAGATAATGAACATGCGGTGTATGAGGGAATTTATGAGACTTGGGATGTCAAGGGAAGAAATTGTATATGAATTGTTGAGAAATGAATAAGGTGACGATTGAGAATAAGATAACTAGGATGGTTTGGATCATTTGATGGAAGTAGTGATTTGTTTGGGTCGTGGCTTAGGTTTTCAGCATTTGAGAATTCATGGAAGGATTAGTACTATTGTGGAGTTGGAATTGGTTACGGTTGTGTTGTGTTGGAATATTGGAAGTATTATCTTTATAATTTTGAAATTCGAAGTGTTTAGTGATTTCGAGAGTATTGAGTACTTGTTTGGTCCGAAGGAATAGAGTATGAGACAACAAAGACGATTAAGATTCATGGCGAGTTATGAATTTGGTTTGGTTTTGGGAGAGGCAGTTGTTAGGCCTAGTGTGTAAGTCGAAAATCTTTATGTATGTCGGTTTTGATGGCAAGAGAGCTAGAATCGTTGAGCAGTTCAGAGACTTGTACCTAGTGAGAGAGGGTTAGACTTTGGGAGCGAGATTGATGGACTCGATAGTTTTGAGCAATCAGAGTGCGCAGAGGAAGCGTGATGTGATCCATTTTGTATGAATGTGTGAGACTTGTAAGAGTTCATAAGTTGGACATTGGAGACATGTTGGAATGATGAAATTATTGGATGTTCCGGAATTGAAGTGTTAAGTGAAAGGTTTAAATTTGTTTCGTGGACTACAATGTAGATCGATGTGTTGGTGATATGTTCGATTGGTGAATCGTAGCATAGATATGTGAACAAGGAGGTTGGTCTTGTGGTTATGTAGGAGTTCGTGAACGATGTTGTGTCGTGGAACTTTATGTTCTTGTTTGGGTTGTTGCCTCGTTTCCATGGTGATGGTTCGAGTACGAGTACCTAATTCCTGTGTGAGGAATTAGGGGAGTGTTACCTAGAGTACAGTAATGATCTTGTTGTGTTTTGGTTCTAGAGTGAACCTGTGTGTTGGTATCTTGGTTTTCCTTGTGTTGTGAGTTTGTCGTCAAGTGCATTGTATGGGCTTTGCATCTTGTCGTTGTAGTTGTCGTTGTCGTTGTTGTAGTTAGCAAGTTGGTTTGTCAATTGTGTTATTCGTGGTGTGCCTTTTGTTGGCATGTTGGTTTGTGGGTCGGATGCGAGAGTCGTGTCTGGAGTTGTTCGTCTCGGTATATTTTCGAGGACGAAAATGTCTAAGTGGGGGAGAGTTGTAACGCCCCAATTTCGATTATTCCAATTTTTGTTGAGTCCTTTATTTAATTGAATGTTAAATTATTCTATTTATGACTTTGGTGTGATAATATGCTTTTATGCTATGTTATAATGTATTATCTCGTTTGAGAGCGTTTTCGGGAATTTTGGGCTTAAGGGCATTTTGGTCATTTTATAACTATTAATGAGTTAGAGAAAATTAAGGAAGTAATTTGTAGAGGAAATTTATTAGAATATGAATTAAGTGTAGAAATTGAATTAGAGGAAATAGAAAATAACAGAAAAGAAATAGGAATAAGAGGAAGGAAATAGGGAGAAAGAGAAAAAGGGGAAATAGAAAGAAAAAGAAGAGAAAGAAAGAGGAAGAGAAGAAAAGAGAGAAAGAGTGGAAATCATCAAGAACAAGAGCTAGATCATTTGGAATCTGGGTAAGGGTTAGAAACATTGTTATCTTGTTTATGTGTGTAGTTATGTATGTGTTTTCTTGTACGTTTGCTTGTCTTTCATAGCTTTTGAGTTTTAGGTTAAAAATAAGAATTTTGTGAGAAATCGATACTTTCGCGGTTGGAAATTGACGTAAACGTGGTAGAATGTTTGTTGTCATGATGGGATTGGGTTCTGATTGATATATGTTGTTTTGGAAAATGTTTTGGGTTGAAAATATGGTTTTTGGGTTTTCAACAGCGCTGAAGGATTCTGAGTTTTCGCAGGTTCGCCTAGCGAGCCAATCAGCGAAGGATAGCGAATGTTCGCTACGGGTATTCGCCTAGCGAAGGCATGAGCGAAGGTTCGCTAGAGTGTTCGCCTAGCGAACTTTGGGTGTTTTTGGCTCTGTTTGGTTCTGACTTGGTTCGCCAAGTGCGCACCTAGCGAACTTTGTGTCTGTTTTTAGCTAACAGTTGGTTCGCTGGAACATTCGCCTAGCGAAGGAGCTAGCGAATGCTCGCGAGGTAGGTTCGCCTAGCGAACAGTGCTGTTTGTGTAAATTTTGTTTTCTGCATAACTTTTGATCTGTGATTCGGTTTGAGGCGTGGTTTGATGCATTAGAAAGCTTATAAAATGTTTCTTTTTATGAGGATGGTTTTGAGATTGTTAGCTGATTAATTATGTCGGGAAGTCAGGAATAGTGTCATTTACCGACTTTTGTCGTTTTAAATGTGTATATTGGTTGTGTAACATACAACGTGGCATTGATATTAATGTGTATGCCTTGTATGATATTGTGTAATGATAATGCATGTGATGACATGTCGTGATGATAAAGTGTGGCCGAAAGGAAAATGAAGGTGATATGTTGTAATTGGTTTTATATGCATGTTTATGATTACATGTATGTGTGAAAATGAATTGCTTACGTGAAGTTCAATGTATGTTAATTGGTGGCCGTACGGCATGAAAAGTGCATTGTTGGATTGATTTCTAATGCATGAATAAAGATGGTGAAATAATTCATATTGATGAATTGTATGTGATTGTAAGAGATGAATGCATGACAATGTTTGTATACATGTATGCATTATAAGAATGTCATGAATCATTTTGTATGTGAAGCATAATGATTGCATTCTTGTGTTGAGGGATTCAAAGAGAATTCCGCTATGACATCGTGTGCCTATGTGAGGACCTAAAGCGGTGGTTATAGACGATCGTGTGCCTAAGGTGAGGACCTAAAGCGATCGGGTTGTGTGCCCATGTGGGGACCTAAAGCAATCCATAACGTCGTGTGCCTATGTGAGGACCTAAAGCGACGGGTGAACATCGTATGCCTGACGGGGAGTTACAGTGATGTAACAAGCGATGGTTCCAGCAGAGTTCCTGAGTGAACTAGTGATGAGTCGGTACCGCATATGTAATTGCATAGAGTCGTTGTGTCGGTCTCTTGCATTTACATGAATCATGATTGCATTGTTATATGTGGAAAGTCATGATTGATTATTTGTGTGGAAAATGGTGATGTACATTTATGATAAATGTATTGTGCATGTTTGATATGCATTGCTAAATGGTTGATTTTATGATTGAGCTTATGATAAGACTTTGGGAATTGTTGTGCAATGGTGTTGGATGTAGTAAATTGTAAATGATATGTTTTGTGTATAAACGTATGCATTGTATGAGAAGAGGTGATTATGTGCATTAATGATATGCTTGGGTTGTGATAGATGTTATATAATGGAATTTGTGAGTAATAGTGTATGTGGTAATAAATGTGTTATGTGTATTTTTATGTTGAAATATATAATTATATGCATCGATATTATGATAATGTTTCTTACCCTTCTGCTGTTTTATAATGCTCTATGAGGCATTGCAGAGTAGGTTGCTGAAGGTATTTTGTGAAGCTTAGGACTTCATTTCTTTTGGTCGGTCGGCTCTGATGTGTAGCATCGGGTAGCTAGGATTACATGATTATTTTGTGATACGTTTTGTATATGTATCTTGACTTGAATTGTTTATGTATACATGATTCCGTGATGACGGATAGTATTTGATATATATATATCTATATATATGATGTTATTCGGTATTTAGATGTTTCCGCTTTTATTCTAAATATTGAGATGTGGGTGTAAGGACGAAGTTCCTATGTGGAAGTTACCCCACCGTTGCATATCTCTGTTGAGCAGGTGTTGATTGTTTTAATTTCACGTATAATGTGACATGCTTCTTTTATGCCATGCTTCGTAATTATACTCTGATGAAATTATTAATATATGCCTAAATGATTAATAAGTGACTATTTGGGGGTATAGAAGGGGGTGTTACATTCGGCGTTTCTAATGCACCTGGAGTGTTTATGGAGTATATGAAGTGTATATTTCATACTTATCTGGATCAGTTCATGGTGGTTTTTATTGATGATATTTTGATCTATTCTAACTCAAAAGAAGAACATGCCGAGCATTTGCGGATTGTGTTGCAAGTGTTTAAAGATAATAAGTTATATGCAAAGTTGTTAAAGTGTGAATTCTGGTTGCCGGAGGTTAGTTTTCCTAGACATGTTACTTTAGGTGATGGTATAGCTGTGGATCCATCCAAAGTAGATACAGTACTACAATGGGAGGCTCCGAAGTCGGTTACGGAGATTAGAACTTTTAGGGCTTGGCTGGTTACTACCACAGATTTATTGAAGGTTTTTCCAAGTTTGCACTTCTGTTAACTCAACTGACTTGCAAAGGTAAAGTGTTTGTGTGGGATATTCATTATGAAAGAAGTTTTGTAGAGATGAAGAAGAGATTGACTAGATCTCCAGTTCTGATTTGACCTGAACCTAATAAATCATTTGTGGTGTATTGTAATGTGTCAATGATGTGTTTAAGTGGTGTGCTGATGCAATATGCAAAGGTTGTGGCTTATGATTTACGACAATTGAGTGTTCATGAGAGAAAATATCCTACTCACAATTTAGAGTTGGCTGCAGTGGTGTTTTTGTTGAAAATTTGGAGGCATTATCTTTATGGTTCTAGATTTGAGATTTTCAGTGATCACAGGAGTTTAAAGTACAAGTTTGATACGAAAGAATTGAATATGAAGCAACATAGATGGTTGGAATTTCTTAAGGATTATGACTTTGGCTTGAATTATCACCCTGGTAAGGCTAATGTTGTTGCTGATGCTTTAAGTCAGAAGTCTTTGCATATGTCTGTTATGATTGTTAGAGACTTGAAACTTATTGAGGAGTTCAGAGACTTGAGTTTGGTCTGTAGCTATCACCGCAGAGCGTGATGTTAGGTATGTTGAAGATAAACAATGATATTCTTAATAATATTAAAGAGAGTCAGAAGTTGGATGTGAAGTTGGTGGACTTGATGGTGGGGAGTAATCAGACTGAGAATAATGATTTTAAAGTGGATGAGCAAGGTGTTTTGAGATTCTGAAAGATAATTTGTATTCCTGACGATTCTGAGTTAAAGAAGACGATTTTAGAAGAAAGTCATAGAAGTAGCTTGAGTATCCATCCAGGAGCTACTAAGATGTAACAGGATCTGAAGAAGATATTTTGGTGGAAAGGACTGAAGTGTGATGTGGCACAGTTTGTGTATGCGTGTTTGACTTGCCAGAAGTTAAAGGTTGAGAACCAGAAACCTGCAGGATTGCTGAACTGTTATTCATTCCAGAGTGGAAATGGGATAGCATTTCGATGGATTTTGTGACTGAATTACCGAATACTCCTAGAGGGCATGATGCGATTTGGGTTATTATTGATAGACTGACAAAATCGGCGCACTTTATTCCGATTAACTTCAGTTTTTCTTTGCACAAGTTGGTAGAGATAATCTGTGTGATTGTGAATCTGCATGGTGTTCTGTTGAGTATTGTTTCTAATAGAGATCTGAGGTTCACTTTCAGATTTTGGGAGAGTTTGTCGGAGGCTTTGGGTTCTAAGCAGAGGTTGATTTCTGCCTATCATCCATAGAAATATGGTCAAACAGAGAGAGTTATTCAGTCTCTGGAGGATTTGTTGACGGCTTGTATTCTTGAGCAAGAAGGTGCTTGGGATAGTCATCTGCCACTGATAGAGTTTAATTATAATAATAGTTTTCATTCTAGTATGGGGATGGCATCTTTTGAGGAATTATATGGTCAGAGGCGTAAGACACGTTTGTGTTGGCATGAATCTGGTGAGAGTGTGGTGCTTGGACGTGAGATTGTCCAGTAGACTACTGAAAAGGTGAAGTTGATTCGGGAGAAGATGAAAGCTTTTAAGAGTAGGCAGAAGAGCTACCATGATAAGAGGTGGAAGGATCTTGAGTTTCAAGAGGGAGACCATGTATTCTTGATAGTTAGTCGGGTGACCGGTGTTGGGCGTGCCTTAAAGTCAAGGAAGCTTACACCTCGGTTTATCGGTCTGTATTAAATTTTTGGAAGGATTAGGGTGGTTGCTCATAGAGTGACATTACCACCGAATCTTTCAAACTTGCATGATGTGTTCCATGTCTCAGAGCTTCAGAAGTATGTTCCAGATCTGTCGCATGTGATTCCGATGGATGATGTACAAGTGAGAGATAACCTTACAGTTGAAGCTTTACCTATGAGGATTGAAGATCGAGAATTGAAATAGTCTAAAGGCAAGGAGGTTGCTCTTGCGAAGGTAGTGTGTGGAGGCGCTACTGGAGGGAACATGGCATGGGAGTTGGAGAGTCTTATGCGAGAGGCCTATCCGGAGGTTTTCGCCTCAGGTAAATTTTCAATAATGAAAATACTGTAAGTACGAGAGAGTTGTAACACCGGTATTTAATTAATTAAATTTTTGTGAATAATATTGTGTGATTGTATGAATTGTTGATGCTTTGGTGTGTTGGGGGACCCTTTGATGTTGGGTAGTGGCCTTTAGGAGTAGAACTTAAGGTGTTAGGGCGTGTGAGTAAAATTATAGATATTGGGGATGGTGAGAGTAAAACTAATTAATTGATTTTAGTTAATATTATTCAAAATAAATATTTGGTGAAAACTATTATTATTATTTTAATTAATTGGAATAGGTTATAATAATAAGATTATAATAAATTAAGAGAAAATGGGGAGTTAAGAAAAACTGTCAAACACGTCAATTGAGAAGAAAAGGAGAAGAGAGAAAGCTAGGGCTCAAGGGAGATCACCATTGTTAGAGGTCGAAGGATTTATTACTAGGAATACCAAGGTAAGGGTGGGATTTCCATTCATATAGGGTTTTGCATGATAAATGTGGGTGGAGATTTTGATTGCTCTTGCTGAATTTTTCTTCTCAATGCCATGAACCTTGAGATTGCATGATCATGATATGTTTTTGGGTATTGAGTTGAATTGTATGATAATGCAATTGTGTAATGTGTTTGATGATTTGTGTGTGGTTGGATTCTTTTTTATGATGTATATTAATATGTATTAGAATCTAAAACATGAGTATATGGATTGTATGATAATTGGGGTTTTGGGATGTATTAAAAAGTGATTTTTGTATTAAAAAGCTGCATAAAAGTGATTTTAATACAAGTGTAACCGGTTACACAGTTAAAAAAATGCATTTTCTGGACTTTTTGAGGAGGTGTAACTGGTTTTCAGATTTGGTGTAACCGGTTACACTGTGAAGCAGTGGCAAGGCAGGGACCTGTTTTTCGGGTGTAATCGGTTAATGCATTTGGTGTAACAGGTTACACTAGAAGGAAAATTTATAAAAATTTGAAAAATCATATCTTAGGCTTCAGGTGTCTGTTTGGAGTATCTTTCGAAGTGTCGGGAAGCTGATGCAGTGTACTTTAACTTAAAATTAGTTTCAGTGTCTGGACATGAATTAATTTTTGCATGATGATAGTGTATGGTGTGTGGAGTATGTGTTGTGGTGTTGTGTGTGGACATCATGTTATTACTTACTATGTTATTATGTTGTTGTTGTTGAATGTTTATAACATGTGTATGGTGTTTGGTGGCCAGTTCTGGCGTGGTACATTGGTTAAGGTGAATGCCATTGTGCATGCTGTTGTTGTTGCATGTCTTGTATGAAATCATGCATCATGGTGTTTGGACGGTGGTCCGTTTTGGTGAGCCTCAATTCTATGGTGGGGATTGGGTGAGATTAGTCGGTTCAAGGTGCGAATCGGTGAAGTGTTACCTATGGTGATGGTAACAATTTTTGGTGAGATTTGATCTTATGGTGGGGATCGGGAGCGAGTGAACCTGTGAGTTCATTATTGGTACCACATGCATTGAGTCGTGATAAAGTCTCATTGCATTTGCATATACGTTGCATTATTGTATGTGTGGATTTGTGTGAGGTGTGAAAGGTGGATTGAGTGACTTTGTATGTAGTATTGGTGTGCTTACGTATGATTATGCAATTCTTTATATGTTTGTGATTTCTCACCACTTTTGTTTGAATGTTGCCTTTGCATGGGCATCGTGCAGATGATCCGCAATAGAGGCTTGGATTTGAGTGGAAGATAGTGTTCTTCCTTTTTCCTTATTGAGTCGGTGTCTGTTCTGATGTGTAACACCGGGGGAATAGAACGTTGTTTATTTATTCTATGTTTTAGGGAGACTATTATGTGTAGCCCCCATATTTGATAATTCATTTGATTTCACCATGTCATCATTATATTTGGATCATTGAAATAATTAATTGGTTGATGTTTGCGTTGCTAATAATAAAAGTTGAAGTTTGACTATTTGATTAATATAATTTTTATTATTATTACTAATAATTTTTAAAAGTGGCATGTCTTACATATCTGATTGTATGAGCAGGTTTATGTTAAAAAGTACCATCCTAATTGTCTAAATGTTTATGTTGCTCTAATTTTATTATAAATATCGCGGGGTAAATTAGGGTGTTACAATAAGGATGAGAAGATATAGTACTTTATGTTGCCATATGATCTCATGGTTCTTGTTTTGAGATTCGTAGTCCATGGCTCATCACTAACAAGCATATCCTAGCCTAACTTCAAGTTAGTTGCTTCATTAAGAGCTATGAGAGATCTATTGCCAAGGCCCCCAATAGCATAAGGGGTACAAATTTTTTTCCAAGATACCATCACCATTTTCCTAATATTCATAATGCTACTTCAAATGAAATTTATGCATGCCCTTTCTATATCTTTGAGAAGAGAAACAAACTAGCTTTATATAGAGATGGAGTGCATAATCATGCTTTGAATAATAGACTTCACTAATATAACTCTGTCAGCCATGGACAACAGGGAGCCTTTCTAAGGAAATAGCTTGGAGATAATTGTGTTAAAAATGGGTTGCTAGTAGCTGGCTTTGACTCTACCTTTGAAGATAGGCACACCCATATAGGAATAGGGCAGGGTTTTAATGAAAACCTTGTTATCCTTGATAAACTATTCATCCCACTAGGAAAGATAATTACTATATATTATTGATTTTTTAATGCTAAGGACCTGATTAGAGGCTAAAGAATAAGACATAAAAATCTTAGTAAGGCCATAAATGTTAGAAGTTTTACCTGTGTAAAAGATGAATGTGTCATCTGCATAAAGGGCATGTGAAGGAAGTTTGAGGTTTTTGACTCCTTTCATTATCTAGCGGTCTTCTTCACCCACACGCTTATAAATGTTTATGGTAAGGACATTTTCAGTTAGACAAAACAAGAGAGGTGACAGAGGGTCTCCTTTCCTAACACCTCTATTGCACGTAAAGAAAATCTTCAGGTTTTCATTTATCGAAATAGAGATGTGAGCAGAAGAGAGAATAACATTGATCCAATAGCAAAATTTGTCAGAAAATCCATATTTTTTAAGGGCCAAATCTAAGAATTCCAAACTCAAAGTGTCAAAAGCTATGGAAATATCCACTTTCATAGTAATACTACCACCATTGGCTTTGTTGTGAAGATGATTGAACTCTTATGAGGCCAAACAAATGTAATCTTTAATGTGTATCCCCTTGATGAAGCCATTTTGTTCTATACATATCATGTTGGGAATAAGAATAGTAAGCAGTTCTGCAAGAATCTTGGTTACGATTTTGAATTTGAAGTTTGCTAGGGCTATTAGCCTAAATTGATCCATTGAGTCGACATTATTAGTTTTTTGAATAAGGATGATAGTGACTCTTTACCTCTAGGTACCCTTTCTCATATCGATCTGTGTTGATTCTCTTTAAGTGTTTGATACGAGTTCCCTACAATATCACCATCACCATATTCCCTAATAAGTTCTTGTGATTCTACGTAGTCTTGTGTAATCAGTGATGCGTTGCTGTAACTTAGTTCATTACCCATGTCGTTGTAGTTGGGTTGTGTTGTATCAGTTGATAGGGATATTGGCGAGCGACTTGATCAATTGAATTGTGACATTGGTGTGAATGATTTGTTGGGGAATGTGTTGGCGGCACAATTTTTTATATTAATTAATTATATTAAACATAAAATAAGAAGCATCCAACACATAGGAGCCATATGAATTGGTGACTGCTCCTAAGGATTATACATTGTCTCCAATTCAATTTGCTAGACTAGGTGCAGTCACCAATTCAATTGGATAGGGCACTTACTTTTTCAAAGTTGTCGCCAATTGGTTTGGCTAATCCTCTTAGTTTTTTCAAAGTTGTCACCAATTAGACCAGTTAGACCTTTGTGTTGCAATATTTTGTTTGAAACTTGAGTATTTTAAAAATTTATGGGAAAAATTGGTTATTCGGAGAATTTTGTTGAAAAAGTTGGTTATTTAAAAATACAGGCTTAAATAGTGTTTTCGTCCCTATAAGTTAGCGCGTTTTTTGTTTTCGTCCCTGAAATATTTTTTTTTTGGTTTTAGTCCTTATATTTCACATTCGCGTTCGTTTTAGTCCTTAAAACCAAAATCCGTAGGAAAATCTACAGGAAAATCCGCAGGAAACCTTCGGATTTTCCTGGGGATTTTGACTTTAGAAACAACAAGCAAAAAGTAAGATATAGGGACTAAAACCAAAAAAAAAATTACAGGGACGAAAACCAAAAATACGCTAACTTACAGGGACGAAAACACTATTTAAGCCTAAAATATATTTCAAACAAGCAAAACTATCATTTGTATTATTTAAATGAATTTTTATAATTTCAAATAGTTTTTTATATAATTTAACCATTATGATTAATCGATAATGTATGATTCTTTTCTACTATTATTACATATTAGACAAAGGTTAAATTTTGTTTACCAAAAGTTTATTACCTTTTTAACATTTTCATTAAAAAAATTGCAAAAACAAACGTAGAAATAATTCATAACAATGGTTTGATTCAATGAATTAAGTCAAACCAAAAAAAAGTTTCTAGAAAAACAAATTCTAGATGAATTAAGTCTTAAACCAAAAAAATTTCAATGAATTAAGTCATAAAATAAAACAAAATTGTAGATAAAATATTATATTAATATTTTTATTTTGAGTATAAATAGAGAACCAGTTGAACGTTATTTTCATCACCACTCATAGTTAGAGAGAGTTATACCTTCATTCATCATCTTCTTTCCCATTTTCCTTGTTCTTCTTTGTGTCTCTTTATCAATCACAACATGAACACTGTCAACAACAACACCAATTTAGTTGAGTCTTCATTCATGAACGAAGGTTCTGACGATTCCGATTTTAGCCTTGCCTTCAACGATTCTAGTTTATGGGATAGAATCATTCATGTTGAGGTCATTAAGGATCTTATTGAACTTTTCCCTAATGTCGAGAGTTCTTCCACAAGTGTTGATCGGAATAGCCGCCACAAATGGAGAAGGGATGACATGCAGAAAGACAATGGTATACACTAATATTTTTTGAAATTATTTTTGATGTCTTGTTATTCTTTATATTATTTTTATTCATTTCATCATCTAGTGTTGGTAGGGTATGCTTTGAACCAAATGATATTGTGATTCAATTCATGTAGCCTTTTCTCTAAAAATCAGATGGAACACAGAGAATTCATTGAAATTTAAATCAACTACATTAGGGCTTACACTAACTGAAAATGAAAAATTTTGCATGTTAAATGTAATGCAATCTTTCTTAGATATGTTTTTCAAAATGTGTTGAATTGTTCATTGATACTATAAACACATTAAGATTACTAAGGCGCAAGTTTTTCAATTATACTATACCGAATTTAAAAATTGTATGTTGATTAGTTGTCAAATATTAGTTTGTTTTTCAACGGCAACCATACCGGACACAAATATAGGTGATGTGGCTGCTAATCCCACAAATTTTGCAGATTCACACATGGAGTGCTCTACAGTACTTAAAGTGAGAACACTGCATATTAGCTCTGCCATCCTGGCTGGGAAGAGTATGTTCTTCTACAAGGTATGTGTCTTTTCTTTATTAGTTAGATCTGAATATTTTTCCTAATTTTTTTTCTTAGTTATGTGTATTATTTTGCAGCTCTTCTCTAACGGGATGAGGGAGTCGCAGCAGATGCACATCAGCCTGAGAATTGAAGCATCTGGTATAAACATATATCAAAATATTTATAGATTATTTGCTTAATCAGATTTTTTTCCCCAATAGTTTGCCAAGTAATACTAATTTATTTTGCACGTGACAGAGGAAGCTTCATTCATGGAGCTTTTGAACTTTATGTACAACAGTTCTCTGAATGTGACCTCACCGCCTAGCTTGTTGGACGTCTTGAGAGCAGCGGACAAGTTTGAGGTGGCGTCTTGCATGAGATACTGCAGTCGGGTATTGCTGAACATACCCATGACAGTGGAGTCTGCGTTGCTCTACCTAGAGCTTCCTTTCAATGTGCGAAAGGCTAATGCTGTTAGACCATTACTTATAGCTGCAAAACAGTATCTCGCGGCTCGTTACCAGGATATTACACAGTACGTTTATTTTTTTCCTTTATGTTTAAATTAGTTATATGATATATGTTATAAACTTCTTTTAAAGAGACTTTTTTATTTTAAATTATCATATACCCTGAGCAAAGCTCATTAAAGAAAAACAAAAAACTAAATTGTTTATTATGCGATATCAAAGAATAAAATGTTCAAATAATTTTTTAGGATATAGTTGATATATTTATAATTATCTCCTGGATTGTTGCCAATTTTTTGAATGCTAATAAGTCTCATTTTGACCAGGCATCAGGAGGAGCTGATGAGACTTCCACTTTCTCGGGTGGTGGCAGTATTATCCAGTGATGAGCTGCAAGTCGCATCCGAGGATGCAGTGTATGACTTCGTGCTAAAGTGGGCTCGAACCCAGTACCCTAGTCTTGAAGAGAGGAGAGAAATTTTTAGAGAAAAACTTATTCACTTCATCCGCTTCCCGTACATGACCTGCCCCAAGCTGAATTGGACCATAAAGTCTCTTATAAAATAGTAGCTGATGCCTTGTATTTCAAGGCTGAGGTACCACATATGCAAAGGATACTAGCTGCGAAATCTGCTTCCACAAGTCGTCGCTTCATTGAGCGGTCATACAAGTACCGCCCTGTTAAAGTTGTGGAATTTGAACTTCCACATCAACATTGTGCGGTCTACTTAGACCTGAAACGGGAGGAGTGTGCCAATTTGTTCCCCTCTGGCAGCATTTGTTCACAAGACTTCCATTTAGGCAGTCAGAGGTTTTTCTTGTCGGCGCACTGCAATATGAACCAGCAGAGCTTCTACCATTGCTTCGACTTGTTCTTGTGCATGCAGGAGAAAGACTCTGCCAACATCACTATCGACTATGAATTTGATGTTCGGTCAAGGCAAACCGTAGAATACATCAGCAAGTATAAAGGCGACTTTATGTTTACCGGGGGAAGTGCAATCGGTTACAGGAACTTTTTTGCTTCACCATGGACATCGTTCATTGCGGAAGACAGTCCCTTCTTTATTAACGGCGTTCTCCATCTTAGAGCAGAGCTCTCCATCTTAGATTAAAGTTAACAATTAGAAAGAAGTCAAATATTAAGTCTTTTAGATTGGTGTCTCTAAGTTTTTATAGCACCTTTATTTATTTCTCTTTAACCCTATGTAATTATTTAGTCATAAATTTTTGGCAAATTATTCTTGGTGGCTAGTGATACATATTTCACAGTCGAAAATGTCTTGCAATCCATCTAGGGCTTGGCAAAACTTGTCCTTGTATGATGTATATTTGGACGATTAAATTCAATTTTATAAGTTTGTTTGGTTGAATTTTAATTTGAAATGAAATTAATTTTATTTTGATATTTTTGTTCTGTTAAGTGACTTTGATTGTTACTTTTGATGACTTGTGGTTAAATGGATCTCTAGTGCACGGCAAGGAATGCCAAACACGTGAACCCGGGAAACTCTCGTCATCCCCCAAGCCTAACCTCCATTTCTTCACTTCAACAAACTACTGCATCAGCCATTCATCACATTTTACTAATCAATTCCTCTAACTCACCTTGATTTCTATCCTCCAACATGCAAAGGTTAGAACCCTCTTTATCAAAAACATGTTGCAAGTTATAAGTAGAACTAGAATTTGACACCACTACAACGAATGCTTTGGAAAATATAACCACAATCTTCGTCATCTACGTCATAAACCAACAAAGGGAGGGTGGTGAATCTCCGACCGCTTGAGCAAAATTTCCAAAGTTTTCGCATACATAAAATTACTAAAAAATTGAATCCCTGTAGCAATAAATGTTATTAAACTTCAAAATAGGCTTGTAATCTTCAATATTTAATAGAAGGTTTATAGTTCGATGCCTCTCAAAATTAAAATATTAAATAGAAGCTTTATTTCTCTCTCAAAATAAAAATATTTAAAAGTAAATTTTTTTTTAAATATTTTCATATATATGATTATGAAAATGGATACACTAGATTTTTTATTTATTTAAAAAGACATAAATGTTTTCATTAACTATACTTTTCAAGAGTGCATGTTCACTTACTTCTTTTTCACTGGAAACTAGATTTTCACTATGTGCAATTATAGAGATCAATTCTTCGAGTCGAGAATAACTATAATAGACAGAAAAATTTATTGCTAAATCGAAAAAGATACGAGGGTTGTGTTGGATTTCAAGATTCTAATTTAGTTGAAAAAGATTTCTTACTCATTCAAGTGCTCTTGGTATATGTTCACATTTGTTAATAACTTTTCTATTAATTCTATTTTTATCATATGATAAGTTAAAAAAAAACTTAAGTTGTTTCACAAAAAACTATTTTTTAGCTTAAAATAATTATGTATTTTAATAATTTTAATAATATGTATTTTAATAATTTTCAGATTTAATTAAAACTCTTCATGACTAAGTGGATTCAAAACAATTTTTTACAAGTCTGACATATTTTTCCAAATTAAACTCTAATATACCATTCATTTCTGATGGGTTATCATGAGGGAGAGCATTCACATTAGGTCAAACACTCACCTAAAGATCAAATACTCACCCAAACAAGTGAGAGTCCCACATATTCATCCAAAACCTTAAGGTGATAGGTGTATGAGTCCTCTTACTTATAAAATGCTCAACCTTTACTTTTCTAAGCAATGTGGGACTTAGAACTCACACTTGTTTCTCCACACAACTAACACTTGTTTCCCAACAATTTCATCCGTATATTACAAACTACCATGCTTTCAAACAATAAAACGTATATTTTAAAACTGCCATCCATTGTAAGAGCAGATCCTCTTAAAGAACAACACTACCGCCCATTGAATGGATGACACAACGCAAATTGTTTTTTTTTTCATTTTAATAACTGACATAATTATTATTAATAAATAATATATATTAATATTAATAATTAATATAATTAATATTAATTATTAATATATTTTCAATTAATAATAAATATATAATATTATTAATTAATAAATGTTAATTTGATTTTAATTATTATAAACTAATTTTAAATAATTTAACTTGATTTATATATATATATTATTTTTTTATTATTTAAGTGCAGTTTCGTCACTGTAATAAGCAGATTGTTTGAATATTTTACTATTTAAATGCAGTTTCGTCACCACAATGGGCAGATTGCTTGAATATTTTATTATTTAAATATAGTTCTGTAATTGCAATTGACGGATCTTTTGAATACTTTATTATTTAAATACAGTTGTGTCACTGCAATGGGTGGATCATTTGAATATTTTATTATTTAAGTACAGTTTCGGCACTACAATGGGCGCATCCTTTGATTATTTTATTATTTAAGTACAGTTTTATCACTGCAATGGACTGATCCTTTGAATATTTTATTATTTAAGTACAATGTAGATATGATATAAATAGAGGTGTGATGTGAACTTTTTTTCACATCTATTCTCATTTTCTTCTATTAGTGGTATCATGTATCTTCACCGCTACGGGAAAGTGGTTTTTTCGAGAGACAAGTCGCATATGGAGATGCTCTTCTGGAACATTTGTAGTTTCGAACAACTACAGAAGGAGTTGAATCGTTGGTTAGACGAAGACATGCCTGAAGGGGAAAAAATTAGAAGTATTGAGAGGTATGATGCCCGACGTGGTTGGGTGCGAGCTAAGAATGATAAGGATGCGAGGGAAGTGATGTTTGGACAAAATGAAATCAGTTTAATTGTTGTAATCAGTTAGAAATGTTGTGTTTAAGTATTTTTATTTGACTTGATGTTTGTTGTATGTGTTATTTACTTAAGGTTGTTGTTGTTGTTCATTTTGTAATATATATATGGTTTCTTGTTATTTATATTTGGTACTTAATGATTAATGGTTCAAAAAATTGAGAAGCTTGATGACAATCTGAAAATGATACATGATAAAAAAATAAAAAAACTAACTATTACTAGTTCCAACATTACGTGTGCTCACTTAGCGACTTTTCTTGTTCCTCCACATTCTTGAATTATGACAATTTTGATCTCATTCATAAACGGGCCAATATTCATCGTATGACAACACTGGAAAGCTTGTGTTATAAACCCCAAACAGGCTTGTAACCGTGTAAATGTTGGACAAAAAAGGCTAAGCATCATGGCGCACATTAGAACAGGCAACGATAACATGTGAACAAGGGACACAATATGCTTGAAACTTTCCGCAGTCACACAAACCATTTATTAGGTTGACCTTGTAATGTCCCATAGACTTCCCGTCGCCATGGTCCATTGTCTACTTTACACTGAAAATGTTGTTAGTGTAGTCAAAAATTCTAACTTGATGTGTGCTAGATTTTGTTGTTTCTTTTGTCATCACCTTGACGCAATTGTCTGTAAATCCTTTTTTACCAAACACCCCAACCACAAATCATTTTTTACCACTCACAAACCTTCACCCTTAATTCATATCAAGACCAACAACCATACACCCTCTACATGACTAACACACACTACTACGAAAAACCCATTTAACAACGGTTGGGAATGACATATAATGACGCGGGCGAAGGCGTTGTTATGTATATTGTCGTTGTAAGTTCGTTGTTTCTACAACGGTTTGGAAACCGTTGTAATAAATTAGAAAACGCGCTACCTATAATGACAGTTATTTTAAATACCCGTTGTTCTATGTCTTTTAAAAAAATGCAGCATTAGAACTACCTATTATGAAGGTTATTTTAAATAACCGTTGTTGTATGTCTTTTAATAAAATAAAATAAAATTGCAGCATTAGAACAAGAACATTTGCAAGAACAAGAACAACAACCAACAATAAGAATAACAATAATAACAACAACAACAACAACAACAACAACAACAACAATATCAATAACAACAACAACAACAACATCAATAACAACAACAACAATAACAAAAAGAAGAAGAACAAGAACAAGAACAAGAACAAGAACAAGAACAAGAACAAGAACAACAGCAATAATAATAACAACAATAACAACAAGAACAACATTAATAAAAAGGAACAACAAGAACAACAATAATAAAAAAGAATAACAAAGAACACCAATAATTAAAAAAGAACACCAACAACTAACATTGCTAACTCGAGTTCTGAAATTTGGTTTAGTGGAGAAATAGAGTATCGTAAATGAAAGATGATGTTTAGAGGGAGAAGATGTCTAAGTTTTAGGTTTCACGCGGATCACTAATAGTAGTGTCTTGGCCGTTGATAATCACTAAATGGACGGCCAAGATTTGTTTAAGGATAGTGAATAAACTCAATATGCATGTCACCTATAATGTTGGTAATGAGACTTGAAAAATGCTGGTGTTGGTGTAACGCCCCAGTTTTTGTCAGTTTTATTTAATCGAGTCGATTTGATTATTTTATTATTATATTATTTTGTTTTGGACTTTTATTTGACAATATATTATTTTTCATCGTTGTTTATGTTTTATCGCATTTTGAGAGCGTTTGGGAGATATTTGAGCTGGGGGTATTTTGGTCTTTTGCTTGGGTAAGTTTTATGTTTTTATATAAATAGAAATAGAGAGAGGGAGAAATAGAAAGAAAAGAGAAAGAAGAGAAAGAAAAGGAAAATAAGAGAAAAGAAAGGAGAAAAGAGAAGAGCAAAGAGAAAAGTGTGGAAAATCACCAAGATCAATCTTTCGGAGTCGATTTAATCGGGTAAGGGTGATAAATATTGTTATCTTAACATTGTATGTGTTTATGTATGGTTTCGTTGGAATCATTTTGGTTGTTTTCGTTATAATACCGTTTAGGTCGATTTGGACATAATCGATAGAAACCGATGTTTTCACGGTTAGAATTCGAAATAGATTTCGTAGATTAGTCGAGGAATGTTAGGCCGCGATTATGGAAACTTGTTTGGTTGAAATCAGTGGAGTTTCGTAACTTTCGACATTTTGGTAGAAATGAGGGTTTGGAATCCGGGTGGAAATTGTGTTTTCATGGTCCTAATATGTTGGTATGTATTTATTAAGGATTACCATGTATTTAGTCGGGACGAAATAATAGAATCGGTCGGGTTTCCGGAGGGTTTTGTACGATTACAGCAGCTGTTTTTTCTGGTTTTTAACAGGTGCAATCGATTGCAGCAGGATGCAAATCGATTGCACATGAAAAAAGGGCGAAAAATGTGATTTCTGGGGCCGTGCAATCGATTGCACACAGGTGTAAATCGATTGCACTCTGCTGTTCTTTTTCAAAAATTTGGTTTTTTAAAAGTTGCATAACTTTTTCGTCGTTTATCCGTTTTAGTTGTTCTTTATATCGATCTGAAGCTAAAAATATGTTCTATCATTTGGTGAAAAGAAATATTATTTTTAGCCGACTTTTGGCCGACTTTACCGATTAATCGTGAATAGTTGTTTTTGATGAAATGAATGTGTGGTTATGAATGTGTTGTGGATATGCTTGTGGAGTGAACCCTTGATTGGGGAATTCTTTGTGATTTGTGGCTCTTTGGTGAATATATGCATTGTTTGAGTTAAATGATAATGCATGTTGATTGTGAATATATGATGAGACGTTGTGATGATGGATTGTTGTGGTTGATGGTGAGTAATTCTTGATGTGAATTGATATGGGTGTAAATGATGAAATGCTATTTGTTGTGGGTTATAGTTAGTGATATATACATTGTTTAAGTAAGTATCAATGTATGTGGTTTCGAGTGTATGATTAATGTATGATATGGCTGCCTCTGTGGCGTAGATCCACAGCAAGATGAATGGTAAGGTATTGATTATCTTGGGATTGTTATAATAGTAATATTTGGTGTGTGGAATGGATTCCAATTGTGTTAGAATACTCATTGGGGTAGAATGGCTTATATGTCATTCCTAGTGAGGTATTAATGTTTTGGTCGAACACATTAGGGTAGAATAACTGTATGTTGTTCCTAGTGTTGTTGTTGTACTCATTAGGGTAGAATGACTTTATGACATTCCTAGTGAAGTGCGAGTGTGTCGTTGGGTCCATTGGGGTAGAACGATTATATGTCGTTCCTGGTGGAGTACTCATTAGGGTAGAATGACTATATGTCATTCCTAGTGATGTACAATTGAGTTGTCGTGTCCACTGGGGTAGAATGACTATGTTGTCGTTCCTAGTGGGATACTCATTGGGGTAGAATGACTATGTTGTCATTCCTAATGAGGTGTGCACTGGGGTAGAATGACGTTGATGTCGTTCCTAGTGTGGTGTCCACTGGGGTAGAATGACTATGTTGTCGTTCCTAGTGGGATATTCATTGGGGTAGAATGACGATGTTGTCATTCCTAATGAGAGGTGCACTAGGGTAGAATGACTATGTTGTCGTTCCTAGTGAGGTATGTATTGGGGTAAAATGACTATGCTGTCATTCCCAGTTATGTGATGCGTGGTATTGTCGGGTCTTGATTGGATTGGTGAATTATGCATGATGTATATGTTGTTGTGGAATGAGTAGAATTGTGCAGGTGTGCATGGATGGATAAACATGAATATGTGTGTTTGTGTTGAATGATAAGCATTATGAGGAATATGCTTGGTTTATATATATATGCCTTGCGATGTATATTGAGTGAGATGTGATGATTGTGACATAGTAAACATAATATGTATGTTTATGTGGTATGATGGAATGGTGAGAATATGTGGTATATGTGTATTTTTATGTTGAGATATATAATTATATGCATTGTTATTATGATAATATTTCTCACCCTTCTGCTGTGTTATGATGCTCTATGAGGCATTGCAGATTAGGTATCTGGTGGTATTTTGTGAAGCGTGGCTTCATTTCCTTTTTGGTCGTCTGGCTCTGATATGTAGCACCGGGTAGCTAGGATGTGTTTATGAGCTTTTGTGATACTTTTGTACATGTATCTAGCTGATGAATGTTTATATAAACATGAATGATGTTGTTGTATCATACTTGTTGATGTATATATATATATATATATATAATGTATATATGTTTGTGGTTATCAATGTTTAGATTTTTCCGCTTTTATTCTAAATATTGAGATGTGGGTATAAGGACTGAGATCCTTTGTTGTTTGAAAGTTACCCCATTGTTGCATATCTTTGTGAGCAGGTGTTGTATGTGTTTAATTTCAAGCATAATGTGACATACATTTTTATGCCGTGTTTACAATTATACTCTGATGAAATTTCCAATACGTGTCTAAATGATTTATTTGATTATTTGGGGGTATAGAAAGGGGGTGTTACATTAAGTGGTATCAGAGCCAGTGTTGAGTCAGTTGTTGAGTCTGTTGGTGTGACAGTTGAATATTGTCGTTGTTGTTTGTCCCTTAATACGTGATATGTGTGTGAAACACTGTCAGTGCTTTCTGGGTTTCTAATCCTTTGTTTTCAGGAGTTAGAATGAGTTAAGTGGGGGAGAAGCTGGTACTTCTCCATGTTGCTTCAGGTGTGGAGCGCCGGCTCAGTGTGTTGTGAATTGCAAGATTGTAAGTGTTGTTTGGACAGTGTTGTTCCCGATTCCGTAAGAAATGCGGAGGTAAGTTTTATGTCAACTAAGGATTTGTGCCTTAGGTAGTTTTGTGTATGGGATGTAAGAAAGGCTATTATAGTTTGGTAAAGACGGTTTATGCCCCATCATGATTGTCGACTGTCTATTGGCAAATTGAGGAACTGATCACCCTTAATCTCTTGTTGATAGCAGAGGAAAATTATGTTGGATGGAATGGACGTGTCTTTCCGGCTTTGATAGTGGTGCGGAATGGATTACTTGAAATTTAAGGAAATGATTGCGGAGTATTGTGTCAAGTTGAGGAAGGTTTTATATCTGACGGTGATGCGGGATCATGATTTTGTTTGATGGTTACAGATTGCGTTGTTGAGTCGATGAGAATTCTTATATCGGAAGATGAAATGGATTAGAGGTTTTGGTATGTTAGTCCAGTTGGGAAGTCATTGAGAGAGAATGATTGGGTTTTAGTTAAGGACTGCTTCACAGAGAGTAGAGATTGAACTTAATTGGACGAAGGTGAATAGTTGAGGTTTATATCTGCTAAGTAAGTAGGAAACTCTTAGTAGATGGGAATAAGATGTTTGTTTTGTCTGTGATGGTAGTGTTCTGGGAATTGGCAGGAAGTCGCAGTGATGGGCCGTCAGTTGGGCATAGTTTTCAGATGTGTTTTTGGATGGAACATTAAGGTGTTGTCTTAGAGAGCTCCAGTATTGTTGGTAACAAAAGGAAGGATGATGGAATGGAATAACAAGTATAATGGTATTGAGACTATGGACAGCAAACTTAGAGTTCTGGTGGGTTTGGAGTCTTTGGAGTTTTAAGGCATTAATGGAAATTGCGAGGAAACCCTTGTGGGTAGATGTAACATTGTGTTTGAGAATTCTTTTTGGTTGGTTATTGATACATGTTGGAATTGCGGAATTGGACGGTCAAGAGAAGAAATTGGGTATGGATTACTAACAGTTGAATAAGGTAATGATTGAGAATAGGTGTCCACTTTCATGAACAGATGACTAGAATGGTTTGGTTGAGTTTGAGTGAATTACAATTGTTTGGAATGTTTGATAAGAGTGGTGAATTGTGTGAGTTGAGGCTTTGATCGATTTAATGTGACTGGTTAGGTTTTTTATCCTCGAAATAGGTTGTTATTTACTCGATTAAGCTTGTATGTGAGTAACCAGTTACCCAGTGAAAAGTTTTGCAAAAGCTTTAAGGATTTATATCTTTTGGATTTTGGTTGGGAATTGCAACGTACAGTGATGGTATTTGGTGTTAGTAACGCGTCTCTAATGTTTATGGAGTAGAGGAATCGTATCTTCCATATTTAATTGGATAAGTTCGTAGTGGTTTCGATTGAGGATATTTGGATTTGTTATAAACTCAGAGGAAGAATGAGTAAAGTGTTTGAGATTTGAATTACAAGTGTTGAAAAGAGACGAAGTTTTATGCTAAGTTATTCGAGTGAGAATTTTGGTTGAAAAGGGCTAGTTTCTTGGAAATGTTATTTCAGATGAGAGTATGGTTAATGGATCCATCGGAAGTAGATGTAATTCTACATGAGAGGCTCCGAAGTTAGTTAAGGAGATTAGAAACTTTTGGACTCAGTTGGTTGTTATTACAGGTTATGGAAGACTTTGTTAAGTTCGTACTTCTGGTATCTCAGTTGACTTACAAAGGGTGAGTCGTTTGTTTGGATGTTCGTTGTGAGTAAGTTTTGGTGAGCTGGAGTAGAAGTTGTCTACGGTTTCAGCTTTGATTTTGTGTGATCCTAATAAACCGGTTGTGGGGTATTGTGATGTGTCTTTGATGAGTTTAGTCAACGTGGTAATGCAAGAGGGTAAAGTCGTGGCTTATGCTTTACGACAATTGAGGATTTATAAAAGGATCTGTATTATTATGGATTTGGAATTGGTTGCGGTGGTATTGTGTTTGAATAGTTGGAGGTATTATCTTTATGGTTCTAGGTTCGAAGTGTTTGGTAATCGCAAGGATATTGAGTACTTGTTTAGTCTAAAGGAATAGAGTATGAGACAACAAGGATGGTTAGAGTTCGTGATGAGTTATGAATTTGGCTTGGATTATCCTTCGGGGAAAAGCTGTTGTTGTGCCTGAAAAGTTAAGTCGGAAGTTTTTATGCATGTCTGTTTTGATGGTCAGGGAGTTAGAATTATTTGAGCAATTCCGAGACTTGTGTATGGTGTATGAGATAACACAGGAGAGAGTGAGGGTGGTAATATTAAAGTGAACAGTGATTTTTGGCGAATATGAGAAAGAGTTAGACTTTGGACGTGAAATTGATAGTTTTGATGGTTGCGAGTAATCAGAGTGCGCAGCGGAAGCGTGAGGTGGCACATTTTGTATTTACGTGTGGGACTTGTAAGAGTTCATAGGTTGAACATTGAGAACATGTAGGAATGATGAGACCATTGGACGTTTCAAAATGGAAGTGTTAGGTGAAAGGTTTAAATATTATTCATGGGCTACTATGTAGATGGATGTTTTGGTTATATGTTCGATTGGGAATCGTAGCATTGTTGTAATAAGGTTGTGTGACAAGGATGTTGGTATTCTGGTTTTGTAGAGGTTGTGGAATCGATGTTGTGTCGTGGAACTTGTGTTCCTGTTTGTGTTGTTGCCTCGTTTCCATGGTGATGGTTCGAGTGTGTGTAGCTAATTCCTATGATGGGGAATTAGGGGAGTGTTATCTACGGTGATGGTAACGATCTTGTTGTGTTTCGGTTCTAGAGTGAACCTGTGTGTTGGTATCGTGGTTTTCCTTGAGTTGTGAGTTGGTCGTCAAGTGCATTGTATGGGCTTTGCATCTTGTCGTTGTTGTTGTCGTCGTTGTCGTGCCGTTGTTGTATCTACTGTTAGCACGGTGGTTTGTCAGTTGTGTTATTTGTGGTGTGCCTTTTGTTGGCATGTTGGGTTGTTAGTCAGACGCGAGAGTCGTATCCGGAGTTATTCGTATGGGTTAGATTTTCGAGGACGAAAATGTCTAAGTGGGGGAGAGTTGTAACGCCCTAGTTTTTGTCAGTTTTATTTAATCGAGTCGATTTGATTATTTTATTATTATATTATTTTGTTTTGGACTTTTATTTGACAATATATTATTTTTCATCGTTGTTTATGTTTTATCGCATTTTGAGAGCGTTTGGGAGATATTTGAGCTGGGGGTATTTTGGTCTTTTGCTTGGGTAAGTTTTATGTTTTTATATAAATAGAAATAGAGAGAGGGAGAAATAGAAAGAAAAGAGAAAGAAGAGAAAGAAAAGGAAAAGAAGAGAAAAGAGAGGAGAAAAGAGAAGAGCAAAGAGAAAAGTGTGGAAAATCACCAAGATCAATCTTTCGGAGTCGATTTAATCGGGTAAGGGTGATAAATATTGTTATCTTAACATTGTATGTGTTTATGTATGGTTTCGTTGGAATCATTTTGGTTGTTTTCGTTATAATACCGTTTAGGTCGATTTGGACATAATCGATAGAAACCGATGTTTTCACGGTTAGACTTCGAAATAGATTTCGTAGATTAGTCGAGGAATGTTAGGCCGCGATTATGGAAACTTGTTTGGTTGAAATCGTTGGAGTTTCGTAACTTTCGACATTTTGGTGGAAATGAAGGTTTGGAATCCGGGTGGAAAACGAACGTTGTAGAAATTGTGTTTTCATGGTCCTAATATGTTGGTATGTATTTATTAAGGATTACCATGTATTTAGTCGGGACGAAATAATAGAATCGGTCGGGTTTCCGGAGGGTTTTGTACGATTACAGCAGCTGTTTTTTCTGGTTTTTAACAGGTGCAATCGATTGCAACAGGATGCAAATCGATTGCACATTGAAAAAGGGCGAAAAATGTGATTTCTGGGGCCGTGCAATCGATTGCACACAGGTGTAAATCGATTGCACTCTGCTGTTCTTTTTCAAAAATTTGGTTTTTTAAAAGTTGCATAACTTTTTCGTCGTTTATCTGTTTTAGCTGTTCTTTATATCGATCTGAAGCTAAAAATATGTTCTATCATTTGGTGAAAAGAAATATTATTTTTAGCCGACTTCTGGCCGACTTTACCGATTAATCGTGAATAGTTGTTTTTGATGAAATGAATGTGTGGTTATGAATGTGTTGTGGATATGCTTGTGGAGTGAACCCTTGATTGGGGAATTCTTTGTGATTTGTGGCTCTTTGGTGACTATATGCATTGTTTGAGTTAAATGATAATGCATGTTGATTGTGAATATATGATGAGACGTTGTGATGAAGGATTGTTGTGGTTGATGGTGAGTAATTCTTGATGTGAATTGATATGGGAGTAAATGATGAAATGCTATTTGTTGTGGGTTGTAGTTAGTGATATATACATTGTTTAAGTAAGTATCAATGTATGTGGTTTCGAGTGTATGATTAATGTATGATATGGCTGCCTCTGTGGCGTAGATCCACAGCAAGATGAATGGTAAGGTATTGATTATCATGGGATTGCTATAATAGTAATATTTGGTGTGTGGAATGGATTCCAATTGTGTTAGAATACTCATTGGGGTAGAATGGCTTATATGTCATTCCTAGTGAGGTATTAATGTTTTGGTCGAACACATTAGGGTAGAATGACTGTATGTTGTTCCTAGTGTTGTTGTTGTACTTATTAGGGTAGAATGACTTTATGTCATTCCTAGTGAAGTGCGAGTGTGTCGTTGGGTCCATTGGGGTAGAACGATTATATGTCGTTCCTGGTGGAGTACTCATTAGGGTAGAATGACTATATGTCATTCCTAGTGATGTACAATTGAGTTGTCGTGTCCACTGGGGTAGAATGACTATGTTGTCGTTCCTAGTGGGATACTCATTGGGGTAGAATGACTATGTTGTCATTCCTAATGAGGTGTGCACTGGGGTAGAATGACGTTGATGTCGTTCCTAGTGTGGTGTCCACTGGGGTAGAATGACTATGTTGTCGTTCCTAGTGGGATACTCATTGGGGTAGAATGACGATGTTGTCATTCCTAATGAGAGGTGCACTAGGGTAGAATGACTATGTTGTCGTTCCTAGTGAGGTATGTATTGGGGTAAAATGACTATGCTGTCATTCCCAGTTATGTGATGCGTGGTATTGTCGGGTCTTGATTGGATTGGTGAATTATGCATGATGTATATGTTGTTGTGGAATGAGTAGAATTGTGCAGGTGTGCATGGATGGATAAACATGAATATGTGTGTTTGTGTTGAATGATAAGCATTATGAGGAATATGCTTGGTTTATATATATATGCCTTGCGATGTATATTGAGTGAGATGTGATGATTGTGACATAGTAAACATAATATGTATGTTTATGTGGTATGATGGAATGGTGAGAATATGTGGTATATGTGTATTTTTATGTTGAGATATATAATTATATGCATTGTTATTATGATAATATTTCTCACCCTTCTGCTGTGTTATGATGCTCTATGAGGCATTGCAGATTAGGTATCTGGTGGTATTTTGTGAAGCGTGGCTTCATTTCCTTTTTGGTCGTCTGGCTCTGATATGTAGCACCGGGTAGCTAGGATGTGTTTATGAGCTTTTGTGATACTTTTGTACATGTATCTAGCTGATGAATGTTTATATAAACATGAATGATGTTGTTGTATCATACTTGTTGATGTATATATATATATATATATAATGTATATATGTTTGTGGTTATCAATGTTTAGATTTTTCCGCTTTTATTCTAAATATTGAGATGTGGGTATAAGGACTGAGATCCTTTGTTGTTTGAAAGTTACCCCACTGTTGCATATCTTTGTGAGCAGGTGTTGTATGTGTTTAATTTCAAGCATAATGTGACATACCTTTTTATGTCGTGTTTACAATTATACTCTGATGAAATTTCCAATACGTGTCTAAATGATTTATTTGATTATTTGGGGGTATAGAAAGGGGGTGTTACAGTTGGGACTTGAACCCATGACAAGACGATACCTATAATGACGGTTAGTTTAAATTACCCGTGGTGAAAGGTCTGTAGGCATTTTGAAAAAATAAGTAAAAAACACCACCTATAATGACGGTTGGTTTAAATACCCGTGGTTAAAGGTCTGTCAGCATTTTGGAAAAATAGGAAAGAAGTAACATGATTAAAATAAATTCAGAAAAATCTAAAAACACGAAATTTAATCTAATTAAGTAAAATAAGAATTTAGAGAATTTTTTTGGAATTTTTTGAGACTATGAAAACAGTAAAAAATTCATTAATAATAGAAAAAAGATGAATTTGGGGTTTTGAGGGTGAAGTCTCATAACTCTTCTAGAGTAAGGGACTAATGACCGCACGATTTTTCTGCTTCAAATGCATAAAACAGATCTCAAAAAGGAGACGATTTCCCCTAAAACCGATTTTTCGAAGTGCTTGACCTAAAACTAAACTATAGGCTATAATGACGGTTGAAAACATAACCACGGTTAAAGGTTGTTGGTATTTTAAAAAAATATTTAAAAACCATAAATGTTGGTGCTGGGAATTGAACCGATGACCAGACGCTACCTATAATGACGGTTCTTTAAATACCCGTGGTGAAAGGCCTTACATTCACCACGGTTGGAATTTTAACCGCCATTAAAAAACACGCGAATCTATTACAATGGTGCATAGGCAAGCCGTTATAAGCCTAACGTTGTTGTTTGCGCGTTTTGTAGTAGTGACAATGCTACCTACCACCTAACCAAATTGGAATAACGAGGTAACAAGATTAAGTTATGAAAGTGCGGTGGCGATACCGACGGTGGATGAGTTTAGTGATGATATGGTCGCTGAATTTATGAATCCTATAAATGATGCATGACTTTCTACTCAACCTACAAATGTTGATGAAAATCGTTGAAGATCTACCCGAATTGGACAGGTTCCTGCATGTGGAAACCACCAAAACTTTCATCGACCGGATCAAAATCAAGGTCAGATAGGGTTTAATGTACTCTTTTTTTCATAAATAAATAAATAAATATTTTTTTCAATTATTATTTATTTTATTTTATTATTATTTTGTTTATTAATTATATATAGTTTTAATTACATAATTAAATAATTAAATTATGTATAATTTTATAATTATTATTTATTTATTTATTTAACACATAATTATTATATTTAAAAACTTTTTAATTTATCACTTATATACATACTAAATAAAATTCAAAAAGAAATTACATAAAATCCTACCGCCCATTGAAAGGGCAACACGTTTTAAGAATACACTTTGCTGGACAGCACCTTTGTAACAAAAACCAATATTTTTTGAATACATGGCTTTTTAATATTCTAAAAGTGTGGGAGGGCAGTAAAATTTTCGAGTAAGTATGATTTTGGTAAGAAATTTGCGACAGGATTTATACTTTGCTTTCTTCTGTTCAGCAAATTTCTGACTACTTCAATGACGATCCCGTTGATCCCGAGAATGTTCGCATAGAACATCAACCAGTTAGTAGTACTTTTTTAATGATACATCCTTAATAGAACTTTGTCCTGGATTATGATTATGAGATCTTAGAAGAAAACAATGTTTATATTTAAATATTTTTATTTTCTAACATTTATTTAATACTCTCCGATCTAAATAAATGTTATATTTGACACATTCACACAAATTAAAAATAAAGTGATAAATCAAAACGATAGAATAGCGGTTTTATTAAATTATTCTTATTGATTATTGATGTGTTCTAATTATCATCAATGTAATGTGGGAGAAATAATTAATTAAAAGAATTAATTAAGAATGATATATATTTTAGGATAAATATTTTTCAAAAATGCGATATATTTATTTTGGGACAGAAAATATTTAATATTTAAATTTTATTACTCGTTCACGTCACATCAACAAAATATTATATTTATGAGATTTTTTTTTTTCTTTTATAAGATATATAGGTAAAGATTTATAGATATCAAAATATCATTTTTTTTTATGGAAAATAAAGAAATCTTTATTAAACTAAGAGCAAGATACACAAAAAGTGGTCTAAGGCACACCACAGCACAACCAAAAAATTAGACTAATCTTTAAGGAGTTTAGCTATATTGTCCCTCATTTTAGTATTGATCCAACCTCTATTTGCAAGGTTCGAGATCACTAAGTCCCTCTTCTCTATAGTATTCACACTATCTTCAAAAATCTTCTTGTTTTTATAATTCCAGAGTTCATAAATTGTTTTCGCTACGGCACTGCGGAAGAGGCATTTCCTCCACCCATTGCCCTTACCAGTAGTGGTAATCCGTTTAATCTTCTCTTGCCAACCACAGGGAGAATGGTGTATACCAAGCCACTATAGGACATCTTGCTAAACTTTCTTAAAAGGAGGGCACGTGAAGAACAAATGTTCAATCGATTCCGTATTGTCACAAAACTTGCAATCATCATCTGCCATAAATTCAAACCTCTTAAACAGATCTTTCGTCGCAAGCCTACAGTGGCATGCATCCACAGGGTGAAAATCGCCCTTGGTCTAGCAATGCTATTGTAAAGCAAGTGACTCCAACCTACCTCAGTATCTTCTTGCATCAGGTAATCATACACTTTGCACATTGAGTATTTTATATTCAGGTTATTCCAATCTTGCATACCAATCATGATATCACAGATTTTGAGAATGGCTTTAAGGATCCAAGACATACCTTGCCTTTCTTGCACCTGCTGAATCTCCTTGTTTTTTAAATAGAAGGAGTGTATCCATTTAACCCACATGGTGTCTTTCTTATGACAAAGGTTCCAAAGCAACTTCAAGATACTGGCCTTGTTCCACTCATAAAGGGACATAATATTCAAACCACCATTGCGTCTAGGCTTACACAACTTACTCCAAGCAACAGGCGAGTTATTAGATTTCAACTCATTACCAGTCCACAAAAAGGTTCTGCACACAGTATTAATGGTCTTTATCACTTTTTTAGGGAAAAGCAAGCAGCTCATCCAGTAGCTAGACATAGATGCAAAGGTACTATAAATATATTGCAGTCTGCCAGCATAACTCAGTAATTTAGAGCTCTAATGGCGAATACGACCCACTATTCTCTCCACCAAGGTCATGTAGTGATGAGTGGATAACCTCTTACTAGTGAGGGGATCTCCCAAATATCTAAAAGGCAACTCACCTTCCATGAAGGAAGTAGTAGCCAAGATGTCAGCCCTCACCTCATTGTCAACACCACCAAGGTACACTTTACACTTTATAGGATTAACCACAAGACCTGTTGCCCTATTGAACATCTGCACCTGCTCCACAAGTAACTTGATAGAGATCCTATCACCACGAGCAAAAAGTAGAACATCATCAGCAAAACTAATGTTAATGATCTGATGCTTCTCACACTTTGCATGAAAAATGATGTTAGGAACCTTGTTAAGCTGATGCATCAGTCTGTGGAAATACTCCATGACTAAGACAAAGAGAAGAGGAGAGATAGGGTCACCTTGCCTAAAGCCCCTCTTAGCCCTCATCACTCTAGTAATTCTGCCACCAACATTGAATTTATAAGACACAGTAGAAACAACAAGCATAATCCATTTGGTGAACTTATGGGGAAAACCAAGTTCCTTGTGAATACATTCAAGAGCATACCAGTCAAGAGTATCATAGGCCTTTTGAATGTCAAGTTGCAAAAGACATCTGGGAGTACCACTTTTCCTACTGTACCCATTGATCAATTCATAAGCCATTAAAATGTGATCATGGATATTCTGGCCAGGGATGAAGGTTGCCTGGCTATGGTTGACAATGTTAGAGATAACCAGACTCAATCTTCTAGTCAGGATTTTAGAAATAATTTTATACAAAGTATAACAGCAAGAGATAGGTCTAAAATCCTTGACACAATTACCACCATTACCTTTACGAACTAAGGTTATAAGAGTACAATTCACAGCAGGGTACATGTTATAATTGTTGAAAAAATCCATAACATAAACAACAATATCCTCTTTTATGATATTCCAAGAAACCTTGAAAATTTTTGCCCCAAATCCATCCACTCCAGGAGCTTTCAAATCACCAATATCTTTAAGGGCGTTGGTTATTTCAGTATCAGTTACAGGGCTCTCCAGTAAGTTTCTAAGCTCAATAGAAAGTTAAGGGCCATCTCTTATGGCAGCAAGGTTAATGCCCTCAAGCTCACTATTAGAACTCCCCATAAGACTGCTATAGAATTGAAGAACTCCCTTTTCAATCTCATCTGGTTTACTCAGCAGGGTGCCATCAGCAGTATCAAGAGTAGAGAAATCACTAAGGTTATGCTTAGTTTTCAACCGAGCATGGAAGTACCTGTTGTTACCATCACCTAATCTGAGCCAAGTGATTTTGGATCTTTGCCTCAAGACTTGTTCCTCCAGCTCACTCTAATGGGCCACCTCATCAGTACTAGTCTTGACCAAAGTGATTAAATCAGGATTATCCAGATCATCTTTAAGCTGCAATTGAACCTCCAACAACTTCTGCCTAGCAATTTTAAGGGCATGAGAAGCCCCAAACAGAGGCTTGCTAAGCCTATTCACAACACCTTGAACTCTAAGGAGCTTCCTCCACATCACAACCATAGGGTTTCCTCTAATCGGGGTACTCCAACTCCTAGCAATTTCCTCATTATACCCCTGCATATCAGTGACACTGTTCATAAATTTAAACTGGTAAGATCTTTAGCAGGTGTTCACAGGTTGATCAAGGAGCAACAAGGCATGGTCAGAGATGCCAGGGGCTAGGACCTTCAGAGTAAGATTCAGATACATCCAAATATCATCTTTGAATCTATATAGACTGCAAATAATAAAAATATATTGGATGTGTAAAGAATCATTTTTGAGAAAAAATAAGGGAATGCAATGAAGAAAACAAATGTGTTTGTTATTTTAGTTTGTTATTTTTATTAGTAATTTAAGTTTGGATCTTTAGTAAGGTCTATTAGGTTAGAATATTCTATTTAAAAAAATTAGCACTTGTATATTCTTAATAATCTCAAAATTGGCTACTAGCATAATTTCAATAAATATATTCACAAAATACCTATCATGTAATGTTATTTTCTATGATAACTCTTGTGTTTTTCAGGACAAGAATTTAGGGAGGACGATTGGAAGTGTTAGAGAATGAACTGGTCTTTACTACTTAGATAACAAAAATTCAATCCCATATTTTTTCAACAACAATTTATTTTTGTCCTAATCAATAAAGATCAATAGGGAGAAGGTTCTTTTGTTTCATCCTTCGTTTAGAGTCATTAAGCAGTTATTTCCTATTTTATTTAAAACATTAGATGTTGAGTCTTCATTGTGAAGTGTGTGAGCTTGCTAAACATAAGCGTGTACCTTTCTCCATTAGTAATAAAACGAGTACTTTTTGTTTTATCTAGTTCATACAGATGTGTGGGGTCCATTTAATATTCCAAATATTTCAGGTGCCCGTTAGTTTATCTCCTTTATTGATGTTTGTACTCGGGTTATTTGGGTCTACTTACTTAAACAAAAATCTAAAGTTAGTCATGTGATTCCTCAATTTCTCTCTAGGGTTAAAAATTAACTTGGTATGAGTATTAAGAGGATTTGGTCTGATAATGCCAAGGATTATTTCAATCATAATCTTAATTCTTTGTGTCAAAATGAAGGTATCATTCATGAGTTTTCATGTGTTAAAACACCCCAACATAATGGCATTGCTGAAAGAAAAAATGGGCATTTGTTAGACCAAACACGTGCAATGATATTTCAAAATAAAATTCACAAGAAATATTGGGCGAGGCAATTTTAACTGCATCGTATCTCATAAATCGTTTTCCTTCTACTGTCCTTATTTCCAAAACTCCTATGGAAGTCTTATTATCCTTCAATCCTAATGTGTCTACCTGTACTAACCACACTCCTAAGATATTTGGGTGTACATCGTTCGTCCATATTCATAGTGATGGTAAAGGGAAACTTGATCCTAGAGCCTTAAAGTGTGTCCTTATAGGATATTCTTTCACCCAAAAACGTTACAAATGGTATCATCCATCGTCTCACAAGTTCTTTTCCTCTCGAGACGTCACTTTCCATGAACAAGAAAATTACTTTGTTCAAACTCATCTTTAGGAGGAGAACATAAATAAGGAAATGAATCTCTTATACTTCCTGACCTTACTACTCTTGGAACTAAGCGTGATTCTGAAAACCATGAAACTAATGTAAGATATGGGAAGAATTTAGTATATACAAGAAGGAAAACCATTTCTGAATCTACTCATATCCAAGAGCCTGACCCAACATTACAAGAGGTAAATTCCAACTCTAGTGATTTAACTTGTGAATTTTCTCAAGAACAGGGACCAGAATCCAATTCAACTCCACCACCACTACCATCACACTATCAAGATTTACATCTTACAATTTCCCTTACGAAAGATACCAAAAACTGTACCAAACAACCATTTTACCCTATATCCAACTGCCTAATTTTTGAACACGTTTCACCTACCCATAAAGCCTTTTTTACAAATCTAAACACTATAAAACTGCCTACCTCTCTGTCTGAGGTATTGTATGATAGGAAATGGAAACAAGCCATGGATTTGGAGATGGAGGCACTGGAAAAGAATAATACTTGGGAATTGGTTTCTTTACAAAATTGAAAGAAACCTGTAGGGTGAAAGTGGGTATACACTATTAAATACAAGGAAGATGGATCGATTGAGAGGTACAAAGAAAGATTGGTAGCCCTCTCAGTTCAAACAGTGTATCAGTTTTTAACTACATATGATGACTCAGATTTCTACCAATGGTCTTACTATCACGTCACTAGAACATACCGTTTTTTTGTAAAAAATTGACGGAATAGACAAAATAGGGTTTCAAAAGTGAAGTTAAGGTACTAACTTATAACTTTTTTTAATTAAATAATTAAAATAGAATATTAAATTAAGTTAAGGGACTAAAACGTGTATTAAGTCTTTCTCTTTTGATCTTTGATAAGGCCCTCTTATTTCTGTTAATGTTTAGAACGAGCCTTATTTATGAAGAATAAATTTGAACGATTACTGAAAATTGAAAAGGTGGTTTTGGTTGGTTTCATATGGCTTTGGTTTTAAGGCTTTTATATTTTATTTGTTTCTTGTTGTTTTTTTTAAAGAAAAGGAGTATATATATATATATATATATATATATATAACGAAAGGCATATTACCAACCAAAAAAAATAAGGAGTCCGGCATAAGAATAGCACAAGGAGTGTCAATTCAACCTAGAAACTATCCAAACAACATCTAAGAACAAAAAGTCAAAATATTAACAAAGCAAAACCAATCACAAAGAGAGGGGATAACAACCAGAGAGAAAACAAAAAATCTAGAATCTAGGCAGAGTTATATCTCTCCAACTAAGAACACTTGCAAAAACAAAAATCCCACAAAAACCCACAAGAAAGCATCCAAAGGGAGGCCGAAGCCACTCACCCTGCTATTAGCTCAAATACAGAATATGATTCCCAAGTCAGGCAGAGAAGGTACCAGTTTTCCCCATAGATTTGCAAATAAACCATTTCCAGGCCAAAGTAATACTCATGTCTTTCACATCTTTAATTGTCACCGAATAATCAGAAAAAATGATATCATTCCTAGATTTCCAAATTGACAAGACCACATCATGTCAAATCATAAACAACCACCCTTTAGTCCTATATCCTTCACTCAGAGGAATAAACATCTAGAAAATAGTCAAAACATCCCTAGGCAAAGCAACACACCAACCGAACCACCTAAAAATCATATACCACACAGAGGAAGCAACTGCACAAGTCACGAATATATGAGAGGACGGCTCAAAAACCAAAGAAAAAAGGGGGAGGAGATAGTCCTCGAGGTGACCAGCGAGAAAACAAAAAATCTAGAATCCAGGCAAAGTTATATCTCTCCAACTAAGAACACCTGCAAAAACAAAGATCCAACAACAACTAACAAGAATGAATCCAAAGGAAGGCCAAAGGCACTCACCCTGATTTATCTCAGATACATGATATGAGTCTCAAGTAAGGCTGAGAAGGTACAAATGTTCCCCATAGATCTTCCAAGAAACCATTTCCAGGCCAAAATAATACTAATGTCTTTCACATCTTTAATTTTCGCCGAAGAACAAGAAAAAAATGATATCATTCCTAGATTTCAAAATTGACATGACCACATCATGTCAAATCATCGAAAACCACATTCTAGGCCTATATCCTCCACTCAGAGGAATAAGCATCTAGAAAATAGTCAAAACACCCCTAGGCAAAGCAACACACCAACCCAACCACCTAAAAATCATATATCACACAGAGGAAGCAACCGAACAAAACTAGCGCCTCATACATCTCGGTTTACACATGAGTTTGAACCCTAACATCTACATTTTTATTATTTACAAAACTAGCGCTTCATACATCTTCGTTTAAAAATAAACCGCTGGGTAAGATAAATTTTTTTTAATAGAAATTTGTTACATTGTTTACATAGAAAATAAATAAAAATAATTTGTTTACAAACTTAAATGTTTACCCAGAATACTATATTGTTAACAAAGAATATTCAAATAAAAATTAATTTATCCCTGAAGATCATATGTTGGATCTTCGGCTCCTTGATATTTGGGCAAGGTCTAATGCTTCACCTTGCAAGTATTTTTTTCTAATATAAAACAATAAAAAGGGTTAGAAAAAAAAAGGATATAAAAATAATTGATTTTTTGCTTAAATGAATATTTAAAAACACAAACCTTAAACCAAGATAATTTTCTGCACTTGCAATCCATCGCTAATGGCAAAAGGTAAAGTGGAGGATATATATATATATATATATATATATATATATATATATATATATATATATATATATATAGTTTTAACCACTTCATGACGGTTATTTATCAATTTTAGATATCAGAATGCCTTTATAGTCTTTATAATGGAATTTTCTTTAGGTATCACGTGGATCACTAATGGTAGTTTCTTGAGCGTTGATAATCATGAAATGAATGACAAAGATTTGTTTAAGAACGCTAAGTCATCTCCTCTGTTTGTATCAAAACCGAGGTGAACATGTTTTTTTTAATTACATTGTTTACACAGAATATTGATAAAAATAATACAGCAAAACTAGAATTTGGTGTAAGGAGTTATCTGGTCCAAATATTCCACGCATCCAATTTCTAGGAGTTATCTATTCCTAGCATTGAATGCATCCAACTTCTAAAGGAATTATTTGTTCCAATATAGAAAAAGTGTTTTTCTGCGCTTGCAATCCATCATAGAGAACTTTTACAAGCTTATAAATACAACAACAACATCAACAACATTTTGTGAGATGGATCCCAAAAGAATGATGTAATTTCTTCTTCTAACGAGTTTGGAGCGGCTACATATAAGTTAGGATTACGGTAAAAAAATTCTAACGAGTGCTTTTATAGTAAAATGTTATGTATCTTTTACCTCGTTTATTAAGGAAACCGGCAGGATATATTATTTAGTTTACAAAAAAAAATATAATAAAGAGAAATAGTTTCCTGAATTGTTTTTCCCCTCGAAGTTTTTGAAAAATCTTAATAATATGTGATCTCTACTTCTAAGACAAATAAATCATGGTGCGCTTTAGAATCATATCCACTAGAATAGCAATGATCATCCATATTAAAAAATGTAACATATCTTTTGGATTTTCAAGGTGTTTGAGCTTCTCTGATTGTTTCACTTCCTATTCTCCACTTTATTTAAGCATTATTCCTTGTTTCAACGTCTTATTTCCAACTCTTTGTGTCTTCAAACCTATTTTCAAAGTCTTTTCATTTTTTTTCAAAAATGTCTTCAACAACCTTAGATGTAAATCTTTTGTTTGTAATTAATGAAAAGTTTGTCGATTTCGATGATTTGAAAGACAAAGGTTTTGATCTAAGGAAAACTATTTGCACACAAAAGTTGACCGATTACTTTGACATTCTTAATGGACTCATCTACATTAATCTCATTAAAGAGTTCTGGTTAAATTCCTCCGTTAGGCCATCTGGTCATGATGTTGAGTCAATCCAGCCCTATGTCAATGGCTTTCCTGTCACAATTACTAAGTCACTTATTGCTCAGACAATAAAATATGAAGAGGAAGATATTTGTGTTGAACATTCACTACTACAAAATGAATATTCAACAACGCCATAAGAATAACTGCAAATATGGTCAGTGGCACCTGAATCAATGATCCAAGAACCAACTGTATCATGATGCAAAGTATGATGTGTGTTACCTGTTGATGAATGACCAACAGAAACTTGGTGTTGAGTGTTACCTGCTGATGAATAACCAACAGAAACTTGGTTGGATGAAGCATGTGCTGAACTCTGAGCAAGACTTGATTTCTGAAGTAGATCCATTAGGACTGAGAATTGGCCCTGAGCCATAGGAGAATTGTCATCCCTTGTATCAGCACTATTAGGTACAGACCCATCATCAATGCCTTCAGAAGTGGCATTGTTAGCTGTGTATTGAAACTGCTTTTGCATATGGGGTGGCACCCCATGTTTCTTGGAGCAATTCTCTACTGTATGGTTGGTTTTGCCACAGAAAGTACAAACACGAGCTCCATGTTTAGAAGAACCTTGCTTACCACTAAACATCTTGGAATCAGCAGCATTTATGAGTGTTTGAGATTCATCATTTGGAGTATGAACTTGAATTTGGCGCTCATGTTGAATAACCATTGAGAATATCTTGTTGATCGGTGGCAAAGGATCCATTAACAATATCTGGGACTTAACCACAGCAAATTGGTCATTTAAACCAGTTAGCAAATGTATAATTTGTAAAACTTGATGATTCGATCTTGCACTGCGCATAGCTACACAAGAACACTTTATGCGACAAGTACACATTGGCAAAGGCAAATAAAGATCAAGTTCTTCCCAAAGAATCTTGAGTTCAGAAAAAAATTCAGTTACTGATTTCATATCTTGCTTGAGACTGTAGATTTCTTGCTGCAGTTCAGATATTCTGATGAGGTCACCTTGGGAAAATCTTTCTTTGAGATCATTCCACACATCAAGAGCGTTTTCCATGAAAACGATCGATTGAGCAATCGATTCTGAGACAGAATTCATAATCCAAGAATGTACCAGCATGTTGCAGCGATTCCAAGTCCGGATGAATGGATCAGATGGATCTTCAGGAACGGGAAGCAATCCATCGATGAATTCAAGCTTTATCTTGCCACCAAGAGCTCTCTTCATAGAATGAGCCCAAGAATGGTAGTTCGAACCATTGAGCTTAGGTAGAACAGTAACAGAACTAGGACCATCGCTGGGATGAACAAAATATGGTGAAGTAGGATCAAGGGCAAGATCGATTGTATTTCGGGGGGGAGCCATGGAAGGATAATCGGAGCAACGGAATTAGGAATTAGGATCGAATGGCGAATGATACCATCTTATGATGAAGCATTTCTATAGGAATGATGAAGAATTATAACAACATGATGAAGCATTTCTGTGTAAAGAAAACGAATGCAGAAGAAGAAGAGGGAAAAATTATGTTATGCTTCATACATAATCAGAGTACAAGTGGTGTATTTATATCCACACATGAGAGGATAATACAAATATCAGGCCAATCATCTAGTGACACCTACGGCTCAATAAGCTATCTCAAATATCAAGCTAAAACTAGCTTAAGACTACAAATACTTAAATACTTATGGGACAACTCTTGGCATTAGGGAAAACTTCAATAAAATCCTTCATGATTTCGAGTTGAATGATTCTATCTGAGAAACTAGAATCGTTGAAGGCAAAGCCAAGATCTGCGTCCTCAGAACCTCCATTTCTAGAGGCATCTGAGTCGATCACGATTAAATTGGTGTTGTTGTTGATATTGTTCATCTTTTGATTGATAAATCGACACAGGAGTTTCATGCAAAGAGGAACAAGTAAAATGAGAAAGAGGATGGTGAAACCGTGAAACTGAAAGGTATAACTCTAACTATGAGTGTTGGAATATGAGAAGACAATAGTAATGAAATAACGTTCAACTATTTTTCTAATTATACTCAAAATAAAACTGTTGGAAATAAATTGTAAAAATATAGATATATTTTTTAATTAATGAAATAACATTCAACTATTTTGTAATTTTTCTAATAATTAAATTAAGATTTTTATTTTTATGCCATTATTTTTAAAGTATTATTTATAATACTAATAAGGATATTACTTATTTTTCCCTCTTTTTTTTTTAATCGTCTATATGTGTACACTTCAGAATTTTATAGATTGCATCTTTCATTCCAAAATTTGCATATTTGTTATACGGAATTCAAAATTACCTTTTCTATTTAAGTTACCTTAAATAATAATAATTGAATAAGTATTTCTTATCAAATACTTTGAATGGTAAAATTTATAAGTGGAAGAATCGTCTCCGACTATAAGTTTTTTTGTTAAAATATGAATTTATTTTACTTGCCTAAAACTTCATATTACCTTAGACAGTTCAAAATACATCTCAGGCGGGCATTGCTTATATCCATGCATCCAAATCTCATATCCAAAGAAGGAATATATGGTTAGACCGTAACGGTTGCTTAGTTGAGAAATGTTGCCTTATTTATTTGTTTTGAGTTCAGTTTAGTTGTTGGCAGACGTTTTATATTTTTAACATCTCTTTTATGGTGTTTTTAATTTTAATTATATGTTTGTTTTGTTTTTGTTGATGACAAGTAAAAGAAAATTTTAAAATTAGAATAAAATTAAAAGTATCGGATACTGCATATTACAAATATGTAAAGTTGAGTATAGTGCATATATTCAAAGGATTTAAATAAATAAAAATGAAAAAAATAATTAATATCTTTATTTATAATTTAAAATATAGTTTTAAAATATTCTATGTAGAACAAATATAAAAAAAATGGTAACTTGAATATTAGAAACTATCAAAAAAAGATTTTATTTTTAATTTTTAGTATTTAAAGAATAATAATTTAATAGCATAAAATTTGAATAATTCTTAATTTACGACAATTTAAATATAAAATGGTTATTGTTCAAGACAGAATGAATTGAGAAGGCCAAAATTTGTCCTGTTGAGGTCATTAAGCTAAACAACATTGAGGAACAAATGTTGAAACAAAGAATTAAGATTAATTGGGCTCAGATATGGTGATAATAAAAATGTTTATTTCCATGCTTCCATTAAGAATAAATTGAAGCGTACTCATCTGCACGCCTTGCAGAAGAAAAATGGTTCTATCATCACTACCTAATATGAGCTTCAGGGGGAAATTTGAGATTTATGGGAGTCTGGTTGGTTCTGGAGCTACTAGTATTAAGGGTATTACTAGTATTAAGGGTATTATTGACATTGAAGCCATGAGGAATGGCAGGCAAGTCTCTTTTGATCAATGTGCCCATCTTATCAGGCCTGTATCAAAAGATGAAATCTTGGCTGCTCTTAAAGAGATCAGTGACAATTCTTCCCCTAGTGTAGATGGATATGATGCTAAATTTTTTAAAGCTACTTGAAATGTAACTAACAAAAAGGATATTGATGTTGTGCAAGAGTTTTTTTGAAAAAGGGAAGATTTACAGAGCCATCAACAACACCTTAGTGTCCCTTTTTCTAAAATTTAATGGAGCCAAGATGGTCAGAGACTACAGACCAATATCTTATTGTACTACAATATATAAGATCATTTCAAAAGTAATGACCAATAGATTGGGGAGTATCTTGAGCAACATAATCCCCCAAAGCTAAGTTGCCTTTGTTCTTGGCTAGCACATTCATGATCACATATTGCTAGCTTATGAGCTGATTAAAGGTTATAGTTCTAAGGGTGGAGCTCTTAGATGCCTGTTGCAAATGGACCTGCTAAAGGCTTATAACATTGTTAAGTGGAGTACTTTTGAGACAATATTAAGAGAACTCAACTTCCCTAAAAAAATTCATAAATTGGATTATGCTTACTGTCACTACTGTTTCCTACATGTACATAATTAATGGTGATCATGTTAGAACAAGATTTGTTCATGACATATATCCTTTGGGTTTTGATGATAACAAAGTATTGAAAGAAAAATGGTGTTATCTAATGTGTGTTCCAAGTATGTAGGTTCTAAAGCTTAAAGATAATACTTTCAGAATTTGATATAAGGACGCACTTGATAGAAGCTAAGTTACTAGCCTCTAGTGGTTCAGAATTTGAAGAACACTCTCTAAGTGATATCTGACGTAGACTCTGAAGCTGAAGGCCTCAACATCAGAAAAGAAACATATTGCCTCTACACTTAGTAAATGTATCAACTTCTGATGAACATTCGGAGTTAGCAATAAAGCTAAGGTTATCTGTACTGTAGAAAGAAAGCTGCGTTGTCAAATTAGCTTGTCAGCTAGAGTCTATGTTCACAAGGCTCAAGAAGAGTTGACATGTTTTACGAATATCTACTCTCAACGGATCTATAGTACAAGATTACATGGAAGACACAATGGTTAAATAAGTTACACAATGGATTAAGACCTTTTGGTGTATCTATCTTCAACGTCTCTTGTACTATGGAGAAACAAAGACACTTGTTCAAGTTATTTCTTCCAACAGCTAGTCTTCTACAACTGCTATATAAGTTGCTGAAGATTCAAAATAAATATTCAACAAGGAACAAGGAACAAGAAGCAATAGAGAAGGAAAGACAAGAAGGATATGAGTGTTTTACACTTCTATCTGGATCGAGGAATAACAAGATCAAGAATAAGTAACACAATCGAGTATACAGAAATTTTGTTATTTGTTATAAATTGTACAAAGCCTTAAGATTTATTAAACAATGAATATCTTAGAAATCTAAGTGATTAAGGCCTTTGTTATGGTGATTACCCTGTACCTCAGATTTGTATCAAGTACACCTTGTTCTCTAGTCTGTTATACATGTTATTTAGTAGTTTAGATAAAGTCTCTTGCTATGTGCTTGAGAATCAAAGTCTTTTATTGAGAAGCTTGAGCCAAGTAAGTCTCATGCTATGTGCTAGAGCATTGAAAATCTTGATCAATTGTTGATTAAGCAAGAAATTCTTAGATTGTGACTCTGAGCAAAAGTCTTATACTTGAGGGTATGAGCAGAAATCTTGGATTCCTGGAACTTGAGCAAGGAAGTCTTAGGCTGCTGTCTAAGTAAGGAAGTTTTGAGCCTGAGGGGCTTAAGCAGAAATTCTTGGGTTCGTGGAATCTAAGCATGAAGTCTTGGACCAGAGGGGTTTAAGCAGGAAGTCTTGTGCCCGATGGGCTTGAGCAAGGAAGTCTTGGATTCATGGAATCTAAGCAGGAAGTCTTAGACCTGTTTGGTTTAAGAAGGAAGTCTCGGGCTGAGGGTCTGAACAAAGAAAAAAGTCTTATGCTTAAGTGCATAAGTAATTGTAATCATGATTTGATTATAGTGAAAAATCTCTTACGTTGCAAGGGGATTGGACTACTTTTAATTTGGGAGGAATCAGGATAAATCTGTGTGTTCTTTATCTTTTATTTGCTTCTGTTAACATCCACTGCAACGTATTAATCAGAATCTGAGCATCAGTTTAGATTCTGAACTCTAATAAGAGGTGTTAGTTCTTGGATTGGCTAGAATTTTGGTAAAACAAAGTTGTGTAATGTCTGATGTCACATGGGTGATGTCTTAACATTGAGTCTTAACATTGGTCTATGGTAAGTGTTTAGCTTGTTGAAGTTGTAAAGTCTGATGTCACATGCGATGTCATGACATCGGATATGCAGATCAGTAAAACATCAGGTCTGAGATGTTTTTAGGGTTAAGCGTATTAGCTGGAATTTGAGAGAGCTGGTAGAGTAATTGGATGCGAATATCTTGGAGGAGATATTTTCTGTTACAAACAGATTTGATGCAGATTTGTAGGAGTGTTTAAAGGCTGAAGATTTAAGAAGATTCAGTTTTAAATAACAAATCAGGTCAGATATTGTAGCAGGTCCAAGATCAAATCAAATTGCTATATAAAGCGTAACAATCCTTTGAAGAAAGTACAGAAGAGAGAGAGCATAGACTGAGTGTCAATCATTGTCTTTGTACGAGTAATTTGTAAACCATTCTAGGTTGAATTGGTGAATTGAAAGGTGTCCTCTCTTAGAGCTGTGAAGCAAGAGAGTGGTGTTACTTGATCAAAGCTTGTAAGCAGGATCAAGGTGTTTCTCAAAGTGTGATCTTTGAGGTGTTTTTGGGAGTGAGCAGTGTTCTCATACCTAAGTGATTTCTTAGGTAGAAAGTTCGTTAGGTAGAGATTAAGTTTAGGAGATGTCAACTGGGTTGTTGATTCTATAAATTAATTCTACTGATAGTGAAATTCCTTCCTGGCTTGGTAGGCCCTAGAGTAAGTTATTTAACTGAATTGGGTGAACAATTCTTTGTGTACTCTTCTGTTATTTTACTTTGTCCATTGCAGAGTGTGTTGTGGTGACATCACACATAACATCACATATCTGGTACCAGAATTTCAATTGGTATCAGAGCAGACATCCTGCTCTGAATCTGGGTGAGATCTAGGGCTGATACTTTCTGGTAAAGATGGACAAGGAGGTTGGTAGATTTGTGAATAGACCCCCTATTTTTGATGGCCCTAATTATGATTATTGGAAGCCAAGGATGATTACCTTTTTGAAATCCTTGGACAGCAGGGCTTGGAAGGCTATCATAAAAGAATGGAGAGCACCTGTTGTTGTTGAGAAACATGATGCTGGGAAAGAAAAAGAAGGCAACTCAAAACTGAAACCTGAAGAAGAATGGACCAAGGAAGAAGATGAGCTTGCCCTTGGTAATTCCAAAGCTTTAAATGCTATTTTCAATGGAGTGGATAAGAACATATTCAGGTTGATCAATACATGTGAAGTTGCTAAGGAAGCTTGGGACATCTTGAAGACTACTCATGAAGGAACTTCAAAGGTTAAAATGTCAAGACTTCAACTTCTGACATCAAAGTTTGAAAGTCTAAAGATGAAGGAAGATGAAACTATTCATGACTTTCATATGAGCATTCTTGAGCTGTCCAATATCTCTAGTGCTCTTGGAGAAAAGATGATTGAAGAAAAGCTGGTGAGGAAAATCCTTACGTCCCTTCCCAAGAGGTATAAGATGAAGGTGACTGCAATTGAAGAAGCTCAAGACATCAGCAAAATGAGGGTTGATGAGCTTATTGGATCTCTTCTAACATTTGAGTTACGGTTGAATGAAGAGGAACCTGAAAAGAAGACCAAGAGTATACCCTTGTTATCTAATACTCAAGAAGAGAAGAAAGGCAATGGTGTTGAATCTCAGGAGGAGCTGACTCAGGCCATTACTATGCTGGGAAGACAGATTAACAAGGTTTTCAAGAGGATGAATAAGAACTACAAACCTAATGTTAAGAACATCTCCTCTGACATCAGCAAGTCAAAAGAGAAGGATAAAGAGAAGACTGCTCAAGACAAATGGATTCAATGCTTTGAGTGTGAAGGATATGGACATGTTAAGAAAGAATGTCCTACATTCCTTAAAAAGCAGAAGAAGGGCATGACAGTTTCCTGGTCTGATACTGACAGTGAAAATGAAGAAGAATCAGCCAAGCATGTCAGAGCTTTGACAGGGAGATGTGTTTCTGATGGAGAATCAAGTGATGAGGAACTGACTTTTGAGGAGTTAGCAGCCTCCTATCATGAGTTATGTCTGAAAAGTGCAGAGGTATGTCAAGAAAGTGAGAAACAAAAGAAACAAATTATTCAGCTTGAGACTGTCAAAGCTGATCTTGAAAATGAAGTCGTGTTAGTTAAATCTCAAATTGATCAAATGACAAAATCTGTTAGAATGTTGAACAGTGGATCTGATACTCTTGATAAGATCCTTCAGGCAGAAAAAGTAGCAAGAGACAAATCTGGCTTAGGATTTGTTGAGGAGAAGGTTTCTGCTGAAGCTAGTACTTCAGGAACCAAAAAAGACATGTCTCAACCAATGTCTCAACATAACAAAAAGAGATATAATCCTAAACCCAAACAGGTTGCTCACCAACAGCCTCAAAATGTTGGGAAAATGTATGCTCATGGTCCTCATCAAGGGAAGGTACATACTCATAGAGCTAGGTAGTATATGCCTCCTCAATACCATAGGAGTATGCAGACTCCTAGGTTCAACATGTTCCATCAGATACCTCAACATCAGGGAAACATGTATGGATTTGAATATAATATTGTTGTGCCTCATTATTATGGAAGAAGGAAGCCACATCACCATAGAAGGTAGCCTAAGAGACAGAATCCTCACTACAGGAGACAGGCAAACTATGGAAGAATACAACACCAGTACTATGGATGGCAGCCACAGCAGTTTCATCATCAAGGTAGCAGGAAGTTTAACAACTTCAGATAAGAAAGAGTAAGGTGCTTCTATTGTGGAAGATTTGGCCATATGCAATTTTCTTGCTTCAAGCTTCATGGCTATCCCAAGTCAGTCCCTCAACATAGACAGAAGGATAACAGGCCCAAGGTTGTTAAACAGTGGGTTCCTAAGGTTGAGGTTACATGCCTATTGGCTCACTTTTCAGATAGACACTCTGCTAAGGATGGATGGTACTTTGACAGTGGTTGTTCAAAGCACATGACTGGATTTAAAAACCAATTGGTGGAAGTCAATCCTTGCTCCTCAATTGATGTTACTTTTGGAAATGGAGAGAAAGGGGTGGCGAAAGGTATTGGAAAAGTGAAGTGTCATGATGGACCTGATCTTGACAATGTGCTTCTTATCAAAGGTTTGAGTGCTAACCTGATTAGCATAAGTCAGCTCTGTGATGATGGATATAAGGTCATCTACACTAAAGATGAGTGTTTGATAACTAATGAAGAAAATGAGATAGTTATGAAAGGAGTCAGATCCAGAGATAATTGTTATCAATGGGTACCTCAAGAGGTCTGCTCATCTGGTGATGTTCAGTTTGATGTCGTGACATCAGACTGTAACATTAAGTGTGAAAGTCTGAGAATGCTGAAACGTCAATTAGGGTCAATAACTTGTGGTGTGAATCCTTTTAAAAATTTAAAAGGAAAGTTATTTTGGAGGGAGAAAATCATTGATTGGCATTTAAGTGACCCACAAAATTAGGCTCCATACTTTAGGCAATCATTTCCTATTATAGCCATCTCACGCCTCATCAAACTTCATATCCCTAATCTGTTCATCTCCTTCTCCTTCAACAGAAATCGCCAGTCATCTCTGAATCTAAAGTGCTTCACAGGAACTATGTCAAAACATATATCATCTCCATCTAAGAAATCTGCTTCACAAAGTTCATCGCAAGATAAAGCTAGGGTTTCTACAGATGAGTGCTCTGCAGAAGAAGCTTTAAATATAGCACCCATCTTCATGATGGTTCATGAATCTGGTAAGTCAAGACCTTCCAAACTTCAACCAAAAAGGGCTGGAACTAAATTTAATGATAATGAAACTACGAGGCTAGTCACTAGTGTACTTTTTAGCGATAAATCTGCATCTAGGTCTTCCACCTCTCAAGCTGTTGAAGAGAGGTTTGATGTTGATCGCAGTCTTAATCAGATTGCCACCAAGATTTTGGATAAGGGTTTATCTGTAAAAGGCATTTTTATTCCCCTTAGACAAATGCCTGCTGAAAAGGAGGACATGCAAAGTGCTGCTACAAATCTTCACAGACTGGCTATGTCTGTTATTGAAGATGCTGAAGTGGGTGGTGAAGAAGAAGGTGTTCAGGAGGAAGCTGATGTTGAAACAAATGTCAGAACATCGCCTGACAGGAATGTTGGAGCTAGCCCTGGTGGAAAGAAGAATGAAGATGTGGTAAATGTTGTTGATCTGTCAGATGATGAAGTGATTGGAAATGATGTTCCTAGTCTTGCCAAGAGACTGAAAACAAGGAAATGAAGGAATGTGGAATCTTTTCCAAAGAAGTCAGCTGAAGGAAAGGAGAAAAAGACTTCTATTGTTGGTCCTACAAAAACATGGAGCAAAGTTGATGTGAATCCCAGGAAGAGGAAGCTTGTGGAAGAATCTGAATCAGAGTATGATGTTGAGGATGATGTTCAAGACATCACACCTGTGAGAAAGTCAATCTTGAAGAGAATTGCTGACAAGATAACTGATGTTCCTATTGATAACATTTCATTCCATTATGCAAGCAGTGCTTCCATGTGGAAATTTGTTTGTCAAAGAAGACTTGCTCTTGAAAGAGAGATTGGCAAAGAGGCTATGGAAATTAAAGAAGTCATAGAGGTGATAAAGGTTGCTGGATTGATGAAGACTGTTTGTAGGTTCTCCAAGTGTTATGACAGTCTGGTTAAGGAATTTATGGTCAATATTCCTATGAATATTTCTGACAAAAGAAGTATGGATTTCATGAAAGTGTTTGTGAGAGGCAAATGTATTGAATTCTCTCCTGAGGTTATCAACAATTACCTAGGAAGAAAAGAAGAAGAGTTTGCAGAGCTAGAAGTCACTGATAATGATGTCTGCAAGGAAATAACTGCTGGTCAAGTTAAAGTGTGGCCCTTGAAAGGAAAACTGCCAACTAGCAAACTTAGTGTTAAGTATGCTATTTTGCACAGAATTGGAGCTGCAAATTGGGTGCCAACTAACCATAAAACCACAACAGCTGTGGGATTGGGAAGGTTCATTTATGCTGTGGGCACTAAGAAGAAATTTGACTATGGATCATATATCTTTGAACAGACTGTGAAACATGCCACCACTAATGCTATCAAAATGCCTATAGCATTCCCATCTCTTATTTGTGGGGTAATTCTGAAACAACATCCTGGCATATTGACAAGTTCAGACACAGCCTGCAAGAGGGAGTCTACTTTATCTCTGCATCTAAAATTGTTTGTTGGGAGTCATGTTCAAGACATTGTCTCAACATCCGATGCTGGCAACAAGAAGAAAAGTACCAAGGCTGATTTACTTGAAGGATTGAAGGCTGCTTGTAAGGATCTGGATGTTGTGATCAGTACCAGCATGACTAGGAAGAATGAGATTGAGAAGCTGATCCAGTCCTTGGAACAAGATGATAATGATGATGTCAATACTGAAGGTGTCAATTTTGAGGAAGATGAAGATGATGGTGAAGATGACCCTAGCTCTGATGAAGATTAGTTCTTTTGTTGGTTCAGCTAGACAATAGTTTTTTTTGCTGTTTTGTTTTTGTACTTAATCATGTAATTTGAATATTGTGGCTTTTTAAGCACTTTTTTGTTCTATGATTTGTCTTGTCTTGTATGCTGACTTTAGACTGACAATGAGAGCTAGCTTAGGACTAACTGGTAGTTAGTAGGTGTTTGTCTAATTATGGCTAAAAAGGGGGAGAGGTAGCCAAGCCAAGGTGTGGCTGTTTCTGATGTGATGCAGAAGTTGAGGGGGAGAGTGTTTGTGCAGCTGTATGCTGGTTCTGGTTTTGAGGGGGAGCTTGACCCTTTGCTGAGCTGATGAAGTATATGCAGCATTTTGAAGTAGGAGCTGTTTTGAAGGAGTGCTGCTTCTGCTAACTGATAGGAGTTTTAATTTCTAACATTGTTATCCGCTGCTGAAGTCTCTGATGTTGCAGAGATTGTTTTAGCCAAAATTAGCCAAAGGGGGAGATTGTTAGTTCTTGGATTGGCTAGAATTTTGGTAAAACAAAGTTGTGTAAAGTCTGATGTCACATGGGTGATGTCTTAACATTGAGTCTTAACATTGGTCTATGTTAAGTGTTTAGCTTGTTGAAGTTGTAAAGTCTGATGTCACATGCGATGTCATGACATCAGATATGCAGATCAGTAAAACATCAGGTCTGAGATGTTTTTAGGGTTAAGCGTATTAGCTGGAATTTGAGAGAGCTGGTAGAGTAATTAGATGCGGATATCTTGGAGGGGATATTTTCTGTTACAAACAGATTTGATGCAGATTTGTAGGAGTGTTTAAAGGCTGAAGATTTAAGAAGATTCAGTTTTAAATAACAAATCAGGTCAGATATTGTAGCAGGTCCAAGATCAAATCAAATTGCTATATAAAGCGTAACAATCCTTTGAAGAAAGTACAGAAGAGAGAGAGCATAGACTGAGTGTCAATCATTGTCTTTGTACGAGTAATTTGTAAACCATTCTAGGTTGAATTGGTGAATTGAAAGGTGTCCTCTCTTAGAGCTGTGAAGCAAGAGAGTGGTGTTACTTGATCAAAGCTTGTAAGCAGGATCAAGGTGTTTCTCAAAGTGTGATCTTTGAGGTGTTTTAGGAAGTGAGCAGCGTTCTCATACCTAAGTGGTCTCTTAGGTAGAAAGTTCATTAGGTAGAGATTTAGTTTAGGAGATGTCAACTGGGTTGTTGAGTCTGTAAATTAATTCTACTGATAGTGAAATTCCTTCCTGGCTTGGTAGCCCCTAGAGTAAGTTGTTTAACTGAACTGGGTGAACAATTATTTGTGTACTCTTCTGTTATTTTACTTTGTCCATTGTAGAGTGTGTTGTTGTGACATCACACGTAACATCACATATCTGGTACCAGAATTTCAAGAGGCAAAGTTAAGAAACGGAAATCAAAATTCAAACCCCCTTCATGTGTATTTTTCTCACCTTCATTTGGTATCAGAGCATGGTCTGTGCATAACACTTTCCAGTAGTGCAGATAATGATCCAATGAGAAAAATATGTCTGCTAAAGACTTTCCTTCAAGAAGGAGTTAAGAACCACATGAAAAATATTACACTACTAATCTAACCATATTCAAAGGGTGACTCTGCAGAATTTAAAAGATGGAAAAAGCAAAATATATTTTTAATTCATTGGTCTTAATAAAGGTTTTTGATGAAGGTCTATAGAATACCCTTGAGAAAGGTATTACTATAGAAGTTAATGGTGTAGGGATAATCAAAGTCTGAAAGTCTCTCTTACCAGCGCAGAAGAAGCTTTTATTAAAATATCTTTAGAGTTAGATATATTCTGGTAGGTGCTCTATCTAATTCTGAGTATATCAACATCATTGATATGTTTAATGCTCAAGATTATATTTGAATCCTTGTGTTCTTATTTGAAGGGAATCAGGTAGAAGCTTATTAAGTTACACTTCATATAATTTTTCAAGAAAATCCTAAGAAGTGTGCTTGTTAGTGTTAAACCAAAAACTCATATCTATTCAAGATGTAAAAAAATTAAGTAGATTGAGTCTTGAAGGTTTTAATAGAATTATTCGAAGAAAAGAAATGGAATTAGATGATGAAAAGTTTTCAAATAGATCACCCTTCCTTAAGCCTGTTGAAGAAAATTCCTATGGAATGTTTGATGATGAGGAATTGACCTTCCCTATCAAAAGACTCTTTCAACTGGCTAAATGGAATGTGATATCTGTTGACAGAAGATTAACTTCAGAAGATTTTGAAATAATCTTATTTCAACTAATTTCCCAAATCTTAAGAACAAGGAGAAATACTACCACAAAAACCCAAAAAGGCTGACATAGTTGAGGATTCAGAATCAGATGAAGAAAGTAATCAGACATTGTTGGCCATTACTTCTTCTGAAGAACCAATCTGAATAGAGGAATAAAATCAACTATTGATGAGAAAGAGATGACTTCCAATCTATCTTGCTTTAATATTAACAATAAGGAGTCTGCATCTCAAGATAATTGAAATTCTGGCCTATCAGATAGCAGGTGTCCTAACACATGTCGAGACATTGTTCTGCATAACTATTAAACAAGAAACAGAACAGCAGACTGATATCCAGAATATCAATAACTGCAGAAACACAGATATTTCGACATCTGTTCCAACATGTTAATCAAAACTGAATTGTAAATTGCAGAATGATAAATAACACAGAATATCATAACCCAGTTCGGTGCAAATCACATACATCTGGGGGATACCAATCTAGGAAGAAGAATCCACTATCAGTAGTATAGTTTTATGTAAACAACCTCAAGTTTACAGTAAACACCCACGTTTACCTATCACTACCCAATGAAAACTTTATCTAAGAACTCCATCCTAGATAAGAGAAACCCATCTCACTCCCTAAATCACAACCTGTGATTATCTAACAGTTACTACACCATAACTGCATCATCTTATTGAAAGACACCCCTTTTAATAAAAAGTTTAGTCAAGAATCCTTGACTAACAAGTTAAATTGAATTTGCTTAAAATCTACATCCAAGAACAATACACGATTCATTACCTATGGGTTTCTGAATTTGTACAAGTACCTATGTCTACCATAATGTATCAAATCGATACAGAGGGAGACTTACAAGAGAAACCTACGACTCTCAAAACCTAAACCCTACTTTACAAAATAAGATTCCTAAGTCTATGTCGTTCTCTCTCTTTTCTGCCTAGGTCTTGGTCTTCTTTTATAGTCTTCTGCTTCCTTGGGCTTCATATCTTTGTTCCTTGATCCACTTGCCCATCCCGCCTTGAATATTGGAACAGATGTAAAACAAACCTGTTGTGATGGTCATGATGTCGAATCTTCATGCTGGGACGTTTTACTCGACATCTATGGTCTGGGGCAGAACCCTTCATGTTGGAACATCTTTCACAATATTATGTTTTACCAAATTAGTCAAACTCATGGAGCTTTCAATAATATCTTAAGTAACTCCATTGCTCCTATGGAAATTAAAGACTATCATAGAATCTGTGTTTAAGGACAATTCTATGAGAAACTTTTCATTTCTTCTTCTGTTTCTAGAAATACTATGACAGTGTTGTAAACTAGTTTTATACCAATCTCTAATAGCAAACATTATCTGAATCTATGCTTGTCAAATTTCAAAGTCAAAAGATTTAATCCAAGACAATGAAATCAAAGCCTCTATTAAGAACAAGATTTTGTTAATGTCATTACTCATCCTAGACTCATACTCTGGATGCATCATGATACTGCTATCACGTTGAGGCATAAAGTAAAAGAAATCTTGTCAAGACAAACATTTCTAGACTCATAGAAATATGAGTACCAATATCAAAATATGTATTTGCTGTAGATATCATAGAATAAAGGAGCAAGGCATCTTCCATGGTACTTGATCAAAGGTTGTTTACAATATTTGATGGAAGAAGAGCCTATATCCCAGACTCAAGAGCTAAAAGCACGGAGTATGGTGAAGAAAGTGGTGTCATTGTTTTAAAGGCCAATGAATTAGAATCCACTCAAGACAATATTCATATTCTATGGTCAGATCTGAATACTCATCTGAAGCATGACCAAGAAAACAAAAAAAAAAGTATGTTCTGTTCTTTCCTTGCAAACTTCTTAAATCAATGAAATATTTATGTATGAGTAAATACAAAGTCTCTATTGGTTTCTAGAGAAATTCTTTTAAGAATCTCTAGAAATCTTTAAAAAGAAACTATGTTGTATTTGTCTATACTGAATATGTCATTAACTAGATGATGATCATATTTATGAAATTATTACCTTCACCTTTTGTGATGATACTGTTGCTAGTTATTTGTCAAAGAAACCAATTCAATATTCATTAATCAAGCATGACTCTAGTTCCAAGAGAAAAAGCTAGATTCTAAATAGAATATCAAAGACTGGTGACTAAAAGAAGATGTCTCACTCGAAGTCAAATTCTACTAGACTCTGATGATAGATAGCTTCTGAAAATTGTCAATATCTGAGTTCAAAAAAGGAATCTTTAATTATGATAAAACACTTTAGGTATAAATCATTTTAAAACAACTTTGGCTACTTAAAACTCCATAAATTTGATTATCATCTGGTGGATGCAAGAAATCTGCAGGGTAAGAACCTTAGGGTAATGATGTTTTATTTTTATATATATTTATATTGTCTTTATCCATTGTCTTTGTGAAACATCATTTCGTGTCTTCTTTCTATTCATATGACAAGATTCTTATTCCATTAAAGTCTTGTTCAATTCTTTTCTTTTTATTGTTTTCTTATGTGTTATTCAAACCAAACTTGAGATGAATTCTCTAGTCAATTCTCCTTTGAATCAACTAGTTTTCATCAATGAAAAGTTTGTGGTTTTTATTGAGCTGCTTATGCTTGGTTTTAACTTTAGGAAAATTGTGTCTGAACAAAGTTGGAATGGATACTTTGATATGCTTTGTGGTTTAACTTATCCAAATTTTGTCAAAGAATTTTGGATTAATGCTTCCATTGTTGAGCTATGTTTTGAGTGTGCTATTCTTTTCAAGGTTTCTGGTGTTTCTATAACAGCAACATCTAAGACGATTGCTAATGTAATTAACTATGAGGATATTGGATAAATTCAAAGCACTTTTGTTTGGGAATACTATCTTCCTACTTGGTGTACTTTTGTGGATCCATCAAACATCTCTCAAGTCTCAAATCTTCGTCCTAATGCAATTATTTGGAATCAAATTCTCAACTCAAACTTGCTACCTAAGGACAAAGATTTGGACCTTGTGGACCCTACTGGAAAAGATTTGCTACTTCTTCTCAATTCAGACATGCAGATTGATCTTCCTCAAGTTAACTTTGACTATCTGAAGAAGACTCTTTCATCTTTTCACAAGGGAAATACATTTTTTCCTTCCTTATGGACGAGTTCTTTCAGAACCGTTGATCCAACATGAGGTTATCATAAGTTCAGAGGATGATTCTTCTAAAATCTTGAGAGAAAAGCTTGGAGCTATCTATGAGAGTTTTTGATGTTCGATTTCTGCAAATATATGCCTTGTAATTGTTAAACATCTTATATTAAGCATTCTTGTTATTTAAAATTGTTCTTATTCTTGTTCATATTCTTGTTCAAATTCATGTTTGTCTTAACTGTTATATATATATATATATATATATATATATATATATATATATATATATATATCATGTTGTTCAAGAGAATAATAAATAGGATTAAAACTAAAAAAAATTGCAACATTCTCATTGAAATATTGGAAGTCATTACATATTTTTTTGAAAATAAACATTCTAGATATTTCGATCAGTCCTAAGGTATTCCCTAGGCTCATCGGACATATCCAGATTGTTTAAATAATATTCTCAATCTTCCCTTGCAAACTCAACAGCCTCTTTCCTCTGAAGATTCCTGCATTTTCACTTAGAAGTCTTCTTTCTTCTTTGTGTCTTAACAAAGCTTGTTGTAGAAGTATGTGCTTCTGAAGTTGCCTGCTTACTTGTAGATCATTGTTAATGCATTCCCCGTGTTTGCTTGAGTTGTTGCATTAAGCATTGTTGTCTTTCTGAAATCTCTCTTTGGAACCCAAATTTGTTTTTGGTTATACATTTTTATGTTCATAATATTAAGTGATTAAGAAAGTTAGTAAGCTAAGGGTTTTATATAGTTTATTCATCCAATTACATTGAGTATTTATTATTTTAATATTGATTAGTCAAATCAATCTTTTAACGTCTGACTCTTGGCAAATGATGTCTAGTGTTCAGTCCTATTAAGATTCTTTTAACAATTGTAAATTTTACATTAACAAGTTAATTGTTGGTTCTGTGCACCTTCTTACTTCATTTATGCTATTATCGGAAAATTATAGAGAAAAATTAAAAGATTGCACATGCAAAATAAGAAATGGTCATACTAGTTTTTTATTAATCAACTTAAAAGATTACAAAAAGGGACTGAAAAGTACTAAGATTATAACTAATCTAATTCCTCCATTGTCTTGCGAATCATTCAGTTTCCCCAGTCGACGTCAGGTTCGTTTTCGTCCACATCCTCAACCTCTGGCTCTAAGACAATCAGCTGATAAAATATTTCATCTATGGTCTTCTTATTATTTTTCTTCTTCATTGATTTCTTCCTTGGTTTCAAATCAGTAGTTGATGGACTTTCTTCAATAGGTCTCTGAGCAGTTGAGGATGAAGCATCGTCAGAAGATATTTGTATAGTAGACAAAGGACCAGTCGCAGATGCTTCAGAGTCTGCTGGCTTCTGAAGACCTTGAGTCTCCAGATCAGTAGCACTCTTTGAAACTTCTGTTATAACGGAGACGTTGGTGCCCTCAGCTATTGTATCCATATTATGTTGTAGGATGTTGATGAAAATGACCTATACTTCGGTTGCTTTTATGGTGGAGTCTGGATGACCCAAACGTTAGAATAAAATCATTTTTTTAATTCTTGGAACTGTTGTGACCAATAAAATAATAAAGATTCATTGTACTATTCTTTAATGATCTCTGTTACTTGATCGTTTTTTCTTCCTTAGAGAGAGACAGATATAGTAGTATTTAATAATGAATGTGAACCTTTCAAATTTAATGTTATGCCATTATTTTTAAACTATTATTTATAATACCAATAAGGATATTACTTATTTTTTCCATTTCTTTTTATTTTTTTTAAATCCTATGAATGTGCACCTTAAATAATAATAATTGAATAAGTATTTCTCATCAAATACTTTGAATGATAAAAATTATAAGTGGAAGAATCGTCTTCCACTATAATTTTTTTTTTGGTTAAAATATCAATTTATTTTACTTGCCTAAAACTTCATATTACCTTTTAGTTTTAGACTGTTCAAAATACATCTCAAGCGGACATTGCTTATATCCATGCATCCAAATCTCATATTCAAAAAAGGAATATTTTTTTTTTTTAAAAAGCAAGGAAATTATGGTTAGACCTTAACTGTTGCTTAATTGAGAAATGTTGCCTTATTTATTTATTTGTTTTTGAGAAATGTTGCCTTATTTCTTTTATGGTGTTTTTTTTTCTTTTTAATTATATGTTTGCTTTGTTTTTTTTATGACAAGTAAAAGAAAATTTTAAAATTAGAATAAAACTAAAAGTATCGGATCTGCATATTACAAATATGTACAGTTGGGTATAGTGCATATATTCAAAGGATTTAAATAAATAAAAATGAAAAGAAAAATTAATATCCATATTTATAATTTAAAATATAGTTTTAAAACATTCTATGTAGAACATATATAAAAAAATGGTAATTTGAATATTAGAAAACTATAAAAAACGAGCACCAAGAATATTATTAAAATTCCCAATGTGGATTTAACGTTAGTAAGATCTAACCATATCTAAATTCCTTCTATGTATGCGATATTTGAAGTTTTAGGCAAATTGAATAAGTTGAAACACTTATTCATTTCTTAATCAAGGTAACTTAAACAAAACATAATTTTAAAATCAGAATAAAATTAAAAGTATAAGATATTTTCCGTATAACAAATATGCAAATTTTGAAATGGAAGGTGCTGCCGATAAAATTCTGTAAAATTCTGTACACACATTCAAAGGATTCGAACAACGGGAAATTAACTAATATCGTCATTTTGCAAACTTGTGTTTAGTATAGCGTAGATGAGAGGTCCTTGGCCATTATATTGGACAACATCCAAATCAAAGATAGAAAACTTTTTGTCAATAAACCCAGGTTTAGTAGAGTGGTGATGCAAGACTGAGATATCATCAGAAGACATCAAGAGATAGCAGGCATGAGAATCCAAAGCGATAGACTGGTTCGGGAGAAGAACAGAACGGGCAAATCTTATGCAGAGGTGGTTACAATAGGAAGAAGACATAATACGAAATCTCGATTCAACATGCAAAGAGAGTTTAATGGTGACAAGAGGGAGTTCAAGGTGACCAAACCCACCTAGACAGGACTAACGTTCAACATACAGGATAAGGATATCAAGGGGTTTGAAGACGTTTTTGTGGGAGATGTCAAGCTTCCTGGGAATGCTTACAACATTCAAGAAATATTTAATAGGGAAGGATTCTTCCACATTAAAATCACACAAATGGGGGCTAAGATGAGTCTGTTGGAAGATCTAGAAGAGAATGCAGTCATGTCATTGATTAAGGAGGACGAAGAATGGTTGTCAAAGTGGTTCACGGATATAAGACAATGGTCTCCGGCTGAAGTCGATAAAGATCGTCTTACTTGGGTAAAATGTTATGGTGTTCCCTGTCACGAATAGAGATACGACTTTTTTAAATATATATTTAGCAGGGTTGGCGAATTTGTCTGCTGTGATGAGGAAACAGAATCGCAATCGAAGTTCGATGTTGCAAGAATTCTGATAAGAACAAAATATACCAGCAAGCTTAACGAGGTGATTAATGTGGAAATTAATGGAAAGTTATTCTGTATCAAAGCTGTGGAAGACAACCATGGGCCAAAAAGAATAGTGTTTCACGATAAAAATATGGATTCAATGGACTCTGATGAGTCTTTTGTGGAAGACACAGAGGATGAATATGACGAGGATGGAGATGACAATGGAAACTCAGTCAATGGGGGAGAAACAGGGAGAGAGAACGAAGCTAATCGAAAAACAGAAAAATCAAATGAGGGCGGCGAGGATAGAGTAGGGCCAGACGTTGGAAAGTATGATAACATAGAAGAAGGAGGTCATAATGACTCTCATAACATGGGAAAGAACCTATAGGTAATCCAAAACGAAACTTTTGGATGCAGGAACAAAAACCAATACAAAGGTTCCTCTGAAAACGGAGCATTTAATGAAGAAACATCAAAAGTGGATTTGACAGGACAAGAAAAAGACGACAGAAGTGAAAAGTTGGAGAATCATGACAAAGAGAACTTGGAGCAAATTAAAAGTCAACAGGGGCGGAAGAAATTGAATGATGTGGATTTAACCAAGTCCATGAGTTTGGGCCTAAACAATGAATTAGAATCTCATGAGGTGGAGTGTGGGCCCAAAACACATCCTATCAACAATATTTGTCCTAATGGGCCCTCTTTATTCACTCAAGCTAGAAAGAAGAAACCTTTGTCTGAGTTATATGACAAACTACAGGTCTCGTTTTCCCCTTCCTACTACTCTGCACTTTTACATTCATTAATCATTGTTAAACCACACACTTCTTCAATAGATCAACAAGTCATAATGGGCCCTCTTTATTCACTCAAGCTAGAAAGAAGAAACCTTTGTCTGAGTTATATGACAAACTACAGGTCTCGTTTTCTCCTTCCTACTACTCTGCACTTTTACATTCATCAATCATTGTTAAACCACAAACTTCTTCAATATATCAACAAGAAGACACAATTTGTATTTCTCCCTAGAAAGAAGATAGTATGTCTAGATACTCGGGAGGATCTATCCTTTGTTGTGGATCATTATCTGATGGGGATATTGAAAAGGGCAATGAAAGGATTAAGAGAAAAAACGATGATGTTCCTGTCAAGGTTTAGGCGTTGTTAAAGGAATTGGGTGTGGATGGAGAAGAAGATGATAAAGCATAAGAAAGTATTATTAGAGGAATGGAATCGAGGGATAGAGCTAGAATTCAGAATTTGAAGGAGAAACCTATAAGGGTGTCATGAATATTACAACTCTCAACATTCGCGGGTGTAATTCCTATATCAAAAGGAATAGAGTCAAACATTTAATTGAGAAGGAGAAGATTGATTTCTGTCTTATACAAGAAACAAAATGCCAAAGCATAAATGATAAATTTGTCACCAGTTTATGGGGAATGGGAGACTTTGATTGGTCTGCGTCAGGATCTAAAGGCCAATCGGGAGGTATGATTTCTCTTTGGAATAAGAACTCATTTCATTCTTTGTTTAGCTTTTCTGGAGTAGGGTATCTGGGGGTTCATGGTATTTTCAGAGGTAGGGCTATACATATAGTCAACATTTATTCATCTTGTAAATTGAGAGAGAAAAGGAGGTTATGGGGAGATCTTGTGAGACTCAAATCTAGCTTACCTAGAGGGGATTGGATCTTGGGTGGGGACTTTAATGCAATCAAAAATAGGTGTGAGAGGAAAGGAAAGAGGGGATATAATTCCACTAAGATGGAGAAATTTGGGCTTTTTATTAAGGATGTGGAGCTTGTTGACTTACTGGTTGTAGGAAACAGATTCACTTGGTTTAATTCCAATGGACCTTGTATGAGTAGATTAGATATGTTTTAGATATCAGAGGACCTTTGTAGATGTTGGAAGGCTATCAATCAGAAGGTGGGAAATAGGGAGATATCGGATCATAGACATGTTTCACTTGTGTTAAGTGATTATAACTGGGGCCCAAAACCCTTTAAATCTATCAATGCCTGGTTTGATCACCCTGAGTTCCTAAAATTTGTGAAATATTTATGGGAGTCTTTCCATATTTCTGGTGATGCTTTTAAGATTCTTAACCAAAAATTAAAGATTCTTAAAGCTAAACTAAAATGGTGGAACATTAATGTTTTTGGGAAGTTGGACCTGAAAATTGGGGAGAGTATTGAGAAACTAAATGACCTGGAGGGAGAAATGGCTGATCTTGCATACCTGACAACATTTTGAAATAGAGAAGTGAGTCAATTGAAGATATATATTAGGAAGAATCTTCTCCTTAAAGAAAGTATTCTTTTCCAAAAGGCTAGAACAAAATGGTATGTTGATGGAGACAATAACTCAAAATACTTCCACTCCATTATCAATACCAGGAGGAGAAACAATCACATTTCGGCTTTGAGCATTGGGTAAATGAACAAGAGAAGGTTGGAGCAGTTAAACCGCATATACATGATCATTTTGAGGACAAGTATAAAAACAATACTCTTAGAGGGTTTAATCTAGACTTGAGTGGGCTAGAGAAACTCAATGTAAAGGAGAACAGTATCCTGACTGAACCTTTTACCCGTGAGGATATTCTTGAGGCTTTAAATTCATGTGATGACAACAGAAGTCCAGACCCAAATAGCTTCAATATGAACTTTTTAAAGAAAACCTGGGAGATTGTGGGGGAGGATATTTCCAATTATATCTTTGAATTCTATAGTAATGCTCAACTACCAAAATTTGTCTGTTCATCCTTCTTTGTATTAATCCCTAAGGTGGACAACCCCCAATCTTTGGGTGATTTCAGACCTATAGCTTTAATAGGATGCATTCACAAGATTATATCCAAACTACTTGCAGCAAGATTGAGTAGAATTATTAGGAAGTTGGTATCTCATACTCAAACAGCCTTTATACCAGGCAGACAACTCCTAGACGGTGTATTGGTAGCTAATGAGGTCTTAGATTTTATGAACAAGAAGAAGAAAAAAGGATTTATGCTCAAGGTTGATTTTTCTAAAGCATATGATTGTATTGATTGGATTTTCCTTGTCAAAATCATGGAAGAAATGAATTTCTCCCCTATATGGATTGGTTGCATTGACGGTCTAATCTTTAATACCTATGGCTCAGTCTTAATCAATGGCAGCTTTTCTAAAGATTTCAAAATGAACAGGAGCCTCCTCCAAGGAGATCCTCTATCCCATTTCCTATTTGTTCTGGTCACTGAATGTTTGGCAATGTTAGTGAAAAAGGCAGAATCCAACAATTCTTTGAAGGGTTTGAAGATTAATGAAGACACTTCTGTTAGTCTGTTACAATTTGCAGACAACACTTTAATTATGTGTGACGATTCTTGGTCAAATGTATGGGCGATAAAATCAATCCTGAGAGGCTTAGAAGTTGCAACAGGATTAAAGGTTAACTATAGCAAGAGCTACATATTTGGTATGGGAATGGATAACAATAAGATGGAGCCAGTGTCTGACTTCTTGTCCTACAAAGTGGTCAAATTCCCATTCAAATTTTTTGGTCTGTCTGTTGGAAGGAGACATAAGAGAACCTCATTTTGGAAACCGGTAGTGGACTCAATCAAGGCTAGATTATCATCATGGAGGGGAAAAATTTTATCCATTGGAGGCCGGGTGACTTTGATAAATTCAGTCTTAACTAACATTCCCGTGCACTATTTATCTTTCTATTTGGCTCCTTCCAAAGTTACGAAAGAAATCAAATCCATACAATGTAGATTCCTTTGGGCTGGTGAATGGAACAAGAAGAGTGTGGCTTGGGTAAAGTGGGCGCTTGTTTGTAAACCTAGAAATCAAGGAGGACTGGGCATCAATGACATTACCTTGTTCAATAGAGCTCTAATCACAAAATGGGTATGGAGGGTGACCAATGATGTTGGAGCACTATGGAGTGGAGTTATAAAGGCTAAATATGAAAGGCACATATGCAATCTGTTCACTGACAAGCCACTGAACAATCCTAGGCATGCTTCATCATGGTGGAAGGACCTCTCACAGCTCTGCTTATCTACAAATACACAGGGAATTTTTAGCTTATATATTTGGAAAATTAGAAATGGAGGAAACATTCTATTCTGGCATTGAAAATGGATTGGTGGAGTAGCTCTAAAAAATCAATACCCTTAGCTTTTCTTATCAGCTCCAGATCAGAATGTGTTGATAAAGGAGTGTGGAACCTAGATTGATAATGTTTGGATTTGGGACCTAGTGGGAAGGAATATTATAGTCATTGAGGAAGATAGAGAGGCAGCTGAGGATTTAATCCACTCTATTGAGGAAATATCCCTTTAGCAAGAAGAGGACTCCATTATATGGCCAAGGAATATTGATTCCAAATTTAGTGTTAATGACTGTTACCTGAAGCTGAATCAGAATATGGAGACGGAGGCAATAAACTGTTAGTTAGTGGAAGCTTTGAATCGTATGTGGAAGTATTTGGCTGGAGATTGTTTCTCAATAGGTTGTCAACCCGTCAAAATCTTGCCTTAAGAGGCATCATCACAGACCTTCACAAAAAATCGCGTGTCTTCTGTTTTCAGGACTTGGAAGATACCTCTCATATCTTCACTTCATGCGTGAAAATAAATCAGTTGGGGAAATAAATTGAAGGGTGGTTAGGTATGGAGTCCCCTAAAAAAAATAACTGCATTGAATCATTCTTATGCTGGGCCAAGCAACCAAGTAGGGGAAAAAAACTAAGTTATTTCTGGCTGGTAACATGTTGGAGCGTATGGAGGTTCAGAAATCAGATAGTTTTCAAAGGCAACATTGTTGATCATATGGAAATGCTCCAGTCAATTATCACTAACTCTTGGAAAGGAAGGCTTTGTACAATAAAAACAAAGCAATGGGCGATATGTATGCTTGGCACAAGCAACCGCTGGAACAATTAAGCTGTTGATCCTCTCTTTCTTTTTCACGAACTGTCCTGTATTACATCAGGTGAAAGTCGTACATGGAGAGAATACAACAGTTTGGGTGATTGTTTTTTTGTGATAGGATTATTGTTTGTAGTTTACAAAGACAGATTGGTAGTTTGTCTAGGACCTGTGATTGCAGGTTTTGTAATTTTTGTTTTAGGGCTCAAATGACCATTGGAAGTGAGCAGCTCTAGTTTTAGCAAAGCTGCTGGTTTTGGTTGTTCTGCATAATGCATATTAAAATTCAGTGTAATCTAGTCCTTTTTGGACTTCATTATTGAAATTTGATTATAAAAAAAACATTCTTAAAGAAAAAGGATCATACACTAATAATGTAAATTATTTTTATACTATCAATCAATGACGACTATGCATTTCGTCACAACATATTTATATTTTAAATTTTTTTTCATAACATAATGGATTGTTGATTTTTATTGATTAAAAGTGTAAAATTATTTTACATTGTGAATATATATCCATTAAACCCATATTCATATTCTACAAATGTATGTATAGTATAGTGTACACAATCAAAGGATTAATGAAAAAAATAACTAATTTTCTTATTCTATAAATTTGGGTATAGTATTATTATATACAGAAATGGGAAAAATGACTAATATCATTATTTTGTAAATTTGTGTATAGTGTCTTGTACCCAATCAATAGATTCAAACAAAGAAAAATGAAAAAAAAAATTAATTAAATTCATTATTTTATAAATTTGTGTATAGTATAGTGTACACATTTAAAGTATTCTAACAAACAAAAATGGAAAAAAAAAACTAATATTCTTATTATGCAAATTTGTGTATAGTATAGTGTACACATTCAAAGTATTCTAATAAACAAAAATGGAAAAAATAACTAATATTCTTATTATGAAAATTTGTGTATAGTACAGTGTACAGTCAAAGGATTCAAACAAATAGAAATGGGAAAATAAATAAATTCCATATTCTATAAGTTTGTGTATAGTATAGTGTACAAATTCAAAGTATTCTAATAAACATAAATGGGAAAAATAACTACTACTCTTATTATGTAAATTTATATTTAGAATAATGTACACATTTGAAGCTCTTTTCGTTTCGGTTCTGGTGGCGAGCGCCACACCCGATTTGTAGCTCTTTTCGTTTCGGTGGAGTACGGCATAAATTCGTAACACTTTCATTTGAAGATCGGAATGACGTTTGGTTTAAACTCCTGATTTTCGAATCAGGGACCTTCTAGTTCTTATTTTCTTGTTGGTGTTTGTCTTTATGGTTGTTCGCATGTTGTTGTGTTTTGTTTAGTGTTGCGAAGTTGTGCTCTTTGTTTCATGGATTGGCAAACGGTAAGGAGGAGGGGTTTTTAGAATTTAGCTCTGAAATGGGATATCCACTCGATTGGGAAATCTTCGTTTAGAGGAACCTCTCAGATGTCTTTTATCTACTTCTCTGAGTTCCCGGACAGAATCAAATAGTCGGACATTTTTTATCTCTTTGGATGTGAGGGAGGGGTGGTGAAGGTGATGATTTCTCCTAGAAGAAACAAGTTTGGGAAGAGATTCGGGTTTGCAAGATTTCAAGAGGTGACCGATATTAGATTATTGGCGGTTAAACTCGATAACATCTTTATCGACGGAAAAAAGATACATGCTAATCCTCCCAGGTTTATTAGAGGAGGCATGAAGGAGAAAGATGAGGGATAAGGGACAGCACTCGGTCTGAAATCAGATGTGCCACTGATGTTGGTGTGAGGAGGAATCATTTTGGCATCAGTTTTGGGTCGAAATCGTTTGCGGAAGTTGCTGGAAACGGAGGGATTTTAGCTCAGGAGTTAGAAGATAAGGGTTTGATGGGTGGTAAGGCTGTGTTTGAATACTTTACAGAGAATGAAGTGCTTTACAATCTTAGGAAAGCTTACGCCGACGTCGTAAGTACTCCGGGATCAACGCCCTCAGTTCAGGCGGGATTGGAAGCGAAAGGTTATTTTTCTATTAAAGCCACTCCTTTGGGGTCGAATATGTGCTTACTGGAGGAAGAGAAAGATGGCAAAATACACGACTTGATAGTTGACGGAGAATCTTGGTGGAAAAACTGGTTTAAATTCATAAGGCCATGGAAAGAAAGTGATGCGGATACCGACAGAGTTATTTGGTTGAGAGTCTATGGTGTACCATGTCAAGCATGACATACTGATTTTTTTACTTTGGTTGGTAATGCAGTAGGAGAGTTTGTAGCTAAAAACTACATATCGGTTTTGATTGATAATGCCCATTTCTCTATTTTGATAAGGGAGGAAATGTATACTTCAGAATGTATTGATCCATATTTTGTGCCTAGTCAGGAATCGGGGTCCGGTCGGAGTGATTCTGAGGTGAATGGGAGTTTGTATTCCAATTATTGTGAAGATGATGTCGTTTCGGATAGTAGAAGATTTTCTGATGAGGAGGTTTTGTCCCCGATCAGACCAGGGGGGAGTCCAGTATGGAGGTCGATGGCGCTGAGGGGAAAGCCTTTTTTGATCCCTTCGATAATAACCAGTCGTCGAACACACAGTCCTTGTCAGCTTGTGATGGTGACGTTAGGAGTAAAGGTGGGAAAAAGGCAGATATTGGTTCTTTTGACGAAGCAGTTCAAGCAGTAAAAGGGATTTCTTGTAGTTTTGGTAATAAAGTGGATGGTGGGACCGCATCTGATTGTACACTTGTTTCAAATGTTCCTTGTACTATAATAAAGATGACTGAGGGGAGACAGGACCACTTGGAGGATAATGTGGTAATCTTGAATGACTCTGGGGTCCCACCTAGAGTTGGAACTAAAAACAGTTGTAGGAAAAAGCTTCTTAAGTGTATCAAATTAAAGGAGCTTTATGCAGTAGGTGGGTCTCACGTGGAAAGTAGAAGAGGCAGTATGAGGAGTAAATTTTTCAAAGGTAGAAAGCAAAAAGAGGTGCATATTGGCAAAGGTAAACGTTTAATGGAAGCTACAGTAGTTGCTGACTCGGAGGGGTCTTTTTCAGAAATTATTGGAAGGGCGAATTTGTGCCATGGTGGACAATCGGATGTGACCGGAATTTATAGATGCAATCAGAAGAATTTGGAGAATTTAGACACCAATATTGGAGATAAAATTTGGAATGCTCTTTCTAATTTAGGGGTTGCGGAGGGGGATCACAAAGGAGATTTTTAAAAAAGAATTGTAGAAATGGAAAAAAGAGACAAATTCAAATTAATAGGGGGGATGGAGGCCTTGAAACCTTTGAAATGATAGTAGGAACTTTGAACATTAGGGGGGGGGGGTAGTCGTATCAAGAGAAGAAGAATCACTAATATTATTTCTAAAGGAAAGGCGGATATTTTTTTGATTCAAGGGACAAAGATTCAGGATATGTCGAATGGGATAGCTCGTAGTTTTTGGGGGAAGGAGGAGGTGTGCTACTCTTTTGTTAACTCGGATCGTTTGTCGGTTGGGTTACTTGTGATTTGGAAATTTAATTCGATGGAGGTGGTGTACAGTTTTAGGGGTATGGGTTTCTTATCAGGTGGAAAACAATCTGTATTATATTGTCAATGTTTACTCGCTGTGTCCGATGGAATTAAAAAGAATTTTGTGGAGGAAGCTCTTAGATTTAAAATCTAATTTTGGGGACGGAGAATGGGTGATTGGAGGAGATTTCAATTCGGTCAAGAATTCCCACGAGATGAGAGGTAGGACTGCATTTGGTTCGAGTTCGGAGTGGACAGAATTCAGTGGATTTATCGATGAGGGCAATTTGGTTGACTTACCATGTAAAGGGAAGAAATTTAGTTGGTATGGGGGCGGTGGTCATGCGAAAAGCAGGATCGATCGTTTTCTTGTCACTAACGGTATTATTGATAGTTGGGGGCGGTGGGTCAATTGATTGGCCAGAGGGATATTTCGGACCATTGCCCGATTTGGTTAATTGTTGATAATTTGGATTGGGGTCCGAAACCATTTAGAGTCAATGATGAATGGTTTTCTAATAGTCACTTCATTGACTTTGTGGAAAAGGAGTGGAACAATTTAGTAGTGGTGGGGAGGAGAAATTATGTTTTAAAGGAGAAATTGATATTGTTGAAAGATAGCCTCAAATGGTGGAATACTAACATTTTCGGGAGAGTGGATTTGGAGATGGAGGAGGGCGTTAGGGATTTGAATAAAGGCGGCGATTTAATATTTGAGGAAGGGGGGGCGGAGGAGGAGGAAATTTTGAGGAAAAAGGAGTTGGCTAGTAAAAAGTTTTGGTTGAATCTAAAGATCAAGGAGAATATGCTTATTCAAAAATCAAGACTTAAATGGTTAAACGATGGTGATTCTAATAGCAATTTTTTCCATAGGGTTATGAAAGAAAGGAGGAGACGCAATTTTATTGGCTCTATTTTGACGAGTAATGGTGTTGTAGACAAGGTGGAGGAGGTGAAAGAGGAAGTTATGAGGCACTTTGCTTCGAAATTTTGTGAGTCAGATTTCGATAGACCTACTTTGGATGGTATTTCTTTTCAAGGCATTAATTCTTTGGATAGAGATTCTCTTGAAGCGCTTTTTTCAGAGGAGGAAATTAGAGAAGCAATTTGGAGTTGTGAAGGATCCAAAAGTCCGGGGCCCGATGGTTATTCTTTTCTTTTTATTAAGAAGTGTTGGAGCTTTATGAAGGAGGCTTTTATTTGTTGTTTTCATACCGGAGCTATTTTATCTAAATCATTCATTTCTTCCTTCTTGACTTTAGTGCCTAAATCGTCTAATCCTCTTTGTTTGGATGATTATAGGCCGATTTGTCTTGTAGGTTTTGTTTACAAGGCGATTTCCAAGGTTTTGGCGGGTAGATTAAAGTTGGTTTTGGATTCAATTATTTCTAATTGCCAAAGTGCCTTTATCCCGGGAAGACAAATGGTTGATGGAGTTCTTGTGGCAAATGAAGTGGCGGACTTTGCTAATAAGGAGGGAAGAAGTTGCTTGTTATTCAAAGTAGATTATGAAAAGGCTTATGACAAGGTTAGTTGGAATTTTCTAAGATTCATCTTAAGAAAATTGGGTTTTGATGAGGTTTGGTTGGGATGAATGGAAGCTTTGGTCTTTACTAGTAAAATGTCGGTGTTGGTTAATGGTAGCCCTACGAAAGAATTTATGGTGGAGAGAGGATTGAGACAAGGAGACCCCCTTTCCCCGTTTCTTTATCTTCTAGTGGCGGAAGGTTTGAAAGGCATGGTGAAAAAATCGGTTGAAAATGAGGAGTTCGAGGGTTTTAAAATTAAAGATAATTGCTCGGTGGAAATCTTTCAATTTGCGGATGATACTTTGTTGTTTGGTGAAGGGGGTTGGAAGCACATTTGGGCTATTAAATATATTTTGAGAGACTTTGAATTGGTTTCCGGATTGGGCATCAACTTCCATAAGAGTAAGCTAATAGGAATTGATATTAATTCTCGCTTTATGGAGGTTGCTTCTTATTTTCTTTCATGTAGGAGGGAAGAGAGTAAATTTGTCTTTCTTGGTATTCCTATTGGGTACCCTTCTAATTCTCTTTCGTTGTGGGCGGAGTTGGTGTTGAAATTAAAGAAAAGACTTTTTTGTTGGACTAATCGGCTTCTTAGTTTTGGAGGGAGACTTACGTTGTTGAAATCGGTGTTTTCTAGTTTATCGATCTTTATGCTCTCTTTCTACAAAGCTTCGTTGAAGATAGTTAAGGAGATTACTAGTATCGAAAGTAATTTTCTTTGGGGGGAAAGGAGGATAAAAACAAAATTCATTGGGTTAGTTGGAAGAAGGTGTGCCTTCCGATTGACAAAGGGGGGCTCAGATCAAAACGGGTGGATGACTTTAATGTGGCGCTCCTTAATAAATGGAGATGGAGGATTGTGAAAGAGCCTAAAGCTTTGTGGCATAATGTTCTTAAGGCAAGATATGGTGACATTAATTTAAGGGTGATGGATTATGGGTGCGCCATTGGTAGATCTAATCATTATTCCTTTTGGTGGAGGGACATTTATGGTTTGGATAAAGGATTTCCGAAAAATTTATTTGCTTCAAATTGTAAATTTAAAATTGGCAATGGTTTCTCCTCTTCCTTTTGGCATTCGTGTTGGATTGAAGATTTCTGTTTGAAAGATAAATTCCCTAGTATTTTTAACTTATCTTGTCTTAAGGGGGTGCCGGTGGCTTGTATGGGAGGGTGGAAATTCGGAAGTTGGCATTGGGGGGATTTGGGAGTGCGTCACGAAGATGTCGGGGCTGCTGCCCCTGATTTGCAGCTGCTTTTGGCGCTGCTGGACCGGCTCGGTCCGGTTGGAGACGGTCGGGATTCGCCGACTTGGATTGCGCAACCGGACGTGGGATTTACGATATGTAATTTTTACAAAATTCTTGGTTGTTATCGTATTCCTTATGGGCCGGTTAGTAATTTTCATGAGGCATTTTCTTATTTATGGAAGATGGTGGTTCTTTATAAAATAATGGCATTTGGTTGGAGGTGTTTCTTAAATAGGCTTCCTACTAAGGATTCTCTATCTCTTAGAGGATGTTCTTTTTCGGGTAGTAATTTGGCTTGCGTTTTTTTGCCAATACGGGAACGAATCCTTGGAGAATATCCTTTTGAATTGTGTGGTTTCTAAATTGGTGTGGAAGGAAGTGGCCGAGTAGATTGGCTTTTTGAATTTCGACACTAGAAATATTAAAGATAGTTTCTTAAAGTGGTCAAAGTTTTGCAATCGTAATAGGGTGGTGAAAGGGAAGGAAGGAAGTATATGGTTGGCAACCTCGTGGTGCATTTGGTGTTTGAGGAATGGAATCATCTTTAGGAATGATAGGTGGAATGTGTTGGATTTGTTTTGGAATATCAAAGCGTTGGTTTGGAGGTGGTCGTTTATCGGGAATATTACTCGGTCCAATTATAGTTTTTATGAGTTTAGCAAGTTTCCTATGTTATATTTATCTTAATGCTTAATTGGCGAGTAATTTTCTTTTTCGAGTTTCGTCTCACTCCTTTTTTGTAAGTGGGTTCGAGAACCCTTTGTTCTCGCTATTATTGATATCTTGCTTATTGAAAAAAAAAAAAGATTCAAACATATAGAAATGAAAAAAAAAAAAATTTCGTATTCTATAAATTTGTGTATAGTATAGTGTGCACATTCAATGTATTCTAATAAATAGAATTGGGAAAATTAACTAATATCCTTATTGTGTAAATTTGTGTATAGTATAGTGTACACAATCAAATGAATTAAACAAATAGAAATGAAAAAAATAACTGATTTCCTTGTTCTATAAATTTGTTTATAGTATAATGTGCACATTCAAAGTATTCTAACAAATAGTATATCCGTTCTTATTTGTTGGAGTAATATTGTAATTTACGCACCCTCTTTGTCATTTGCAAGAAAGTTCTGTGTCCCTTAATCAATCACAAGATGAACACCAATTTAGTTGAGTCGTTAATCGTGATGGATTCAGATGCTTCTAGAAACGGAGGTTCTGAGGACATCGATTTTATCTTTGCCTTCAACGGTTCTACATTCTCAGATAGAATTATTCAACTTGAAATCATGAACGATCTTATTGAAATTCGTTCTAATGTCGAGGCTTACTCCACAAGTGTCAATCAATCTAGTCTCAACAAAAGGAAAAAGGAGAACAACCAAAAAGACAATGGTACACCCTAATATTTTTCTCCAAAACTTTTAAGTCATGAGTTTTATGTTTTTGATGGTTTTGAGATTCAAGCTGAATATGATTTGATTCGCATCATTATGTGCAGATGTGTTTTCCTAAAAAGTGTTGCTATGTACATACACCCTCCGGTTACTATTATAAACAAATTTACCTTTTTGTGATACATTTGACTATTAATGTATCTAGTTTATATATAAACTAGATACATTAATAGTCAAATGTATCACAAAAAAGTAAATTTACTTATAATAGTGACCAGAGGGTGTATCTGGTTATTTGTTTTACCTATCATTTTCTCATCATTCTGACATGCTATTTTTGGTAGCAGACTTATCGTCGGGTAAGCCTCAAGCTGCAGAGGCAGAAGTAATGGTTGAAGCGTTCATGGATGGTACTTGAATAACTTAAAAAAATCTATTATAGTTTCTTAGTTTTATGATTTTTTATTTTAAGAAATACCATGGTTATATTCATGGAGCCAATATCTTGTTCTTGGTTTGAACGTGTTTATTAGAATCTTGAATTTTTTTACAATGATTATGAGTTTGATATTCTTATTGATAATCCATGAAATTTTTTTTATAAGCAATTAGGATTAAATGGGAGAAAAAGAGATTCTCCAACCCATTACAAAAAGCTTATCAAACAAGAATAAAAGCGGAAACCTATAAATTACAAGTGATCTATAGGATGTTTCATCCAATCATAAAAATTATATCTTTTACGATCAATCTCCAACCATTTCCAAGAGAGAGTAACAACATTATTGAAAATTGTCTCCGCATCAAAAATAGCAACGTTGAAGATAATGTTGTTTCTTGTGTTCCATAAACACCAAGAAGCGATAATCCAAACATAACAACTCATATCGTTCTTATCCTTATCGCACAACGTCAAAAACCAACGTAAAGCATGCTCGGTGATAGAATTAGACAGCACCGGCGAATAGCCAAGCCAACCCGCTATCTTGTTCCAAAGCTGAAGCGCTTTAGGAGAATTAAGGACTAGATGAGCAACGTCCTCGTTATCATAGAAGCACAAAACACAGACTTTCTCATGGGAGGATACGACAATACCTTTAAGAGCGAGATTATCGCGAGAAGGTAGTCTGTTACAACTCATTCTCCAACAGAAAATTTAAATTTTCAAGGGAACATGAGTTTGCCAGATGACCTTTAAGAGCAGCTCTTCAGGGACTTGAAACTCTAATCTCGGTAAATCAGCAATCAACATATCGTAACAAGAATGAACAGAGAAAACCTTAGTAGAGTCCAACTTCCAAACCCACACGTCCATCTCATCCTTCTTCGGCTGAACATGCAATAAGTAATTGTGCAGCATGTTGGTCGAAACAGAATCGACCTCGTCCCTCCAACAATTGGTAAAATCCCACACCCACCTATCTTGATCCCAAAAACTGTAATTAGCAACCGCTCCATTTTCATCAATAGCTGCGTTAAATAAACCAGGAAAAGAATCCTTCAACGGTCCCTCCCCATGCTAGTATGATTTCCAGAACAGCAAACGAGTGTCGCTGCCAAGCACAGAATAAGTAGGATTATGGAAGTTGTAAGAAGAACCTATGGATTTGGTATCAAGGACGTCACGCAACCAAAGGGATGCACCAGCGGGGAAAGCATCCGAGTCAGAAAGAGTAGCCCAAAAAGGGAGGCTGCCATAACGACGAGTCAAGAAATCCCGCCATATTTCATTGCCACCATCGACAAATTTCCAGAGCCATTTGGACATAAGAGCTTTATTGAGCAATCCAATGTGCTTGATTCCAAGACCGCCCTTCTCAATTGGATTGCACAACTTATTCCAACTAATCCAAACGATACTACTTTTACCCACCGAACCGAACGAAAGGAATCTCCGTTGGATCGTAATGATTTCTTTGATTACTTTCGCAGGAGCCTTGAAAAAGGACAAGTAATGTATAGGTAGATTGGCAAGCACAGAGTTAAGTAATGTTAATCTACCACCAATCGACAGGTTTCTACTGACCCAAGTGTTTAACTGGCCTTTTAACGAGTCTAAAACCGGATTCCAAAAAAACACTTTCCTGTGATTCCCTCCTATTGTGATACCAAGAAATAAGAACGAAATAGCGCCCAAACTGCAGAATAAGAAAGATTCAGCTATAAGGAAAGACGGTTCAAGCCCAATTCTAAAAATGCGACTTTTGGAGAAATTGATTTGTAAGCCAGAAACAGCTTCAAATCCTCTAAGAATAACTTTCAAGGCCCATATGTTGTTATACCCTCCATCATAAAACAACAAAGTGTCATCGGCGAATTGCAATAATTCGACCGACACTTCGTCATTGAACCCAAAACCAGAAAAAGCATTAATGCTAGAAGCTCTTCTTACCAGGACAGCCAAAGTTTCAGCAATATAAGTAAAAAGAAGAGGGGCAATTAGGTCACCTTGCTTTAGATCCCTAGAGGCTTCAAAATCCACCGACGGACTACCGTTAATCAAAACAGGATTTTAAAAAAAAAAATTATTAAAATTATACGTAGAGAAAAGACAGCGCTTTCTAGAAAAAGCGCTGTCTATAGTTCACAACAGAAAGCGCTTTTCCTAAAAAGCGCCCTCTAAAGGTATAGAAAAATTCATAACTAAAATTATAGGCATACATTAGACAGCGCTTTTAAAAGCGCTGTCTAAATGGGGCCTTTAGAAAGCGCTTTTCCTAAAAAGCGCCCTCTAAAGGTATAGAAAAAATTACATTAGACAGCGCTTTTTACAGCGCTGTCTAAAGGGGGCCTTTAGACAGCGCTTTTTCTTGAAAAAACGCCCTCTAAAGGTATAGAAAAATTGATAATTAAAATTATAGACATACTTTAGACAGTGCTTAAAAAAGCACTGTCTAAAGGGGGCCTTTAGACAGCGCTTTTTGTTGAAAAAACGCCCTCTAATGTATACTTTAGAGAGCGCTTTTTCGTAAATAAAAAGCGTTGTCTTTACCTACGCCAGCGCTGGCTTAGGCAGCGCTTTTAAGCGCTGTCTAAGGCCTAAAAAAGCGCTGTCTAAAGTCTTGTTTGGTGTAGTGTGACATGTTGTGCTGCACCTACCTAGTATGAGTGCATGGTTGTAATGGTGTGACAGAGATGTCATGAGCACTTCACTGAACCTGAATGCTTAAGGTGATGTGACGTGGTTGTCTTTGGAATGTCATGACAGAATATGTTGATCTAGTACAACAGGTACTGCTGCTCTGTGATGGTTAATCAAGATGTCAAAGGAGATGTCACAACATCATTGTCTGTTACAGTAGGTGCTGCTATTGTATATCTCTTGACAGATTTGATTTATTCTGATGAGATCTTTTTGGATATACCTCATCATTATACACAGGTCAAGGAGATTAATTAGGAACAAAGTGCAGATTTAATTGGATTTCATAAAAAGGATCTTGGAGACTTTTTAGGAAACTATTTGGAGATTTGTTCCTATTCTTATGGAGAAGATCTTGCAACTGAATTAAAAAGTGAAGATTTAAAAGATACATAAGATCCTGGAAATATTATGTATCCTTTGTGGAGCTGATTTATAGGTCTGGAAGATTCAAGTCAGAATCAAGAAAAATATTGAAGAGTAATGACTTTCTAATTATGGAGATAAATTAGGAAGGATTTGATTGAAGACCTATTTTGTAGGAGAATCTTTTGCAGATTTGTAGCAGCTGATATGTTGTGATTAGAAGTCCAAATCCAGTTGGGAAAAAGTTATAAATGGAATGCTTGTAACCTAGAATAAGCACGGGTCCAAGATGTAGATCATTAGGGTTTGTGTGAAATTGTGAGCCACTCTGGTACTGTTGTGTACTTAGAGTTGGACTGTTTAGTTGAGTTTTATTTGTCAATCATCTATGAGCTTTTAAGCAATGATGATTGTGTTTTTTTGAAGTGTGTCTTCTACTTTTCTGTGATTGACGAGTTATTGGAAATCAAGCTGTTGATGCAGTGGCTGAGGTGTTGACTGCTAGACATCATTGCGATGATTGGAAGTGAGATGGAGTCTCTTATCTAGGGTGGACTTAGGTAGAAGGGTCATTAGGTAGTGATTAAGTGAGTAGATCATCAATGGGTGTGTTGATTGTAGGGTCTATGAATTGATACTGCTGATAGTGAACTTCCTTTCTGGCTTGGTATGCCCCCAGATGTAGGTTGTTAGACCGAACTGGGTGAACAAATTCAGTGTGTTGTTTATCATTATGCAGTTTTAATGTTATGTATCGACTCTTGATAAACATGTCTTAGCAGATGTTGTAACATCTGTTGTGGCTTCATGTTGATTGTCAGCTATCAAATGTGTGTTGTTCCTTTCTTTTTTAAATGATTATGCAGCACAATGTCTTGAATTATGTTAAGACATCTGCTGTCTGCATAGACCAGAATTTTCATGATCCTTATAAGAGACCTTATCTCCGTTACCATAAATGCCCAATGAAGACATTATCTCCCAAACCTTGTCAGAAACCTTAGACTCCATCTCTTTCTAAAATCTGCGGTTACTTTGCTGAACCTCGGGTCCGTCACGGAGAAACACCTACTATCCTCAACTCTAATGTCTTAAGGAGGCAACAAAACACTACAACCCTTGTCACCATCCTTGACACTCATCTAATTAAGATCGGAAATATTCTTCTTTGCATAAAAGCATTGATTAGATGAGAAAGTACAATCAAGAGTGAATTCAGAGATACTATCAGAAGCATGTAACTCTGATGACCTCCCTTCAACCAGACTGGGCTTACTTAGCGGGTCCAAATTGGATCTCTTCAAATGGGCCTTAGCAACCTGGGCCTTGACACAAGAGTCAAAACTACCCACCTTACTAGTGTCACAACCCACTAGGTAAGTAGACACGACGTTGGCGCCTAAGAATCTGACAAAAAAACCTTTTTATCAAAAGGTCCAAGCTGGCACGATGCTTTAGGGCCTCCTTTAGGTTCTACACTTTCTGAGGCTATAATCTCAGAGTCTGAAATAGCCTTTCTGACAATAGACACGTAGGGCGTTGGATTAGGTGAAGGGCCAACGTTTTGGTCCGTAGGCTCTGCTGTAACCTTAACCTTAAAAAAGTCATGAGGCGTCACATCAACGTTGATAGGCCTGAACTCTCCTTCCTCGACGTCCACACCGTCACCGGAAATGCCATCTTCGTCCTCCCACCATGAACCTTCCAACTGGGAATTGGATTCATCCTCAGAGCTTGGAATCACAACCTCTTTCTTAACGACCTTAACAGAAGGAACCAAAGGTTTTTCAACCATTCTGATCCTATATAACATGCCATTAATTCTCACCTTGAAGACTTCGTTGATCAACGATCCTACGGAGGTTCTCACCAAAAAACTGGCAACGTCCAGTTTAGAGAAATCACTAGTACTTTCTTCACTGCACACAAACTTCCCAACCATATTAGCTAGGAACTGAAAAAACTCCGCTGACCAAGTGTGGCAAGGAATTCCATAAACCCTCAGCCAAGTTAGACGTTCCAAGTCCACCACACCTTCTTCCCATCTAACCACCTCAAAAAACCATTGGCCTAACCAATCTCTGGCTCCTGCAATTAGATCCTCCAGCTCACCCTCCTCTTCTTGCTCCAAAAGGCACAAGTTTGCTCCCAAAGGAGTCACTTTAAGGGTGAAGTAACCTTCAGAATAAAGTTGTCTCTGGATGTTGTAGGTAGACCCCGGATTTAACACTTTACCAACATACGACCTTTTGAATCTCTCCAAACCTACGGAGCCAACCTCAAAACTCAGCTCCTGGCCATACTTGGTATCACCACTAGATGTCCCGTTCCTCTTAGACTCCTCCCTTGTTGCATCAGCATAAGATTTTCCCTTAGACACCTGATTAAACCTCCGGTTCGGAGGAATATGTTGACTACTATGAATGCCTTTCGCATGCGAGGACCCTTTCTGTTCAGCTCTAGGTTGCTTAGAGCCAATATCAGTAGAAAATACTCTGTCAACACCTCTCATGAACCTAGGGAGGTTAGCGTAAATTTTATCCCCTTCAATCACCATATTGTCCATCTTCAGAACTAAACTTCTCACATCCTCAACATCAAAGAATCTCACGAAACCATACTTACGACCTCTCTTATCTTTCTTGGAGGGGATCACAACTTCGTCTATCTTCCCTAGCTCCTCAAACTTACCATAGAGATCCTTTGCTCTGAAATGATTAGGAAGCTATGTGATGAAAGGTGAAGTGATATAAGAGAAGACAGAGAAACTCTAACTTCTCTCTACTTTAATGTTGCATTTCTTCTTCATTCTGCTCTTCCTAGGTGGCTTTCAATCTTCAGTTTCAACCATGTACCAGGCACTCTATTTGGAAAGCTACCGGAGGTAAACGATTGGAGTCTAAATCGCCGGAAGTTTTGTCTTTCTTTTTCTCAGTGTTTCCGGAAGCGTTTGAAGCAAAGAAAATGTTCGATGTCTTCAAAGAGTGCGGCCTGGTGCTGGAGGTATACATTCCTCCTAAAAGAGACAAGAGAGGTAGGAGATTTGAGTTTGTCAGGTTCAAGAAAGTTGTGGACGAATATCTTCTCGCCATTAAATTGGACAACATTGTCATTAATGGCAAGAAGATATTCGTGAATCTACCAAAGTTTCATAGAGATAATAGAAATGCTGAGCGTGGAGCAAAAGTTACCATATCTCGAGGTACGGTTAGAGAGAGCCATGATAAGGAGATTGGTAAAACCTTGGGAGAAAACGATTTTGGTGGCGGGACATCTTATGCCCAAATCACCAAGGGTGGATTTAATAGTAAGAGGGGTAGGAATCAGGTGCTTAACCATCATCATAACCAGGTTTTTTTTCAGGGAAACTCCGAAGTTTGCGCATTTGAGATTTGATGTTAATAAGGAAGATTTGGAAAGATTTAAACAGGCCTATGTGGGAGTGCTAGAAAGAGAATGAGCTGCTTATGAAGTGAATGATGCTTTACAAATGGAAGGCTATTTCAATATTAAGTGTATGCCTATGGGAGCCAACCTTTGCCTAATGGAGGAAGAATCGGTTGGGGTTATCAAACAGATGATCGAGGAAGATAAAGAATGGGTGTCAAAATGGTTTTCAGATATTCATCTGTGGTCTCCGACCGATGTGGACAAAGAAAGACTTACCTGGGTCAAATGTTTTGGGGTACCTTAACACATTTGGGGAGAATTTTTTTTTAAATTCTTGTCTGCTAGAATCGGAACTTTCGTGAAGATGGATAGGGATACACAGACCCAGGCTAGATTGGATGTTTCTCGCATCCTAATTCGTACTAAATTCGCAATGAACTTGAATGAGGTTACAAATGTGGAGGTAAACGACAACATCTTTATCATTAAGATCGTGGAGGACTCCTTTGGGCCCTATAAAAGTGAATGTAGTAATAACAGAAAGGAACGTGGTGAGTTTGAAAGCTCATAATAAATCGAGTCTGATTCGACTGAGGAGGATGCGTTATTAGAGGTTGAAGATACAACTTTTGGTGATCGGAGTTTTCACCAAAGTTTAGCTTCCGATGATGGCGAGATGGAATTCACTCATAAAGTTGATGATACGGGGAATTGCAATGTTGAAGGGTCTTTCGATGTTGGCGGTGGTCCGGAATTGGTTCAGAATGGTATGGTAGGGGTGGAAACATTTGTGATTAAAGAAGCCAAGTGTTCAAGGCCAGCAGAGAAAGTTGATTGTCCTGCATCAGGTGGGAATATGCCTTGTATACTCGGTGCTTATGTACTTAATCAGGTGGCACATGGTTTTGTAGACAACTCTTTAGACAACCCTGTTTCGACTAGCCAGGTGGGAAATAATTGGCTAATACCGGGAGGTCAAGTGAACAATAGCCATACAGATGTTGACATGAGTGGTATTAAAGAAATAGAATTTAAGGGTCAAGTTATATGGGCACAGGAAGATGTTGTGACAAAGGATCCAAATAATATCAACATGGAAATGGTGGTTAATATTCCTGGCAACAATTGTGATATGCATACCAGTGATGTGGGTGGCTCGGCTCGAATGAGACAAAGCACTATTCTTGTTTAGCACAGTCCCAAACATAGGAAGAAAAATAAATTACTGGAGGAGATTTATCAGAAGATTCAGATACCGTTTGAATTGTCTTACTACTCATCATTGCTTCACGCAGAAAGTTCATATCCTAATCTTCTAAAATCTCACGTGCCTTCTGAACATAACACTGATGATGGTGAGGAACTTTCATCATTTTCTTTATCCGGTGATAATACGTCGGTGGGTGGAAATTCAATTGGCGATTCAAGTATTCTCAGAAGCAATTCTAGAATCAAAAGATGGATTGAAAGTCTACCTTCTATGGTGTGGAAGTCTATAAAAAAAACTAGGCATTGAGGCAGATGAAGATGACGAAGTATTTGAGTCGGTCATACGTAATCTGGAGGCTATAGATAGAAAAGATAAGAAAGGAAAGAAGGAGGCTACTAATGGTGTTCCATGAATATAGTTACTTATAACAGTAGAGGGTGCTGTAGCAGTTTAAAGAGAAAAAAAATCAGACATATGCTTAATAAGGGTGGGGCGGAAGTATGTTTTTTACAAGAGACAAAGCGAACTCAAATGACAGATGAAGTTGTTCAGAGTATGTGGGGAGATAGTAAATGTTGTTGGACTGCATCGAATTCTGTTGGATTGGTTGGGGGTTTACTTATTATATAGAAGGAAGATAGTATGGTTCCTATTTGCAGTTATATTCACTACTACAAAACGCCCAAACAACAACGCGAGGTTTACAACGGTATCCTATACACCGTTCTTATAGTGCGTACTGGATGCGTGTGCATTATTTTAATTAGAAATATCAAGGGTATAATAACGGTTGTTATGGAAACCGTGGTGATACAATCTAGCTATCATGGGTTCGAACCTTATCGCCCTCAAATAGTTTATCCCTTTGACGTAAATGCTCCCTTTTTAAGTTTTATTAATATTTAACTTGAAAATAATAATGATATCACGACGGCTTTTTCTTTAAACCGTTGTTACAAACTGTTATGTATTTTAAACACCAAGTATATATCAATTTATCAATTGAAAAAAGAAACAAGACGAAACAACCCTAACACCAACGCCGTCACCATTGTCGGGAAGAAGACAACAACAACAAGAAAGTGTTCTACTTTAGGGTGTTGCAATGTCACATTTGAAGACTAAATCATCCAAAGGTGTTTCTACGCCTTCTTCCAGTGTAAAATATCGATCTGGAAATTTTTGTGGTTGTGATGGTCGTATGGTTTTGTATCAATGCAAGAAGGGACAAAATAAAGGAAGGCTTTTTTGGAGATGTCCATTTTGGAGGAGCGATGAAACATGTAATTTGTTCATATGGGATGAAGACTTGGGAGAAAGAGATGGAAATGACGATGAGAGCATTATGAAGTCAGAGTTGGAAGTTGTGGGCTATCTAAAGGTTATGTATGAGGATTTAAAGAAAAAGAACAAGAATTTGAAGAACAAATTGAAATCAGATATATTTTCTGGAAATATCAAGATGTTATGTTTTCTTGTCTCCTTTATGTTTAATGTTTACTTTGTTATGAAATGTAATAGTTGAGTTAGGGTTTGAATTACATTGTTGATGTTTAAACTGCAGATCCATTGTGAATTACATTGTTGATGTTTAAACTGCAGATGCATTAAGTGAGAAGTTAAGGCGCACCTTTTCTTTTTTATTTATTTTAAAATTCACAAATAAAAGGGTTATCACTACGGTTCTCCTGGTCAACCGTAGTGATATATTTATAATAAATAAATACCTATCTATAGGTTTTTTTTATTTTAAAATTCACAGATAAAATGGTTACCACTACGGTTATTCTAGTTAACCGTAGTGATATATTTATAATAAATAAATACCTATCTATACGGTTGTTATTGCTAACGGTTGTGAAATAGTTTACCCATATATAAGCAAAATAACTTTCACTTAATTAACAGTAACACCGTTGCCTTCAAAGTGAAACCCTAGAACCCATTTTTTCTCTTCGTTTTCACCATTAGCCGTGAATCATACATTAAGGTATTCTTCTTCTTCCATCTATTGTTAGATATTTCCCATTATCTCGTTTGTTGCATGTTGTTTTTGTTGATTGTTCTCATTTTTTCAGATTCGTTTTCACTACCTTATCAAAGACCATACTTTGGAAACTTCATAATGTTTGTGTTGCTATGGAAAAATGTATAAGAAGCATGAAGCTATGATGGAAACTTCATCCACCTTATACTTTTTTTTCATAGCATCACGAACAAGATGTTAGTAAATGAAGAAACAACAGTGTAAGCAAACTTTATCTAGTTTTAGAAGCAATGAAAAGAAGTATAAGAAATATGAATCTTTTGTGTAAGCTTCTTCCTTCTTTTTCATAGCTTCCCAAACTAGTTCAACATCATAATTGATTCCTGTTCCGCGATTAGTTTCATTAAAAGATGCGTTATTCCTGTTCCTCTCTTTACTCATCACTGGATTATGGTTTTAGGGTTTGTTTTCAACTGAGGATGCTCATTTTTGAAGTTTGCTTTGTTTCCTTTCAGGTTAAGGGGATGATACAGGGTGATGATGCTGGTGGAAGCAAGCGTATTATATCAGTTTATAATTTCTGGATCAGGTATAGAATGTTGTTTGAGTTTATCATATTCTATTTACATTGTTTGTTTAACTAACCCTTACTTAAAGTTTGCTGGTGGTAGCAAGCGTATTATATGAGTTTATAATCTCTGGATCTGGTATAGAATGTTGTTTAAGTTTATTATATTCTATGTAGATTGTTTGTTTCACTAACCCTCACTTAAAATACATTCAGTTAATTTGACATAGATACTTATAATCTGCAAATTAAGTTGTATTTGAAAACCAACTTAAACAAATCATTGTTGTTTTCTGATTGCATGCCTCTCATCATTTATCTCACGTTCTTTTATATATAGATTATGGTATAATGATCTGGCTCCCTAGATGCATCGCCATCTTCCATTATAGTTAAATCAAAGATGAGGCAGATTATCCAATGTCTTGTTGATCTTATGAAAATTTAACTATAACCGAATATAGCAATATATCGAAGGAGTTAGATCAATAAACCATAATATATGTAAAAGAGCGTGAAATGCGGGATGAGACGAATGCAATCAGAAAACAACATTGGTTTGTTTAGGTTGGTTTTCAAGAACAGTTTAATTTGCAGATTATAGACATCTTCATGAAATTGAATCCATGTATATTTATTTAGTGAGGTGTTTGGAAAACAAGCAATCTACATTTAATATAGGCTTAAATGCAGTTTTGGTCCCCATAATATCATTTTTCTAAACTTTTGACCCCCTTTTAAAAAAACCCAGGTTTTGGGTCCCTTGTTTTGAGTTTTTTTGGGATTTTTTTGGTCCCCTCTCCAAATTAGGGTATGTGGCATTTTTCTCGCTGATGTGGACTATTAATTGTTGTCCTAGTTTGGATTAAAGTTCCACGTCAACAATTTAAAACATGGAACTTTATTAATTTATTTTTAATAAATTAATACTTTTAGTTTTTTTCAAAATTAATTTATGTAACATGTGATCCTGACACGTCACCCACTCACTCAACCACTCTCTCTCTCTCTCTCTCTCTCACGCTCACGTGTGGTTCTCTTTGGAATTGTTAGATTTACCATATACTATATAAACACTATTTCCATTATTTGAGAAATCGATGTGGGACTATTTTTTGCACTATTTCCGTCACACTCTCTCTTCTAAACATGGAGTAAGTTGTTGCAGTTTGAATCCAAGTGTGTGAAGTTCCTGTAGGTTGTAGTGTCAAACTTGATCCTGCTGTGGTGATTGATAAAGATGATTTTTGTCTCCATTTTCCTTCATTTTGATGGCTTTGCGTAACACTTGTTGTTTTTGTTGTTTTCCTGGCAGAATTGCTCTTGTAAATTTACGGCATGCTAATGGTGATGGAGGCGGAGCAGTGCCATCAGGAAACATGGAATGTGATTCCCTCGGTCATTACGAGATGCTTCTCCAAGGCTGGAATATTGGATTTTCTGCTGCTTGTTTTTTACATAACCTGCATCTCAATTCTATATTAATCAGTTGATAGTTCGACAAACAACCAAGGCAACTTCTCCTTTGAGACTTCACCCACATCCGAAGTGGTTTTTTGGCAGAAGAATATCACAAATAGCAAGGAGAGGAGAAGGTACATTGTTGTTTTGAAGGACGATTGGAGTGGTGCGTCCAAGAAATTGAATTGCTTTGGTTTTGTAAAAACAATCTTTAACTAGAGAAGACTGCTGTTGTTATTGCTCATTTCTCCTCTTAATTTAAATGAAATCCTAGAGTTGGAATTTAACATCCATACACCAAAACACATAATGCTATAGATCCTAAGGTTGATACATATGATGGTGGTGATGATCCCATTGCTTCGTGTTTTACACAATGCTATTTGTATTTATAGATAACTTAGAATGTACCAAAACATAATGATGTTTATGCAGGCTACTTTTAATATGATAACTTTATGATGACAATGGAGCAAATCCTCCTTGTAAGATCTCCATGAAGTTGTAACTTGAATGGATTTTGCATATAAATAGTGAAACAGTAGTTTCAGAATTATTCTGATACAATTCCATTAAATCTATGAATACTATACAAATGATGATTATTGTATAATAAATGACATGAATGTAGCAAGTAAGAGCTTATTTAATTAAGTAGATACCAGTTTTACAGTTTTATGTAGTATACTGTGCATTCAGAAAACTACCAAATAGTTATTTAGAACATTAATCTTTATTGGAGGAACAAATGTAGTGATAGTTGAATGAGACAAGGAAGAAATGATATGGATTTATGTACTATATAGGTAATTAGTAAACCTGGGTTTGTTGTTTAGTAGCACAAGTGGAAACATATGGATTTATGTTTATGCCAATGATAGTGCATAAGTTGAGCTTGAGTTGTTTTATTCATAACAAAGTCCCACATTGTTTTGTTTGTAAATAAAATAAGTGTTTATAAAATGAAATCACACAATGATTATTGTCACCTTGTGGGTTGAACCAATGCTAAGTGATATTGATGCTGATTAAATTGGGCTTAGGCCCAGTTATTATTTTCCAAAATTTGAATAATTAATATTTAGCCAGCCATGAATAATTATTTATTAAATAGAAAATAGGCTTTTGAGTCTGGTCATCAAATAATTATTAATTTAATTAATTTCTAGCCATCATAAATTATAATTCACATGTGGCAAATGAGCTGGCAATTGAGTCATCAAAATTGGTCAACAAAAACATTGCCATGTCATTATTTGGAGCGCCACATATGCTAAATTGGGAGGGGACCAAAATTTTCCCCAAAAAAATCAAAACAAGGGACCTAAAAGCTGAGTTTTTTTAAAGGGGGATCAATTGTTTAGAAAAATTAAACTATGGGGACCAAAAGTGCATTTAAGCATTTAATATAATAAACTTAGGGTACTTACAACAACGGTTATCTATTGTAACCGATATCATAAGTAATTTATGTTTTATATAATTTCGTTATTGATGGGTTTCGAACCCAGAACCTAAGTGTATGTATCACAACAGTTTATTATCATAACCGTTGTGTTATATGGCTCGCGCCCTACCTTTCAATAACAGTTTCTAGCCCTTTGTAGAAACAACTTACTTACAGCGACAATCTACATAACAACGTCTTCGCTCGCGTCATTATATGTCATTTCTAACCGTTATTAAATGGGTTTTTCGTAGTAGTGATTGGAAAAGGGTATATTGGTATGAAAGCTTTATGGAGAAGGCGAATTACTTACTTCTTTAATATATATTCCTCTTGTTTAAACAAGAAGAAGAGAGAATTTTGGAGTAAACTGCTTATGTTAAAGAACAATATGGATGCGGGAGAGTGGATCATTGACGGTGATTTCAATGCTATTAAATGCGCTAAAGAGAAATGTGGCAGAGACAGTAATAATAGAAGAATGATGGATGAATTTGTGGAATTCATTAATCTTTCTGGTTGCATCGATTTACCGGTGTTTGGCAATAGTTTTACTTGGTTCAAGCCGAAGGGTAGATCCTGCAGTAGGTTGGATCGTTTCTTAGTCTCTCCTGGCTTGCTAAATGATTGGAATATGGTTAGTCAGAAAATTGGAGTACGCGATATCTCAAATCATAGACCAGTATGGATTTTGGTCAAGAATACCAATTCGGGCCCTAAAGCGTTCAAAGTTTTGTCGTGTTGGTTTGATCATCCGGGTTTCTTGGTGTTCGTTAAAGAGTCGTGGGAGGAAATTGTGGTGGAAGGGAAAGCTTCTTTTATTTTGTCTAAAAAGCTTGAACACCTTCGTAGGAAGCTTCGGTGGTGGAATACAAATATCTTTTGTTGGATTGACGCCAAAATAGTTACTGATGTTGGGATTATTAATGCAGTGGAAGATATCATGGAGGAAAAAAAGGGTGACTTATGTTCTCAAGAAATCAATTCAAGGAATTTGGCGGAAGATAACCTTTGGAAACATCTTAGGTTGAAAGAAAGATTCTTAAAACAGAAATCGAGGATGAGATGGACTGTGGAAGGGGAATACAATACTAAGTTATTCCATGCTGCCATTAAACATCACAGTAATATAAATACGATTTCGTCAGTTAATATAGATGGTTGTAATGTAGAGGATGTGACTGGAGTTAAAGATGCTATTATGAATCATTTTGCTAGCAGGTTTCAGAAACTGGGAAGACCTTTTCCTGATATTGGCTCGAAGGGTTTTAAGCGGCTGTCTGAGGCCGATAATAGTATGCTGGAAGCTCAGATCTGTGAGGACGAAATCCGGATCGCAGTATTTGAATGTGGAGGGGACCGAAGCCCTGGACCGGACGAGTTCAGTTTTGAGTTCTTTAAAAATGTTGGAAGATTGTTGGTACTGCATTTTCAAAGTGCATCATGGAATTCTTCAACGGGGAAAAACTACCAAAGGTTTTCGCATCATCCTTTTTAGTTCTTATTCCAAAATCCATTTCTCCGAAGAATCTTGATGATTATAGACCTATATCTTTGATTGGGTCGGTGTTTAAGGTGGTTTCTAAGATCATGGCGAATAGACTCAAAAGAGTTATTAATAGTATTATTTCTCAGTCACAAACTGCTTTCATAGAAGGGAGGAATTTGTTAGATGGTACATTAACGTTAAACGAAGTGGTTGATTTTGCTAACAGGACTAAGAAATAGGGTGTGATTCTTAAAGTTGATTTCGCAAAGGCATACGATTGTATGGATTAGAATTATCTACGTAATGTCATGAGAATCATGGGTTTCGGGGATAAGTGGTTAAGGTGGATAGATGGTGGAGTGTTCAATAGTTTCATATCGGTCCTGGTAAACGGCAGCCCAACCAAAGACTTTGTAGTTTCGAGAGGTCTTCGTCAAGGGGATCCACTTTATCCTTTTTTGTTTTCTATTGCGGCGGAGGGTCTTGTGGTGTTAATGATAGAGCAGTGGAGGGTGGTTGGTATTCTGGTTTTAGTTTTAACAATGGTGCATCTCGGTGATAGTTGGGGATGGTTCGTGGAGCAACCTTTGGGCAATAAAGGAAATCCTTAAAGGTTTTCAGTTAGTTTCAGGGCTGGATATAAATTTCAAGAAAAGTTCTCTTTTTGATTTTGGCGTGGAACTATATTTTCTCTCGGCCGCCAAAAACGTTTTGGCTTGTAAAGTTGGGGTGTGCCCATTCAAATTTCGCGGTATTCACATCGGAGGGAACCATAGACTACTTTCTTTTTGGAAACCTTTGATTGATAACATAAGGTCTCGTTTGGAATCTTGGAAAGGAAAGTTTTTATTGATGGGAGGGAGAGTGACGTTGATCAATTCGGTTCTGTCCAATCTTCCTATTCATTATATGCCTTTTTATAAGCTTCCAATTAGGTTGTTCACAAACTCATTTTAATCCAGAGACGTTTTTTGTGGAATGGTACGATTAATAAGAATGGGATTTCCTGGATACGGTGGAAGGTGGTTTGCAAATCCAAAGAGGAGGGGGGATTAAGGATCAAAGACGTCAAACTTTTCAATTATGCGTTGGTGTCCAAGTGGATTTGGAAAATACTTTCACCTAAGGATTTTATTTGGAGAGATATTATAAATACTCGCTACAAAAATGTTGTATCCTCTTTTCATCTTGGCAAAAGCTTGAAATATTCCGGAAATACCTCGTTGTGGTGGCGAGACCTTTTCTCGATATCTTCCCATTTTGGAAGTAGGTCATTTACAGGTCTGCTGTCTTATAAAGTGGGTGATGGCAGAATTTCTGATTTTTGGTGGCCGCGGTGGGCTGGAAATGAACCGTTGGCTCATATTTTTCCGAATTTATGGTCCGTTGCAAATAATAAAGAATGAAGTATAGCAGATAGCGGCAATTATGTCGATGGTGTGTGGAGCTGGAAGGATCTAATTCACACTGCTGGGCTGCCTGCGGAGGGGATGCAGCAGGTTCAGGACCTACGGTCTGCACTGAATGTTGCGCCAGTTCCGGCCGCGGCAGGCTCCTCCGACGTGGTTTTGTGGACATTTGAAGATAATGGAGTATTTTTGGTGAAAAGTGCATATCTCTTCCTTATGAAGCGCGAAGTGGTCGATGATTTACAAGAAAATTTATCTGCTGCTTTTAAGTTAATTTGGTTGGCGCCGGTCCCGGTGAAGGTCAATGTTTTGGGTGGAGGCTTATGCATAATAAGCTTCCTACTCGAGATAATCTGTTTCGACGGGGAGTGGTTACTAACTCTCATGATATGGTATGTCCTTTTTATTTTCAGGTTGATGAAGAAGTTGAGCATTTATTTTTTAATTGTTCTAAAAATGTCTTGGTGTGGAATTTTGTGTGTAAATGGATGGGCTTGAGGGGCACCTACATTGGTGATATAATTAGTCATCTGAGATATTGGATAGAAGGTTGCATCTTAAAAAATATTGTGGTAAAAAATGCGGTGGGAATTTGGTTGGTGGTTTGTTGGGTTCTGTGGCTGTCTAGAAACAACATTATGTTCAAGGAGGAATTTTGGGACATCGATACGATAACTCATAGAATTATTCTTTTCTCTTAGTGGTGGTTAGGCAAGAAACATAAAAACGCGAATACTTGTAACTATTATGATTGGGTTAATGTTCCTTACAATTTTTTGTACACCTATTTTTGAGTATGACTTTTTTGTAATTGGGTTAGGGTACCCTTTGTATCCTTGAAATATATTTTGCTTATTAAAAAAAAAAAAAAAGACAGTCGTTGACACCTTAGAGCTACATCCATTGTTCGCCATCTCAACGTCCCACCTATTTTTTGCAACAGAAGGTTTCCTCCGATTGACGGTGGACCACCCTTCTTTGCTCATTAACTTCAGAAGAAATTGGAGCTATTTAAGCACATCCATTGTTTAGATGATTAAGGTTAACTACGAACTAGGACATTACAACATCAACCAGTTAGGACTTTTTTAAAGATACATCTTTAATAGATCTTTGTAACTCTCATTTTGGATTATGATTAAGCTATTTTAGAAGAAAACAATGATTATATATAGATATTTTTAATTTCCATCATTTATTTAATAGTTTTTTTTCACAAATAAATACAAATAAATTCAACTCGTATTATTAATCAAATGTTGCTTAATATAAGAAGGAATCAAATAAAAAACCTCACGCCTCATTCAAAAATTGGCCATTTTAACTAATAAATGTAGAACCGAATTCACATGACCTTTGATAAACTTCATCTCGAAATTAAAATGACATGTAAATAAACATTTATTTAATAGTTAATACTTAATATTCACTATATCTTTTTTCTTATCACATTAACAAAATATTATCTTTATGAGATTTTTTTCTCGTCTATGACATATAGGCTGTGAAGCACGGGTACTCCATTTTAAGTAAAATACTGGTACCGAGTATGTACCGGATACCGGTACGCGTACGGTACGCACCGAAGCCGTACCAAAATTTTTTATTTTATTTTTAATGCTGGTACACCAACCGGTACACATTTGGTACCACGTACCAAATTTTTTAAATTTTTTTTGGATGGTACAATTTGGATTTGTTTAATGAGTAAAAATTAGGTTAATCATTCTATTTATTTACTCATTGAAAAGGAATAGACTCAATCTAAAGAGGGCTAATGATTTAGTTTTTGTTCATATAAATATCTATCTTCTCTCGAAAAATAGTAAGGTTTATAATGAAGGAGCAACAGAAATGTGAGATATTGATAGAAATGAATGAGATCTATTTGATGGAGCTGATATTCTTAAAGTTGTTAGTCTTTCCCACGATGAACCTGAACTAGAAACCACTTTATTTAATGATATTGGAGAGAAAAATATAGATATTCAACCACGATTTTATGATTTATTGATACTTTTTAAGTATGATTTATTTATGTTATTACAAAGATATTAACTATTTTTAAGTAAATTATTTTTAATTTTAATGTTTTGTTGTTATTTAAACAATATAATTTCTTTGTTATTTTTATAATTGTATTTTAAAAAAATTTTAATTGTTATTTTTATAATTATTATTTAAAAAATTATAATTTTTTTGTTATTTTTAAAAATGACGTACTCCGTACCAGTACCCGTATCGGGTACTGGGTACGTACCCGTACCTATGCATCGCAGCATATAGGTAAAGATTTATGGATATCCAAATATCGTTTTTGAATCTATATAGACTACAAATGACAAAAATAGATTGGATGTGTAAAGAATCATATTTGGGAAGAAAACGGAATGCAATGAAGAAAACAAATGTGTTTTTCATGAAAAATCTTTGGTCTTTTGATGTGTATCATGTAGAAATATTTTTGAAGTCATTCATAATAATATAAAGAGGAATCAAATAAAAAATCTCACTGAATTGAACGCGTTAACTAACGAATATGGAACCAAGTGTATATGACGCTTGATAAGTTTCACCTCAAAGTTGAAATGACAGGCAAATAAACATTTATTTAATAGTTAACAATTAATATTCACTATATCTCTTTTCTTATCACATTAACAAAATATTATCTTTATGAGAATTTTTTCTCTTATAAGACATATAGGTAAAGATTTATGGATATCCAAATATCGTTTTTGAATCTATATAGACTGCAAATGACAAAAATAGATTGGTTGGGTAAAGAATCATATTTGGGAAGAAAATGGAATGCAATAAAGAAAACAAATGTGTTTATCATGCAAAATCTTGGATCTCTTGATGCATATCATGTTGAAATATAGGTATTATTGAAGCCATTCATGACACTTCCTGAATATATATAATATATTTATTAATTTAATTTTCAACATGCATGTTTTCCAACGCTGAATACTATTTTAAAGTCTCTTTGGTATGAAAAATTAAAGAGATCATGTATTTTAATATAATATGAAAAATTAGAGAGAGACTCTCTGCCTTCTCTCTACTGTTCCATTGTCTTCTCTATCATAGCTCAGATTCGACGACTAAGCCATTCCAAGAGAAATGTATCAGGTACACTAATCACTCGCTCACTTAGGTTGCTGCCTCTATAGATCTTCGTTTACCTTGGATTGGGTGCTAATCTGGTAGGTTCAAAGGGTTTGGTTTAAAGTTCTAACCTTAGGGTTAGGGACCTTCCTCCCTTTGGGTCTACATTTCACAGTGCGGCCCTCTGTCCCTGGTAACTGGTCTTTGAGTGTCTCTGGGTTTCTAGGTTTTCTCGAATCTTCAACAATGGTGTTTCAAAAGAATATCGGATCTAACAGAGGGTTTTGGATGGAGGTGGGTAAGAAGAAGAAGAATTTAGGGCGGAACCATTCATTTGGGAGAATGTCGATTTGGAAGAACAACAGAGGTAAAGTTACTGAACTAGATCTGAAAGAGGCTTCCTCGTTCTTCTTTACTCAGTTTCCAGATTCGTACGAAGCGAAACACAGGTACGAAATATTTAAGGATTTTGGTTCTATACTGGAAGTGTTTATCTCGGGAAGGCTCGACATTAGGGGAAAAAGGTTTGGCTTTGTTAGGTTCAAAAGAGTCGAAGAAGAACATATTCTTGCCAATAATCTAGACAACATTATCATTAATAGTACTAAGATATTCGCCAATCTTCCAAGGTTTAGGAGAGAGTTCAATGATGTTGGTGGAATTGCTCATACAGATAGTAGGAATCAGGATAAGAAATCTGACGGTGGACATCCTATCAGGAAAGAGAAATGGCGTGGTTTAGATGATAAAGTATCGTTTGTTCAGGCTGCTAAAGGGGTTCGAGATACTAATGTGGTTAATCTGAACCTGAACCAGAATCAAGTACGCCTTGGAGAAAAACCCAACTTCGCACACTTGAGCTTCGAAGTCAATGGGGAAGACCTAGAAAGGTTCGAGCAGGCTTTTACTGGGGTCCTTGAGATTCCGGGATCAGCTGTTGAGGTATCTGAAGCATTCCAAAGGGAAGGTTTTTTCAACATTAAGGTTACCCCTATGGGGGCTAATCTGTGCCTCTTAGAAGAAGATAACACGGGGGACATCAAAAAGCTGATATCTGAAGACTCTAATTGGATCTCTAAATGGTTCTCAGAGATCTATCCTTGGTCCCCTAGAGATGTTGATCAGGAGAGACTTACATGGGTCAAAATTTCTGGGTTACCGTGCCACGTATCGGGGGAGAAATTCTTCAAATTTTTAGCTGCAACCACTGAAACTTTTGTAAAGATGGACGATGACACAAGGAAACCCGTGAGATTTGATGTAGCTAGAATCTTGATACGGACTAAATTCGCTATGAATCTCAACGAAGTAGTAAATGTTGATGTGAATGATATGGAGTATAGAATCAAGATAGTAGAAGATACCTTTGGGCCTTATATTAGAGATCAAGGTTTGTCCAAAACTTCATGTTTTGTAAAGGATAGTTCAGAAGTGGTGGAGTCTGAGTCGGATCAGGAAGGTATAGGGGAGTTTTGGGATAATTCTTCAGGGGTTCTTAGTACACAATCGAAGCTTTCGGGGTCCTGTTCTCAAGATTTGGTGGTGAGAGAACTTGAGATTCCTGATATGGAATGTGAAATAGGAGATAGGGAAGAACTAGGGGAATCCCCTCATAAGTTGGTTTCCGATCATGGCAGTAGCAATAGTTCAGAGGCTGGGGATTCTGTTAACTCATCAATTCCTAGACCTCTATCACCTGAAAGAGATAGACTGGATACTGGTGAAAGTGAAGCGGTCAGTGTCGATAAAAATAGGGCTACAGGCTCTTATCTTGACCATGTTACATGTACTCTGGAGATACAAAAGAGAGACGTTGAGGTAGTTATGGATAAGAAGACTTGTGAGAAAAGCCTAGTATTGGGGGGTTTGGCTGGAAATATAGATATCTCTACTTGTCACAAGACACTAATTGGAGCAGATACATGATTTGTGAACTCTGAAAACAGGGGTGGGTCTTTATTGATGAAGAAGAAGAAAAAGAAAATTATTGAAGATATTTATCAGAAAATTAAGATTCCTTTCTACCCCTCATATTACGCTTCTCTGTTACATGCTGAGGGTTCCCACCCTAAGTATGCTAAGGCATTAAGTAGACAGTCTGAAAGTAATATGGTTAAGTCTACCCCAGTTCATGACAGTAAGGTGCCAGACTCGATTGATAAATCAATTTCTGACTCTGGTTTTATCCAAAGTAACTCTAGAATTAAGAAGAAATTGGAGAGTCTCCATGCTAGAGTGTGGAAGTTTATCAAAACTTTAGGCATAGAAGTGGAGGAGGGTGATGAAGTGTTTGAAAACATTTTGAGAAACCTAGAAGAGGCTGATAGAAAATCGAAGAAAGGCAAGAAGGTGGCTGCTACTGTGTCATCATGAATCATGTATCGTATAATATTAGAGGATGTGGTGGAGTTTTAAAGAGGAGGAAGATTAGAGATACTCTTTACAAAGTTGGTGCAGAAATTTGTTTCATACAGGAAACTAAATGTACTTGTGTGACTGATGATATAGTGTACAGTTTATGGGGGGACAGGATTTGTCAGTGGTCTGCAGTTAATTCTATTGGGTTTTCAGGAGGTTTAGTAACTATTTGGAAAGCTGGAGTTTTGGTTCCTATATGTAGTTATAGGGGAAAAGGCTATTTTGGTATGCAGGTTATTTGGAGAGGTATGAAGTGTTATATTTTCAATATATACTCCCCTTGCGCTATCACAGAGAAAATGGAGCTTTGGTCTTGTCTTATCAACCTTAAAATAGCTTGGAACCAGGAGAGTGGATCTTAGGAGGAGATTTTAACTCAATTAAGTGTACAGGGGAACAGATTGGCTATACAAGTCTTAACAGAAGGCATATGTTGGAATTCTCTGAGTTTATTAGTATGATCGGATGTGTCGATTTGCCTCTCTGCGGTCTCAAATACTCTTGGTTTAAATCAAAAGGAAAAATCTACAGCCGTCTTGACAGATTTATAGTTACACCTGGAGTATTTAATGATTGGAATATGGTGTGTCAAAGGATTGGAGAATGTGACTTTCAGATCATCGGCCTATGTGTATTTCAGCAAAAAATACTAACTGGGGACCCAAGCCGTTCAAAGTTATGTCGTGCTGGTTTGAACACTCAAGTTTCATTCCTTTTATCAAGAAAGAGTGGGAAGAATGCAAGGTGGTGGGGAAAGCTTCTTTTATTCTGGCCAGGAAGATGCAACATCTCAGGGAAAGACTTCATTGGTGGAATACTAATATTTTTGGTTGGGTTGATACCAAAATCAAAATGGAAACAGGTGTAATTAATGAGTTTGAAGACCTGATGGTTCTAACGAGAGGAGATATAACGACTGAGGAGATGAGGAAAAGAAATGATGCTGAAGATAACCTTTGGAAATCTATTAGGGTAAAAGAAAGTATCCTAAAACAAAAATCAAGAACGAAATAGATTGAGGATGGAGACATCAATACAAAGTACTTCCATGCTGCATTAAGAAATCTTATGAACTTGAATACTATCAGCGCTGTCCGTGTAAATGGAAAAGCTGAGGAGGATGTGAAAAGGGTTAAAGAGGTTGTTAGGGACCATTTTGCAAAGAGGTTTAGCAGGGTGCCTAGACCATTCCCTTATGTAGGGTAGTCAGGTTTCAAACGTCTCTCCAGTCTGGACAGTGAGGAGCTAGAGACAGCAGTGAATGAACAAGAGATTAAATGTATGGTGTTTGAGTGTGCTGGGGATCGTAGTCCCGGCCCTGATGGCTTCAGTTTCGAGTTCTTAAAAAGGTGCTGGGATATAGTAGGAGTAGATTTTACAAACTGTTTAATGGAATTCTTCGAATGCGTGAAATTACACAAGGTTTTTGCTTCCTCTTTTGTGGTTCTCATACCTAAAAACAAGTGCCCTAACAAATTGGAAGATTACATGCCTATATCTCTAGTTAGCTCTGTTTATAAAGTTCTGTCTAAAATCCTTTCGAACAGGCTTAAAAATAAGATTTGAGGTATTATCTCAAACACTCAAACGGGGTTCTTAGAGGGTAGGAACTTGTTAGATGGTGTCCTTGTTCTAAATGAGATTGTTGATTTCGCCAAGCGTTCCAAGAAAGAACTTTTGCTTCTAAAAGTTGATTTCGCTAAAGCTTATGATTGTGTCGACTGAAATTACTTACGAGATGTCATGAAACTCATGGGGTTTGGCAAAAAATGGTTGAGATGGATGAAGTTTGGGGTTTTCAATAGTTTCTCCTCAGTATTGGTTAATGGGAGTCCAACTCTGGACTTTAGTGTATCTAGGGGTCTTAAACAAGGGGATCCCATTTCTCCCCTCTTATTCACTACTGCTGCGGAGGGGCTTGATGTTCTAATGAATAGAGCATCGGAAAATGGCATCTATTCGGGGTTCAAAATCAGTCCTGATCTTTCTTTTCAGCTACTGCAGTATGCTGATGATTCGATATTACTTGGTGACGGATCCTGGAAGAATATTCTGGCTACAAAGACCATTCTGAAAGGATTTCACCTAATCTCTGGTCTGGATATAAATTTCAATAAGAGTTCATTATTTGGTGTTGGAGTGGATGAGTCAAAGCTTTTGGCTGCAAAACTTTGTCTTTCCTGCAAGATCTCCGCCTTCCCGTTTAAATTTTTAGGCATCCCGATTGGTGGAAACCACAGATTAATATCCTTCTGGAAACCGATGATTGATATAGTGCGTTCTAGATTGAACTCTTGGAGAAGTCGTTTCCCCTCTATGGGTGGTAGGATTACCTTGATCAATTTTGTCCTTACTAATCTGCCGATTCACTTTATGTCTTTCTATAAACTTCCTGCAAAAGTGATTCGAATCCTTACTTCTATTCAAAAGACCTTTTTGTGGAATGGCATGGTGAACAAAAGAGGTGTATCGTAGGTAAGTTGGAATATGGTTTGTAGAAGAAGAGAAGATGGAGGTTTAGGGGTGAAAGATTTAAAACTTTTCAATAGAGCATTGTTGTTTAAATGGATATGGAAAATTCTGGTCAATAAGGATACATTGTGGAAGGAGATCATTGAGGTTCGGTACCTTAATAACACACACGGTTTTCATAATGGTGAATGTTACAAATTTTTGATTTCCCCCTCCAATTGGTGGCGTGATTTGCTACAGGTCTCAATCATGTGTGGTAGGCGTACTGTCTCTGATTTAATCTCTTATAACATAGGAAATGGTGGTAGAGTGTTGTTTTGGTTGTCAAGATGGGCTGAAGATAGGATTTTGGCCGATGAATTCCCAGAACTTTGTCTGTTTGCAGAAAATTTGGGAAGTTTTGTGGTGGATTATAGTTCTTGGGTGGAGTAGAGCTGGCAATGGAACATCAAACTACATTATTCTATTTTACCTGAGCATGTCCAATTGCAGCTTACAACTCTAATTTCATTGCTGTTTGGTTTCTCACCGTCCGAAGGAGCACGGGACTCTGTCCATTGGATGCTAAATGATGATGATAATTTCTCTATCTCTTCCTTGTATTCGTTTTTGCAGGAACACTCTGATACTTCTGCTATTCAAATAGGTGAAGATAGCAGGGCTGCTTTTAAACTAATTTGGTTAGCTCAGGTTCCGTTCAAAGTTAAAGTGTTTGGGTAGAGAGTGTTGCATAAGAGAATTCCGACGCGTGAAAACCTAGTGCGTAGAGGTATCATTACTAATAGACATGAAATGTCTTGTCCATTTTGTTTTTTACAAGTCGAGATGTAGAGCACATTTTATTTTAATGCTACAAATCTGGTCGGGTTTGGAATTTTGCTTGTAATTGGTTGGGCATTCCAAACATTTTGGTTGGTAACATATTGAATCACCTTTCTTGTTGGGTAATAGGGTGTGTAGGTAGGAAGTTTTTGGTTAGCATTGCGGTCGGATTTTGGTTGTCTATATGCTGGATCATTTGGTCATCCCGTAATAATATTATATTTAGGGATGAATTTTGGGATCTTGATACGATATCCAATCGTATTCTCATTTTTACTTGGTGGTGGTTAGGAAAGTATCACAAATGGTCTTCTATTTGTAATTATTACACTTAGGTAAATTCTCCAAGTGATTTTTGTGGCCTTTGATTTATGAAAAGGTCCTAGATGTATACGGGTTGAGATACCCCCTTTGTATCCTTGATATATATAAATTTAGCTTATAAAAAAAAAGTCTCTTTGGTGATTCTTATCAAACTTTTGCACTCAACACTTAAAAGTACAAGTAGCATAGCTGAAGTTATGGATGCTTCTTTGGTGATCCCATCGATGTGAAGAAACATATGATAGATTACTTGAGACTTTATTTAAAAATCTGAGAGTATGGAGATGAAGTTATAGAGTTATGAGCATGTAATATTATAGTTGATTAGTGCATAATTTCACATAATTATCATCATCACATATTTTTCTGTGGCTCTTTGTGTTTATTGGTTGGAGTTTGATGTTTAAATATTGATTTATTAAAAGGTTAATTATACGATACCCCCTCTGCCAATAGGGCGAGTTTTGATTTACTCCCCTTTCTAAAAATAATTTTGTATTACCCCCTGAAATTTTAAAATTCTAAATTTTTTGCCCCCCAGGTGGGAAAACTACCCCCTGTAAATTTTATTTATTTATTTATCCCCCTGATTTTTACACGCTTAGAGGATACCCCAAAATTTCAGGGAGTAATCCAAAATTATTTTTAGAAAGGGGGATAAATTAAAACTCGCCCTATTGGTTGGGGGTATCGTATAATTAACCCTTTATTAAAACAAATAATATTTTAAATGATAATGGTTTAATTTAATTATCTGTTGCTTATGATTTTTTAAACAATATATTAAATCACAAAAGATAAAAAAATGTTGTTGCCACAAATATTATAATGATTTAAAATGATAAACACCAATTTTTTAAAATAAAATTTAAAACTTAATATTTAAAAAGATATTAAAATATAAACACCAATATTTTTTATTGATAGTTAAAACTTAATATTTACTAAACACAAATAGCCATGGTTAGCAATTGTCACATAAAATCTTAAAAACATATTCTCTTAAAGTTGATGAAGGTTAACGGTCGAAATTATACTGTGGAGACAGTTTCAAAATTTTCGCAATATATTACCGCGGTTGTGGTTACAATTTTTTAAATTATCGCAAAAATAGGCCCGCAACACATGGTTTTGCAACAGTTGTCAAATCACCGCAACACACTGTTAGTCACTGTTAGAACCGTCACAACGCCTCTAAAAAACTGTCGCAAAACCCTTTTTCTTGTAGTGAAAAAGATACGTCTGACAACACGAGGATCCAACTTGTGGCGATATTGTTTAGGAACATAAAGAAACTCAACACAACCAAGCATAAGTCTTCCTCTTTCATCGCTCTGATTCCGAAAGTGGAGAATCCTCAGCTGTTGAAAGATTACAGACCCATCTGTTTAATAGGTTGCATATACAAAATCTTATCTAAGCTGCTTGCGGCTCAATTGAAATTGGTTATTGGCAAAGTCATCTCGCAAATGCAAACTGCGTTTATCCCTGGCAGAAACATCCTCGATGGTGTAGTTGTTCTTAACGAACTGGTCGATTTAGCTAAGAGAAAGAAGAAGAAGGGGATTATGCTCAAGCTAGACTTTGACCGAGCATATGATTGCGTAAACTGGGAGTTCTTGATATCTTTGTTGCAGGCGGCAGGTTTTGGCGAAAAGTGGATAGGTTGGTTGAAGGGAACTATTTTTTATAGCAGTTTGTCTATTCTGGTTAACGGTGGCACTACTGTGGATTTCAGAGCAACTCATGGGCTGCAGCAAGGGGATTCATTATCCCGGTTTCTTTTTACTTTGGTTGTGGAAGGCCTCGCCTTGATGGTTCGTAGAAGCAACAGGCTTGGGAGGTTAACGAGAATCTCTTTAGGAAACAACACATGTTATAATCTGCTGCAATTCGCGGACGACACGATGCTGATGTGTGACGCCACTTGGGATAATCTTTGGGGCTTGAAATCCATTCTTCGCGGTTTTGAACTGGTTTCCGGACTCAGAATTAACGCTTGGAAAAGTAGCATTATTGGTTTGAATGTGAGCCCTGATTTTATTTCTGCTTCCTCTCAGTTCGTCGCCTACAGGGTCGGTTCTCTTCCATTTAAGTTTTTGGGTATCACGATTGGGGGAAACCACAGAACAGTGTCTTTTTGGAAATTGACTATTCATGCGTTCAAAGCGAGACTCTCCATGTGGAAAAGTAAGTTATTATCTATAGGTGGGAGAGTCACGCTTTTAAACTCGGTTTTGACTAATCTCCCAATCCATCTGTTTTCTTTTTATCGGGAGCCTAATGCGATTTTAAAGGAAATTATAGCCATTCAACGAAAGTTTTTATGGGCGGGCTCTACAGAAAAAAATTCAGTGGCTTGGGTTAGTTGGAATATAGTTTGCTGTGAGAAAGGCAAAGGGGGGTTGGGCATTCGTGATATCCAGATGTTTAACAAGGCTCTAATGTCAAAGTGGCTGTGGCGTTTATCGACGGAAAAGGATGCATTATGGAGTGGTATTATCAAGAAAAAATACGGAGATGCTAATGTGGTGTTATCTAGTAGGGAGATTATGGCAGATAACAAAGGATTTTCTCTTTGGTGGCAGGATCTCCTTTTGCTTAGGGAAGATTATGGAGCTGGCAGTGTTGTAAATGGGATGTATTCTATTTTGGGAAATGGCGAGTCAGTCCTCTTTTGGAAGAACATATGGGTGGGTTCTGATCCGTTGATGTCAGTTTTTCCCGGCATTTACGAAGTGGCTTTGGAGAAGAACTTAACTGTGGTCGCAGCTGGGAATTGGGAAGGCTTGGAGTGGACTTGGAACTATTTCAATTTTTTTGCAGGGTGTTTATTGCGGTCATTGAGCGAGCAGCAGGAATGGGAGGAAATGTTGGCGGTTTTGGCAACGAGACAGCCTCAGAAGGATAAATAAGACATGGTTATATGGAAGTGGGAGGAAAGCAACAAGTTCACAATGAGTTCTGTCTACTACAGGTTTTTGAACTTTATTCCTTCACCTACTTGGTTAAGTAGCACACCTCAGCCTTAACTTTGTTATGGAACTCTGCTATTCCGTTAAAAGTTCAAATATTCGATTGGCGTTTGTTGATTGATAGGTTACCTACCAGAGCAAATTTATTCGTTCGTAACATTATCAACAGTGTACATGACAGGGTGTGTGTGTGTTCTGTTTTCATGAAGAGGAGGATGTTAATAATTTGTTTTGCAATTTTCATGAAGGAATTCATTCATGAAAATTGCATCAACTATCTAGAAGATGGGTGTAACAAGTTGAATATGGTTAGCTCGAATCACTTTGTTAGTTTGGTTTGGTTTTCTTGTTGTTGGGTTCTTTGGCATTGGAGGAATCGAATCATTTATAATGACGAATTTTCGAAGCAGAAACTATTTTCTATAGCATAGTCAATGTTTCTTGGTGGTGGAGGAATTTGGGAATTAAAGATAGGAAGTATAAATGTAGTTATTATGAATGGTTATCACAACCTTTGGATTTCTTGTAACTTTTTGAGTCGGTGGTTGTAATTGGGTTGGAGTACCCCTAGTACTCCCTTCAATTAATTTTGCCTATTAAAAAAAAATAAGAGATTCAAAGTTTTGTAATATGAGTGCATACGAAAAACCTGCAAGCATGAATTGAATAGGATTAACATTAACTAAGACTTGATTAGTCAAATAGGAATTAGTAAGAACATTTTAAATAAAAGAGGTCGAGAAATTTCAAGAAAATGATAGAACACCGTTTTGTTACGTGTAGGAACATGAAGTAAAATTTTTAACTTGAATGAAGATTCGAAGTAGCAGCCTGTACTACTATAAGTGACAACAATGTCTGCAGTTTAGGGTGTTGAAGGTGGTTGTTCTTTCCTTCTGGTATTTTTGGCTTAAACTCCTAGCTTTAGGTCTAGGGGCCTTGGTATTAGAGGAGGGTGCTCCATTTTAACACTCGCTGGTGATGGCCATGGATTGGAAAGTTATTTCTAGAAAAAAGATCAAAGGTAACCTAGCAAGATGTTCAGTTTGGAAGGTAAGAGGTGGTTTGGGAGCGTCTGAGGGTGAGCCCGTTTCGTCTTTCTTCATCACAGAGTTCCCGGATAATATGGGGGCTAAAGACCTTTTTGAGGTGTTCAAGGTGTATGGTTTGATATCCGAAGTATACATTCCTGCTAGAAGAGACAAAAGAGGCAAGCGATACGGTTTTGCAAGATTTAGGAAGGTGCACGATGCGCGTATCCTTGCGGCGAAACTGGATAGCATTTATCTTAATGAAAGGAAAATTTACGCTAATATTCCTAGGTTCCAGTCTGTTCATTAAGCTCGCCTTGGTGGTATTCAGTATTCTGATAGAAGGTTGTTCAAAGGTCGTGTGATTTCTGAGTCTAATCATGTAACCACTTCTTATGCTCAAGCGGTGAAAGGAACGCCTAAGTTGGACGTGGCAGAAGAGATCTCTGGTCAAGATTTTAATGTCTGCAGAGTTTCGTCTGATTCAAGTGAGTTGGAGATATTTTCCAAGGCTTATGTTGGAGAGGTGCAATCCAACGGGAATCCCTTTTTGATCCAAAAGGAGCTCTTTGAAGCTGGTATTTTTTATATTAAGGCCTCTGCCCTAGGAGCTAGCTTATGTCTTCTAGAATCTCTGAATGACAAAGATATTTCTTCTGCACTTGGGGAAGCTAAGGGCTGGTGTGATTTAGTTTTTAAATCCTTACGTCCTTGGAATCAAGAGTGTTTAGACTCTTTTAGATTCGTTTGGGTTAATTACTGGGGGTTACCTTGTCATGTTTGGAATGGCTCGGTTTTCATTCGTCTTGTTGAGAGTTTTGGCTTATTTTATAGATGTGATGAGAATACGGAGAAACGCTCCAGTTTCGCGGTGGCCAGAATTTGTATTAAGGTTGATGGTTTTGAGAAAGTTAATAAAGTCATTCCTATTGAGGTGAATGGAGTGGCCTTTATTGTGAGAATCTTCGAAGAAAATAAGGTTGAGCTACCTTTTGTTCCAACTGAAGTTGAAGTAGTCTCCGACGATGAATCCGATTATTTGTTTTCGTCTGGCGAAGACAAGGGTTTGTTTTCTGATGAGGATCTCGAGGTTGTCTTGTCTTCCAAAAGTGAAAATTCTCGGACGTTGCTTGACAATCAGGAGGGTACTGTGTCACCTTTTGATAAAGTGAGTAGGGTTGATTCTGAACATACCTATGTCTGCGAATCCGAGGAGGAAAGAGTAGGTCTTGATGGTGACTATGCGGCTAAACCTGTTGACATCTCCTCTCAGAATACTTGCTTTATGGGTGGAATCCTTAATAATCCGACAGCTCAGCCAGATGTATTTAATTCTGATGTTGACCTTGACGTGGATAAACATTCATCTTCTGGTCCGGTTAATTCCAAACTTGATGGTTTGGTTGGAGGTTCTGTGGCCCCACCACCTTTGTTGGCGTCTCGTCTTGGGCCAGACAGTAATTTATTTCCTGTTGAGTCTTACCCAATTGCCCTTTCGGATGAATCGCTTAGTCGGCCGTGTGGTGGGCCTAGAGAGAAAAAGAAAAAACCATTTGCAGAAATCTATGGGGATTTTCAGATCCCTTTTTCCCCATCTTTCTATTCTACTCTCATGAAAATCCCCTCTGCTTCTAGATCGAATCTGAAGAAATCAAATTTTAAGAAGAAGTTGAATCTCTCTGGTATCAAGGAAAAGGGGGATCATAGTTTGGTTCCGGAACCTTCTTTTTGTGCGTCAGTGGATGATTCTGATATCATTCGAAGCAACGCCTAGTGTTCTAAGAGCTTGAATCATGTTCCTCAGCTTATTTGGGAATCTTGTAAACTCCTAGGGGTTCATGCTGTTGAAGATGAAGTTGATTGTGTTGAGATGGTTAACAATTTGGAGATTAGAGATAGTCAACAATTTGCTAGTAAGAAGGTTGTCGACAATAAGGATTTATGATAGTGGTATCGTTCAACGTTCGAGGCTGCAATTCTTCTTTCAAGAGGAGAATAATATGTCATTCTTTATTGAAAGGCAAAGCTGATTTGGCTCTTATCCAGGAAACTAAGATCCAATCGATGAGTAATGAGTTAGTTAGAAGTATGTGGGGTGATTTTGGTTTTGGTTGGTCTGCGGTTGGTTCTGAAGGAGCTTCGGGAGGAATTCTGACGATTTGGAGAAAGGATTTATTCATTCCTATTTCTAGTTTCAGAGGTAAAGGCTTTCTCTGCTCTAATTTTCTTTGGAGAGGCATTAATCTATATATCGTAAATATCTACTCTCCCTGTGACTTGAGGGATAAAATGACTCTTTGGTCAGATCTCTTGTCCTTTAAAAATAGTTGTTTAGAAGGTAGGTGGTTATGTGGAGGAGACTTTAACACTGTTAAGTCTCGTGATGAAAGGAGAGGGTGTGGTTTATCTAGCAGAAGGGAATGTGAAGAGTTTAACCTGTTTATTAATAACTTGAATATGGTGGACCTTCCCTTTGTGGGTAATAAGTTCTCTTGGTTCAAAGCTAACGGAGGCAGCTGCAGTAAAATAGACATATTCCTCATTAATGATTTCCTGATCGATAGATGGGAGCTTAAAGCTCAAATTGTTGGATCCCATGATGTCTCCGATCACCGGCCTATCTGGATCAAATCTGATAATTCTAACTGGGGGCCAAAGCCTTTCCGCTTTTTTAATTGTTGGCTTCAACATAAGGAGTTCTTTGAATTTGTTAAAATTCAATGGAACTCTGCTTCCATCCTTGGCTCCCCTCCTTTTGTGTTTAAGGAAAAACTTAAATTCTTGAAGTCTCGATTAAGTTGGTGGAATCGACATGTTTTCGGTTGGATTGAACTTAAGTTGGAGGATAGTGTGGAAGGCATTAATGGTATCGATTTGGAATTGGCTTCTGCTGATTGCTCCTTGCCTGAAGAGGTTATAAAACTGAGGGCTAAGCATCAGGAAGACTTCTGGAGTTCTCTTCGCATTAAAGAGGCCTTGATTTTTCAGAAATCTAGATCCAACTGGGTTTTGGAAGGTGATATTAATTCTCAGTTTTTCCACGCTTCTCTTAAAGCTAGATCCAGACTTAATGCAATTTCAGCTTTAGGTTCCTCTGAAAATCTTATTGAGGACCCTGATAGAATTAAGGAAGCAGCTGTGGAGTTTTTTGCTTCTAAATTCAAAAAGGTGGATTCTCCTAGCATTAAAGTGGATTTATCTGGTTTGAATAAGCTTACTCCTACTGATAGAACTTGGTTGGATTCTGATTTTTCTCCTGAAGAAATCAGGTTGGCTGTGTTTGACTGCGATGGGAACAAATCTCCAGGGCCCGACGGTTTTTCCTTTAATTTTTTCAAAGAAGGATGGGAGATTGTTGGAGATGATTTTACTAAGTGTGTCCTTCACTTTTTTAGGACAGGCAAGCTCTCTAAAGCTTTTTCTTCTTCTTTCATAGTTTTGGTTCCGAAAGTTGATAATCCGCAGTCTTTTGTAGAGTATAGGCATATAAGCCTCGTTGGTTGCGTTTCCTTAGTTATCTCCAAGATTTTGGCTAATAGATTGTTTGCTATCATTAATATATTGGTTTCTATGTCCCAAACTGCCTTCATACCGGGAAGAAATCTCTTAGACGGTGTCCTTGTGGCGAATGAAATCATAGATCTTGCCAAAAGAGATAAGCGTAAATGTATGCTCTTTAAAGTGGATTTTGCGCAAGCCAACGATTGTGTAGATTGGGATTTCTTATTATCTATTCTTGAGGCTATGAATTTTCGGCCTAACTGGTTAAAGTGGATAAAAGGGAATGTTTGTTCTAGTTTCATTTCTGTTCTCGTGAATGGAAGCCCTTCTAGGGATTTTGGAGCCACGAGGGGTCTTAAACAAGGGGATCCCATAGCTCCTTTTCTTTTCGCGGTTGTGGCTGAGGTTCTTGCGCTTATGGTCAAAAGAGCGTCAAGTTCTAATCTACTTACGGGGTTCTGTATTAAAGATGGTGTATCGGTTGAGTTATTGCAATGGCGACTATTCGAATTTGTGGGTGGTGAAAGCTATTCTTCGGGGTTTCGAGATTGTTTCCGGCCTTAGAATCAATTTCACTAAAAGTTGTGTGTATGGAGTTGGTCTTGACCCTATTTTTCTTCTTGCCGCTGAATCGTTCTTATTTTGTAAGTCGGGTGTTCTTCCTTTTAAATTCTTGGGTATAGTCGTTGGAGGGAATCATAGAAGACTCTCATTTTGGGAACCGGTTTTAATGTCGTTCAAAGCCAGACTCAACTCTTAGATTGGGAGGAATCTCTCTCTTGGTGGCAGAGTCACTCGTATTAACTCTATTCTTACCAATCTGCCCATCCATTTCTTGTCTTTTTTCAAGGCTCCTTCTAAGGTGGTTAAAGCTATTATTCAAATGCAGTGACGTTCCCTTTGGTCGGGATCGGTGGATAAAAAGAGTATCTCTTGGGTTAATTGGAGTTCGTTGTGTAAATCTAAGAAGGAAGGCGGGTTAGGAATTAAGCATATTGGGTTGTTTAACCAGGCTTTGTTAATTAAATGGCTGTGGAAATTCCTTAATCAAGGGAACGAGATTTGGAGAAACTTGTTGCACTCTCGTTACGGTAACTTATCTAATCTTGTGGCTGGCTCGGATGTTTCTCTTTTTCCTCCTAAATGTTCTGCTAGGCTTAGGGATGTCTTGAAGCTTAGAATGCTTAACAGTAACACTGCTTTTGAGGATCTGGTCACGCCATTTGTTGGAAAAGGAAGGATATTTCAATTTTGGTATCACCATTGGTGTGGTGATTTTGCTCTTAAATTTGTTTTCCCAGTTTTATTTGATGCTTCAGACAACAAGGATTGCTCAATTTCTGAAATTGGATCGTGGAATCATGTGAACTGGACCTGGAATTTTGATTTTCTGTGTTTTCATGACAGGCAGCTCGGTTCTAGTTCAATTCACATCTTGAAGGGTTTGGTTGCTGGAACTAGGCTGGATCTTTTGAAGAAAGATCAATGGGCCTGGAACTTGGATCCCAATTCTATTTTTCTGTGAAGTCTGTCTATTCCTATCTGAGTTCTGAATTAGCTGGTTTGGTTATCAATGCTGATGTTACCTATGTGCTTGAAGAAACGTGACACTCAAGAATTCCTATGAAAGTTAAATTTTTCACTTGGAGGATGTTGATTAATAGGCTTCCCACTCGTGATAATTTGGCGGCTAGAGGTATTTTTTTTCTTCGCATGATAAGGTATGTCCCATTTGCTTTTTGGAAGAAGAAAATATGTCTCATCTTTTTCTCTCTTGCCTGAAAGTTCAAGCCCTATGGAGTAAGATTTACTCTTGGATGGGAATCCAACCAGTTCATGCTAATTCTGTTTCTAATCATGGATTAGCTTGGTCTAATTCTTTGAAAGATTCTTGTAAGATTGGTTTCTCGACTTATATCTGGCAGATTGTGAACTAGTGTATTTGGAGTACTAGGAACAACATCATTTTTGGAGACGGTTTTGGAAACGTCGAAGATCTTTTTAATCGTATTTTGATTATATCTTGGAGATGGCTGGAAATTGGAGGTGTTAAATTTAGTTTTTATAACTGGATGAAATTTCCTCTTGATTTTCTGTAATGTTCAGGAGTTTTCTCCTGCTTCTTTTATTTCGTTTCTTGTATTGGTTTGAGAAGCCTTTTTCTCCTTAGTAATACAAGTTGTTTATAAAAAAAAACAACACAGGCATGAGAGCCCTCAAGAACAATGAACATTGATATAAGGAATACGCGAAGATGACTTATAAGAGGATAGTAATGGTATGGTCAATAATGTGAATAAACGACTTTTAAGTAGGTCAAATGAAAATGAATAGTGATAATGGTTAAACGTTGACTAGAAACATAACAAAGATATATTGAAAAAAGTAACAATATTTTACAATAACATGCGGAAAAATGGTTACCGGAGGCAGTGATTATGGTTTATGCAGAAATGAGTCTTAAAAATATGAACTTTATGATACCATGTGGTAAAACAAGGTTTTAATTTATTCAAAATTGTAATCACAATTCCGAACTAATATTACTTAAATAGAGTGGAAAATAAACATAATAAATTAGTCTTAATGAGCCTCCAGACTAATATTACAAATTATTCCCTCCATATCATAAAAAGTGTCTTATTAGAAATTGTCTCTATCTCAAAATTAATGTCTCTTTTGGGGATGTCAAAGTTGAAATTAGAAGACATTATAGTGAAATGTTTACTGAACCTAAATTCAATAGACCCCAATTGGATGGTTTAGATTTTAGGGTTTTATCTCAGGCTGATGTGAATTTTTTTAAGATCATTTCTCTGATCAAGAAATCAAGGAAGCGGTTTGAGGGCATGAGAAATCAAATAGTCCTGAGCCTGATAGATACAATTTTGTTTTCATCAGGAATTGTTGGCACTTTTAGAAGGAGGACATAACTAGCTTTGTGAAGGACTTCCACAATAAGGCAACCTTGTCAAAATCCATGACTTTATCTTTTCTTACTCTCATCCCTAAGAATCATAATCCGCAAGATCTTGAAGAGTATACACCTATACGCCAAGTTGTTATCATCTAGGTTGAAGAGAGTCTCAGGTTCTCTGATATCTAATTCTCAAACAACTTTTGTGCCTTGTAGACACCTTCTAGATGGTATTTTGGTTGCAAATGAAATTTTGGATTTAGCAACTATATCTAAAAAGGATTGCTTGATGTTCAAGGTATATTTTGAATATGTGTATGATATGATGATTTAGAACTTTCTTAGGTATATGTTAAAGATAATGGTATTTGGTAGGCTTTAGTTGAAATGGATTAAGGCCTACATCTTTATCAGAGACATGTCTATATTGGATAATGGTAGTCCAACTTTGGACTTTGAGATTGGTAAAAGGTTAAAACAGGGTGACCTCTATTACCCTTCCTTTTTGTTTTGATTGCATATGGTTTATTAGGCTTGGTTATGAAGTCTACAATTAGAGGAGAATTATGATGTTACTGAGTTTAGGAAGGAGTCTTTGTAGAGGTAATTCAGTTTGTTGATGACCCATTGCTTATAAGAGAAGGTATTTGGAATAATGTTTGCATCATAAATGCAATTTTAAGATGATTTGAACTTGTCTCTGGTTTGAGTGCCAATTATCACAAGACTAAGTTAATAGGTATCAATCTAAGCTAACACTTTCTTTCAGCTGCAACAAACTTTCTTGTTTACAAAATACAAGACAAAGCTTTTACTTTTCTTGGGATCCTAATAGGATCAAATCCTAAGAGGATTAAGATGTGAACCCATTTGTTGAAGAAATTCAAATATAAATTGGCTTCTTGGAGTGGAATATTTTTATCTCAAGAAGGTGAATTACACTAATCAAAGCAATTTAGTTCTTAGTAGTCTCTATATTTTAATATTTTCTTTCTATAAGGCTCTAGTGTAGACTTTGAGAGAAATTAAGAAAATACAACAAATATTCTTATAGGGTAGTTCAGAGGATAGCATAAAGATTCATTGGGTAGGTTGGAACCAAGTCTGAAGACCTAAAGACAAAGGGGGTATAAGAGTGAAAAGTATTGAAGATTTCAACATAACTTTTCTCACCAAATAGAAATGGTGGATTTTAAATGAGAAATGGACCTTTTGGGTAGATTTGTTAAGGGGAAGATATGGGGATTGCGATCAACAAATTATGTCAGAAGTTAGCTATAGAATATAAGGCTATAGTCAACCTGGTGGAAGGACATAACAAAGTTAGACTCCATTTCAGGAAGCCCTGGTATTGATTTTGCAGGAATAACTTTCTTCACTCTTGGAGAGGGAGATTCTATCCCTTTCTGGTAAGCTAAATGGTGAGGAGACTTCTCTATCAAAGTCTTGTTTCCTGACTTGTATGAAAAAAGTAAGAAGCAGGGAGAATCAGTTGCAAAACTGAGGGTCCTGTGCTGGAAAAGTTTCAAATCAGAGTACAGGAATTTAATGTTTTTTTGGCAGCTGTCGGGGATTGGTGTTTTTATTTAATCACATTGCGATAGTTTCTTTGTTTTTAAGTTTTGTAGATATCGTATATATTGTCTATTTTCACTTGTTCATATTGATACTTGTATATGTTTACCATATTTGTGAATTTTACATGTTTTGCATAATTGTGAATATAGTGTATATATTTGTTTCTCTTCACGTTTGCCAAAAGTGTGGTTAGATGTGTAGTTCCGGTTAGAGCTCGAAAATATGAGAGAAAAGGCGGGAGTGAAAGCATTTGGCTCTTCTGAAGCAACGTGTTGGTTTGTAAATAATAGGCTTCGAACTTATGACGTAAAACAAGCATGTTTTATTGTTGTTAGTTTCTAATGTTTTTTTCTCCCATTCTTTTAGTATGTTTATGGTAGTTCGTGTTAAGGTGTTAAATTTTGTTTTCCTCAAGCTTGTCGTGTTTAACTTTAGGAAGTTTGTATGTGTAAATATTGTATGTTTTGTAATTGAGTTGTGTAGGCGATAATGGAGGTAGCATGAAATGCATTTTTGCTGTCCTGCTTTTCTACTTCTGGTGTAGCGCGCTTAGCTCGGGTGTGCTAGCTTAGCGCGCTCTACTGAGATGAGCCAGTGAATTCTTTTTGTTTCACTTGCCTTCCTTTTTCCCACTTTCTCCTAGGCTTTAGATAGTACATAACCGTAGTATAACTAATTATTTTGTTGTTGTTTGGACTCAAATTTTGGTTCGATGGCTTGAAGTCGCATTCGGTGATTTTCCAATTTTGAGTGTTTCTACTTGCGAATGCGTGGTAATGATAGTGTTTAAAGTTTTGTACACGTTCAAGGTATGTGTTTATCGCTTTCTAGACTTTAGCATATTCATGATACTTAGGCTTTTTACAACTTCTATGCCATTCATTCTTTTATATACTTGTTCGTATGTGAATTATTTTAGTTCCCACCCTTTTTGTGAGGAAGCCTTCCATTGTTCATATATGGTCGGAGTACCAATATTCTTGTTTTAACTGGATTTTATTATGCTTAATCTTTTGTTTGTGTTGATTATGTGAAAGCATGAAAAGGATTAAGGCACTTGTTTCATTTTGAGCACAACTACCTTAGCCAAATAGTCAATTCACCTTGTGAGTGTGTGATCGTTTGTAAACCCTTTGAGCCTTTGATCATTATCCATGTTGTTTGAGTTTGATTCTTGTCTATGAGTGTCAAATTCATTTTTTGTGTGGATCTTGATTGTTGTTTTTTTCTTGAACCCTCAACTTTGTGTTGTTGTATGAATTTTTACCTTGCCTTAGAAAGTAGGGAGTATTCACATGATGATGTGGTTGAATTCAAGTTGGGGAGAGCAATGTTTGCTCACTTATGTTGTTGGTTGCTATGAGGTTGAAAAAGAAAAGAAAAAAGAGAAAAATAAGAAAAATAAAAGAAAAGAAAAGAAATGAAAAAGAAAGAAAAAATTTGAAAAACCTTTGAAAAAGAAAAACAAAAAGAATAGAATAATGTTGTGCTAATAAGTTCTATGTGTTTGGTGTAACACTTGGGATTTTGGAAGAAGTTTGATTGAAATTTTGTTTTTGAACTTTTGTGAGTTGATCACTCCTTTAGGTTTAGGCAAGTTTTTGTTTCGATTAGCTTTAGGAATTATTCCTTGTTTGTTCACCCGACCACATTACAGCCCTGAAAGTCCTTTTGATTTTTACTTTTGTGTTTTCAGCATGATTTTTGGATGATTGCATAATTTAGTCTTTTGTTTGCAAGATTGTTGTGTGAGTGAAAAATCCCTCATTTTATGTTTTTCATCTACCGATGATTGTTTTTGCTAGGTGTGATTCACATTTGAACTTGTGTTGTTTTAGACTGTTTGGCATGACTTTTGTATTTTGCAATTGTATCGTGATTATGTTATCATTGAAGTTTAGTGGTAAGTATTTACTTTTTGTGTACCATTTTCGATTGAACCATTGAATTTGTTTTTGTTTGTAAAAACTTGTTGTTGTGTGATTTCTTGGATTTCGCTTTTGTTCCTTTAGATGTTGGCTTTGTTTGCGGACAAACAATTATGTAAGTTGGGGAGGGTTTGATAAGTGCAAATTGTAGCTATTATTGTATATAAATTTTTTTGCACTTATCGATACTTTTTGTTAAATTCGTTCGAATAAACCCCGCTTTGTTTGTAAATACGTTTACTTTACTTTATAGTATATGTACTGCGTTATCGTCTAAATATCATTGAGTTTATATGTTTTCCATTTATTTTTGTAGGTTTTAAAGCATTGATATTGGAGAAATTTTAGATAGAGCATTGAATAAGATTTCCAACGCTTCGAACCGGACGAAAAACAGACCGGGCTAAGTGCGCCCGACCGGGCTTAGCACGGTTTTATGGCGGTTTAAAAATTTTTGAGGGTGCGCTTAGCACCCAGACCGGGCTAAGCGCGGTCTGTGATGATGACAGCATTAAATAGGGGTAAAAACACATTTTTTAGGTTATGGTTTTGGGGTTTTTTGCTCCCAACTCCATCAACTTCATTTTTTCATTAGATTAGCTTAGAAAACATCATGGAAGCTTGCATTTGGATGATCCGGGTGGATTTCTCATCGATCGGCTCTGACAACCCGTGATGTGTTTGGTTCATTTCTGATTTTCTTCATGTCTTTCTTCTTTGTTGGGTTTGTATATGTTTTTACTTTGATGTTATGTATATTTAATGCCCATGGCGTTATATTTAATTTGCCTTACAAATCTTTAATGATGATTGTCTCTGATTTTTGCTTTATGCGCGAGGTTTGAGTTGTGTTAGAGATAAACATCGTAAACCTTCATTAGGGATGATTATCTATTAGTTTCTGGATGCTAGAGATAGATTTAGAGCTAACAATCTATTTGGGTGTCAGAGCTTAATGCCTCTGTGTTATTTGAGTCGAGTGCGAGAGTGTCGACGAGAGTAATACGATTTTTCTCTCAGCTCGGTGTGTCAGAGATGAACACTATTGAGAGTGATGGTGAATGATATTGAGGAGTATTATAGGTTAAGTATAACTGGTCAATAAATTTATGTTTGTGACGAGTGGAATATATACATGCTTGATAAGTCTTTTCTCTCTGATGAATGAATTTTCTTGTGTTAATATTTACTTTTTTATTTTTATGTTTCAACCATTTTAATCCAAACTCATAAACTTAGAGATTATCGAACGGCAGTTCAGTAGCACTGATCTCTGTGGACACGATAAATTCCCGGAAAAATACTTCCAAAACTTTTGTTGCTTGCCGCTATTCCGCTCCAATAACTTCTAATCCTACCATATTCAAAGGGTGACTCCGCTGAATTTAAATAATGGAAAAAGCAAAATATATTTTTAATTCATTGGTCTTAATAAAGGTTTTCGATGAAGGTCTATAGAATACCTTTGAGAAATGTATTACTATAGAAGTTGATGGTGTAGGGATAATCAAAGTCTGAAAATCTCTCACACTAGCTCAGAAGAAGCTTATTAAAAATATCTTTAGAGTTAGATGCATTCTGATAGGTGCTCTATATCATTCTGAGTATACCAACATCATTGATATGTCTAACGCTCAAGACTATCTTTGAATCCTTGTGTTCTTATTTGAAGAGAATCAGGTAGAAGCTTGTTAAGTTACACTTCATCTAATTTTTCAAGAAAATTTTAAGAAGTCTGCTTGCTAGTATTAAACCAAAAAGTCATATCTATTCAAGAAGTCAAAAATTTGAGTAGACTGAGTCTTGAGGTTTTAATAGCATTCTTCGAAGAAAAGAAATGGAATTAGATAATGAAAACCTATTAAACAGACCACCTTTCCTTAAGCATATTGAATAAAATTCCTATGGAATGTTTGATGATGAGGAATTGACATTCCCTATCAAAAGACTCTTTCAACTGGCTAAATGGAATGTGATATTTATTGATAGAAGACTAACTTCATAAGCTTCTGAAATAATCTTATTTCAACTAATTTACCAAATCTTAAGAACAAAGAGAAATACTACCAGAAAAACCTAAAAAGAAAAATGTTATAGATCTTCAAAGTCTATTCTAATGAAGCTGACATAGTTGAGCATTCAGAATCGGATGAAGAAAGTAATCAAGCATTGTTGGCCATTACTTCTTCTGAAGAACCAATCTGAATCCAGGAATAAAATCAATTATTGAAGAAAAAGAGATAACTTTCAATCTATCTTGCTTGAATATTGATAATAAGGAGTATGTATCTCAATATAATATCTTAATTGACTTCATTGCTCCTATGGAAATTAAAGGCTATCATAGATTATGTGTTAAAGGAAAATTCTATTAGAAACCGTTCATTTCTTCTTCCGTTTTTAGCAATACTACGACATTGATGTAAACTTATTTTATGCCAATCTCTAATAGCAAACACTATCTGAATCTATGTGTCATACCCCAAATTTTGACCACAAGATTTTAGATCATTGTGTAGATCATCACCACAATATGTATGTACCTTCATGCCTCATCAATTCTTCTCAAGGATTGTTGAGCATTCACTACAACCAAGAATTAAGGTTTTGAGCCCTCTCAGAGCACTCAGACAAAGGAGCAATCAAGAATTGACACGATCTTAAACTTGTCTAGCCTCTCAAACACAAATAAAGGACCAAGAGGTCTCCCACATCAAGAATCAAGCACAAGGTTGTAACATTCCAGGTGGATCAAGCCTCAAGATCACCAGTGTCACCAAATTAGGGTTTTGGTCGACCAAGGCCTTCAGATGAAAATTTTCATCTGGGCATAAGCCAATACTTAAAAACATGACCCAAGAAGCTTAAAGGGGCCTTATGGATCCAATCATAACTTCAAAATAGCCTCAGGGGATGCATTTATCCAAAATCAGGAATTAGGGTTTCTTGACCTAATTCACCCCTAAGTTGACTTTTGGAGCAATTTATGATGCAATAACATAAGAAGTGTTTTGAAGATCTCCAATACATCATATTAATCCATTTAGAAGATTGGATTGACCCAAAAAACTTGGTTCATAAGCAGTACAATGATTCAAATTCATCTGGGCTAATTAGGGTTTTCTGATAAAAAGTCAACTGTACCTTTGACTTTTGACCAAGACATGATCCCAAACCTTGGGACATGATTCAAGACCCTCTAAAACACCAATGGATCCATTAATTAGGTTTGAATTAGGTCAAGGACTTGATTTCATAGAGGATCACACAGTTTGAAATTCATTTGACAAAAAGTCAACTGTGCCTAAAAACCAAGTTCGACTTTTTGAATTTCTTGACTAACATGGCTTCCCTAAGTAAAAAACAATGTTAATTCATGGTTTGGATCATCATCCATAAAAAAATCAAGAAAAATGAGGTTACTTGAAAAAGGGGCAACCTTAAGAAACTTAAAATTTTCTAAGTTATGGAAGAAAAGTGATTTGGTACCAAGGTCATAACTTCCAAACCATAAGGCCTTTTTCTCCATCCAAAGCTCAACTGAAAGCTCTAATTACATACTTCAAAATTGTCATCTACATTAGATTCTAAATCCTCATGGATTTTGAGTTATGGATTGATCAAAATCACAAAAACATGAAAATGACCACTTTTTCCAACACTTAGTGAAATTTTCAAGTCAGAATTTGTTTCACTTTTTCACCAAGTTTGAGGCCATTTTTCATTATGATCCAAGATGTTTCAAGACTAAAGTTGGACATCAAAGTTAAAGTAGGATATACAAGTTTTCCAAAGAGTATAAGAACTCATCCTAATCCAACTTGAGTAAGGAGTTATAAGCATGGAAACATGACACCTCCAAGACTGGTTTTACAAGACAGTCTTGTACATGCCACACGATTTTGTCATTTCCATGACTTGGCAAGCCTTGTCACCATACAAGACAAGTTTCTAAAGTGCAATGAAAATGATCTCTGTAGAGCTACAACACCATAGAGCCTTGCAAATCAAAAACCTCATCATTTGGCATGCGACATTCAAAGTTCAAAATCCAAAAACTCCAATTTTGTCATAAGGAATTTAAGGGATGCATAGAGTTGGCACGTATAAGTCCATGATCAACCAAATAAGTTAAGCCTTATCACTGCAACAGAAGACTCATAGCCTGCAAGATTGACTCAAGTCAATGGCTAGAGGAGACTTTGGCTACATGACAAAGTTCAATGGATATTGGAGTGATCCAGCCTCCAATCACTATTGCTCCCAAAACAAACTTGCTCTACTATAAATAGATCTTCTTTCAGATAAATTCAAGCACACCAAAGCGTAACAATACATGCTTTCCTTCAAATTTCACTAAAAAACTAGATTTTTGCTTCTCTTTCAAGTCACTATCGAATTTTCAATTTGAGAGGAATTCAATCAAAACCAATCATGCCAACACCTCACATACATCATATATGAGTGATCCATAACCTTAAAACACATCTGGAACACCAGAATGACAAAGTCACTCCCCATTTGCTCAAGCTTTTTTGCCTATTTGCAATTGAGGTACCACAACAAGTTCCAGGCTGTCTCAATCCATTCCAAGCCTTCAAACACATTACTTGAGGTCCATTGAAGCTGTCCAGAGCAGTACACAACATATGTAACACCTGCAACATAGAATTCGAATTCTTCTTGCAAGAGGTAAGCCTGAAACTCTCAAACTCTATAATCCATGCATCATAAATGTGTTTTCAAGTTACAAACACGTTTCTGCACTTATATAGAGTGATTCCCCTTAATCAATTGCTTTGTAGCTTTCATGTATGAGATTTCATAGTGTTCTTGCAGAAATTAGGGTTCTTGAGTTCATCACTTGATTTCTCACTCCACACTTAATATAAATGTAATTAATTTATATGACTGAAATCCTTGTTCAAAAACACATAACTTTCATGTTTACAAAAGTCAAAACCATTACATATTGAGAGAGATATGAGAGGTTTTGCAAATTGGTCATGGCGGGTAAGAGCGAGGAAGAACAAGATGGCCTTGGCGCCATTTTCAAATTTTTGAATTTTTAAATATTTGATATTTTTATTAAATGATTTCAAAAATTAACTTTTCTTTCATTTTTTATTGTTTCTTTTGCAAAAATTCACAAAAATGTTTAAATATTTTATTCTACAAAAAAGAAACCTTTATATTATTTATTTAAGATAGTTTGATTTTTTAAATTTTATTTAATTTTATTTGTTTTTAAACTTTATTAAATGAAATTCTCACCTTGATTTTTCAAAACCAATTGGATTTCAAGCTTTCATGTGATTAAACATGATTTTTCAAAATATTTTTTAAAGTTGATAACTTGTTTTTGAATATATTTGATATTTTATATCATTTTATATTTAATTCCCTTTAAAAATTATATTTCTTAATTAAAATTAGGGTTTCTCTTAATTTTAATTTTTCAAACCTCATTTGAAACACTTTTAGGCCTCTTTGTAGAGTGTGAGTCTCATCCCTTTGTAAATAATTAGTTTTGGGCATCAGTCATTGTATAAGTCCCGATACGATTTTAAAAATCTCGGCGCAATCGCCATTTTTAAAACAATTTTCATCTGAGCCTATCCCTTTGGTTGTAAGTCCCATCTTTCTTCTTTTTAAACAATTTTGGGCCTCTATTAGAGTGTAAGACTCATACTCTTTGTACATATATAATTTTGGGCCTCAGTCATTGTATAAATCCCTATACGATTTTCAAAATAATGGTACGATCGCTGTTTTTCATCTGGGCATCTCTCTGAGCTGTAAGCCCCATCTCTTGTATAAAAGTAACTTTTTGGGCCTCTAATAGAGTGTAAAACCCAATCCCTTTTGTACATAATTAATTTTTGGACCTCAGTCATTGTATAAGTCTCTCTGTGGTTTTAAAAAAACACTGCACAATCATCGCCTTTTCAAATAAATCATATGGGCCTCTCCTTGAGTATAAGCCCTATTATTTTCTTCACAAACACTTTTGGGCCTCTAATAGAGTGTAAGACCCAACCCTTTTTTGTATAAAACAATTCTGGGCCTCTACTAGAGTATAAGTCCTACAACGTCTGTCAGTATCGCAGTGCGATCAATGTCATCAAATAAGTCATCTGCGCCTCAGCCATTGTATAAGCCCCAAACAATCTTCTATCTTAAACAAATTTGTTTTAAACACACATTTAAATTCAATGTTTGTTTTCCAAAACTTTCTTCAATTTCTTGAAACCCTAACAGAGGGACTACATTTATAACAAATACAACAGATCACAATATGCTTGGCTGCTACTCAGCAGGTAAGTCTCAACATTCTTTTTTTTTCAATGCATATTCTTACATATTTGTCAATATAATTGTCTGTATATATTTGTGCATATCTTGCTTAGAGTTTTCCCCAGCAGTTAGGTGCAGGTTTTAGATCAAACCAGAGGTTACTTTCAACAAAGTCAAAACTAGTTCCCCATAGGAAATTCCTGATACAGTCTTTCCTCCTCTTGGGCTTATACAATTTGGAACAGAAAAAGGCATTATTCCCTCAGAAACCTTTCTCAAGACTGTCCAAACTTATAAATATATTTGTACAAAAAATTCATTTCCCCAAAGAGGACTAATTCCCAGTGAAACCTCTTTTGAATTTCTTCAAACCCTAGAACTGTTTAGCAAAGAAATGATTAATTCCCGGTGAAACCTTTCTTGAACTTTTCTTTGGTTTGGACCCACAGGCTTCCTAAAAGCATCCCCAGCCTCCTCTTGGGCTTTTTACAAGAAGCCACAGGCTTCTGAAAAGTTCTCCAACCTCCTCTTGGGATTAGTACAAGGACCTAAATGCCTCCTACAGGTATAGGACAGAAATTAGTCATCTTTGCTAGTTCAATCATCGGGAGAGTCGGAATTCCAGAACATCAGACCAGCTTAGGGTTGATCTTCATCCCTTAAAACCCTCAGCCTCCTCTTGGGCTTCATATAAGCAGCCTTGGACAGTCTCAGCCTCTTCTTGGGCATCATACAAAGATCATTCTTCAGCTAAGAGTCAACCTCTTCATACAAGTAGACTTGGAAAGTCTCATTTCCTCTTAGATCTCACAGAGACCCTCAAGTTTCCTAATGGCACAGGAAAGAACCCTGATCACTTTTACCAATACACCAGTCTCCAGCAGGACCTCCATAGGTTTTCAAACTTAACTTTAAACTTCCCAACAAGGTGTAACATTCACCTTAAGAATCCCCATCAGGGGTCAATTTACCATTAACAAATCCCCAAGAGAACCAGAGTCTCATGGCATCTGATATCTCAATTCTTCCCTGATTCTCAGAAAGAGAAAAACCTTTGAATTTCCCCAATACAATTTGGACCTGCTCTTGGATTTCAATAATCCTCAGCAAGAGATAGCCGCTATTAGGATTCATATAAGAACTTCCCTCAGTGTAGTCAGTCAACCTCAATCTTGGGCTTTGTACAAGATATATATAAACCTCCCCAGTGGAGTTAATCTTTTTTCAGCCTCAATCTTGGGCTTTGTACAAGACAGATATAAAACTCCCCTAGTAGAGTCAGTTTCTTTTAGCTTCAAACTTGGGCTTCAATCAAGGCACACAAAAATCAACATTCCCTCAGATGAGACCATGAGTCCTCTCTTCAGGAAAACATTTCCTCTATACAACACAATTTAAAATAAACAACCAAAACCTTTTTTCCATATAATTACTGTAAGTGGCACACTTGTTGATTCAAAATCCAAGCTGGAGTCCCTCCTTTATCTTGGCTAAAATTCCTCTTTCATCTAACAGATATAACTGGAAAGCCTCTGGATCCTATACATCCAAGCAAATGTCCCTCTCTTAGAATGAAAAACTTATAAGGAAAAAGTGGCATTGCTCTACACTGAGTTAAAGCTTTCTTCCTTCATGACATCACCTTTATAAAGGAAATTATGGCATTGCCAGATTCACATATCTCAGTTAAAGTAATTTCCCTTTATAAATTTCTCTACATATTTGTGATGAATAGGTGAGATATCTCCCTTTTGAGATGAGAAATTCTCTCTCAGTCAACCCTTTAGCTTAAATCTTGGGCTTTAAACAAGACATAATCAAACTTTAGCTTCAATCTTGGGCTTTGAACAAGACACAAATACTCCGATAGCTTCAATCTTGGGCTTTAAATAAGACACCAAACATTTTTCCTCCCATAGAATAGGAGGAACTACGATTGCTCTGATTTCCCAGATATCTTTACGGGAATACGTAGGCATAAGATTGCGAAATTTTAGCGAGCACACAAATAAAAAACTTTAGGTCCAGTACCTTCCTAAAAACAATGAAAAACCCAAAAACAACGAAAACATTCTCTCAACACTCGCAAAGGTGAAACTTTCCCAAGTCACAACAGATAAACACAAGAAAGCATTTAAAGATAACAGAGAAACATGCCATAAAAGGTATATGGATAACCATATATACACTGGGTGCTAATCTGACCCTGACCCCCCAATCTCTTAGCATTTGTTAAAGAAAACATTTGCGTTCAAGGTTAGTTTTTGATATCTTCCCTTTCCTTTCCAGCTTCATAGGATAAATAAGAAATTAGAAAGTAGCACCCAATTTCAACCATGTTGGTCACGTCACCGACAAAAATCGCACGCTAAAGAAAAATGGCGACACTGCTAGGGAATCTAGGATTAGAGTTCCTAAGAGGTCTAGGCTTTGTTTGGAATTTATTTCTCTATTTATTTACGTACTTTCTGCTATATATATCATTTACTGTTATAATACTTGATACCCGTGTTTAAATTTCTGTTAATTGGGAATGCTATTGATACGCATGTGGAAAGTTTGAGAGAACTTTAAGATAAGTGGTGGCGTCTCCAAGAAAGGATTATAGGATGTGAATCCCGACCAAGCTGACCTGGCAGTCCACCGAATCAGTCAAGGTACCCGTTTGGATTCTCTAATGTTGAACGACTGATCGTCGTGAAATCATAGTGTTCCCTGTGCAGTACCCATGACACTGGGGATTTAGTAAACATTTAACCATTTAAACCATTTGGTAGTGCGGTGAATATCGGGAATAGTTGATATGCGATACTACACTCAAAAGAGATTCATCTTAGAATATTACAGCTCCCTCGAGTGAATTAGCTTGCTGTTTATATCCCTAAGAGGGGTCAATGATTTTTGGGAACCTTTTAACCCGTTCTACAGGTACACAAATTAACCAATTAATTCACACCTTTTGGGATGGGTAGATCCATGACTCCATGCTCGTGACGATAAACCCCTAAACCCATGTTTTCAAGTGTTTTTGTTTGCTGCATTCATGCATTCATACATTCTTTAAAAAACTCTTTTCAAAAACAAAAAGAAATCTTTTTTCAAATAAACTAAAACAATAATTACAAATATCAGAAAGGTTGTGTTATGGATTTCGGAAGAAGAAAAACGCACAAGTACACCTTCAAGGTTCCAAAATTGGACGACTTAAGGAAATTGGGGAGAATTATTACTAATCCCGAGGCTTTCAGAGCAAAGCACAGAGGACTGTTATCTTTGCTGAAGATCAACATGGTTGAAGGGGTCTTATCTACGCTGATTCAGTTCTACGATCCAGTTTACCACTGCTTCACATTCCCGAATTATCAGCTCACACTAACACTCGAAGAGTACTCCCACCTTATTGATTTACCTATCACCGATCGAGATCTATTTTTCGGACTGGAAGAAATTCCAAAAGAACAAACCATTGCAAGAGCAATCTCTTTGGATGAGTTAGAAGTCAGGACTCACATGACCACTAAATGAGGAATTCAAGTTTTACCAGCTAAATTCGTGATAGGAAATATAACAGCTTTTGAGGATGTCTTTGTTCTGCTCATATATGGGTTATTCCTTTTTCCCAACATCGACAACTTCGTCGACACCAATGCTGTTAAGATATTTCTAATTGGAAATCCGGTACCAACCTTACTTGTAGATGCTTATCATTCTGTACACTTAAGGAATTTGTACAGTGGAAGAATGATCAAATGTTGTGTACCATTACTCTACAAATGGTTCATTTCCCACCTACTAAAGTTTGCTGCTTTTTGGGATCACAAGAGTAGTATGCAAAGGTCGCAGAAGATTATGTCTCTTACCAATATAGATATAGATTGGTACAATCGGATTTACGAAGGGATACAAATCATCGACAGATGCGGAAATTTCCCCAATGTACCCCTCATTGGTACTAAAGGAGGGATTAAATATCATCCAATTCTAGCTCGCTGTCAACTCAGATATCCGATGAAGAATATCTCACATAATGCTCATCTGGAAGGTCTTTTCTTCAGGGAAGGAGAAAATGAGAGGGCACTAAAGAAAGAAATAGTGCATTCCTGGTAACATATTCACATGAAAGGGAGAGACTCCCTAGGAAGACCAAATTGTTCCTCCTCAGAGCCTTATCTCCACTGGGTACAAACTAGGGATATCAAGCTTAGGATGCCTTACCCTCATCAAGAATTTTTTCCTTTAAAGGAATATGTCATTTGTTTCATTTTTGACGCGGAAAAACTCCAGGTCGCTCTCAAAAAAGTTCAACGTGAGAAGAACTCTTGGAAGAACAAAAATCAGATCCTTAATTTGGAATGTACTAAGATTCAGGAATTGCTAAAGGAAAAGGATGCTCTTATTGAGATACTAGAGCAGCATGCTATGGAAAGTTAGGAGAAACGAAGGAACTTGCTCACTCCTTTCACTTGGCTAAGAGTCATCGACCCGACAATGACTGAAGGAGCCCAATCAAAGAAAAGAAAAGTTCAGGAACCAGCATCTGAGCTCTCCTCAGTGAGAACTCAGGATCCATAGGCCTAACTTTCCTTTCTCGTACTTTGTAAAATACTATACTTTTCATTGTAAAATACTGCAATCCTTCGAGTTCAATAAAAGGGGTCTCCCCCACAGTGTGATATTTGTAATATAATTGTTAACAGTTCTTTTGAAAACAAAAACTAAAAATATATAACATTTTTTTGCATATCATTCATCATTCTCACATAGTACATCTTTGTCTTCGAGTCTCACTCTTGTGTCGCACTCTAGAGTCAAACTGTCTCATTCGTACAATACTCGGGCCAATCGATAAAAGAAAATGGACGATCTCGAGGAAGAGAACATAGAGCTGAGAGAAGAAATCAACGCTCTGAATGAGAGTTTGGAGAAACTCCACCATGATATGCAATCCCTAGCAGCAGCCCCGGAACAGCAACATCAAAGGACTATAATCTCGGAGAATACAGCTACACCAGCATTTGAGACGCCTGGCAGTCATCCTCAGTACAACATGCCTAAAGGTTTCCCCTAGGGCATGCCTCTCAACTTTATACCTGAAGGATACATCCCACTGGTCACTGAAGACCCAGAAGTCGTAGCAGGAACAGCCAAACCTGAAGGTTACAAACTTCAAGAAAATGAAGATGCAAGGATTACAATAGAAACTCCTAAAGATTAAAAACTTAAGGTCACTGAAGCGCCAAGAGTCACCATAGTAATGACTATACCATAACCAGTGGTACACACTGTCCTGTAAGAACAGATTCTGCAAGCAATTTCTGGCAGAAACGAAGACGTATACCAAATGATGAATGAGTTCCAGGAATAATTCTTGGAAATGCAGAAGGAACTTCATGCCATTCACAATCAAGACTTATTCGGAAAAGATGCCTCCGACCTTTGCTTGTTCCCTAATGTAAAGATATGACACACATTCAAGGTGCCTGACTTTGAAAAATAGAAGGGCAACTCTTGCCCTCAAAGTCATTTGGTGATGTACGCTCGAAAAATGTCTACCCAGACAGACAGTCAACAGCTACTGATCCATTACTTCCAAGACAGTTTAACCGGTGTCGCGCTCAAATGGTACATGGGTTTAAACCGCTCCAAGATCGGTACTTTCAGAGATCTCGGGGCAGCCTTCGTTCAACAGTATAATTACAATTTGGACATGGTACTAGATAGGGATCAACTCAGAGCAATGTCACAAAAGGATAAATAAACTTTAAAGGAATATGCTCAGAGATGGCACGGAATTGCCGCCCAGATCTGTCCTCCTCTCCAGGAGAAGGAAATGACAAAGATCTTCCAGAAAACGTTGAGCTCATTTTATTACGACCGAATGGTTGCCAGTGCGCCCAGTGACTTCACTGAAATGGTGAACATGGAAGTACGCCTTGAAGAAGCAGTCCGAGAAAGACGATTGGTAAAAAATGTAGAGCCATCTAGCTGTACCAAAAGATACGGTAGTACTTTTCAAAAAAAGAAATAGCAAGATATCAACAATATCTCTCCGGGAAAGCAAAGGCAAAGGTATCAACTGGTAGCAGCGGTAACTCCCGCTATCAACCCGACGCCAGCTCTGACTTATCAACCTCAGGTTGCTCAAAGCCAACCAAATCAACAACAATATCAACAAAGGCCGCAACAGCCTCTTCAGCAGGCTCGCCCTCAGTACAATAACAATAATCGTGTTACACGACCATCAGGGTTCGACCCTATACCGATGTTGTACACAAAACTATTTCCACTTCTACTGGCCAAGGGGCACGTTCAAACCAGAACTCCTCTCACAGTACTGGAAAATCCACCTTTTTGGTTCAAAGCAGATCAAACTTGCCCTTACCATAAAGGAGGATCAGGACATAACATTGAGAATTATCTCGGCTTGTCATGATGTACAGAAGCTTGTCAGGAACAGGGTTTTATCTTTCAAAGATACTAATCCAAATTTTCAAACAAACCAATTACCACAACATGAGAAGACTACAGTGAATTTGATAGAAGAAGAACTTATCAACAGTTATCAAATTCATAATGTACGCCTACTGGGAACCAACCTGGTAAAGATGCATTGCAAAAAAGAGAGGGTACAGCCATGTGCCATCTCACAACTATCACAAGTATGATATCTGTTCCAAAGACAATCAAGGGTGTGCCATAGTACAAACAGCTCTGCAAGAATAGATGAATCTGGGCTGGATTTAGGATCACTAGATTCGTAAAGTAAACATGGCCCATGCACATCCCAACATTATTCAGAACCACTACATCCGTGCAATGAACGTCAATCTAGTAGCTTTGCATTCAAGACAGAGTCAGTATTACAATCTGTCATGGCATGATTACAACGCTTGTCTAATCTACTCAATAGATCAGGGATGCTCTTTAGTACAAAAGGCCCTCCAACGTCAAATAGATCTCATATGGATCCAAGACTACCATGAAATAAATGACCATCAGGTTAATATGGTTCAAATCTTTGACATACGCTTGATGAATACCAGTCTTGTTGAATTACATGCTAAGCAGGCCAAACTTGGTTTTCTGGCTTCACATGATTATCAAGACTGTAAAGAATGTTACGAAAATGACCAAGGGTGTGCTCTTGTGCAAAGGACTCTTTAACATCTGTTGGACCACTGGTGGCTTCCGATCTAACTGGATGAAGACACGCAATAGATTAGCATGATTGATGGGAATCCTACTAGACATCAAAGTCGTGATGTCCGCTCAATGGAAACAGATCTAGTAAAGATGCATTGCATACAAAGTGGGTACGGTCGGGTACCACCTCATAATTATGAACGCTGTAGAGTATGCTTGGAAAATAACCAAGGAAGCTATCTAGTGCGAGAAGCCCTCCAGCACCAGTTAGACCGAAAGGAGATTCAACCATGTTCAAATTCTGGATCAATCAACATGATACAAGATTACATTCCTTTTCAAAACAAAAACTCTGTCATAATCTCCGGTCATGGAATAACCAAGGATATCTGTGCCATACTTCCTCTGCTCAACGAGTCAAAAGTCTCTCTTGACAGTAGGAAAATTATCAAACTAGAACCAATTGAGGCTGCCTATGATGGGCAAAAGGCCCAAAAAGCCCTTGTGGTCATCTACTTTCCAGGTCCAATATCGTACAAGTCAAAAAAAGTTATCCCGTACAAGTACGGTGCAACGACCATAGAAAATGAAAAAAAAAACTCCATTACCCTCCGTTGTGAACATTGCCGACATCAGTCGAGTTACCCGGAGCGGTCGAATCTTCAACAGAGGAGTTGGAGAGCCTTCCAAAGAAAAGGAACCTCAAGTCAACGCTCCTAACCAACAGATTGGTCAGCCCAGCAATACAGAACCTGTAAAGAACAACGATGAGATGCTGAAGCTCATCCAGAAAAGGGAGTACAACATTGTGGATCAATTGTTGCAAACTCCGTCTCGAATCTCTGTACTATCTCTCCTACTTAGTTCAAAAGCTCACAGGGAAGCTCTGCAAAGAGTCTTAGAGAAGGCCTTCGTGGAACAAAATGTGACGGTAGGACAATTTGACATCATCATCTCCAATATCACTTCCTGCAACAACCTGAGATTCAGTGATGAGGAACTGCCTAAAGAAGGCAAGAACCATAATATGGCACTCAATATCATAGTCAACTGCCAAGACGATGCTTTAGCCAGTGTACTGGAAGATACAAGTTCATCCTTGAATGTCATGCCAAGGTCAACTTCGGTATGACTATCTTTTTAAGGAACTCCGATGAGAGGCAGTGAGATCATCGTCAAAGCCTTTAAGGGATCTAGAAAAACAGTTATCGCCGAAGTCGATCTTCCCATAACCATCGGTACTCACACTTTCCAAGTCACTTTCCAGGTCATGGACATTCGGGCAGCATACAACTATTTATTATGAAGACCTTGGATACACGAAGCTGGGGCATTCACTTCGACACTTCACCAGAAGCTGAAGTTCGTCAAGAATGACAAATTAGTCATAGTGTGTGGAGAGCAAGCCTTAATTATGAGCAACTTATCATCATTCTCCTGTGTAGAACCAGAGGAGGTTGTTGGAGCTCAGTTCCAAGCACTCTCGGTGAGCAACGAGAATCAACAAGAAAGAGGGACGTTGATTGCCTCATACAAAGACGCTCTCAAAGTGATCGGGAGTAATGACATAAAAGGATGGGGACAAAATATAACTCCTACTGATAACAAGACAAGAAAAGGTCTTGGTTTCTCTCCAATTTGTACCCAGACTACCAAGAAGGATGAAAGTTTTCGTCCCATTCAGGATTTCTTCCATAACGGAGGTTTCCTCCACCCAGTATCTCAAGAAGGCCGCACCATCGATGAGAACAACTCCTCTGATACGGATGAGGATTGGAAGTTTTATCTCAACAATGACAGTTATATATCTCAGGGAGAAACAGATATGCCATTCTATTTTCCAAAGCAGAGCCCAAAATATATATACCAAGAACAGACGTCAGAATGATCTATCGAGATTGTGATCCCGAAGGATGTCGCGCTCCACCCAATTCATTAGAGGAAGACAATCTGATGAAAGATAACTTTGACTACGATTATTATGATCCCCTAGGCGACTTGCCTTTCTAGAAGCCATACACAGTGGACTCAGGGCAAAAGAGTCAACCAGACCATGCCTATCAGCTGAGTAATCTTGAAAAGAATGCCCATGTTCCCACAGAGTCATGGAATCATTACTCAGTACATTCCAAAAATGTCTTGCACCATGGTGATGAATTTGCACAGATTTTAGGACAAGAATTCATTAACTATGCATTTCCCGAGGTCAACGTCATTGAGGAATATGACTCATCTATTCCCATAGAAACCTGGGATACCTTGGGACAGCCAAGCGGCAAGTACGACTTTCTAGTCAAATACACCGCTCCCGAAAGCTTTCGCATCAGATACGAGGACATCCAGCCAACCGGATGGGGAGATCCTCTCGAGAGTGAAAACACTATGGAAGATGCGACAGAAGTGTCCTCTTATGATAACTCTGCATGGGAAGGAGACTCCAACAATCCTACTCCGCCAGAAATCAGTTTCATTTCTGAAGACAAACCAAGAAGGAAGGTAACAGACATTGTGATTCACAAAGGAGTTCGTCGCCAATGGGTTGCAGTCGATGTCCCGAAAGTCGTCCTTAAGTCGAAGTAATTACCATCTTTTTTTATAACCTTTCACCTTACCCGGGTGGAATGGATGTTTTATAGGGCTCACTTTTCTGTAAGTGTCCCTCTTCGCTTCGCCCAAAGCGATAATGTTTTGTTTTATAGGGTTGTGTTTCAAGAATCGATAAATCATGAATAAATAATGTCAATGTGAATTCCCGCATTTATTGTTGTTTTCACTTTTCGTTTTTTCAGAAAATGGTAATCCTAAAAAATAACCCAAAATAAAAACAAGCATTTTTCAGAACATACACTGCACACACTCTTGCATTCTCTCTGTCTTTTCTAAAAAATGAATCATCACGTCATGCAGATTTCTTATTTAAAATCCTATTGAAACATACGATCCAATGTCTCCACCCAACTTGAATTCCAGGTATTCGAATCTGAAGAAGAAGACGACGAAGAAATTCCAGATGAGATCTCCCGACTACTCAGGCAAGAGGAAAGGTCCATTGGGCCTCATAAAGAGCCGTTGGAAACGGTCAATTTGGGTTTAGAAGGAAAAAAGAAATAGGGTAAGATTGGAGCACTGCTCATCTCAACTGTCAGAGAAGGCTTAATAAACTTCTCAAATAATTTCCAGATGTGTTTGCTTGGTCCTACCAAGACATGCCAGGGTTGGATACCATCATCTTGGAACATCATTTACCACTGAAAACAGAATGTCCTCAGGTAAAACAAAGACTGAGAATGACTCATCCAGATATGGCCATCAAAATTAAGGAGGAAGTGCAGAAGCAGATTGTAATACCCTAATTTTTACCCCTAAGATCCCACATGTCATTTGCATTTTTGCATACCACAAACAAGATCACATATTGGTTCCTTCTTTGATAGATTTGTGCCTTGCAGGGATCTTTGAGTTTGTGTGTGTTTGATTTGTTTAATTTGTTTATGTTTACTAACCATTAATTAAAATCCAAAAATATTTCTTTTTCTTTCACTAACATTTTCAGGGGAAGAACAGGTCAAAAATGCCAAAATAACAGTCCCCCAGCTCGAATGAATTTTATCTAAGAAAAGTCAAAGTTGATCTGCAATTAATTCAAAAATTTATCTGATCAAGAGTTTCCACGATTTAATGGATTATTATTCAAGAAACTCCAAGGTTCATGTGTTTATTTCCATGCCTTATTTGACGAGCAAAAGAATCGAGCCGAACTACAACAGTGCAACAAAATGCTCATTTTTCACAAATTTTGCACTGTGTAACCGGTTAGCAGTTATGCTGTAACCGGTTACCATCGTGAAAATTTGAAAAATAGTGGCAAATTCAAATTCAGCAATTGGCACCAATCTCAGCCCTTAATCACATTTGGAATATTCTAGACCACTTCATTTTAATTCCCTACATCACTTTGATCATTTCCCACCATGTACCATCACTAATCACCACTCTTTTGTGATTTCCCTCCAAATTTGAATTCCAATCCTAATTTTGATCATCCAAGCCTAATTCCAAACCACCAAATTCCCAAACCTAAACTCTATAAATAGAGCCTTCACTTCATTCATTTTTCAAGCTTTTGATAGCCAACAAATCCCTTGCAATTTCTCTCCCCAAACCACAAATTCACCAAAAGCTCAATTTCTTCTTTCATAAGTTAGTAAGAACTCACATTGGTTCTTACTAATTTAGAGCTAAACCTCCATCCATTCTTGTTTTTGTTCATAGATCAAGGCTTTGGAGTGTAGATCTTGCTGCAATTTGGAAGAATTTTCAGATTTGGATTGGTAATACACTTTTCACCATTGTTAAAGCTTCATCTTCATCTTCCATAATGTAGATCATTGGAGATTCTTGTTACTTGATCCTTTGGATCTTATAATTGTGTTTAATTGCTGGTTTTTGCTGTGATTTTACTTTGATTTCGTGCAATTTCAGTTCCATGATCATAAGGTGTTTGTAAAAAGTTTTGGAAATGGATCATGCTGAATTTTGCACATTTTTCTGCATTTTTGGGGCATCCCGCTGGACATCAAAAATTCAAAAAATCAGTCCAGGCAAAAGTTTGGGAAAATAAAAGAATAAAAAGTGCGAAAAGCGAAAAGAAAGGATTACAAAGAAAAATCCTGAACAAATCTGTGTGACTACAAAGTCAAAAGACAAAAGGGTGACTGTTATTCCCCAAATAACCTCATTGGTTCTTAAACCATCAGGTTTATCCTTTTGAGAGATGAATATTCATGTCAAATTAACTGAATATAGGATTAAAGAATATCACGGAGAATGGGTGGGTGCCATTGATTTGAGCCTAAAAATCCTTTTTTCTGAAAACTGTGAACCAGGCCAAGTTATAACCCTCAAAAGACCTAATTGAAGCAGGCTTTATTTTCAAAGCGTACTTCAAACGAGATAGCGTTCCTGACTCCCATGAGTTGTGCTAAAAGATCTTTGTTGGTATTGCATGTGCATTCAAAAATAAATGTCGTATCTTAACTAGTGATTCATTCACAAGGTTTGCGATGTCTTTTCAGTAAAAACTTCAAGATTAACATGTCTGTTGCATTAGAATTATCATTCTCAAAATTAACATTTTCTGCATGCATACATTTGTTTGACATCATGGTGTAATACCCCAAATTTTGACCACTTAGATTTCCCATCATTGTGAAAATCATCATCACAATATGGATGAACCATCATGCTTCATCAGTCTCCCCAAAGATGGGTGAGCATCCAATACAAACAGGATTTAGGGTTTCAAGCCCTCTCTGAGTGCTTAGACAAAGGATCAATCAAGGAATGACATGATCTTCAACTTGTCTAATCTCTCAAACATCCTCAAAGGATCAAAAGGACTCCTACTTCAAGGATTAAGCACAAAGCTGCTCCCTTCTAGGTGGATCAAGTCTCACGATCGACAGTGTCACCAAATTAGGGTTTTGATCACCCAGGGCCTCCAGATGAAAAGTTTCATCTGGGCACAAGGCAATGATCCAAAACATAACCTAATATACTTCATGGAACCTCATGAACCCATGCATCAAGTCAATTTTGCCTCAGGGGATGCATTCATCAAAAATCAGGAATTAGGGTTTCTTGACCTAATTCACCCCTAAGTTGACTTTTGGGACAAACCATGAGCCAAGACCTCAAGACATGATTTGAGCGTCTCTAATATACCATATTGATCCATTTGGAACAATGGATTAATCCAAGAAGCTTGAGCAACAAGTCTCATTTTCATCTGCACCACAATTAGGGTTTCGCGAGGAAAGTCAACTGTAACTTTGACTTTTGACCAAGACATGCTCCCAAACCCTAATACATGATTGAATATACCCTATGACACCCATGGAACATGTCCATCAAGTTTGATTTAGGTCAAGGACATGATTTCCTGAAGAATTGCACAGTTTGGAATTCATCTGATAAAAAGTCAACTGTGCACAAAAGTCAACTTTGACTTTTTGAGATTTTTCACCAAAATGGCTTTTTTACCCTAAAATGATGTTAATGTATGATTTGAATCATCATTCATCAAGAAAAATAAAGAAAAGTGAGATAACTTGTAAAAGGGGTAACCATAAAACTTAGAAATTTTTCTAAGTTAAAAATAAAGTGGCAAAGGTACCAACTTTGGAGGACCATAACTCCTAAACCACAAGGCCATTGTTTCTCATCCAAAGATGGATTTGTAGCACTCATTATCACCTACAAAAACTTCAACTACAAGTCATTCCAATTCATTAAGGATTTTGAGTTATGGAGTGATCAAAGTGGTTGAAAAGTGAAAATGTCACTTTTTCCAACACTTAGTGAAATTTTCACTAAGTCAGATTCTGCCTCACTTTTTGCCAAATGTAGGGGGATTTTTCACTTGGAATCAAAAGAGATCAAAACCAAACTTGTTCAAACAGTTGTTGTATCATGTAAGAGCTTTCCAAAATGGCCAAGAACATTGCCAAATTCAACCTACACCATGAGATACAACATTGCCAAGTTGCCTTGCTGAAATCTGTCAAGGCAAGGCAGAATTTGCAACTTTGGTCGATTTGCCAAAATCAGCCAAATTCAATTGCTCCTATCCACTTGGACACCTCAGAGGATTGAATCTAAAGGGGACAATCACTGAGCCAAGCCTCCAAAGTCCATGGAACAAGAAATAGCATGTTGAACCTAGAATGGCCAAAATAGGGACAAGACTTCAAATTTGGAATGAGGCATTCAATGGAACCATCAAGGTGGCATGGACTGAGCCATTCTCATCTGAAATCAGTCAAGACTTATCCAAGACCAAGGGAACCAAAGCTCTGTGCCCTAATCTCTAGTCAATGGCTAGAGGAGACTTGGATTTTCATTTGCCAACATTGGCCAAACCTACTTACCAGCTGCCATGCACTATTCCTTGTAAAACAAACTTGCTCTACTATAAATAGAGCTCAATTGTGGTCAGTTTGAGTACACCAAAGCCATCTAACAGATGCTTTCCTCAAAATCTCTTCTTTCACTCCAATTTTGCCTTCTAAGGCAAGTCACTATCGGGTTTTGAGTTTGAGAGCAATTCCAATCAAACCAATCACTCACACACCTCACATACATCACATATGAGCTGATCAAACACTTAGATTACTTCTGAAACATCAATTTCACAAAATCACCAGCTGGTTGCTCAAGGTTTTAACCAAAGTGCAGCTGAGGTGCCACAAAATGATCCAGCCAATTTCAATCAAGTCCAACCATCCAAACACAATCCATAGGGTGTAGGGAAGCTGTTCAGATCATCACCACTCATCTGTAACACCTCCAAATCAAAAATCACTTTGAACTTGCTGTCACGACTTGGAGGTAAGCACATACTTGGTCATCTCTCAATCTATGCATATTTCCTCGCACAATAATTTGGCCATATGTTCATAATCATGCATGGAATGTTTTCCCTCAATTAATTGCATTGTTTGAATCGTGTATCAAAAATCCTAGCCTTCATGCATAAATTAGGGTTCTTGAGGTCTCTTCGTGATTTATTGTTGTATGTTTAATTTAAATGAAATTAAAGTACATAGACATGATCGTGAGGTTGAGGCGAGCATAATGATATGTGGATTGCATGATATGATTACGTATTCATGGAGATTGGATAGAAAATGCAAATCTGAGAAACCAAGAACACGCGCGTTTTCTTCAGCTTGTTCTTGGCGCCATTTTTAGAAATTCAAATATTTGAATTTTGTGATTTTGTTTAATTGATTCAAAAATTAATTTCTCTCTGAGTTTTAATGATTTTGAGTTGATTCTTTTTTTAATAATTCACAAAAATGTTAAAATATTTTATTTTCACAAAAAATCCCAAAAATATTATTTATTTCATATAATTGATATTTTTGCAAAGAATTAATATTTTAATTGTTTTTGACATTTTAAATATTTTTTCTACATTGATTTTGCAACTTTTAATGCTTTCTAATTATTTTGTAGGTCAATACTTAATTTTTGAAGCATTAATCCAAGATCACAATTTGTTTTCCATGTGTTAAACAATTTTTGATCATTTTAATTGAATTTTTATTCGATTAAATACATTTTGAAAACAAATTAGGGTTTTGGATTAATTCAACCCTCATAAATCATTTTCAAAACTCACTTGGGCCTCTTGAGAGAGTGTAAGACCCATCCCCCCTTGTACAAAAACCTTTTGGGCCTCACTCATTGTATAAGTCCCTCTGTACAAGTAAACGGCGCGATCGTCGCCCGTTTAAAAATAAAAATCATCTGGGCCTCTCCTTGAGCTATAAGACCCATTCAAAACACTTTGGGCCTCTATTAGAGTGTAAGACCCAATCCCCCTTTTAACCAAAACATCTTGGGCCTCACTTATTGTATAAGTCCCTCCGCGTTAAAAGAAAACCTCGGCGCGATCGCCATTTTTAAAACGAAAAATCATTTGGGCCTACCCTCGTGTTATAAGCCCCACTCTTTTTTCTTTAAATCTTTTTGGGCCTCTTGAGAGAGTGTAAGACCCATCCCTTTGTACAGAAAACCATTTTGGGCCCCAGTCACTTGTATAAGTCCCGCTGTACAAAGTCAAATAGTGCGCTCACTGATAAAACCCTGGGCCTCTCCTTGAGCTGTAAGCCCCAAATCTTTCTTTTTCAAAGCACTTTCTCCTTTGATTTTGAATATACTGTTGTTTTCAATCTTTCTTTGTTGAACAACTAATCAAACAGCATGGAAGCACTCCAACCGAGTAAGTGGTTATCGCTTTCGTTTACTGCTTTCATATTATAAACTGTATTGTGGGGCTGTTTCACTGTAAGTCTCCTTTCACAAACTCATATATATATAACTGTATTGTGGGGCTGCTCACTGTAAGTCTCCTTTCATAAACTCATATCTACTGTGTAATAATAGTATAGATATTTCGAGTTTCCCCGGCAACTACGTCTAGAACTAGGTGATGCCGTTTCATTTATTCGTAGAAATAGACGCCTGGATCCCCAATAGGAGCACCAGATACAGCCTTCTCTTCGGTTGTCCTCCTTAGGAATCGTCAAGAAGCTCTACTCCCCAAGATGAATGTATTCTCCGTGAATGGCATCTTTGAGTTTCTTCCAAATTCTCGAACTTTCCTGACATGATCTATTCCTTGCGGATCGCTTGCCTTGAATGTCTCGGGGTTTGGGTACCCCCTACGGTCATAATCTTGGACCTTAACTAAGGAACCCTCTTTAAAAGCTAAAAGTCACTGGATAGTAAACCTCGCACGTTTACCAGTGGTTTTTATCTTTAAAAGAGTTATCTCTCCTAATGGAAAGGAGATGATAGACCCACGGGCTTCTTTAAAGCATCGGCCTCCTCTTGGGCATTGTTCAAGGACCCACAGGCTTCCTAAAAGCAACCCCGCCTACCCTTGGGCTTCGTACAAGGACACTACGGCTTCTTAGAAGTATTCACAGCCTCCTCTTAGGCTTCGTATAATGATCTCTTCCTTCGGGAATGATAGCCTCCTCTTGGGCTTCGTACAAGGACCCGTCGGCTTCTTAGAAGTATTCACAGCCTCCTCTTAGGCTTCGTATAATGATCTCTTCCTTCGGGAATGATAGCCTCCTCATTGGGCTTCGTACAAATTGTCCCGACGACCTCCTAGAGGTATAGGAACAGAACCTAGTCATCCTCCTAGAACAGTCATTTCATAGAGTCTACTACTATTTCTCAAAGCATAATACAAAAGAAAAAAACTATAGACTTGGACAGTCTAATCTCCTTGAGTCTCAAAGACATTCTCAAGTGACCCCTTCGTTAAATAGGAAGGAAACCCGTAGACTCGGACAGTCTCAATACCCTTTGGATTTCCAGTTTCCTCAAAGAAAAGGAAACAACCCCGATCCTCAGATCTAACCCATGAGTACAGTGATGCTCATATAAGAACTGATTTTCTCTTTCAAAATCAGTATACTGGACCTGTCACTTAACTGACACAGTAACCTTAGTCTCCTCTTAGGCTTTGTATAAGAAAACCACTGGTTGATCCAATCAACCTTTTAGCATCAAAATTGTGCCTCGTTCACAGTACACAAACATCAACAACTCCTTTCTCTTCATCTAATCGTTGTAAGCGGCAAGCCTCTGGATCATCTATATCCATGCCACTGTCCTTCTTTTAGCATGAGGAATTCCTAAGGAAAGATGGCATTGCTCTACACTGATTTAAAGTCTTCTCCTTCAGGTTAAAACCCTTTCTTCGGAAATTATGGCATTGCTCGGATCCGCGTATCCCAGTTAAAGTAATTCTCCTTCTCCCCTCTTTAGATATGACAAGTTCTCTCTAAAGCCGAGATCTTTCAGCTTCACGTCTTGGGCTTTGAACAAGACACAAATAGACCTTTCAGCTTCACATCTTGGGCTTTGAACAAGATACAAACCACCTTTCGCTTCACGTCTTGGGCTTTGAACAAGACACCAAAACACCCATTTCCTCCCATAGAATAGGAGGAACTATGAACGCTCTAATTTCCCTGTTTCGGTAAACGGGAATACGTAGGCATAAGATCGAAAGAAAAGATCTTAGCGAGCGCAATCAACAAAAAACCCAAATCCCATCAATCAAAAGCAGTAATTCAAAAGCATCAGTCCTAACATCCTAATCCTTGTTCCCCGCCAGAAACCTTCTGCCCAGGTAAAAAAGAAAGAAAACAGTATTGGCGAAAATACAAATAACCAGTACAAAGGCCCCCCCACATTGATAGCATTCGTAACTTAACAGACCGCTGTTTAAACTCAGTATGCAAAGCAGGGTTAATTGAAGACATCTATTTCCCTTCCTTATTCAGCTCACAATAGGATAAAAAATGAATCGACCTGTAGTCAAAGCTCAAACCGCAGAGAGCGACCAGCGCTTAAGAACCGCGTCCAAAATCACTCGCTACAGAAAAATGGCGCCCACCGTGGGGCCAATTTCTGATTTCCTTTTTCTTCACTTGTGTGAAAACCACAGATTGGGGCTTCCGCCGGGGAACCCATTTCTGTCAGGAACTTAGGAATCATAGCTTTATAAGTCTAGGATGTTTAGGACAAATATATATACTGCTTTTCCTAATTGTTATACGTGTTTATTTTTCTGCTACTGGGAATGCGGGTAATGCCGTATGTGGAAAGATTGAGTATACACTTAAGATAAGTGATGGCGACGGGGTCGACCATCAACCTCAGTGGAGGCTGACCAACGCAACCCATTCACTCTTCTAGCCAATGGGCCGGTTGTTAAGTCTGAGAAGCTGAGGAGCCAAACCCTTTCGTAGTGCGGAAACTATCAGAAATAGTTGTTACGCGATACTACCCTCATTTGAGGCTGGTGATCTATTCTCGGTGAATGGCACTTACTCTAAGATTGCTCTACAACTCGCTGGCGACCCGCTTGTTGTTTTGCTTTCCTGGGAGGAGCTGATGATAATGAGTACAGGTACAAAAATCACCTTAGTATAAACCTTTGGGGATGGGTAGAGCCTTGACTTCATGACAACGACCCTTTGACCCCATGTTTTTTCTATGTTTTTGTGTGCTGCATTCATGCATCCATTTAATAAAACATTAAAACACTCAAAAAACTTTCTCTTCTAGTCTCTCTGTTTTTCAAATTAAACTAAGACTGTGATTGCAAATATCAGAGAAAAATATTGCATTAATGGATTTCGGTAGAAGGAGAACTCGCCAGTATACCTTCAAAGTTCCAAAGCTAGAGGATTTGAGAAAGTTAGCAAGGATGATCGTTAAACCAGAGGCTTTCAGAGCCAAGCACGGAGGTCTGCTACCACTGTTAAGAGTCCATGTGATTGAGGGAATCATGGACGCGCTCATTCAGTTCTACGATCCGGTTTATCACTGTTTCACATTTCTGGATTACCAGCTATCACCAACGCTGGAGGAGTATTCTCATCTGATTGATCTACACATCACTGATCGAGCTCCATTTTCTGGACTGGAAGAAATTCCAAAGAATCAGACTATTGCAATAGCAATTCATTTGGACGAGTCTGAGGTCAGGACTCACATGACCACTAAGGGTGGCATCCAAGGTTTGCCAGCCAAGTTCTTAACAAAGAAAGCTCTGTACTTTGCTAGTATAGGGAACGAGACTGCTTTTGAAAGCATCTTTGTTTTGCTCACCTACGAATTATTTTTGTTTCCCAACATCAATAACTTCGTCGATATCAACGCTATTAAGGTTTTTCTCATTGGAAACCCTGTGCCAACTTTGCTCGCAGATGCGTATCATTCTGTACACTTAGGAAATTTGTACAGCGGAGGGGAGATCACATGCTGTGTACCTCTGCTTTATAAATGGTTTATCTCGCACTTGCCCAAGTCTGCTGCTTTTTGGGATTGCAAGAGTGTCTTACGTTGGTCGCAGAAGATCATGTCTCTCACCAATTCTGATATAGATTGGTGTAATAGGATTTATGAGGGAATCAGAATCATTGACCGTTGTGGAGACTTCCCCAGCGTACCCCTCATAAGAACTAAAGGAGGAATCAACTATCATCCGATATTAGTTCTTCGTCAATTTGGATACCCGATGAGACACATCCCACTGGGTGTTCATCTGGAAGGTCTTTTCTTCAAAGAAGGAGAAAATGACAGAGCACTAAAGATGGAAATAGTGTAAGCTTGGAAACAGGTTCATAAGAAAGGACGAGAGTCTCTGGGAAAACCGGACTGTGTCTCGGTGGAGCCTTATCTCCATTGGGTACAAACTAGAGCTCTCAAGCTAACGATGCCTTATCCTCGTTACGGAATTCTTCCACCGAGGGAAACTGTCATGTACTTCATGATGGAAACTGAAAAGCTTCAGGTTACTCTCAACAAAGTTCAAAAGGAAAGAAGATCTTGGAGGAACAAGTATCGCACCCTCGATGTAGAGTGTATCCAAATACAGCAACTACTAAAAGAGAAAGATGCTCTGATTGAAATTTTGGAGCAGCATGCTGTTGAGAATCAAGATGACCAAAGGAATTTGCTCGCTCATTTCACCTGGCAAAGGAATGACAACCCGACAACGGCCCAAGCGCCCCGGTCAAAGAAGAGGACTCGGGACCCATTAGTTTAGGTTTCTGTTTCTGCACTTTGTAATCTACTGTATTTCCATTTCTGTAATCCTTTGGAATTCAATAAAAAGGGGTTTCCCCAGTGTTTGATATTTGAAATCTAATTGTCGAAGTTTATTTTGATTAAACCAAAAAAACAATTAATATAATCATTGCATTCATCATTCTCACATCGCGTATTCTCCTTACCTACGAATCTCACGTTTGTGTCTCGATTCTAGAGTCAAACTGTCTCATTCGTATAATACTCGGGCCAATCGTTAGAAAAAGATGGATGATCTTGAGGAAGAAAACAGAGAGTTGAAAGAAGAGATCGACGCTCTGAGAGAGGATATGAGAAAGCTTCGTAACGACATGCAAGCCATGGCAGAAGCTCAGCTACAAAGAACTGTGATCTCAGAGATCACCTCAACGCCCATCATAGAAAAGTATGATCCTAGGTATCAGATGCCGAAAGATCGTCCTTGGGGCATGCCTGTTAACTATATCCCGGAAGGATATGTTCCGCCGATCACTGAAGATCTGGGAATCGCAACAGAAGCCGCTGGGCCTGAAGGTTACAAACTTCGGGAAAGCGATGATGCCAGGGGCATACTGAAGACTCCTGAAGGTTACAAACTTCGGGAGGCGCCAAGACTTACTGCCATAGTCACAGTACCACCCCCTGTGGTGCACACTGTCCCGGAAGGACATATTCCACAGACATCTTCTGGTAAGAAGGAAACTATGTTTGACAGAATGGATGAATTCCAGGAGCAGTTCTTGGAAATGCAGAAAGAGCTGCAAGCCATTCGCGGTCAGGATCTATTTGGAAAGGACGCCGCAGACCTCTGCTTGGTCCCAAATGTGAAAGTCCCGCACAAGTTCCAAGTGCCCGACTTTGAAAAATACAAGGGTAACTCTTGCCCTCAGAGCCATCTGGTGATGTACGCTCGGCGGATGTCAGCTCAGACGGAGAATCAGGACCTGCTGATTCACTACTTCCAGGATAGTTTAACCGGTGCCGCACTCAAATGGTACATGGGTTTAAACCGTACTACGATCAGTACATTCAGAGATCTTGGTACTGCCTTCGTCCAACAATACAAATACAATTTGGACATGGCACCCGACAGAGATCAACTCAGATCGATGTCGCAAAAGGAAAAGGAAACCTTTAAGTAGTATGCTCAAAGGTGGCGTGAAATTGCCGCTCAAATTTTTCCACCTCTTGAGGAAAAAGAGATGACAAAAATCTTCTTAAAGACCTTAAGCTCATTTTACTATGACCGAATGATTGCCAGTGCACCCAGTGATTTCACCGAAATGGTCGGCATGGGTGTACGTCTTGAGGAAGCCGTCCGAGAAGGACGTTTGGTAAAAGACACTGGATCAACGAGTGGTACTAAAAAATACGGTAGTGCTCTCCCTAAGAAAAAGGAGCAAGATATTGGGAATATCTCTCTCGGAAAGCAAAGGCGACGTTATCAGCCAGTAGCAGCTGTTACTCCTGCTATCGGCCCCGCGCCTGTTCCTATGTATCAACCTCAGGTTGCGCAGAGCCAACCTGACCAACAAAGGACACAACAGCCTCTTCAGCAGGCTCGTCCTCCATATAAAAACAACCGTACAACACGGCCACCAGGATTTGATCCTATACCCGTAACGTACGCAGAGCTGTTTCCGTTACTGCTGGCTAAGGGGCACATTCAGACTAAGTCTCCCCTTTCAGTTCCGGAAAATCCGACTTTTTGGTTTAAAGCGGATCAAACATGCCCTTATCATCAAGGAGGTTCAGGGCATAACATTGAGACTTGTCTCAATTTCAAGTCCGACGTGCAAAGGCTTGTTAGGAGCGGGCTCTTATCTTTCAAAGATACGAATCCTAATGTTCTTACGAACCCGCTGCCTCAACATGAGAAAGCTGCAGTCAATCTGATTGAGAAAGAGACTAACAATGTCTATCAAATTCACGATGTACTCTCATTGGGGACCAATCTGGTCAAGATGCATTGTAGACAGAGTGGATATGGCCATGTGCCACCTCATAATTATCACCAGTGTGATATCTGCTCTAAAGACAACCAGGGATGTTCTGTGGTGCAATCAGCTCTACAGGAACAAATGGATCTTGGATGGATCCAAGAGCACCGAGTTCGTGGATTTAACATGGTTTACACGAATTCCAACGTCATTCAAAACCACGACATCCGTGCGATGAATGTCAACTTGGTGGCGATGCACTCAAGGCAAAGCCAGTATCATAATCTGCCGCGACATGATTACAGTTCCTGTCTGATTTGCTCGGTAAACAAACAGGGATGCTCTTTCATACAAGAGGCCCACCAGTGTCAGATGGATCTTGGATGGATCCAAGACTACCATGATAGAAACTCCTATCAAATCAACATGGTTCAGATTTTCGACATCCGCGTAATGAATACCAACCTGGTAGAGTTACATGCTGAGCAGGTCCGACTCGGATTCTTAATATCACATGATTATCAAAACTGTAAAGCAGGTTGCGAAAACGATCGAGGTTGTACCCTTGTCCAGGAGGCACTTCAGCACTTGTTAAAACACTGGTGGATGCCAATCTACATGGACGAAGATACTCGGCAAATTAGTATCAATCACAGGAATCCTACTCATCGTCAAAGTCAGGATGTCCGATCAATGGAAGGTAACCTAGTGAGGTTACATTGTATTTAAAATGGGCGTGGCCAGGTGCCACCACACGACTATGACAGTTGCAGCGTCTGTTCGGAAAGTAACCAAGGGTGTTACCTTGTGAGAGCAGCTCTTCAGGGTCAGGTCGATCATGGAGAAATTCGTCCATATCCAGGTTCTGGACCCATCATTTGGTCGCCGAACTACCTTGCCGAGCAAGTTGAGGATGTTGTCACGATCTCTGGTCATCACAGGACCAGGGATGTTTTTTCCATCATCCCTCTACTTGATGAATCTAGAGTTCCCAACCGGGAACGGATCAAGGTTACTTATGGTGGTCAGAAAAATCAGAAGGTTCCCATAGTCATCTATCTACCGGGGCCACTACCGTATGAATCAGCTAATGCAATCCCTTACAAATACGGTGCAACAATAATCGAGAATGGAAAGGAAATTCCATTACCCTCCGTCGTGAATATTGCAGACATCAGTCGTGTAACACGGAGCGGTCGAATCTTCAACCGAGGGGTTGGAGAATCCAACAAAGAAAAGGAACTTCAGGCAGAAATTCCTGATCCGCCAGTCGGTCAATCTAGTAATCCCGACTTTTCAAAAGACAAAGATGAGATGCTAAAGCTCATCCAAAGGAGTGAATATAATATTGTTGATCAACTATTACAGACTCCTTCAAAGATCTCAGTATTATCACTGTTACTCAGTTCAGAAGCCCACAAGGAGGCCCTTCAGAAAGTCTTGGAGCAAGCCTTTGTGGAACAGGATGTAACAATCAGACAATTCGATAGCATTGTCTCTAACATCACTTCCTGCAATAATTTGGGATTTAGTGATGAGGAATTACCTGAAGAGGGTCGCCGTCATAACATGGCGCTCAACATTACAGTTAACTGCCAGGGCGATGCTTTAGCCAACGTACTGGTAGACACAGGGTCAGCCCTGAATGTTATGCCGAAGTCCACTTTGACGCAATTATCATTCAAGGGCCCTCCGGTGAGAGTCAGTGAGGTCGTCGTCAAAGCATTCGACGGATCCAGAAAAACCGTTATCGGCGAAGTTGATCTTCCCATAACTATTGGTCCTCACACTTTCCAAGTCACTTTCCAGGTCATGGACATCCGGGCAACATACAGTTGTTTATTAGGAAGACCTTGGATACATCAGGCTGGAGCGGTTACTTCAACCCTCCACCAAAAGCTAAAGTTCGTCAAGAACGATCAACTTGTCACGGTTTGTGGGGAACAAGCCTTGCTTGTGAGCAACTTATCATCATCTACTTGTGTGGAACCCGAGGAGGTTATTGGAACTCAGTTCCAAGCACTATCGGTGAGCAAGGACAATCAGTTCAAAGAAGGAACTTCAATTTCTTCATGCAAAGATGCTATCAAAGCGGTCGAGAGTACCGATACAACCGGATGGGGACGGCTTGTCATTCCCATTGACAATAAAACAAAGAAGGGTCTTGGTTTTTCTGCGACCTGTACCCAGACAGCTGTCAACGATGAAAGTCTTCATCCCCTTCAAAACTTCTTCCACAGTGGAGGTTTTCTCCTCCCAGTGTCTCAAACAGTACATGCTATCGACGAGGAAGATCCCTCTGACACAGGTGAAGAATGGAAGTCCTATCTTAACAAGGACGGTTATATGTCTCAGGAAGAGGTGCCTACGCCATTTTGCTATCCCGCACAGAGTCCGAGATTTATACCAAGGTCAGATGTCAAAATGATATATGGAGATTGTGATCTGAAAGGATGCCGTGCTCCGCCAAATTCATTAGAGGAGGACACTCTGATGAAAGATAATTTTGACTACACCTACTATGGCCCAATGGATGGTCTGCCAATGTGGCAACCTTATCCAAGAGATTTGGGGCAAGAGAGTCAGCTGAACCATGAAAATCAGCTGACCGTCATTGAACAGAATACCTGTGTCCCCACCATGTCATGGGATCAACACTCAGGTCATTCGGAAACTACTCAACATAAAGATGAATTTGCAACGTTTGCAGGACTAGAATTCATCAACTATGCTTTTTCTGAGGTCAACGTCATCGAGAGGGATGACTTCTCCAGTTCCAAAGAAGTTTGGGACACTCTGGGACAACCAAGTGGAAAATACGACTTTATGGTCAAGTACACTGCTCCCGAAAGCTCTCGTATCAGGCTCAAAGATATCCAGTCAATTGGATGGGGAGATACAGCTGAGAGCACAAATGCTATGCAAAATGCAACTGAGGAATTCTCCTACGACAATTCTGCCTGGGAAACAGATTCCAATGATCCTACTCCACCAGAAATCGGCGTCATTTCTAAAGACAAATCAAGGAAGGTGCCAGACTTTGTGATTCACCGAGGAGTTCGCCGCCAATGGGTTACCGTCGAGGTTCCGAAGGTCGTTCGTCAGTCAAAGTAATTGCCATCTTTAACCTTTCACCCTGCCCAGGTGAAACGGATGTTTTGATAGGGCTCGCTTTTTGTAAATTTCCCTCTTCGCTTTGCCCAAAGCGAGTGAGTTTTGTTTTATATGGCTGTAGTTTCAAGATTCGACTTGTGCATTAATAAAATAACGTCGTTCTGTAATTTCCGCATTATTGCTGTTTTCTCTTTTTGCTTTTTCAGAAAATGGTAATCCTAAAAAAAAAACATTCAATAATAAAAACAAGCAGTAAAATCAAAACACTGCACACACTTACACTTTCTCTATCTCTTCTAAACACGAATCATCACGTCATGCAAATTGCTTGTTTTAAACCCCGTTGAAACATACGATCCGATGCCTTCTTCCAACTTTGAGTTCCCGGTATTCGAGGCTGAAGAAGAAAATGACAACCAAATTCTAGAAGAGATCTCCCGACTACTCAGACAATAGGAAAGGTCCATTGAACCTCACAAAGAGCCGTTGGAAACGGTAAACTTGGGTTCAGAAAAAGAGAGAAAAGAAATCAGGATCGGAGCACTGCTCAGTCCAACTGCCAGAGAAGATCTGATAAAGCTTCTCAAAGAATTCCCCGATGTGTTCGCTTGGTCCTATCAGGATATGCCAGGGTTGGATACCAGCATCGTGGAACATCACTTACTGTTGAGATCAGAATGTCCGCCAGTAAAGCAAAGGTTGAGACGCACTCACCCGGACATGGCCATCAAAATCAAAGAGGAGGTACAGAAACAGATTGACGCGGGTTTCCTTGCTACATCTGAATATCCTCAATGGTTAGCCAACATCGTACCCGTTCCCAAAAAGGATGGAAAGGTCAAAATATGTGTTGATTACAGAGATCTAAACAAGGCAAGTCCAAAGGACGACTTTCCTTTACCACACATTGACATGCTGGTTGACAGCACAGCAAAGTTCAAAGTATTCTCCTTCATGGATGGATTCTCGGGCTATAACCAGATCAAAATGGCGCCGAAAGACATGGAGAAAACTTCGTTCATTACCCCATGGGGTACCTTTTGTTACAAGGTAATTCCGTTCAGTTTGAAGAATGCCGGGGCAACCTATCAAAGGGCCATGACTACTCTGTTTCATGACATGATACACACAGAAATCGAGGTATATGTCGATGATTTGATTGCAAAATCAAGAACAGAGGAGGAGCACGTTGAACATCTGTCAAAATTGTTCGAACGTCTAAGAAAATTCAAGCTCCGCTTGAATCCTAACAAGTGCACCTTCGGTGTCCGTTCAGGGAAATTACTAGGGTTCATCGTCAGCCAGAAAGGAATTGAAGTTGATCCTGACAAGGTCAAGGCCATTCAAGAAATACCTTCTCCGAAAACTGAAAAACAAGTCAGAGGATTCCTGGGACGTTTGAACTACATCTCCAGATTCATATTCCTCATGACCGCGACGTGTGCAACGATTTTCAAATTACTCAAAAAGAACCAGGATTACGTTTGGTCAGAGGATTGCCAAACCGCCTTCGACAGTATCAAAGAATATCTGTTGAATCCTCCGATTCTATCACCTCCAGTGGAAGGAAGACCACTGATCATTTACCTCACGGTCCTAGAGGACTCAATGGGATGTGTACTTAGCCAACAAGACGAAACTAAACGGAAAGAGTCTGCCATTTACTATCTAAGCAAGAAATTCACCGACTGCGAAACTCGGTACACAATGCTCGAGAAAACTTGTTGTGCTTTGGCTTGGGCAGCCAAACGTCTTCGCCAGTACATGATTCGTCATACTACTTGGTTGGTCTCCGAAATGGATCCAATCAAGTACGTTTTCAAAAAACCTGCTCTTACGGGAAGGATTGCCCGTTGGCAGATGTTACTATCAGAATATGACATAGAGTACCATGCTCAGAAATCCGTTAAAGGAAGTATTTTAGCCGATCATTTGGCTCATCAACCGATTGACGATCAAGAATCAATTGGGTTTGACTTCCCAGACGAAGATGTCATGTATCTAAAAATGAAAGATTGCGATGAACCACTACCCAGTGAAGGGCCAGAACCAGGTTCACAGTGGGGACTTATCTTTGACGGAGCAGTCAATCATTATGGAAACGAAATTGGGGCAATCATTGTTACCCCTCAGGGTTCCCACATTCCTTTCACTTCCAGACTTACGCTCAAATGTACGAACAACGAGGCCGAATACGAAGCTTGTATCATGGGTCTCGAAGAAGCGATTGATTTAAGGATCAAAAACTTGGACGTATACGGCGACTCAGCCCTAGTTATCAATCAGATAAAAGGAGATTGGAACACATACCAATCAGGATTGATTCCTTACAAAGACTATGCAAGAAGGTTGTTACCTTTCTTCAACAGAGTCGACTTTCATCACATCCCTCGTGATGAGAATCACATGGCTGATGCATTAGCCACTATCTCTTCCATGATTAGTGTAGGTCGATGGAATGACATACCTAAGATTGACATCATGTGCCTTGAACGGCCCGCTTACATCTTCGCGATTGAAGCAGTCATAGACGACAGACCTTGGTATCACGATATCAAATGCTTCCTTCAGAAACAAGAGTACCCATCTGGGGCACTCAAAAAAGACAGGAAAACCCTCAGAAGATTGGCTGGAAACTTCTTCCTGAGCGGTGACACTCTTTATAAGAGAAATTTTGACATGGTCTTGCTCCGATGCGTCGACAGACCAGAAGCAGACATGCTCATGAAAGAAATTCATGAAGGATCCTTTGGCACGCATGCCAACGGACATACAATGGCGAGAAAAATTCTCAGGGCCGGGTATTATTGGTTGACCATGGAATCCGACTGCTACAAGTACATGAGGAGGTGTCACAAGTGTCAGATATACTCCGACAAAATTCATGTACCGCCATCACATCTCAAAGTTCTTTCTTCCCCATGGCCTTTTTCCATATGGGGAATCGACATGATTAGTATGATTGAGCGCAAGGCTTCAAACGGACATCAGTTCATTCTGGTAGCCATTGATTATTTCACCAAGTGGGTCGAAGCAGCGTCATTCGCCAATGTAACCCGACAAGTGGTGGTCCGATTTATCAAAAACAATATCATCTGCCGTTATGGTGTTCCAAGCGATATCATTACTGATAATGGATCTAACTTGAACAATAAGATGATGAAAGAGTTATGTGCAGAGTTCAAGATCGAACACCATAACTCATCTCCCTACCGACCCAAGATGAACGGAGCGGTAGAAGCGGCTAACAAGAACATCAAGAAGATTGTTCAAAAGATGGTTGTAACCTATAAAGATTGGCACGAAATGCTACCCTTTGCTCTTCACGGTTATTGAACATCTGTCCGCACTTCAACAGGGGCAACCCCTTTCCCTCTAGTATATGGCATGGAAGCAGTGCTCCCCATAGAAGTAGAGATCCCATCAATCCGGGTATTGATGGAAGCTCAGCTTACCGAAGCTGAATGGTGTCAAAGTCGACACGACGAACTGAACCTGATCGAAGAGAAGCGAATCACTGCACTATGCCACGGTCAGTTGTATCAACAGAGAATGAAAAAGGCGTTCGACAAAAAGGTCCGACCTCGTATTTTCAGAAAAGGAGACCTCGTGCTCAAGAAGATACAATCATTTCTCACTGACTCTCGGGGAAAATGGACCCCAAATTATGATGGCCCCTATGTGGTCACGAACGCTTTCTCAGGCGGCGCCTTGAGACTTGCAACCATGGACGGAGAGGAATTTGCCTATCCCACGAATGTTGATATAGTCAAGAAATACTTCGCCTAAAACTAAAAAAAAAAGTCTCGGTGGATTGAAAACCCGAAAGGGCGGTCCAGGAAAAAGTTAGAGACATGAAAAGAATCATCCCGATGGATTGGAAATCTCATAGTACAATCCAGGAAAAAGTTAGGGATAATGGCAAGTAACTATGTTCAACAGAGGCAAGTCCCTCAGCAGCAGTTACAACATCATCTATCGGAGGAAATCTCCAGTCAAAGGTCATCTTCGACTGAAGCTCAGGATGTCCCGAACTCAAAGTTGGTAGAAGGATAGTGGTCGTTATGTTTCAACGAAGCCCTTTTTCCTGTAAATTACCATTTTCTAACTTTGTATATACTCTTTGGAATCACGCGTTTGGCTGATCTCCATCTTATCAATAAAATTTGAGCCCTTGTGTTTTTGTTTGTAACTCATTACTTGTTTTAGCTTTACAGAACGACGTTGTTTAACCTTAATCAGCGATTCTTGAAATAAAACAAAAATAAATTTACTTGTTAAACTTTTTCTGCTTTTAAATTAAAGATGGCATTTCTTTTGACTGTTGAACATCAGAAGAACATCGATCGCTTCTCCCGAAGTAAGCGAACTTCAAAGTGCAGAATCAAAGTACTCCTTCTAAACCAATACTCCTGAATGAAGGATCAATAATGTCAGAGACCATGTTTCGTCTGACATCCTCGGCCGAGTTCTCATCTCCTAAGCCCGATCAACATAGCTCCCAACAGGACTATCTATCCTAAGCAAGGTGAAATTGCTATTTTGAGCCAACGGTACTTCTTCGCCCCGCGATGGCTGAGTATCCAATTGTGTTCATCCATTAGTCTGTATGTCGCGTCTGTTTTGTCAGCATATACGTACATACATCATGCATTTTTTATTTGCATTTACATTTCATATTGCATCGTTATCACTCTAGCCGGTCTTGTCCCCTAGTGATAAACAGTTTTCTCAATCGAGTTTGTCAGTTCTTTCCTCGAAGTGTTGCGTCTGCACAATCTCGCCACCAGTGTATCTTTAGATCAGAGTCGGCACTTGTCCACTTTGATAACTTGAACCTCTGAAAAGCCAGAGAAAACTTTTAATAAACATCACTCTTCGCAATTGAAGATGATATCCTTGCTTTCCCGGATTAAGGAAAATCCACAGAGAAAACCTCGTGATCAGAGATTCGGCAGCACGCCAGTTTTGCTCCGAAAAACCACTGATGAGAAGGTCATTGGCACCTCAAAATTGGATCCCATCATATGGCATTTCTCCGGGAAGATCCCGAGAAAAGTATGATGTAACCCCAAACGAAAACAGTCTCTCAAGAGACTCGTTTTCCCCAGTAGAATCGACAAATGGCGTCTCCAACGGAGAAATTTGTACAACTCTACAATTCAGACGAATGGGTTCCCCAGCAAGTCTGACATCAAATATTTTCCCACTCAAATGGCGTCTCCCCAGGAAAATTCGGCGAGAAGTTTGAGGGAAAACCGCTACTAATAGCGTCCCTTGTCAGTAAAGTTTATTGACAAAAGAAACTAAGACCAGTTCCTTGGTAGGAAACCAGGATCGAGGGGAAGTATAAATCAGAAACTAAGACCAGTTCCTTGGTAGGAAACCAGGATCGATAGGAAGTTTAAATCAGAAACTTAGACCAGTTCCTTGGTAGGAAACCAGGATCGAGGGGAAGTTTATATCAGAAACTTAGACCAGTTCCTTGGTAGAAAACCAGGATCGAGGGGAAGTTTATATCAGAAACTAAGACCATTTCCTTGGTAGGAAACCAGGATCGAGGGGAAGTTTATTTCAAAAGAGACTGAGACCAGTTCTTGGTAGGAGACCAGGATCGAGGGGAAGTTTACCTTTTCTAAGCATCATTGCTTAGCAAAAGAAGATGAATGCGCGAGCTGCCATTCATAGCCATCAAAATTTTGGATATTCTGATATTTAATCCTCTTGCACCCAGAATGCCCGAATCCCTTCGTCATTCACACCTTCGGGTCCAAGAAGATTAAATAGGGGCATCTGTAATACCCCAAATTTTGACCACTTAGATTTCCCATCATTGTGAAAATCATCATCACAATATGGATGAACCATCATGCTTCATCAGTCTCCCCAAAGATGGGTGAGCATCCAATACAAACAGGATTTAGGGTTTCAAGCCCTCTCTGAGTGCTTAGACAAAGGATCAATCAAGGAATGACATGATCTTCAACTTGTCTAATCTCTCAAACATCCTCAAAGGATCAAAAGGACTTCTACTTCAAGGATTAAGCACAAAGCTGCTCCCTTCTAGGTGGATCAAGTCTCACGATCGACAGTGTCACCAAATTAGGGTTTTGATCACCCAGGGCCTCCAGATGAAAAGTTTCATCTGGGCACAAGGCAATGATCCAAAACATAACCTAATATACTTCATGGAACCTCATGAACCCATGCATCAAGTCAATTTTACCTCAGGGGATGCATTCATCAAAAATCAGGAATTAGGGTTTCTTGACCTAATTCACCCCTAAGTTGACTTTTGGGACAAACCATGAGCCAAGACCTCAAGACATGATTTGAGGGTCTCTAATATACCATATTGATCCATTTGGAATAATGGATTAATCCAAGAAGCTTGAGCAACAAGTCTCATTTTCATCTGCACCACAATTAGGGTTTCGCGAGGAAAGTCAACTGTAACTTTGACTTTTGACCAAGACATGCTCCCAAACCCTAATACATGATTGAATATACCCTATGACACCCATGGAACATGTCCATCAAGTTTGATTTAGGTCAAGGACATGATTTCCTGAAGAATTGCACAGTTTGGAATTCATTTGATAAAAAGTCAACTGTGCACAAAAGTCAACTTTGACTTTTTGAGATTTTTCACCAAAATGGATTTTTAACCCTAAAATGATGTTAATGTATGATTTGAATCATCATTCATCAAGAAAAATCAAGAAAAGTGAGATAACTTGTAAAAGGGGTAACCATAAAACTTAGAAATTTTTCTAAGTTAAAAATAAAGTGGCAAAGGTACCAACTTTGGAGGACCATAACTCCTAAACCACAAGGCCATTTTTTCTCATCCAAAGATGGATTTGTAGCCCTCATTATCACCTACAAAAACTTCAACTACAAGCCATTCCAATTCATTAAGGATTTTCAGTTATGGAGTGATTAAAGTGGTTGAAAAGTGAAAATGTCACTTTTTCCAACACTTAATGAAATTTTCACTAAGTCAGATTCTGCCTCACTTTTTGCCAAATGTAGGGGGATTTTTCACTTGGAATCAAAAGAGATCAAAACCAAACTTGTTCAAACAGTTGTTGTATCATGTAAGAGCTTTCCAAAATGGCCAAGAACATTGCCAAATTCAACCTACACCATGAGATACAACATTGCCAAGTTGCCTTGCTGAAATCTGTCAAGGCAAGGCAGAATTTGCAACTTTGGTCGATTTGCCAAAATCAGCCAAATTCAATTGCTCCTATCCACTTGGACACCTCAGAGGATTGAATCTAAAGGGGACAATCACTGAGCCAAGCCTCCAAAGTCCATGGAACAAGAAATAGCATGTTGAACCTAGAATGGCCAAAATAGGGACAAGACTTCAAATTTGGAATGAGGCATTCAATGGAACCATCAAGGTGGCATGGACTGAGCCATTCTCATCTGAAATCAGTCAAGACTTATCCAAGACCAAGGGAACCAAAGCTTTGTGCCCTAATCTCTAGTCAATGGCTAGAGGAGACTTGGATTTTCATTTGCCAACATTGGCCAAACCTACTTACCAGCTGCCATGCACTATTCCTTGCAAAACAAACTTGCTCTACTATAAATAGAGCTCAATTGTGGTCAGTTTGAGTACACCAAAGCCATCTAACAGATGCTTTCCTCAAAATCTCTTCTTTCACTCCAATTTTGCCTTCTAAGGCAAGTCACTATCGGGTTTTGAGTTTGAGAGCAATTCCAATCAAACCAATCACTCACACACCTCACATACATCACATATGAGCTGATCAAACACTTAGATTACTTCTGAAACATCAATTTCACAAAATCACCAGCTGGTTGCTCAAGGTTTCAACCAAAGTGCAGCTGAGGTGCCACAAAATGATCCAGCCAATTTCAATCAAGTCCAACCATCCAAACACAATCCATAGGGTGTAGGGAAGCTTTTCAGATCATCATCACTCATCTGTAACACCTCCAAATCAAAAATCACTTTGAACTTGCTGTCACGACTTGGAGGTAAGCACATACTTGGTCATCTCTCAATCTATGCATATTTCCTCGCACAATAATTTGGCCATATGTTCATAATCATGCATGGAATGTTTTCCCTCAATTAATTGCATTGTTTGAATCGTGTATCAAAAATCCTAGCCTTCATGCAGAAATTAGGGTTCTTGAGGTATCTTCGTGATTTATTGTTGTATGTTTAATTTAAATGAAATTAAAGTACATAGACATGATCGTGAGGTTGAGGCGAGCATAATGATATGTGGATTGCATGATATGATTACGTATTCATGGAGATTGGATAGAAAATGCAAATCTGAAAAACCAAGAACACGCGCGTGTTCTTCAGCTTGTTCTTGGCGCCATTTTTAGAAATTCAAATATTTGAATTTTGTGATTTTGTTTAATTGATTCAAAAATTAATTTCTCTCTGAGTTTTAATGATTTTGAGTTGATTCTTTTTTTAATAATTCACAAAAATGTTAAAATATTTTATTTTCACAAAAAATCCCAAAAATATTATTTATTTCATATAATTGATATTTTTGCAAAGAATTAATATTTTAATTGTTTTTGACATTTTAAATATTTTTTCTACATTGATTTTGCAACTTTTAATGCTTTCTAATTATTTTGTAGGTCAATACTTAATTTTTGAAGCATTAATCCAAGATCACAATTTGTTTTCCATGTGTTAAACAATTTTTGATCATTTTAATTGAATTTTTATTCGATTAAATACATTTTGAAAACAAATTAGGGTTTTGGATTAATTCAACCCTCATAAATCATTTTCAAAACTCACTTGGGCCTCTTGAGAGAGTGTAACACCCATCCCCCCTTGTACAAAAGCCTTTTGGGCCTCACTCATTGTATAAGTCCCTCTGTACAAGTAAACGGCGCGATCGTCGCCCGTTTAAAAATAAAAATCATCTGGGCCTCTCCTTGAGCTATAAGACCCATTCAAAACACTTTGGGCCTCTATTAGAGTGTAAGACCCAATCCCCCTTTTAACCAAAACATTTTGGGCCTCACTTATTGTATAAGTCCCTCCGCGTTAAAAGAAAACCTCGGCGCGATCGCCATTTTTAAAACGAAAAATCATTTGGGCCTACCCTCGTGTTATAAGCCCCACTCTTTTTTCTTTAAATCTTTTTGGGCCTCTTGAGAGAGTGTAAGACCCATCCCTTTGTACAGAAAACCATTTTGGGCCCCAGTCACTTGTATAAGTCCCGCTGTACAAAGTCAAACAGTGCGCTCACTGATAAAACCCTGGGCCTCTCCTTGAGCTGTAAGCCCCAAATATTTCTTTTTCAAAGCACTTTCTCCTTTGATTTTGAATATACTGTTGTTTTCAATCTTTCTTTGTTGAACAACTAACCAAACAGCATGGAAGCACTCCAACCGAGTAAGTGGTTATCGCTTTCGTTTACTGCTTTCATATTATAAACTGTATTGTGGGGCTGTTTCACTGTAAGTCTCCTTTCACAAACTCATATATATATAACTGTATTGTGGGGCTGCTCACTGTAAGTCTCCTTTCATAAACTCATATCTACTGTGTAATAATAGTATAGATATTTCGAGTTTCCCCTGGTAACTACGTCTAGAACTAGGTGACGCCGTTTTATTTATTCGTAGAAATAGATGCCTAGATCCCCAATAGGAGCACCAGATACAGTCTTCTCTTCGGCTGTCCTCCTTAGGAATCGTCAAGAAGCTCTACTCCCCAAGATGAATGTATTCTCCGTGAATGGCATCTTTGAGTTTCTTCCAAATTCTCGAACTTTCCTGACTTGATCTATTCCTTGCGGATAGCTTGCCTTGAATGTCTCGGGGTTTGGGTACCCCCTACGGTCATAATCTAGGACCTTAACTAAGGAACCCTCTTTAAAAGCTAAAAGTCGCTGGATAGTAAACCTCGCAAGTTTACCAGTGGTTTTTATCTTTAAAAGAGTTATCTCTCCTAATGGAAAGGAGATGATAGACCCACAGGCTTCTTAAAAGCATCGGCCTCCTCTTGGGCATTGTTCAAGGACCCACAGGCTTCCTAAAAGCAACCCCGCCTACTCTTGGGCTTCGTACAAGGACACTACGGCTTCTTAGAAGTATTCACAGCCTCCTCTTAGGCTTCGTATAATGATCTCTTCCTTCGGGAATGATAGCCTCCTCTTGGGCTTCGTACAAGGACCCGTCGGCTTCTTAGAAGTATTCACAGCCTCCTCTTAGGCTTCGTATAATGATCTCTTCCTTCGGGAATGATAGCCTCCTCATTGGGCTTCGTACAAATTGTCCCGACGACCTCCTAGAGGTATAGGAACAGAACCTAGTCATCCTCCTAGAACAGTCATTTCATAGAGTCTACTACTGTTTTTCAAAGCATAGTACAAAAGAAAAAAACTATAGACTTGGACAGTCTAATCTCCTTGAGTCTCAAAGACATTCTCAAGTGACACCTTCGTTAAATAGGAAGGAAACCCGCAGACTCGGACAGTCTCAATACCCTTTGGATTTCCAGTTTCCTCAAAGAAAAGGAAACAACCCCGATCCTCAGATCTAACCCATGAGTACAGTGATGCTCATATAAAAACTGATTTTCTCTTTCAAAATCAGTATACTGGACCTGTCACTTAACTGACACAGTAACCTTAGCCTCCTCTTAGGCTTTGTATAAGAAAACCACTGGTTGATCCAATCAACCTTTTAGCATCAAAACTGTGCCTCGTTCACAGTACACAAACATCAACAACTCCTTTCTCTTCATCTAATCGCTGTAAGCGGCAAGCCTCTGGATCATCTATATCCACGCCACTGTCCTTCTTTTAGCATGAGGAATTCCTAAGGAAAGATGGCATTGCTCTACACTGAGTTAAAGTCTTCTCCTTCAAGTTAAAACCCTTTCTTCGGAAATTATGACATTGCTCGGATCCGCGTATCCCAGTTAAAGTAATTCTCCTTCTCCCCTCTTTAGATATGACAAGTTCTCTCTAAAGCCGAGATCTTTCAGCTTCACGTCTTGGGCTTTGAACAAGACACAAATAGACCTTTCAGCTTCACATCTTGGGCTTTGAACAAGATACAAACCACCTTTCGCTTCACGTCTTGGGCTTTGAACAAGACACCAAAACACCCATTTCCTCCCATAGAATAGGAGGAACTACGAACGCTCTGATTTCCCTGTTTTGGTAAACGGGAATACGTAGGCATAAGATCGAAAGAAAAGATCTTAGCGAGCGCAATCAACAAAAAACCCAAATCCCATCAATCAAAAGCAGTAATTCAAAAGCATCAGTCCTAACATCCTAATTCTTGTTCCCCGCCAGAAACCTTCTGCCCAGGTAAAAAAGAAAGAAAACAGTATTGGCGAAAATACAAATAACTAGTACAAAGGCCCCCCCACATTGATAGCATTCGTAACTTAACAGACCGCTGTTTAAACTCAGTATGCAAAGCAGGGTTAATTGGAGACATCTATTTCCCTTCCTTATTCAGCTCACAATAGGATAAAAAATGAATCGACCTGTAGTCAAAGCTCAAACCGCAGAGACCGACCAGCGCTTAAGAACCGCGTCCAAAATCGCCCGCTACACATGGAAGCTTATATTTGAGCATCAGTGATGAGTATAATCTTTTGAGGCCTGAAACTCTGATGAATAATTGGTAAATCATTTCAAGGATGATCCTATCCAGGGGCATGTTGCCTGAAGATTTTGTTGAGCATGAGCAAGTTTGTTTTCCTAGTTGATGTTTTCACAGGGGCAAAGCTGGAAGACTCTATTGATTAAAGAGCGTGCCGAGTTCAGTTAATCTGGGGCAGTTACGTCGAGATTTGACGAATCTCTCCAAGAGTTTGAAGACACTGGGACAGATTATCTCAAGTCGTTATGGTACAAAGTTTCCTTTTGGTGTAAAATCCTTTGTAGACCATGCAGCCTGGGGCAAAAGTTAAATGGTGAATTCAACGCACATAATTAGATTTGTTCTTGTGAATGTAATCAAGTTGTTAATCAGATGATGGATTCCCTCAAGATTATTGTGAGGTGTTAGACTCTTGAAATCCATTATTCCCCAATTGAGCACCAGTTTGGGCATTTCCCGTCCAAGTACTATTTTGGGTATTTCTCCGGCTAAGTCTTGATTCAGATTTACCCTGCTGAGTATGATTCTATTTTCCAGCCAGGTTATGATCAAGCATTTGTGAAACTTTGGGGTGATGTTTCCCCTTGATGAGGAATCCTCGCACAGAGTTATACCTCTCGTTGTGATTTCTTTGATCACTCTCCAAGCAAAGAGTAATGTTGACTTCTTATTCCCCCAGTTGGTTGTTATCCCCATTAGGGTTTGCTTTGTGTGTACTCCTTGACAGGATCTTTTTTGGTATCTCTATCTTGTTGAGATTAGCCGAGTATTCAGCTATGTTGTGGTGTTTATTCATCCTCTGTTCATCCGTGTGTCTGTTTTGTCAGCATATTCATACTCATACGCATTGCATGTGCATTCATTTGTTGTGCATAGCATTGTTGTTGTTGCATTGTGCATTCTGCATCTGTGTTGGTGCTTCTCGGCTCTCTGGTGTGGTTTGCTCCGCAGAGTGTGTGTGTGTCCTCTCTCCAATAGAGTGTCGATCCTTTCTAATTCCCCATTGAGTTTATTCCTCGTGGAAAGTTTTGCTTCAGTTTTCCTTTCCAGTTCATTATCTGGATGGGATTAATCCCCAGTTGAGATATTTCCTCCTTGGGATGAGTCTTGTTTGACCGTTTCTCTCCAATTTTTTCCTGGATTGAATTTTGGTCTCCGACGGTGACTATTTTGAAACTCTCTAGGCTGTGAAACCTAGATGACTGGGAGTGCATTTATTTTGCACCTTTGAGGATTTTGTATTACTCAGCAGATGATCTGTTTTTGATTACCATTAGAAGATGAAGATTTTGTTTCCTCCAGCAGTGTTGTTGCAACACTCTTTTGGAATCCATTACATGACAACAAGATGTGGTAGTCTCTTTATTTGAGGAGCTTGTGGGTCCCCAGTTATCAAATTGTATCTTTTCCATCAAATGGTATCTCCCAGGTTGTGCCTGTCAGAGAAGTTTGTTGTGAATTTCTAACAGATGGTTGTCTCTTTATTTGAGAAGTCTGTTGCGTGATCTAACTTGCCCATATCTCCTGTGAAGATCCCTGGTAGAGTTATTGATTCCTAGTTCCTGGCAAGTCTCGGCAGAAGATTTCCAGTTGACCTCGGCAAAAGGTATTTTCCTTCCAAGAATCTCGGCAGTAGATTTCTTGGATATTTTCAAAAGATTTCCAGCAAACCTCGGCAGAAGGTGGCTTTATTTCAGATTCTTTGGTTGATCTCGGCAGTAGATTCTCCAGTGAGTTTTAAAATAGAATTTGCAACAAGCCTCGGCAGAAGGTATTGTCTTTCCAAGAATCTCGGCAGTAGATTTCTTGGATAAAAAAAAATTATTACAGCAACCTCGACAGAAGGTTCTTTCTTTTTAGGATCTCGGCAGTAGAATCCTTAAAAGATTTTCAGTAAAGCCTTGGCAGCAGGCATGTTTTTTATTATTCCTCGCCAGTAGGAATTATAAATAAAATCTCGGCAGAAGGTGTTTCATTTGAAGGTTCTCTGGTTAATCTTGGCAATAGATTCCCCAGTAAATTTTTTATGGTTAACACTTTTCCCAAAAAAAAAAAATCTTGGTTGAAAGTATTTTAATGAATGGTAAATCTCTACGGTTAGACGGGACAGTTTGTTGTTGAGATTTGTTACTCCGATGAATGGTAAGTCTCTTCGGTTTGATGGGACAGTTCATTGTTGAGATTTTATGACTCCAATGAATGGTAAGTCTCTTCGGTTTGACGGGACAGTTCGTTGTTGAGATTTTGTTACTCCAATGAATGGTAAGTCTCTTCGGTTTGACGGGACAGTTCGTTGTTGAGATTATGTGACTCCAATGAATGGTAAGTCTCTTCGGTTAGATGGGACAGTTCGTTGTTGAGATTCTTCTACTCCGATGAATCGTAAGTCTCTTCGGTTAGACGGGACAGTTCGTTGTGGAGGTTTTCTACTCCAATGGATGGTTAGTCTTTTCGGTTTGACGGGACAGCTCATTGTTGAGGTATTGCTTTTCCCAGTGGAGCCTTGTTGTGCTAAGTCTTCCCTGTAGAAGTATATCATTGTTGTGTTGTGGTTTATTTCCACACACACTTACCCCCAGTTTGTCTCCTCCCTTTGTTGGGATGTGTTGTTCCCCCGCGGAGTCCTTTCTCTTGCTCTCCAGTTTTTGTTTATTTCCTATGGCATATTCTCCCCACAGTGGTCTTGTGTTTGCATTTCGTTTGCATGATCATATCATTTTGTGGTCTCTTAGGGCCAAAAATTGGGTTGTTGTTATATTTAAGTCTCTTCTATCTCGTCGAGACAAAGATGCCCATCTTCGTATCTCCGGGTAGAAAAAACTTAAATAGGGGCAGCTGTAATACCCTAATTTTTACCCCTAAGATCCCACATGTCATTTGTATTTTTGCATACCCCAAACAAGATCACATATTGGTTCCCTCTTTGATAGATTTGTGCCTTGCAAGGATCTTTGAGTTTGTGCGCGTTTGATTTGTTTAATTTGTTTATGTTTACTAACCATTAATTAAAATCCAAAAATATTTTGTTTTCTTTCACTAACATTTTCAGGGGAAGAACAGGTCAAAAATGCCAAAATAACAGTCCCACAGCTCGAATGAATTTTATCTGAGAATAGTCAAAGTTGATCTGCAATTAATTCAAAAATTTATCTGATCAAGAGTTTCCAAGATTTAATGGATTATTATTCAAGAAACTCCAAGGTTCATGTGTTTATTTCCATTCCTTCTTTGACGAGCAAAAGAATCGAGCCTAACCACAACAGTGCAACAAAATGCTCATTTTTCACAAATTTTGCACTGTGTAACCGGTTAGCAGTTATGCTGTAAATGGTTACCATCGTGAAAATTTGAAAAATGGTGGCAAATTCAAATTCAGCAATTGGCACCAATCTCAGCCCTTGATCACATTTGGAATATTCTAGACCACTTTATTTTAATTCCCTACATCACTTTGATCATTTCCCACCATGTACCATCATTAATCACCACTCTTTTGCGATTTCCCTCCAAATTTGTATTCCAATCCTAATTTTGATCATCCAAGCCTAATTCCAAACCACCAAATTCCCAAACCTAAACACTATAAATTGAGCCTTCACTTCATTCATTTTTCAAGCTTTTGATAGCCAACAAATCCCTTGCAATTTCTCTCCCCAAACCACAAATTCACCAAAAGCTCAATTTCTTCTTTCATAAGTTAGTAAGAATTCACATTGATTCTTACTAATTTAGTGCTAAACCTCCATCCATTCTTGTTTTTGTTCATAGATCAAGGCTTTGGAGTGTAGATCTTGCTGCAATTTGGAAGAATTTTCGGATTTGGATTGGTAATTCACTTTTCACCATTGTTGAAGCTTCATCTTCATCTTCCATAATGTTGATCATTGGAGATTCTTATTACTTGATCCTTTGGATCTTATAATTGTGTTTAATTGCTGGTTTTTGCTGTGATTTTACTTTGATTTCGTGAAATTTCAGTTCCATGATCATAAGGTGTTTGTAAAAAGTTTTGGAAATGGATCATGCTGAATTTTGCACATTTTTCTGCATTCTGGTGCTGTGTAACCGGTTACACTGTGTAAATTTTGGAAAAACTGTGCTTATTTGAACTAAGTAACCGGTTAGCAGATATGCTGTAACCGGTTACTTCGAAACAAAATGCATATTTTGGCTTGTTTTTGGGATTGTTTTGGTTCCTTTTCCATTTTCTTCCCTTTCCTTTGTTCTTAGCCTTAGATCACATATTTGTGTGGTTTAATTTGGCTTTCTCTTCATCTATTCCTCTTTTCTTTTGATCGATGAAAGTCTAAAGATCTTGGAATTCTTTTGATTGAATTTTGATGGAGACGAGATCGCTTCCATTTTTCTTTTCGTGCGGTAGTGCTTTTGGATGATGATCTATATATCGTTCATCTAGCCTAAATTAGCACAAAGAGCTATTAACCGGCCTCATTGTAGGGTAATTACTCCGTAAATTACTCGGTGATTGCTTAACATAGCGCAATATTTGTCCCGTATCAGAAAACTTTCAAGAATGATTGATTATTTGTCTTATGGTTCACAACTCATGAAACTTGTTGTTAGGATGCTTTGGTCTTATCAATCCTCTAATGAGTTTCATCAACCTTGACCTAAGTGCAATTATTCAATTGTTATTGATCATTAACACTAACAACTAATCACTAACTTACTAACAATTTTATTATATCAATTTTGTTTACATTTCCTTCTCGCTCCCTATCTCTCTTTTACTTTTATGCAATTTTTCCTTTGTCCGTTGGACACATGTTTATGCTTCCGCAATTTTTCCTTTATCCGTTGGACACATGTTTATGCTTATGCCATTTTCCTTTTGTCCATTTGGACTTAAAACATTAATAAATGATTAAACCATAAAAAACTTAATTCTCCTCATCTTGGACTATTGGTTACTATCCTATGCTTTGGAGTGATCTCTTTATGGACCTCTTTTGAAGTAATATTGGACTTATGGACCTAGAATTAGGACTTCTTATCCCTTTGCTTGGAGCATTGATTGAAGACTTGCCTTTATTGTGGCCAATTTGCTTAAGGATGGAATTCTTGTAATATTGCTTTGAAGTGGCTCCATTTTGGTTAGATCCTTCTTTTCCCTAGCTTTTACTTTATGCACTAGGATAGTCACTTATTCTCCTCCCCATTCTGAAATTTTCAAAATCTTCTCCCTTTTTCAAAACCTTCTTGTTTTCAAACTATCACCTCTTTCATAATAAAACCTTGACTTTGGTCAAGTGACTTTTTAAACTTTGTTTTCTTTAATAAATGTCAATTCATCTTAACCATACTTTGACCATTTCTTGAAAACATAAAAAAATATGAAACTCACTCAAATATTTTTGTGCTTTTATGCACCTTTTTTTTTAAAACTCATTTTCATAAGTTTAGACATGATTCAATTCTTTAAGTGGAATTATTCGCTTAGAAATGAAGACTTGTCTTTACACTTAAAAATCAACAAAAACCAATATTTTTTGTTCTTTGTACCACGAACTACGGGGTTTTGATCCTACATTGCACATCGTGGGTACGTAGGCATGTGGCGATAAGTCTCTCCAAACACAAAAATCTTAAAAAATAATTCTCCTCTCATCTCCTCAATCTCTTTACAAGCAAACCATTTTCAGACCAAAAAGAATGAATACATCAAAGGGCTCCTATAGAGTACTATAGATGTATTGGGTGCGTAAAACCTTGCCTTTACATAACCAACCCCCCTTACCCAGTCTCTGTTTGTTCTTGTTTTTTAGAACTCTTTAGGTTTTGTTCGCTCTTTTTCCTTTCCTTTTTTTGGATAAAAATAAAAGTGCGGAGGCGACTCTTGTTTATTTTTGAGTTAAGTTGATCAATAGCTTACACTCACAAATTTCCTCGCTACAGAAAAGTGGCGACTCTGCTGGGGAAACTCTGGTTCCCTCGAGGGGTTAGGCTACTTTGATTTATTTACTGCTTTTTGTCTTATTTGCTTGTTACTTGTTTGTTCTGTTTAGGAGTTCCTCTGTGTGTGAGATAGGTCCTATACCCGGACCAGAGTGCACTTTGAGATAGGGGATAGTATAGTCAAGGGAACTTTGAAGGAGTCGAATCCTGAAAAAGAAGAACTTGTGAATCTATCCACTCGGTGGTTGCCTCTGTGGAATTACTGATGTCGATCGAGCGATCGAGAAGGCGTTACTTTTTCCATAGAAGCCTATAACACTGAGGACCGTAGTAACCCTTAACCCATCCTAGCCTTTTTAAGATCGTAGCGCAGAAGCTATGAAGATGCAAATCTGACTTAGCTGTCACGCGATGCTACACTCAGGTTAGATTCTCTTGAGGATAACTACCAACCTCCGAGCAAATCAGTGTGCTGGTGCGTCTGATAGTGGATTGTGGACCCTGAGCACTTTGTTAGATCCACTGTTTTCTGCAGGTACATTGAAGACAAAACCTTAGTACATACCTTTGTGGGATTGGTTCTTACCCTTAGCTCCATGCTCGTGACTTGAACCTTGACCCGTGTGCTTTGTGTGATCTTGTTTGTGGTTGCTGCATACATGCACTCATGCATTCATGGACATTCTGTTTCAGTCAATTTTCAAGGATCTTAGAGATTTTCCTTTTGCAGACATCGCAGATAATATTCAATAAAATGAGATGTTTATCAGTATTTCAAAAAAGTGTTATTACGATGCTTGCAATTGCTTTGTATTTTAAAGATCCTTGAAAGTTGAATGAAACATTTGCATTCTGCATTAGCATTCGCATCATTCTGCATTGTTTCTTGTCTTTTCCAGGTGTCTTATTGTTTCCCTTTGGTCTTCCTTCAGCCAAGCTGTCGCACCAGTATAATACTCGGGCTAATAAGAGGAAGGAGAGGATTTAGCTTATTTTCTGGCATTCGTACCAAGTTTGAGGTAGTTACTGAAGGAACATGGAGAGAACAAAAGATGACGATCTCATGTCAGGCTTTACAGTGATGACCAATCCAATGTTTGATAATCCTCTGGACGATGATGTTCCACAAGTGGATGTTCCTACTCGATCCCGACCTTTGCAAAATGATCTGGTTGGTCAAGTGGTTGAAAGAGATTCTCGATTTTCGAGGTATATGCCAAATCCTCAGAATGTCCACCCTGTGACAGAGATGATTGATCTTAAAGTTGCAGAAATGAAGGAAGGACTTCGTGATCTCAGTGAGGAATTGAAAATGTTGACAAGACCCAATGCATCTGGTTTTATGGATCATGACTCGTGTCTGGTTCCGGATGTGGTTATTCCTCCGAAGTTCGAAATTCCTGTCTTTGAATTATACAAGGATATTAGTTGTCCAAGGTTTGACGATGTTCTGTCGAAAAATGACCGCTCATGTTAAAAATTTGAAAAATGGTGGCAAATTCAAATTCAGCAATTGGAACCAATCTCAGCCCTTTATCACATTTGGAATATTCTAGACTACTTCATTTTAATTCCCTACATCACTTTGATCATTTCCCACCATGTACCATCACTAATCACCACTCTTTTGTGATTTCCCTCCAAATTTGAATTCCAATCCTAATTTTGATCATCCATGCCTAATTCCAAACCACCAAATTCCCAAACTTAAACTCTATAAATAGAGCCTTCACTTCATTCATTTTTCAAGCTTTTGATAGCCAACAAATCCCTTGCAATTTCTTTCCCCAAACCACAAATTCACCAAAAGCTCAATTTCTTCTTTCATAAGTTAGTAAGAATTCACATTGATTCTTAATAATTTAGAGCTAAACCTCTATCCATTCTTGTTTTTGTTCATAGATCAAGGCTTTGGAGTGTAGATCTTGCTGCAATTTGGAAGAATTTTCGGATTAGGATTGGTAATTCACTTTTCACCATTGTTGAAGCTTCATCTTCATCTTCCATAATGTAGATCATTGGAGATTCTTGTTACTTGATCCTTTGGATCTTATAATTGTGTTTAATTGCTGGTTTTTGCTGTGATTTTACTTTGATTTCGTGCAATTTCAGTTCCATGATTATAAGGTGTTTGTAAAAAGTTTTGGAAATGGATCATGCTGAATTTTGCACATTTTTCTGCATTCTGGTGCTGTGTAAACGGTTAGCAGTTATGCTGTAACCGGTTACACTGTGTAAATTTTGAAGAAACTGTGCTTATTTAAACTAAGTAACCGGTTTACAGATATGCTGTAACCGGTTACTTCGAAACAGAATGCATATTTTGGCTTGTTTTGGGGACTGTTTTGGTTCCTTTTCCATTTTCTTCCCTTTCCTTTGTTCTTAGCCTTAGATCACATATTTGTGTGGTTTAATTTGGCTTTCTCTTCATCTACTCCTATTTTCTTTTGATCGATGAAAGTCTAAAGATCTTGGAATTCTTTTGATTGAATTTCAATCGAGACGAGATCGCTTCCATTTTTCTTTTCGTGCGGTAGTGCTTTTGGATGACGTTCTATATATTGTTCATCTAGCCTACATTAGCACAAAGAGCTATTGACCGGCCTCATTGTAGGGTAATTACTCCGTAAATTACTCGGCGATTGCTTAACATAGCGCAACCGTATAGGAAAACTTTCAAGAATGATTGATTATTTGCCTTATGGTTCACAACTCATGAAACTTGTTGTTAGGAGGCTTTGGTCTTATCGATCCTCTAATGAGTTTCATCAACCTTGACCTAAGTGCAATTATTCAATTGTTATTGATCACTAACACTAACAACTAATCACTAACTTACTAACAATTTTATTATATTAATTTTGTTTACATTTCCTTCTCGCTCCCTATCTCTCTTTTACTTTTATGCAATTTTTCCTTTGTCCGTTGGACACATGTTTATGCTTCCGCAATTTTTCCTTTGTCCGTTGGATACATGTTTATGCTTATGCCATTTTCCTTTTGTCCATTTGGACTTAAAACATTAATAAAGGATTAAACCATAAAAAACTTAATTCTCCTCATCTTGGACTATTGGTTACTATTCTATGCTTTAGAGTGATCTCTTTATGGACCTCTTTTGAAGTAATATTGGACTTATGGACCTAGAATTAGGACTTCTTATCCCTTTGCTTGGAGTATTGATTGAAGACTTGCCTTTATTGTGGCCAATTTGCTTAAGGATGGAATTCTTGTAATATTGCTTTGAAGTGGCTCCATTTTGGTTAGATCCTTCTTTTCCCTAGCTTTTACTTTATGCACTAGGATAGTCACTTCTTCTCCTCCCCAATCTTAAATTTTCAAAATCTTCTCCCTCTTTCAAAACCTTCTTGTTTTCAAACTATCACCTCTTTCATAATAAAACCTTGACTTTGGTCAAGTGACTTTTTAAACTTTGTTTTCTTTAATAAATTTCAATTCATCTTAACCATACTTTGCCCATTTCATGAAAACATAAAAAAATATGAAACTCACTCAAATATTTTTGTGCTTTTATGCACCTTTTTTTTTTAAACTCTTTTTCATAAGTTTATACATGATTCATTTTTTTGTGCGGAATTATTCGCTTAGAAATGACGACTTGTCTTTACACTTAAAAATAAACCAAAACCAATATTTTTTGTTCTTTGTACCACGAACTACGGGGTTTTGATCCTACATTGCACATCGTGGGTACGTAGGCATGAGGCGATAAGTCTCTCCAAACACAAAAATCTTAAAAAATAATTCTCCTCTCATCTCCTCGATCTCCTTACAAGCAAACCATTTTCAGACCAAAAAGCATGAATACATCAAAGGGCTCCTATAGAGTACTATAGATATATTGGGTGCGTAAAACCTTCCCTTTACATAACCAACCCCCCTTACCCAGTCTCTGTTTGTTCTTGTTTTTTAGAACTCTTTAGGTTTTGTTCGCTCTTTTCCCTTTCCTTTTTTTGGATAAAAATAAAAGTGTGGTGGCGACTCTTGTTTATTTTTGAGTTAAGTTAATAAATAGCTTACACTCACAAATTTCCCCGCTACACAGATCGGCGCAGGTTTCCTTGCCACCTCAGAATATCCTCAATGGCTAGCCAACATAGTGTCATTTCTAAAAAAGGATGAAAAAGTCAAAATGTTTGTAGACTACAGGGATTTGAACAGAGCAAGTCCAAAAGATGACTTCCACCTACCACACATAGTAGAAATCACAGCAAAGTTCAAAGTCTTTTTCTTCATGGATGGATTCTCGGGCTATAATCAAATCAAAATGGCGCCAGAAGATATGGAGAAAACTTCATTCATCACCCCCATGGGGCACCTTTTGTTACAAGGTAATGCCGTTCGGTCTGAAGAACGCATGGGCAACCTATCAAAGGGCCATGACGACTCTGTTTCACGACATGATACACAAAGAGATTGAAGTGTACGTCGAGGACATGATCGCCAAATCTAAAATAGAATAGGAACATATGGAACACTTGTCAAAGTTATTCTAGCGTTTGAGAAAATACAAACTCCGCTTGAATCCCAATAAGTGCACATTCGGTGTTCCCTCAGGAAAACTCTTGAGATTTATCGTCAGCCAAAAAGGAATTGAGGTTGATCCCGACAAAGTCAAGGCCATTCAAGAAATGCATTCTCCAAAGACTGAAAAGCAAGTCAGAGGATTTTTGGGATGTCTGAATTACATCTCAAGATTCATATCCCTCATGAACACGACATGCGCGCCAATCTTTAAGCTACTCAGAAAGAATCAAAGTTGCGTATGGACAAAAGATTGCCAAAAAGCTTTCGTCGGCATCAAAAAAGATTTGCTGAATCCACCAATTATGTCTCCTCTAGTCAAGGAAGGCCACTGGTCATCTACTTAACAGTCTTGGAAGACTCCATGGGCTTTGTACTTGGTACACAAGACAAGGCAAAGAGAAAAGAATCTGACTTGGGCAGCCAAACGTCTCCACCAATACATGATTTATCACTCTACTTGGTTATTCTCCGAAATGGATCCAATCAAGTACGCCTTTGAAAATCTTGCTCTCACAGGAAGAATCGCCCATTGGCAGATGTTGGTATCGGAATACGACATCGAGTACCATGCTCAGAAAGCCGTCAAAGGAAGTATTTTAGCCAAACATTTGGCTCATCAACCGATTGAAGATCAAGAATCAGTCGAATTTGACTTCCTAGACGAAGATGTCATGTACTTGAAAATGAAAGATTGTGATGAACCGCTACTCAGTGAAGGGCCAGAACCATGTTCCCAATGGAGACTAATTTTTGACGGAGCCGACAATACTTATGGAAACGGAACTGGGGCAATCATCATAAAGCCTCTGGGTACCCATATTCCTTTCACTGCCAGATTGACATTAAATTGCACAAACAAAGAGACCGAATACGAAGCTTATATCATGGGTCTCAAAGAAGCGATCGACTTAAGGATAAAGAATTTGGATGTGTATGGCGACTCAGCCCTGGTTATCAATCAAATCAAAGGAGGGTGGAACACATACCAATCAGGATTGATTCCTTACAAAGACTACGCGAGAAGGTTGTTACCATTCTTTAATAGAATCGAGTTTCATCATATACCTCGTGAAGAAAATCACATGGCTGATGCACTGGCCACCTTATCCTCTATGATTAGTGTGAGTCAATGGAACGACGTGCCAAAGATTGACATAACGCGCCTTGAAAGGCCTTGAAAGGTCTGCTTACATCTTCACAATTGAAGCAGTCATAGATGATAAACCCTGGTATCACGATATCAAGTGCTTCCTTCAAAGACAAGAGTACCCGCCTGGGGCATCCAGAAAAGATAGGAAGACTCTCAGAAGACTAAATGGAAACTTCTTCCTGAACAATGATACACTCTATAAGAGAAATTTCGACATGGTTTTTCTCAGATGCGTAGAAAGACAAGAAGCAAACATGCTAATGAAAGAAATCCATGAAGGTTCCTTTGGCACTCATGCCAATGGACATACAATGGCCAGAAAAATTTTGAGAGCAGGATATTATTGGTTGACAATAGAATCCGATTTCTACAAGTACATGAAGAGGTAGAAGCGGCTAACAAGAATATCAAGAAGATCGTTCAGAAGATGCTTGTAACCTACAAAGACTAGCATGAGATTCTACCATTTTCTCTTCACGGTTATCGCACATCTGTCTGCACTTCAACAGGGGTGACCCCTTTCGCTCTAGTGTATGGCATGGAAACAGTGCTCCCCATAGAAGTTGAGATACCATCAATGAGAGTATTGATGGAGGCCGAGCTAACAGAAGTTGAATGGTGTCAAAGTCGACACGATGAGCTGAACCTAATCGAGGAAAAGAGAATGACAACTTTATGCCATAGTTAGTTGTATCAGCAAAGGATGAAGAAAGCGTTCGACAAAATAGTCCGACCCCGTGTCTTCAGGAAAGGAGACCTCGTGCTCAAGAAGATACAATCATTCCTCACTGATTCTCGGGGTAAATGGACTCTGAATTATGATGGCACTTATTTTGTTAAGAAACCCTTCTCAGGCGGCGCCATGAGACTCGCAAGCATAGATGGAGAGGGGTTTACCTACCCCACGAATGTTGATGTAGTCAAAAAATACTTCGCCTAAATGAAAAAAAAAACGTCTTGGTGGATTGAAAACCCGAAAGGGCGGTCCAGGCAAAAATTAGAGACATAAACAATGATCGTCCTGATGGATTTAAAACCTGAAAAGAAAATCCAGGCAAAAGTTAGGGATACATGGCAAGTAATTATATCTGACAATATTGACTACTCTGAGGTAACATCATCCGTCAAGAAAACATCAGTCAAGGTCACCTTCGACAGAAGCTCAGAATGTCCAGAATTCAAAATTGATGAAAGGATAGCGGTCGTTATGTTTCTATGTAGCCCCTTTTCCTTTAAATTACCATTTTCTAAACTTTATAATGCTCTATGGGATCACGCGCTTGGCTGATTACCATTCTATCAATAAAATTTGAGCCTAGTGCCTTTTGTTTGCAACTTTTATTTATTCTACTTTGTAAAATGGCATGTTTATATGATCAACATTCTTGAAACAAAAATGAACGTACTTTTGTTTTCAAAACTAAACTTTCAAATTTTCTTCTGCTTTTAAAATAAAGATGGCAATTCCTTTTTACTACTGAACACAAGAAAGAACATCGATGGCTTCTCTGGAAGTGATTAAACCTCAAAAAGCAGAATCATAGTACTCTTTTTAACTAGTACACCCTGAATGAAGGATCACCTGTTTCAGATGTAATGTCCCATCTGACATCCCCGGTAGATGTGTTCCCTTTGGAAATTGATAATTGGTCTATTTCCCCAGTAGGGTCTACCCCTCCTAAACAAGAAAGGATAAACATACATACATCATGCATGATTGATTCATATTCATACATTTGTTGCATTAATATCACTCAAGTCATTTTCATCCCCAAGTGATAAATGTCCTCTCACCGATAAAGTTGTCAGTGCTTTCCTCGTCTGAAAATGTATCGTCACAGCAATCTCTCCCCAGTTTATTTATGGATTGGAGACTGTCCTCGACCACTTTGATTGGTTGAACCTCTGAAAGGAAAGAAGACATTCGATAGACACCTTAGGAACATCACTCTTCACAATTGAAGATGATATTTCTGCTTTCCCGGATTAAATAAAATCCCCAAAGAAAGCCTCTCAATCGAAGACTCTTCACAATACGACGGTTTCTCCCCGAAAAGTTTGTTGTCAATGAAGTCATCAACACCTAAAAATTGGATTACATCACATGGAATTTCTACGAAAGGGCCTCGAAGGAAATTATGACGTAACCTTACCAAACAAAAAGCAATCTCTCAAGAGACTTGCTTTCCCCAGTAGGTCGACAAATGGCATCTCCTACAGAGAAGTTTGCACACCTCTACTGTTCAGACGAATGGATTTCCCCAGCAAGTCTGACATCAGATCGTTTTCCATCAAATGGCATCTCCCCGACGAGAAGTTTGGTAAGAAACCATTATAGATCTCATTCCTTGTCAAAGAAGGAATTTGACAAGAAGAAACTGAGACCAGTTCCATGGCTGAAGACCAGGATCGAGGGGAAGTTTATTTCAAAAGAAATTGAGGCAAGTTCCATGGCTGAAGACCAGGTTCGAGGGGAAGTTTTACCTTTTTCTAAGTAAGCATTGCTTAGAAAAAGAAGATGGATGAGTAAACTGCCATTCATAACCACAATTAAAATTTTGGGTATTCTGATATTTAATCCTCTTTTACCTTAAATGTCCGAACATCTTCGCCATTCACACCTTCACGTCCAAGAAGATTAAATAGGGGCATCTGTCATACCCCAAATTTTGACCACAAGATTTACCATCATTCAAATCATCAACACAATATAGACGTACCTTCATGCCTCATTAATCCTTCTCAAGGATTGTTGAGCATTCACAACAACCAAGAATTCGGGTTTTGAGCCCTCTCAGAGCACTCAGACAAAGGATTAATCAAGAATTGACATGATATTCAACTTATCTAGCCTCTCAAAAACCCATAAAGGATCAAGAGCTCTCTCACATCAAGAATCAAGCCAAAGGTTGTAACATTCCAGGTGGATCAAGCCTCAAGATCGCTAGTGTCACAAAATTAAGGTTTTGGTCTACCAAGGCCTCCAGATTAAAAATTTTCATCTGGGCATGATCCAATACTTCAAAACATGACCCAAGAAGCTCAAAGGGGCCTCATGGATCCAATCATAACTTCAAAATAGCCTCAGATGATGCATTTATCAAAAATCAGGAATTAGGGGTTCTTGACCTAATTCACCCCTAAGTTCACTTTTGGAGCAATTCATGAGCCAAGACCTCAAGAAGTGTTTTGAAATCTCCAATACATCATATTGATCCATTTACAAGATTGGATTGACCCCAAAAACTTGGTTCATAAGCAGTACAAAGATTCAAATTCATTTGGGCCAATTAGGGTTTTCTGATAAAAAATCAAATGTACCTTTGACTTTTGACCAAGACATGATCCCAAACCTTGGGACATCATTCAAGACCCTCTAAAACACCTATAGAATCCATCCATTAGGTTTGAACTAGTTCAAGGACTTGATTTCATAGAGGATCACACAGTTTGAAATTCATCTGACAAAAAGTCAACTGTGCCTAAAAACCATGTTTGACTTTTTGAATTTCTTAACAAACATGGCTTCCCTAAGTAAAAAAAATGTTAATTCATGGTTTGGATCATCATACATAAAAAAAATCAAGAAAAGTGAGGTTACTTGAAAAAGGGGAAACCTTAAGAAACTTAAAATTTTCTAAGTTATGGAAGAAAAGTGATTTGGTACTAACTTTGCAAGGTCATAACTTCCAAACCACAAGGCCCTTTTCCTTCATCCAAAGCTCAAATGAAAGCTCTCATTATATACTTCAAAATTGTTAGCTACATCAGATTCCAAATCCTCATGGATTTAAAGTTATGGATTGATCAAAATCACAAAAACATGAAAATGATCACTTTTTCCAACACAGTGAAATTTTCAAGTCAGAATCTGTTTCACTTTTTCACCAACTTTGAGGCCATTTTTCATTATGATCCAAGATGTTTCAAGACCAAAGTTGGACATCAAAGTTAAATTAGGATATACAAGTTTTCCAAAGAGTACAAGAACTCATCCTAATTTAACCTGAGTAGGGAGTTATAAGCATGGAAACATGACACCTCCAAGACTGGTTTTACAAGACAGTCTTGTGCATGCCACACGATTTTGTCATTTCCATGACTTGGCAAGCCTTGGCACCATACAAGACAAGTTTCTAAAGTGCAATGAACATGATCTCTGCAGAGCTACAACATCATAGAGCCTTGCAAGTCAAAAACTTCATCATTTGGCATGTGACATTCAAAGTTCAAAATCCAAAAACTCTAATTTTGTCATAAGGAATTTAATGCATAGAGCTGGCATGTATCAGTTCATGATCAACCAAATGAGTCAAGCCTTATTCCTGCGACAGAAGACTTATAGCCTGCAAGATTAACTCAAGTCAATGGCTAGAGGAGACTTTGGCTACATGACAAAGTTCAATGGATATTGGAGTGATCCAGCCTCCAATCACTATTGCTCCCAAAACAAACTTGCTCTACTATAAATTGAGCTTCTTTCTGATCAATTCAAGCACACCAAAGCCTAGCAATACATGAATTCCTCCAAATCTCACAAAAAAACCAGATTTTTGTTTCTTTTTCAAGTCACTATCAAATTTTCAATTTTAGAGCAATTCAATCAAAACTAATCATGCCAACACCTCACATACATCATATATGAGTGATCCATAACCTTAAAACACATCTGGAACACCAGAATCACAAAGTCGCTCCCCCATTTGCTCAAGCTTTTTGGCCTATTTGCAGTTGAGGTACCACAACAAGTTCCAGGATGTTTCAATCCATTCCAAGCCTTTAATCACAATACTTGAGGTTCATTAAAGCTGTCTAGATCATTACACAACATTTGTAACACCTCCAACATAGAATTCGAATTCTTCTTGCAAGAGGTAAGCCCGACATTCTCAAACTCTATAATCCATGCATCATACATGTGTTTTCAAGTTACAAACATGTTTCTGCACTTATGTATTGTGATTCCCCTCAATCAATTGCTTTGTGGCTTTCGTGTATGAGATTTCATAGTGTTCTTGCAGAAATTAGGGTTCTTGACTTCATCACTTGATTTCTCACTCCACACTTAATATAAATGCAATTAATTTATATGACTGAAATCCTTGTTCAAAAACACACAACTTTCATGTTTACAAAAGTCAAAACCATTACGTATTGAGAGAGATATGAGAGGTTTTGCAAATTGGCCATGGCAGGTACGAGCGAGGAAGAAGAAGATGGCCTTGGCGCCATTTTCAAAATTTTGAATTTTTAAATATTTGATATTTTTATTAAATGATTTCAAAAATTAATTTCTCTTTCATTTTTTATCATTTTTTATTGTTTATTTTTTCAAAAATTCACAAAAATGTTTAAATATTTTATTCTACAAAAAAATCACATTTATATTATTTATTTAATATAGTTTATTTTTTGAATCTAATTTAATTTAATTTGTTTTTAAACATTTTTAAATGAAATTCTCACCTTGATTTTTCAAAACCAATTGGATTTCAAGCATTCATGTGATTAAACATGATTTTTCAAAATATTTTTTAAAGTTGACAACTTGTTTTTGAATATATTTGATATTTTGTATCATTTAATATTTAATTTCCTTTAAAATATATATTTCTTAATTAAAATTAGGGTTTCGCTTAATTTTAATTTTTTAAACTTCATTTGAAACACTTTTGGGCCTCTTTATATAGTGTAATAAGTCCCATCCCTTTGTAAATAATTAGTTTTGGGCCTCAGTCATTGTATAAGTCCCGATACAATTTTTAAAATATCGGCGCGATCGTCATTTTCAAAACGATTTTCATCTGGGCCTATCCCTTTGGTTGTAAGTCCCATCTTTCTTCTTTTTAAATAATTTTGGGCCTCTATTAGAGTGTAAGACCCATCCTCTTTGTACTTAAATAATTTTGGGCCTCAGTCATTGTATAAGTCCCGATACGATTTTCAAAATAACATTGCGATCACTGTTTTTCATCTGGGCATCTCTCTGAGCAGTAAGCCCCATCTCTTGTATAAAAATAACTTTTTGAGCGAGTGTAAGACCCAATTCTTTTTGTACATAAGTAATTTTTGGGCCTTAGTCATTGTATAAGCCCCTCTGTGGTTTTAAAAAATCACGGCATGATCGTCGCCTTTTCAAATAAATCATCTTCCCAAACACTTTTGGGCCTCTAATAGAGTGTAAGACCCAACCCCTTTTTGTATAAAACAATTCTGGGCCTCTACTAGAGTATAAGTCCCACAATGTCTGTCAGTATCGCAGTGCGATCAATGTTATCAAATAAGTCATCTGGGCCTCAGCCATTGTATAAGCCTCAAACAATCTTCTATCTTAACGAAATTTGTTTTAAACACACATTTAAATTCAATGTTTGTTTTCCAAAACTTTCTTCAATTTCTTGAAACCGTAAAAGAGGGAATACAGTTGTAACAAATACAACAAATCACAATATGCTTGGGCTGCTACTCAGTAGGTAAATCTCAACATTCTTTATTTTTCAATGCATATTCTTATATATCTATCAATATAATTGTCTGTATATATTTGTGCAGATCTTGCTTAGAGTTTTCCCCAGCAGTTAGGTCTACGTTTTAGATCAAACCAGAGGTTACTTTCAACATGGTCAAAACTAGTTCCCCATAGTAAATTCCTGATATAGTCTTGCCTCCTCTTGGGCTTATACAATATGGAATAGAAAAAGGCATTATTCCCGGTGAAACTTTTCTCAAGACTGTCCAAACTTACAAATATATTTGTACAAGAAATTAATTTCCCCAAAGAGGGCTAATTCCTGGTGAAACCACTTTTGAATTTCTTCAAATCCTATAACTGTTCACCAAAGAAAGGTTTAATTCCCAGTGAAACCTTTCTTGAACTTTTCTTTGGTTTGGACCCACATGCTTCCTAAAAGCATCCCTAGCCTCCTCTTGGGCTTAGTACAAGGACCCACAGGATTCTTAAAAGTTCTCCAGCCTCCTCTTAGGCTTAGTACAAGGACCTAAAGGCCTCCTACAATTATAGGACATAAATTAGTCATCTTTGCTAGTTCAATCCCCAGGAGAGTCAGAATTCCAAAACATCGGACCAGCTTAGGGTTGATCTTCATCCCTTATAATCCTCAGCCTCCTCTTAGGCTTCATACAAGCATACTTGGACAGTCTCAGCCTCCTCTTGGGCATCATACAAAGATCATTCTCCAGCTAAGAGTTAACCTCTTCATACAAGTAGACTTGGAAAGTCTCATTTCCTCTTAGATCTCACAGAGACCCTCAAGTTTCCTAAAGGCACGAGAAAGAACCCTAATCACTTTAACCAATACACCAGTCTCCAGCAGAGTGAAAACCTCCATAGGTTTTCAAACTCAACTTTAAACTTCCTAACAAGGTGTAACATTCACCTTAAGAATCCCCATCCAGGGTCAATTTACCATTAACAAATCCCCAAGAGAACCAGAGCCTCATGGCATCTGATTTCTCAATTCTTCCCTGATTCTCAGAAAGAGAAAAACCTTTAAATTTTCCTAATACAATTTGGACATGCTCTTGGATTTCAATAATCCTCAGCAAGAGATAGCCTCTTCTTAGGCTTTATATAAGAACTTACCCCAGTGGAGTCAGTCAGCCTCAATCTTGGGCTTTGTACAAGACATATATAAACCTCCCCAGTGGAGTCAATCTTTTTTCAGCCTCAATCTTGGGCTTTGTACAAGACAGATATAAAACTCCCCTCAGATGAGACCACAAGTCTTCTCTGCATGAAGACATTTCCTTTATACATCACAATTTTAAACAAACAACCAAAACCTTTTTTCCAGATAATTGTTGTAAGTGGCACACTTGTTGATTCAAAATCCAAGTTGGAGTCCCTCCTTTATCTTGGCTAAAATTCCTCTTTCATCTAACAACTATAAGTGGCAAGCCTCTGGATCCTATACATCCAAGCCAATGTCCCTCTCTTAGCATGAAAGACTTATAAGGAAAAAGTGGCATTGCTCTACACTGAGTTAAAGCTTTCTTACTTCATGACATCACCTTTATAATGGAAATTATGGCATTGTTGGATTCACATATCTCAGTTAAAATAATTTCCCTTTATAAATTTTTCAACATATTTGTGATGAATAAGTGAGATATCTGCTTTTAGAGATGACAAATTCTTTCAGTCAACCCTTTAGCTTCAATCTTGGGCTTTAAACAAGACACAATCAAACTTTAGCTTCAATCTTGGGCTTTGAACAATACACAAATACTCCGATAGCTTCAATCTTGGGCTTTAAACAAGACACCAAACATTTTTCCTCCCATAGAATAGGAGGAAATACAATTGCTCTGATTTCCCAGATATCTTTACGGGAATACGTATGCATAAGATTGCGAAATCTTAGCGAGCACAAAAATAAAAAACTTTAGGTCCAGTACCTTCCCAAAAACAACGGAAAACCCGAAAACAACGAAAACATTCTCTCAACACTCCCAAAGGAGAAACTTTCCCAAGCCACATCAGATAAACACAAGAAATCATTTAAAGATAACAGAGAAACATGCCATAAAAGGTCTATGGGTAACAATATATACACTGGGTGTTAAATGCTTCTCTTTGTATAACCTAACCCCAACCCCCCAACCTCTTAGCATTTTTTTAAGAAAACATTTGTGTGCAAGGTTAGTTTTAGATATATTCCCTTTCCTTTCCAGCTTTAAAGGATAAATAAGAAATCAGAAAGTAGCACCCAATTCCAACCACTACGGTAAGGTGGTCGCGTCACCGACAAAAATCGCACGCTACACTATGCTTGTCAAATTTCAAAGTCAAAAGATTTAATCCAAGACAATGAAATCAAAGACTTTGCTAAGAACAAGATTTTGTTAATGCCATTACTCATCCTAGACTCATACTCTGGATGAATCATAGTACTGCTATCAGGTTGAGGCATAAAGAAAAAGAAAGCATGTCAAGACTAACATTTCTATACTCATAGAAATATGAGTACCAATATCCAAATATGTATTTTATACAAATATCACAGAAGAAAGAAGCAAGGCATATTCCATGGTACTTGATCAAAGGTTGTTTACAACATTTGATGGAAGAAGAGCCTACATCCCAGAATCAAGAGCTAAAAGCATGGAGTTGGGTGAAGAAAGTGGAATAATTGGTTTAAAGGCCATTGAATCAGAATCCACTCAAGACAATATTCAAATTCTATGGTCAGATCAGAAAAATCATCTGAAGCATGACCAAGAAAAAAAGGTATGTTCTATTCTTTCCTTGCAAACTTCTTGAATCAATGAAATATTTATGTATGAGTAAATACAAAGTTTCTGTTAGATTTCTAGAGAAATTTTTTTAAGAATCTTCAAAAATCTTTAAAAAGAAATTATGTTGTATTTGTCTACACTGAAAATGTCATTAACAAGATGATGATCATATCTATGGAAGTAGTACCTTCACCTTTTGTGATGATACTTTTGCTAGTTAGTTGTCAAAGAAACAAATTCAATATTCATTAATCAAGCATGACTCTAGTTCCAAGATAAAAATCTTGATTCTGAATAGAATATCAAGGACTGGTGACTAACACAAGGTGTATCACTCGAAGTCTAATCCTACTAGACTCTGATGACAGATAGCTTCTGAAAATTGTCAATCTCTGAGATTCAGAAATAGAATCTTTGTTTCTGATAAAAAGGTTTAAGTAAAAATCATTTTAAAACAACTCTATTTACTTAAAACTCCATAAATTTGATTATCATCTAGTGGATGCCAAGAAATCTGTTGTGTAAGAACCTTAGGGTAATGACGTTGTATTTTTATATATATTTCTATTGTTTGTATCCCTTGTCTTTGTGAAAAATCATTTCGTGTCTTCTTTCTATTCTTCTGACAAGATTCTTATTCCTTTAAAGTCTTGTTCAATTCTTTTCTTTTTATTGTTTTTTCTGTGTTGTTCAAACCAAACTTGAGATGATTTTTCTAGTCAATTCTCTTTTGAATAAACTAGTTGTCATCAATGAAAAGTTTGTGGATTTTGATGAGCTGCTTAAGCTTGATTTTAACTTTAGGAAAACTGTGTCTGAACAAAGTTGGAATTAATACTTTGATATGCTTTGTGGTTTCACTTATCCAAGTCTTGTCAAAGAATTTTGGATTAATGCTTCCATTTTTGAGCTAAGTTCTGAGTGTGCTTTTCTTTCCAAGGTTTCTGATGTTTCTATAACAATAACCTCTAAGACGATTGCTAATTTAATCAACTGTGAGGAGATTGGAGAAATTCCAGGCACTCTTGTTTGGGAATACTATCTTCCTACTTGGTGTACTTTTGTGGATCCATCAAACATATCTCAGGTCTCGAATATTTGTCCTGATGCAATAATTTGGAATCAGATTCTCAACTCAAACTTGCTACCTAAGGAAAAGATCTGGACCTTCTGAACCCTACTGAAAAAGATTTGTTACATCTTCTCAATTCAGACATGCAGATTGATCTTCCTTAAGTTATGTTTGACTATTTGAATAAGACTCTTTCATCTTTTCACAAGGGAAAAACATTCTTTCTTCTTTATGGACGAGTTTTTTAAGAACTGTTGATCCAACAGGAGGTTATCATAAATTCAGAGGATGATTCTTTTAAAATCTGGAGAGAAAATCTTGAAGCTATCTATGAGAGTTTTTTATGTTCGATTTCTGCAAATATATGCCTTGTAATTGTTAAACATCTTATATTAAGCAGTCTTTTTATTAAAATTTGGTATTGTTCTTGTTCATATTCTTATTCAAGTTCATGTTTGCCTTAACTGTTATACACACACACACACACACACACACACACACACACACACATATATATATATATATATATATATCTGTGTGTGTGTGTGTGTGTGTGTGTGTGTGTTTATCATGTTGTTCAAGAGAATAACAAATAGAATTAGAACTCATAATATTTGCAACATTCTCATTGAAATATTGGAAGTTGTTACATTTTTTTTAAATAAACATTCTAGATATTTGGATCTGTCCTAAGGTATTCTCTAGGCTCATGTGACATATCTAGGCTCATCTGGCTCAATTTGGACATGTTTAAATAATCTTCCCTTGCAAACTCAACAGCCTCCTTCCTCTGAGGATTCCAGCGTTTTCACCTAGAAGTCTTCTTTCTTCTTTGTGTCTTAACAAAGCTTATTGTAGAAGTACGTGCTTTTAAAGTTGTCTGCTTACTTGTAGATCGTTCAATTGCTGCATTCTTTGTGTTTGCTTGAGTTTCTGCATTAAGCATTGTTGTCTTTCTGAAATCTCTCTTTGGAACCTAAATTTGTTTCTGCTTATACATTTTTATGTTCAAAAGATTATGTGATTATGAAAGTTAGTCTGCTAAGGGTTTTATAGAGTCTATTTATCCAATTACCTTGAGTATATATTGTTTTAATATTGATTAGTCAAATCAATCTTTTAACGTCCGACTCTTGAGAAATGATGTCTAGTGTTCAGTTCTATTAAGATTCTCTTAACAACTGTAAATGTTATGTTAAAAAGTTAATTGTTGGTTCTGTTCACCTTCTTACTTCATTTATGTTATTATCAGAAAATTATAGAGAAACATTAAAAGATTGCACATGCAAAATAAGAAATGGTCATAATAGTTTTTTCATTAATCACCTTAAATGATTACAAAAAGGGACTTGAAAGTACTAAGATTATAACTAATCTAATTCCTCCATTGTCTTGCGAGTCATCCAGTTTCCCCAGTCGACGTCAGGTTCATCTTCGTCCATATCATCTTCCTCTGGCTCTGAGACAATCAACTGATAAAATATTTCATCTCTGATCTTCTTCTTATTTTTCTTCTTCATTGATTTCTTTATTGGTTTCAAATCAGTAGCTGATGGACCTTCTTCAATAGATCTCTGAGCAGTTAAGGATGATGCCTCATCAGAAGATTTCAATGTAGTAAACAAAGGACCAGTCGCAGATGCTTCAGAGTCAGCTGGCTTCTGAAGTCCTTGAGTCTTCAGATCAGTAGCACTCTTTGAAGCTTCTACTATAACGGAGATGTTAGTGCCCTGAGCTGTTGTATCCATATTGTGTTGTAAGATGTTGATGAAAATGACCTATATTTCGGTTGCTTTTATAGTGGAGTTTGGATGACCCAAACGTCGGAATAAAATCCTTTTCTTGATTCTTGGAATTGTTATGACCAATAAAATAATAAAGATTCATTGTACAATTCTTTAATGATCTCTGTTACTTGATCGTGTTCTCTTTTTTGAAAACTGATCACGTAATGATGCTCTGTTACGCATTTATGAGTGTAATTTTTTTCTTTTTATTTTTTTTATGTGACAAAAAGGAGAAAAGGATATTACTTATTTTTCCCATTTCTTTTTTTTAATCCTATGAATGTGTACACTTCAGAATTTTATAGATAGCATCTTTCATTCTTAATTTTGCATATTTGTTATACGGAATTCAAAATTACCTTTTCTATTTAAGATACCTTAAATAATAATAATTGAATAAGTATTTCTCATCAAATACTTTGAATGATGAAAACTATAAGTGGAAGAATCGTGTACTTTAATTTTTTTTGTTAAAATATCAATTTATTTTAATTGCCTAAAACGGCATATTACCTTTTAGACAATTCAAAATACATCTCAGGCGGGCATTGCTTATATCCATGCATCCAAATCTCATATTCAAAGAAGGAATATATGGTTAGACCTTAACCGTTGCTTAGTTGAGAAATGTTGCCTTATTTATTTATTGTTTTTTTGAGAAATGTTGCCTTATTTCTTTTATGGTGTTTTTTCTTTTCTTTTTAATTATATGTTTGTTTTGTATTTGTTGATGACAAGTAAAAGAAAATTTTAAAATTAGAATAAAATTAAAAGTATCGGATACTGCATATTACAAATATGTCAAGTTGGGTATAGTGCATATATTCAAAGGATTTAAATAAATAAAAATGAAAAGAAAAATTAATATCCATATTTATAATTTAAAATATAGTTTTAAAACATTCTATGTAGAACATATATAAAAAATGGTAATTTGAATATTAGAAAACTATCAATATTAGAAAACTATAAAAAATGAGCACCAAGAATATTATTAAAATTCCCAATGTGGATTTAACGTTAGTAAAATCTGACCATATCTAGATTCCTTCTTTTGTATGCGATATTTGAAGTTTTACGCAAGTTTTTTTTTTTTTAATAAGCAAAGAAAATAATATAACAAGGTTACAAAGGTGTTAGTTCTTGGATTGGCTGGAATTTTGATAAAATAAAGTATGTTCAATGTTGATGTCAAGGTAGTGATGCTGCAACATTGAGACTTAACACTGAAGGCGTACTATTAATATTAAAATAAACTTAATTTATTTGATATTTATTTACAACAATGGAATTTTTTTAAAAATTGTTAAATAAAATTTTGAGAAAAATACTCAAAATATTTTATAATTTAAATCATATTTAAAAAAGTGAGAAATATTTAGCAAAACAATTATATTATATATAAAATATTTATAATATTTTAAAATAAATTGAGTCAAATAATAAAATATTTAAAAAAACTAGTTATTACTTAAAATACATGGAAAGTAAGGTTATGCATGGTTAGACAAACTTAACTATTTGTGTAGCTTACAATTCAACTCAATGATTGCGACACTAGTTCAAACTGTCGTATGAACTGTCGCTATTCAAGTGTCGTAAAATGACTATTTTCTTGTTGTGAACATGTGCCCGAGCATCGCCATCTAGAATTGTCTACAATTTCTAGTTCCCTACTAGATTCTCCTATAGTTCAAGTTGAGGTTTCCTCACTCTTCCTATCTCATTTTCATATTAACATGCATACTCTATTACAATCATGATAAACAATATTAGGATAGGCAAGGCATGTCATAATTGCATAGTAGAATAATATATAACAATTAAACATAAATATATTACTTTTGGAACTTTCTCGATTATTTAATCGGTCGGTAAAATCGACACATTTCATCTCCATCGCATAAAATATCTCCTCGGCTTTACATCGATATAAAGAATGCCCGATTCCGATAAACGAATCACAAGTTATGAATTTTCTCGTTTAAGGAAGAAAAATGCCTCAGCAAAAACAGAAAACTCCTACACCTCCAAGCCTCTTACAAACCACAATCAACCACCAACAGAGGTACAATAACATAGTTTGAGCATGGTTTGAACAACAACATTCTTAAAACCTACATTCTTCTCAAGAACACAAAATTCTACAAACCCTATAATTTTCCAATCAATCCAAAGCAACCAAAACATCAAAACAAGCATCAATATATGTTTCTACAAGTATATTGGTCATTCATTTTGATTTATATCAATTTCCAACCGTTAAAACATTGTTTTCAACATTCTAACCTAAAAACTCATATTATCCAAAAATCTAAAATGAGGTTTCTAACTAGAACCCACCTTTAGATGAACAAGATGAAGATGATGACAAGATTGGGTGAAGCTTGATGAATGGATGATGATTTGTTCTTGAAGTTCTTCAAATTTTCTCTTCTCCACTTTTCTCTCCTTCTTTTCCTTCTTTCTTCTTTCTCTCTCTTTCTTACTATCTTTTTCTTTTTGTTTGGAAAATGGGAGGAAAAGGAAATAAGTAGTAAACTAGTATTAGAAATAATACTACTAAACGTCCAAAAAGTCTCTTAAGTCCAAATTAATAAAATACCTCAGAGTCAGATAATATTAATTGGATTTATTCTAAGTTCCACAGTTACTCTAATTATTTTGTCAAATAATTTCTCAGAGTACACTGGGCTCAGTTGATCACAATATAATATTATCCGGAGTAAAATACGGGGTATTACAGTTATATACTGTAGTGCCATTATAGGTGCAGTTAATATGGGTTTCTCTTTCCCAATCCCGAAAATCTTCTTACCATTCTGGATTTTGAAATAATAACATACGAATTATATTTTTAGTTATTATCAACGAAGGTAATAGAATATATTTTCTAAACCTAGATTGAAATAACAGTACGAAATTTCTGATTACTAGACCAGATAGAATGCTCTCCCAGGCTACTTCGACCCGTTGAAGTGTATTAGCAACCTCGACTTTGTCGTACTCTTCCTCTCGCTGTTTTTGGTCTTTATCTCTCTCGTTTGCCCGTTTTTGAAACTCCAAAAATTCTAAATTATTAGTACCGGGTTTCATGAGTTTCCTGAAATATTCTTTCAAATATTTCCACATTTCTTCCAAAGCATAAAAAAAAGGACGGGTTGTTGTTAATCATCTCCAAAAAAAGGGGGGAATGGATATTTCCATTTCCTTGAAAGAGTTTCGAAGTTACTGTTTTACGCCTCAGAGGGTGCCAAGATCCTCTGATAAGGTCTCTGTGAAAATCCGGTCTGTGTGAATAAGCAGGTATAGCAAGTTCGTTCGTGGGGTTCTCCGCCTCCGTATACTCATTACCATAAGGATTACCTGTAATAAGTGGACCCACTGAGCCTGTTTCCATATTAAAAAGAACTACACGCTCAGCGTGTGGGGAACGAATCTGACAGTCTATTAGGCCCGGGTCCATAATTACCTCTGTCTCGCCGATTAATTCGTAGTTCCATCGAGGAACTTCTTTACTTATTTCTTTTATTTCACTACAGAGTACTCTATTAAAAATTGTCTTATGATTGAAAGGATTAGTCCGAATTGCGTCAAATAATAAGTTTCTTTTTCTTTTTTTTTTCTTCAGAATAGATTTTTACTTGTTCATGTTCCGGAAATAAATAAAGTTCGTCAAAATGAAAATTGGATACTGATTTTTCCTAAAATTTACTCATTAACTGAAAAAAAAACCCATTTCAGTGAATACTAATTTTCTATCCAATTTATCTATTTTCTAGTCCAATTCTGGAGAATTCTTATTCGTACAAAGAAGGAGACCATGAATCTTATTTATCAAAATTGGGTTTGTTGTGTCAGTTACATTTTTAATCAAGGGTGAAACGCTTTTTTGGATTTCTCCACGAGCGGGTCCATTCAAGAAAGGATCATATATTTTAGGTAAGTATTTTCTTCGACGCCTATCATCCAATAATCGAACTTGATTTTCCAATACATCCGCAAGATTAAATTTCTTACCTTTCTTAACTTTCTTATCTAGAATTTTTGCCCTTTGAAATAATTCATTGCTTAGTTGATTTTTTTTCTTTATTACGGGAGATCCAAGAATTATACAATTCATTATCATTATTGGAGGTTTTATCTGTTCTGAAGAGATCTATTTTTTTCCATGATGTTCAGAAATGTAGATAAATAAGGTGGATACGTGAAAGATATTCGTTTTTTTCCATCACTTTCACATGTTTGAAAAAAAAATTGTGAATTTTCATCTCTTACAACCCTTTCCAAGTGATCATTTTGTATATATCGCAAGGGCCTAATCCATTATAGATAATCGAAAAGAATACTTACAAGACCTCTTTCCACCGGGGGGACGATTTTTGTCTTTTTCTGAATATTCATGTTGTCGGATGTCGTCTCATTCTCCGAAAAATAAACTGTAATATCTTCTTCATTATTTTCTTCCCTTTCCGCATCTATTGCAGCTTCGATTTCCCCCATGTCCCTCTCGTCGTAGTCTGTCATTTCGTCACTAAAAACATAAGGGAGCACCACTCTGCCTGAATAGCGTGCAAAGATAGCAAAGGCGAAAATGATAAATAGTTGCCCTGAATAATTTCGCAATTGTAGGAGAATGTATTTATCAAATCTCATAGTTATCTTAGATTTGATCGAATTTTTTTTCTTGAACCAGACTAATACCAATCCAATACATTTCATTAAAAAGATGTGACCAATTAACCAGCCAACAAAACTACTTGTTAAGAATAACAATTTATTGTTGGATCGAAACAGATAAATGTCCATTAATCTTACGAAGTCTCGTTTCTGTAGTATACCAATTCGTTAACATACCTCCGAGCCATTTTTTATTAACATAATGACATCGAGCTATTATTGCAGCCCGTGTTACTGAATCGGCGGCTATTCTTTTGGTACCAACAATTAAAAATTGTTTTCCTTTGCTGCAGGGACTTGAGAATGGAGCAAAAGACGGGGAAACTGAACTCTCTTTCAAAAAGAGATGCCGCTATGTTGAAGAGACAATTATCTCATTTGGAAACATATCTAGACGGTATAAAATATATGACAAGGTTACCTGATATTGTAATAATCGTTGATCAGGAAGAAGAATATACGGCTCTTCAAGAATGTATCACTTTGGGAATTCCAATGATTTGTTTAATCGATACAAATTGTGACCCAGATCTTGCAGATTTTCCGATTCTGGCTAACGATGATGCTATAGATTCCATCCGATTCATTTCTTAACAAATTAGTTTTTGCAATTTTTTAGGGTCATTCTAGCTAGATACGAAATTATTGATTAATAATAAGATAAATCCATTTTTAGATTTGGTTGGGCGGTCATAAATTTTTGGAATTGGTTATTATAGCATTGCATTAAAAAATTGTGTAAAAAGAAATATTTTTGGATTAGTAGGTATTTCAAATCAAAAATCAAAGTAAAATAAGGAAATGTTTGAATCAAAATAATTCCCTTTCAAGTTATCTTTTTTTTTATTTTAGAGGGCAATATGAATGTTCTATTACGTTACATCAACACATTAAACAGATTATATGATATATCTGCTGTGGAAGTAGGTCAACATTTCTATTGGCAAATAGGGGATTTTCAAGTGCATGCTCAAGTACTTATTACCTCTTGGGTTGTAATTGCTATCTTATTAATTTTAACCATTCTAGTTGTTAGAAATCCGCAAACTATTCCCACGTCTGGTCAGAATTTCTTTGAATATGTCCTTGAATTCATTCGAGACGTGAGCAAAACTCAGATTGGAGAAGAATATGGTCCATGGGTTCCGTTTATTGGAACTCTGTTTCTATTTATTTTTGTTTCGAATTGGTCAGGGGCACTTTTGCCTTGGAAAATTATAAAGTTACCTCATGGAGAGTTAGCTGCACCCACAAATGATATAAATACTACTGTTGCATTAGCTTTACTTACGTCAGTAGCCTATTTCTATGCGGGTATTTCAAAAAAAGGATTGGCCTATTTTGGTAAATACATCCAACCAACGCCAATCCTTTTACCGATTAACATCTTAGAAGATTTCACAAAACCCTTATCGCTTAGTTTTCGACTTTTCGGAAATATATTAATGGATGAATTAGTAGTTGTTGCTCTTGTTTCGTTAGTACCTTTAGTAGTTCCTATCCCTGTTATGTTCCTTGGATTATTTACAAGCGATATTCAAGCTCTTATTTTCGCTACTTTAGATGCGGCGTATATAGGTGAATCCATGGAAGGGCATCATTGACTAGTTATCCAAATAGGATTTTAGACCGCGATTGGCTCGTGATAATCTACTTAAGGAACATGAATAAAATTAAGGAACATAAATAAAAAAATCAAAAGAAATTATGAAAATTTTTCATAACAATCCAAAAATATAAATAAAATGAAAACAATTACCAGGGAATTCAACAAAAAATAGAGATTCAGTTAAAATAAAGGGTGAGGGGGGTCGAACTAGGCATATATATAATCTAATCGTTATAAGACAGCTGGGGGATTTCCAAGAATGATTCTCGAATATGATTGAATAGAAGATACAATGAATTGGTTTACGGTATGGAACAAACACATGTATATGTCATACTAGATATTCATTAGTTATATATGACTATATATCTCAATTTGTCCTGCTACTACTCTAAATTTAGGTAGGGATTAAAAAAAAAGAGCCCTTCCATCTCTTGGAATTGTGAATGGAATATAAAATGACTAGAAAAATGAAATCAAAGAAAAAGAAAGGTTTAAAATAAATGTAAGATAAGACCCCAAATTGTATGTATTCACAAAAAACTACAAGGGTAGAAACGAAAAAAGTAAATATCGAAGTAATTGAGATAATTCAATCAAAATTCTTCAGTTTGAAATTTGGAATTACACTTCGACTAGATAAAGATAAATATGAAGAATGAAATAATTCAGTCATATATTTTTTGTTGATTATATTATTAACTATTTCTTTATTTTATTTGGAATAGGAGAAACTTATCATGAATCCACTGATTGCTGCTGCTTCTGTTATCGCTGCTGGGTTGGCCGTCAGGCTTGCTTCTATTGGACCTGGAGTTGGTCATGGAACAGCTGCAGGGCAAGCTTTAGAAGGGATTGCGAGACAACCGGAAACATAGGACAGAATACAGGGTACTTTATTACTTAGTCTGGCTTTTATGGAAGCTTTAACTATTTATGGGCTGGTTGTAGCATTAGCGCTTTTATTTGCCAATCCTTTTGTTTAATATTTATTAAACAAAAATACATATTGTTTTTTTCCATGGATTTTCGTTGCTGCTCTTGCTAATTCTATTTTGATTTTACTCCTACAATTTTTTTCATTCGGATTAACACACTGATTTGCCTTCTTACGTCCCTTTCTTTAGTCCAATGACCCCCTTTTTATTTACTTAGTGTTAAAAACAACTAAGTATTTTGCAATTTACATAAGAACTAGTATTTACTTCTAAGAAGTATCATTTCTTATAGGGAATCTTTCAATTTACTAACCAATTCTAAATATAGAATCGAATAGTCTTCTTAGTATCTTTTGATTCTTACTAATATTCATTATTAGTCAGAATCAAAATAGAAAGCATAAGTCAATATATTCATATTAAATAATTCGATTATAGAATAAACTATCATATACAAAAACGAATAAAAAAACTTGGAATCGTAGAAGGAAAATTAGTCTATCCATAAGAGGAGATGTGATCCTATGAAAAATATAACCGATTCTTTTCTTTGCATCATTTCCTGGCCATCCGCCGGAAGTTTCGGGTTTGATACCGATATTTTAGCAACAAATCTAATAAATCTAAGTGCAGTCCTAGGTGTATTGATTTTTTTTGGAAAGGGAGTGTGTGCGAGTTGTTTATTTCAAAGAATAGATTGGATCCAACCAACTGCACTTTTTTTGTTATGACTAGGAAAATGTGCATGATCCGGCGAATGACTTCTTACTAAATAATGAAAAAAATAGTTAAGAACCATAGCATTTCGCGATTCAGTGGTAAATCTACTTTGATTCTCTATCAACCAAGAATTTTAGAACATTACCATGGTTAAAGCTAACGAGTTTGAAGTTTCGACGTAGTCTAGTATTCTTTCTACCACAATGTTAATAGGGAAATTCTAATTTTTTTCGATATAGAACACTCATGTCGATAAATGACTTGAATTCTCTTTATGATGAAAAATAGGAAAAAAGGTGTTTTGTTTAACGCCTCCGTTTTTACTTTTCTACAATGCGGAATTGATGATCTACGTATAAATGAATCAGAATTCTTTGGATTTCAAGGAAAAAAAACAACTTTGCTGACAATTATTTGTTTGGTCAGAAGAGTCCTCCAAATATTTGGGTCTTGTATTAATAATCATTTTCAAGATTTTTAGAAATAGAGAAAAGAGGATAGGCTCATTCCATAATAAACCATAATAAATACGGGGGAATTTCCTATAAGGAATTGAGTGTGAGAGCCAAATGAATTGAAAGATTCATGTTTGGTTCGGGAAGAGATCATAGACATTTTGAAATGAATGGAAAGAGAATTTACTTTCATTAAGTGATTTATTAGATAATCGAAAACAGAGAATCCTGAGAACTATTCAAAATTCAGAAGAACTACGGGAAACAGCCATAGAACAACTGGAAAAAGCCCGGGCCCATTTCAGGAAAGTAGAAATGGAAGCAGATCGGTTTCGAGTGAATGGTTATTCCGAGATAGAACGAGAAAAATCGAATTTAATTAATTCCATTTATACAACTTTGGAACAATTCGAAAATTACAAAAATGAAACCATTCATTTTGAACAACAAAGGGCGATTAATCAAGTCCAACAAAGGGTTTTACAACAAGCTTTACAAGGAGCTTTGGGAGCTCTGAATAGGTGGTTAAACAACGAATTACATTTACGTACGATCGCTGCTAATATTGGTATGTTTGGGGCGATTAAAAAAAAAGAACTAATTAGTTGTTCTACTATAATAACTTATTAGTTATTCTACTATAATTAATTTAATAGAGAATATGGGGAGACCATATTTTTGTTTTTCTTCGAAAAAGAATCCAATTAAGAAAAATATTCATGGTACCCATTCGTGCAGATGAAATTAGTCAAATTATCCGTGAACGGATTGAGCAATATAATACCGAAGTAAAAATTGTAAATACAGGTACCGTACTTCAAGTAGGCGATGGCATTGCTCCTATTTATGGTCTTGATGATGTAATGGCAGATGAATTAGTAGAATTTAAAGAGGGTACAGTAGGCATTGCTTTGAATTTGGAATCCAAAAATGTTGGTGTTGTAGTAATAGGTGATGGTTTGATGATACAAGAGGGAAGTTCCATAATAGCAATAGGAATAATTGCTCAGATACCAGTAAGTGAGGGTTATTTGGGTCGTGTTATAAATGCCCTAGCTAAACCTATTGACGGTCGAGGAGAAATTTCAGCTTCGAAATCTCGGTTAATTGAATCTCCCGCTCCCGGTATTATTTCCAGACGTTCCGTGTAAGAGCCTCTTCAAACGGGACTTATTGTTATTGATTATATGATCCCTATAGGGTGTGGCCAGCGAGAATTGATTATTGGGGACAGACAAACAGGTAAAACAGCAGTAGCTACAGATACGATTCTCAATCAACAGGGACAAAATGTAGTATGTGTTTATGTAGCTATTAGTCAAAAAGCATCTTCTGTGGCTCAAGTAGTAACTACTTTACAAGAAAGAAGAGCAATGGAATACACTATTATAGTGGCTGAAATAGCAAATTCCCCAGCTACATTACAATACCTCGCGCCTTGTACAGGAGCAGCTCTGGCTGAATATTTTATGTACCGTGAACGTCACACTTTAATCATTTATGATGATCCCTCCAAACAAGCATAGGCTTATCGCCAAATGTCTCTTCTATTACAAAGACCACCAGGTCGCGAAGCTTATCCCGGAGATGTTTTTATTTACATTCGCGTCTTTTGGAAAGAGCCGCTAAATTAAGTTCTCAGTTAGGTGAAGGAAGTATGACTGCTTTACCAATAGTTGAGACCCAAGCCGGAGATGTTTCAGCTTATATTCCTACTAATGTCATTTCCATTATAGATGGGCAAATATTCTTATCAGCCGATTTATTCAATGCTGGGATGAGACCTGTGATTAATGTGGGTCTTTCTGTTTCCAGAGTTGGATCGGCGGCTCAAATAAAAGCCATGAAACAAGTCGCTAGTAAATTAAAATTGGAATTAGCACAATTTGCAGAATTAGAAGCTTTTGCACAATTCTCTACAGATCTTGATAAAAATACGCAAAATCAATTGGCAAGAGGTCAACGATTGCACGAGTTGCTTAAACAATCCCAATCAGCTCCTATTACTGTGGAAGAACAGATAATATCTATTTATACTGGAACAAATAGTTATCTTGATTCATTAGAAATTCAACAGGTAAGGAAATTTCTCGTTGAGTTACGGGCTTATTTAAAAACGAAGAAACTGAAATTCAACGAAATCATATCTTCGACCAAGACATTTACTGGGGAAGAAGAAGCCATTTTGAAGGAAGCTATTCAGGAACAGATGGAACTTTTTTTACTTCAGGAACAATTAGAACAAAATTGATTCCAAATTTCATACCTTTCTAATTTAGATAATTAGTCTCTTTCCATATTTCAAAAATAATAATAAAGAGAAGAAATTCACAATATAGTTTTCGAAATATACGAATTCAAGTAATATCTATGCAATTGTAATAAATTCAATATGTAATAAATTTGCGTCCAATAGGATTCGAACCTATACCAAAGGTTTAGAAGACCTCTGTCCTATCCATTAGACAATGGACGCTTTTCTTTTTTTCTTTCCCTTTTCACGAAAATTTCGTGAAAAGGGAAAGAAAAAAAAGAATTCTATAAAATACTCTATCTATCCGAATAGAATAAGACTAAATGAAATCATTCAAATTGAATATTCATAACTAAAACTAACTAAATAAATTTACTAAATAAAAAATCGAATATATATAAAGAGAATATAAGCGGGTAGCGGGAATTGAACCCGCATCATTAGCTTGGAAGGCTAAGGGTTATAGTCGACGTTTATGAATGAACGTCTCTAATTCAAAACCGAACGTGAAACTTTTGTTTCATTCAGCTCCTTTACAGAATAATTTAATAGATAGATGGAATACATGAAAAAAATGACCCATAACATCTATGTCAGCCTTTCGGTATGAATACAATGGACGTTGCTTTTTAGATGATCCTTATAGAAAAGGAGTATTTGAACAATCTCTTTTTTCTAGTTACTTCGTTCTCTATTTCTATTTGATACAATCTTTAGGAAAATAATAAAATTTCCGTCGAGCTAAAAAAATATATCGATGTGTCTAGTAAACTAAATAATTGTTTAATAGCTATTTTGCTTCACTCTCTCTGATACAAAACAAATAATAAAAAAATGGGAAGATTTAGTTACGATTGGAAACAAATTTTAGATATCTTTCTTCCTAGATCCTTTACTTATATTCAAAAATTGGGATTCTTGATCCAATTGCAAAAACGTATGTTTCATAATTTTAGAATCAATTCTAAATTATATACAAATTACGATAATGTATATTATTCCTCGAATTGCTCGTTGAGAGGTATAAAGGATGAAATCCCTTAAAGTAAGAAATAAAGTTTTTGATCGTGATATGAATCATGAAAGGGACCCCTTTACTATTAAGGGATCGATCGAACGAATCACACTTTTACCACTAAACTATACCCGCTACAATAACATTATTGTATATAAAAAGATCTTTTGTCGAACAAGGGAATAAGTCATAATTATGAAATAGGTGCAGAATTTTATGATAAATAGAGTGTTTACATGTTTCGTAAAGGCCCCCTAATGAAATTTAGAAAAGGAGGCAAATCTCATTTTTGGATTTTATTTTTGGACTTTGTTGAAGGTATTTTGACATTTTTTTTACTAAGTAAAATGTATTCAAACGGATGCAAAAGGGTATCCGAACCCAGCTACAAAATTCAACTGTGGACCCACCGTTACAAAAAATTTATCGGTGATTTGATCCAATTGTAATAATTACATGTAAAATTAGATTTTTTTTCCCAATCCACCTCCAAGTTAAAATCACAATGTTGTGAAGTACGATTTCGTCGTTCCACAACTCGTCTTTAAACATAATTATGTTTCTAACATTCCACAAACACCAACAAATAATAAGCCATAATCCGACCGCATTTTGAATAGAAACACCCAAACAATGTAACGAAGATGTCCAATTCCTTAAAATTTCCACCACGGATCCATTGAAATAAACCACAGCTCCAATCCAATCCATAACTTTCTTCCAAATCTGAGATGATTTTGTACAATAAAACAACAGATGAATCACCGTTTCCTCAACCTGAAAACATAACGGACATACCGAATCGTGAGTTGAGAGGATAATGCCGCGCGCCCTCAGGCTATCTCTTGACGGCAAACGGTCATGGAGAAGGCGCCAACCAAATACCAAGGTCTTAATTAGAGAAGAGGCAGCCCAAATTAATTTAAAAGCCAACAGAAAATCAACAGAGAAATTAACATCAGGTAATTTCCTACTAGCCAGGAATTCGCAAGCTGAATGAACCGAGAATACATGGTTCTGATTTAAATCCCATTTGAAGCTATCCACACCATCCTTGGCCAGAGATATGTGTTGAACCATGTTGAGTAACTTATCCATCTGCTGCATACTGAGTACATTACCTTCTGTTTCCTGCAATTCCACCTTCCAATTCCAGCTATCACCAATCCAAAAACCATTGTCTGCGTACACTCCGAGAATCCTTCGCCTTTTTAAACAGATCTGGGAATAGTTGAGCCAAGTCGCTGCTAGCACACCAAATCGATGACCAAAAGGAAACCGATTCTCCATTTCCTACCGTGGCAACTGTATTTCTGAAGAAGGAAGGCCTCTGAAATCTCGCGACAAGTAACAAATGTCACGCCACCATAATGACGCTTTAACCAATCCTACTTGAGAGTCTCCACGAGTCAAATGCATCAAGAAATTACCATACCTACACTAGAAAAAGTCAGACCAAATGTAATTATGTGGAGTCGAACATTTCTAAATCCACTTAGCAAGTAATGCTTCGTTCAAACTCTGGATGTCGATAATGTCCAGTCCACCAGCTTCTCTCAATTGGCACACTAAGTTCAAGTTAATCCATAGGATGCCTTGTTTTAAAGGTGAACCGTTCCATAAAAAACTCCTCTGAAGTGCTATCAAAATTTTAACTACCTTTCTCGGCATCTGGTAGAACGACATATAGTGTATTGGGAGATTGGTGAGAACAGATTTGATTAACGTAGTTTTACCACCAATCGACAATAGTCTGCCCTTCCAAGATGCAAGTCTAGCATGAACTTTGTCAATTACCGGCTTCCAAAATGAGATCAATCTATGGTTCCCGCCAATCTGTATGCCGAGAAATTTGAACGGACATGTTTGAATCTTGCAAGCGAGAAATCTTTCTGCAGCCTTCATAAATGTTTCGTCTACCCCACACCCGATAAGACTACTCTTGTTGAAGTTGATTTCTAGGCTTGACATAAGTTGAAATCCCCTCAAAATTACTTTCATTGCCCAAACATTGTTCCAATTGGCTTCTCCTATGATGACAGTATCGTCTTCATATTGCAGTAAACTGAGCGTTTCCTTCTGATTTATTTTGATGCCATGGAATAGCCCTACGTCTTTCGCCTTTTCCATAAAATTTGCTAACCCTTCCGCGACAATTGCAAAGAGGTAAGGTGATAAGGGATCACCTTGACGAAGCCCACGAGAGACCTAAAAATCACGTGAAGGGTTGCCGTTGACGAGCACTGACATAAAGCTTTTAAATATTGTTCCTTCAATCCACTGCATGAACTTGTTACCAAACCCCATAACCTTCATTACCTGTCGAATGTAGGGCCACTCAACACAATCATAAGCCTTTGTAAAGTCAACTTTTAGGATTAGACTCTTACTCTTACTTCTTCTTGAATAATCCACCATCTCATTCAAAGCTAATATTCCATCAAGCACATTTCTCCTAGCAATAAAAGCAGTTTGTGCAGGAGAAATTACCCTATCCATGACACTTTTTAGCCTGCCCACCAATAGCTTAGAGCCCACCTTGTAAACGCATCCGACTAGACATATCGGTCTATATTCATCAAGATTTATGGGCTTCTCATTTTTTGGAATGAGCACTAAAAAAGAAGAAGATAAAATCTTAGGAAATTTTGCTTCTAAAAAGAACTCTTTGATACAGTTTGTAAAATCTTTGCCAACTATCTCCCAACATCTCTGAATAAACTCCAGACTAAAGTCGTCCGGTCCCGGAGTCCTATCACCATTACATTTGAATACTGCATCTTTGATTTCAGAATCCTCAAAGTCTTCCTCCACTGAGACTCTATCCACCTCATTTAGACACTTGAAGAAATCAGAATTCATGTGAGGAATAGGTTTGTTGGTCGAGCTCATCCTCTTTTCAAAATGACAAGCTACTCCTTCTTTGACCCCCGTTACATCTTCAATAATTCTGTTACCAACAACTACTTCAGATATAGTATTCATAAGATTACGGTGTCTCATAACTGAATGAAAGTAAGCTGTATTTCGATCTCCATCTTCAATCCATCCAGTTCCAGCTTTTTGATGGAGCAAGCTTTCTTTAATCCTCAGAAATTTCCATAACTCATCTTCAGCATGTTTACGGGTCCGTTTTACATGATCATTAGATATGTTCTCCTTCTCAGCCATATCATCTTCTACCGTGTTAATGATTTCAATAGACTCATCAATGTTGGTGTCTATCCAGCCGAATATATTCCTGTTCCACCACCTGAGTTTTGAACGGAGTAGCTGAAACTTCTTAGTTAATATAAAGGAACAAGTGCCTTGAATATTGACAGATTCCCACACTTGTTTAGCGAACTTCATGATCTGAGGATGTTGAAACCAACATTTCAACGATCAGAATGGTTTAGGCCCCCAGTTTACGTTCTGAACAGATATCCAGACCGGACAATGGTCTGAGATATCACGCCTTCCCACCTTTTGACAAGCCACATTCCAGCCATTCAATAAACCAATCGAGATGAGGAAACGATCTAACCTGCTACAAGCATCACCAGCAGAACTATACCAAGTAAATCTGTTCCCTGTTGACATCAGATCAATACACCCGGTAATATGGATAAAGTCTTCAAATTCAATCATCAGTTTTCTGTTGTTATAGCCACTGCCTTTTTTTCCCTTGAGTTCTTTATAGCATTGAAGTCGCCCCCGATTATCCACTCTCCTGGCTCCTGCTTGGACTTGAGATTAAACATGTTACTCCAAAGGGCTCTCTTCTTAGAATTGATACACGACGAATATATATTGAAAAGGTAAACCAACTTATTATTCCAAACCGCCTTCAGCTCCAAGAAACCTTTTCCTCTGTAGCTGCAGATTGGCTCTAAAACATTTTTCCTCCATATGGTGAGAATCCCACCCGACATCCCTTCAGCCTGAGACGCCGACCATAAACAATTATCATTACCCCAAATATTATGTACAATGGCATCATTCATAACCTCATACTTAGTTTCCTGAATAAAAACTATGTCAGCCCCTCCCGTTTTCAGCAACTCACGAATCTTCCTTTTCTTAATCATATTCTCACATCCTCTCACATTATATGTAACTATATTCATAAGTGACCATTAGCTGACTCCTTCATACCTTTCTTGGAATTTCTTTCTTCTTCTTCCAAATTCCGAATTATGGACTCAAACACCTCTTCATCTTCATCAGCTTCAATTCCTAATCTCCTAATAGATTTCCACACTATAGAAAGGAGGTCAACTAGCTTTTTTTTTAATTCTTGAATTGCTTTGTAGAATCTCTTCGTCACCAATGGAACCCGAGCTTTTCCTGTTAGAATCCTCCGAAAATCCTGATATAGTGTCAGTTGAACGACCTGATGAGGGTTCACTATCGCCCGCCAAAGGTTTAGACTTGGAGTTGTCGGCTAAAAGTAAAGACGAGTAATAGGATGGTTTATAAGGAACTTTTAAATTCCTATAAATATCACCCAAGGATTTTTTTCTTTCCATCTATCTTGGGACAGCCCAATGGGTCTAATGATATGGGCCCACCGGAAGAATCCTTGACCGGCCCAACACCATTCACACATTCCATGTTATTTGGATAACCAACCTTAACTTTCTTTGACTTCCCTTTTTCAAGGGTTAAAGTATTCCTACCTTTAGTCGACCTTGGAATTGACATCTCATTTTTTGCGTGACATGTCTCCTCTTCACCTTTTTGCAGACCTATTAAACATATGTTATCAGTCCTTGGTACAGAAGAGGTCCCCACCATATCCTGGTTATCCAAATTATCCTGCTGGTTTTCAAAACGTATATCAGACGCTTTAGAACCCAAGCGTCTAATCTCAGAACCTCCTTTATTGGTATTTGTGACTGTCCTATCATTATGACCCTCCTTTTCGCCTGTTGCACACTCATCATGAAACTCCCATTGGTTATTGACCAACGAATTAACTTCCTGCAGCGTCTCTTCCACTTCACTACCGGAAGAGTCAACCTCTGAACTGTCTTCCAAACTCTCTCCATTAAACCTGCATGTCACCTTTGAACAAAATCCCAAAGCCTCTTCAACAATCTTGATTCTGAAAATTTGTTCATTGACGACAGATAAATCTCGACAAAATTACTAAACTAAATTCATAACACAAAAATGCATTATGCAAGAATCCGTAGTTCTATTTCGTTTTTTAGATACGTTACCTGATTAATTCGTATGAGATACGATCACAAAGTTATTTTTATTTTTGTTTGATCATATTCAAATGTTTGAATTAATTACAAGTTTGTTTCAAAAAGAAAAGCTGTCGATTCAGTAACACGGGCTGCAATAATAGCTCGATGTCATTATGTTAATAAAAAAATGGCTCGGAGGTATGTGAACGAATTGGTATACTACAGAAACGAGACTTCGTAAGTTCAGAGACTTGAGAACGGAGCAAAAGACGGGGAAACTGAACTCTCTTCCAAAAAGAGTTGCCGCTATGTTGAAGAGACAATTATCTCATTTGGTACTCCTAAAAGGTGTTCTATCTGAAACTTTCTTATTACATTATTAAAAAAACTATTTTTTGAAGAATGAAATTTATTCCAATAATTTAAATGTCCACGCCATGATACTCTTAGAATTTATCGAGCAAAATAACAGTGAAACAAGCCTTCCCGTGTATATAATGGACAAAATCATAAGCTTCCCCATTCATTTAGGACAAGGAACCTAAGAGCACGGTCATGCATGAGGTAGAAACATGAATGTCCATGGCCATAGGTCAAATGACTTATCATGAAAACAAATGTGAATGCATATGAATGAAACTAGTATAGGTTAAAAAATGCAATGCAATGCAACAAATTAAAAGTGGATAGATGGTAGGCAAAAAATGGGGTATGACAATATCCTCATGCATCACATTTGTAGACCACTAGTTAAGTAAATGTGTGTATAATGTACAGATTCAAAGGATTCTAACAAATAAAAACAATAGAAATAACAAATATCCTAATTTATCTTATAAAAAAATAGTTTAAAACTATAGCAAATAGCATAAAAATAAAAATGGTAATTTAATGAAATTTCAAATTTAAATTTAAAATGGAATTTACTTTTTAAATTTAAATAAAATTTAATAAAAATGGTAATTGAATTTAAATGTAAAAAATTTATTAAATTCTTAATTTAAAATAAAACTTGTAATTTAAAATGGTAAATTAAAAATGGTAATTTTAAAATAGTAATCTTAATATAAAATGTCAGAATTTAAGAAAATTTAGACATTTATATAAAATGGTAATTTAATTTAAATGTCAAAATTTTATTAAATTCCTAATTTAAAATAAAAATACTAATTTAAAATGGTAATTTCAAAATGGTATTCTAAATTTAAAATTTCAAAATTTAATAAAATTTTGACATTTCATTAAAAATGGTAATTTAATTGTAAAATTTTATTAAATTCTAAATTTAAATTAATTTAAATATAAAATAATAATTTAAAATTAGAAAAAAAAATCAAAAACAAATGTGTAATGTGCATAGTCAACGTGTTAAAGGATTTTCCAGTCAAAGGATTTTATCTTCTTTTTTTTTTAATTTATATCTCAATAATTTTATTGAGTATAAATAGAGTTTCTTTTCATAGTTCAGAGTTGTAACATTCACCACTCATTTTCCTTATTCTGCATTGCAAGAAACTTGTCTTGTCATAGTTTAGAGTTATCAATCATATCAACAACACTAATTTAGTCGAGTCTTTAAACGTGATGGACTCAGATGTCTCTAGAAACAAAGCTTCCGAATCCGAGGATGCAGATCTTAGCTTTGCCTTCAATGATTCTAGTTTCTCTAATAGAATCATTCATCTCGAAATCATGAACAACCTTATGAAAGTTTGTTCTAATGTCGAGAGTTCCTCCACAAGTACTGATCGGAGTAGCCTCAACAAAAGGAGAAGGGAGGACATGCAGAAACACAATGGTATTCACTAATATTTTTTCTCCAAAACTCTACTTTTTAAAAATTCAAAAGTGAGTGATTATATAATTTGAATCATGTTCATTGCTTATGTCCTCTTGTTGTTTAAATTAATTTTTTTGTCATTTTATGTTTTAGAGTTCGTAGCATGCTTTGAACCAAATGTTTTTGTTATTCATTCAATTGGTGTAGCCTCTTTATTTATTTCAAAATTTATCAGAGGGAAACGTTCAAAGAGAATGTGAGTTGAAATTTGAAACTCATATGAAATGAACCATATAGGGTTTCACTAAATGAAAAGGAAAAAAATTTCAATATTAAATGAATGCAATCGTACTTAGATGTGTTTTTCCAAAGGTGCGAAATTGTTCCTGATTACTAAGACACATGTTTTTCAACATTACTATACCGAATTTAATAATATATATATATATATATATATATATATATATATATATATATATATATATATATATTAATTGTAAAATTGGAATGTTGATAAGTTGTCAAAATTTGGGGGATATGTTCATTGATTTTAGAATTTTGTCTACTGTGAAGTCAATAGCAGTATCTGAGTTTTTTCAATACTTTCATTTTTATTATGTGTTTTGTCTAATTATATTTCAATATCTATGTGATTCTAGTTAAATATGATTTGGTTTGCATCATTACGATTTGAGCCTGAGCAATGATAAAACATGATTTTATGCATATGTTATTTGATCTTCTACAATTTTTTTCATCGTACTAACATATGTTCTCTCTTGTTTTTGATAGCAGACTTGTTATTGGACAAACCTGATGTAGAGGCGGATGCAATGGTTGAAGTGTCCACGGATGGTACTTGGATAATTTAAAAAACTCTTATAGTTTCTCGGTTTTATACTTTTAATTTTTAAGAAATAACATTTTTTTTTTTAGATAAGCTAAGATTTATATAATATTAGGGGTTCAATAAAGGGACCCCAACCCATATACAAAAAACTCCAACCTCAACATCAGGATCTACAAAAAATCACTAGGGCATTTAACCCAAGTGTAATAATTACATGTATGAAATCTATTATGCATCCTACCTATCCAACTCCATGAGAAAAACAGAATACGATTTGTAATCGTATCGAAGTCCCAAAATTCATCCTTAAAAATGATGTAGTTTCGGGAAGTCCAAATGGACCAACAAATAATCAACCACAATCCGACCGAGTTACTAATTGAGAACTTCCTGCCTACACACCCAGACAGCCAACATGAAAAATGATTTAACAAACAACTAACCGCGATATCCGGAATGCCTAACCATTTGCAAACAAATTTCCAGATAAGAACAGATTTGTAACAACGGAAAAAAATATGATCAGCAGATTCTACTTCCTGGAAACAAAAAGGGCACGACTCTTCATGACGGTTAGTGATGATACTTCTTCTGATTAGATTGTCTCTCGTTGGAAGTCTGTTATGAGCAAGCCGCCAACCGAAAACTTTCACCTTAGGCGGAACCTCAGCTAACCAAATGAGTTTGAACACCGCGATAACGTCTTCATGAAAATTATCATTGGCGTCTACACTTGAAACCTGCAAAAAATTATATAGAGACGAGACAGAAAACGATTCGGTATTATTAAGGAGCCAGCATGGAAGATCGTCAACGGCAATGTTAGGGCGGAACTCGGACAGCTTCTGGTGCAGCATCTGCAGTTGACTCTGATGAGAATCCAGGACCAAATCTTGTGTAAAAATAGTATTATCCCAAACCCAAGAGCCACCTATGTGAAACATAACTGTTCTTATTTGCAGCCAAAGTAAACAACTCAGGGAATTGTTGTGCCAATGTTGACGAACCGACCCATCTAGATAGCCAAAACAAAATTGAGCTTCCTTTACCTAAAGAGAAGGAAATACATTCTGAGATGATGTCTTTACCACAAAACCAAGCTAATTGCACAAGATCGCGCCACCATAAAGAAGAGGACATATTGTATTTTTGGGGGCAGCCTGACTGAAATTCAATCATATGTTCCGAATACCGAAAATCAATGTAATCCTTCCAAAGTGTATCCTTCTTGACCAAGACTTTCCAAATCCATTTGAACATAAGAGCTCTGTTAAATAATTTGATGTCTTTTACTGCTAAACCTCCAGCCTCTCTCTTTTTGCAAACTATACGCCACGACACCCACGACACACCTCGTTTAGAGACTAGACCGTTCCATAAGAATGATTTTTGAATGGACACAAGTATCTTGATAACCTTGCTAGGGACCTTATAAAAGGACATGAAATGAATGGGGAGGTTGGTTAGGACCGAGTTTATCAGAGTAACTCTACCACCCATCGAAAGAAAACGACTTTTCCACGAAGTCAATCTAGACCGAAACCTCTCTATCAACGGTTTCCAAAAAGCAATCAATCTATGATTACCTCCAATAGGGACGCCAAGAAATTTAAAAGGAGGTACAGCTAGCTTACACGCCAAGTAATTCTCTGCAGCCAGGAGCGTTGATTCTTCAATACCAAAACCAAAAAACGAAATAACATGATTCAAGTCATGGAGGCAACATCTTTCAATTGGTTTGACAAAGTTTATCGGAATATTAAATTTTTTGACACCGATTATGATGTTAGATAATCCATGAAATTGCATAACCTATCAATCATTGGGAATCATGCTCGCACACTGATTGAATTGCTTACGTGGCAACACGATATTAAGCTGAAAAACACTTTTCTTTTGCTTGCAAGCTAAACTTTTCTTTTTAATAAATGTTAACATTTCATTTCTACTCACTAGTTTGAGTTGGTTCACTTGTGCAGAAATGACTTTTTACATCAGGCGAAAAGCACATTTTACATCGGGTCTGGGGTCCGATGTAAAGCCAAACGATTTAGTAAATCAAAGACATTTTACATCGGACGATAGCCCGATGTGAAAAATACACCTACCACATCGGTAGACTTTTAAGTCTGATGTGAAAAAAAAATACAACTTTATTTTTTTGGCTTAAATGCAATTTTGGTCCCCCTATTTTGGTTTTTTTGCGGTTTTAGTCCCCCTATTTTGTTTTTAAGCAGTTTTGGTCCCTCTGTTTTGGTTTTTTCGCAGTTTTGGTCCCCCATCCCAATTTTGACCAAACTGTTCATGTACGGTCGTGTACTGTTCATTTTGTCCGTACATGAACAGTGCATGACCGTACATAAACAGTGCACGACCGTACATAACAGTTAAGTCAAAATTGGGATGGGGGACCAAAACTGCGAAAAAACCAAAACAGAGGGACCAAAACTGCTTAAAAACAAAATAGGGGGACTAAAACCGCGAAAAACCCAAAATAGGGGGACCAAAATTGCATTTAAGCCTATTTTTTTTTAAAATAAATTAATATTTTACATCTGTTGCCATACTGGCCCGATGTAAAATATAGGTGTCGCGGTGAAAATTGGATAACAAGCTATTAATTAACTTGCTTCGTATTTTTTAGTGTCACCACCGGTCTTTGATTTATCCAAAGGAAGGGAGAAAAAACCGAATTCAACAATGCAATACAAATGCACTAAGATTCTAAGTTCGGGGGTTGGTTATACCTAGGGAAGGTGTTAGCATCCTAGATATCTGTAGTACTCTACAGGAACCTCTTGATTTAATTATGTTATTTGTTATCTGTTTATTAAAGGTTCTATGCTAAAGGTTGGGAAACCCTAGGGGTTAGTACCTAAGTATACTCGATAAAGCATCGCACCTTACGCCTACGTATCCTCGGGAGTAGAATCAGAGTATGCGTAGTTCTACTTCTACTGAACTATTGACTATGGTCAATATTCAGAGGGGAAATGAGTACAAGCTCATTGTAGAGTTTAAGAACTCTCTAGATCTAGTTGTAATGGACCTATGTTGAAGTTTAGTCAGTAGGGGAAGTGATAAATTCATTATGATGAATATCACTAAAAGTTTAAGAACTCTCTCCTAAGGCTAGTTGTGATTTCTATGGCTCTGATGAGGCCAAGAAACAAAGTTTCTTCCTAAGAGGTTACTTAGGTTAAGATGGGGGTCAATATCTCAAGGTGACGATTATGAATGCAAATGATATGCACCATGCACGATAACATGGTCATCATGCATGGGATTTTTCTTTGGATATTAATGCGATTAAATTATGTTCTTTAGGCGATGGTGCTAGCAAGTGATGCTAGACTTGTGTCTAGTGACCAAAAGGTTGAATGCGATGCCCGATGGCGATCGACTTACATGGGTAGAAAATGGGCTCGACGTTGGATCGAGAATTTTGATATTGTTTTGAAAAAGGTTTAGACAATAATAAATAAACATACAGATAGAAGTAAGATATGATAAACATATACATGCTAAAATGACAAGGTAAGGCATGATATAAGTTACAACATTGATGTGAGATAACATGATGGAAGTAACATAAGCATGAAGATGGCAATATGTTTCATGATAAAGTATGTATAAGATGAATATGCTTCAAGTAGAATGATTAAGAATGATATCAATATGTTTCAATCTTTATGAAGACAAACACAATAGAATGATATTAAAGGATGACAATCAATATGCTTCAATCTTTAGGAAGACAAACATACAGAATGATAATTAAAGATGACAATCAATATGCTTCAATCTTTAGGAAGACAAACATATAGAATGATATTAAAGATGACAATCAAAAAGAGTGATATTGAAGATGACAATTTAGAAGAATGATATTCATGTAAAAACCAAACATATGGCCAACCAACATGGATATACTAACTTAAGAATTAAACAAGGATGCTTAAAAATGACATTGATAATTAGACCAAGAATTGACAACACAATAGAAATTAGCAATTAACACACAATTAGGTAATTAAAGATTGGCTACACATGGATAATTAACATTTAGAAATTAAACATCTAACCATGCAAATTGACAAATCTCAAAATTAAGGCACACAATTGATAATTTAAAGTTAACGACATAATTTGAAAATAACAATTAACATCTCAATTAGAATTAACAATATCATTCAAAATGCAATTGATAATTAGAGTCAAAAGCTACTAGAACAATTAACAATAAAAATATAATTAACAATTAGAAAACATAACACATATTAATTAATGATAAAATAAATAATTAAGGGACAAATAATAAAACAAAATAAAAATATTTTTAGAGTTTTTTGGATTAAGCAAAATAAATAAAAGTTTTAAAAAGAAAAGATTTAGAAGTTAGAAAAATTTGAAACAAAAACGCAGGGGGTGTATTAGTGATTTTAGCTTAGTTAAAAAAATGAAAGGGAGTGAATTGGGCCTAAATAATGGGGGTGTGGATAAGAAAGGGCGCAAGGCCCAGGGTCAGAAAATGGCAAGGCAAGACGAAATAAAAAAAAAACAGCAAAAGGGTCGATTCAAGGATCGAACCCGGGCATGGCAAGGCATAGGCGTGTCTTTAGTGCAAGTGTGTGACCGTTGGGATGGCGTGTTCATCCACTTGCTATACGCTTCAATAAATAAATAAACCCAACCAACCATGAAAATCAACAGAAGACAACAGCCGCACATGATTATTGACATCACGAGGTACAACACAAACTTGCAAACAGACATTTGTAGTACTCATACACGGTTGCTAAAGGCACAGTACGGACACGACATACACGTAAACCACACTGACAGATAATGAATGTCATTAATGCTTATGCATGATAGGTTGTTGTAGGATTAAAGATACATTATGTGCGAAACACACATACTAGACAGACTAATACAAAGTGAGAATTAAACGCACAGATGATGGATAATACGTGTGAATTACCATGACAGTACACTTGCAAATTTAACTACATACCCAAAGCAATCAGTGGTGCACATCACACATGAGCCAGCACAGTCAAACATAGTGATTAGAGCGTAATGACAGCATACAAAAGGGACGATACAAGGTGCACCATTATCCACCAAACATCCTCACAACCATTTCAAATTCCAACCAAAGCAAACCAAATAATTCATCATTCGTACCAGAAAACATACATACTTAGAAGTCCAAACCACTCATTCAATCACAACACACAACCTACCACTCCATTTATCCAAAACTCATGCATGCAAAACTATATGGCATTGTAACAGTATGTAGTTCAAAGCATTAATTACTACATAAATGAAACTTGTGGATCATGATCATGCATAATACCATCAACGTACTATTAGCAAGTAGGCACAAATTCATCACACATCATGAGCAAAACAACATCAAAATCTTAACAGCCCGCCCATTAAACCAAGTTACATATTACATATGCATACACGTATTAGCACAGACCATGAACAAAAGCGGCATCCGAACCGTATCCCAAATATTGTGCACATATAGGTTTGTTTTAAAGATACAGAGAGAGAGGGGGACCAACTACTGGCTTCAATATCATCTCCCCTATAGAATTCTCCATGGCCCAAACCAATACAACATCCATAAAACACCATCAGCATAAAGTTGACACACATTAGGTATTATGGCATCATCCCAAAACAGAAACAAAGTATGAGTATGGTAACATCAACATCTCAACCTTACAAGCTTCACAATTTTTTTAAACACTAGAGCAGTCATAGAAACTTCTCAAAACAACTTAACAATGAAGTTCAGCATGTTATTTATCCACACAAACACAACATTATAGCAACAGCATGGAAACTTATTGACTAATGCATATTTTATTCCAACATGTATATTGAATGGAGAATAAGAAGACATACCTGGTTTCCAAGCAAGTTGCAAAGATTCTTCTTCCTTCAACTAGCTCTCGTATGCCAACGAAAAACAATTCTTCAGAGGGGTTTTAATGATTGTTTAGTGATTTTTCTGTCTGCCACGAGTTTTAAGTGTGGAGTATGGTGGTTTTGCAAGGGTGTTCTCAGTATTGTTGTAGTGATTTTTTTGTGTGTTTCTCCCTCTCTTTCGAATGACCCTTCTGAGGAAGTTGGGGCCTCATTTTATAGGTGAGTTTGATGCATGGCTTGGGATGCATTAAATGGATGTTCCCTGCATGGGGCTGCAAGCGTGGTTTCACAATTCTTGATTCATGTGAGAAGGAATTTGTCTTTTTCTCCTTTATCTTTTGCATGCTTGGGACAAGATCCATAGCTATGCCTTAGGTGTTTCTTTTTGCCTTGCACGGGTTATGGAATACTAATAGGATCAGATCATTGCTTTTGGAGAGAGGGGAAAGAAAATTTGAATTCAAAACATGATGTTCTTGGTGCAAAAATTAGCTCGTATGGCCATATTGTTCACAAGATATTTCCTAACTTAATGATCCAATTTTAATGCTCTTGGGTTCAAATGAAAGTTCTTGGATGATACTTCAATGTTGATGTTGGAAAGTAATTGAAATAATGCCTTGAATTGGTAGAAAAATCCCTCACAAGTCGTGTCCCCAAAACTGCCAAAAGAACTTAAAAAAATTCTAAGTTATTGAAATTTGACAATTTCAAGTGCCCTACTTTGACGACCCATAACTTGAGAATGGTTTGTCTTATGGAGATGTTCCACATATGGTTGGAAAGCTCTCAACAAGCTCTACAACTTTCATTTGAGACTCGAGACTTGAATCCAAATGGAAATTGGTGAAAAGTGGTGTCAAAGTTGAGGAAAGGGGTGATGAAATTGGTGAAAAAATTTCCAAGTGTTGGGCCAAAACGCCTTGTAAGCTCCATAACTCAAAATCCAAGCATTTTTAGGCAAAAAGTCATATGGAATGAATTAAAGATCTTGATGAAAGCTTTCCAATGAGCCTTGAGTCGTTTAATTCGAGTGCACGGTTTAGGAGTTATGGTTATTTCAAATCGGGCTATTAGGGGAAAAATGTCGTATACGAAATCTTTCGCGACCAAAACCCTACTTATCTTGCAAGAAACCTCGTGAAACTTTATATGGGTGCTTTGAATACTTCATGAGACAATATATGATGATTAGAGCCATTAACACCTCATTTGGTCCAAGATTCCAAAAGATCAGAGCTTCAGTCAAACCCTAATTCTGACTGTGAGCGCGCCGAGGTCGGACCTTGTGAGTTTGTTTCTTCCTTCCCGACTAAAGGTCTTAGGAGACTCTTGAGGATGTTGGTAAACTATAGAATTGATAATTAGGGTTTAGGAGATCATTTTGATGAAAACTCGAAGCTGTTGGTCGATAGGCGTCGCAGAAGCCCTAATTCTGAGACATAGTGGGATTGAGGCTCAAACTTCTCTTAATGATTTCTTCAGGAAAAAACCCTAATTCCAAAGTTCCTGCACTGGTGATCTTTTGTTGACTTGGCTTACTTCAGACAACTTGTGGAGCCTCACGATGATAGGTAAACCTAACTTGAACACAAATAAACAAACTACAAGATATGGGTTAGCTCAAACAAATGCAGAGATGCTCCTAAGATGCGCAAAAGCTAGATGACATCTGAGGGTAAAAATTTAGGGTACAACAGTTGCCCCTATTTAAATAGCTTCACCGGAGGGCACAAGGAACGGAGATTCCGGAGGCATCAAGGTGAAAGATATTTAAATATAGCAAACCAAAAAATTTTGCCCTTAGATGGAATGCGAATGCTAAGGACACGCTACGGACATGCAGATGCTGACATGCCATGAACTTCTAAAATGATGATATGATGCCGGGAATGCAAAGGATGCAGACAAACTAGACACCAAGGACCACAGGAAGCAAACACACCAGGAAAGCTTCGCTGGGGAAAGACGGGAGCTAGCATCCACAAGCAAAGACTCACCGGGGATGCAGGTCAGCCAACAAGAAGACTCACTGGGGAGACCTCAAAGAAACACTGGGGAAAAACTAAAAGACAATCTCCACTGGGGAAAGATCCGAGGAGATAGACTTCACGGGGAAAAAACAAACCCACGCTCTTCCTGGGCACGAAACCCGAAAGAAGAACCTGATCACTAAAGATCAGTCTAGAGGAGACAAACAAATCAACAAAGACTTCCTGGGGATCTCAAAATGAAGAGTTCAAAATGGGATCTTCAGAAAGAGTCAGGAAGGCAGGGACTAACTCAGCGCACCAGATAGGAGTCTTAAAGTTAAAGAAATTTGTTCCAAGAAACTTAACTTAAAGTAATTCTTAGAAAAGAAACAAGATTAGGATGTTCAATGTCCGACACGATTCAAACAAGAACAATTTTAAAACAAAAGACAGTGCTTGACACGATTCAAACAAAGTCCCGATTCAAGTTCAACACGATTCGAACAAGAACGTTTTCAAAACAAGAGTCAGTGTCCGACAAGATTCGAACAAAGACTCTGTTCAGGTTTGACACGATTCAAACAAGAACAAGTTTTTTAAGAAGACAATGCTCGACACGATTCAAACAAAGTTCAGGTTCAAGTTTGACACGATTCAAACAAGAACAAAGTTTTTAAGAAGACAATGCTTGACACGATTCAAACATAGTCCAAGTTCAAGTTTGACACGATTCAAACGAGAACAAAGTTTTTAAGAGGACAATGCTTGACACGATTCAAACATAGTCCAAGTTCAAGTTTGACACAATTCAAACGAGAACAAGTTCGAGCTTGACACGATTCAAATAAGAACACATAAGACAGTGTTTGACACGCTTCAAACAAAGTCCAAATTAAGACAATGCTTGACACGATTCAAACATAGTCCAAGTTCAAGTTTGACACGATTCAAACGAGAACAGGTTCATGTTTGACACGATTCAAACAAGAACACATAAGATACATAAGACAGTGTTTGCCACGTTTCAAACAAAGTCCAAATAAGACAATGCTTGACACGATTCAAACATAGTCCAAGTTCAAGTTTGACACGATTCAAACGAGAACAGGTTCATGTTTGACACGATTCAAACAAGAACACATAAGACAGTGTTTGACACGCTTCAAACAAAGTCCAAATTAAGATAATGCTTGACACGATTCAAACATAGTCCAAGTTCAAGTTTAACACGATTCAAACGAGAACAACATAAAATCCTTTAAAGTTAAACCTCTTGGGGAACGGAAAAAAGATTTTAAAGATTCAAATTTGGCGCGCAGAGGTTAAGACCGAACAAGCACGACGCAAAGAAAACCGGGAATATCTTTACTCCACTAGGGAAACAAAGATAGGCACAACAAAAGACCACCAGCAAAATAGAGCACAAAGGATGCAAAGATGTTAGAGGATGATGCACATGCTTAGCTATATGCTAGGAACGACGCGAATGACGCAAAACAGGAAAGAAGAAAGGATAACACAAGCCAACACCCTGAAACCCAACATCAAGGATAGCCTGGGGCAATCTTCCTTTCACTGGAGATGGCAGATCCATGCCAAAAATGCAATACTGTAAAATCTTCTTACACCAGCTCGATTCATAGAAGACCCAGAGTAAAACTTAGTTTATCCTTGTGTTTTCTTAGCAATTGCAACATTTCCGTTTTCAAAAAATCAAGTGAAAATGGCAAAATTTGCAAAAATAAAGACGATAACATTTTAAACAAGAAAATGATTCGATAACTGATATTCTTTGAAAAATGGCGACTTGCCAAATAGCACAGTCCCATGAGATGTTACAGATGCATCAAAATGGCAATTTAGCAAAGGTTACATTGTATTCAATGACCAATGACCCTAATGACTAAAGACTTCAGTTGTAGGAACACTTGAGTTTCTCTGGGGATTCTTGGATATCACAGAGGCATCCTAGCCTTAAGCATAATACTTCCGCACCGAATCTGCATTCACAGGATGCGCAAGCTGTTCACCGTCCATAGTTGTAAGAAACAATGACCCTCCTGAAAACACTGTTTTAACTATGTATGGACCTTCATAATTAGGTGCCCATTTTCCACGGGCGTCTTTTTGTGACGGAAGAATCTTCTTAAGTTCCAACTCGCCTACTCGGAATTCCCGAGTGCGGACCTTTTTATCAAATGCTCTCTTCATTTTCTTCTGGTACAACTGACCATGACACATAGCTGTCAGGCGCTTCTCATCAATTAGATTCAGCTGATCGTATCTTTCTTGAATCCACTCAGCTTCATCAAGCTTTGTTTCCATTAATATCCTCAGAGAAGGTATCTCAACTTCTATAGGGAGGACAACATCCATTCCATATACCAGCGAAAAAGGGGTTGCCCCTGTTGATGTTCTGACGGACGTTCTATATCCATGTAGCGCATATGGCAACATCTCATGCCAATCCTTGTATGTTTTGACCATTTTCTGAAGAATTTTCTTAATATTCTTGTTCGCGGCTTCGACTGCTCCGTTCATCTTCGGTCGATATGGTGAAGAGTTATGGTGCTCAATCTTGAAGTTATCGCACAACTCTTTCATGGTTTTGTTATTCAAGTTGGTCCCGTTGTCGGTTATGATTCTGCTTGGAATCCCATAACGACAAATGATGTTGTTCTTGATGAAACGAGCAACTACTTGCTTAGTTACATTCACATAAGAGGCGGCTTCCACCCATTTGGTAAAGTAATCTATAGCCACCAGAATGAATCGATGCCCATTGGATGCTTTAGGCTCAATTTCCCCAATCATATCAATGCCCCACATAGAGAATGGCCAGGGCGATGATAGCACATTTAGCAAAGTAGGAGGAACATGCATTTTGTCTGCGTAAATCTGAAATTTATGGCATTTCCTAGCATACTGGATGCAATCAGTCTCCATAGTCAACCAGTAGTATCCAGCCCTCAAGATCTTTTTAACCATGGCATGTCCATTGGCATGGGTGCCGAAGGCTCCCTCATGAATATCGTGGATCAGCAAGTCTGCTTCTCTCTTGTCGACACATCTTAGCAACACCATATCATGATTCCTTTTGTATAGTACACCGTTGCTGATGAAGAATTTAGCTGACAATCTTCGCAGAGTTTTCTTATCAAGAGCGGAGGCGTTGGCCGGATATTCTTGATTCTTCAGGAAGCTCAAAATGTCATGAAACCAAGGTTTGCCATCTGATTCTTCTTCAATGGCCTGGCAGTAAGCAGGTTCAGCTCTTCTTCCAATACTGATAACCGGATCTTCATTGATAAATCTGACTTGCCACATTGAAGCCAGTGTTGCTAAAGCATCAGCCACATGATTCTCAGTACGTGGCACATGGCGAAAAGTTATCTCATCAAAATGTTTAATCAATTCCAAAGCGTATGCCTGGTAAGGGACAAGCTTCTCATCCTTTGTCTCTCACTCGCCTCTGATTTGATAAATGACCAGAGCCGAGTCACCCATAACTTCGAGAAAACAGATTCCAAGGTCGATTGCAGCTTCCAGACCCAGAATGCATGCCTCATATTCAGCAATATTATTCGTACATCCGAAATCCAATCTAGCTGTAAAAGGGGTGTAGCCACCTTTCGGATTAATCATAACAACACCTACTCCATGCCCCTTGTAATTGGACGAACCATCGAACATCATCTTCCACCTATATTCGGCCCTGGGATCATCTTCACAACTTGACTCTTCACCATCTTTCACTGCCATAATGTCCTCATCAGGGAAATCAAATTTGAGTGGTTCGTAGTCTTCAACTGGTTGATCAGCAAGATATTCTGAAAGAACACTTCCTTTAATAGCCTTTTGAGTGACATATTGAATATCATATTCGGACAATAACATGTGCCAACGGGCAAGTCTACCTGTTTGAGCGGGTTTCTCAAAGATGTACTTTATCGGGTCCATTTTGGAAATCAACAAGGTGGTGTGACAAATCAGGTACTGTCTTAGGCGCTTGGCGGCCCAAGCCAGAGCGCAACAAGTCTTTTCAAGCATTGAGTAACGGCTTTCACTGTCTGTGAACTTCTTGCTCAGATAATAGATTGCATGCTCTTTCCGGCCCGTCTCGTCATGCTGTCCCAAAACGCAGCCCATGGATTCTTCCAAAACAATCAGATACATAAAGAGTGGCCTTCCAGGGACCGGAGGAATCAAAATAGGAGGCTCTTGGAGATAACTCTTTAGTTTCTCAAAGGCTTGTTGACATTCAGCATTCCATTCTATCGGTTGATTCTTGCGTAGTAATTTGAAGATCGGAGCACATATCGGGGTCATATTGGAGATGAACCGGGAGATGTAATTCAAACGGCCCAAAAATCCTCTGACTTGAGACTCTGTTTGTGGAGCTGGCATTTCTTGAATAGCTCGCACTTTATCTGGATCCACTTCAATGCCTTTCTGGCTAACAATGAAACCCAATAACTTCCCTGACCTGACTCCAAAGGTACATTTTGCAGGGTTTAACCTCAACTGATACTTTCAAAGTCTCTTGAACAACTTTAGCAGATGGTCTACATGTTCTTCTTCATTTCGAGATTTGGCTATCATATCGTCCACATACACTTCTATCTCTTTGTGGATCATATTATGGAACAGGGTTACCATGGCTCTTTGCTAAGTTGCCCCAGCATTCTTTAGTCCAAAAGGCATAACCTTATAACAATAAGTGCCCCATGGGGTAATGAAAGAGGTTTTATCCATATCAGCTGGATCCATTTTGATCTGATTGTAGCCTGAAAAACCATCCATAAAGGAGAACATTCCGAAACGAGTTGTGTTGTCCACCAACGTGTCGATATGTGGTAAAGGAAAATCATCCTTGGGACTAGCCTTGTTAAGATCCCTATAATCCACGCACATTCGTACCTTTCCATTCTTCTTCATGACTGGAACAATATTAGCTACCCACTCCGGGTATTTGGAAACTGCTAGAAAACCGGCATCCAACTGTCTCTTGACTTCGTCTCGAATTTTGAGGGCCATGTCTGGATGATCTTCATCCCTTATAATCCTCAGCCTCCTCTTAGGCTTCATACAAGCATACTTGGACAGTCTCAGCCTCCTCTTGGGCATCATACAAAGATCATTCTCCAGCTAAGAGTTAACCTCTTCATACAAGTAGACTTGGAAAGTCTCATTTCCTCTTAGATCTCACAGAGACCCTCAAGTTTCCTAAAGGCACGAGAAAAAACCCTAATCACTTTAACCAATACACCAGTCTCCAGCAGAGTGAAAACCTCCATAGGTTTTCAAACTCAACTTTAAACTTCCTAACAAGGTGTAACATTCACCTTAAGAATCCCCATCCAGGGTCAATTTACCATTAACAAATCCCCAAGAGAACCAGAGCCTCATGGCATCTGATTTCTCAATTCTTCCCTGATTCTCAGAAAGAGAAAAACCTTTAAATTTTCCTAATACAATTTGGACATGCTCTTGGATTTCAATAATCCTCAGCAAGAGATAGCCTCTTCTTAGGCTTCATATAAGAACTTACCCCAGTGGAGTCAGTCAGCCTCAATCTTGGGCTTTGTACAAGACATATATAAACCTCCCCAGTGGAGTCAATCTTTTTTCAGCCTCAATCTTGGGCTTTGTACAAGACAGATATAAAACTCCCCTCAGATGAGACCACAAGTCTTCTCTGCATGAAGACATTTCCTTTATACATCACAATTTTAAACAAACAACCAAAACCTTTTTTCCAGATAATTGTTGTAAGTGGCACACTTGTTGATTCAAAATCCAAGTTGGAGTCCCTCCTTTATCTTGGCTAAAATTCCTCTTTCATCTAACAACTATAAGTGGCAAGCCTCTGGATCCTATACATCCAAGCCAATGTCCCTCTCTTAGCATGAAAGACTTATAAGGAAAAAGTGGCATTGCTCTACACTGAGTTAAAGCTTTCTTACTTCATGACATCACCTTTATAATGGAAATTATGGCATTGTTGGATTCACATATCTCAGTTAAAATAATTTCCCTTTATAAATTTTTCAACATATTTGTGATGAATAAGTGAGATATCTGCTTTTAGAGATGACAAATTCTTTCAGTCAACCCTTTAGCTTCAATCTTGGGCTTTAAACAAGACACAATCAAACTTTAGCTTCAATCTTGGGCTTTGAACAATACACAAATACTCCGATAGCTTCAATCTTGGGCTTTAAACAAGACACCAAACATTTTTCCTCCCATAGAATAGGAGGAAATACAATTGCTCTGATTTCCCAGATATCTTTACGGGAATACGTATGCATAAGATTGCGAAATCTTAGCGAGCACAAAAATAAAAAACTTTAGGTCCAGTACCTTCCCAAAAACAACGGAAAACCCGAAAACAACGAAAACATTCTCTCAACACTCCCAAAGGAGAAACTTTCCCAAGCCACATCAGATAAACACAAGAAATCATTTAAAGATAACAGAGAAACATGCCATAAAAGGTCTATGGGTAACAATATATACACTGGGTGTTAAATGCTTCTCTTTGTATAACCTAACCCCAACCCCCCAACCTCTTAGCATTTTTTTAAGAAAACATTTGTGTGCAAGGTTAGTTTTAGATATATTCCCTTTCCTTTCCAGCTTTAAAGGATAAATAAGAAATCAGAAAGTAGCACCCAATTCCAACCACTACGGTAAGGTGGTCGCGTCACCGACAAAAATCGCACGCTACACTATGCTTGTCAAATTTCAAAGTCAAAAGATTTAATCCAAGACAATGAAATCAAAGACTTTGCTAAGAACAAGATTTTGTTAATGCCATTACTCATCCTAGACTCATACTCTGGATGAATCATAGTACTGCTATCAGGTTGAGGCATAAAGAAAAAGAAAGCATGTCAAGACTAACATTTCTATACTCATAGAAATATGAGTACCAATATCCAAATATGTATTTTATACAAATATCACAGAAGAAAGAAGCAAGGCATATTCCATGGTACTTGATCAAAGGTTGTTTACAACATTTGATGGAAGAAGAGCCTACATCCCAGAATCAAGAGCTAAAAGCATGGAGTTGGGTGAAGAAAGTGGAATAATTGGTTTAAAGGCCATTGAATCAGAATCCACTCAAGACAATATTCAAATTCTATGGTCAGATCAGAAAAATCATCTGAAGCATGACCAAGAAAAAAAGGTATGTTCTATTCTTTCCTTGCAAACTTCTTGAATCAATGAAATATTTATGTATGAGTAAATACAAAGTTTCTATTAGATTTCTAGAGAAATTTTTTTAAGAATCTTCAAAAATCTTTAAAAAGAAATTATGTTGTATTTGTCTACACTGAAAATGTCATTAACAAGATGATGATCATATCTATGGAAGTAGTACCTTCACCTTTTGTGATGATACTTTTGCTAGTTAGTTGTCAAAGAAACAAATTCAATATTCATTAATCAAGCATGACTCTAGTTCCAAGATAAAAATCTTGATTCTGAATAGAATATCAAGGACTGGTGACTAACACAAGGTGTATCACTCGAAGTCTAATCCTACTAGACTCTGATGACAGATAGCTTCTGAAAATTGTCAATCTCTGAGATTCAGAAATAGAATCTTTGTTTCTGATAAAAAGGTTTAAGTAAAAATCATTTTAAAACAACTCTATTTACTTAAAACTCCATAAATTTGATTATCATCTAGTGGATGCCAAGAAATCTGTTGTGTAAGAACCTTAGGGTAATGACGTTGTATTTTTATATATATTTCTATTGTTTGTATCCCTTGTCTTTGTGAAAAATCATTTCGTGTCTTCTTTCTATTCTTCTGACAAGATTCTTATTCCTTTAAAGTCTTGTTCAATTCTTTTCTTTTTATTGTTTTTTCTGTGTTGTTCAAACCAAACTTGAGATGATTTTTCTAGTCAATTCTCTTTTGAATAAACTAGTTGTCATCAATGAAAAGTTTGTGGATTTTGATGAGCTGCTTAAGCTTGATTTTAACTTTAGGAAAACTGTGTCTGAACAAAGTTGGAATTAATACTTTGATATGCTTTGTGGTTTCACTTATCCAAGTCTTGTCAAAGAATTTTGGATTAATGCTTCCATTTTTGAGCTAAGTTCTGAGTGTGCTTTTCTTTCCAAGGTTTCTGATGTTTCTATAACAATAACCTCTAAGACGATTGCTAATTTAATCAACTGTGAGGAGATTGGAGAAATTCCAGGCACTCTTGTTTGGGAATACTATCTTCCTACTTGGTGTACTTTTGTGGATCCATCAAACATATCTCAGGTCTCGAATATTCGTCCTGATGCAATAATTTGGAATCAGATTCTCAACTCAAACTTGCTACCTAAGGAAAAGATCTGGACCTTCTGAACCCTACTGAAAAAGATTTGTTACATCTTCTCAATTCAGACATGCAGATTGATCTTCCTTAAGTTATGTTTGACTATTTGAATAAGACTCTTTCATCTTTTCACAAGGGAAAAACATTCTTTCTTCTTTATGGACGAGTTTTTTAAGAACTGTTGATCCAACAGGAGGTTATCATAAATTCAGAGGATGATTCTTTTAAAATCTGGAGAGAAAATCTTGAAGCTATCTATGAGAGTTTTTGATGTTCGATTTCTGCAAATATATGCCTTGTAATTGTTAAACATCTTATATTAAGCAGTCTTTTTATTAAAATTTGGTATTGTTCTTGTTCATATTCTTATTCAAGTTCATGTTTGCCTTAACTGTTATACACACACACACACACACACACACACACACACACACACACACACACACACACACATATATATATATATATATATATATATCTGTGTGTGTGTGTGTGTGTGTGTGTGTGTTTATCATGTTGTTCAAGAGAATAACAAATAGAATTAGAACTCATAATATTTGCAACATTCTCATTGAAATATTGGAAGTTGTTACATTTTTTTTAAATAAACATTCTAGATATTTGGATCTGTCCTAAGGTATTCTCTAGGCTCATGTGACATATCTAGGCTCATCTGGCTCAATTTGGACATGTTTAAATAATCTTCCCTTGCAAACTCAACAGCCTCCTTCCTCTGAGGATTCCAGCGTTTTCACCTAGAAGTCTTCTTTCTTCTTTGTGTCTTAACAAAGCTTATTGTAGAAGTACGTGCTTTTAAAGTTGTCTGCTTACTTGTAGATCGTTCAATTGCTGCATTCTTTGTGTTTGCTTGAGTTTCTGCATTAAGCATTGTTGTCTTTCTGAAATCTCTCTTTGGAACCTAAATTTGTTTCTGCTTATACATTTTTATGTTCAAAAGATTATGTGATTATGAAAGTTAGTCTGCTAAGGGTTTTATAGAGTCTATTTATCCAATTACCTTGAGTATATATTGTTTTAATATTGATTAGTCAAATCAATCTTTTAACGTCCGACTCTTGAGAAATGATGTCTAGTGTTCAGTTCTATTAAGATTCTCTTAACAACTGTAAATGTTATGTTAAAAAGTTAATTGTTGGTTCTGTTCACCTTCTTACTTCATTTATGTTATTATCAGAAAATTATAGAGAAACATTAAAAGATTGCACATGCAAAATAAGAAATGGTCATAATAGTTTTTTCATTAATCACCTTAAATGATTACAAAAAGGGACTTGAAAGTACTAAGATTATAACTAATCTAATTCCTCCATTGTCTTGCGAGTCATCCAGTTTCCCCAGTCGACGTCAGGTTCATCTTCGTCCATATCATCTTCCTCTGGCTCTGAGACAATCAACTGATAAAATATTTCATCTCTGATCTTCTTCTTATTTTTCTTCTTCATTGATTTCTTTATTGGTTTCAAATCAGTAGCTGATGGACCTTCTTCAATAGATCTCTGAGCAGTTAAGGATGATGCCTCATCAGAAGATTTCAATGTAGTAAACAAAGGACCAGTCGCAGATGCTTCAGAGTCAGCTGGCTTCTGAAGTCCTTGAGTCTTCAGATCAGTAGCACTCTTTGAAGCTTCTGATATAACGGAGATGTTAGTGCCCTGAGCTGTTGTATCCATATTGTGTTGTAAGATGTTGATGAAAATGACCTATATTTCGGTTGCTTTTATAGTGGAGTTTGGATGACCCAAACGTCGGAATAAAATCCTTTTCTTGATTCTTGGAATTGTTATGACCAATAAAATAATAAAGATTCATTGTACAATTCTTTAATGATCTCTGTTACTTGATCGTGTTCTCTTTTTTGAAAACTGATCACGTAATGATGCTCTGTTACACATTTATGAGTGTAATTTTTTTCTTTTTATTTTTTTTATGTGACAAAAAGGAGAAAAGGATATTACTTATTTTTCCCATTTCTTTTTTTTAATCCTATGAATGTGTACACTTCAGAATTTTATAGATAGCATCTTTCATTCTTAATTTTGCATATTTGTTATACGGAATTCAAAATTACCTTTTCTATTTAAGATACCTTAAATAATAATAATTGAATAAGTATTTCTCATCAAATACTTTGAATGATGAAAACTATAAGTGGAAGAATCGTGTACTTTAATTTTTTTTGTTAAAATATCAATTTATTTTAATTGCCTAAAACGGCATATTACCTTTTAGACAATTCAAAATACATCTCAGGCGGGCATTGCTTATATCCATGCATCCAAATCTCATATTCAAAGAAGGAATATATGGTTAGACCTTAACCGTTGCTTAGTTGAGAAATGTTGCCTTATTTATTTATTGTTTTTTTGAGAAATGTTGCCTTATTTCTTTTATGGTGTTTTTTCTTTTCTTTTTAATTATATGTTTGTTTTGTATTTGTTGATGACAAGTAAAAGAAAATTTTAAAATTAGAATAAAATTAAAAGTATCGGATACTGCATATTACAAATATGTCAAGTTGGGTATAGTGCATATATTCAAAGGATTTAAATAAATAAAAATGAAAAGAAAAATTAATATCCATATTTATAATTTAAAATATAGTTTTAAAACATTCTATGTAGAACATATATAAAAAATGGTAATTTGAATATTAGAAAACTATCAATATTAGAAAACTATAAAAAATGAGCACCAAGAATATTATTAAAATTCCCAATGTGGATTTAACGTTAGTAAAATCTGACCATATCTAGATTCCTTCTTTTGTATGCGATATTTGAAGTTTTACGCAAGTTTTTTTTTTTTAATAAGCAAAGAAAATAATATAACAAGGTTACAAAGGTGTTAGTTCTTGGATTGGCTGGAATTTTGATAAAATAAAGTATGTTCAATGTTGATGTCAAGGTAGTGATGCTGCAACATTGAGACTTAACACTGAAGGCGTACTATTAATATTAAAATAAACTTAATTTATTTGATATTTATTTACAACAATGGAATTTTTTTAAAAATTGTTAAATAAAATTTTGAGAAAAATACTCAAAATATTTTATAATTTAAATCATATTTAAAAAAGTGAGAAATATTTAGCAAAACAATTATATTATATATAAAATATTTATAATATTTTAATATAAATTGAGTCAAATAATAAAATATTTAAAAAAAACTAGTTATTACTTAAAATACATGGAAAGTAAGGTTATGCATGGTTAGACAAACTTAACTATTTGTGTAGCTTACAATTCAACTCAATGATTGCGACACTAGTTCAAACTGTCGTATGAACTGTCGCTATTCAAGTGTCGTAAAATGACTATTTTCTTGTTGTGAACATGTGCCCGAGCATCGCCATCTAGAATTGTCTACAATTTCTAGTTCCCTACTAGATTCTCCTATAGTTCAAGTTGAGGTTTCCTCACTCTTCCTATCTCATTTTCATATTAACATGCATACTCTATTACAATCATGATAAACAATATTAGGATAGGCAAGGCATGTCATAATTGCATAGTAGAATAATATATAACAATTAAACATAAATATATTACTTTTGGAACTTTCTCGATTATTTAATCGGTCGGTAAAATCGACACATTTCATCTCCATCGCATAAAATATCTCCTCGGCTTTACATCGATATAAAGAATGCCCGATTCCGATAAACGAATCACAAGTTATGAATTTTCTCGTTTAAGGAAGAAAAATGCCTCAGCAAAAACAGAAAACTCCTACACCTCCAAGCCTCTTACAAACCACAATCAACCACCAACAGAGGTACAATAACATAGTTTGAGCATGGTTTGAACAACAACATTCTTAAAACCTACATTCTTCTCAAGAACACAAAATTCTACAAACCCTATAATTTTCCAATCAATCCAAAGCAACCAAAACATCAAAACAAGCATCAATATATGTTTCTACAAGTATATTGGTCATTCATTTTGATTTATATCAATTTCCAACCGTTAAAACATTGTTTTCAACATTCTAACCTAAAAACTCATATTATCCAAAAATCTAAAATGAGGTTTCTAACTAGAATCCACCTTTAGATGAACAAGATGAAGATGATGACAAGATTGGGTGAAGCTTGATGAATGGATGATGATTTGTTCTTGAAGTTCTTCAAATTTTCTCTTCTCCACTTTTCTCTCCTTCTTTTCCTTCTTTCTTCTTTCTCTCTCTTTCTTACTATCTTTTTCTTTTTGTTTGGAAAATGGGAGGAAAAGGAAATAAGTAGTAAACTAGTATTAGAAATAATACTACTAAACGTCCAAAAAGTCTCTTAAGTCCAAATTAATAAAATACCTCAGAGTCAGATAATATTAATTGGATTTATTCTAAGTTCCACAGTTACTCTAATTATTTTGTCAAATAATTTCTCAAAGTACACTGGGCTCAGTTGATCACAATATAATATTATCCGGAGTAAAATACGGGGTATTACAGTTATATACTGTAGTGCCATTATAGGTGCAGTTAATATGGGTTTCTCTTTCCCAATCCCGAAAATCTTCTTACCATTCTGGATTTTGAAATAATAACATACGAATTATATTTTTAGTTATTATCAACGAAGGTAATAGAATATATTTTCTAAACCTAGATTGAAATAACAGTACGAAATTTCTGATTACTAGACCAGATAGAATGCTCTCCCAGGCTACTTCGACCCGTTGAAGTGTATTAGCAACCTCGACTTTGTCGTACTCTTCCTCTCGCTGTTTTTGGTCTTTATCTCTCTCGTTTGCCCGTTTTTGAAACTCCAAAAATTCTAAATTATTAGTACCCGGGTTTCATGAGTTTCCTGAAATATTCTTTCAAATATTTCCACATTTCTTCCAAAGCATAAAAAAAAGGACGGGTTGTTGTTAATCATCTCCAAAAAAAAGGGGGGAATGGATATTTCCATTTCCTTGAAAGAGTTTCGAAGTTACTGTTTTACGCCTCAGAGGGTGCCAAGATCCTCTGATAACGTCTCTGTGAAAATCCGGTCCGTGTGAATAAGCAGGTATAGCAAGTTCGTTCATGGGGTTCTCCGCCTCCGTATACTCATTACCATAAGGATTACCTGTAATAAGTGGACCCACTGAACCTGTTTCCATATTAAAAAGAACTACACGCTCAGCGTGTGGGGAACGAATCTGACAGTCTATTAGGCCCGGGTCCATAATTACCTCTGTCTCGCCGATTAATTCATAGTTCCATCGAGGAACTTCTTTACTTATTTCTTTTATTTCACTACAGAGTACTCTATTAAAAATTGTCTTATGATTGAAAGGATTAGTTCGAATTGCGTCAAATAATAAGTTTCTTTTTCTTTTTTTTTTCTTCAGAATAGATTTTTACTTGTTCATGTTCCGGAAATAAATAAAGTTCGTCAAAATGAAAATTGGATACTGATTTTTCCTAAAATTTACTCATTAACTGAAAAAAAAACCCATTTCAGTGAATACTAATTTTCTATCCAATTTATCTATTTTCTAGTCCAATTCTGGAGAATTCTTATTCGTACAAAGAAGGAGGCCATGAATCTTATTTATCAAAATTGGGTTTGTTGTGTCAGTTACATTTTTAATCAAGGGTGAAACGCTTTTTTGGATTTCTCCACGAGCGGGTCCATTCAAGAAAGGATCATATATTTTAGGTAAGTATTTTCTTCGACGCCTATCATCCAATAATCGAACTTGATTTTCCAATACATCCGCAAGATTAAATTTCTTACCTTTCTTAACTTTCTTATCTAGAATTTTTGCCCTTTGAAATAATTCATTGCTTAGTTGATTTTTTTTCTTTATTACGGGAGATCCAAGAATTATACAATTCATTATCATTATTGGAGGTTTTATCTGTTCTGAAGAGATCTATTTTTTTCCATGATGTTCAGAAATGTAGATAAATAAGGTGGATACGTGAAAGATATTCGTTTTTTTCCATCACTTTCACATGTTTGAAAAAAAAATTGTGAATTTTCATCTCTTACAACCCTTTCCAAGTGATCATTTTGTATATATCGCAAGGGCCTAATCCATTATAGATAATCGAAAAGAATACTTACAAGACCTCTTTCCACCGGGGGGACGATTTTTGTCTTTTTCTGAATATTCATGTTGTCGGATGTCGTCTCATTCTCCGAAAAATAAACTGTAATATCTTCTTCATTATTTTCTTCCCTTTCCGCATCTATTGCAGCTTCGATTTCCCCCATGTCCCTCTCGTCGTAGTCTGTCATTTCGTCACTAAAAACATAAGGGAGCACCACTCTGCCTGAATAGCGTGCAAAGATAGCAAAGGCGAAAATGATAAATAGTTGCCCTGAATAATTTCGCAATTGTAGGAGAATGTATTTATCAAATCTCATAGTTATCTTAGATTTGATCGAATTTTTTTTCTTGAACCAGACTAATACCAATCCAATACATTTCATTAAAAAGATGTGACCAATTAACCAGCCAACAAAACTACTTGTTAAGAATAACAATTTATTGTTGGATCGAAACAGATAAATGTCCATTAATCTTACGAAGTCTCGTTTCTGTAGTATACCAATTCGTTAACATACCTCCGAGCCATTTTTTATTAACATAATGACATCGAGCTATTATTGCAGCCCGTGTTACTGAATCGGCGGCTATTCTTTTGGTACCAACAATTAAAAATTGTTTTCCTTTGCTGCAGGGACTTGAGAATGGAGCAAAAGACGGGGAAACTGAACTCTCTTTCAAAAAGAGATGCCGCTATGTTGAAGAGACAATTATCTCATTTGGAAACATATCTAGACGGTATAAAATATATGACAAGGTTACCTGATATTGTAATAATCGTTGATCAGGAAGAAGAATATACGGCTCTTCAAGAATGTATCACTTTGGGAATTCCAATGATTTGTTTAATCGATACAAATTGTGACCCAGATCTTGCAGATTTTCCGATTCTGGCTAACGATGATGCTATAGATTCCATCCGATTCATTTCTTAACAAATTAGTTTTTGCAATTTTTTAGGGTCATTCTAGCTAGATACGAAATTATTGATTAATAATAAGATAAATCCATTTTTAGATTTGGTTGGGCGGTCATAAATTTTTGGAATTGGTTATTATAGCATTGCATTAAAAAATTGTGTAAAAAGAAATATTTTTGGATTAGTAGGTATTTCAAATCAAAAATCAAAGTAAAATAAGGAAATGTTTGAATCAAAATAATTCCCTTTCAAGTTATCTTTTTTTTTATTTTAGAGGGCAATATGAATGTTCTATTACGTTACATCAACACATTAAACAGATTATATGATATATCTGCTGTGGAAGTAGGTCAACATTTCTATTGGCAAATAGGGGATTTTCAAGTGCATGCTCAAGTACTTATTACCTCTTGGGTTGTAATTGCTATCTTATTAATTTTAACCATTCTAGTTGTTAGAAATCCGCAAACTATTCCCACGTCTGGTCAGAATTTCTTTGAATATGTCCTTGAATTCATTCGAGACGTGAGCAAAACTCAGATTGGAGAAGAATATGGTCCATGGGTTCCGTTTATTGGAACTCTGTTTCTATTTATTTTTGTTTCGAATTGGTCAGGGGCACTTTTGCCTTGGAAAATTATAAAGTTACCTCATGGAGAGTTAGCTGCACCCACAAATGATATAAATACTACTGTTGCATTAGCTTTACTTACGTCAGTAGCCTATTTCTATGCGGGTATTTCAAAAAAAGGATTGGCCTATTTTGGTAAATACATCCAACCAACGCCAATCCTTTTACCGATTAACATCTTAGAAGATTTCACAAAACCCTTATCGCTTAGTTTTCGACTTTTCGGAAATATATTAATGGATGAATTAGTAGTTGTTGCTCTTGTTTCGTTAGTACCTTTAGTAGTTCCTATCCCTGTTATGTTCCTTGGATTATTTACAAGCGATATTCAAGCTCTTATTTTCGCTACTTTAGATGCGGCGTATATAGGTGAATCCATGGAAGGGCATCATTGACTAGTTATCCAAATAGGATTTTAGACCGCGATTGGCTCGTGATAATCTACTTAAGGAACATGAATAAAATTAAGGAACATAAATAAAAAAATCAAAAGAAATTATGAAAATTTTTCATAACAATCCAAAAATATAAATAAAATGAAAACAATTACCAGGGAATTCAACAAAAAATAGAGATTCAGTTAAAATAAAGGGTGAGGGGGGTCGAACTAGGCATATATATAATCTAATCGTTATAAGACAGCTGGGGGATTTCCAAGAATGATTCTCGAATATGATTGAATAGAAGATACAATGAATTGGTTTACGGTATGGAACAAACACATGTATATGTCATACTAGATATTCATTAGTTATATATGACTATATATCTCAATTTGTCCTGCTACTACTCTAAATTTAGGTAGGGATTAAAAAAAAAGAGCCCTTCCATCTCTTGGAATTGTGAATGGAATATAAAATGACTAGAAAAATGAAATCAAAGAAAAAGAAAGGTTTAAAATAAATGTAAGATAAGACCCCAAATTGTATGTATTCACAAAAAACTACAAGGGTAGAAACGAAAAAAGTAAATATCGAAGTAATTGAGATAATTCAATCAAAATTCTTCAGTTTGAAATTTGGAATTACACTTCGACTAGATAAAGATAAATATGAAGAATGAAATAATTCAGTCATATATTTTTTGTTGATTATATTATTAACTATTTCTTTATTTTATTTGGAATAGGAGAAACTTATCATGAATCCACTGATTGCTGCTGCTTCTGTTATCGCTGCTGGGTTGGCCGTCGGGCTTGCTTCTATTGGACCTGGAGTTGGTCATGGAACAGCTGCAGGGCAAGCTTTAGAAGGGATTGCGAGACAACCGGAAACATAGGACAGAATACAGGGTACTTTATTACTTAGTCTGGCTTTTATGGAAGCTTTAACTATTTATGGGCTGGTTGTAGCATTAGCGCTTTTATTTGCCAATCCTTTTGTTTAATATTTATTAAACAAAAATACATATTGTTTTTTTCCATGGATTTTCGTTGCTGCTCTTGCTAATTCTATTTTGATTTTACTCCTACAATTTTTTTCATTCGGATTAACACACTGATTTGCCTTCTTACGTCCCTTTCTTCAGTCCAATGACCCCCTTTTTATTTACTTAGTGTTAAAAACAACTAAGTATTTTGCAATTTACATAAGAACTAGTATTTACTTCTAAGAAGTATCATTTCTTATAGGGAATCTTTCAATTTACTAACCAATTCTAAATATAGAATCGAATAGTCTTCTTAGTATCTTTTGATTCTTACTAATATTCATTATTAGTCAGAATCAAAATAGAAAGCATAAGTCAATATATTCATATTAAATAATTCGATTATAGAATAAACTATCATATACAAAAACGAATAAAAAAACTTGGAATCGTAGAAGGAAAATTAGTCTATCCATAAGAGGAGATGTGATCCTATGAAAAATATAACCGATTCTTTTCTTTGCATCATTTCCTGGCCATCCGCCGGAAGTTTCGGGTTTGATACCGATATTTTAGCAACAAATCTAATAAATCTAAGTGCAGTCCTAGGTGTATTGATTTTTTTTGGAAAGGGAGTGTGTGCGAGTTGTTTATTTCAAAGAATAGATTGGATCCAACCAACTGCACTTTTTTTGTTATGACTAGGAAAATGTGCATGATCCGGCGAATGACTTCTTACTAAATAATGAAAAAAATAGTTAAGAACCATAGCATTTCGCGATTCAGTGGTAAATCTACTTTGATTCTCTATCAACCAAGAATTTTAGAACATTACCATGGTTAAAGCTAACGAGTTTGAAGTTTCGACGTAGTCTAGTATTCTTTCTACCACAATGTTAATAGGGAAATTCTAATTTTTTCGATATAGAACACTCATGTCGATAAATGACTTGAATTCTCTTTATGATGAAAAATAGGAAAAAAGGTGTTTTGTTTAACGCCTCCGTTTTTACTTTTCTACAATGCGGAATTGATGATCTACGTATAAATGAATCAGAATTCTTTGGATTTCAAGGAAAAAAAACAACTTTGCTGACAATTATTTGTTTGGTCAGAAGAGTCCTCCAAATATTTGGGTCTTGTATTAATAATCATTTTCAAGATTTTTAGAAATAGAGAAAAGAGGATAGGCTCATTCCATAATAAACCATAATAAATACGGGGGAATTTCCTATAAGGAATTGAGTGTGAGAGCCAAATGAATTGAAAGATTCATGTTTGGTTCGGGAAGAGATCATAGACATTTTGAAATGAATGGAAAGAGAATTTACTTTCATTAAGTGATTTATTAGATAATCGAAAACAGAGAATCCTGAGAACTATTTAAAATTCAGAAGAACTACGGGAAACAGCCATAGAACAACTGGAAAAAGCCCGGGCCCATTTCAGGAAAGTAGAAATGGAAGCAGATCGGTTTCGAGTGAATGGTTATTCCGAGATAGAACGAGAAAAATCGAATTTAATTAATTCCATTTATACAACTTTGGAACAATTCGAAAATTACAAAAATGAAACCATTCATTTTGAACAACAAAGGGCGATTAATCAAGTCCAACAAAGGGTTTTACAACAAGCTTTACAAGGAGCTCTGGGAGCTCTGAATAGGTGGTTAAACAACGAATTACATTTACGTACGATCGCTGCTAATATTGGTATGTTTGGGGCGATTAAAAAAAAGAACTAATTAGTTGTTCTACTATAATAACTTATTAGTTATTCTACTATAATTAATTTAATAGAGAATATGGGGAGACCATATTTTTGTTTTTCTTCGAAAAAGAATCCAATTAAGAAAAATATTCATGGTACCCATTCGTGCAGATGAAATTAGTCAAATTATCCGTGAACGGATTGAGCAATATAATACCGAAGTAAAAATTGTAAATACAGGTACCGTACTTCAAGTAGGCGATGGCATTGCTCCTATTTATGGTCTTGATGATGTAATGGCAGATGAATTAGTAGAATTTAAAGAGGGTACAGTAGGCATTGCTTTGAATTTGGAATCCAAAAATGTTGGTGTTGTATTAATAGGTGATGGTTTAATGATACAAGAGGGAAGTTCCATAATAGCAATAGGAATAATTGCTCAGATACCAGTAAGTGAGGGTTATTTGGGTCGTGTTATAAATACCCTAGCTAAACCTATTGACGGTCGAGGAGAAATTTCAGCTTCGAAATCTCGGTTAATTGAATCTCCCGCTCCCGGTATTATTTCCAGACGTTCCGTGTATGAGCCTCTTCAAACGGGACTTATTGTTATTGATTATATGATCCCTATAGGGTGTGGCCAGCGAGAATTGATTATTGGGGACAGACAAACAGGTAAAACAGCAGTAGCTACAGATACGATTCTCAATCAACAGGGACAAAATGTAGTATGTGTTTATGTAGCTATTGGTCAAAAAGCATCTTCTGTGGCTCAAGTAGTAACTACTTTACAAGAAAGAAGAGCAATGGAATACACTATTATAGTGGCTGAAATAGCAAATTCCCCAGCTACATTACAATACCTCGCGCCTTATACAGGAGCAGCTCTGGCTGAATATTTTATGTACCGTGAACGTCACACTTTAATCATTTATGATGATCCCTCCAAACAAGCATAGGCTTATCGCCAAATGTCTCTTCTATTACAAAGACCACCAGGTCGCGAAGCTTATCCCGAAGATGTTTTTATTTACATTCGCGTCTTTTGGAAAGAGCCGCTAAATTAAGTTCTCAGTTAGGTGAAGGAAGTATGACTGCTTTACCAATAGTTGAGACCCAAGCCGGAGATGTTTCAGCTTATATTCCTACTAATGTCATTTCCATTATAGATGGGCAAATATTCTTATCAGCCGATTTATTCAATGCTGGGATGAGACCTGTGATTAATGTGGGTCTTTCTGTTTCCAGAGTTGGATCGGCGGCTCAAATAAAAGCCATGAAACAAGTCGCTAGTAAATTAAAATTGGAATTAGCACAATTTGCAGAATTAGAAGCTTTTGCACAATTCTCTACAGATCTTGATAAAAATACGCAAAATCAATTGGCAAGAGGTCAACGATTGCACGAGTTGCTTAAACAATCCCAATCAGCTCCTACTACTGTGGAAGAACAGATAATATCTATTTATACTGGAACAAATAGTTATCTTGATTCATTAGAAATTCAACAGGTAAGGAAATTTCTCGTTGAGTTACGGGCTTATTTAAAAACGAAGAAACTGAAATTCAACGAAATCATATCTTCGACCAAGACATTTACTGGGGAAGAAGAAGCCATTTTGAAGGAAGCTATTCAGGAACAGATGGAACTTTTTTTACTTCAGGAACAATTAGAACAAAATTGATTCCAAATTTCATACCTTTCTAATTTAGATAATTAGTCTCTTTCCATATTTCAAAAATAATAATAAAGAGAAGAAATTCACAATATAGTTTTCGAAATATACGAATTCAAGTAATATCTATGCAATTGTAATAAATTCAATATGTAATAAATTTGCGTCCAATAGGATTCGAACCTATACCAAAGGTTTAGAAGACCTCTGTCCTATCCATTAGACAATGGACGCTTTTCTTTTTTTCTTTCCCTTTTCACGAAAATTTCGTGAAAAGGGAAAGAAAAAAAAGAATTCTATAAAATACTCTATCTATCCGAATAGAATAAGACTAAATGAAATCATTCAAATTGAATATTCATAACTAAAACTAACTAAATAAATTTACTAAATAAAAAATCGAATATATATAAAGAGAATATAAGCGGGTAGCGGGAATTGAACCCGCATCATTAGCTTGGAAGGCTAAGGGTTATAGTCGACGTTTATGAATGAACGTCTCTAATTCAAAACCGAACGTGAAACTTTTGTTTCATTCAGCTCCTTTACAGAATAATTTAATAGATAGATGGAATACATGAAAAAAATGACCCATAACATCTATGTCAGCCTTTCGGTATGAATACAATGGACGTTGCTTTTTAGATGATCCTTATAGAAAAGGAGTATTTGAACAATCTCTTTTTTCTAGTTACTTCGTTCTCTATTTCTATTTGATACAATCTTTAGGAAAATAATAAAATTTCCGTCGAGCTAAAAAAATATATCGATGTGTCTAGTAAACTAAATAATTGTTTAATAGCTATTTTGCTTCACTCTCTCTGATACAAAACAAATAATAAAAAAATGGGAAGATTTAGTTACGATTGGAAACAAATTTTAGATATCTTTCTTCCTGGATCCTTTACTTATATTCAAAAATTGGGATTCTTGATCCAATTGCAAAAACGTATGTTTCATAATTTTAGAATCAATTCTAAATTATATACAAATTACGATAATGTATATTATTCCTCGAATTGCTCGTTGAGAGGTATAAAGGATGAAATCCCTTAAAGTAAGAAATAAAGTTTTTGATCGTGATATGAATCATGAAAGGGACCCCTTTACTATTAAGGGATCGATCGAACGAATCGCACTTTTACCACTAAACTATACCCGCTACAATACCATTATTGTATATAAAAAGATCTTTTGTCGAACAAGGGAATAAGTCATAATTATGAAATAGGTGCAGAATTTTATGATAAATAGAGTGTTTACATGTTTCGTAAAGGCCCCCTAATGAAATTTAGAAAAGAAGGCAAATCTCATTTTTGGATTTTATTTTTGGACTTTGTTGAAGGTATTTTGACATTTTTTTTACTAAGTAAAATGTATTCAAACGGATGCAAAAGGGTATCCGAACCCAGCTACAAAATTCAACTGTGGACCCACCGTTACAAAAAATTTATCGGTGATTTGATCCAATTGTAATAATTACATGTAAAATTAGATTTTTTTTCCCAATCCACCTCCAAGTTAAAATCACAATGTTGTGAAGTACGATTTCGTCGTTCCACAACTCGTCTTTAAACATAATTCTGTTTCTAACATTCCACAAACACCAACAAATAATAAGCCATAATCCGACCGCATTTTGAATAGAAACACCCAAACAATGTAACGAAGATGTCCAATTCCTTAAAATTTCCACCACGGATCCATTGAAATAAACCACAGCTCCAATCCAATCCATAACTTTCTTCCAAATCTGAGATGATTTTGTACAATAAAACAACAGATGAATCACCGTTTCCTCAACCTGAAAACATAACGGACATACCGAATCGTGAGTTGAGAGGATAATGCCGCGCGCCCTCAGGCTATCTCTTGACGGCAAACGGTCATGGAGAAGGCGCCAACCAAATACCAAGGTCTTAATTAGAGAAGAGGCAGCCCAAATTAATTTAAAAGCCAACAGAATATCAACAGAGAAATTAACATCAGGTAATTTCCTACTAGCCAGGAATTCGCAAGCTGAATGAACCGAGAATACATGGTTCTGATTTAAATCCCATTTGAAGCTATCCACACCATCCTTGGCCAGAGATATGTGTTGAACCATGTTGAGTAACTTATCCATCTGCTGCATACTGAGTACATTACCTTCTGTTTCCTGCAATTCCACCTTCCAATTCCAGCTATCACCAATCCAAAAACCATTGTCTGCGTACACTCCGAGAATCCTTCGCCTTTTTAAACAGATCTGGGAATAGTTGAGCCAAGTCGCTGCTAGCACACCAAATCGATGACCAAAAGGAAACCGATTCTCCATTTCCTACCGTGGCAACTGTATTTCTGAAGAAGGAAGGCCTCTGAAATCTCGCGACAAGTAACAAACGTCACGCCACCATAATGACGCTTTAACCAATCCTACTTGAGAGTCTCCACGAGTCAAATGCATCAAGAAATTACCATACCTACACTAGAAAAAGTCAGACCAAATGTAATTATGTGGAGTCGAACATTTCTAAATCCACTTAGCAAGTAATGCTTCGTTCAAACTCTGGATGTCGATAATGTCCAGTCCACCAGCTTCTCTCGATTGGCACACTAAGTTCAAGTTAATCCATAGGATGCCTTGTTTTAAAGGTGAACCGTTCCATAAAAAACTCCTCTGAAGTGCTATCAAAATTTTAACTACCTTTCTCGGCATCTGGTAGAACGACATATAGTGTATTGGGAGATTGGTGAGAACAGATTTGATTAACGTAGTTTTACCACCAATCGACAATAGTCTGCCCTTCCAAGATGCAAGTCTAGCATGAACTTTGTCAATTACCGGCTTCCAAAATGAGATCAATCTATGGTTCCCGCCAATCTGTATGCCGAGAAATTTGAACGGACATGTTTGAATCTTGCAAGCGAGAAATCTTTCTGCAGCCTTCATAAATGTTTCGTCTACCCCACACCCGATAAGACTACTCTTGTTGAAGTTGATTTCTAGGCTTGACATAAGTTGAAATCCCCTCAAAATTACTTTCATTGCCCAAACATTGTTCCAATTGGCTTCTCCTATGATGACAGTATCGTCTTCATATTGCAGTAAACTGAGCGTTTCCTTCTGATTTATTTTGATGCCATGGAATAGCCCTACGTCTTTCGCCTTTTCCATCAAATTTGCTAACCCTTCCGCGACAATTGCAAAGAGGTAAGGTGATAAGGGATCACCTTGACGAAGCCCACGAGAGACCTAAAAATCACGTGAAGGGTTGCCGTTGACGAGCACTGACATAAAGCTTTTAAATATTGTTCCTTCAATCCACTGCATGAACTTGTTACCAAACCCCATAACCTTCATTACCTGTCGAATGTAGGGCCACTCAACACAATCATAAGCCTTTGTAAAGTCAACTTTTAGGATTAGACTCTTACTCTTACTTCTTCTTGAATAATCCACCATCTCATTCAAAGCTAATATTCCATCAAGCACATTTCTCCTAGCAATAAAAGCAGTTTGTGCAGGAGAAATTACCCTATCCATGACACTTTTTAGCCTGCCCACCAATAGCTTAGAGCCCACCTTGTAAACGCATCCGACTAGACATATCGGTCTATATTCATCAAGATTTCTGGACTTCTCATTTTTTGGAATGAGCACTAAAAAAGAAGAAGATAAAATCTTAGGAAATTTTGCTTCTAAAAAGAACTCTTTGATACAGTTTGTAAAATCTTTGCCAACTATCTCCCAACATCTCTGAATAAACTCCAGACTAAAGTCGTCCGGTCCCGGAGTCCTATCACCATTACATTTGAATACTGCATCTTTGATTTCAGAATCCTCAAAGTCTTCCTCCACTGAGACTCTATCCACCTCATTTAGACACTTGAAGAAATCAGAATTCATGTGAGGAATAGGTTTGTTGGTCGAGCTCATCCTCTTTTCAAAATGACAAGCTACTCCTTCTTTGACCCCCGTTACATCTTCAATAATTTTGTTACCAACAACTACTTCAGATATAGTATTCATAAGATTACGGTGTCTCATAACTGAATGAAAGTAAGCTGTATTTCGATCTCCATCTTCAATCCATCCAGTTCCAGCTTTTTGATGGAGCAAGCTTTCTTTAATCCTCAGAAATTTCCATAACTCATCTTCAGCATGTTTACGGGTCCGTTTTACATGATCATTAGATATGTTCTCCTTCTCAGCCATATCATCTTCTACCGTGTTAATGATTTCAATAGACTCATCAATGTTGGTGTCTATCCAGCCGAATATATTCCTGTTCCACCACCTGAGTTTTGAACGGAGTAGCTGAAACTTCTTAGTTAATATAAAGGAACAAGTGCCTTGAATATTGACAGATTCCCACACTTGTTTAGCGAACTTCATGATCTGAGGATGTTGAAACCAACATTTCAACGATCAGAATGGTTTAGGCCCCCAGTTTACGTTCTGAACAGATATCCAGACCGGACAATGGTCTGAGATATCACGCCTTCCCACCTTTTGACAAGCCACATTCCAGCCATTCAGTAAACCAATCGAGATGAGGAAACGATCTAACCTGCTACAAGCATCACCAGCAGAACTATACCAAGTAAATCTGTTCCCTGTTGACATCAGATCAATACACCCGGTAATATGGATAAAGTCTTCAAATTCAATCATCAGTTTTCTGTTGTTATAGCCACTGCCTTTTTTTCCCTTGAGTTCTTTATAGCATTGAAGTCGCCCCCGATTATCCACTCTCCTGGCTCCTGCTTGGACTTGAGATTAAACATGTTACTCCAAAGGGCTCTTTTCTTAGAATTGATACACGACGAATATATATTGAAAAGGTAAACCAACTTATTATTCCAAACCGCCTTCAGCTCCAAGAAACCTTTTCCTCTGTAGCTGCAGATTGGCTCTAAAACATTTTTCCTCCATATGGTGAGAATCCCACCCGACATCCCTTCAGCCTGAGACGCCGACCATAAACAATTATCATTACCCCAAATATTATGTACAATGGCATCATTCATAACCTCACACTTAGTTTCCTGAATAAAAACTATGTCAGCCCCTCCCGTTTTCAGCAACTCACGAATCTTCCTTTTCTTAATCATATTCTCACATCCTCTCACATTATATGTAACTATATTCATAAGTGACCATTAGCTGACTCCTTCATACCTTTCTTGGAATTTCTTTCTTCTTCTTCCAAATTCCGAATTATGGACTCAAACACCTCTTCATCTTCATCAGCTTCAATTCCTAATCTCCTAATAGATTTCCACACTATAGAAAGGAGGTCAACTAGCTTTTTTTTTAATTCTTGAATTGCTTTGTAGAATCTCTTCGTCACCAATGGAACCCGAGCTTTTCCTGTTAGAATCCTCCGAAAATCCTGATATAGTGTCAGTTGAACGACCTGATGAGGGTTCACTATCGCCCGCCAAAGGTTTAGACTTGGAGTTGTCGGCTAAAAGTAAAGACGAGTAATAGGATGGTTTATAAGGAACTTTTAAATTCCTATAAATATCACCCAAGGATTTTTTTCTTTCCATCTATCTTGGGACAGCCCAATGGGTCTAATGATATGGGCCCACCGGAAGAATCCTTGACCGGCCCAACACCATTCACACATTCCATGTTATTTGGATAACCAACCTTAACTTTCTTTGACTTCCCTTTTTCAAGGGTTAAAGTATTCCTACCTTTAGTCGACCTTGGAATTGACATCTCATTTTTTGCGTGACATGTCTCCTCTTCACCTTTTTGCAGACCTATTAAACATATGTTATCAGTCCTTGGTACAGAAGAGGTCCCCACCATATCCTGGTTATCCAAATTATCCTGCTGGTTTTCAAAACGTATATCAGACGCTTTAGAACCCAAGCGTCTAATCTCAGAACCTCCTTTATTGGTATTTGTGACTGTCCTATCATTATGACCCTCCTTTTCGCCTGTTGCACACTCATCATGAAACTCCCATTGGTTATTGACCAACGAATTAACTTCCTGCAGCGTCTCTTCCACTTCACTACCGGAAGAGTCAACCTCTTAACTGTCTTCCAAACTCTCTCCATTAAACCTGCATGTCACCTTTGAACAAAATCCCAAAGCCTCTTCAACAATCTTGATTCTGAAAATTTGTTCATTGACGACAGATAAATCTCGACAAAATTACTAAACTAAATTCATAACACAAAAATGCATTATGCAAGAATCCGTAGTTCTATTTCGTTTTTTAGATACGTTACCTGATTAATTCGTATGAGATACGATCACAAAGTTATTTTTATTTTTGTTTGATCATATTCAAATGTTTGAATTAATTACAAGTTTGTTTCAAAAAGAAAAGCTGTCGATTCAGTAACACGGGCTGCAATAATAGCTCGATGTCATTATGTTAATAAAAAAATGGCTCGGAGGTATGTGAACGAATTGGTATACTACAGAAACGAGACTTCGTAAGTTCAGAGACTTGAGAACGGAGCAAAAGACGGGGAAACTGAACTCTCTTCCAAAAAGAGTTGCCGCTATGTTGAAGAGACAATTATCTCATTTGGTACTCCTAAAAGGTGTTCTATCTGAAACTTTCTTATTACATTATTAAAAAAACTATTTTTTGAAGAATGAAATTTATTCCAATAATTTAAATGTCCACGCCATGATACTCTTAGAATTTATCGAGCAAAATAACAGTGAAACAAGCCTTCCCGTGTATATAATGGACAAAATCATAAGCTTCCCCATTCATTTAGGACAAGGAACCTAAGAGCACGGTCATGCATGAGGTAGAAACATGAATGTCCATGGCCATAGGTCAAATGACTTATCATGAAAACAAATGTGAATGCATATGAATGAAACTAGTATAGGTTAAAAAATGCAATGCAATGCAACAAATTAAAAGTGGATAGATGGTAGGCAAAAAATGGGGTATGACAATATCCTCATGCATCACATTTGTAGACCACTAGTTAAGTAAATGTGTGTATAATGTACAGATTCAAAGGATTCTAACAAATAAAAACAATAGAAATAACAAATATCCTAATTTATCTTATAAAAAAATAGTTTAAAACTATAGCAAATAGCATAAAAATAAAAATGGTAATTTAATGAAATTTCAAATTTAAATTTAAAATGGAATTTACTTTTTAAATTTAAATAAAATTTAATAAAAATGGTAATTGAATTTAAATGTAAAAAATTTATTAAATTCTTAATTTAAAATAAAACTTGTAATTTAAAATGGTAAATTAAAAATGGTAATTTTAAAATAGTAATCTTAATATAAAATGTCAGAATTTAAGAAAATTTAGACATTTATATAAAATGGTAATTTAATTTAAATGTCAAAATTTTATTAAATTCCTAATTTAAAATAAAAATACTAATTTAAAATGGTAATTTCAAAATGGTATTCTAAATTTAAAATTTCAAAATTTAATAAAATTTTGACATTTCATTAAAAATGGTAATTTAATTGTAAAATTTTATTAAATTCTAAATTTAAATTAATTTAAATATAAAATAATAATTTAAAATTAGAAAAAAAAATCAAAAACAAATGTGTAATGTGCATAGTCAACGTGTTAAAGGATTTTCCAGTCAAAGGATTTTATCTTTTTTTTTTTTTTAATTTATATCTCAATAATTTTATTGAGTATAAATAGAGTTTCTTTTCATAGTTCAGAGTTGTAACATTCACCACTCATTTTCCTTATTATGCATTGCAAGAAACTTGTCTTGTCATAGTTTAGAGTTATCAATCATATCAACAACACTAATTTAGTCGAGTCTTTAAACGTGATGGACTCAGATGTCTCTAGAAACAAAGCTTCCGAATCCGAGGATGCAGATCTTAGCTTTGCCTTCAATGATTCTAGTTTCTCTAATAGAATCATTCATCTCGAAATCATGAACAACCTTATGAAAGTTTGTTCTAATGTCGAGAGCTCCTCCACAAGTACTGATCGGAGTAGCCTCAACAAAAGGAGAAGGGAGGACAGGCAGAAACACAATGGTATTCACTAATATTTTTTCTCCAAAACTCTACTTTTTAAAAATTCAAAAGTGAGTGATTATATAATTTGAATCATGTTCATTGCTTATGTCCTCTTGTTGTTTAAATTAGTTTTTTTGTCATTTTATGTTTTAGAGTTCGTAGCATGCTTTGAACCAAATGTTTTTGTTATTCATTCAATTGGTGTAGCCTCTTTATTTATTTCAAAATTTATCAGAGGGAAACGTTCAAAGAGAATGTGAGTTGAAATTTGAAACTCATATGAAATGAACCATATAGGGTTTCACTAAATGAAAAGGAAAAAAATTTCAATATTAAATGAATGCAATCGTACTTAGATGTGTTTTTCCAAAGGTGCGAAATTGTTCCTGATTACTAAGACACATGTTTTTCAACATTACTATACCGAATTTAATAATATATATATATATTAATTGTAAAATTGGAATGTTGATAAGTTGTCAAAATTTGGGGGATATGTTCATTGATTTTAGAATTTTGTCTACTGTGAAGTCAATAGCAGTATCTGAGTTTTTTCAATACTTTCATTTTTATTATGTGTTTTGTCTAATTATATTTCAATATCTATGTGATTCTAGTTAAATATGATTTGGTTTGCATCATTACGATTTGAGCCTGAGCAATGATAAAACATGATTTTATGCATATGTTATTTGATCTTCTACAATTTTTTTCATCGTACTAACATATGTTCTCTCTTGTTTTTGATAGCAGACTTGTTATTGGACAAACCTGATGTAGAGGCGGATGCAATGGTTGAAGTGTCCACGGATGGTACTTGGATAATTTAAAAAACTCTTATAGTTTCTCGGTTTTATACTTTTAATTTTTAAGAAATAACATTTTTTTTTTGATAAGCTAAGATTTATATAATATTAGGGGTTCAATAAAGGGACCCCAACCCATATACAAAAAACTCCAACCTCAACATCAGGATCTACAAAAAATCACTAGGGCATTTAACCCAAGTGTAATAATTACATGTATGAAATCTATTATGCATCCTACCTATCCAACTCCATGAGAAAAACAGAATACGATTTGTAATCGTATCGAAGTCCCAAAATTCATCCTTAAAAATGATGTAGTTTCGGGAAGTCCAAATGGACCAACAAATAATCAACCACAATCCGACCGAGTTACTAATTGAGAACTTCCTGCCTACACACCCAGACAGCCAACATGAAAAATGATTTAACAAACAACTAACCGCGATATCCGGAATGCCTAACCATTTGCAAACAAATTTCCAGATAAGAACAGATTTGTAACAACGGAAAAAAATATGATCAGCAGATTCTACTTCCTGGAAACAAAAAGGGCACGACTCTTCATGACGGTTAGTGATGATACTTCTTCTGATTAGATTGTCTCTCGTTGGAAGTCTGTTATGAGCAAGCCGCCAACCGAAAACTTTCACCTTAGGCGGAACCTCAGCTAACCAAATGAGTTTGAACACCGCGATAACGTCTTCATGAAAATTATCATTGGCGTCTACACTTGAAACCTGCAAAAAATTATATAGAGACGAGACAGAAAACGATTCGGTATTATTAAGGAGCCAGCATGGAAGATCGTCAACGGCAATGTTAGGGCGGAACTCGGACAGCTTCTGGTGCAGCATCTGCAGTTGACTCTGATGAGAATCCAGGACCAAATCTTGTGTAAAAATAGTATTATCCCAAACCCAAGAGCCACCTATGTGAAACATAACTGTTCTTATTTGCAGCCAAAGTAAACAACTCAGGGAATTGTTGTGCCAATGTTGACGAACCGACCCATCTAGATAGCCAAAACAAAATTGAGCTTCCTTTACCTAAAGAGAAGGAAATACATTCTGAGATGATGTCTTTACCACAAAACCAAGCTAATTGCACAAGATCGCGCCACCATAAAGAAGAGGACATATTGTATTTTTGGGGGCAGCCTGACTGAAATTCAATCATATGTTCCGAATACCGAAAATCAATGTAATCCTTCCAAAGTGTATCCTTCTTGACCAAGACTTTCCAAATCCATTTGAACATAAGAGCTCTGTTAAATAATTTGATGTCTTTTACTGCTAAACCTCCAGCCTCTCTCTTTTTGCAAACTATACGCCACGACACCCACGACACACCTCGTTTAGAGACTAGACCGTTCCATAAGAATGATTTTTGAATGGACACAAGTATCTTGATAACCTTGCTAGGGACCTTATAAAAGGACATGAAATGAATGGGGAGGTTGGTTAGGACCGAGTTTATCAGAGTAACTCTACCACCCATCGAAAGAAAACGACTTTTCCACGAAGTCAATCTAGACCGAAACCTCTCTATCAACGGTTTCCAAAAAGCAATCAATCTATGATTACCTCCAATAGGGACGCCAAGAAATTTAAAAGGAGGTACAGCTAGCTTACACGCCAAGTAATTCTCTGCAGCCAGGAGCGTTGATTCTTCAATACCAAAACCAAAAAACGAAATAACATGATTCAAGTCATGGAGGCAACATCTTTCAATTGGTTTGACAAAGTTTATCGGAATATTAAATTTTTTGACACCGATTATGATGTTAGATAATCCATGAAATTGCATAACCTATCAATCATTGGGAATCATGCTCGCACACTGATTGAATTGCTTACGTGGCAACACGATATTAAGCTGAAAAACACTTTTCTTTTGCTTGCAAGCTAAACTTTTCTTTTTAATAAATGTTAACATTTCATTTCTACTCACTAGTTTGAGTTGGTTCACTTGTGCAGAAATGACTTTTTACATCAGGCGAAAAGCACATTTTACATCGGGTCTGGGGTCCGATGTAAAGCCAAACGATTTAGTAAATCAAAGACATTTTACATCGGACGATAGCCCGATGTGAAAAATACACCTACCACATCGGTTGACTTTTAAGTCTGATGTGAAAAAAAAATACAACTTTATTTTTTTGGCTTAAATGCAATTTTGGTCCCTCTATTTTGGTTTTTTAGCGGTTTTAGTCCCCCTATTTTGTTTTTAAGCAGTTTTGGTCCCTCTGTTTTGGTTTTTTCGCAGTTTTGGTCCCCCATCCCAATTTTGACCAAACTGTTCATGTACGGTCGTGTACTGTTCATTTTGTCCGTACATGAACAGTGCATGACCGTACATAAACAGTGCACGACCGTACATAACAGTTAAGTCAAAATTGGGATGGGGGACCAAAACTGCGAAAAAACCAAAACAGAGGGACCAAAACTGCTTAAAAACAAAATAGGGGGACTAAAACCGCGAAAAACCCAAAATAGGGGGACCAAAATTGCATTTAAGCCTATTTTTTTTAAAAATAAATGTAATATTTTACATCTGTTGCCATACTGGCCCGATGTAAAATATAGGTGTCGCGGTGAAAATTGGATAACAAGCTATTAATTAACTTGCTTCGTATTTTTTAGTGTCACCACCGGTCTTTGATTTATCCAAAGGAAGGGAGAAAAAACCGAATTCCACAATGCAATACAAATGCACTAAGATTCTAAGTTCGGGGGTTGGTTATACCTAGGGAAGGTGTTAGCATCCTAGATATCTGTAGTACTCTACAGGAACCTCTTGATTTAATTATGTTATTTGTTATCTGTTTATTAAAGGTTCTATGCTAAAGGTTGGGAAACCCTAGGGGTTAGTACCTAAGTATACTCGATAAAGCATCGCACCTTACGCCTACGTATCCTCGGGAGTAGAATCAGAGTATGCGTAGTTCTACTTCTACTGAACTATTGACTATGGTCAATATTCAGAGGGGAAATGAGTACAAGCTCATTGTAGAGTTTAAGAACTCTCTAGATCTAGTTGTAATGGACCTATGTTGAAGTTTAGTCAGTAGGGGAAGTGATAAATTCATTATGATGAATATCACAAAAAGTTTAAGAACTCTCTCCTAAGGCTAGTTGTGATTTCTATGGCTCTGATGAGGCCAAGAAACAAAGTTTCTTCCTAAGAGGTTACTTAGGTTAAGATGGGGGTCAATATCTCAAGGTGACGATTATGAATGCAAATGATATGCACCATGCACGATAACATGGTCATCATGCATGGGATTTTCCTTTGGATATTAATGCGATTAAATTATGTTCTTTAGGCGATGGTGCTAGCAAGTGATGCTAGACTTGTGTCTAGTGACCAAAAGGTTGAATGCGATGCCCGATGGCGATCGACTTACATGGGTAGAAAATGGGCTCGACGTTGGATCGAGAATTTTGATATTGTTTTGAAAAAGGTTTAGACAATAATAAATAAACATACAGATAGAAGTAAGATATGATAAACATATACATGCTAAAATGACAAGGTAAGGCATGATATAAGTTACAACATTGATGTGAGATAACATGATGGAAGTAACATAAGCATGAAGATGGCAATATGTTTCATGATAAAGTATGTATAAGATGAATATGCTTCAAGTAGAATGATTAAGAATGATATCAATATGTTTCAATCTTTATGAAGACAAACACAATAGAATGATATTAAAGGATGACAATTAATATGCTTCAATCTTTAGGAAGACAAACATACAGAATGATAATTAAAGATGACAATCAATATGCTTCAATCTTTAGGAAGACAAACATATAGAATGATATTAAAGATGACAATCAAAAAGAGTGATATTGAAGATGACAATTTAGAAGAATGATATTCATGTAAAAACCAAACATATGGCCAACCAACATGGATATATTAACTTAAGAATTAAACAAGGATGCTTAAAAATGACATTGATAATTAGACCAAGAATTGACAACACAATAGAAATTAGCAATTAACACACAATTAGGTAATTAAAGATTGGCTACACATGGATAATTAACATTTAGAAATTAAACATCTAACCATGCAAATTGACAAATCTCAAAATTAAGGCACACAATTGATAATTTAAAGTTAACGACATAATTTGAAAATAACAATTAACATCTCAATTAGAATTAACAATATCATTCAAAATGCAATTGATAATTAGAGTCAAAAGCTACTAGAACAATTAACAATAAAAATATAATTAACAATTAGAAAACATAACACATATTAATTAATGATAAAATAAATAATTAAGGGACAAATTATAAAACAAAATAAAAATATTTTTAGAGTTTTTTGGATTAAGCAAAATAAATAAAAGTTTTAAAAAGAAAAGATTTAGAAGTTAGAAAAATTTGAAACAAAAACGCAGGGGGTGTATTAGTGATTTTAGCTTAGTTAAAAAAATGAAAGGGAGTGAATTGGGCCTAAATAATGGGGGTGTGGATAAGAAAGGGCGCAAGGCCCAGGGTCAGAAAATGGCAAGGCAAGACGAAATAAAAAAAAAACAGCAAAAGGGTCGATTCAAGGATCGAACCCGGGCATGGCAAGGCATAGGCGTGTCTTTAGTGCAAGTGTGTGACCGTTGGGACGGCGTGTTCATCCACTTGCTATACGCTTCAATAAATAAATAAACCCAACCAACCATGAAAATCAACAGAAGACAACAGCCGCACATGATTATTGACATCACGAGGTACAACACAAACTTGCAAACAGACATTTGTAGTACTCATACACGGTTGCTAAAGGCACAGTACGGACACGACATACACGTAAACCACACTGACAGATAATGAATGTCATTAATGCTTATGCATGATAGGTTGTTGTAGGATTAAAGATACATTATGTGCAAAACACACATACTAGACAGACTAATACAAAGTGAGAATTAAACGCACAGATGATGGATAATACGTGTGAATTACCATGACAGTACACTTGCAAATTTAACTACATACCCAAAGCAATCAGTGGTGCACATCACACATGAGCCAGCACAGTCAAACATAGTGATTAGAGCGTAATGACAGCATACAAAAGGGACGATACAAGGTGCACCATTATCCACCAAACATCCTCACAACCATTTCAAATTCCAACCAAAGCAAACCAAATAATTCATCATTCGTACCAGAAAACATACATACTTAGAAGTCCAAACCACTCATTCAATCACAACACACAACCTACCACTCCATTTATCCAAAACTCATGCATGCAAAACTATATGGCATTGTAACAGTATGTAGTTCAAAGCATTAATTACTACATAAATGAAACTTGTGGATCATGATCATGCATAATACCATCAACGTACTATTAGCAAGTAGGCACAAATTCATCACACATCATGAGCAAAACAACATCAAAATCTTAACAGCCCGCCCATTAAACCAAGTTACATATTACATATGCATACACGTATTAGCACAGACCATGAACAAAAGCGGCATCCGAACCGTATCCCAAATATTGTGCACATATAGGTTTGTTTTAAAGATACAGAGAGAGAGGGGGACCAACTACTGGCTTCAATATCATCTCCCCTATAGAATTCTCCATGACCCAAACCAATACAACATCCATAAAACACCATCAGCATAAAGTTGACACACATTAGGTATTATGGCATCATCCCAAAACAGAAACAAAGTATGAGTATGGTAACATCAACATCTCAACCTTACAAGCTTCACAATTTTTTTAAACACTAGAGCAGTCATAGAAACTTCTCAAAACAACTTAACAATGAAGTTCAGCATGTTATTTATCCACACAAACACAACATTATAGCAACAGCATGGAAACTTATTGACTAATGCATATTTTATTCCAACATGTATATTGAATGGAGAATAAGAAGACATACCTGGTTTCCAAGCAAGTTGCAAAGATTCTTCTTCCTTCAACTAGCTCTCGTATGCCAACGAAAAACAATTCTTCAGAGGGGTTTTAATGATTGTTTAGTGATTTTTCTGTCTGCCACGAGTTTTGAGTGTGGAGTATGGTGGTTTTGCAAGGGTGTTCTCAGTATTGTTGTAGTGATTTTTTTGTGTGTTTCTCCCTCTCTTTCGAATGACCCTTCTGAGGAAGTTGGGGCCTCATTTTATAGGTGAGTTTGATGCATGGCTTGGGATGCATTAAATGGATGTTCCCTGCATGGGGCTGCAAGCGTGGTTTCACAATTCTTGATTCATGTGAGAAGGAATTTGTCTTTTTCTCCTTTATCTTTTGCATGCTTGGGACAAGATCCATAGCTATGCCTTAGGTGTTTCTTTTTGCCTTGAACGGGTTATGGAATACTAATAGGATCAGATCATTGCTTTTGGAGAGAGGGGAAAGAAAATTTGAATTCAAAACATGATGTTCTTGGTGCAAAAATTAGCTCGTATGGCCATATTGTTCACAAGATATTTCCTAACTTAATGATCCAATTTTAATGCTCTTGGGTTCAAATGAAAGTTCTTGGATGATACTTCAATGTTGATGTTGGAAAGTAATTGAAATAATGCCTTGAATTGGTAGAAAAATCCCTCACAAGTCGTGTCCCCAAAACTGCCAAAAGAACTTAAAAAAATTCTAAGTTATTGAAATTTGACAATTTCAAGTGCCCTACTTTGACGACCCATAACTTGAGAATGGTTTGTCTTATGGAGATGTTCCACATATGGTTGGAAAGCTCTCAACAAGCTCTACAACTTTCATTTGAGACTCGAGACTTGAATCCAAATGGAAATTGGTGAAAAGTGGTGTCAAAGTTGAGGAAAGGGGTGATGAAATTGGTGAAAAAATTTCTAAGTGTTGGGCCAAAACGCCTTGTAAGCTCCATAACTCAAAATCCAAGCATTTTTAGGCAAAAAGTCATATGGAATGAATTAAAGATCTTGATGAAAGCTTTCCAATGAGCCTTGAGTCGTTTAATTCGAGTGCACGGTTTAGGAGTTATGGTTATTTCAAATCGGGCTATTAGGGGAAAAATGTCGTATACGAAATCTTTCGCGACCAAAACCCTACTTATCTTGCAAGAAACCTCGTGAAACTTTATATGGGTGCTTTGAATACTTCATGAGACAATATATGATGATTAGAGCCATTAACACCTCATTTGGTCCAAGATTCCAAAAGATCAGAGCTTCAGTCAAACCCTAATTCTGACTGTGAGCGCGCCGAGGTCGGACCTTGTGAGTTTGTTTCTTCCTTCCCGACTAAAGGTCTTAGGAGACTCTTGAGGATGTTGGTAAACTATAGAATTGATAATTAGGGTTTAGGAGATCATTTTGATGAAAACTCGAAGCTGTTGGTCGATAGGCGTCGCAGAAGCCCTAATTCTGAGACATAGTGGGATTGAGGCTCAAACTTCTCTTAATGATTTCTTCAGGAAAAAAACCCTAATTCCAAAGTTCCTGCACTGGTGATCTTTTGTTGACTTGGCTTACTTCAGACAACTTGTGGAGCCTCACGATGATAGGTAAACCTAACTTGAACACAAATAAACAAACTACAAGATATGGGTTAGCTCAAACAAATGCAGAGATGCTCCTAAGATGCGCAAAAGCTAGATGACATCTGAGGGTAAAAATTTAGGGTACAACAGTTGCCCCTATTTAAATAGCTTCACCGGAGGGCACAAGGAACGGAGATTCCGGAGGCATCAAGGTGAAAGATATTTAAATATAGCAAACCAAAAAATTTTGCCCTTAGATGGAATGCGAATGCTAAGGACACGCTACGGACATGCAGATGCTGACATGCCATGAACTTCTAAAATGATGATATGATGCCGGGAATGCAAAGGATGCAGACAAACTAGACACCAAGGACCACAGGAAGCAAACACACCAGGAAAGCTTCGCTGGGGAAAGACGGGAGCTAGCATCCACAAGCAAAGACTCACCGGGGATGCAGGTCAGCCAACAAGAAGACTCACTGGGGAGACCTCAAAGAAACACTGGGGAAAAACTAAAAGACAATCTCCACTGGGGAAAGATCCGAGGAGATAGACTTCACGGGGAAAAAACAAACCCACGCTCTTCCTGGGCACGAAACCCGAAAGAAGAACCTGATCACTAAAGATCAGTCTAGAGGAGACAAACAAATAAACAAAGACTTCCTGGGGATCTCAAAATGAAGAGTTCAAAATGGGATCTTCAGAAAGAGTCAGGAAGGCAGGGACTAACTCAGCGCACCAGATAGGAGTCTTAAAGTTAAAGAAATTTGTTCCAAGAAACTTAACTTAAAGCAATTCTTAGAAAAGAAACAAGATTAGGATGTTCAATGTCCGACACGATTCAAATAAGAACAATTTTAAAACAAAAGACAGTGCTTGACACGATTCAAACAAAGTCCCGATTCAAGTTCAACACGATTCGAACAAGAACGTTTTCAAAACAAGAGTCAGTGTCCGACAAGATTCGAACAAAGACTCTGTTCAGGTTTGACACGATTCAAACAAGAACAAGTTTTTTAAGAAGACAATGCTCGACACGATTCAAACAAAGTCCAGGTTCAAGTTTGACACGATTCAAACAAGAACAAAGTTTTTAAGAAGACAATGCTTGACACGATTCAAACATAGTCCAAGTTCAAGTTTGACACGATTCAAACGAGAACAAAGTTTTTAAGAGGACAATGCTTGACACGATTCAAACATAGTCCAAGTTCAAGTTTGACACAATTCAAACGAGAACAAGTTCGAGCTTGACACGATTCAAACAAGAACACATAAGACAGTGTTTGACACGCTTCAAACAAAGTCCAAATTAAGACAATGCTTGACACGATTCAAACATAGTCCAAGTTCAAGTTTGACACGATTCAAACGAGAACAGGTTCATGTTTGACACGATTCAAACAAGAACACATAAGACACATAAGACAGTGTTTGCCACGTTTCAAACAAAGTCCAAATAAGACAATGCTTGACACGATTCAAACATAGTCCAAGTTCAAGTTTGACACGATTCAAACGAGAACAGGTTCATGTTTGACACGATTCAAACAAGAACACATAAGACAGTGTTTGACACGCTTCAAACAAAGTCCAAATTAAGACAATGCTTGACACGATTCAAACATAGTCCAAGTTCAAGTTTAACACGATTCAAACGAGAACAACATAAAATCCTTTAAAGTTAAACCTCTTGGGGAACGGAAAAAAGATTTTAAAGATTCAAATTTGGCGCGCAGAGGTTAAGACCGAACAAGCACGACGCAAAGAAAACCGGGAATATCTTTACTCCACTAGGGAAACAAAGATAGGCACAACAAAAGACCACCAGCAAAATAGAGCACAAAGGATGCAAAGATGTTAGAGGATGATGCACATGCTTAGCTATATGCTAGGAACGACGCGAATGACGCAAAACAGGAAAGAAGAAAGGATAACACAAGCCAACACCCTGAAACCCAACATCAAGGATAGCCTGGGGCAATCTTCCTTTCACTGGAGATGGCAGATCCATGCCAAAAATGCAATACTGTAAAATCTTCTTACACCAGCTCGATTCATAGAAGACCCAGAGTAAAACTTAGTTTATCCTTGTGTTTTCTTAGCAATTGCAACATTTCCGTTTTCAAAAAATCAAGTGAAAATGGCAAAATTTGCAAAAATAAAGACGATAACGTTTTAAACAAGAAAATGATTCGATAACTGATATTCTTTGAAAAATGGCGACTTGCCAAATAGCACAGTCCCATGAGATGTTACAGATGCATCAAAATGGCAATTTAGCAAAGGTTACATTGTATTCAATGACCAATGACCCTAATGACTAAAGACTTCAGTTGTAGGAACACTTGAGTTTCTCTGGGGATTCTTGGATATCACAGAGGCATCCTAGCCTTAAGCATAATACTTCCGCACCGAATCTGCATTCACAGGATGCGCAAGCTGTTCACCGTCCATAGTTGTAAGAAACAATGACCCTCCTGAAAACACTGTTTTAACTATGTATGGACCTTCATAATTAGGTGCCCATTTTCCACGGGCGTCTTTTTGTGACGGCAGAATCTTCTTAAGTTCCAACTCGCCTACTCGGAATTCCCGAGTGCGGACCTTTTTATCAAATGCTCTCTTCATTTTCTTCTGGTACAACTGACCATGACACATAGTTGTCAGGCGCTTCTCATCAATTAGATTTAGCTGATCGTATCTTTCTTGAATCCACTCAGCTTCATCAAGCTTTGTTTCCATTAATATCCTCAGAGAAGGTATCTCAACTTCTATAGGGAGGACAACATCCATTCCATATACCAGCGAAAAAGGGGTTGCCCCTGTTGATGTTCTGACGGACGTTCTATATCCATGTAGCGCATATGGCAACATCTCATGCCAATCCTTGTATGTTTTGACCATTTTCTGAAGAATTTTCTTAATATTCTTGTTCGCGGCTTCGACTGCTCCGTTCATCTTCGGTCGATATGGTGAAGAGTTATGGTGCTCAATCTTGAAGTTATCGCACAACTCTTTCATGGTTTTGTTATTCAAGTTGGTCCCGTTGTCGGTTATGATTCTGCTTGGAATCCCATAACGACAAATGATGTTGTTCTTGATGAAACGAGCAACTACTTGCTTAGTTACATTCACATAAGAGGCGGCTTCCACCCATTTGGTAAAGTAATCTATAGCCACCAGAATGAATCGATGCCCATTGGATGCTTTAGGCTCAATTTCCCCAATCATATCAATGCCCCACATAGAGAATGGCCAGGGCGATGATAGCACATTTAGCAAAGTAGGAGGAACATGCATTTTGTCTGCGTAAATCTGAAATTTATGGCATTTCCTAGCATACTGGATGCAATCAGTCTCCATAGTCAACCAGTAGTATCCAGCCCTCAAGATCTTTTTAACCATGGCATGTCCATTGGCATGGGTGCCGAAGGCTCCCTCATGAATATCGTGGATCAGCAAGTCTGCTTCTCTCTTGTCGACACATCTTAGCAACACCATATCATGATTCCTTTTGTATAGTACACCGTTGCTGATGAAGAATTTAGCTGACAATCTTCGCAGAGTTTTCTTATCAAGAGCGGAGGCGTTGGCCGGATATTCTTGATTCTTCAGGAAGCTCAAAATGTCATGAAACCAAGGTTTGCCATCTGATTCTTCTTCAATGGCCTGGCAGTAAGCAGGTTCAGCTCTTCTTCCAATACTGATAACCGGATCTTCATTGATAAATCTGACTTGCCACATTGAAGCCAGTGTTGCTAAAGCATCAGCCACATGATTCTCAGTACGTGGCACATGGCGAAAAGTTATCTCATCAAAATGTTTAATCAATTCCAAAGCGTATGCCTGGTAAGGGACAAGCTTCTCATCCTTTGTCTCTCACTCGCCTCTGATTTGATAAATGACCAGAGCCGAGTCACCCATAACTTCGAGAAAACAGATTCCAAGGTCGATTGCAGCTTCCAGACCCAGAATGCATGCCTCATATTCAGCAATATTATTCGTACATCCGAAATCCAATCTAGCTGTAAAAGGGGTGTAGCCACCTTTCGGATTAATCATAACAACACCTACTCCATGCCCCTTGTAATTGGACGAACCATCGAACATCATCTTCCACCTATATTCGGCCCTGGGATCATCTTCACAACTTGACTCTTCACCATCTTTCACTGCCATAATGTCCTCATCAGGGAAATCAAATTTGAGTGGTTCGTAGTCTTCAACTGGTTGATCAGCAAGATATTCTGAAAGAACACTTCCTTTAATAGCCTTTTGAGTGACATATTGAATATCATATTCGGACAATAACATGTGCCAACGGGCAAGTCTACCTGTTTGAGCGGGTTTCTCAAAGATGTACTTTATCGGGTCCATTTTGGAAATCAACAAGGTGGTGTGACAAATCAGGTACTGTCTTAGGCGCTTGGCGGCCCAAGCCAGAGCGCAACAAGTCTTTTCAAGCATTGAGTAACGGCTTTCACTGTCTGTGAACTTCTTGCTCAGATAATAGATTGCATGCTCTTTCCGGCCCGTCTCGTCATGCTGTCCCAAAACGCAGCCCATGGATTCTTCCAAAACAATTAGATACATAAAGAGTGGCCTTCCAGGGACCGGAGGAATCAAAATAGGAGGCTCTTGGAGATAACTCTTTAGTTTCTCAAAGGCTTGTTGACATTCAGCATTCCATTCTATCGGTTGATTCTTGCGTAGTAATTTGAAGATCGGAGCACATATCGGGGTCATATTGGAGATGAACCGGGAGATGTAATTCAAACGGCCCAAAAATCCTCTGACTTGAGACTCTGTTTGTGGAGCTGGCATTTCTTGAATAGCTCGCACTTTATCTGGATCCACTTCAATGCCTTTCTGGCTAACAATGAAACCCAATAACTTCCCTGACCTGACTCCAAAGGTACATTTTGCAGGGTTTAACCTCAACTGATACTTTCGAAGTCTCTTGAACAACTTTAGCAGATGGTCTACATGTTCTTCTTCATTTCGAGATTTGGCTATCATATCGTCCACATACACTTCTATCTCTTTGTGGATCATATTATGGAACAGGGTTACCATGGCTCTTTGCTAAGTTGCCCCAGCATTCTTTAGTCCAAAAGGCATAACCTTATAACAATAAGTGCCCCATGGGGTAATGAAAGAGGTTTTATCCATATCAGCTGGATCCATTTTGATCTGATTGTAGCCTGAAAAACCATCCATAAAGGAGAACATTCCGAAACGAGTTGTGTTGTCCACCAACGTGTCGATATGTGGTAAAGGAAAATCATCCTTGGGACTAGCCTTGTTAAGATCCCTATAATCCACGCACATTCGTACCTTTCCATTCTTCTTCATGACTGGAACAATATTAGCTACCCACTCCGGGTATTTGGAAACTGCTAGAAAACCGGCATCCAACTGTCTCTTGACTTCGTCTCGAATTTTGAGGGCCATGTCTGGATGACTTCTGCGAAGCTTTTGTTTCACTGGTGGGCACTCAGGCTTAAGCGGTAGCTTGTGAACCACAATATCTATATCTAAACCAGGCATATCTTGGTAGGACCAAGCAAACACATCCACATACTCTTCAAGGAGTGAAATCAGCCGCTATCTAATTTCTGGCTTCAGGGATGCCTCAATCTTAACCTCTTTCTTCTCTTCCTCGGTGCCAAGATTGATGACGTCCACCTGCTCTTCATGAGGCTGGAGGTCTGCATACTGGTAATCACACATATCTGCTAGATCCTTAGATACTTCATAATCTTCCTCCTCCTCGGCTTGATAGACAGGGGAGTCGAAGTCGATGGTAAGATCAAGGTCATTGAATACAATAGGTTTATGATTCATTCTGCATAGTAGAATGACTTATATTATTAAAAGCACAATAATTCAAGAACATGCGGGATGGAGATGCTTTTGTTTGAAAAGATTGCCATTTTTAGAAACAGAATGCAATAAAGCAAAACAGCAAAAATTTTAGCAAAAGAGTCATTTCATTGATTTAAAGTTTGAAAACGGAGGCCCGTACAAAATAATCCACTAGCTTTGGGCAAGACTAGGGAGATGAAAACAACAAATCTAGACAAGTTACTCTGGTTCCGGGTACAGAATTGGGATCTCAATGGACTCCCAGTTGCATAATGCGCCTTCTTGGCGAAAAATCAAACGATCAATATCTTCGTCTTCTTCAGTGCTTCCTATGATTGCGTGGACTTGATGGCCACCGCTGATAAATGTCTCTTGTACGGTCTTTATCTTCATTCTTCTTTCTCTTGAACCTGAAGCAGCCTCTTCTTCTAGAGTTGGTCTGTAACCCAACCCTTGGTGTCTGACTCTCTTCTCAACCTCAATCACTTCACCCCAACCTGCGGGCAGACCGTCTTGAAGGGCAGACTGGATACTCTTATACGAAGCAAAAGATGGATATTCTGGTACCATTGTCTCCTCATTGTCAACCGTAACTGCGTTGGCTATTTCCAAGGCTTGAAAAGAAGTTTCCAATGCATCTTCGTCAGCCTCAATATAACGGAAAAACGACAAGTTACTAACCATTAAGTCTTCTTCTCCATGGATGATGACCAGCTTATCATCGGCCACAAATTTCATCTTTTGGTGTAAGGTTGAAGTAACAGCGCCTGCCTCGTGGATCCAGGGTCTTCCCAGTAGGCAGCTATAGGCAGGGTTAATGTCCAAAACCTGAAACAGAACATTGAATTCCTAGGGTCCAATCAAAACTGGCAGCTCAATTTCCCCCATCACGGATCTTCGTGAGCCATCAAAAGCTTTTACAATTAACGACGTGGGTCTCATGATCCCTCCTTTGTATGCTAGCTTGTCGAGGGCCCTCTTCGGTAGGACATTTAGAGAGGATCCTGTATCCACAAGAACTCTGGCCAATGTGTCCTCCTGACACTTCATTGATATATGCAGAGCGAGATTGTGATTCCGACCTGATTGGGTTAATTCTTCATCGTTGAAGCTGAGCGTATTGCAAGCAGTGATGTTAGAGATAACATGATCGAATTGTCCGGCGGTAATGTCCTGGGCCACATGAGCCTGAGCCAATACTTTCTGTAGTGCTGACCGGTGGACTGGTGAATTAATCAATAAGGATAAAATAGAAATTTTGGACGGGGTCTGGTGAAGCTGATCCACAACCCTGTAGTCACTCCTCTTTATTATCTTGAGAAATTCTTCATCGTCCTCCTTGGAGATTACTTCTTTACTTTTGTCGTTGGTGGGTACACGCACCTCATTCTCTTTATCTAACGTTTCTTTGTTAATGGGGGGGGAAATCCTTCCACTCTTCATCATTCTTCCTATTCCCGCTATATTAGACACGTTCTTCTCATCAGCCCCCACCTCTTTCCTTGGGACCGGTTCTTCTATAATGACCCCCACCTCTTTCCTTGGGATCGTTTCCTCCTTCCACTTTCCACTTGCACTGCCTTCGTAGGCCCACGGTACTGCTTTGGTTCCCCTGAATCTGAACGGGACTGGTCTTGGGAGATTATTCCTCCTTGTATGATTATCAGGAGAAACAGTTTCAGACCTGTTGAATCTTGGAACTGGTTGTCTGAACACCGTGTAGCGAGCAATTTTGGACGCGGTTCTTAAGCGTTGGTCGCTCTCTGCGGTTTGAGCTTTGACTACAGGTCGATTCATTTTTTATCCTATTTTGAGCTGAATAAGGAAGGGAAATAGATGTCTCCAATTAACCCTGCTTTGCATATTGAGTTTAAACAGCGGTCTGTTAGATTACGAATGCTATCAATGTGGGGGGCCTTTGTACTGGTTATTTGTATTTTCGCCAATACTGTTTTCTTTCTTTTTTACCTGGGCAGAAGGTTTTTGGCGAGGAACAAGGATTAGGATGTTAGGACTGATGCTTTTGAATTACTGCTTTTGATTGATGGAGATATGGGATTTGGTTTTTTTTGTTGATTGCGCTCGCTAAGATCTTTTCTTTCGATCTTATGCCTACGTATTCCCGTTTACCGAAACAGGGAAATTAGAGCGTTCGTAGTTCCTCCTATTCTATGGGAGGAAATTGGTTTTTGGTGTCTTGTTCAAAGCCCAAGATGTGAAGCGAAAGGTGGTTTGTATCATGTTCAAAGCCCAAGATGTGAAGCTGAAGGTCTATTTGTGTCTTGTTCAAAGCCCAAGACGTGAAGCTGAAAGATCTCGGCTTTAAAGAGAATTTGTCATCTCTAAAGAGGGGAGAAGGAGAATTACTTTAACTGGGATACGCGGATCCGAGCAATGCCATTATTTCCGAAGAAAGGGTTTTAACCTGATGGAGAAGACTTTAACTCAGTGTAGAGCAATGCCATCTTTCCTTAGGAATTTCTCATGCTAAAAGAGGGACAGTGGCGTGGATATAGATGATCCAGAGGCTTGCCGCTTACAGCGATTAGATGAAGGGAAAGGAGTTGTTGATGTTTGTGTACTGTGAACGAGGCACAGCTTTGATGCTAAAAGGTTGATTGGATCAACCAGTGGTTTTCTTATACAAAGCCTAAGAGGAGGCTAATTTCCGCTAGGAAAACCATTATACAAAGCCTAAGAGGAGGCTATTTTGTGTCTCGTACAAAGCCCGAGAGAGAGGCTAAAAGTTTTTGACCCGACGATAGAGTCTTTTGGTATCTCGTACAAAGCCCGAGATGGAGGCTATTTGACTCAACAAGAGAGTTTTTTGTATCTCGTACGAAGCCCGAGATGGAGGCTGAAACGTTGTTTGACTCCGCTAGGGAGATTCATTGTACGAAGCCCAAGAGGAGGCTATGTCAGTTAAGTGACAGGTCCAGTATACTGATTTTGAAAGAGAAAATCAGTTCTTATATGAGCATCACTGTATTCGTGGGTTAGATCTGATGATCGGGGTTGTTTCCTCTTCTTTGGGGAAACTAGAAATCCAAACGGTATTGAGATTGTCCGAGTCTACGGGTTTCCTTCCTATTTAACGAAGGGGTCACTTGAGAATGTCTTTTGAGACTCAAGGAAGTTAGACTGTCCGTGTCTAGAGTTTTATCTTTTGTACTATGTTTTGAGAAACAGTAGTAGACTCTATGAAAGGACTGTTCTATGAGGATGACTAGGTTTTGTTCCTATACCTCTAGGAGGTCGTCGGGACAATTTGTACGAAGCCCAAGAGGAGGCTGGAAACTTTTAAGAAGCCAACGGATCCTTGTACAAAGCCCAAGAGGAGGCTATCATTCCCGGAGGAAGAGATCATTATACAAAGCCTAAGAGGAGGCTGTGAATACTTCTAAGAAGCCGTAGTGTCCTTGAATAATGCCCAAGAGGAGGCCGATGCTTTTAAGAAGCCCGTGGGTCTATCATCTCCTTTCCATTAGGAGAGATAACTCTTTTAAAGATAAAAACCACTGGTAAATGTGCGAGGTTTACTATCCAGTGACTTTTAACCTTTAAAGAGGGTTCCTTAGTTAAGGTCCAAGATTATCACCATAGTGGGTACCTAAACCCCGAGACATTCAAGGCAAGCTATCCACAAGGAATAGATCAAGTCAGGAAAGTTCGAGAATTTGGAAGAAACTCAAAGATGCCATTCACGGAGAATACATTCATCTTGGGGAGTAGAGCTTCTTGACGATTCCTAAGGAGGACAGCCGAAGAGAAGACTGTATCTGGTACTCCTATTAAGGATCTAGGCGTCTATTTCTACGAATAAATGAAACGGCGTCACCTAGTTCTAGACGTAGTTGCCGGGGAAACTCGAAATATCTATACTATTATTACACAGTAGATATGAGTTTATGAAAGAAGACTTACAGCGAAACAGCCCCACAATACAGTTATATATATATATGAGTTTGTGAAAGGAGACTTACTGTGAGCAGCCCCACAATACAGTTTATAATATGAAAGCAGTAAACGAAAGCGATAACCACTTACTCGGTTGTAGTGCTTCCATGCTGTTTGGTTAGTTGTTCAACAAAGAAAGATTGAAAACAACAGTATATTCAAAATCAAAGGAGAAAGTGCTTTGAAAAAGAAAGATTTGGGGCTTACAGCTCAAGGAGAGACCCAGGGTTTTATCAGTGAGCCCACTGTTTGAATTTGTACAGAGGGACTTATACAAGTGACTGGGGCCCGAAAAAGGTTTTCTGTACAAAGGGATGGGTCTTACACTCTCTCAAGAGGCCGAAAAAGGTTTAAAGAAAAGTGTGGGGCTTATAACACGAGGGTAGGCCCAAATGATTTTTCGTTTAACAATGGCGATCGCGCCGAGGTTTTCTTTTAACGCAGAGGGACTTATACAATAAGTGAGGCCCAAGATGTTTTGGTTAAAAGGGGGATTGGGTCTTATACTCTAATAGAGGCCCAAAGTGTTTTGAATGGGTCTTATAGCTCAAGGAGAGGCCCAGATGATTTTTATTTTTAAACGGGCGACGATTGCGCCGTTTACTTGTACAGAGGGACTTATACAATGAGTGAGGCCCAAAAGGTTTTTGTACAAGGGGGGATGGGTCTTACACTCTCTCAAGAGGCCCAAAAAGTGTTTTGAAAATGATTTATGAGGGTTGAATTAATCCAAAACCCTAATTTGTTTTCAAAAATGTATTTAATTGAATAAAAATTCAATTAAAATGATTAAAAATTGTTTAACACATGGAAAACAAATTGTGATCTTGGATTAATGCTTCAAAAATTAAGTATTGACCTACAAAATAATTAGAAAGCATTAAAAGTTGCAAAATCAATGTAGAAAAAATATTTAAAATGCCAAAAACAATCAAAATATTAATTCTTTACAAAAATATCAATTATATGAAATAAATAATATTTTTGGGATTTTATGTGAAAATAAAATATTTTAACATTTTTGTGAATTATTAAAAAAAGAATCAACTCAAAATCATTAAAACTCATAGAGAAATTAATTTTTGAATCAATTAAACAAAATCACAAAATTCAAATATTTGAATTTCTAAAAATGGCGCAAAGAACAAGCTGAAGAACACGCGCGTGTTCTTGGTTTCTCAGATTTGCATTTTCTATCCAATCTCCATGAATACGTAATCATATCATGCAATCCACATATCATTATGCTCGCCTCAACCTCACGATCATGTCTATGTACTTTAATTTCATTTAAATTAAACATACAACAAGAAATCACGAAGAGACCTCAAGAACCCTAATTTCTGCATGAAGGCTAGGATTTTTGATACACGATTCAAACAATGCAATTAATTGAGGGAGAACATTCCATGCATGATTATGAACATATGGCCAAATTATTGTGCGAGGAAATATGCATAGATTGAGAGATGACCAAGTATGTGCTTACCTCCAAGTCGTGACAGCAAGTTCAAAGTGATTTTTGATTTGGAGGTGTTACAGATGAGTGGTGATGATCTGAACAGCTTCCCTACACCCTATGGATTGTGTTTGGATGGTTGGACTTGATTGAAATTGGCTGGATCATTTTGTGGCACCTCAGCTGAACTTTGGTTAAAACCTTGAGCAACCAGCTGGTGATTTTGTGAAATTGATGTTTCAGAAGTAATCTAAGTGTTTGATCAGCTCATATGTGATGTATGTGAGGTGTGTGAGTGATTGGTTTGATTGGAATTGCTCTCAAACTCAAAACCCGATAGTGACTTGCCGTAGAAGGCAAAATTGGAGTGAAAGAAGAGATTTTGAGGAAAGCATCTGTTAGATGGCTTTCGTGTACTCAAACTCACCACAATTGAGCTCTATTTATAGTAGAGCAAGTTTGTTTTGTAAGGAATAGTGCATGGCAGCTGGTAAGTAGGTTTGGCCAATGTTGGCAAATGAAAATCCAAGTCTCATCTAGCCATTGACTAGAGGTTAGGGCACAGAGCTTTGGTTCCCTTGGTCTTGGATAAGTCTTGACTGATTTTAGATGAGAATGGCTCAGTCCATTCCACCTTGATGGTTCCATTGAATGCCTCATTCCAAATTTGAAGTCTTGTCCCTATTTTGGCCATTCTATGTTCAACATGCTATTTCTTGTTCCATGGACTTTGGAGGCTTGGCTCAGTGATTGTCCCCTTTAGATTCAATCCTCTGAGGTGTCCAAGTGGATAGGAGCAATTGAATTTGGCTGATTTTGGCAAATCGACCAAAGTTGCAAATTCTGCCTTGCCTTGACAGATTTCAGCAAGGCAACTTGGCAATGTTGTATCTCATGGTGTAGGTTGAATTTGGCAATGTTCTTGGCCATTTTGGAAAGCTCTTACATGATACAACAACTGTTTAAACAAGTTTGGTTTTGATCTCTTTTGATTCCAAGTGAAAAATCCCCCTACATTTGGCAAAAAGTGAGGCAGAATCTGACTTAGTGAAAATTTCACTAAGTGTTGGAAAAAGTGACATTTTCACTTTTCAGCCACTTTGATCACTCCATAACTCAAAATCCTTAATGAATTGGAATGACTTGTAGTTGAAGTTTTTGTAGGTGATAATGAGGGCTACAAATCCATCTTTGGATGAGAAAAAATGGCCTTGTGGTTTAGGAGTTATGGTCCTCCAAAGTTGGTACCTTTGCCACTTTATTTTTAACTTAGAAAAATTTCTAAGTTTTATGGTTACCCCTTTTACAAGTTATCTCACTTTTCTTGATTTTTCTTGATGAATGATGATTCAAATCATACATTAACATCATTTTAGGGTTAAAAATCCATTTTGGTGAAAAATCTCAAAAAGTCAAAGTTGACTTTTGTGCACAGTTGACTTTTTATCAGATGAATTCCAAACTGTGCAATTCTTCAGGAAATCATGTCCTTGACCTAAATCAAACTTGATGGACATGTTCCATGGGTGTCATAGGGTATATACAATCATGTATTAGGGTTTGGGAGCATGTCCTGGTCAAAAGTCAAAGTTACAGTTGACTTTTCTCTTAAAACCCTAATTGTGGTGCAGATGAAATTGAGACTTGTTGCTCAAGCTTCTTGGATCAATCCATTGTTCCAAATGGATCAATATGGTATATTAGAGACCCTCAAATCATGTCTTGAGGTCTTGGCTCATGGTTTATCCCAAAAGTCAACTTAGGGGTGAATTAGGTCAAGAAACCCTAATTCCTGATTTTTTATGAATGCATCCCCTGAGGCAAAATTGACTTGATGCATGGGTTCATGAGGTTCCATGAAGTATATTAGGTTATGTTTTGGATCATTGCCTTGTGCCCAGATGAAAATTTCCATCTGGAGGCCCTGGTCGACCAAAACCCTAATTTGGTGACACTGTCGATCTTGAGACTTAATCCACCTAGAAGGGAGCAGCTTTGTGCTTAATCCTTGAAGTAGGAGTCCTTTTGATCCTTTGAGGATGTTTGAGAGATTAGACAAGTTGAAAATCATGTCATTTCTTGATTGATCCTTTGTTTAAGCACTCAGAGAGGGCTTGAAACCCTAATTTTGATTGTATTGGATGCTCACCCATCTTTGGGGAGACTGATGAAGCATGATGGTTCATCCATATTGTGATGATGATTTTCACAATGATGGGAAATCTAAGTGGTCAAAACTTGGGGTATTACAGATGCCCCTATTTAATCTTCTTGGACCCAAATGTGTGAATGACGAAGGGATTCGGGCATTCGGGGTGCAAGAGGATTAAATATCGGAATACCCGAAATTTTGATGGTGGTTATGAATGGTAGCTTACGCATTCATCTTCTTTAGCTAAGCAATGATGCTTAGAAAAGGTAAACTTCCCCTCGATCCTGGTCTCCTACCAAGAACTGGTCTCAGTCTCTTTTGAAATAAACTTCCCCTCGATCCTGGTTTCCTACCAAGGAACTGGTCTTAGTTTCTGATATAAACTTCCCCTCGATCCTGGTTTCCTACCAAGGAACTGGTCTAAGTTTCTGATATAAACTTCCCCTCGATCCTGGTTTCCTACCAAGGAACTGGTCTTAGTTTCTGATATAAACTTCCCCTCGATCCTGGTTTCCTACCAAGGAACTGGTCTAAGTTTCAGAAATAAACTTCCCCTCGATCCTGGTTTCCTACCAAGGAACTGGTCTTAGTTTCTTTTGTCAATAAACTTTATTGACAAGGGACGCTATTAGTAGCGGTTTTCCCTCAAACTTCTCGCCGAATTTTCCTAGGGAGACGCCATTTGAGTGGGAAAAGATTTGATGTCAAACTTGCTGGGGAACCCATTCGTCTGAATTGTAGAGTTGTACGAACTTCTCCGTTGGAGACGCCATTTGTCGATTCTACTGGGGAAAGCGAGTCTCTTGAGAGACTGTTTTCGTTTGGGGTTACATCATACTTTTCTCGGGATCTTCCGGTAGAAATGCCATATGATGGGATCCAATTTTGAGGTGCCAATGACCTTCTCATCAGTGGTTTTTCGGAGCAAAACTGGCGTGCTGCCTAATCTCTGATCACGAGGCTTTCTCTGTGGATTTTCCTTAATCCGGGAAAGCAAGGATATCATCTTCAATGGCGAAGAGTGATGTTTATTAAAAATTTTCTCTGGCTTTTCAGAGGTTCAAGTTATCAAAGTGGCCAAGTGCCGACTCTGATCTAAAGTTACACTGGTGGCGAGATTGTGCAGACGCAACACTTCTTGACGAGGAAAGAACTGACAAACTCGATTGAGAAAACTGTTTATCACTAGGGGACAAGACCGACTAGAGTGATAACGATGCAATATGAAATGTAAATGCAAATAAAAAATGCATGAAGTACGTATGTATATGCTGACAAAACAGACGCGACATACAGACTAATGGATGAACACAATTGGATACTCGGCCATCGCGGGGCGAAGAAGTACCGTTGGTTCAAAATAGCAATTCCACCTTGCTTATGAGAGATAGTCTCGTTGGGAGCTATGTTGATCGGGCTTAGGAGATGAGAACTCGGCCGAGGATGTCAGACGAAACATGGTCTCAGACATTATTGATCCTTCATTCAGGAGTACTGGTCTAGAAGAAGTACTTTGATTCTGCACTTTGAAGTTCGCTTACTTCGGGAGAAGTGATCAATGTTCTTCTGATGTTCAACAGTCAAAAGAAATGCCATCTTTAATTTAAAAGCAGAAAAAGTTTAACAAGTAAATTTATTTTTGTTTTATTTCAAGAATCGCTGATTAAATTTAAACAACGTCATTCTGTAAAGCTAAAACAAGTAAAGAATTACAAACAAAAGCACAAGGGCTCAAATTTTATTGATAAGATGGAGATCAGCCAAACGCGTGATTCCAAAGAATATATACAAAGTTAGAAAATGGTAATTTACAGGGAAAAGGGCTACGTTGAAACATAACGACCACTATCCTTCTACCAACTTTGAATTCGGGACATCCTGAGCTTCTGTCGAAGATGACCTTTGACTGGAGATTTCCTCTGATAGATGATGCAACTGCTGCTGAGGGACTTGCCTCTGTTGAACATAGTTACTTGCCATTATCCCTAACTTTTGCCTGGATTGTACTATGAGATTTCCAATCCATCGGGATGATTCTTTTCATGTCTCTAACTTTTGCCTGGACCGCCCTTTCGGGTTTTCAATCCACCGAGACGTTTTTTTTTTTTTAGTTTTAGGCGAAGTATTTCTTGACTATATCAACATTCGTGGGATAGGCAAATTCCTCTCCGTCCATGGTTGCAAGTCTCAAGGCGCCGCCTGAGAAAGCTTTCGTGACCACATAGGGGCCATCATAATTTGGGGTCCATTTTCCCCGAGAATCAGTGAGAAATGATTGTATCTTCTTGAGCACAAGGTCTCCTTTTCTGAAGATACGCGGTCGGACCTTTTTGTCGAACGCCCTTTTCATTCTCTGTTGATACAACTGACCGTGGCATAGTGCCGTGATTCGCTTCTCTTCGATCAGGTTCAGTTCGTCGTGTCGACTTTGACACCATTCAGCTTCGGTGAGCTTAGCTTCCATCAATACCCGGATTGATGGGATCTCTACTTCTATGGGGAGCACTGCTTCCATGCCATATACTAGAGAGAAAGGGGTTGCCCCTGTTGAAGTGCGGACAGATGTTCGATAACCGTGAAGAGCAAAGGGTAGCATTTCGTGCCAATCTTTATAGGTTACAACCATCTTTTGAACAATCTTCTTGATGTTCTTGTTAGTCGCTTCTACCGCTCCGTTCATCTTGGGTCGGTAGGGAGATGAGTTATGGTGTTCGATCTTGAACTCTGCACATAACTCCTTCATCATCTTATTGTTCAAGTTAGATCCATTATCAGTAATGATCTCGCTTGGAACACCATAACGGCAGATGATATTGTTTTTTATAAATCGGACCACCACTTGTCGGGTTACATTGGCGAATGACGCTGCTTCGACCCACTTGGTGAAATAGTCAATGGCTACCAGGATGAACCGATGTCCGTTTGAAGCCTTGGGCTCAATCATACCAATCATATCGATTCCCCATATGGAAAATGGCCACGGGGAAGAAAGAACTTTGAGATGTGATGGCGGTACATGAATTTTGTCGGAGTATATCTGACACTTGTGACACCTCCTCATGTACTTGTAGCAGTCGGATTCCATGGTCAACCAATAATACCCGGCCCTGAGAATTTTTCTCGCCATTGTGCGTCCATTGGCATGAGTGCCAAAGGATCCTTCATGAATTTCCTTCATGAGCATGTCTGCTTCTGGTCTGTCGACGCATCGGAGCAAGACCATGTCAAAATTTCTCTTATAAAGAGTGTCACCGCTCAGGAAGAAGTTTCCAGCCAATCTTCTGAGGGTTTTCCTGTCTTTTCTGAGTGCCCCAGATGGGTACTCTTGTTTCTGAAGGAAGCATTTGATATCGTGATACCAAGGTCTGTCGTCTATGACTGCTTCAATCGCGAAGATGTAAGCGGGTCGTTCAAGGCGCATGATGTCGATCTTAGGTATGTCATTCCATCGACCTACACTAATCATGGAAGAGAGAGTGGCTAATGCATCAGCCATGTGATTCTCATCACGAGGGATGTGATAAAAGTCAACTCTGTCGAAGAAGGGTAACAACCTCCTTGCATAGTCTTTGTAAGGAATCAATCCTGATTGGTATGTGTTCCAATCTCCTTTTATCTGGTTAATAACCAGGGCTGAATCACTGTATACGTCCAAGTTTTTGATCCTTAAATCAATCGCTTCTTCGAGACCCATGATACATGCTTCGTATTCGGCCTCGTTGTTCGTACATTTGAACGTAAGTCTGGTAGTGAAAGGAATGTGGGAACCCTGAGGGGTAACAATGATTGCCCCAATTCCGTTTCCATAATGATTGACTGCTCCGTCAAAGATAAGTCCCCACTGGGAACCTGGTTCTAGCCCTTCACTGGGTAGCGGTTCATCGCAATCTTTCATCTTTAGATACATGACATCTTCGTCTGGGAAGTCAAACCCGATTGATTCTTGATCGTCAATCTGTTGATGAGCCAAATGATCGGCTAAAATACTTCCTTTAACGACTTTCTGAGCATGGTACTCTATGTCATATTCTGATAGTAACATCTGCCAACGGGAAATCCTTCCCGTGAGAGCAGGTTTTTCGAAAACGTACTTGATTGGATCCATTTCGGAGACCAACCAAGTAGTATGACGAATCATGTACTGGCGAAGACGTTTGGCTGCCCAAGCCAAAGCGCAACAAGTTTTCTCAAGCATTGTGTACCGAGTTTCGCAGTCGGTGAATTTCTTGCTTAGATAGTATATGGCAGACTCTTTCCGTTTAGTTCCGTCTTGTTGTCCAAGTACACATCCCATTGAGTCCACTAGGACCGTGATGTAAATGATCAGTGGTCTCCCTTCCACTGGAGGTGATAGAATCAGAGGATTCAACATATATTCCTTGATAATGTCGAAGGCGGTTTGGCAATCTTCTGACCAAACGCAATCCTGGTTCTTTTTGAGTAATTTGAAAATTGGCGCACACGTCGCAGTCATGAGGAATATGAATCGGGAGATGTAGTTCAAACGTCCCAGGAATCCTCTGACTTGTTTTTCAGTTTTCGGAGAAGGCATTTCTTGAATGGCCTTAACCTTGTCAGGATCAACTTCAATTCCTTTCTGGCTGACGATGAACCCTAGTAATTTCCCCGAACGGACTTACCTTGTAACAAAAGGTACCCCATGGGGTAATGAACGAAGTTTTCTCCATGTTTTTCGGCACCATTTTGATCTGGTTATAGCCCGAGAATCCATCCATGAAGGAGAATACTTTGAACTTTGCTGTGCTGTCAACCAGCATGTCAATGTGTGGTAAAGGAAAGTCGTCCTTTGGACTTGCCTTGTTTAGATCTCTGTAATCAACACACATTCTGACCTTTCCATCCTTTTTGGGAATGGGTACGATGTTGGCTAACCATTGAGGATATTCAGATGTAGCAAGGAAACCCGCGTCAATCTGTTTCTGTACCTCCTCTTTGATTTTGATGGCCATGTCCGGGTGAGTGCGTCTCAACCTTTGCTTTACTGGCGGACATTCCGATCTCAACGGTAAGTGATGTTCCACGATGCTGGTATCCAACCCTGGCATATCCTGATAGGACCAAGCGAATACATCGGGGAATTCTTTGAGAAGCTTTATCAGATCTTCTCTGACAGTTGGACTGAGCAGTGCTCCGATCCTGATTTCTTTTCTCTCTTTTTCTGAACCCAAGTTTACCTTTTCCAACGGCTCTTTGTGAGGTTCAATGGACCTTTCCTCTTGTTTGAGTAGTCGGGAGATCTCTTCTGGAATTTCGTTGTCATTTTCTTCTTCAGCCTCGAATACCGGGAACTCAAAGTTGGGATAAGGCATTGGATCGTATGTTTCAACGGGGTTTAAAACAAGCAATCTGCATGACGTGATGATTCGTGTTTAGAAGAGATAGAGAAAATGTAAGTGTGTGCAGTGTTTTGATTTTACTGCTTGTTTTTATTATTGAATGTTTTTTTTTTTTTTAGGATTACCATTTTCTGAAAAAGCAAAAAGAGAAAACAACAATTAATGCGGAAATTACAGAACGACGTTATTTTATTAATGAACAAGTCGAATCTTGAAACTACAGCCCTATAAAACAAAACTCACTCGCTTTGGGCAAAGCGAAGAGGGAAATTTACAAAAAGCGAGCCCTATCAAAACATCCGTTTCACCTGGGCAGGGTGAAAGGTTAAAGATGGCAATTACTTTGACTGACGAACGACCTTTGGAACCTCGACGGTAACCCATTGGCGGCGAACTCCTCGATGAATCACAAAGTCTGGCACCTTCCTTGATTTGTCTTCAGAAATGACGCTGATTTCTGGTGGAGTAGGATCATTGGAATCTGTTTCCCAGGCAGAATTGTCGTAGGAGGATTCCTCTGTTGCATTTTGCATAGCATTGGTGCTCTCAGCTGTATCTCCCCATCCAGTTGACTGGATATCTTCGAGCCTGATACGAGAGCTTTCGGGAGCAGTGTACTTGACCATAAAGTCGTATTTTCCACTTGGTTGTCCCAGAGTGTCCCAAACTTCTTTGGAACTGGAGAAGTCATCCCTCTCGATGACGTTGACCTCAGAAAAAGCATAGCTGATGAATTCTAGTCCTGCAAACATTGCGAATTCATCTTCATGTTGAGTAGTTTCTGAATGACCTGAGTGTTGATCCCATGACATGGTGGGGACACAGGTATTCTGTTCAATGATGCTCAGCTGAGTCTCATTGTTCGGCTGACTCTCTTGCCCCAAGTTTCCTGGGTAAGGCTGCCACATTGGCAGGCCATCCATTGGGCCATAGTAATTGTGGTCAAAGTTGTCTTTCATCGGAGTGTCTTCCTCTAATGAATTTGGCGGAGCACGGCATCCTTTCAGATCACAATCTCCGTAGATCAGTTCGACATCTGATCTTGGTATAAATCTCGGACTTTCTGTAGGAAAGCAAAAAGGCATAGGCACCTCTTCCTGAGACATATAGCCGTCCTTGTTAAGGTAGGACTTCCATTCTTCATCTGTGTCAGAGGGATCTTCCTTATTGATAGCATGAACTGTCTGAGACACTGGGTGAAGAAAACCTCCACTGTGGAAGAAGTTTTGAAGGGGATGAAGACTTTCATCGTTGGCGGTTATCTGGGTACAGGTCGCAGAAAAACCAAGACCCTTCTTTGTTTTATTGTCAATAGGAATGACAAGCCGTCCCCATCTGGTTGTATCGGTACTCTCGACCGCTTTGATAGCATCGTTGTATGAGGAAATCGAGGTTCCTCCTTCAGATTGATCGTTCTTGCTCACCGATAGTGCTTGGAACTGAGTTCCAATAACCTCCTCAGGTTTTACACAAGCAGATGATGATAAGTTTCTCACAAGCAAGGCTTGTTCCCCACAAACCGTGACAAGTTGATCGTTTTTTACGAACTTTAGCTTTTGGTGGAGGGTTGAAGTAACCGCTCCAGCCTGATGTATCCAAGGTCTTCCTAATAAACAACTGTATGTTGCCCGGATGTCCATGACCTGGAAAGTGATTTGGAAAGTGTGAGGACCAATAGTTATGGGAAGATCAACTTCGCCGATAACTGTTTTTCTGGATCCGTCGAATGCTTTAACGACGACCTCGCTGACTCTCATCGGAGGGCCTTTAAATGATAATTGCATCAAAGTGGACTTCAGCATAACATTCAGGGCTGACCCTGTGTCTACCAGTACATTGGCTAAAGCATCGCCCTGGCAGTTAACTGTAATGTTGAGCGCCATGTTATGACGGCGACCCTCTTCAGGTAATTCCTCATCACTAAATCCCAAATTATTGCAGGAAGTGATGTTAGAGACAATGCTATCGAATTGTCTGATTGTTACATCCTGTTCCACAAAGGCTTCCTCCAAGACTTTCTGTAGAGCTTCTCTGTGTGCTTCTGAACTGAGTAACAGTGATAATACTGAGATCTTTGAAGGAGTCCGTAACAGTTGATCAACAATGTTATATTCACTCCTTTGGATGAGCTTTAGCATCTCATCTTTGTCTTTTGAAAAGTCGGGATTACTAGATTGACCGACTGGTGGATCAGGAATTTCTGCCTGAAGTTCCTTTTCTTTGTTGGATTCTCCAACCCCTCGGTTGAAGATTCGACCGCTCTGTGTTACACGACTGATGTCTGCAATGTTCACGACGGAGGGTAATGGAATTTCCTTTCCATTCTCGATTATTGTTGCACCGTATTTATAAGGGATTGCCTTAGCTGATTCATACGGTAGTGGCCCCGGTAGATAGATGACTATGGGAACCTTCTGATTTTTCTTACCATCATAAGTAACCTTGATCCGTTCCCGGTTGGGAACTCTAGATTCGTCAAGTAGAGGGATGATGGCAAAAACATCCCTGGTCTTGTGATGACCAGAGATCGTGACAACATCCTCAACTTGCTCGGAAAGGTAGTTCGGCGACCAAATGATGGGTCCTGAACCTAGATATGGACGAATTTCTCCATGATCGACCTGACCCTGAAGAGCTGCTCTCACAAGGTAACACCCTTGGTTACTTTCCGAACAGACGCTGCAACTGTCATAGTTGTGTGGTGGCACCTGGCCACGCCCACTTTGAATACAATGTAACTTCACTAGGTTATCTTCCATTGATCGGACATCCTGACTTTGACGCCGAGTAAGATTTCTGTTACTGATACTAATCTGCTGAGTATCTTCGTCCATATAGATTGGCATCCACCAGTGATTTAACAAGTGCTGAAGTGCCTCCTGGACAAGGGTACAACCTCGATCGTTTTCGCACCCTGCTTTACAGTTTTGATAATCATGTTATATTAAGAATCCGAGTCGGACCTGCTCAGCATGTAACTCTACCAGGTTGGTACTCATCACGCAAATGTCAAAGATCTGAACCATGTTGATTTGATAGGAGTTCCTATCATGGTAGTCTTGGATCCATCCAAGATCCATCTGACGCTGGAGGGCCTCTTGTATGAAAGAGCATCCCTGTTTGTTTACCGAGCAAATCAGACAGAAACTGTAATCATGTCGCGGTAGATTATGATACTGGCCTTGCCTTGAGTGCATCGCCACCAAGTTGACATTCATCGCACGGATGTCGTGGTTTTGAATGACGTTGGAATTCGTGTAAACCATGTTAACTCCACGAACTCGGTGCTCTTGGATCCATCCAAGATTCATTTGTTCCTGTAGAGCTGCTTGCACTACAGAACATCCCTGGTTGTCTTTAGAGCAGATATCACACTGGTGATAATTATGAGGTGGCACATGGCCATATCCACTCTGTCTAGAATGCATCTTGACCAGATTGGTCCCCAATGAGAGTACATCGTGAATTTGATCGACATTGTTAGTCTCGTTCTCAATCAGATTGACTGCAACTTTCTCATGTTGAGGCAGCGGGTTCGTAAGAACATTAGGATTCCTATCTTTGAAAGATAAGAGCCCGCTCCTAACAAGCTTTTGCACGTCGGATTTGAAATTGAGACAAGTCTCAATGTTATGCCCTGAACCTCCTTGATGATAAGGGCATGTTTGATCCGCTTTAAACCAAAAAGGCGGATTTTCTGGAACTGAAAGGGGAGACTTAGTCTGAATGTGCCCCTTAGCCAGCAGTAACGGAAATAGCTCTGCGTACGTTATGGGTATAGGATCAAATCCTGGTGGCCGTATTGTACGGTTGTTGTTATATGGAGGACGAGCCTGCTGAAGAGGCTGTTGTGTCCTTTGTTGGTCAGGTTGGCTCTGCGCAACCTGAGGTTGATACATAGGAACAGGCGTGGGGCCGATAGCAGGAGTAACAGCTGCTACTGGCTAATAACGTCGCCTTTGCTTTTCGAGAGAGATATTCCCAATATCTTGCTCTTTTTTCTTAGGGAGAGCACTACCGTATTTTTTAGTACTGCTAGTTGATCCATTGTCTTTTACCAAACGTCCTTCTCGGACGGCTTCCTCAAGACGTACACCCATGCCGACCATTTCGGTGAAATCACTGGGTGCACTGGCAATCATTCGGTCATAGTAAAATGAGCTTAAGGTTTTTAAGAAGATTTTTGTCATCTCTTTTTCCTCAAGAGGTGGACAAATTTGAGCGGCAATTTCACGCCACCTTTGAGCATACTCCTTAAAGGTTTCCTTTTCCTTTTGCGACATCGATCTGAGTTGATCTCCGTCGGGTGCCATGTCCAAATTGTATTTGTATTGTTGGACGAAGGCAGTACCAAGATCTATGAATATACTGATCGTAGTACAGTTTAAACCCATGTACCATTTGAGTGCGACACCGGTTAAACTATCCTGGAAGTAGTGAATCAGCAGGTCCTGATTCTCCGTCTGAGCTGACATCCGCCGAGCGTACATCACCAGATGGCTCTGAGGGCAGGAGTTACCCTTGTATTTTTCAAAGTCGGGCACTTGGAACTTGTGCGGGACTTTCACATTTGGGACCAAGCAGAGGTCTACGGCGTCCTTTCCAAATAGATCCTGACCGCGAATGGCTTGCAGCTCCTTCTGCATTTCCAAGAACTGCTCCTGGAATTCATCCATTCTGTCAAACATAGTTTCCTTCTTACCAGAAGGTGTCTGTGGAATCTGTCCTTCTGGGACAGTGTGCACCACAGGGGGTGGTACCGTTACTACGGCAGTAAGTCTTGGCGCCTCCCGAAGTTTGTAACCTTCAAGAGTCTTGAGTATGCCCCTGGCATCTTCGCTTTCCCAAAGTTTGTAGCCTTCAAGCCCAGCGGCTTCTGTTGCGATTCCCAGATCTTCAGTGATCGGCGGAACATATCCTTCCGGGATATAGTTAACAGGCATGCCCCAAGGACGATCTTTCGGCATCTGATACCTAGGATCATACTTTTCTATGATGGGCGTTAAGGTGATCTCTGAGATCACAGTTCTTTGTAGCTGAGCTTCTGCCATGACTTGCATGTCGTTACGAAGCTTTCTCATATCCTCTCTCAGAGTGTCAATCTCTTCTTTCAACTCTCTGTTTTCTTCCTCAAGATCATCCATCTTTTTCTGACGATTGGCCCGGGTATTATATGAATGAGATAGTTTGACTCTAGAATCGAGACACAAACGTGAGATTCGTAGGTAAGGAGAATACGCGATGTGAGAATGATGAATGCAATGATTATATTAATTGTTTTTTTTTGTTTAATCAAAATAAACTTCGACAATTAGATTGCAAATATCAAACAGTGGGGAAACCCCTTTTTATTGAATTCCAAAGGATTACAGAAATGGAAATACAGTAGATTACAAAGTGCAGAAACAGAAACCTAAACTAATGGGTCCCGAGTCCTCTTCTTTGACCGGGGCGCTTGGGCCGTTGTCGGGTTGTCATTCGTTTGCCAGGTGAAAGGAGCGAACAAATTCCTTTGGTCATCTTGATACTCTACAGCATGCTGCTCCAAAATTTCAATCAGAGCATCTTTCTCTTTTAGTAGTTGCTGTATTTGGATACACTCTACGTCGAGGGTGCGGTACTTGTTCTTCCAAGATCTTCTTTCCTTTTGAACTTTGTTGAGAGTAACCTGAAGCTTTTCAGTTTCCGTCATGAAGTACATGACAGTTTCCCTCGGTGGAAGAATTCCGTAACGAGGATAAGGCATCTTTAGCTTGAGAGCTCTAGTTTGTACCCAATGGAGATAAGGCTCCACCGAGCCACAGTCCGGTTTTCCCAGAGACTCTCGTCCTTTCTTATGAACCTGTTTCCAAGCTTGCACTATTTCCATCTTTAGTGCTGTCATTTTCTCCTTCTTTGAAGAAAAGACCTTCTAGATGAACACCCAGTGGGATGTGTCTCATCGGGTATCCAAATTGACGAAGAACTAATATCGGATGATAGTTGATTCCTCCTTTAGTTCCTATGAGGGGTACGATAGGGAAGTCTCCACAACGGCCAATGATTCTGATTCCCTCATAAATCCTATTACACCAATCTATATCGGAATTGGTGAGAGACATGATCTTCTGCGACCAACGTAAGACACTCTTGCAATCCCAAAAAGCAGCAGACTTGGGCAAGTGCGAGATAAACCATTTATAAAGCAGAGGTACACAGCATGTGATCTCCCCTCCGCTGTACAAATTTTCTAAGTGTACAGAATGATACGCATCTGCAAGCAAAGTTGGCACAGGGTTTCCAATGAGAAAAACCTTAATAGCGTTGATATCGACGAAGTTATTGATGTTGGGAAACAAAAATAATCCGTAGGTAAGCAAGACTAAGATGCTTTCAAAAGCAGTCCCGTTCCCTATACTAGCGAAGTATAGAGCCTTCTTTGTCAAGAATTGGGTTGGCAAACCTTGGATGCCACCCTTAGTGGTCATGTGAGTCCTGACCTCAGACTCGTCCAAATGAATTGCTATTGCAATAGTCTAATTCTTTGGAATTTCTTCCAGTCCAGAAAATGGAGCTCGATTAGTGATATGTAAATCAGTCAGATGAGAATACTCCTCCATCGTTGGTGATAGCTGGTAATCCGGGAATGTGAAACAGTGATAAACTGGATCGTAGAACTGAATGAGCGCGTCCATGATCCCCTTAATCACATGGACTCTTAACAGTGGTAGCAAACCACCGTGCTTGGCTCTGAAAGCCTCTGGGTTAACGATCATCCTTGCTAACTTTCTCAAAACCTCTAGCTTTGGAACCTTGAAGGTATACTGGCGAGTTCTCCTTCTACCGAAATCCATTAATGCAATCTTTTTCTCTGATATTTGCAATCACAGTCTTAGTTTAATTTGAAAAACAGAGAGACTAGAAGAGAAAGTTTTTTGAGTGTTTTAATGTTTTATTAAATGGATGCATGAATGCAGCACACAAAAACATAGAAAAAACATGGGGTCAAAGGGTCGTTGTCATGAAGTCAAGGCTCTACCCATCCCCAAAGGTTTATACTAAGGTGATTTTTGTACCTGTACTCATTATCATCAGCTCCTCCCAGGAAAGCAAAACAACAAGCGGATCGCCAGCGAGTTGTAGAGAAATCTTAGAGTAAGTGCCATTCACCGAGAATAGATCACCAGCCTCAAATGAGGGTAGTATCGCGTAATAACTATTTTCGATAGTTTCCGCACTACGAAAGGGTTTGGCTCCTCAGCTTCTCAGACTTAACAACCGGCCCATTGGCTAGAAGAGTGAATGGGTTGCGTTGGTCAGCCTCCACTGAGGTTGATGGTCGACCCCGTCGCCATCACTTATCTTAAGTGTATACTCATTCTTTCCACATACGGCATCACCCGCATTCCCATTAGCAGAAATATAAACATGTATAGCAATTAGGAAAAGCAGTATATATATTTGTCCTAATCATCCTAGACTTATAAAGCTAAGAATCCTAAGTTCCTGACAGAAAATGGGTTCCCCGGCGGAAGCCCCAATATGTGGTATTCACACAAGTGAAGAAAAGGAAGACTGTGCCTAGACCTAACTTTGAAGAGCCCCACGGTGGGCGCCACTTTTCTGTAGCGAGCGATTTTGGACGCGGTTCTTAAGCGCTGGTCGCTCTCTGCGGTTTGAGCTTTGACTACAGGTCGATTCATTTTTTATCCTATTGTGAGCTGAATAAGGAAGGGAAATATATGTCTCCAATTAACCCTGCTTTGCATACTGAGTTTAAACAGCGGTCTGTTTGGTTACGAATGCTATCAATGTGGGGGGCCTTTGTACTGGTTATTTGTATTTTCGCCAATACTATTTTCTTTCTTTTTTACCTGGGCAGAAGGTTTCTGGCGGGGAACAAGGATTAGGATGTTAGGACTGATGCTTTTGAATTACTGTTTTTGATTGATGGAGATATGGGATTTGGTTTTTTTTGTTGATTGCGCTCGCTAAGATATTTTCTTTCGATCTTATGCCTACGTATTCCCGTTTACCGAAACAGAGAAATCAGAGCGTTCGTAGTTCCTCCTATTCTATGGGAAGAAATTGGTTTTTGGTGTCTTGTTCAAAGCCCAAGATGTGAAGCGAAAGGTGGTTTGTATCTTGTTCAAAGCCCAAGATGTGAAGCTGAAGGTCTATTTGTGTCTTGTTCAAAGCCCAAGACGTGAAGCTGAAAGATCTCGACTTTAGAGAGAATTTGTCATCTCTAAAGAGGGGAGAAGGAGAATTACTTTAACTGGGATACGCGGATCCGAGCAATGCCATAATTTCCGAAGAAAGGGTTCTAACCTGAAGGAGAAGACTTTAACTCAGTGTAGAGCAATGCCATCTTTCCTTAGGAATTTCTCATGCTAAAAGAGGGACAGTGGCGTGGATATAGATGATCCAGAGGCTTGCCGCTTACAGCGATTAGATGAAGGGAAAGTAGTTGTTGATGTTTGTGTACTGTGAACGAGGCACAACTTTGATGCTAAAAGGTTGATTGGATCAACCAGTGGTTTTCTTATACAAAGCCTAAGAGGAGGCTAATTTCCGCTAGGAAAGTCATTATACAAACCCTAAGAGGAGGCTATTTTGTGTCTCGTACAAAGCCCGAGAGAGAGGCTAAAAGTTTTTGACCCGATGATAGAGTCTTTTCGTATCTCGTACAAAGCCCGAGATTGAGCCTATTTGACTCAACAAGAGAGTTTTTTGTATATCGTACGAAGCCCGAGATGGAGGCTGAAACATTGTTTGACTCCGCTTGCGAGAGTCATTGTACGAAGCCCAAGAGGAGGCTATGTCAGTTAAGTGACAGGTCCAGTATACTGATTTTGAAAGAGAAAATCAGTTCTTATATGAGCATCATTGTACTCGTGGGTTAGATCTAATGATCGGGGTTGTTTCCTCTTCTTTGGGGAAACTAGAAATCCAAAGGGTATTAAGACTGTCCGAGTCTACGGGTTTCCTTCCTATTTAACGAAGGGGTCACTTGAGAATGTCTTTTGAGACTCAAGGAAGTTAGACTGTCCGTGTCTAGAGTTTTATCTTTTGTACTATGTTTTGAGAAACAGTAGTAGACTCTATGAAAGGACTGTTCTATGAGGATGACTAGGTTCTGTTCCTATACCTCTAGGAGGTCGTCGGGACAATTTGTACGAAGCCCAAGAGGAGGCTGGAAACTTTTAAGAAGCCGACGGGTCCTTGTACGAAGCCCAAGAGGAGGCTATCATTCCCGGAGGAAGAGATCATTATACGAAGCCTAAGAGGAGGCTGTGAATACTTCTAAGAAGTCGTAGTGTCCTTGAATAATGCCCAAGAGGAGGCCGATGCTTTTAAGAAGCCCGTGGGACTATCATCTCCTTTCCATTAGGAGAGATAACTCTTTTAAAGATAAAAACCACTGGTAAACGTGCGAGGTTTACTATCCAGCGACTTTTAACCTTTAAAGAGGGTTCCTTAGTTAAGGTCCAAGATTATGACCGTAGTGGGTACCCAAACCCCGAGACATTCAAGGCAAGCTATCCACAAGGAATAGATCAAGTCAGGAAAGTTTGAGAATTTGGAAGAAACTCAAAGATGCCATTCACGGAGAATACATTCATCTTGGGGAGTAGAGCTTCTTGACGATTCCTAAGGAGGACAGCCGAAGAGAAGACTGTATCTGGTACTCCTATTGGGGATCTAGGCGTCTATTTCTAAGAATAAATGAAACGGCGTCACCTAGTTCTAGACGTAGTTGCCGGGGAAACTCGAAATATCTATACTATTATTACACAGTAGATATGAGTTTATGAAAGAAGACTTACAGCGAAACAGCCCCACAATACAGTTATATATATATGAGTTTGTGAAAGGAGACTTACAGTGAGCAGCCCCACAATACAGTTTATAATATGAAAGCAGTAAACGAAAGCGATAACCACTTACTCGGTTGTAGTGCTTCCATGCTGTTTGGTTAGTTGTTCAACAAAGAAAGATTGAAAACAACAGTATATTCAAAATCAAAGGAGAAAGTGCTTTGAAAAAGAAAGATTTGGGGCTTACAGCTCAAGGAGAGGCCCAGGGTTTTATCAGTGAGCGCACTGTTTGAATTTGTACAGAGGGACTTATACAAGTGACTGGGGCCCGAAAAAGGTTTTCTGTACAAAGGGATGGGTCTTACACTCTCTCAAGAGGCCCAAAAAGGTTTAAAGAAAAGAGTGGGGCTTATAACACGAGGGTAGGCCCAAATGATTTTTCGTTTAACAATGGCGATCGCGCCGAGGTTTTCTTTTAACGCAGAGGGACTTATACAATAAGTGAGGCCCAAGATGTTTTGGTTAAAAGGGGGATTGGGTCTTACACTCTAATAGAGGCCCAAAGTGTTTTGAATGGGTCTTATAGCTCAAGGAGAGGCCCAGATGATTTTTATTTTTAAACGGGCGACGATCGCGCCGTTTACTTGTACAGAGGGACTTATACAATGAGTGAGGCCCAAAAGGTTTTTGTACAAGGGGGATGGGTCTTACACTCTCTCAAGAGGCCCAAAAAGTGTTTTGAAAATGATTTATGAGGGTTGAATTAATCCAAAACCCTAATTTGTTTTCAAAAATGTATTTAATTGAATAAAAATTCAATTAAAATGATCAAAAATTGTTTAACACATGGAAAACAAATTGTGGTCTTGGATTAATGCTTCAAAAATTAAGTATTGACCTACAAAATAATTAGAAAGCATTAAAAGTTGCAAAATCAATGTAGAAAAAATATTTAAAATGCCAAAAACAATCAAAATATTAATTCTTTACAAAAATATCAATTATATGAAATAAATAATATTTTTGGTATTTTTTGTGAAAATAAACTATTTTAACATTTTTGTGAATTATTAAAAAAAGAATCAATTCAAAATCATTAAAACTCAGAGAGAAATTAATTTTTGAATCAATTAAACAAAATCACAAAATTCAAATATTTGAATTTCTAAAAATGGCGCCAAGAACAAGCTGAAGAACACGCGCGTGTTCTTGGTTTCTCAGATTTGCATTTTCTATCCAATCTCCATGAATACGTAATCATATCATGCAATCCACATATCATTATGCTCGCCTCAACCTCACGATCATGTCTATGTACTTTAATTTCATTTAAATTAAACATACAACAAGAAATCACGAAGAGACCTCAAGAACCCTAATTTTTGCATGAAGGCTAGGATTTTTGATACACGATTCAAACAATGCAATTAATTGAGGGAGAACATTCCATGCATGATTATGAACATATGGCCAAATTATTGTGCGAGGAAATATGCATAGATTGAGAGATGACCAAGTATGTGCTTACCTCCAAGTCGTGACAGCAAGTTCAAAGTGATTTTTGATTTGGAGGTGTTACAGATGAGTGGTGATGATCTGAACAGCTTCCCTACACCCTATGGATTGTGTTTGGATGGTTGGACTTGATTGAAATTGGCTGGATCATTTTGTGGCACCTCAGCTGCACTTTGGTTAAAACCTTGAGCAACCAGCTGGTGATTTTGTGAAATTGATGTTTCAGAAGTAATCTAAGTGTTTGATCAGCTCATATGTGATGTATGTGAGGTGTGTGAGTGATTGGTTTGATTGGAATTGCTCTCAAACTCAAAACCCGATAGTGACTTGCCGTAGAAGGCAAAATTGGAGTGAAAGAAGAGATTTTGAGGAAAGCATCTGTTAGATGGCTTTGGTGTACTCAAACTCACCACAATTGAGCTCTATTTATAGTAGAGCAAGTTTGTTTTGTAAGGAATAGTGCATGGCAGCTGGTAAGTAGGTTTGGCCAATGTTGGCAAATGAAAATCCAAGTCTCCTCTAGCCATTGACTAGAGGTTAGGGCACAGAGCTTTGGTTCCCTTGGTCTTGGATAAGTCTTGACTGATTTCAGATGAGAATGGCTCAGTCCATGCCACCTTGATGGTTCCATTGAATGCCTCATTCCAAATTTGAAGTCTTGTCCCTATTTTGGCCATTCTAGGTTCAACATGCTATTTCTTGTTCCATGGACTTTGGAGGCTTGGCTCAGTGATTGTCCCCTTTAATTCAATCTCAAAAAGTCAAAGTTGACTTTTGTGCACAGTTGACTTTTTATCAGATGAATTCCAAACTGTGCAATTCTTCAGGAAATCATGTCCTTGACCTAAATCAAACTTGATGGACATGTTCCATGGGTGTCATAGGGTATATACAATCATGTATTAGGGTTTGGGAGCATGTCCTGGTCAAAAGTCAAAGTTACAGTTGACTTTTCTCTTAAAACCCTAATTGTGGTGCAGATGAAATTGAGACTTGTTGCTCAAACTTCTTGGATCAATCTGTTGCACCCCAAATTTTACCCTCATCTTTTTGCTTGATGCTTTGTGTTTTATTTTTCTCTGTTTATCTTAAGTCTCTATTTATTTTTTGTCTTGATTTATTTAGCTTTTCTTACTTCATTTATCCTATCTTAATTTAACTTTAGCATATTCTTGTTTTTATTGATTAGTAGCTTAATTAATTAATTTAGTTGTTGATTTAATTTTAGCCTAATTTGTTTGATTTTTGAGTTAATCACCTTAATTTCTAATTTCAAGTTAATTTATCAATTAAATTGGGCTAAATTTTTATTAACAATTAACTTAATTATAATTAGTTTTTAATATATAGCATTGAGTTTAAATGTAATGAACTAATTAAATGCTTGGAGAACCAATACGTTTGTTCTTTTCCACTTGAAAATGAACACCAATGACCAATAGAAAGCAAGTATGGCTTTGTTGACTTTTCAACCCAATTATCAACCAATGAAGAAACAACATGTGGCGTATAACAAAACCAAATGAACCAAATTGTTTTCTCCCTTGTCCATGCTCACGAACTCAGAATGGAAGAAGAAATTCAAGCAAATGCAATCAGCTCATCAATTCAATTCAAACCCACTTCAATTCAATCTGTAGGCGCGAATTCCCCATTTTGAACTTCCCACGCCCTTTCCTTTCCAAGCTCGACTGTGAAGGCGCAGAAATGGTGCAGAGAAGACATACCTATTTCAGCATACAACTGCCGTCGTCTGCAATCTGCTCACGCTATCCCCAACCTTTACTTCATTCAATACCATTCCTACTAGCATCAAGTAAAGACATCAGAAAACATACATGGAGTTGTGATTCAGCACTGTAATTCTGAATTTGGCACAGCGCAATTGTCTCCAAGACATGGACCAATTTTGAAATTCAAAAGAGACGTTGGCGCCTACTAAGCATTCCACCTGTTTGATACTTGAACTGACCCAAGCCAACACTCTGCCTATATAAAGGAGTTCAGCCTCAATGCAAACAACAACAAAAAAAATGAGCAAAACGAACAATATCACAAAATATTCTAAAGTCTTTGAGTTTTGAGTTGCACGAGCAAGAGAGGAGAAGAGGGGCCTGGGATTTCTTCTGCTAGTTCAGAAAGGAGAGTATTCAATACACTTGAAGGTGCAGTGGACATTACTCCACTTGGTAACCACACTTTCCCTTTCAATATTCATGTCATCATAGCATATCTCAATCATAACTGTTATAATGTGCTTTACATTTTTTTTCACTCGTCTATAATGTGTTATTGTGTATTTGAGTTTATACTTACTGTCCATGGCTTGATATTATGAAGAAGGATAATTTTATTTGCTTTGCTGATACATTGAGTTAAACATGTATGTTGTTGTCTGTTTTAAGTCATCATGCTTAAGATATCACCATGATGTTAATACTCTGGTTTTGTTCACTAACTGGCTCTAAATATATAAGATTTCACTTTGGTGTTGTACTGTCAAACTTGGATGATTGGAATGGTTAACTTACTGGTGTATGTCGTGGTGTTTGGATTTTGTTTTTAAAATAAGAGATTCCTGAATTTTAGTTCCAATACCTATTTCTGAGTTGCTCGTGCGCTTTGTGTTTGTTAGACCTATCTATCACTGTAAGTTGTTTGAATGTTGCTAAGGAACTTTCACTAAATGCTACTAGTTTTCTTTTTCTGTCATCATCGAATGTATGATCATTTTGCATACTCAAAATCATTGGTTTTGTCCTATTTCAATACTTTACTTCTGTGGATGTTTGTTTGAGCTGTGTTTGTAAGCATGGAACTATTTTTGACCTACTCTGTCACTGAGTTTACTTGTGGTATTCATATATTTAGCCACATCTTGATATGTACCTCTTTGTCCATGGCATGATCTTTGTGTTCTTGACCTATGTGCTTAAGTGTTTTGGATTGCTAAAATGTATAACTGTATATGCTTGGTACTTGACTCATTTGTTTAACTTGAGAGTCTGCTGCTATCTTTTGAGTTCAGTTTGTCCCAACCTTGTTGCTTATAAACACTTCACCACTTGTTTGAATCTGTGCACTTTGTTGTTACTTGGTTACCTGTCAGTATTTGGAATTGATTCATCCAAGCTGTTACCTCATTAGAATTAATTATATAAATGCACTCTAAAAATTACTTGTTGCGTTCACTTACTGCTGTGATTCATAATGTGCCATGTTTATCTTGTTGTCATCATGATTTGTGACCAATGTGTAAATTTAGAATCTATACTTAAATGTGCCTTGCCATGTTTTGTTTCAATAATATCACATGCTGTCAGTTTGGTATATATATGCAAGTTTTAAATGTTTGAACATGATATGTGTTTCTCTGCCATGTAACCATGTCTGATTTTGGTTGATAAACCTTTTGAAATATTTTTCTTGGTACCCCATGTCCTGCTATCACAGAACTGTATGCTCTTTCTCTCTTAATGTTTGCTCTGCATTGCCATGAGTTTTATGCTATCATGTATCTAAATGTTTTACGACTTACCATGTCATACTTATTGCATTTGTCGTTTTGAATGATGTCTAGTTTATAGGACTGCTTTCCATGTGAGCTTGGTTTTATTTGAGCATGTCTATCTATGTGTCTGCTGAACTTTTATTGAACCATTGCATGATTAAACATTTGATCTCCGTGTACTTGTTTTTGTGTTGATGAATGAGATGTTGCATACATGCCCTATCTGTCAACTACATGCCATATTCCTACTTGATTGATTGTTGCATGAGAACTATACTCATAAGTGTTGGTTTAGCTTTGATATGTTTTCACTTCATGACCATTGGAATGCTTGCTGCCATGAGCCATGTCTGGTTTTGGGTCCATCCCCTTTAAATTTGTTTTGTATCCATTATGTGCTAGTATTTGCCCTCACCATGCTGCCCTATCATATGCCACTGCTTGCTCTAAATGCCATTTATTTGAGTGAACCTATTTGCCACACTGTCATGCCTTATGCCCTGTTTTGCCTTGAATACATGTGTTGACCCTTGACCATCAAAATGTTGTTTTTACGTGTGATATTCATGTTTAAACTATTATTTGAGTTGGATGTCACTATGTATGTACAAATCCTGTTTGAACTTATGCTTCATATTAATCTTGTGTGTCCAAAATGCTATGAAGTTATGCCTTCCACCATCATTAAATGCAAACCTTGTCTTGACTTTGTGTTTAATTTGTGAATTGTTACTATGCCTTACATGCTGTCTATTGTGTAGTTATGAATGTTGCCTTGTTTGATAATCTCAATGTATCATGACACATGAATCTTGTTATTTGATTGATTATGTTAGCATTCATAGATGTTTTTAAACTCATTGCCCTAACTGCTCTAAGATGACATTTTGTTCATTGATTACTTGCTTCTATTGATATCTCACTTTGTTGTCTGCATCTGTTTACAAATGCTTAAGGCATGCATGTTGGATTTGCTGTTTAGGTTACCACTGATATTAATATGATTCTGCAATGTCTTGTTCTCAACTTTTGCCCTATATCTAAATGTGAATGTCCTCTCTGTCAGCATGTTAATGTATGTGTGAACATCCAAGTGCTGTTGTATGATAATATGAAAATATCTTTGCATTTTCATAATTGCTGCTCTAATTGCCTATCTCTATGTCACATGTTTGTTTTCAATGATGTCATGTGGAGTTTGGTTTGTCATGATTTTCCTATAAGCACATTCTGTTACGAATATATATATATATATATATATATATATATATATATATGTGTGTGTGTGTGTGTGTGTGTGAATCTTGAGAATTGTTGTTCATCATGAGATGCATGTGTTTTGTTTTTGTGGTTTAAATTTCTTTATGTTGACATGGTATACAACTGTGTGTATGATGTTTATGCTTAAATTGTCATTTGTTTGGCATATATAAAAGTCTGTTGCTAAGTGAATTTTGCATTGCCACTATGTTTGGTCTAATTTGTCCTGCTCTATTTTAACACATAAATTATCCATAGTTGTTTGATCACTCTAAAAAGGGCATGGATGTGTGTCTAAGTCGTATGAGTTGTTGTTGCGCATTACATGTTATACTTGAAATCGTCTTGCTGCTGCCTGCCTTTCTTTTGTTGTTTTCGTCTCTCTATGTTGCTGCTGCCAGATTGATTTGGTGTTTGCCATGCCTGTCTATGCTTGAATATTCCTGATATATGACTGTCTAGTGTTAGTGATTGGTTTATCATTTGATCTATCATCATTTGCTTAAGTTTTTCATGCTTTGATTATTGGCTTTTCTCTTGTTTTGATTTCTTTAACATGTTGGATTTAATCTCTTGAATGTTTAAATCTCTTTGATTGGTTTAACAATTCGTATGGGCAAACTGTTGTTGTGTTTTGGCTGCTGTACCTGTTGTGGGTGAAGGTTAAGGTTTGCGCATGTTTTGGTTATTTGGGAATTTAGGAAACGTGTTGCTTTACATATTTATTAAGTCAAGTTATTACCGGATGAAACACGCCGTCCCAACGGTCACACACTTGCACTTAAAACGCCTTGCCAACCCTTAGGACTGGGGTTCGAATCCCCCTCGCCCCAGTCCTTTTATTTATTTTTTCTGAATTTCGCCTGCCTTGATATACATGTCTGTGTTATTATTTATTTATCAGTACGCGCGCCTTGGTTCAGTGGCCTTGGTTTCAGACTGCACATGAAGGGTCCTGGGTTCAATCCCCAGGGACGCCCTTTCCTCTTTTTTAGCCCTTTGTTGGTTTCTTTTTTTAGTTATTATCTTAATTTTCTTAATATTATAACTTGTTCATTTCTAATCCTTTTTATTCCATTCTTTTTGCTGTATTTCTCTAATTAAATCTATTTTCTACATATAAAAAGAAATGACAAAAATATTTTATTTCTGAAACCTTTATGCATGTTTGGTTCATAAGAGCTTATTAAGTCCTAATTGCATTTCCATCTTGCCATGCTATTCTTGCCTATCACATTTGATCATTGTCTAAATTGTGTGATTCTAATCTTGCTTGACATCTTGAATTCATCTCATTGTATTCATCTATGAGTATTTTTCTTGACATGTCATTTCATTAAATAGACTTGTTTGACTTCAAGATAATATATCCATGTTGATTGGCCAGATGTTTGAATATTATCATGCTCTAAATATCATCTTTTATATCACTTCTCTATGTTTGTCTTCATAAAGATTGAAACATTTTGAGTTGTTCTTATATATCATTTCTATATGTTTGTCTTCCTAAAGATTGAAGCATATTGATATACTCTTTTATCATATCCATCTTGTCCATATCTTTGTCATAAACATATTGCCATCCTCATGCTTATTTTGTTTTATCTATTATATCAATGTCTTTTATATCATCTACTCTTCTCCCTCCATTCCAAAGGAAGGTTAATAATGTTGACTCTTAAAGTCATAACCCCCATCTTAATCTAAGTAACCTCTTAGGAAGAAACCTTATTTCTTGGCCTCATTAGAGCCATAGAAATCACAACTAGCTTTAGGGAGAGTTCTTAAACTCTTAGTGACATTCATCATAATGAATTTATCACTTTCCCCTACTAACTAAAACACAACATAGGTCCATTACAACTAGATCTAGAGAGTTCTTAAACTCTACAATGAGCTTGTACTCATTTCCCCTCTGAATATTGACCACAATCAATCATTCAGTAGAAGTAGAACTACGCATACTCTGATTCTACACCCGAGGATACGTAGGCGTAAAGTGCGATGCTTTATCGAGTATACTTAGATACTAACCCCTAGGGTCTTCAACCTTTAGCATAGAACCTTTAGCAAACATAGAATAACATTTAACAAGAGGTTCCCGTAGAGTACTACGGACGTTTAGGGTGCTAATACCTTCCCTAGGCGTAACCAACCCCCGAACTTTAGATCTTTCCCTTTAGGTTTTTCTAACGATCTTGAACCTTTCCTTTGGATAAATCAAAGTCGGTTGTAAAAGAAAATGATGCAAGTTAATTAATAGCTTGTTACCCGATTTTCACCGCAACACAATCCATTGTTCCAAATGGATCAATATGGTATATTAGAGACCCTCAAATCATGTCTTGAGGTCTTGGCTCATGGTTTGTCCCAAAAGTCAACTTAGGGGTGAATTAGGTCAAGAAACCCTAATTCCTGATTTTTGATGAATGCATCCCCTGAGGCAAAATTGACTTGATGCATGGGTTCATGAGGTTCCATGAAGCATATTAGGTTATGTTTTGGATCATTGCCTTGTGCCCAGATGAAAATTTCCATCTGGAGGCCCTGGTCGACCAAAACCCTAATTTGGTGACACTGTCGATCTTGAGACTTAATCCACCTAGAAGGGAGCAGCTTTGTGCTTAATACTTGAAGTATGAGTCCTTTTGATCCTTTGAGGATGTTTGAGAGATTAGACAAGTTGAAAATCATGTCATTTCTTGATTGATCCTTTGTCTAAGCACTCAGAGAGGGCTTGAAACCCTAATTTTGATTGTATTGGATGCTCACCCATCTTTGGGGAGACTGATGAAGCATGATGGTTCATCTATATTGTGATGATGATTTTCACAATGATGGGAAATCTAAGTGGTCAAAATTTGGGGTATTACACACCGGACTCACGGTACTTGCCCCCGGATTGTTGAACACAGGGCTCACGGTAGCTGCCCCTGGATTGTTGAACACAGGGACTACTGATATGTACTCTTCTTCATCAAGCACTGGCATCTGCTTTGGTAAATTAAACACTGGTTCAATCACTGCTACTTTGCCTTCCTTTCTAAAAACCTGTAAGAAGCCTTCATTGATCAATTGTTGGATATCATTTCGAACCAACTGACACCCTTCATTATTACCGTCACACTTTTTACAACCATCGTGGCAATCTTTGACCAAACCGGCGCTGAATAGCTTGGCATGAAACATCTTCAAGGGAGTCTTAATCTTTGTTACATCTGAGACCAGTACTTCACCACTCTCGTCTTCGATAGCATTGGTTGACCCATGTGTTGGCAAGGGATTATTTTTCACATTTGGCTGGTTGTTAGCGAAAGACAGGATATTTTTCTCCATCAGACTCTTCACTAGATTCTTTAGCGCCAAACACCCTTCTAAATCGTGGCCTACTCCTCCTTGATGGAAAGCACATGTTGCATTAGGATTGTAGAACTGCATAGCTTTTTCAGATGGTGGCCCCAATGGCCTAGTAACGATTAATCCTTGCTCCACCAGCGAAGGATACAATGTCGTGTACGTCATTGGTATGGGCGGAAAATTTGGTGTTACTGCTTGTCTTCTTGGCGGGGTATTTTGCTGTGGCACTGGCCGCCGTTGTTGCTGGTAATTCTGATTCTGGTTCTTCGGCCACTGTTGCTGATTTGGTGACTGGGAAGCAGGAGCTTGCTGCATTATCTGATGATTAAAAGTGGGCGTAACAGATGCCACGTAGGGTTGTTGTGCGAACTGAACGGGGTAAACCGGTTGTTGAGGAAAACTGGGACCTGGTTGTGGTTGGAATAGAGATCGTTTCCAACTAGGATTTTGCCTCTTTCCTGTCAAAATAGCGTTAGTCTCGCCTTCTTTCTTCTTATGGAAGTTACCCGAAGACTTCTTGATACTGGCGCTAGTAGAACTGTTTGGTGAACTGGCTACCTTTCCACTTTTCAGACCTGCCTCCACCTTCATACCAATTGCAATGATATCAGAGAAATTAGCGCCGATGTTACTGATCATCTTCTCATAGAATTCTGGTCTTACAGTATCTACGAACCAATCAGCTAATTCCTTCTCAGTCAATGGCGGTTCAACTTGTGATGCAGTCTCTCTCCACCTTTGGGCATATTCTTTAAACGACTCTGTGTTCTTCTGAGTCATGGTCAATAGCTGTCTACGATCAGGAGCTAAATCCAAGTTGTACTTATAGTGCTTTATGAAGATGTCCATAACATCCTGGAAACACTTGATCTGAGATTGGTCTAAGCTTAAATACCACTTTACGGCAGCGCCCTTCAGGCTGTCCTGGAAACAATGGATCATTAACTTATCATTATCCATATAAACCGCCATTCTTCGGAGATACATGACTAGGTGTGCCTTAGGACACGTGGCACCAGAATACAATTCAAAGCTTGGTAACTTGAATTTCGGTGGAATCACCAGGTCGGTGACTAGACACATATCTTTAAGGTCAGAACTGAAAATATTGTCTCCTTCCATAGCCTTCAGATTTCTCTGCATAACCTCCATGTTGGCTCTCAATTTCTCGTTACTGTCACCCTCTTCTACAGACATACTATCAAAATGATGCTGGTTCTGGAAAACAGGTTGAAACTGGGTCTGTACCACAGGCGGAACATAAGTCAGAATAGCCTGTTGATTCTCACTGAGCAATGGCGCCACTTGTTGCGTGGATTGAGGGGTCGTGGCTCGCATGAACTCGAATGGCATCCCCAGAGTGGGATTTATGACAGGTATAACCGGTGGTGCAACAGTCGTGGTGATGATTTCTGAGACTACAGTGGCTTGTGTATCCATTGTTGCTCGTATGATACTCAAGGCTTCGATGATCTGCCCCATTCCTACTCTTAATTCAGCGAGTTCGTTGTTAACCTGATCCAGATTCTCGCAATTTTCAGACATCCTTTCTCTTCAAGGTTGTAACGGTGCAGGGTGCTCAGGGTGGTGGTTCAACGGCGACAACTGAAGAAGATAAAAGGATAATGAGACACCGAAGAAATGCACATGTATATGCGAAAATGTAGATATGGTGCGAAATGATGCGTATGATGCAACATGATGCAACATTCACTTCAAGGAGCTCGAAAGTGTAGTTAAATATCGCAATTGGAAACTTGTTTTTATTAAAATTTTAAAACTTGTTTACAAGCGGTACACCCTCAGGGCTTTCAGTACAATAAACAACGGAATACAACAAAGGGGAACTAGGGCTTCGATCCGCTGGATGACGCCTCATTTCTTTCACTGAGTTCTTCCATCAACTTGTCAATCCTTTCCTGCAATATGTACTTGTCCAGTGTCAGCTTCTCCACTTCTGCCTTCAGTCTTGAAACTTCATCTGATTCTATTACAGGAGGCTTGGGCCGAGGATACGGCATCGTCAGAGCGAGGGCTCGTTTGCGTGACCACTCTAGGTAAGATTCTGTAACCGTGCAGTCAGGGTTTGTTGTTGCAGTCGTTCCTTGTCTGTTGATTTGACGCCAGGCGAATAGAATTTGCATCTTCAGCTGGAGGTCTTCTCCTTCATAGAGGAAAATTCTTTTCAAGTTCTCCGGATCTGGTATCTCGTTCATCGGATGTCCAAGCTGGCGACGGGCGAGAACAGGGTTGTAACTGGTGCACCCTTTCGTGCCAAGAAGAGGCACATTGGAAAAATCTCCGCAACTGTGAATCATGGGAATTCCTCCGTACATCGGATCATACCAAACAACATCTGAGTGGGTCAGATCTATGAGTTTAACGGGCCATTCAGAGCCATCCCTCACATCCCAGAAGGTCGTGGTCTTTGGTAGGTGCGAAATAAACCACCTATAGAGGATAGCAGTGCAACACACGATCTGACCTTCTCCTTTCAGGATCTTCGAATGAATCGAGTGGTATGCATCGGCCAACAGCGTTGGTACTGGGTTCTTGAGCATGAAGATCCTGATTGCATGAACGTCGACGAAATTCTCAACATTCGGAAACAAAAATAGACCATAAACCAGTAGTGCGGAAAGATTCTCGAAAGCCCTAGTTTTTCCTTTGTCGGCGAACTCTCGGCCTTTCTCAAATAAGAAATGAGCAGGCAAGCCGTCAACTCCTCCTCTGAACCTCATATGGGTCTGGATCTCTATCACCTTGATGCGAGTCACTCTTGCGATGTCTTCCTGACTGGGTCTTCCTTCTCCACCGTAGAACAGGGGTGAATCTTTGACAGGGATTCCCAATACTGCCGAATACTCTTCTAGCGTGTGCATCAATTGAAAATCTTGAAAGATGAAGCAGTGGTAGATTACATAGTAGAGTTGAACCAGCGTTTCCAACAAACCATCAGCTACTTGCACCTGCAATAAAGAGAGAATACGCCCGTGCTTTGTGGCGAAGGCATCTGGATCCCTTATCCGACCTCCTAGTTCCCTCAACTGTTCCACATCAAAAACCCTGAAGGTGTATGGTACCGTTCCTTTACTTCCACGATCCATTTTACGATATCTAGAAAAACAGGCTTTGAGTTCTTTGAAGTGAATGAAAAAGAGAATGCAAATGCAATGAGATGCAAAAGTTCGTGGAATTTAAGTATTTATAATCGTCATAGAATACCAACGGACACGATTTCATTAATCATACAAAATTTGTTAGAAGTGAAAGAAACCGGAATTAAAAATTCGTAAGGAAAACATTACAACCGTTGATATTCTTACAAGAGTTTTTAACAATAATTAAATAAAGGCTAATAAAATGCCTAAGGGGATTCCCCCAATAATCTTAGCTTGTACTTCTTAATCTCTTCTTCCATTCGGGACTTCTCGAGAACCAGCTCATCTATTATCGCTTCCCACGAAGTAGGCTCAGGGTTTGAGGGACTCGGGTCTTCTTGTAACTTCCTCCTTTTGCAAGAGAGAACTTCCTCACTTTTTGCCTTTAGTTGTCTTTGAAGCGCTTCGTTCTCTTCCACAAGCACCTCACACTTATCCTTCCAAGCATTCCCTATCTGCTGAGCTTTCCTTAAGGCGGTCTTTAATTCCTCTGTCTCAGATGCAAAGATGAAGACAGGTTCTTCATTCAAGACCATAGGCTCTTGGCGATCATAGGGCATCCTTAGTTCAATAGCCCTTCTTCTGACCCATTGTAGGTAGGGGTCCATGGAGACACAGTTATGCTTCCCCAAAGCATTCCTATCTTTCTTGTGTTTGTCCCTCCAGGCTTCTAAAATTCTGCCCCTCAATTCCTCCTGCTCTTCGTAATACTTGGAGAAAAATCCTTCTGTATGAATACCAAGAGGCTTGACCTTCAAAGGGTAACCGAACTGTCTGCGAGCTAAGACCGGATTGTAACTGGTTATTCCTTGTATGCCAAGAAGAGGCACATTCCCGAACTTTCCACAACTATCAATGATCATAACATCCTCGTACCTATAAGGGTTATACCAATCAACGTCAGAATGAGTAAGGTCCATGATTTTCTTAGACCACCATCCCTTTTTGAGGTCCCAGAAAATGTTAGCCTTGGGCAAGTGCGAAGTAAGCCACTTGTACAATAAGGGTACACAGCAGGTGATCTGTCCTCCTTTGGTATGCTTCGAGTGTATGGCGTGATAAGCTTCAGCTAACAAAGTAGGGACAGGGTTCCTCTTCATGAATATCTTGATAGCATTGAGGTCCACATAGTCCTTGAGATTGGGGAACAGAAAGGTGCCATAAATCATTAAAGCATATATAGCCTCAAAGGCAGCCATGTCAGAATGCCTGGCGTAATGATAAGCTTTCTCCACCAGAAATTTCATAGGCAAAACAGAAATCCCTCCTTTGGTAGTCATATTCCCTCGTATGTCTGCTAACTCCAAATGTGTCGCCTTAGCAATCTCTTGTTCCTTAGGGTCCTTACCAAAAATGGGAAAACGAGACTTATCCAAAATAGGTACACCGGTCAGACATGCATATTCCTTAAGAGTCGGTACCAGTTGGTAATCAGGGAATGTGAAACAATGATATACCGGATCATAAAACTGAAGTAGGGTGGAGAGAAGTCCTTGATCAACCCTCACCTTCAACAAAAACAAAAACGCCCCATATCTACGCTCGAATCCTTTTGGATCAACCAACAGAGTCTCCAACCTCCTTAGGTCACTTGTGTCAAAACTCTTGTAAGTATACTTCACGGTGTTCCTTCTTTCATTGTCCATGGTACCCTACGACATAAATAAAAGACTCAGACTCCACGAACTTGAATGAAAATGATGCTTATGTATGCATGTATGCACAAACACACAAACAAGAGGGCACACAAACAAGCAAACAAAGAGTCCTAGGTTCGAAGGAGCATGAATGGAGTCAAGGTTTACCCATCCCATAGGGTGGTGTGGTTTCAGAATGTACCTGCCGAACGGGTTCTAAGAGTTCCCAGAGTCTATGACCCATCTTTCGGATATTGTCGACTTCCCAAATTACTCGGTTAGTCAATAATATTCTCAAGAGAATCTCGTCTGAGTGTAGTATCGCGTGACAACTATTTGGAAATGGACTCCCGCATAGTCACCGCACTACGTCCTAAAAGGCCAAGTTGGGTTAAAGGTGCTACGGTCCTCAGTCTTAAAGGTCCTTGGTCGAAGTTAATACCGTTTTCACAAATGTACTCGTTCAAACAATATGAAGTTCAAAAGAACCTAAACTGAGCGATGATTTTCTCAATTCGACTTTTCAGGAATCGACTCCGTAAAAGTACCCTTGACCATATCATCTCCTATAATTATACTCATGTCCGGGTCTAGGACTCCTCACCACTCAAAGTGACAACCCAAGCAAGCATAACAAATACAAATATATATAACAAATAACATAATTAAACAAGTTAGGGGGAACCCTCTTATGAGCGTATCCCAGTGAAGTCGCCATTTCTGTCGCGGTGAAAATTGGATAACAAGCTATTAATTAACTTGCTTCGTATTTTTTAGTGTCACCACCGGTCTTTGATTTATCCAAAGGAAGGGAGAAAAAACTGAATTCCACAATGCAATGCAAATGCACTAAGATTCTAAGTTCGGGGGTTGGTTTTACCTAGGGAAGGTGTTAGCATCCTAGATATCTGTAGTACTCTACAGGAACCTCTTGATTTAATTATGTTATTTGTTATCTGTTTATTAAAGGTTATATGCTAAAGGTTGGGAAACCCTAGGGGTTAGTACCTAAGTATACTCGATAAAGCATCGCACCTTACGCCTACGTATCCTCGGGAGTAGAATCAGAGTATGCATAGTTCTACTTCTACTGAACTATTGACTATGGTCAATATTCAGAGGGGAAATGAGTACAAGCTCATTGTAGAGTTTAAGAACTCTCTAGATCTAGTTGTAATGGACCTATGTTGAAGTTTTGTCAGTAGGGGAAGTGATAAATTCATTATGATGAATATCACTAAGAGTTTAAGAACTCTCTCCTAAGGCTAGTTGTGATTTCTATGGCTCTGATGAGGCCAAGAAACAAAGTTTCTTCCTAAGAGGTTACTTAGGTTAAGATGGGGGTCAATATCTCAAGGTGACGATTATGAATGCAAATGATATGCACCATGCACGATAACATGGTCATCATGCATGGGATTTTCCTTTGGATATTAATGCGATTAAATTATGTTCTTTAGGCGATGGTGCTAGCAAGTGATGCTAAACTTGTGTCTAGTGACCAAAAGGTTGAATGCGATGCCCGAAGGCGATCGACTTACATGGGTAGAAAATGGGCTCGACGCTGGATCGAGAATTTTGATATTGTTTTGAAAAAGGTTTAGACAATAATAAATAAACATACAGATAGAAGTAAGATATGATAAACATATACATGCTAAAATGACAAGGTAAGGCATGATATAAGTTACAACATTGATGTGAGATAACATGATGGAAGTAACATAAGCATGAAGATGGCAATATGTTTCATGATAAAGTATGTATAAGATGAATATGCTTCAAGTAGAATGATTAAGAATGATATCAATATGTTTCAATCTTTATGAAGACAAACACAATAGAATGATATTAAAGGATGACAATCAATATGCTTCAATCTTTAGGAAGACAAACATACAGAATGATAATTAAAGATGACAATCAATATGCTTCAATCTTTAGGAAGACAAACATATAGAATGATATTAAAGATGACAATCAAAAAGAGTGATATTGAAGATGACAATTTAGAAGAATGATATTCATGTAAAAACCAAACATATGGCCAACCAACATGGATATATTAACTTAAGAATTAAACAAGGATGCTTAAAAATGACATTGATAATTAGACCAAGAATTGACAACACAATAGAAATTAGCAATTAACACACAATTAGGTAATTAAAGATTGGCTACACATGGATAATTAACATTTAGAAATTAAACATCTAACCATGCAAATTGACAAATCTCAAAATTAAGGCGCACAATTGATAATTTAAAGTTAACGACATAATTTGAAAATAACAATTAACATCTCAATTAGAATTAACAATATCATTCAAAATGCAATTGATAATTAGAGTCAAAAGCTACTAGAACAATTAACAATAAAAATATAATTAACAATTAGAAAACATAACACATATTAATTAATGATAAAATAAATAATTAAGGGACAAATTATAAAACAAAATAAAAATATTTTTAGAGTTTTTTGGATTAAGCAAAATAAATAAAAGTTTCAAAAAGAAAAGATTTAGAAGTTAGAAAAATTTGAAACAAAAACGCAGGGGGTGTATTAGTGATTTTAGCTTAGTTAAAAAAATGAAAGGGGGTGAATTGGGCCTAAATAATGGGGGTGTGGATACGAAAAGGGCGCAAGGCCCAGGGTCAGAAAATGGCAAGGCAAGACGAAATAAAAAAAAAAACAGCAAAAGGGTCGATCCAAGGATCGAACCCGGGCATGGCAAGGCATAGGCGTGTCTTTAGTGCAAGTGTGTGACCGTTGGGACGGCGTGTTCATCCACCTGCTATACGCTTCAATAAATAAATAAACCCAACCAACCATGAAAATCAACAGAAGACAACAGCCGCACATGATTATTGACATCACGAGGTACAACACAAACTTGCAAACAGACATTTGTAGTACTCATACACGGTTGCTAAAGGCACAGTACGAACACGACATACACGTAAACCACACTGACAGATAATGAATGTCATTAATGCTTATGCATGATAGGTTGTTGTAGGATTAAAGATACATTATGTGCGAAACACACATACTAGACAGACTAATACAAAGTGAGAATTAAACGCACAGATGATGGATAATACGTGTGAATTACCATGACAGTACACTTACAAATCTAACTACATACCCAAAGCAATCAGTGGTGCACATCACACATGAGCCAGCACAGTCGAACATAGTGATTAGAGCGTAATGACAGCATACAAAAGGGACGATACAAGGTGCACCATTATCCACCAAACATCCTCACAACCATTTCAAATTCCAACCAAAGCAAACCAAACAATTCATCATTCGTACCAGAAAACATACATACTTAGAAGTCCAAACCACTCATTCAATCACAACACACAACCTACCACTCCATTTATCCAAAACTCATGCATGCAAAACTATATGGCATTGTAACAGTATGTAGTTCAAAGCATTAATTACTACATAAATGAAACTTGTGGATCATGATCATGCATAATACCATCAACGTACTATTAGCAAGTAGGCACAAATTCATCACACATCATAAGCAAAACAACATCAAAATCTTAACAGCCCGCCCATTAAACCAAGTTACATATTACATATGCATACACGTATTAGCACAGACCATGAACAAAAGCGGCATCCGAACCGTATCCCAAATATTGTGCACATATAGGTTTGTTTTAAAGATACAGAGAGAGAGGGGGACCAACTACTGGCTTCAATATCATCTCCCCTATAGAATTCTCCATGACCCAAACCAATACAACATCCATAAAACACCATCAGCATAAAGTCGACACACATTAGGTATTATGGCATCATCCCAAAACAGAAACAAAGTATGAGTATGGTAACATCAACATCTCAACCTTACAAGCTTCACGATTTTTTTAAACACTAGAGCAGTCATGGAAACTTCTCAAAACAACTTAACAATGAAGTTCAGCATGTTATTTATCCACACAAACACAACATTATAGCAACAGCATGAAAACTTATTGACTAATGCATATTTTATTCCAAGATGTATATTGAATGGAGAATAAGAAGACATACCTGGTTTCCAAGCAAGTTGCAAAGATTCTTCTTCCTTCAACTAGCTCTCGTATGCCAACGAAAAACAATGCTTCAGAGGGGTTTTAATGATTGTTTAGTGATTTTTCTGTCTGCCACGAGTTTTGAGTGTGGAGTATGGTGGTTTTGCAAGGGTGTTCTCAGTATTGTTGTAGTGATTTTTTTGTGTGTTTCTCTCTCTCTTTCGAATGACCCTTCTGAGGAAGTTGGGGCCTCCTTTTATAGGTGAGTTTGATGCATGGCTTGGGATGCATTAAATGGATGTTCCCTGCATGGGGCTGCAAGCGTGGTTTCACAATTCTTGATTCATGTGAGAAGGAATTTGTCTTTTTCTCCTTTTTCTTTTGCATGCTTGGGACAAGATCCATAGCTATGCCTTAGGTGTTTCTTTTTGCCTTGCACGGGTTATGGAATACTAATAGGATCAGATCATTGCTTTTGGAGAGAGGGGAAAGAAAATTTGAATTCAAAACATGATGTTCTTGGTGCAAAAATTAGCTCGTATGGCCATATTGTTCACAAGATATTTCCTAACTTAATGATCCAATTTTAATGCTCTTGGGTTCAAATGAAAGTTCTTGGATGATACTTCAATGTTGATGTTGGAAAGTAATTGAAATAATGCCTTGAATTGGTAGAAAAATCCCTCACAAGCCGTGTCCCCAAAACTGCCAAAAGAACTTAAAAAAATTCTAAGTTATTGAAATTTGACAATTTCAAGTGCCCTACTTTGACGACCCATAACTTGAGAATGGTTTGTCCTATGGAGATGTTCCACATATGGTTGGAAAGCTCTCAACAAGCTCTACAACTTTCATTTGAGGCTCGAGACTTGAATCCAAATGGAAATTGGTGAAAAGTGGTGTCAAAGTTGAGGAAAGGGGTGATGAAAAGGGCTGAAAAATTTTCTAAGTGTTGGGCCAAAACGCCTTGTAAGCTCCATAACTCAAAATCCAAACATTTTTAGGCAAAAAGTCATATGGAATGAATTAAAGATCTTGATGAAAGTTTTCCAATGAGCCTTGAGTCGTTTAATTCGAGTGCACGGTTTAGGAGTTATGGTTATTTCAAATCGGGCTATTAGGGGAAAAATGTCGTATACGAAATCTTTCGCGACCAAAACCCTACTTATCTTGCAAGAAACCTCGTGAAACTTTATATGAGTGCTTTGAATACTTCATGAGACAATATATGATGATTAGAGCCATTAACACCTCATTTGGTCCAAGATTCCAAAAGATCAGAGCTTCAGTCAAACCCTAATTCTGACTGTGAGCGCGCCGAGGTCGGACCTTGTGAGTTTGTTTCTTCCTTCCCGACTAAAGGTCTTAGGAGACTCTTGAGGATGTTGGTAAACTATAGAATTGATAATTAGGGTTTAGGAGATCATTTTGATGAAAACTCGAAGTTGTTGGTCGATAGGCGTCGCAGAAGCCCTAATTCTGAGACATAGTGGGATTGAGGCTCAAACTTCTCTTAATGATTTCTTCAGGAAAAAACCCTAATTCCAAAGTTCCTGCACTGGTGATCTTTTGTTGACTTGGCTTACTTCAGACAACTTGTGGAGCCTCACGATGATAGGTAAACCTAACTTGAACACAAATAAACAAACTACAAGATATGGGTTAGCTCAAACAAATGCAGAGATGCTCCTAAGATGCGCAAAAGCTAGATGACATTTGAGGGTAAAATTTTAGGGTACAACAATAGGTTTTTACATCGGTTTTCCATACTGGTCCGATGTAAAATGTAGGTTTTTACATCGGTTTCAAGACTCGCCCGATGTAATATGTTGGTTTTTACATCGGTTGCAAGACGCATCCGATGTAAAATGTAGGTTTTTACATCGGTTTTTCATACTGGCCCGATGTAAAATGTTTGCTATATTTCTAAAAAATTTGACTATTTTTTAGCTTAATCGAGGTGGATTCCCTGTAATTTTTTTGGGTACCTAATTTTTTATATTTTTCCAACATCACACAGACCATATTTAGGTCGCTATTTTTCATAGTTTTCCAACATCACATAGACCACATTTAGGGCGTTATTTTCATATTTTTCTAACAAACCTAATTTCATTGCACCAAATATCTAGGATACACATATATATTCTTCAAAATGAACAATTGATTTACAAAAGTACTAATATAGGATACACACAAGTGTACAAAATTATAAGAAAGTTTACACGATGGACTACTAAAACAACAAAACATACAAAAATATCCAACGATTTATAAGTCCTTTCCCACACTTGAATTACCAACTTGCAATCCACAAGAAGATGAGTTGTAGCTTCGGTAGACAACACCAAAATCACATTTGCTGACAATAAATAATAACACCAATTAACATCAGCAGACAACACCAAAGTCAAGAAACTCAAATCAGATATATATAGACAATTCTATATAACTCACCAGATAAAGCTTAATCTTTATATAACTCAAAGAAACATGTTGCCCAACGGAGTCGCAAATCATACAAATCATCTTGTGTTAATTCTGTTGGGTCATCAAATACCTACAACACGTAAATAACAATATAGAGTTATTCTTTGAAAATTCACATTAAGTTGCAAAACGCAAAGTAAATAACAAAGTAAAGTTATTTTTATTACCTTCATCCAAGACCCGGTTATCTTGGCAGAGACAGTATCCAACATATTTTTCATCACATAGTACCCACAATCATTAGAGTTATGTTGTTTCCTTGTCTACAAATGAATGACATAATTAGTGAATACTTATGTGATAAAATTAAATATATAATTATAATTTACACCACGCTTACATTGGGTTGAATCCATGTAGCCTTTTTTCTATTGCCATTTGTCGCTTGATGAACTCCAAAAGCACTAATTCAGAAGAAAAAAATCCATATAAAGCCACATAAAATATGAAATTACTTTTGTAACAAATTATGTATGTAGGATGAAGTGAACATAAAAGATAAACTTACTTTGTAACAATTTTCCTCATGGTTTGATTAAGTTCCCGATGAAGTGAACAAAAGACGACCACAGTATTGTCTTTTGGACAAATGACTATTAATTGCCAATGACCTCTGTACGTGTGCGTGGAAACACAAAAGTCACAGTTTCATGTTACCAAAATTGAAATATCTATGTTACCAAAATTAAAAAATAGAAAACACAATTTCATACAAATTTACCAATGAATAAATGGTAGCAAGTGACACTCTCTCTTTTCGTCACGTAACTCATCTTGTATGTATTTTTTAACATTTGCTTCAATTTTCGGCACATTATCAACATACGTACACATAGCAGGGTCCATAAATCCATATACTTCTGATTGTGAATTATCAATACATACACGATGAATATACCTGAATAATTTTAAAATAAACATTAGAATCAAAGTGATGAGAGATATAACATATTAATAGATATTAACAGTAATAAAAAAAAGAAAATGTACTTGCGTGCACCAAACTTGCATAGTAGACAAGTCAAGCCAATGAAAACCCATCAGCAACTCTCAGATACACTTAGTTGACATACGAAAATTAATGGCACTCACACAATGACTTAATTCTATTTCCAAATGTGCGTCACCCATTTTCAGAACCATTTTTATTAATCTCTCAACATTGTCTTCCCCTTCTTTTGTGCTTACTTTTGCAACTGAACAACTTCCTTTTACGCTTCCATCGACAACTTCCCTTTGTTCAATGCATTTATTATTTCTGTGCTTTGCGAGAGACCCATAGACCTAAGTGTCTCCATGAAAGATTGTTGCATCGGCTTACGCTCTTCAACCAACTTTTGATCAAAATCAGCACTAAGTTTTGCTTCCAATTCAAATGAAAACTTGATAAGTGCAAAATGTACCTATTTTTGTATATAAGTTTTGTTGCACTTATCGTTACTTTGTGTTAAAATTGGTTGAATAAACCCCACTTTATGTGTAAATACAACTACTTTACGTTTTCGTGTGTATATTGCGTTTTCTTGTAAATATCATTGAGTTTAATTGATTTTATCTCATTTTTTTAGGTATTCAAGTAATGATATTTTTCCACATTCATAAAGAGCATTGAATAAGCTTTCCAACGCTTCCGACCGTACGTCAATCCGAGTTACAGTTCAAAAGTTTTGAAGAAAACAAGTTCTGGTTTGCTGTCATGTTCGCTAGGCGAACTGGAGGCGAGCGCATTCGCTGGGGAGTTCGCTAAGCGAACTCGGGGGCGAATGAAAAGTGCCCGGAAGCGTGAAAAACCCAATTTTGGCAGAAGCTAAGGCGGTTTATGTTCGCTTGGAGAACGGGGGTTTGCTAGGCGAACCCTGGAACACAATTTTGCCCATTTAAGTCATTTTCAGCATTTTTTAGGTTATGGTTTTGGGGATTCTTGCTCCAACTACATCAAACTTCATTTTTCAGTAGATTAGCTTAGAAAACAGCATGGAAGCTTGCATACAAATGAACCAGGGTGGATTGATCGTCGATCGGCTCTGACAAACTGCAAGATGTTTGGTTCATTTCTCTTCTTCTTTGTGTTTTTCTTCTTTGTTGGGTTTTGTATATGTATTGACTATAATCTCATGTATATTTGTCACCCATGGCGTTGTATAAAACTTGCTTTACAAATCTTTATTGGTGATTGTCTCTGATTTTTGCTTTATGCGCGGGGTTTGAGTTGCGTTAGAGATAACCCTCGCAAACATCGATTAGGGATGATTATCTGTTAGTTTCTGGATTCTAGAGATAGATTTAAGAGCTAACAATCTTTAATAGGCGTCGAAGCTTAATGCCTCCGTGCCTTGAGTCGGGTGCGAGAGTGTCAACGAGGGTAACACGGTTGTTCTCTCAACTTTGCGTTAGACATAGCCTTTGTTGTGAGCGATGCTGGGTGATATTGAGGAGTATTGTAGGTGGAGTATAATTGGTCGGTAAGTTTAAGTTTGTTGAGGAGTTGGTTATGTGCATACCGGAAAAGTTTGTCTTGATGAAGAATGAATTTGCTTTATGTTTTAATGTTTACTTTTCTGTTTTTATGTTTAAAACCATTTAAACCCAAGCTCATAAACGTGAGAGACTGTCGAACGTATTTTTTCCCTCGAACCGATCTCTGTGGACACGACATAAATCCCAGAGGGAATTCTTCCGAAAATAAATATTTTTGCTTGCTTGCCTTATATTGCATTAAACAAAATGGCGCCGTTGCCGGGGATTGGTTTTGATATTTAATCGCATTGCGATAGTTTCTTTGTTTTTGAGTTTTGTATATATCGTATATATTGTCTATTTCCGTTATGTTTGTTCAAGTGTTGTATACATTTTGTTCCCGTAACGTTTGTCTAAGTGTTTGGTTAGGGCACTTGCTTTTGGTTTGCGCGGTGAGGCATCACCATGGCATGAAGGAAGGAAGTTGCTAGCTAAGCATTCTAAAGGTGTCGAGCTTACGACGTAAAACAAGCATGGTGTATTCTTTTCTTTTGTTGTTGTTTAGCTTAGGTAGTGTGGTGAACATTCATTAAACAAGTTGTACTCGGATTTTTGGTAAAATTCTCAAATCTTCACTTTACAACTTGTTTAATGAATTTTTGCCGGTTTTTCAGTTTGTGTATATTAATAGTTTTCGCATTTGTCAATGAGCTTGTTTTGAGTAGCTTGAGGAAATTTGTAGTGATGTTCCAAGTTTGATCGTTTCAACTTGCAGATCTATGGTAATGATATTGTTAAGTTTTGTACATGTCCAAGGTATGTGTTTATCGCTTTCTTGACTTTAGCATATTCATGATACTTTGGCATTTTACAAACTGCCATGCCATTCATTCTTTTGTATACTTATTCTTATTGTGAATCACTTTAGTTCCCAACCTTTTTGTGAGGTAGCTTTCCATTATTCATATATGCATGGAGTACCAACATTCTTGTTCTAACTGGATTTTATTATGCTTAATCTTTTGTTTGTGTTGATTATATGAAAGCATGAAAAAGATCAAGGCATTTTGTTTCATTTTTAGCACAACTACCTAGCCAAATAGTCAATTCACCTTGTGAGTGTGTGATCATTTGTAACCCCTTTGAGCCTTTGGTCATTATACATGTTGTTTGAGCTTGATGCTTGTCTATGAGTGTCAAATTCATTTTGTGTGTGGATCTTGATTGCTATTTTTACTTGAGCCCTCAACTTTGTGTTGTTGTACGAATTTTTACCTTGCCTTAGAAAGTAGGGAGTATTCACATGATGATGTGGTTGAATTCAAGTTGGGGAGAGAATGGTTGTTTACTCATTGGTTGGTTTCTATGAGGTGGAAAAAGAAAAGCAAAAAGAGAAAAATGTGAAAAAGAAAGAAAAAAAGTGAAAAAGAAAGAAACAGAAAATCCTTGAAAAGGGGAACAAAAGGAGTTCAAATAATTGTGCTAAATAAGTATTGTGTTTTGTGTAACATTTGGGATGAAAGAAGAAGTTGATTGGTATTTGGTGTTTGAACTTTTGTGAGTTGATCACTCCCTTAGGTTTAGGCAAGTTTATGTTTCAATTACCTTTAGAAATTGCCCCTTGTTTGTTTACCCGACCACGCTACAACCTTGAAAGTCCTTGTGATTCTTGCCTTTGTATGTTCAATGTGAATTTTTGGATGGTTGCATAATTTAGTATTTTGTTTGCAAGATTTTTGTGTGAGTGAAAAGTACCTCATTTTTTGTTTTCCATCTACCAATGATTGTTTTTGCTAGGTGTGATTCACATTTGAACTTGTGTTGTTTTAGAATTTTTGGCATGACTTTTGTACTTTGCTTTTGTTGCGTGACTATGTTATCATTGTAGTTTAGTGGTAAGTATTTACTTTGTGTGCACCGTTTTTCATTTGAACTACATTTGTTTTCCGTTTTTCAAAACTTGTTGATTCGTGATTCTTTGGTTATCACTCTGTTTCGTTGAGTTGTTTGATTTTTGTTTGAGGACAAACAATTATGTAAGTTAGGGAGAGTTGATAAGTGCAAAATGTACCTATTTTTGTATATAAGTTTTGTTGCACTTATCGTTACTTTGTGTTAAAATTGGTTGAATAAACCCCACTTTATATGTAAATATGTTTACTTTACGTTTTCGTGTGTATATTGCGTTTTCTTGTAAATATCATTGAGTTTAATTGATTTTATCTCATTTTTGTAGGTATTTAAGTAATGATATTTTTCCATATTCATAAAGAGCATTGAATAAGCTTTCCAACGCTTCTGACAGTGCGTCAATCCGAGTTACGGTTCAAAAGTTATGAAGAAAACAAGTTCTGGTTTGCTGTCATGTTCGCTAGGCGAACAGGAGGCGAGCGCATTTGCTGGGGATTTCGATAAGCGAACTCTGGGGCAAATGAAAAGTGCCCGGAAGCGTGAAAAACAAAATTTTGGCAGTAGCTAAGGCGGTTTATGTTCGCTAAGCGAACGGGGGTTCGCTAGGAACACAATTTTGCCCATTTAAGTCATTTTTCAGCATTTTTTAGGGTATGGTTTTGGGGATTCTTGCTCCAGCTCCATCAAACTTTATTTTTCATTAGATTGGCTTAGAAAACAACATGGAAGCTTGCATACGGATGAACCGGGGTGGATTGATCGTCGATCGGCTCTGACAAATCGCGAGATGTTTGGTTCATTTCTCTTCTTCTTTGTGTTTTTCTTCTTTGTTGGGTTTTGTATATGTATTGACTATAATCTCATGTATATTTGTCACCCATGGCGTTGTATAAAACTTGCTTTACAAATCTTTATTGGTGATTGTCTCTGATTTTTGCTTTATGCGCGGGGTTTGAGTTGCGTTAGAGATAACCCTCGCAAACATCGATTAGGGATGATTATCTGTTAGTTTCTGGATTCTAGAGATAGATTTAAGAGCTAACAATCTTTAATAGGCGTCGAAGCTTAATGCCTCCGTGCCTTGAGTCGGGTGCGAGAGTGTCAACGAGGGTAACACGGTTGTTCTCTCAACTTTGCGTTAGACATAGCCTTTGTTGTGAGCGATGCTGGGTGATATTGAGGAGTATTGTAGGTGGAGTATAATTGGTCGGTAAGTTTAAGTTTGTTGAGGAGTTGGTTATGTGCATACCGGAAAAGTTTGTCTTGATGAAGAATGAATTTGCTTTATGTTTTAATGTTTACTTTTCTGTTTTTATGTTTAAAACCATTTAAACCCAAGCTCATAAACGTGAGAGACTGTCGAACGTATTTTTTCCCTCGAACCGATCTCTGTGGACACGACATAAATCCCAGAGGGAATTCTTCCGAAAATAAATATTTTTGCTTGCTTGCCTTATATTGCATTAAACAAAATGGCGCCGTTGCCGGGGATTGGTTTTGATATTTAATCGCATTGCGATAGTTTCTTTGTTTTTGAGTTTTGTATATATCGTATATATTGTCTATTTCCGTTATGTTTGTTCAAGTGTTGTATACATTTTGTTCCCGTAACGTTTGTCTAAGTGTTTGGTTAGGGCACTTGCTTTTGGTTTGCGCGGTGAGGCATCACCATGGCATGAAGGAAGGAAGTTGCTAGCTAAGCATTCTAAAGGTGTCGAGCTTACGACGTAAAACAAGCATGGTGTATTCTTTTCTTTTGTTGTTGTTTAGCTTAGGTAGTGTGGTGAACATTCATTAAACAAGTTGTACTCGGATTTTTGGTAAAATTCTCAAATCTTCACTTTACAACTTGTTTAATGAATTTTTGCCGGTTTTTCAGTTTGTGTATATTAATAGTTTTCGCATTTGTCAATGAGCTTGTTTTGAGTAGCTTGAGGAAATTTGTAGTGATGTTCCAAGTTTGATCGTTTCAACTTGCAGATCTATGGTAATGATATTGTTAAGTTTTGTACATGTCCAAGGTATGTGTTTATCGCTTTCTTGACTTTAGCATATTCATGATACTTTGGCATTTTACAAACTGCCATGCCATTCATTCTTTTGTATACTTATTCTTATTGTGAATCACTTTAGTTCCCAACCTTTTTGTGAGGTAGCTTTCCATTATTCATATATGCATGGAGTACCAACATTCTTGTTCTAACTGGATTTTATTATGCTTAATCTTTTGTTTGTGTTGATTATATGAAAGCATGAAAAAGATCAAGGCATTTTGTTTCATTTTTAGCACAACTACCTAGCCAAATAGTCAATTCACCTTGTGAGTGTGTGATCATTTGTAACCCCTTTGAGCCTTTGGTCATTATACATGTTGTTTGAGCTTGATGCTTGTCTATGAGTGTCAAATTCATTTTGTGTGTGGATCTTGATTGCTATTTTTACTTGAGCCCTCAACTTTGTGTTGTTGTACGAATTTTTACCTTGCCTTAGAAAGTAGGGAGTATTCACATGATGATGTGGTTGAATTCAAGTTGGGGAGAGAATGGTTGTTTACTCATTGGTTGGTTTCTATGAGGTGGAAAAAGAAAAGCAAAAAGAGAAAAATGTGAAAAAGAAAGAAAAAAAGTGAAAAAGAAAGAAACAGAAAATCCTTGAAAAGGGGAACAAAAGGAGTTCAAATAATTGTGCTAAATAAGTATTGTGTTTTGTGTAACATTTGGGATGAAAGAAGAAGTTGATTGGTATTTGGTGTTTGAACTTTTGTGAGTTGATCACTCCCTTAGGTTTAGGCAAGTTTATGTTTCAATTACCTTTAGAAATTGCCCCTTGTTTGTTTACCCGACCACGCTACAACCTTGAAAGTCCTTGTGATTCTTGCCTTTGTATGTTCAATGTGAATTTTTGGATGGTTGCATAATTTAGTATTTTGTTTGCAAGATTTTTGTGTGAGTGAAAAGTACCTCATTTTTTGTTTTCCATCTACCAATGATTGTTTTTGCTAGGTGTGATTCACATTTGAACTTGTGTTGTTTTAGAATTTTTGGCATGACTTTTGTACTTTGCTTTTGTTGCGTGACTATGTTATCATTGTAGTTTAGTGGTAAGTATTTACTTTGTGTGCACCGTTTTTCATTTGAACTACATTTGTTTTCCGTTTTTCAAAACTTGTTGATTCGTGATTCTTTGGTTATCACTCTGTTTCGTTGAGTTGTTTGATTTTTGTTTGAGGACAAACAATTATGTAAGTTAGGGAGAGTTGATAAGTGCAAAATGTACCTATTTTTGTATATAAGTTTTGTTGCACTTATCGTTACTTTGTGTTAAAATTGGTTGAATAAACCCCACTTTATATGTAAATATGTTTACTTTACGTTTTCGTGTGTATATTGCGTTTTCTTGTAAATATCATTGAGTTTAATTGATTTTATCTCATTTTTGTAGGTATTTAAGTAATGATATTTTTCCATATTCATAAAGAGCATTGAATAAGCTTTCCAACGCTTCTGACAGTGCGTCAATCCGAGTTACGGTTCAAAAGTTATGAAGAAAACAAGTTCTGGTTTGCTGTCATGTTCGCTAGGCGAACAGGAGGCGAGCGCATTTGCTGGGGATTTCGATAAGCGAACTCTGGGGCAAATGAAAAGTGCCCGGAAGCGTGAAAAACAAAATTTTGGCAGTAGCTAAGGCGGTTTATGTTCGCTAAGCGAACGGGGGTTCGCTAGGAACACAATTTTGCCCATTTAAGTCATTTTTCAGCATTTTTTAGGGTATGGTTTTGGGGATTCTTGCTCCAGCTCCATCAAACTTTATTTTTCATTAGATTGGCTTAGAAAACAACATGGAAGCTTGCATACGGATGAACCGGGGTGGATTGATCGTCGATCGGCTCTGACAAATCGCGAGATGTTTGGTTCATTTCTCTTCTTCTTTGTGTTTTTCTTCTTTGTTGGGTTTTGTATACGTATTGACTATGATCTCATGTATATTTGTCGCCCATGGCATTCTATAAAACTTGGTTTACAAATCTTTATTGGTGATTGTCTCTGATTTTTCCTTTATGCGCAGGGTTTGAGTTGCGTTAGAGATAACCCTCGCAAACTTTGATTAGGGATAATTATCTGTTAGTTTCTGGATTCTAGAGATAGATTTAAGAGCTAACAATCTTCAATAGGCGTCGAAGCTTAATGCCTCGGTGCCGTGAATCGCGTGCGAGAGTGTTGACGAGGGTAACACGATTGTTATCTCAACTTTGCGTTAGACATAGCCTTTGTTGTGAGCGATACTGGGTGATATTGAGGAGTATTGTAGGTGGAGTATAACTGGTCGGTAAGTTTAAGTTTGTGAGGAGTTGGTTATGTGCATGTCGGAAAAGTTTGTCTTGATGAAGAATGAATTTGCTTTATGTTTTAATGTTTACTTTTCTGTTTTTATGTTTAAAACCATTTAAACCCAAGCTCATAAACGTGAGAGACTGTCGAACGTATTTTTTCCCTCGAACCGATCTCTGTGGACACGACATAAATCCCAGAGGGAATTCTTCCGAAAATAAATATTTTTGCTGTTTGCCTTATATTGCATTAAACAAAATGGCGCCGTTGCCGGGGATTGGTTTTGATATTTAATCGCATTGCGATAGTTTCTTTGTTTTTGAGTTTTGTATATATCGTATATATTGTCTATTTCCGTTATGTTTGTTCAAGTGTTGTATACATTTTGTTCCCGTAACGTTTGTCTAAGTGTTTGGTTAGGGCACTTGCTTTTGGTTTGCGCGGTGAGGCATCACCATGGCATGAAGGAAGGAAGTTGCTAGCTAAGCATTCTAAAGGTGTCGAGCTTACGACGTAAAACAAGCATGGTGTATTCTTTTCTTTTGTTGTTGTTTAGCTTAGGTAGTGTGGTGAACATTCATTAAACAAGTTGTACTCGGATTTTTGGTAAAATTCTCAAATCTTCACTTTACAACTTGTTTAATGAATTTTTGCCGGTTTTTCAGTTTGTGTATATTAATAGTTTTCGCATTTGTCAATGAGCTTGTTTTGAGTAGCTTGAGGAAATTTGTAGTGATGTTCCAAGTTTGATCGTTTCAACTTGCAGATCTATGGTAATGATATTGTTAAGTTTTGTACATGTCCAAGGTATGTGTTTATCGCTTTCTTGACTTTAGCATATTCATGATACTTTGGCATTTTACAAACTGCCATGCCATTCATTCTTTTGTATACTTATTCTTATTGTGAATCACTTTAGTTCCCAACCTTTTTGTGAGGTAGCTTTCCATTATTCATATATGCATGGAGTACCAACATTCTTGTTCTAACTGGATTTTATTATGCTTAATCTTTTGTTTGTGTTGATTATATGAAAGCATGAAAAAGATCAAGGCATTTTGTTTCATTTTTAGCACAACTACCTAGCCAAATAGTCAATTCACCTTGTGAGTGTGTGATCATTTGTAACCCCTTTGAGCCTTTGGTCATTATACATGTTGTTTGAGCTTGATGCTTGTCTATGAGTGTCAAATTCATTTTGTGTGTGGATCTTGATTGCTATTTTTACTTGAGCCCTCAACTTTGTGTTGTTGTACGAATTTTTACCTTGCCTTAGAAAGTAGGGAGTATTCACATGATGATGTGGTTGAATTCAAGTTGGGGAGAGAATGGTTGTTTACTCATTGGTTGGTTTCTATGAGGTGGAAAAAGAAAAGCAAAAAGAGAAAAATGTGAAAAAGAAAGAAAAAAAGTGAAAAAGAAAGAAACAGAAAATCCTTGAAAAGGGGAACAAAAGGAGTTCAAATAATTGTGCTAAATAAGTATTGTGTTTTGTGTAACATTTGGGATGAAAGAAGAAGTTGATTGGTATTTGGTGTTTGAACTTTTGTGAGTTGATCACTCCCTTAGGTTTAGGCAAGTTTATGTTTCAATTACCTTTAGAAATTGCCCCTTGTTTGTTTACCCGACCACGCTACAACCTTGAAAGTCCTTGTGATTCTTGCCTTTGTATGTTCAATGTGAATTTTTGGATGGTTGCATAATTTAGTATTTTGTTTGCAAGATTTTTGTGTGAGTGAAAAGTACCTCATTTTTTGTTTTCCATCTACCAATGATTGTTTTTGCTAGGTGTGATTCACATTTGAACTTGTGTTGTTTTAGAATTTTTGGCATGACTTTTGTACTTTGCTTTTGTTGCGTGACTATGTTATCATTGTAGTTTAGTGGTAAGTATTTACTTTGTGTGCACCGTTTTTCATTTGAACTACATTTGTTTTCCGTTTTTCAAAACTTGTTGATTCGTGATTCTTTGGTTATCACTCTGTTTCGTTGAGTTGTTTGATTTTTGTTTGAGGACAAACAATTATGTAAGTTAGGGAGAGTTGATAAGTGCAAAATGTACCTATTTTTGTATATAAGTTTTGTTGCACTTATCGTTACTTTGTGTTAAAATTGGTTGAATAAACCCCACTTTATATGTAAATATGTTTACTTTACGTTTTCGTGTGTATATTGCGTTTTCTTGTAAATATCATTGAGTTTAATTGATTTTATCTCATTTTTGTAGGTATTTAAGTAATGATATTTTTCCATATTCATAAAGAGCATTGAATAAGCTTTCCAACGCTTCTGACAGTGCGTCAATCCGAGTTACGGTTCAAAAGTTATGAAGAAAACAAGTTCTGGTTTGCTGTCATGTTCGCTAGGCGAACAGGAGGCGAGCGCATTTGCTGGGGATTTCGATAAGCGAACTCTGGGGCAAATGAAAAGTGCCCGGAAGCGTGAAAAACAAAATTTTGGCAGTAGCTAAGGCGGTTTATGTTCGCTAAGCGAACGGGGGTTCGCTAGGAACACAATTTTGCCCATTTAAGTCATTTTTCAGCATTTTTTAGGGTATGGTTTTGGGGATTCTTGCTCCAGCTCCATCAAACTTTATTTTTCATTAGATTGGCTTAGAAAACAACATGGAAGCTTGCATACGGATGAACCGGGGTGGATTGATCGTCGATCGGCTCTGACAAATCGCGAGATGTTTGGTTCATTTCTCTTCTTCTTTGTGTTTTTCTTCTTTGTTGGGTTTTGTATACGTATTGACTATGATCTCATGTATATTTGTCGCCCATGGCATTCTATAAAACTTGGTTTACAAATCTTTATTGGTGATTGTCTCTGATTTTTCCTTTATGCGCAGGGTTTGAGTTGCGTTAGAGATAACCCTCGCAAACTTTGATTAGGGATAATTATCTGTTAGTTTCTGGATTCTAGAGATAGATTTAAGAGCTAACAATCTTCAATAGGCGTCGAAGCTTAATGCCTCGGTGCCGTGAATCGCGTGCGAGAGTGTTGACGAGGGTAACACGATTGTTATCTCAACTTTGCGTTAGACATAGCCTTTGTTGTGAGCGATACTGGGTGATATTGAGGAGTATTGTAGGTGGAGTATAACTGGTCGGTAAGTTTAAGTTTGTGAGGAGTTGGTTATGTGCATGTCGGAAAAGTTTGTCTTGATGAAGAATGAATTTGCTTTATGTTTTAATGTTTACTTTTCTGTTTTTATGTTTAAAACCATTTAAACCCAAGCTCATAAACGTGAGAGACTGTCGAACGTATTTTTTCCCTCGAACCGATCTCTGTGGACACGACATAAATCCCAGAGGGAATTCTTCCGAAAATAAATATTTTTGCTGTTTGCCTTATATTGCATTAAACAAAATGGCGCCGTTGCCGGGGATTGGTTTTGATATTTAATCGCATTGCGATAGTTTCTTTGTTTTTGAGTTTTGTATATATCGTATATATTGTCTATTTCCGTTATGTTTGTTCAAGTGTTGTATACATTTTGTTCCCGTAACGTTTGTCTAAGTGTTTGGTTAGGGCACTTGCTTTTGGTTTGCGCGGTGAGGCATCACCATGGCATGAAGGAAGGAAGTTGCTAGCTAAGCATTCTAAAGGTGTCGAGCTTACGACGTAAAACAAGCATGGTGTATTCTTTTCTTTTGTTGTTGTTTAGCTTAGGTAGTGTGGTGAACATTCATTAAACAAGTTGTACTCGGATTTTTGGTAAAATTCTCAAATCTTCACTTTACAACTTGTTTAATGAATTTTTGCCGGTTTTTCAGTTTGTGTATATTAATAGTTTTCGCATTTGTCAATGAGCTTGTTTTGAGTAGCTTGAGGAAATTTGTAGTGATGTTCCAAGTTTGATCGTTTCAACTTGCAGATCTATGGTAATGATATTGTTAAGTTTTGTACATGTCCAAGGTATGTGTTTATCGCTTTCTTGACTTTAGCATATTCATGATACTTTGGCATTTTACAAACTGCCATGCCATTCATTCTTTTGTATACTTATTCTTATTGTGAATCACTTTAGTTCCCAACCTTTTTGTGAGGTAGCTTTCCATTATTCATATATGCATGGAGTACCAACATTCTTGTTCTAACTGGATTTTATTATGCTTAATTTTTTGTTTGTGTTGATTATATGAAAGCATGAAAAAGATCAAGGCATTTTGTTTCATTTTTAGCACAACTACCTAGCCAAATAGTCAATTCACCTTGTGAGTGTGTGATCATTTGTAACCCCTTTGAGCCTTTGGTCATTATACATGTTGTTTGAGCTTGATGCTTGTCTATGAGTGTCAAATTCATTTTGTGTGTGGATCTTGATTGCTATTTTTACTTGAGCCCTCAACTTTGTGTTGTTGTACGAATTTTTACCTTGCCTTAGAAAGTAGGGAGTATTCACATGATGATGTGGTTGAATTCAAGTTGGGGAGAGAATGGTTGTTTACTCATTGGTTGGTTTCTATGAGGTGGAAAAAGAAAAGCAAAAAGAGAAAAATGTGAAAAAGAAAGAAAAAAAGTGAAAAAGAAAGAAACAGAAAATCCTTGAAAAGGGGAACAAAAGGAGTTCAAATAATTGTGCTAAATAAGTATTGTGTTTTGTGTAACATTTGGGATGAAAGAAGAAGTTGATTGGTATTTGGTGTTTGAACTTTTGTGAGTTGATCACTCCCTTAGGTTTAGGCAAGTTTATGTTTCAATTACCTTTAGAAATTGCCCCTTGTTTGTTTACCCGACCACGCTACAACCTTGAAAGTCCTTGTGATTCTTGCCTTTGTATGTTCAATGTGAATTTTTGGATGGTTGCATAATTTAGTCTTTTGTTTGCAAGATTTTTGTGTGAGTGAAAAGTACCTCATTTTGTGTTTTCCATCTACCAATGATTGTTTTTGCTAGGTGTGATTCACATTTGAACTTGTGTTGTTTTAGAATTTTTGGCATGACTTTTGTACTTTGCTTTTGTTGCGTGACTATGTTATCATTGTAGTTTAGTGGTAAGTATTTACTTTGTGTGTACCGTTTTTCATTTGAACTACATTTGTTTTCCGTTTTTCAAAACTTGTTGATTCGTGATTCTTTGGTTATCACTCTGTTTCGTTGAGTTGTTTGATTTTTGTTTGAGGACAAACAATTATGTAAGTTAGGGAGAGTTGATAAGTGCAAAATGTACCTATTTTTGTATATAAGTTTTGTTGCACTTATCGTTACTTTGTGTTAAAATTGGTTGAATAAACCCCACTTTATATGTAAATATGTTTACTTTACGTTTTCGTGTGTATATTGCGTTTTCTTGTAAATATCATTGAGTTTAATTGATTTTATCTCATTTTTGTAGGTATTTAAGTAATGATATTTTTCCATATTCATAAAGAGCATTGAATAAGCTTTCCAACGCTTCTGACAGTGCGTCAATCCGAGTTACGGTTCAAAAGTTATGAAGAAAACAAGTTCTGGTTTGCTGTCATGTTCGCTAGGCGAACAGGAGGCGAGCGCATTTGCTGGGGATTTCGATAAGCGAACTCTGGGGCAAATGAAAAGTACCCGGAAGCGTGAAAAACAAAATTTTGGCAGTAGCTAAGGCGGTTTATGTTCGCTAAGCGAACGGGGGTTCGCTAGGAACACAATTTTGCCCATTTAAGTCATTTTTCAGCATTTTTTAGGGTATGGTTTTGGGGATTCTTGCTCCAGCTCCATCAAACTTTATTTTTCATTAGATTGGCTTAGAAAACAACATGGAAGCTTGCATACGGATGAACCGGGGTGGATTGATCGTCGATCGGCTCTGACAAATCGCGAGATGTTTGGTTCATTTCTCTTCTTCTTTGTGTTTTTCTTCTTTGTTGGGTTTTGTATACGTATTGACTATGATCTCATGTATATTTGTCGCCCATGGCATTCTATAAAACTTGGTTTACAAATCTTTATTGGTGATTGTCTCTGATTTTTCCTTTATGCGCAGGGTTTGAGTTGCGTTAGAGATAACCCTCGCAAACTTTGATTAGGGATAATTATCTGTTAGTTTCTGGATTCTAGAGATAGATTTAAGAGCTAACAATCTTCAATAGGCGTCGAAGCTTAATGCCTCGGTGCCGTGAATCGCGTGCGAGAGTGTTGACGAGGGTAACACGATTGTTATCTCAACTTTGCGTTAGACATAGCCTTTGTTGTGAGCGATACTGGGTGATATTGAGGAGTATTGTAGGTGGAGTATAACTGGTCGGTAAGTTTAAGTTTGTGAGGAGTTGGTTATGTGCATGTCGGAAAAGTTTGTCTTGCTGAAGAATGAATTTGCTTTATGTTTTAATGTTTACTTTCCTGTTTTTATGTTTAAAACCATTTAAACCCAAACTCATAAACGTGAGAGACTGTCGAACGTATTCTTTCCCTCGAACCGATCTCTGTGGACACGACATAAATCCCAGAGGGAATTCTTCCGAAAATAAATATTTTTGCTTGCTTGCCTTATATTGCATTCAACAAAATGGCGCCGTTGTCGGGGATTAGTTATGATATTGAATCGCATTGCGATAGTTTCTTTGTTTTTGAGTTTTGTATATATCGTATATATTGTCTATTTCCATTATGTTTGTTCAAATGTTGTATACATTTTGTTCCCGTAACGTTTGTTTAAGTGTTTGGTTAGGGCACTTGCTTTTGGTTTGCGCGGTGAGGCATCACCATGGCATGAAGGAAGGAAGTTGCTAACTAAGCATTGTAAAGGTGTCGAGCTTACGACGTAAAACAAGCATGGTGTATTCTTTTCTTTTGTTGTTGTTTAGCTTAGGTAGTGTGGTGAACATTCATTAAACAAGTTGTACTCGGATTTTTGGTAAAATTCTCAAATCTTCACTTTACAACTTGTTTAATGAATTTTTGCCGGTTTTTCAGTTTGTGTATATTAATAGTTTTCGCGTTTGTCAATGAGCTTGTTTTGAGTAGCTTGAGGAAATTTGTAGTGATGTTCCAAGTTTGATCGTTTCAACTTGAGGATCTATGGTAATGATATTGGTAAGTTTTGTACACGTCCAAGGTATGTGTTTATCGCTTTCTTGACTTTAGCATATTCATGATACTTTGGCATTTTACAAACTTCCATGTCATTCATTCTTTTGTATACTTGTTCTTATTGTGAATCACTTTAGTTCCCAACCTTTTTGTGAGGTAGCTTTCCATTATTCATATATGCACGGAGTACCAACATTCTTGTTCTAACTGGATTTTATTATGCTTAATCTTTTGTTTGTGTTGATTATATGAAAGCATGAAAAATATCAAGGCATTTTGTTTCATTTTTAGCACAACTACCTAGCCAAATAGTCAATTCACCTTGTGAGTGTGTGATCATTTGTAACCCCTTTGAGCTTTTGGTCATTATCCATGTTGTTTGAGCTTGATGCTTGTCTATGAGTGTCAAATTCATTTTTTGTGTGGATCTTGATTGTTATTTTAACTTGAGCCCTCAACTTTGTGTTGCTGTATGAATTTTTACCTTGTCTTAGAAAGTAGGGAGTATTCACATGATGATGTGGTTGAATTCAAGTTGGGGAGAGAATGGTTGTTTACTCATTGGTTGGTTTCTATGAGGTGGAAAAAAAAAGAAAAAAGAGAAAAATGTGAAAAAGAAAAAAAAAGTGAAAAAGAAGGAAACCGAAAATCCTTGAAAAAGGAAACAAAAAGAGTTCAAATAATTGTGCTAAATAAGTATTGTGTTTTGTGTAACACTTGGGATGAAAGAAGAAGTTGATTGGAATTTGGTGTTTGAACTTTTGTGAGTTGATCACTCCCTTAGGTTTAGGCAAGTTTTTGTTTCAATTACCCACTAGTACAAAAAGGTTAATTTACACCCGTTTTTTATTAAATTTACACCCATTTAAATTTAATAAAAAACTGGTGTATATTCATCGGGTGAGAAATGTTTAACGCATTTACACCTGTTTAAAAATGGGTGCAAATACATGCTATGTTACACTCTTTTTTAATAAAAATCGGGTGTAAATACGTTCTTAATTACATCCTATTTTAATAAAAATCGAGTGTAAATAAGTTCTTAGTTATACCATATTTTATTAAAAATCGGGTGTAAATACGATCTTAGTTACACCCTATTTTAATAAAAATTGGGTGTAAATACGTTCTTAGTTACACCATATTTTAATAAAAATCTGGTTTAAAAACATACTAATTTACACCCTTTTTAAATATAATTTACACCTTTTACACCCTATTTTTTTATATTATATTTAATTCCCTTTACACTCTATTTCATATGATACATTTACACCCTATTTCATATACACCTTAAAAAACTAAAACTTGAAGGAAAAATAAACCACTAGCAACATATTACAAACACAATGATAAATTGCTTAATATGTAAAGTTTAGAATGAGTATCATTACAAAACTATCCAAAAAAAATGTATTATTTCACATAGTACTTGTTCGCTGTGTTGAGACCAATATAGACGTATGTATGTAGAGTTCAAAAATCAAAATGTCAAATTTATAGGGGAGAAAAAAGAAAGACATGATGAGCGACCATATTCTCCTCAAGAATCATGCTCTGGACTTCAATTGGTAATCAAGAATATTATTATGTACTGTTGTATATGTTTTGAATCAAACAAACAACTTCATGAGACTACTTGTCTTTCCAGCTTCCTTGATCTGGGCGTAAATTGTGATATAGCTTTCTCTTGTTCAGTAAGTGCATGACGGAAATGACATCTATGGCCATAGGGACAAACAACCCCAACAAGGACCATCTTACAGACCTCAGTTTTGTAGCGTTGGTGGGGGATCACCGGGCGAAGCTCCCCAATACCATGAGCGAATTGGCATTGATCACTATAAAGGCATGCTCCAGTTTCCTGCCATTTGTTACACGGCTCAGTTTTGAACATCCCCTGATTATGCACAGTCATCTCAAGAGGCTCTTCCTCTTTCTGCCCTCCTCGCACATATACCTTTTGTTGCACCAAAGCAACACACAAAATTTCAACAAAATAATCAAGTCATTGCAATAATCAACAATGATTACAAACCCAAACAACTAAATAAAGACAATTCCAATCCAACCTACCAAACAGTCCCTTCCATTGATTATGCCTCTTAGCTGTGTGTGGCAAGCACCATGGTATCAAATCAACAAGTTGTCTAGTTGAAAGTTTTATCTGCATTATATTAGATAATACTAATTAAAATAACCACACACAAAACTGTTATGCTAAAACTCACCTAGATTTCAATTTACCTTTTCGTCTGAAAGATCACGAAAATCACAACCTGGTCTCTTAGGAATTTTCTGACATCGAATCAAGTTCAACTCATTCATTTCCTTTGATATATGATCACTCAGGACAGCCATATTGCCTCGGATCTTCTTCTGAAACCACGAGATAGGATCGCTTTGATACTGCAAGCATAAAGCCAAGTGAATATAAGTTTGACCTTGTAGACCATTGACGTTATTTTGATAATTAATAATTTCTCTCTTCCACAACAATTTTAAAAAAAAATGTCAGTAGAGTGTAGAGGTAACTCAAATTACTTCTAAGGTAGAAAGATAGATAACTTGTCTCTTTTCTATTTCCCATACCTCCATGTTTGTCCTAGAGGCTCCATTGCCAACAGCTAGGAGTTCACCAATGGTATCCCGAACAATTATTGCAAGTAACGGAACACCATTTGCAGTACTGGGTATAGCAGCATACTGAACATTTTCTGACAATGATTTTCAACTCGGAGGCAGAGAAGACATGCATTGGTTCTGGCCACTCAGGAAGCACATCTTCTAGAGAGGCAGCCCATATAAATGCCCTTTTTCTTGACTGAGAAACACCAAAAGCTCCAGCCTCGAGGATACCAAACCTCACCTTTTGAATAAGAAAATCAGCATTAATTAGTTTTCCTCGAGATTCTATCTCAAGAAGTGAAGCCAAAGTTAAACGGATTGTTTGTCCTTTATTAAAAGACACGAAGTTCCTCACATTCTCCAAGAGGAAATACCTTGGCCGGAAATAATCAGCAAATGATTAGAATGCTAATATCATCTCACACTGGACTTTACTCCAAGTGCTTGTGTTAAATCTATTCATCCCAGAGAAACCCTGCAAAAACAAATCTATTCAATAATATGCGTGAACAAAAAAAAGTCAATTAATAATAATTTCTAGCTGCTTGAAACGTAAAGCCAAACATATGCTAAAAGTAATGTATGGAACATTTAAGTAGTTATAGTTGTGAGGTTTAGAAGAGTGAAGGACTTGTCTTCGTGGAAAAATGAACCCTAAAAGCAATTTACATTCAGATTCATTACCTACATGGTTGAAAAATGTAAGGTAAAACTAACACTCAAAACAAACACTTGCCAAAGAAATAGAAAACCAACAGAGAAAGCAATTATGAGAGTAAACTGTGAAAAGCAAGGAAATATATAAATCAGTTTAACATAGGGAATATATGATGTTGAGAATACAGTCAGACCACAAAAGCACCAAGCTGTGGCTTTCTGTTCCAGCTCCGACCATTCAGTTTACTTCCGTTGCTCCTTCAAAGGCTATCAAGACACTATTTATCTAATTTAACATAGTTTTAGCAACTTAGGGGTTAAAGGAGATAGAGGATTTATGTAAAAATCAACAAAACTAGAAGAAAACGAACAAAATTACATAAAATGTAGAATAAGCTTAAACTTAAAGTGAAAACAGGCTCTTACTTTTTTTCACTTTATAGGATTTTGTAAAGTCACTTCTAATAGTTTCTGAGAAGCTTTCTCGCACTCATTCAATATGTTTATCATTATAGAAGACATGGCATTAATTAAACTGTAATGATGATCATCTCTGCATAAAATGGTAAAGTAGATTAGGTACCATTAACTATGAAAAATATACTTTTATTGACACGTGACAAGCAACCATCAATTGAGGCCTCTCATATAGCAGATGAACTTATCTTCAACCAACCAACTAGTATTTTCATAGGTAAATTTGAATATTACAAATAATGGAAAATCGGTTCTGAAAGAAAACTTATGACCATGAGCATAAAGGAAGTTTTCAAGATTCAATCCAACTCTGCATTTTCACTTGCCAGAAAATGCTCACTAAAATTCCAAACTGATAAGTGGAAATCACTACAAATGAATTAAACCACTTACCAGAACATTGTGACATTCCTGATGTGAAGCTCCTGCAGGAGGACAAGAGGTACCTTCCCAAAAATCATGTTGCCTTAAGGTTCCATCTTCACTGGCACTCCATACCACATTGGGGTTTCCAGTTTCAACCTGGAAAAAAATAACAGACATGATAACAAATAATGTTCTCCAAACTAATCTAAATAGATTTATATTGTAACCACCAAAAACTCTGAAATTCAGTTTTGTTTTAGGCCAATTTTTTGCTTCCCATCTCTCTACAAAGGCATACACATGTTGAGCATATACCTGGTATGTTCCAACAAGGTGAATCATGATGGACGCATTTGCTAAATCAATGACCCAAGATGGATTGTACAAACTAAATCCAGCGAGCAAGTTCCACGGTGCTTGTTCTCCAAATGAAGCATAGCCCATGCAGCCACAAAGCATGCAAAATGTGGTAGTCACCATAATACTTAAGGTTGTTTCCTTCTTCATTGTTTTTACTTCGGATGATGGAATTTTTATGGTGTCATGTGTAGTCAATATGTTTGTATATATTCCTCAGTGATTATTGTCACAAAATTAAGTTGTAACATAAAGAAAATGTATTTGTATATACCTGAATTTCAATGTGAATTTGAGCGTATGAATAAGCAAAGGCTATGTTACCAAGAGTTTGGAAAATTCTTGTAACGTGTGGAACTAAAAATAATGAAATAGAATCATTCTTGTGTTGGCTGCATAGTGTTTAGAAAATATTGGATACTATCAACTTGCAAACTTCAAGTCATGTGAGTTAACGTTATGACCATACTAATCTCTATTCTTGTTTCCATGTTACCACATGACAATTTAGAACAATATTCTCATGCATTTTGGTTGAGACTAACTGTAGATTCAGGATTTGGTTCATGGTTACCTTCAATACCAGATGGTTGGGATTCGTGTTTGGCAGCGGCCTATAGCACCCGTTTCTGAACATCCAATGATGAAGGTGATGTAGGTAACCAACCCTATGCCATTTGATTCTAATTTTCCAGCAGCCCATGAAAATGCCTGACCTCCAAGTTTAACAGGTGCAAGCAACGACCTTTAAAGAACAGAAAAAGATGAAGACATTTAAATTTCATAATATATTCTTGTGTAACAATGCCAAGAAAGGGTACACAAACTGATAGTTTTTCTAGTTGTTATTTGCTAAATGAAATCATATATTTTTCTATGTATTGATGTGTTGCGATATTTGTAACACTCGGTGAAGAAAATACAAGATAACAAAAGTTATGTCTTAGGAGTTGTTTTATCATGTATTAGCAAAAAATGAAGAAGAAAGAGTCAGTTTAGCTTTTGGGTGACACTCTGTTTGGCGAACGTAAAGAGTGTCACCCAAATCCAAAATTGAAATTGCATGTAAATTAGATGACACTCTTTATTCCCAATTAAATCTTCTATCGAGGAACATAAAATTTATGATCCTTTTGCACATTAGAAATGATGAATTTTGTGTCTATGCAGTGTTAATTTTAGCGAATACAATCCATACTAAATAGCCAATATAGTTCACATCATGGAAATGAAAAGCTTGTGTACAAATACAATGACTTGAATATTAAGATAACTGAAGACATAAATGACTATTGGATAATAACTAATTTATTCAAACATTGTCTAATTTAATGATTATATGACCAAATATCAATCAAAGCGCATAATTACCTCACATCTTGCTTAAAATCTTCTAACTTTTCATATGAAGAAACCTGCAGATATATGGTCTGAAAATATTCGTGCAGAAATATAAGGATATGAAAAATCTCCAATACCTTAAAGCTAGACAGAATATGTGAATTTCCTAGCATACAAAAATTATGGACCCATCATGCTAATCCCAACATATGTTGATATATGAACCTTATTCTTTTAATGAAACAATAATCAATTGAAGCACTTGCTAAAAGGAAAATATACATACCAAACTGAGGCCAAAAACACCAATTAACTGCAATGTTTTCTTCCACTCTAGCATAGTAATGATTGCACTTTGTCAGATCAGGACAGTCAAATAAAGGAATGGTTACAAGTGGTTGAAACCAATAGGTTTTCATCAAAAAGCATAGAAAACATCCAGTCACTTATGCATGATGTTAAATGGAAGAATGAGCCTTATTTTAAAGCTACATAATCAAAAAAATAAAAACTGCAAACAGAATATTAGTTCTCAAAATAATTTGTGAGAATAAGTAAACTAACCAACTTCACATAAAGTGGAGCTTGGAATGTAACCTGCAACTTGGGAAATTGCGAGAAAGCAGCCGATTATGGAATAGGCAAAAGACATGATTGCTGCTACTACTGAGAGAAACCATGTTGCATGAAACTCTGGAATTTGAGAAATGAAAATTTGAATCACCAAAATCGATCATGTATGGATTGCTTGAAATCATACATGGATCTTTTCCTCACAATTTATGAAGGCATCTGGTCTTTTTAATTTCCCTGTCATCCTAAAAACATCAATATCAATATCTCTTCATTTTTATATTACTCTCAGATTTAAAAGCATCACGATTTAAAACAAAACATCAATATCTCTTCATTTTTATATTACTCAGATTTTCATACTAAAAATTTTAAAAATTGACAGATTGAATTGATTGATTAATTCTTTATGACAAGATGATTAATTCTTTTATTTAAAACTCGCTAATTAATCAATCATTGAAAATATGACATGCTACATGCTAAGACATGTTAGATGACAGTGGTGTTATCATAAATGTTAGTCCCTTTCTAAGATATTCACAAAGCCTTACAATTTCTTGCAATCATTACTCAACATTCCAACAATTTGATTCATAGAGGTCTTCCCATGTTGTACTGAGTTACTCAACAAAATTATAAAGTTAATTTTATTTATCAAAAACTAAAATAGCACCCAATGGTCATTAACAAAAAATAAACCAAATACACTCTTTATAAGAATATCTCGACGAATTAAATGGTCATTTAATCCCTAATTAGTTAAAAGAAAAAAATAGACAACATTAATAATACATATACAAAAACCAAGGACCACAATCATGGACATAACCAAAACATTAATCCCGTAAATCTGACAAAAACATCGTAAGTGTTGTTATGTAATGGCTATCATGCCTAACACCATTGCAAATCAATCACCGTTTATGGAAAAAAAAACACCAGAACATAATGTGAATATAAGAGATTCAAGCATATTTTTCGCTAAAATCATGACATAAGAGAATATTTTATAGCTAACTCAAGTCAACATTCACATGCACTAAGTAAGACAAAAAGTTACTCCTTTTTCTTTGGATGAACTAGAAGTAAAATCTAACATAATCAAATATAAAAACATGGCAATGAAACTCAATAGAACATACCAACATACAAGACAATAATTCTAACGACAATTCAATTGTCACGTACATTCTAGAAAGATTTCAACAAACACCAACAAAAATAAAATTTACCTAAATAATTTTCTTTTACAAAATTTTAATAAACAAAACCACTCACTTTCAGAAGAGAACATAAACTCTTTTCCTCTATAATCTTAAACAAAACCCTGCACCAAAATCAAATCCAACTTTCAGATACAAAAATACACAATCCAGAAAAATTGAACATTCTTCATGTTCTCTAATGTTGCGATTGATAAAGGAGTGTCGGATTTGAGAGTCTGAGTTTTTTATTTAAGTAAACCCTAAATTTCTATTTCTATCAGGAAAGAGATAGAGAGGGAGAAGCTTACCTTGATTAAGACAAAATAGGTAACGACTGATGACGAACAAAGGAAGATTGAACGAATTTACGAGAGCCAAAAGAAGAATGAAGGATATAAATAATTGAAATTGGAAAGCGACAATGCAGGTGAAATTGGTATCATCTTCATAACTTTGATTTTCCAAACCTTGTAGATGTCATCTTCGTTGTTCATGGTGGCTGACCCTAAAATCCATTGAATGAGGATTAGGAGAATTATTAAGAGTGAGAATTTTCAATTTCATTTTAAAGTTTTTTTTTTCAATTGAGAATGAGCTATTTTTAGTCAAAATATATATATTTTTACTTTTATTTTGATTAAGAGGGGTGTTACTAGTAAGCATAAAGTATTTTGGAAAGAATATTTTATTATTAATTTTTTTATATTTTTACTTTAATTAATTTTTTTTTAGAAATCTAATATTTGATAAAGTACTTTTTTTCAATCCAACTAAATTTTGACATGTTTTAAATTCAATGGGCGTAAAAGAGATTTGATTATAATAATATATTTTGAATTTACACCTGTTTTTAAAAAATAGGGTGTCTATTGTCAGAGACTAATACTTAAAATAACACTTTATTTACAAAACTGCCACCGTGTTTCTTATTTACACCCGTGTTTAATATAACGGGTGTAAAATTTAAAATTATATTCTTCTTTTTGCACTAGTGACCTTTAGAAATTGCCCCTTGTTTGTTTACCCGACCACGCTACAACCTTGAAAGTCCTTGTGATTCTTGCCTTTGTATGTTCAATGTGAATTTTTGGATGGTTGCATAATTTAGTCTTTTGTTTGCAAGATTGATGTGTGAGTGAAAAGTACCTCATTTTGTGTTTTTCATCTACCAATGATTGTTTTTGCTAGGTGTGATTCACATTTAAACTTGTGTTGTTTTAGAATTTTTGGCATGACTTTTGTACTTTGCTTTTGTTTCGTGACTATGTTATCGTTGTAGTTTAGTGGTAAGTATTTACTTTGTGTGTACCGTTTTTCATTTGAACTAGACATTTGTTTTCCGTTTTTCAAAACTTGTTGATTCGTGATTCTTTGGTTATCACTCGGTTTCGTTGAGTTGTTTGATTTTTGTTTGAGGACAAACAATTATGTAAGTTGGGGAGAGTTGATAAGTGCAAAATGTATCTATTTTTGTATATAAGTTTTGTTGCACTTATCGTTACTTTGTGTTAAAATTGGTTGAATAACCCCACTTTATGTGTAAATACGTTTACTTTATGTTTTCGTGTGTATATTGCATTTTCTTGTAAATATCATTGAGTTTAATTGATTTTATCTCATTTTTGTAGGTATTTAAGTAATGATTCCATATTCTTAAAGAGCATTTAATAAGCTTTCCAACGCTTCCGACCGTGCGTCAATCCGAGTTACGGTTCAAAAGTTATGAAGAAAACAAGTTCTGGTTTGCTGTCATGTTCGCTAGGCAAACAGGAGGCGAGCGCATTCGCTGGGGAGTTCGCTAAGCGAACTCTGGGGCAAATGAAAAGTGCCCGGAAGCGTGAAAAACAAAATTTTGGCAGTAGTTAAGGCGGTTTATGTTCGCTAAGCGAACGGTGGTTCGCCTAGCGAACCCTGGAACACAATTTTGGCCATTTAAGTCATTTTTCAGCACTTTTTAGGTTATGGTTTTGGGGATTCTTGCTCCAACTCCATCAAACTTCATTTTTCAGTAGATTAGCTTAGAAAACAACATGGAATCTTGCATACGGATGAACCGGGGTGGATTGATCGTCGATCGGCTCTGACAAACCACGAGATGTTTTGTTCATTTCTCTTCTTCTTTGTGTTTTTCTTCTTTGTTGGGTTTTGTATACGTATTGACTATGATCTCATGTATATTTGTCACCCATGGCGTTGTATAAAACTTTCTTTACAAATCTTTATTGGTGATTGTCTCTGATTTTTGCTTTATTTGCGGGGTTTGAGTTACGTTAGAGATAACCCTCGCAAACTTCAATTAGGGATGATTATCTGTTAGTTTCTGGATTCTAGAGATAGATTTAAGAGCTAACAATCTTCAATATGCGTCGAAGCTTAATGCCTCTGTGCCTTGAGTCGCGTGCGAGAGTGTCGACAAGGGTAACACGGTTGTTCTCTCAACTTTGCGTTAGACATAACCTTTGTTGTGAGCGATGATGGGTGATATTGAGGAGTATTGTAGGTGGAGTATAACTGGTCGGTAAGTTTAAGTTTGTAAGGAGTTGGTTATGCGCATGCCGGAAAAGTTTGTCTTGCTGAAGAATGAATTTGTTTTATGTTTTAATGTTTACTTTTCTGTTTTTATGTTTAAAACCATTTAGACCCAAACTCATAAACGCGAGAGACTGTCGAACGAAATTCTTTCCCTCGAACCGATCTCTGTGGACACGACATAAATCCCGGAGGGAATTCTTCCGAAAATAAATATTTTTGCTTTCTTTCCCTATATTGCATTCAACAAAACTGTGCAAATTGTTCGCTTACATCTATATCTTGTCGTTGACGTGAAGACGATCTTCCAAAGAAACTGCTTTGTTTATGGTGTTTTTCAACACCACGAACACGGCCGCCATGCTCAGATGTTCCAATGGTTGCTGTTAAGATATCGTTACGTCCATCTGGAACAAAGGCACCCTTTTTTAGCTTCTTCAACTAGAGAATCCTACAAAATGAAAAAACCATAACTAATTTCAATAGTTTTTATCAATCACAACTATAATGATACTTGAATTATTTACTAAATTTTACTTACAATTTTCTCAGCAACAACTTGTGTAGCCTTTGATGTGTATTCTCCCCCTTTCTTTTGTCGTGCTCTCTTCCATAACTCATGGCGTGACGGAGGAGATGAACTACCATTGTCATCTAATGTGGAATCATCTCTCGATGATCTCCTTTCATTTATCATTTTCTCCTCAAGCAAGCGATACCCTCAACGAGATAATACGCGTGGGTATACATTCCTAGCCACATTTTCCATACCCTTTTGACTTTTTTCCTATTATAAACACAAAAAGTTATTAATCACTAAACATAATAAAAATTTTATGCACAAAAAAAATTATAACTCCTACTAACCTTAAATTCAGGGGTATCTCGAGACTTCAGAAAATCTTTCCATACTTCTTCTTTAATATAATTATACCTGATATGTGCAGGAGAAAGACCTTCTTTGGGCTTTCTAATACATTTGCTTGTGAGTTGTGTCTTAAAACCTCTCCATCGCTCTCCCGCATATTTAATTCATTCTTTCTTCAACGGATCTTTCTTTGGATCATGAGGTTCTGGAATAGTGAAATGAGCCTACACATATAGTATATGGCATATGTTGTTAGTATATGATTATAAAATATAATAAAGTGTAGCAGTTAAAAATACCTGAACATCAGTCCAAATAGCCTTTTTTATGTCTTCATCTATGTCTTTCCACTCATCTTTCAAAATACTACATCTCTGTCGAGCAAGAGACCCTATGTAACTCCTAAAATTTGAAGCATTTTTACCAACACCAGTACATTCCTGGGTTCTTGGATCAAACTCGACCTTTATCTTTTCACCCGTTTGATGAACTTTGTCAATTTGTGTCATCTAAGTGGGACCTCTAACTCTTCTTTTTTTAGGGTCACTAGATGAAGGGTTGTCGGTTGAATCAGCCATGTATCTGTTTACACAAAATAAAAATAATTAAAAATCAAATTAAGCACAAAATATAAACAATTAGACATCAAATTAAGCACAAAATAATAAAAAAAAAATTAGAAATCAAAGTAATGTCGAATTAACGTATAAAAAACATTACTAGTCCTCCCATATCCCTTCTTCATGATCTATGTGAATAGCTTGCACATCATCATCTTCATTTTCTTCAATGAAGGTAGGCACATTTGTTGAGAAATGAGGAGTTTCGGAAATATCAAGGTTCGCATCTTGATTTTCATCACTATCATGCACCTTTCCTTGTATAACCACTGACCACCTTTTATTAGAAGGATATGTGACATAAAACACTTATTTTGCTTGAGACACCATGATGAAAGGTTCGTCCGCATAAGCTAACTTGCCAAGATCAACCAGTGTAACTCCAAATTCTTCGATTCTTACACCACTGTTGATATCAATCCATCTGCACTTAAATACAGGAACTTTAAACACAACATAATCAACTTCCCAAATCTCTTCAATCACCTCAAAGTAGGGTGTAGATGCCATAACCGGGTTTTTATCTTTAGCACTAGAGAAGTGCATGGACTCGGCCACAATCATAACCCCACTATTTTGTGTGGTACTATGTTCATCCTTTGACTTTGTATAAAAGCAAGTTTTAATAATATCATATCCACTCCAAGTTATTATGTTACATTTAGGCTCATAGGACAACCACTTAATTGTATTAGAAGCATAATCATCATTAGCAATTTTTTCTTTAAACAACCATCTTTCATTCATCTTGGGGTACTTTTTCTTTATGATGCTTTTGTGAGCAGATAAATAAGATTGAACTTCATCCGGGTTATTCAATATATACAAATGCGCTTGAACAACCACATAAATACTTAAGCTCTTGACCTTTAAACCATGTGTACCCACACACTCATATCTTCCATCATGACGAGACTTGGGAACCCCTACAACATTCACTTCTGACAAATAGTTTGAATAAAACTCAATTGCTTCTTCTGCAATGTACCTCTCAATAATTGTTGCTTCCGGACGGTGTGGGTTTTTTGTATACCTTTTTAGGATCTTCATGTATCGTTCTGTTGGGTACATCCACCGTAAATAAATTGGAGCACATAATCTAATCTCCCTTTCTAGATGAATAATCAGGTGAACCATAATGTCAAAAAATGAAGGAGTAAAATACATCTCTAATTGGCACAAGATAACTGCAGCCTCATTTTCCAAATCGTCTAACTTTAATGGATCAATGGCTTTACAACAAATTGCATTGAAAAATAAGCACAACCTAGTTATAGTCTTCCTAACATTGTTAGGCAATATCCCACGAATAGCCACTGGTAGTAGATGTTGCATTAAGACATGACAGTCATGAGATTTTAAGCCAATTAATTTGAGATCTTTAAATGATACAAGCCTCTTGACATTTGATGAGTAACCATGCGGCACTTTAATACATTGTAAACACTCACAAAAACTTGTTTTCTCTTTTTTAGACAAAATGTAGCAGGCAGGAGGCATATATATCTTGCTACCTATATGTTGTGGAGTTAAGTTTTCTCGTATACCCTTTAAACCGAAATCCAGACGAGCATTATAACCAGCTTTTGTCTTGCCTTGAATGTTGAGAAGTGTTCCGATTAAACTATCACATACATTTTTCTTCACGTGCATCACATCAATACAATGTCTTACATCAAGACTAGACCAATATGGAAGATCAAAGAAAACCGACCTTTTTTTCCATACTTTTTTATAGTAGATTGCTTTTGGTACTTTCCAAAGACAACATTAATGCCCTGTTGTCGTTGATAAACTTCCTCTCCAGTTAAGGGCTTTAGAGCAACACCATGCTCTTGTTCCCCGTTGAAAGCTTTCCGCAATATATGATCTGGATGATAACTATCTAGAAATTTTCTATGCCCGAGATAAACAGTCTTCTTTCCTTTTTCAAGTTGATGGTAACATGTGTCTTTTTCATATATAGGATATGCATTATGCCCTTTAACTTTATAACCAGACAAATTGCCATATGCCGAAAAATCCTTGATGGTGCAAAACAACCTGGCACGCATATTGAACTGTTCACCAGAATACGCATAAAAAACATCCACCCTTCCTCCCACAACACTCTTAAATCATCAATCAGAGGACTTAGATAAATGTCTATGTCATTTCCTGGTTGTTTTGAGCCCGAAATCATCATCGATAACATAATATATTTACGCTTCATGCACAGCCTAGGAGATAGGTTGTAAATCATCAGGAGAACATGCCAAGAAGTATGGTTAGTACTTAGATTACCAAACGGATTCATTCCATCAGTTGAAAGTCCAAGTCTAAGGTGTCTTGACTCTTTGCCAAAATTTGGAAACAAAGTATCTATTTTCTTCCATTGCAAAGAATCAACGACATGGCGAATTTGTCCATCACATTTTCTTTCTTCTGCATGTCATCTAAGACTTTTTGCGTCATTTCCATTAGCGAATAGTCTCTTGAACCTTGCAATTATTGGTAGGTACCATACCACTTTCACTGGAGGACTCTTTTTAACCACCTCATCATCACTAGAATCACCATCTTTCTTTTTGTAGTGTGACGCATTGCACATCGGATAATGATTATAGTTTACATACTCTTTTCTGTATAATATGCAATCATTAGGGCATGCATGTATCTTTTCATACTCCAAACCCATCGGACACAATATTTTCTTCGCCTTGTAATAATAATTTGGCATTACGTTACCTTCTGGAAGCATTTAAGTCAACAATTCAAGCAAATCGGTAAAACTTTTGTCCGTCCACCCATTATTTTCCTTGAAATTAAACAATTTTAACACGGCTGACAAACGTGTAAAATTTGTGCATCCCGGGTACAAAGGTTTATCCTTGTCACTGCATAAAGTATCATACACATGTGCCCTCTAAAACGAATCTTGTCCAATATCACGCATCATGTCTTCCAGACGATCTTCCATTTCTACACTAACATTATCTCTTTGGGACACATTTGACTTTGCTACTACCTCACCATGCCATATCCATTGTGTATAACTTTGACAAATCCCTTCACAAATTAGATGATCCATGATTTGTTTCTTATTAAGTTTTGGTTCTTGATTTGCACAACGAACACATGGACAGAGAAAAAGCACATGAAGACTTTTCTCAGCATTACTTTTAGGAGAATGATTTTTGTTAGCATTACTTTCAGTAAACTGTAGAAATTCCATCACTCCATATTCGTACTCAACATTTAATCGATTAGCTCTCATCCAACTACGATCGATACATATGTTCTGAAATTAATGCATACAGAGTTAAATCATTGGGGTACACCTACCATAGTCCCTCTTTTGGCATTAAATTAAATCATAAAAATTATTCCTAACAAAATGGTATTATCATAAAAATTCTATTACTCAAATTTAATCCAAATAAAACCAAATTAACATCAACGTGCATGAACGTAACAACATTTCTACTTTTGAAAATATGTAAGATGATATAGGTCTCTTTTTATAAACTTTTGTGAGATACAAAATACAAGAGGCGCGCAAAAATCTTAAAAATTAAACTAAGAATTTTCCACAATATGGTACTTAGTCTTTTAAGAATCGCTCACATATTTTAACATAAAAGTGACATGAGTGTAATTCACTCAATTTTTCAATTTATTTCAAAGTTAAATTAATTTTCCAAAAGTCAGGCATGATACACACTAGATAAGGCTATGTTGGGAGTTAAAAAGAGGAAAACAATCTTTAGTGGTTAGCCTTGGATCGCTAACCCACCAGGCCTCATCAACCGCACATTACACCTTTATTTAATTATTACCACTAATCTTTCAACTTTATTTTTTAATCTCTTGAAAAGATGTTTTCCAAAAAAAGATAAAGACCCCTATGTAGAATAAGTAGAAAATGAAGAGATTATATGATGCTTAAAATGAACCAATTTTTCCAAGTGTTAACCTTGTTGAATTAAAATGGTACGTACCTTAACAGATTATGTCGAAGGTGAGGAGATGATGGATTCGCAGTTGAAGACGGAAGATGAACAAGAACGGTTGAAGACAGAAGTACCTAAATCAATTTAACATCATAAGCCCCTTTAGACAATGATAAGAAGTTTTCCTATCAAAGATTTGAGACTAGGGTTTCAATGATAAAAGAGAGAGAATTAAAACTATCTAAAGAAAAGTAAAAATTAAAGATAACACTTTTCTTGATTGATACCTTTCTAATGTGTCAAAGACACTACATATATAATGATACTAATGGGCCATTACTAAAATGCCCCATTACTTAGAGGAAGCCCAATTCAATAACAATTAAAAAACCAACTACTATAAAACCTTAATTTAATAATAAACTAAAATATTAAGATATAACTAATAATACTCTCTATCATTGCCGCGGGATTCACTTGAACCTTGTCCTCAAGGTTCTAAACCTACTTCTGGTCCCATTGCTTAAATTGAACAATCCTTGGTCCTACAACAAGCACTGGTTCATGAGGAACTCCTCTCTGCAAATCACGGCGGAGAGTAAGAATCGGAGACAACCCAGTGTGGTGATCATCGTGAATAGGAGAAATCCAAATGCAGCTTAAAGATCTCGCAACATCACCAGCACCCTCTACCGTAGGCTGAACTTGTTCATCTTCCGGAAGTGGCTCCTCCACATAGTCATTCTCAAATGCATCAGCCGGAACTTCATAAATCCTAATCTGAGGCTTAGATGGATCCTTGACAATAACATATTTCCCCTCATTCAACTTCATATACAAGTCCACAATAGACTTCACGATACCCCACATATTGGTAGTGTTCAAATTAATCTGTGCAGCAAAGTCCTTGGGTTTATATCCAACCACACCCAAGATAACATGATTAAAATGGTCCCGGGGATGAATCCAAGACACATAACCCAACTTCATCATATCACCACTACCCAAATGAGCTTGTACAATCCACTTAGCCAACTTGTTAGCATTGTTCTTGAGCTCAGTAGCCAAAACAGCACCTCTTTGAGTCTCCAACTTCTGCCTCCAATCAACACCAGAATACTTTGGATGAAACTCATTCAAAGCATTCACAGTAAGGAACAGCCTTTGCTTATTCAATTCAACAACACTATGCACCTCACACCTAGCAACAAGGTGCATATCCTTTGCATTTAAGTCAACAAACTCATCGACAGATGCTTCACTTCTAGAATCACTGTCTTCCTCATCACCATATGTAGTTCTGACTCTTGACCAGCGGACAAAATGTGGTCTTAGGTAGCTTTCACTTTTCTTCAACAAACATGGATCAAATGGGAAGAACATGTCGAGTCTATCCATCCCACCAAAAGCCTTGGAAAGATCAGCCTCAAGCAAATCCTCAAAAATAAATAACTCTGCTGACATGAAAAGACGAGCAACCTTTGCCTGTTTAAGAAATTCTTCTACTACACTAGGCAAACACACCTTCAAGGGATTCAATTTATGTTTCCAGAGTAACAACATTGGCATTTTGATAAGCTGCATTCTAAGCCTAGGTACGTCCACCAATGATTTCATGCGAAAGCATAAAATGTACATGATAGCCTGGCACCCAGAATAAAACACTTGGTGAGCTTGTGGGTTCATATCTAAATCATGTATCTTGCAATATGCAAAACACCAATCTACCAATCTTTGTATGATGTCAGCAACCAATGCAGATTAAAGAAACTTTGCACGAGATAAATAGTTAGCAAGATAAGCAACAACACTCATCCTAGTAATAGGGGAATTGACAGGTGATTCAAACATATCTCTGAGAGCAATAGCAAATTTCACACCACATAGTTCAGGATCCAATGCACATGCATAGAACATCACAAACTGGGTAAATTTTGACTTGTATGTATTCAACACAGTTTTCATAAATGACATTAGTAATATATCAAATACCTCAGACAATCGGCCACTATTTTGACAGGAATCAAGATGCAAAAAAGTCAGCATAATTAGGCTATCTAATTTCTCCACGACCTTATTCCCATCACACTGAACAACAATATCCCAAGAGTAAACAGACCTGGGAGCACACATGAGAGTCGACAAAATAGTATCAGTTTCAAAAACTGTTGCTATATCCTCATTAGCGAGCCTCCTGATAACAGGGTCATCAGTGGTTGTAACCTTGAAGACGTTCCGATTCTTGAACCTCTCAAAACGACGCTCATTTTTGGGGTTGATTCGGTCGAAGCTACGATCATAATTCTCAAGAGCACCACACAGGAGAAGATCTTCAGACTCAGGTACATTGTAGGATAGCTTGGTGAAAGTCGAAAATGGGATCTGATCGTGCATATTCCACTACGGCTAAATATCAACTGATGATTTACAAACCGCAGCGTCACGACGAGGATTGTTAGGGTTTGAACGATTCTGATGATAAAGACGGTCGCGACGAGCTCTCTCCTTCTCCGCCTCACGTTTCTTTGCTTCGACTTCTTCATCGCGACGCTGAGGGAGTTGTCGTTGTTGCTGGTATCTCCATTTGGGATCGAATTTGGGACGCGGTGGTGGTTTACCACCGACGAGACGGAAAGTGGCGTCGTCATCGGCGTTGCCTGGGAAGGAATGTCGAGGGTGAAATCGAAGGCGAAATCAGCAAGGTTTTTGGATTGGGTCTGGTTATTGAAGTTGCGGGTCCAATCGGCGATTCAACCTAGTTTTTCGGAGCGAGAGAAAGGGGCAAGGGGACGTTGAAAGGGAGGTTGTTGTTGTTGTTAGTAGCGGTGGTGGAATCCATTGGGCCCCATCCGTCGGGGTTGAAAGGAACGGTTCCGACATCGAATGTTACTCCTATCATTGGTGCAAAGTGGTGATGATGATGAGTATGTGGAGAACTTAGTGGTGTTAACTGGTTTGAGTGACGGTGATGATAGAGATGAATGTGTGGTTGTGATGCAAAGAGAGAAGAAGGTAATTGTAATGAAAAATTCTGTTTCCCAATGGGTTTGAAACTAGAATGAGAAAGGGGAAAATTAGGGTAAGATTTTTTTTTGAGTTTTTTTTTTATTTTAAAATTGAGATGAGATGCTTGCAAATGTTTTTCAAAATCTTTTTTAATACTAGAATGATTTTGATATTTAGGACTAATTGTAGAAGAGGTAGTTGTTGGTTGTAGTTGTTGATGATAATTATTGTAGGAATATGAATAATTAGATGATGAATAGGATGAATATGAGTTAGGTGGAGGTGGTGTATACCCATGATTAAAATACAAATATGGGGTTGTAACAAATGGATTTGTGTAATAGGGTGAAAAGAGTTCCCATGGAAAAAATGGAAATGAAGGTGTGGTAGGAGTTGGAAAATAAGGGTTTGTAGGATAGGTAGGAGGAATGCTCCATGGATGATATGAAGGTGTATGATAAGGATAATCCATAGGAGGATTTGAGTACATGATGAAAGCACCAATTGATAAGAAGTTTTCCTATCAAAGATTTGAGACTAGGGTTTCAATGATAAAAGAGAGAGAATTAAAACTATCTAAAGAAAAGTAAAAATTAAAGATAACACTTTTCTTGATTGATACCTTTCTAATGTGTCAAAGACACTACATATATAATGATACTAATGGTTCATTACTAAAATGCCCAATTACTTAGAGGAAGCCCAATTCAATAACAATTAAAAAACCAACTACTATAAAACCTTAATTTAATAATAAACTAAAATATTAAGATATAACTAATAATACTCTCTATCAGACAATGGTTTAAAAACATATTTCAATAATCAAGTAATCAAATTAGTAACTCAATTTAGAATCAAAACAAAAATACTTATAAGACAAAACAAACCCAACATTTTAAATCACTAAAAAGACCAACATTTTCAAATATGCTAATACAGACATAGTTTATATAGACATAGTTATACTAACAAAAATTAACTATATAATGAATATATAAATCTATACAGTATGACCAATTTTAGACAAGGTATTGTGATGTTTAAACAAAATTTCTTTAAATTTTTCCATTGAAGATGCTCTTAATATAATTTAAAATTATTCATTTTGGAAATGTGCAATAGTAATATATAGTAAGTGATGACTCATTCTCTTCCCCTGTATGATAACCGTAATGTATATAGTATATACAATACATGTGGTTTATTTTCCATGTTATTTTACCATTATATATTCAATTATTTATTTCAACTTTGAATCTTTCATGTTCACAAACAGCTGAACAAAGCGTTAAACAATGCCAATCATTAGCTTTTTATGCAAGAATTTTCCAAAAGAAAAACTTATTGCTATAGATGGATCAAATTACTTGTTTCAAAGGAAAAAATTTCTCATAAAATAAGTAATAAGAAAATTACACAGCTACTGCAGTTTACTATCATTAAAATTACAGAAATTATTATAGTTAAGAAACTTACTAACTTCTGTGATGTTTGACAATAACAGCAGCAAATAAAAAAAAAGAAGAAATTTAAAGCAAATAAATCTTTACCGCGTTGTTTCGAATCGACAATAACAGCAGCAAATCGAGTGTTGTTTTGAATCGATTGTTGTTTCTAATCGACAAAGAAATCTGAAGCAATAAATCGAAAATAAATCTAAAGCAAATTTTCGAGCATCAAACGACAATGACAAAATGGTTGTTTCGAATTGTTACCGTGGTTGCTGTTGTTGATTCGGACTTGTTGCAGAATCGAGTTGTGTTGGTGACCGGGAAGTATGACGACGTCGCAACGAGGAACAATGGTTCAATCAAAAGAAGAAAGAGGAATAGGGTTTGTTAAAAGTGTTTCTGAAAGGGAACCGTGTTTATGAAAGAGGAACGATGGTTTTGTTGATGGAAACAGATGCGCACAATGGTTATAGAAGCACGGCGGCGAATAGGCTATGTTAAAAGTGTTTATAAAAGGGAAAGTGATTATATTTGTGGAAATAGGGTTTAAATATTTTTACATCGGTTGAATTGTGGACTGATATAAAGGCCAGAAGCAGAAAAGGTTTTTACATCGGTTTCTGATTATGGACCGATGTAATGACCAAAACAAGCGTACATCGGTTGAATTGTGGACCCGGTGTAAAGGCCAGAAGAGGAAAATGTTTTTTCATTAGTGAACTTTTCACATCGGGTGAACGTCATGCCGGATGTGAAATCCTTTATAACAAAATTTCTTATTATTTACGAAACTACCACCGCGTTATTTTTTACATCAGTGGAAATAAATGTCTGATGTAAAATCCTTAAATCAAATATTTTTCACTTCATATTATAATGAAATCTGATGTAAAATCCTGTGCAAAATAGTTTTCACATCATATTATAGCGAGCAATTTTTGTCGGTGACGCGACCACCTTATCGCTGGGTTTTCCTCACCGCAATGAGGAGGAGGGGGTGCTACTTTCTGATTTCTTATTTATCCCATGAAGGTGAAAGGGAAAGGGAAGCTATCTAAAACTAACCTTGCACGCGAATGTTTACCTGAACAAACGCTTAAAAGAGATTGGGGGGTCCGGGGTCAGGTTATACACTGGGGAGTTGTCAATTACCCATCCTATATGTGGTTATCCACAGGATATTAGCTTTAGGTTTTGCTTTATACTTGATAGTGTTTATCTGTTAATGGGTTGGGAAAGTTTCTTGGGAAATATGAGTGAGTGAGTGAGTTTTTTGTTGATGTTCAGGTTTTCCCGATGTTTTTGGTAAGGTACTGGACCTAAGTTTTGATTGATGTGTGAAAGTACTGGACCTAGGGTTTTTTTATTAGTATGCTCGCTAAGATTTCGCAATCTTATGCCTACCTATTCTCGTTTAAATGAAACAGAGAAATCAGAGCAATCGTAGTTCCTCCTATTCTAAGGGAGGAAAAAGATGTTTTGGTGTCTTGTTCAAAGCCCAAGATTGAAGCTAAAAGCACTAGTGCAAAGTGACGAATATAATTTTAAAATTTATTCCCATTATATAGAAAATGGGTGTAAATAAGAAACCTGGTGGTAAATTTGTAAAGAAAATATCATTTTAAGTATTAACACGTGACAATAGACACCCTATTTTTTAAAAGGGTTTAAATTAAAAATATTATTACAAGAAATTAAAATCATTATTATAGTCAAATCTCTATTACTCCCGTTAAAGGTAAATTGGGTGTAAATTTATATTGACTGAAAAAAATTATTTATTTTAATAACTCTAAATATTAATCTTAAATACATTAATAAACTATAATATATTTTATGAAGTGTTAATTAGATAAGTAAGTGAATTAATGAATGTAAATTTATTAAATTAATATTGTGTAAATAAAATAATAAAAAAACACATATCAAATATTGAATTGATCAAAACCTTTTTCTGAAACTCCATTTCTCTAAACCTATTCCAGAACTCCATCTTCTTCCTTTCATCCCACATCAAAACACAGATTTCCATCAATCAAAACTCAACCTTTCTCATCTCTCATCATCGCACGACCATTCTCTCTGAAATCCTAGATTTGTTTTATTCTTGAAATACAATCACACCTAGCAATGATATAAATATCTAGTTCTCTTGGAAAATAAGAAGATAAGAAGGGATTGGGTGTTGTTATGTTAGGTAAAGCGATGGCGGTTTTAAATCTTATTATTACTTATTTTAACATCCAATCCAAATTTTAATTCATATTCGCATAATTCCTTCTCCGAACTTTCAATCTCCTGGCGTTCAATATCTTCGGCTCCACGTATTTCGAAAATCAACAGTTAAGTATATTTAATAATTTTAAACAATTCACAATCAATATCAAACCCTAGAAATTCAATTTCTATAATTCTTCCCCAAATTTCAATCACAATCTAACATCGTGTTTTGATCTGAACACTGAAATTAGGGTTCAAGCGAAGAAGCCATGGATGACTGTTGTGTTGTTTGCGTCGAGCCATTGGAATGGGTCGTACGAAACCCTGTTTGCACCGTGAGGTTTTCCGCACGTGTGTCGCGAGACTCCGTTTCATTTGTGATGGTCGTCGTTGCTGCATCTGTAAGACCTATTGCAATCTCATCTTTGTTACCAAGGTGTGTTTGCCCAATGGTTATTATCGTTGTTTATCGATTTGATGAAATTATTTTGTTTAGTTGAAGAGTCTTTTGGTATTGTTTTCTTGGATTCACTGATGCTTGTGATGATTCACTTTGATGATTGCCACTGTCCTGAGTTGTATATGCATGTAATGATATAATTTATTCTTAATTCCAAGCATGAATATTCGAAGAGGAAGTTACATTTAGCATGTGTGATTTATGGAATTATTTTGTTATTCAGTTTATGTAATGAAGTTTAGGTTTGCTATTTGAAGTTAAATATTTCCTTTGTTTATTTTTCTTTACTGTTAGTTTGTGAAAAAATGCATTCTGAATAACACATTTATCTTGAGTTACTTGGTTCATGTTGTTACTAAATAACACAAGTATTCCATTCATGACTTTGTGAACTTCTTTGGTAAGAAAAGATATAGTCAAACTCAAACTTGGTTATCTCACACGGTTAATAATAAGGTTTGGTCAGATCTGAGGCAACCTCAGATTATATTTTAGTCCAAGTCTCTCTTATGAGATGGGTCCTGTTTAATAGAGATCCTTTTTTGGTTAAAAATGAACTTGGTTTATAAAGGGGTTCTCAAACTTACTTTGTTAGGACATTCATAATTTTATTTGCTCAAAGTTGAAGCTTTTAAGTTTGCTTTGTTTGATAAAAACTTCAATGGTAAGGATCAATTTTAAATTATATAAAAGTTATTAAGAAAGATCTTGTGATTAATGATTTGGATAGAACATTATGGCGGAAGTTGATCCATGTGGCCGATCCTAGCTACTTAGTGGGATAAGGCTTTGGTGTTGTTGTTATGTTTTGTTACTATTATTTGATGTGGTTGATATTCAATTTTGCTGCATACTCCCAGGCTCTAGGAGATTATACAAGTGTGATTAATGACTTTGCATCCCTTCCGTCTGAGTTAAGGGAAAGAAAGGTTGGATCGTACTGGTACCATAGGATATGAATGCATTTTTCGACGATGTGGACTATTACAAGATGATCAAGGCCCTGTGTAGGCTTTCCTGCTGTGAATGTGACAATGCGAAGGAGCAACAGAATGATGGTTCAAGGCGACAAGCAAGGTTTAGGAATATGGGACAGGTGAAGGGTCACTTATTCCACCGTCATAAGTTGCATACGTGCAGTTTGTGTTTGGAGGGAATAAAGGTGAAATATTTATGTTTTGCATTCCATGTATCTTGTTAAAGGAAAATTTTGCAATCATTTTTTTTATTGATAGAGTCTTTATACCATTGTTTCTATAGGTATTTATATGTGAGCAAAAACTATATACTAGAGCCTAGTTAAATCAACATATAAACACAGGTGATTCCAAGGTGGATGGAAGTGAGAGTGAGAGGGGTGGTTTTATGAGATATGTATGAATTACTGAACATTAATCTTAGTGAGAGTGAGAGAGGTGGTTTTATGGGATATGTGTGAATTACGGAACATTATTCTTGTCATATATGCCAAAGGTAACAATTAAACTAATCAATCATGTGCTTAACAGAGCATGTCTTCATTTTGATTTGAACTGTTAGAAGTGTGATGTACATTATATCTGTGCTTTAATTGCAAGCAGCATCCAGGACAGTATGAATACTATAAGAATTATGATGACCTAGAGGTAAGAAATATATGTTTTTGCTTCTTTTACTATCTTATTCTTCTGAATGTGAGGCTTTGCTAGATATTTCATGTTATTTGACCTAATGGTATTTGTTCGGACAAATGTCATCTGATGCAGATCCACTTCCAATAATAGCATTTCTTATGGGAAGATGATGCTTGCCTTTCCAAGAAGTTTGTTGATTTTCAATCTGAATCAGTGATGAAGGTGATTGATTATTGCAGCACTAGGATATTTTCTTGTTCCTTCATATTTTTTGTTAATGGTTTATTCGAAAGGTGTCTTGTGTGCAGTTCATTACCTGCTTGATGATTCCCCATGCCTGTTCATTTAGATGCTTACTTTTTTAATCTTACTGTAAAATAAGCAGATGTGTTATTGTTGTGGGTTATTTTTAATTGTTGAACCTCTTTTTCCTTGTTTATGACAGATACATAATACTATGGAACATGGAAGACGCATGTCACGGTCAAAGCGTAATGTTGCTCTTCAGGCATATGTACATTGGCAATCTTCTCTTCTTGATCTCACTTCTCATGTCTTTTAATTTTGCTAGTTTCCTTAGAAATATTTACTTCCAAGATCCTTCTCAGTACCTTACAGAAGTTACCTTCATTGTTTCCCTACAGATACCAACTAGTTTTCGATATAAACACAATAATGAGCAGGATCAACGTCGTGGAAGAGGGCGAATGTTTCACCGTGATCTTTCTGAAAATCAACTTTCCGTGGCCATTGTAGCTAGTTTGGAGACTAATAATGCTGAGCAAACATATCGTGAGCCAACTTCAAGTAGTGGACAGATTGCGTATGAAGATGTTGTTAGATAATGCCCGCTGCTCGCGCTTTCCCTTTAGAAAAAGTTATGAATTCACTGCAAGAATATCAAAGGAAAAGGTAATAATTATGTATTTTACTACTTTTGACATTCTGTTTAGTAACATATGCTTTCAGTGGACTGATAGAAGTTGGAATAAAAGTAATTCATGTTATATAATGACATCTTATTTCCAACCTTTGCTGCTTTGGGCTGCCGTACTGCTCATCTACAGGTATCTTTCTGGATCAGCAAGTCTTTTTCCATTTGAATTTTGTGAAGTCCTATTGGTATACACCCTGATATAAATGTTTTAGGAGTTTAGATCCACTAGTCCAACAATCAAAAACCAATTCAGTTATAAAGCAACGGCTGCCAAGTTTTGTCAGATCTTTTTCAACTGTGTTTACATTTGCTTACTGTTCTTCAAGGTAAATTTGATTTCATGCATAGTTATGTCCCCACTCCACATATGGTGTGCTAACCTTATTAATAATATCATGCACTTAATTGTAAGATGAGTTTTGTTGTTCTTATTGTTAGAATTAGATGTAGAGCACACAGAAAAATATTTTGAAAAAAGGAAGGAAAAATATGAAGTACTAGCACAATGAAGAGTTTTCTTGTCTAAGATAGTTTTATTTTAAATATTCACTTTTATTTATTTGATAGTTTATAATATTAATTTATTTTGCTCATATGCAAATTAAGTAATGAGTCTCGTTTATTCCCATTGCTTTTTGTAAATACAGTAAGAATTATTTCAGCTGCTTTTTAATCATTTTTATGTGTCTGGAGTCGTTTGTTTTGGTTAAATTATAATGTAATAATGTGCTGCATGTTTTCACTTCAGCTTTGTTCAGCAAGCACAAAAGTTTTGTATGGAGACAAATGGTTCCAGTGTCGAAAGAAATGTACGCTTTTTTTACCGGTGGCGGAGGAACATGAGTCCGATTTCTTATAGAATCATCGCTCCTTCCGACTATGTCTTCCGCCCCCCCCCCTCCATTTTCGGCAAATTCATGTTGTTCGGAGTTCGAGTTGTGGTTGATTCCATGAGGAAGAGTGTTAGCATCAACCATCTCTCATAGTATGAACAACCTCACGAGATCAACAACAACAGTGTCAAGGACGATAATAACAAAGAACAAGATGTTCTTGCCGCCGGTTATGCCTTCGCTGACGACGCTGTTCCAAATAACTCCGGCAGGAACCGCGATCGCGAGGTAAAAGAGGTTCGATCATCGTTTCTCTCCGATCGGTTAACCGTTTTTTGTTTTTATATTCAATCTCAGTAAAAGAAAATATAGATTCTCTTATGATTTTATTTAATCCAGTAATAATAATGGATGTTGATTAATTTGGTTGAAATTAAAACTTGATTATTGTTATTGATTTTGAGTTTAAATGAAGTGTTGATTTGTGTGTTAATTTTGGAATGGATCAGGAATTCCATTGATGGAGGAAGAGTACAAGCTATTCTTGGTTGGATTGCAGAAAGTAGGGAAAGGTGATTGGAGAGGAATCTCTAGGAACTAAGTGAAAACGCTAACGCCTACCCAGGTTGCAAGTCATGCTCAGAAGTATTTTCTCCAGCAAAGTAACCTCAACCGCCGTCGTCGTAGATCTAGTCTCTTTGATATCACCACTGACTCGGTAATTCCATCATCATCATATTCCCTTCAAACTGCGTCATTAGCTTTTTCTCTAATGAAATAAAACCGAAAATTCCTTTTGGATTGATTTTTGGGCAATCTAAATATTGAAGCTTTTGTTCAATTAGTTATATTCCTAATCAATAGAGTATAATTATGACTTTCAATTTTCTCTGTTATTTATTAGTCTTCTAAGTTTGATTTAATAGTCAAATTCAACACTATTACTTTTACTGGGTTAGGAAATTGAAAGAGAAAAGAAAGAAAACTGAAAAAAATGGAAATCAAACTTCTATTTTTATTTTTATTTTTATTTTGTTTATCGCAAGTTGTAAAAATCCTTAGCTAGTTTTAGAGAAATTTAACAAAACTAGAATGAAATGATCAAAGAATCAAATATTTAGAAATCAAAGCTAATGAAGTTTATAAACAACACCTAATATCATAGTAGAATCTAAGGCTTATCTTTTTTCTAGTCATTTGTTCCAGTCATAACAGAATCTAAGGCTTATCTTTATGGCTTTGAGTTCTGTAAGCTCTCTCAAACCTTTCTTCAAATGGTTCTTAATTGCCAATCATTAAAATAAACATGAGATTATGGTGGCCGAAATTTTTGTTTTTGTTTTGTAGATCTACAAGAGGACTGGTTTGAAGGGGTGCTACACGGGTCTGGGCCCCACATTAAGTTGAGAGTTTCTGGCTAATGCAACAACAATTGTCACCCGGGAGCTAGCATCGAAATTGCTTGGCGTTAGGCATAACTAAGGTTGGTTTCTTTCAATTGCGATGTCATTACTTTTTAATTATTAGACTCATAATTACAGTGGTGATTATTGTTGTATTATATTCTTAGACTCTTATGTTTGCTTCATTTCTATTGAAGATAATACAACAATGCTCAAGTATGCTTTTATCAACCTAAATTTAGACACTAGAACAAAGTTGGATGGAGGAATGTTTTTAATGGATTGCAATTTTAGACACTAGAAATTTTAGCTACACCACTTTGTTTTTAACCCTTTTGTGTTGTGAGTTCTTTTTAAGATCTGTTTGAATTGGTTAAGGAAGTGTTATGATTTTAGTGAATCATCAATATGTTGTATTTGGATCATTTTGGTTATTCTATATTTGAAGGGTTGGAAAGTAGTTATGGTGTGCCAAGCAGCTGGTCAAACCAAATTCTGGGCTTTGAAACATGAAAATGGAACGACAGGGTGCGCAACCATCATAGTTAGAGTTATAGCATGCTTTCAACCTCTCAGAATGCCAGGTTTGTGACTCGAATTTGGTTTTCTTTTGGTTTTGTAATGTTTTGTTATGTTTTCAATTGTTCTCATTTAATGATTATTTTTGAATGTTTTGCAGGCTGAATATTTCTGTCAGTTACTTAAACCTGTAACGTAATTGTTTAGTTTTCCTTTGTTCTTTTTGGGTTAATCTGGTGGTTTTAGTTATTTTAATCATTGTTGTTTTAATCTAGCTTTCCGGATGTGGTTGATGACATTTACATTTCAATAGGGAGTCAGTGCTTTGATGGCAAGAAACTTTGAGAGAAGTGTGGCTGCTGACACATTGGGACTGGCTAGTCAGAGACGTTTTATGAGTGACATCCCAAGTAAAACCAGTGAGATAAATCGAGGGAGTGAACACCAAGGAAGAGGTAGCGTGGTATGCTGGAAATAAAATGGTCTATATCTACAAGGCTAAGGTGAAGAAAAATGGTACCCATTACCGTTGTTTATGGGGCAAGGTTACTAGACCTCATGGTAACAGTGGTATTGTTCGTACTAAGTTTAAATCCAATCGTCCACCCAAATCAATGGTGTAATCATTTTGTAATAGATTGATGATTTTTACCTATTAATTATATAGGTTGGTTTTATGTTATGATTGTAATTTTGAGTTTTGATTCATTTACAGGGAGCACGAGTGAGAGTGTTCATGTATCCAAGTAACTTATAAGAGGTAAAATCACCAAATCACCATTGTTAAAGTCATGTTATTGAATTTGTTGTGGTTTTGTGCATTTTGTTGATATGGTGTTTATTTGAGCCTATAACTGTGCTTCAGATTTATTTGAACTAGTTATTTCCATGTCATACATCAATGTTCCACTTGTTTTCTTGCTTTTTATCATGGATTTTGTCAATACTATACTTGTATTCTTGCTATTTCTCGTGGCTTTGTCAATTCAAGTCTTGTCTATAATCAAGCTTATTTCCAATTTTAATACATTTAACACAAGTATAAAAGCTGATTATGAAACCCTGTTATGTAAAACATAAACTTTTGCACAGGACTTAAAAGTTCAGTGTTTCACCTTTTTATGTGATTGTTACTTCTCCACATAGATGATCTTTTTCAGAGGAATCTATGGTATAATTAATGATAAATGTAATTTGCATCTGTGTATATGTATATGTGTGTAGTGTAGTGGAATGTGAACAAATCATTGTGTTCTTTATATGTAGATGTGTGTAGTGTAGAGGTATGTGAACAAATCATTGTGTTCTGCGATACACTATAGACTTTTATTTTCAAAGTGTTGCTGGATAGTAGATATAGTGTTGCTGTAGCACTGTAGTGCAGTGAGATTTAGACGAACTACTATTTTTTGTGATCCATCATCTACAACATTGGGTTGTATACTTGTATGTTTTTTGTTGGTGTGATAGTTTGCTGTCTGATATTGCATGTTTTTAATGCCCTGCTAATTTTCTTTTAATGGTATTATTTATAGTTTAAACTTTCCAGTGTTACGTCAGTTATGTAAAGTGTATGCTGTCTAAAAAAGTACAGCAATGAATCTAGTGAATTCTCCAGCATTGTTATAATTTCTTCATGTTCTTTCTGATTTAATTATTATACTTTAATTGGTTCTGTTGTTTATGTTGTCCTAATTTTACATTGAAATTTTTGTTGCAGATTTACGTGTTCCTCAGCAGAGTTGTCAGCTGATTTGTCGTCACAAAGCTTTTTGTTTCATTTTGATGGAGTTTGTTGTCATCTCTGCATTAGTTTTTGAAAATTTATCTTTTGTTTTAGACCATAATAGAACCAGATGGTATTCTCTATTGTATTAGCTATTTTCTATGAAGCTTATATTTTCCGGATCCTAAGTAGTTGTCTTTGCCTTGGTCTTCTGATTACTGCTTATCATTTTAGATTTCATTTGATTTATTAATCCCACAAAATTTAGTATTGAATGCTTTTGAGATTTTAAATTACAGTATTTGATTAATTTTTTGTATTGTATAGGAGTGAGACATAACATCTTTACTTTTGGAATTTAATAATAGCTGGTTTATGTGGCGGTACAGGACTCCTTCCCATAACGATGATGTTCGCCATCATCTCACTCCCCTCTGCAAGCTTGCGTTAGAGAAGTACAATGCTGAGAATCAAGTTCGAAACTAACAGTATTTATGAATATACTATACTATGTTTATTTAATCATTCATTCATTGATCAAGTAATTATTGTTTTAATTTAGGGTGCAAATTTTGTGTTTGCTGAGATTGTGAAGTCAACCTGGAGCCCGACCTCTGGTGGAACGTATTACATTACCTTTCTAGCAGAATATCCTTCCAACAACAGCTCTGCTACATGTTTTCAGGCCAAAGTCTGGAATAAGAGGCCAGTGCCCCCTGAGGTCAAGTCATGTGCAATTAAGAACTTTTAGATATGCAGATTGAGTAATGATTTTTTTTGGACGACAGTGTAAAATTTTTAAACCGGTAGTGAATGTTATTTAAATTCAAATATTTTTATTAGTTGTTTTGTTGAAGCAGGGAGGAAGACAAATTGATCCTACTGCACATACAATAAAGTCTCATGGAGTCACACTTGCTAGAAATCGTATTCATGATTGGCTGATATTGGTGCTTCTTATACTAATTGAGGTTATTCTCAATGTAATTCATCCGTTTCGCCGCTTCGTTGGAAGGGATATGATGGAAGATCTTATGTATCCAATGAAAGAAAACACTGTCCCTAAATGGGTTGTTCCTGTAAGTTCCATTACTTTATGTTGCTTGTATATCAAGGGACTTTAATTTTTGTCTGTTTTTTAGTTGATTTTATCTACTTAGCAATCAAATTTCTAATTGTCTTGTATTCTGTGTAAATTTCTAACCGATAATGTTTGACACGAGCGATGCGAGTGATTGTAATTAATGTTTTTTTCCCTTTTGTTAATGATCAGCTTTATGTGGTTATGTTGCCAATATCAGTGTTCTTGTTCGTCTATATGCGTAGAAGAAATGTTTATGATTTGCACCAGTGTTCTCGGTAAATTTTGCAGTTGTGGATTGTTATATACATTAAATGACAAATAATGTTGAAGAATTGGTGAATATATTATTGTTAATGTACTTCGTTGTTACATAACAGGCGTCTTGTTTGCTGTTTTGATAACTGGGGTGTTCACTGATTCTATTAAAGATGTTGTTGGCCCGCCACGGTCAAACTTCTTTTGGCGTTACTTTCCCGATGAAATACAGGTAATAGAAATTATGTAAGTGTGACATTAATTAACTTGATTGGTTTGTGTGTATGTTTTTTTTCTTTCTTATTCTTTACTATTGTCATTGACTTGATGATTTTGTTTATGATGAGGACATGAGGGAATGTGAATGCGTTGAGAGTGACGAAAACGAAGAAGCAAGACACGTTGGAGAATACATGGAAGAGGATAACGGAAGGGAGAGCGATGCCGTTAAATAGGCATCTGAAAAAGTCGGACACGTTCGAATCGCAATCGCGCTGTAGCGGCGTGCCGTTAGATAATTTGAACGGGTGAGTGGAAGGAGGTGGCGGTGTTCCGGTGATGAAGAAATCAGAGACATTCGGTGGAAGGGATAAGAGTGTTTCTCCGGGATCCTAGTACATTCTTATAGTTTAGTGCAGTTTTTGTCGGAATGGGATTAGACAGAAATCATTTTCTATGATGATTTTCATATAACTATGCTTGCGCAAGATAGCGACCGTGTCAATATAGGTACATATCTATTGCAATGTGTCTTTGTGTTATGTCGTCATGGTTGCAACTTCCAGACATGTGCATATTGTCGAGGTCCATCAGGAATTGTAGTTATGATGTTGATTCATGTTATTAGAAATGTATTATGTGACATCAAAGCATAACTATTGTACGTTTATGTGTCTCCTGCTATATTTTCATGTTTCATTGGTATTGATAAATCAACGGTAAGCGAACAAAATGTTTATGTAGTTGTTTTGTATTGCTGTATTTAATGAAAAACATGTAGTTGTTTAACTTATTATATGTAAACATGATGTTAGGATAGTTGTTTTGGTTGTACTTTTTGTTTATCAAATGTTTAGTGGTATACAAAATATTTGATTAAATAAAAATATAGATTCTAAATCTAATTAAATATAATATAATTATGAAACTAAAACAAACATTCTATTTAAAGAAAATAGGGTGTAAAAATGCCAACATCAATGGTAAAATTAGGTGTAAAAATGTCAACATCAATGATAAAATCGGGTGTAAAATGCCAACATCAATGGTAAAATCGAGTGTAAATATGCCAACATCAATTGCAAAAACGGGTGTAATACACCGCGTTTTTACACCCAATTTAAAGAAAATAGGGTGTAAATTTGCAAATCTCTAAGGTATTCACTGCTCATTTTACATCCAATGTTTATGAAATTGGGTGTAAATTCGTTTGATTGAAATGCTATTATTTACACATTTACACCCGTTTTCTATAAAATAGGGTGTAAAGTGGAATATATATACATCTCTTTTAAACAAAAAAGGGTGTAATATACCATCTATAAATGTATATATTTAAAATTTTACACCCGATTTCTATAAAAAAGAGTGTAACATAACATCAAATTCACACCCATTTTCTATAAAATAGGGTGTAAATTGGAGTGTATATACATCTGTTTTAAACAAAAAAAGGGTGTAATATACCATCTATAAATGTATATATGTAAAAATTTACACCCGATTTCTATAAAAAAAGAGTATAATATAACATCAAATTTACACCCATTTTAAAACGGATGTAAATTTGTCAGACATTTCTCACCCGTTGAATTCACACCCTCCAATAAAGGGTGTTAAATGTATAAAAAACGGGTGTAATTTCATATTTCTGCACTAGTGAAGGTTTATTTGAGAGAGAACTTGTCATCTCAAAAGAGGGATTGTCGATTTTTGTGTGCCTTGATCAAAGCCCAAGGTTGAAGCTAAGTGGTTAATTGACTCGACCAGGGGATTTCCTTATATAAAGCCTCAGAGGAGGCTAAATATGACCGACTCAACAAGAGAGTGTATATATTGGTGTCTTGTACAAAGCCCAAGATTAAGGCCAAAAGGAGAGACTGACTCTTTGGGGATATCATTATACAAAGCCTAAGAGGAGGCTGGAAGTTAGACTTTTTCGGGGAAAATGTTCTGTCTGTCTTGTACAAAGCCCAAGATTGAGGCTAAAGAGGTTTGACTCTTGCTGGAGAGTGTTATCTGTCTTGTACAAAGCCCAAGATTGAGGCTGAAATGAGTTTGACTCTGCTTGGGAACATATCTGTTCCAAGTTTAAGAGAGGAAGGTTTGTGTCTTGTACAAAGCCCAAGATTGTGGCTAAAATGGTTTGACTCAACAAGATAGTGCTTTTATCTGTCCTGTATAAAGCCCAGGATTGTGGCTGAACAAGCTGGAGAAATTATTCTACCCAACTTGAGAGGAGGCTAGCTCCTGCTAGGGGAAATCTTTATACCAAGCCTTAGACGAGGTTGGAAAAAGATTGACTCAACAAGAGAGTGTTTTTATTTGTCTTGTACAAAGCCTAAGATTAAGGCTAAAAGGGTTGACTCAACAAGAGAGTGCTGAAAGGTAATTGACTCAACAAGAGAGTCTGAAAAGGTTAGTTGACTCAACAAGAGAGTCTAAAAAGGTTAGCTCCGCTGGGGAGAATCATTGTACAAAGCCCAAGAGGAGGCTGACTGCGCTGAGGAAAGATCATTATACAAAGCCTAAGAGGAGGCTATCTCTTTGTTTGGGATAATTGAGATCCCGAGGCAGGTCCAAAATGGGGAATCAACTCTTGCTAAGGTTTATAGAAGAGTTAAGGTATCAGATGCCTTAAGGTTCTGATTTGGGATTTTTAGGAGAGATGCCGGGTTTCAGCTCTGCTAGAGATTGATCCAGATTGACCAGAGTTTCTCCTATGTTTGTAGGGAACTTGAGAATGTCTTTGAGACTCAAGAGGATTAGACTTTCCAAGTCTACTGGTGGGGAAGAGTTTTATCTTTTGTACGATGCCCAAGAGGAGGCACTGGCATTAAGGGATGAGAATCAACCCTAAATTGGCCGGAGTTTTGACACTGGAAAGACTGCTCTAGCAAAGGATGACTAAGTTCTATCTTATAACTTTAAGAGGTCGTCAGGGTCCTTGTATTAAGCCCAAGAGAAGGCATGAGAACTTCTAAGAAGCCGAAGGGTCCTTGTACAAAGCCCAAGAGGAGGCAGGGATGCTTTTAGGAAGCCTGTGGGTCCCAAACCAAAGAAAAGTTCAAGAAATGCTATTCACATAAAATGGATCATTTAGTGAACAGTTCTGATGTTTGAAGAAATTCAAGAGATGCTATTCACCGGGAATAGATCAACTCTGGGGAGTAGAATTTCTTTGACAATTTCTAATAGTTACAGCCTGAGAAAAGGTTCACCGAGAATACTTCCTTTCTCTTTGTTCCATATTGTTTAAGCCCAAGAGAAGGCAAGACTGTATTTGGAAATCCTATGGGGATCTTGTTTTGTTTGTATTTAAGAGTGACCAACAAGGCTTTACCTAGTTCTAGACCTAGTTGCCGGGGAAAACTCTAAATAACTATACTAGTATATATACAGTTGATATATGACAAGTATCTTAAAAGGGTATGAAAGAAGACTAACCATGTGCAGCTTCCCACAATACAGTTATATATAAATGAAAGCGAGTAAATGAAAGTTGTTAAAACTTATAGGCGAGCAAGCTTTCCATGATGTATTGTTAGTTGTTCAAAGAAATTAAAGAAAGTTTTGATAACAACATATATATTTGAATCTAAATCAAAAGGGAAATTGCTTTGAAAAGATCTTTGGGGATTACAGCTCAAGGAGAGACCCAAGGTTTAACAATGATCGCACCGTTGTTTTGAATATCCTCTCGGGACTTATATAACGACTGAGGCCCAAAAAAAGTTTATTTACAAAAGGGTTGGGTCTTAAAACTCAAGGAGAGGCCCATGGATATTTTGAAAAAGAAAGATGAGACTTACAACACGAGGGGAGGCCCAATTGATTTTGTTAAAACGGCGACGATCGCGCCAAACTTTTGAAAATATACAGAGGGACTTATACAATGTGTGAGGCCCAAAAAGGGGTTATTTACAAAAGGGTTGGGTCTTACAACTCAAGAAGAGGCCCAAGGATTATTTAAAGAAAATAAATGGGACTTATAACACGAGGGTAGGCCCAGATGATTTGATTTTGAACTGGCGATCGCGCCGAGATTTTTCTTTTAACGCAGAGGGACTTATACAATATCTGAGGCCCAAAAATGGTTTTGGTTAAAAGGGGATTAGGTTTTACACTCTATTAGAGGCACATGAGTGTTTGAACAAGATTGATGAGGGTGGAATCAATCAAAACCCTAATTTTGTTTAAAAATGGAAATAATTTTGTTTAAAAATTAATAAAAATTATTGAAAACATGTGAAAAATGAGTGGTGATCTTGGATCAATGTTTCAAAAATCATGTTTTTATCCACAAAATGATTGAAACCCATTTAAGTTTGGAAAATCAAGAAGGAAAAAATATTTTAAATGTCAAAAAGTAAATAAAAATTAATTCTTTGCAAAAATATCAAGTTTATGAAATAAATAATATTTTTTGGGAAATTTTTGTAAAGTAAAATATTTTAACATTTTTGTGAATTTTAAAAAAAGAATCAACTCAAAATCATTAAAATTCAGAGAGAAATTAATTTTTGAATCAATTAAATAAAATCACAAAATTCAAATATTCATATATTTGAAAAAGGGCGCCAAGAACACCTTGGTTTTGCCCGCGTGCCCTGTTCTTGGCTGATTTGCATTTTCTCATCAATCTCACTGAATGCTTGATGAAATCACACAATCCACATATCAAACTACTCGTTTTCACCACACGATCATGTCTATGGTCTTTAATTTCATTTATTTTAAGCATGGAATAAGAAATCAAAGAGAAACCTCAAGAACCCTAATTTCTGCATGAAGGCTAATAAATTATTGTGCGAGGAAATATGCATGAATCATGAGATGACCAAGATTAGGCTTACTTGAAAATCGTGGCAGCAATAACAACTTGATTTTTGAGTTAGAGGTGTTATAGATGAGTTGTGATGATCTGAACAACTTCCCTACACCATATGGAGTGTGTTTGAAAGCTTGGATTGATTTGAAATGAATTGGAATAGATTGTGGCACCTCAGCTGCAACTTTGTTGAAAACTTGAGCAAATGGATGATGATTTCATGAATTTGGTGTTTCAGTTGTTGGTTTAGTGTTTGATCAGCTCACATATGATGTTTATGAGGTGTGTGTGTGTGATTGGTTTGGTTGGAAACATATTCTAATTCAAAACCCGATAGTAGCTTGCATTAGAATGCATTTTTGGAAGTGAGAGTGTGATTTTGAGAAAGGCAAGTGTTATAGGCCTTTGGTGTACTCAAACTGATCAGAAATGAGGTCTATTTATAGTGTGTCAAGTTTGTTTTGCAAGGAATAGGGAATGACAACTGCAGCAGGCCTTTGGCCAATTTGGATCAAATGGAATCTTAAGTCTCCTCTAGCCATTGACTTGAGATTAGAGCACAGGAATATGGTTCTTTGATTCAAGGATAAGGCTTGATTGAAGTGTTCATCTTTGCTCTGATACATGCCACCTCTAAGCATCCATTGAATGTTCCAAAACAAAATTGGAGTCTTGGCCTCTTTTAGGCTTTTTAGGTTTTGCATGCTACTTGTAGATTTTGGGACTTTGGAGGCTGATAGATCAGTGCTTGTCCCTTGCTTGTCCCCCCTTGAGGTGTGCAGATGGATAACCATGCTTGTTGTTGCACAATTTGATCAAATCGAGCCCTTATGCACAAATCTGCCTTGCCAAGACAGTTTGCAGCAAGGCATGTTGTAGTTGTCATAACTCCTAGCTCAGATGGAGTTTAAGGGAGTTCTTGGTCACTTTGGAAAGCTGACATATCCTATTTCAACATGATGTCCAACTTTGGTTTTGAGCCAACCTGAATTACAATGAAAAATTCCTCTACATTTGGGAAAAAATAAGGCAGATTCTGACTTAGTGAAAATTTCACTAAGTGTTGGAAAAATGTTACTTTTGTGTTTTCAGCCATTTTGATCACTCCATGACTAAAAATCCATGAGGAATTGGAATGAGTTGTAGTTGACACTTTTGAAGTATGGCATGAGAGCTATAAATCCAACTTTGGACCATCCAAAATGGTTGCTTGGATCTCAAGTTATGGTCCTTGGAAGTTGGTGTAGCACCCCAAAATTTGCCCTCCTTACTTTACTACTAACTGGCTTATGTTTCATTTCATTTTTGCATTATCATGTGTGCATATCATTGGTTCTTAGCATGGGGTCAAGGTGCCTGAGGCAATTTCAATAGGAGAAGATGTTCTTCAAAGGGTCAAGCAAGAGAGTTCAAGTGGATCACTTTCTCCTAACCAGTGCAGCAATTAGGGTTTTGAGATTCTTGGGTTTATTGCTCCAATGGGCAAGCTCCTTAGGTTTTTATCATCACCAAATGTCATATCTTATCTTGGTTGGAGAGGATACACATCATATTCAGAGGAATTTGGATTTGGATACTGTGCTATTTCCTCCTAAACTGAGGGTACCAAAACTAGGGTTTGCTATAAAGTCAGTTTATTTCTGATTTTTTGGGCAAGAATTGATTCCATGGTATTACTTGGGTCCCTAAGTATCTAGTAATGGAAGATTGTCCATCAGTTTGGTTCAGGAGAGATTCAGTTGGCCAATGGATTGGGAATCAGGAGAATTGGGTAAAAGTCAAACAGTGAGAGGGGAAGTCAACTGTGGAAGTCTGAGGTTCTCTTCAAGGTTTTCAAGGTCTCACATCCTCATATGGTCTTCAAGGGTCAATTTTCATATTATTTATCAAGAATCAAGGGTTGGTACAAAAGTTACTAAATATGGAAATGACCTATAATGTGAAAGTTTCCTTTTTGGGCAAGTTCGTACACTACATTCAACTTGACTTTTCATCATCAAGAAAGCTTCAAATGAATTTTCCTAAAACATGAAAGTTGAAGATCTTTTTCTCCTCTTTCCAACAAGTACTAGTGGGTCTCCATATCATTTGTGAAACTCAAGTTATGATCAAAAGAAGACAAAGTGGTTTTTAGGGTTTCATTTTCACAATTTTGGGACATATGGACCTATAATTAATTCCATTGCTTCAAGGCACTTTTTAACATCAAAGGACAATCCATAAGGGTCATCTTAGGCTTTTGAATCAAGTGAATCCATGGTGTATTTATCACTTATTCTCCATTATTCAAAATTGGCAAGTCATTGAAAACTCATGAACCAAAATGTCTCAAGGCCCAAATCAAATTCAGGTGTGGTTAGCAATTCAAACATAAGTGGTCCATCATAGAATGTTTGGATATACATGCATGGAAGGAGGTGTATCTCACATAATGTAATTTTCCAAAGTCATCCAAAACTCTTCAACAAAAGAATTACCAAGGCCCAATTGATCATCAGTGGGTTAACCTAATCTATTTAAGCCAATTCATGTACTGGTTAGGGTTTTTTACACTTGACTTGGAGGAGAAAAGAAGCTTGAGCCCTAAAAATTCATCTCTTCGAATCTCACAAGCCACAAGGTTTCTTCACAAAATTCATCCAGAAGCTTCATTCTGGGGATCCACAGAGCACAAACCAATCACCCTTTGGAGCTAAAAGCAAGGATACGCCGTGCATAGCCTCAAGTTAGTCATTCTTTTGATGATCATAGACCTTATTTTTTAAACATACATATTGATGTGTGATGCCCACTGATCATTCTGGTATGTTTATTTTTGAATTTGGACGTGTGGTTTGCTCGTATCGTGTGTTTCAAGTTTTGGGACCAAACCTTATTTCACTCGATTCTCATTATGTGTTGGTTATTTGTGATTTTTGATTGCATATTTGGAATCCTCACACTTTTCTGATCAAAATAGTGTATTCGCATGAAATTTCTGGGCAAGTTTTGAGTTGCAGGTGACAGAGGGGTCGACCGGAACCCTAGTTCCGGCGACTGGTTGTGGTGTCCGGCCGACAAGGGTTTCAACGAAGAAGACAATCTCCCAGCCGTCCATTTTCTTCATCGTGTGGTCCACGTTGCGCCACGCGTTTTAAGTTTTATTTTTTTTTCTGATTTTAATTTAATGATTGTGTGTGTGTGCTTCCAGGCTTATTATTGTGAACCCTCAGATCATTGCCTTTCATCATAATTACCTTTGATCGTTGTTGACCAAATCGTGTGCGTTGATTGAATCCATTGGCTATCATGATGCCAACGAATTAATGAGGCCATGTGCCGTGCGCGTGGGAGTGTAGGGTGTTTAGTTTTCTTTGGTGTGTGTGTGTACAGGGTTAGTGTGGTGTACCGTGTGATCATGTCCATTGGTTTTGTATACTTGGACTTTGTATTGACTGATCATGGTGCGTTGGATGGATCAAAGGGCTCGTGTGAGTCAACTGGGTTGACTGAGTCCATGTGTTCTTTTTTTTGTTTTATTTTATTTTTTCTGATGCATTTAACTCTTGGGCTCGCTAATTACACCCCTCCCTTTCAGCCCATATTCTCTTTCAACGTGGATTAATTACTGAATGCACCCCCATTTGTTTATTCCCCTTTTTATTTATTTTTAATCATTACATTTCATATTAATTTTTTTAAAATAGTTAATTGCATTAAAAAAATTACCAAAAAATTCATGCTTCATATTTATCATTTTATAAAATTTTCACAAATTTTATTTTATTATTTTATTTTATTTTTATCATCTGAATTAACTATTTGTCTATTTTCTTTTTGAATTATTCATATCATGCATACCTAAACCTGTTTATTTTATTTCTCATCATCCATAAATTATTTAGAACTCATTCTTTTTGCATTTTTTCACCAATACATTGAATTGCATTAAAATATTTTTCTATCATTTTTTTTAAATCATTTCATATTGCATTTTAGTCCCTTCCTTTTGCATATTGAACTATATTTCTCATCTGACTTGGCATAATTGTTTGAGTGTCTTATATTTTGAATTTTTACAGGAGTTTTTGATATGTTGTTTGTTTCTGGTTGAGAAATATTGATAATTAATTTGGAAATTTTAGAAGATGTTTCTCTAATTATTTGATTGCTTTTATTTGATATCTTCTTTTATGCATATTCCTGATCATGTCCGGCTACCTTGTTTGAAAAGGCACTTGTGCCATTGTTTGGGATTGCTTCCTTGACTTCTTAATTCATGTTTGGATTATTATAGGTTATTTAATCACTATTATATGTCATTGTTTGGTTTCCATTTGTCTTAATATTACTTGTGTCTGTTTTGTGCTAACCTCTTATGCAGGGGCTGAGGTAAGTTCTTTGAGGGTGTGGATAGATATCCATATTCACCCTTACTCTTTCTTTCTCTCATCTTTTTCTTTCTTTAGGCTTAGGTTTTCGTCAAACCTCACTAACCGTAGGTCACCCATGCATGATAACATTAGGACTCTTAGTTTCCCTTTAGAGTTTCCTTTGTGTCTTCTCTCTTCTCATCTCAGAACTTCATGAAAACACTTAATAAGAATAAAGTGTATTGCGCACAAGCCTTAAGCGTGGGGAATGAGAAATGAGGGGCTTCCTCTCATCTTTCTAGAGTGCTTAGCGAGCGTCCTGTCTTGGGATGATGCGTTAAGTATTCGCCCCTGTGCCCTAGACTTTGGTGCAATGTGTTGCACCCCAAAATTTGCCCTCCTTACTCTTTTTACTAACTGGCTTATGTTTCATTTCATGTTTTTGCATTATCATGTATGCATATCATTAGCATGGGGTCAAGGTGCTTGAAGCAATTCAAGAAGGTCCTATCTGGTCCATCACATCATCAAGGGTTCACAGGTGGCAAGGGATCCCAAGTGGATTACTCCCTCCTAACCAGTGCATGGATTAGGGTTTTGAGATTCTTGGGTTTATTGCTCCAATGGGAAAGCTCCTTGGGTTTTTATCATCACCAAACGGCATATCTTATCTTTGTTGGAGAGGATACACATCATATTCAGAGGAATTTGAATTTGGAGACTGTGCTATTTCCTCCTAGACTAAGGGTGCCACAAACTAGGGTTTGCTACAAAGTCAGTTTATTTCTTATTTTTTGGGAAAGACTTGATTCCATGGTCTTCCTTGGGTCCCTGAGTATCTAGGAGTGGAGAATTGTCCATCAGTTTGGATCAGGAGAAGTTCAATTGGCCAATGGATTGAAAATCAGTTAACTTGGTCAAAAAGTCAACTGTGGTCAACACAAAGTCAAACCTCAAGATTTTTGGTCAACATCAAGATTATGGGGTGAAATTCATCATTTGATAAAGGGTTGATCATGATTCATCAAGGAAACCTCAGAATCATCAAGAACCGGGAGTTACTAAATTAGGGTTTTTGTAGGAAAAGTCAACTGTACTTTGACCAGCCCTAACTTCCACATACTTCATCAAAAATTCCTCAACCAAAGCCCATCTTGAAGGAAATTTAATTCCCTACAACTTTGTGTCTCACAAGCCAAGTCCAGAAATGCTTCATTTGGGAGATATGGGCCAAGACATTATAGGTCATTTTGAAAGTCAACAAAAGTCAACCTTTTTCGAAAGCTCATAACTTGAACATGGAAGATCAAGTTGACATGGGACCAAAAGGGTTGGTTAGAGGACATCTTGAGGTTTCTAAGAAGTATTAGTTTACATTAAGGAGCTAAAAATTGAAGGAGTTGTGCTTAGTCAAAGTTGGGCAATTTTGAGGAGGTGCACAAAGCAAACTATGCCTAAAATCCGAATTTTGACAAATGGGCCATAAGTGTCTTAAACCAAACTCAAACATAAAGCCATGCACGACCCAAAGAGCATATATTGGATTTTTCCTCATTTTATTTTATTTTTATTGGATTTAATTAGTTAAAATCAATATTAAATGAAATAATTCAAAAATAATAAAACAATGGATTATTCAGGCCCAACTCATCATCAGAAAGATAACCCTAAGTATTTAAAACCTACTCATGCATTGGTTAGGGTGGGAGACGAAAATTTGGAGAGGAATCAAGGTTTGAACCCTAAGGACCTTTCTCATCAAATCTCGTAATCTACAAGGTTTTTGCCGAGAATTATTCCACCAAGCTTCTCTTGGCAGTCCAAAGAGTAGAAATCATTCACCATTTGCAGCCAAAAGCGAGCACGCGGGTGGAGCCATCTCAGGTTATCCATTTTTTGCATGATCACGGAACTTTCTTTTTTGATATGCATAAGATTGTGTGACTCCCACTGATCATTCTGATATGATTATTTTTAATTATGGATGCGTGTATGGCTTGCTATGATCATTTAAAGTTTCGTGCCCTAACTTTTTTCTCTTCGTATCTCACCATGTGTTAGTTTTTTGTTGTTTTTGACGGCATAATCGTAATCCTCGTGAAAATCTGGGTGGGATAGTGTACTCGTGCGCGTATTTTGGTGCCATTTTGTTACAGGTTACCGGAGAAGGAGGCGGAGCCCTAGGTCCGGTGGTGGTGGCCGGCGAACCAGTCCGGCGAGGGCTTGGGGAGGGAGACGATACCACAACCGTCCGATCCTTGAATCCAACGTTTCAGATTGCGCCATGTGGTTTTTTGTTTATTTTTTTTCTGATTTTTATTTTGTGATCCCATGTTATTCACCCATGCTAACTACCATGCTCTTCCAATGAGGTTATTTCATTTAGCTTACTTTTCATTGACCGTGGACTTATTGACTTAATCGTGTCCTCTTGATGGATCAGACGAACACGACGGCGCCAGCGCATTAAAAAAGCCACGCCCCCTGCACATGGCACCACACGGTGTTCACCTTTTTTTATTTTTGGTCGCTGGATGGTTTAGTGGGCTGGGGTGCTATCTGCACCCCCCATTCCCTGGCCCAATGTCATTTCCCCTTGATTTCATTACTAAAGCACCCCCCATACTATTTTCTACTTTTTTTTTATTTTTACTTAATTTGTCATATTTCACATTTTAATTTTAAATACCTAATTGCATTTAAAAAATCCTAAAAAATTCATACATTATTGTTATTATCTTATAAAATTTTCATCAATTTTATTTTTTTATTTTTATTTTATTTTTACCATTTAAATTAATTGTTTAATTCAACTTCTTTTTAATTACACATCTCATGCATACTTGAACTTCTTTATTTTAATTCTCCTCATCTACAAAACATTTTTCACTCGTTCTTTTTGCATTCATTCATTAACACATTAAATTGTATAAAAATATTTTTCTTTCATTTTTAAATATTTTTTATGTTGCATTTAGGTCCTTCTCTTTGGCATAATTGAAACCTATCCCTCACTTGAATTTGTATGATTATTTGAATGGCTAACACTTGGAGTTTTTGCAGGATTCTTTTATATGTTGTTTGCCTCCAGTTGAGGAACCTTAATGTTTAATTTGGGAATTTTAGGAATCATTTTTCTAATTATTGGAGTCATTCTTACTTGAGATTTTCTTCCAGGCGTATCTTTGACCTTATGTGATTACCTTGTCTGAAAGGCACTTGTGCCCTTTGCTTTGGGGCTGTTTCTTTGTTTCCTTGATTCATGTTTGGATTATTATCATTGTTGTTTGCCTTTGCTTGATTTTCTTTCACCTCATTCCTCTTATTCACGTCTGTTTCTCACTAACCTTCTGTGCAGGATTAAGGTAAGTTCCTTAAGGGTATGGATAAGCATCCATGGTCACCCTTACCTTTTCCTCTCTCATCTTTCTTCCTTTAGGGTTTAGGTTGAACCTCACTAACCGTAGGTCACCCATGCATGATGACTTTAGGATTCATAGTCTCCCTTTAGAGTTACCCTTGTGTCTTCTCTCTTCTCATCTCAAATTTCTTTAAACACTTAATAATAATGAGGTGTATTGCGCACGAGCCTTAAGTATGGGGAATGAGAAATGAGGGGCTTCCTCTCATCTTTCTAGAGTGCTTAGCGAGCGTCCTGTCTTGGGACGATGCGCTAAGTATTCGCCCCTGTGCCCTAGACTTTGGTGTAATGCAGCTTAGGAACTAACTTAAGCCACTTCTGTCCTAAAAAACACCAACCAACCTCAAACCTTTTTGTCCTTCGGGACCTTCAAACTAAAGGATATTTTCAAAAAGGGCACGTTACTTTCCGTCTGAGTCGCAAACAGGCATTGACCCTAACTGCCGGACGCGAACTTAACGTCGCTCATAAAAAACACAAAAAGAACTTGGTCCGAACTACATTGACTCTGAATTCCCCATTGCACAAAGGGGGTACGTAGGCCTAGGACGTCGACGTCCTACCGAGTCTGTCTATGTCTTTCCCTCCCGTCTTAGCACAGCCCTAGATGATAGTATAACTTACCCTTAGAATAGACAACAAGCGTGGATCCCATCGAGTACGATGGACGCGTGGGGTGCTAACACCTCCCCCTCGCGTAACCGACTTCCGAACCCAGGTTATGGTTGCGATGATCATTCCTTTCCCTCTTCCTCAGGTTTATGCGGTGTTCCCTTTCCCTATCTTGGGATAAATTTACACGGCTGACGACTCTGTTTTTTCCGCGCCACTCTTGCGTTTGTACCTGGATGAAAATCCTGGGAGCGACACAATGCAAGTTATGAACTAACTCAAGTCACTTCTGTCTTAAAAAATACAAACAAACTTCAAACCTTTTTGTCCTGCGGGATTGTCAAACTAAAGGCTATTTTCAAAAAGGCACGTTACTTTCCATCTGAGTCGCAAACAGGCATCGACCCTAACTGACGGACGCGAACTTAACGTCGCTCATAAAAAACACAAAAAGAACTTGGTCCGAACTACGTTGACTCTGAATTCCCCATTGCACAAAGGGGGTACGTAGGCCTAGGACGTCGACGTCCTACCGAGTCTGTCTTAGTCTTCCCCTTCCCCGTCTTAGTACAGCCATAGATGATAGGATAACTCACCCTTAGAATAGACAACAAGCATGGATCCCATCGAGTACGATGGACGCGTGGGGTGCTAGCACCTTCCCCTCGCGTAACCGACTCTCGAACCCAGGTTATGGTTGCGATGACCATTCCTTTCCCTCTTCCTCAGGTTTATGCGGTGTTCCCTTTCCCTCTCTTGGGATAAATTTACACGGCTGGCGACTCTGTTTTTCCGCGCCACTCTCACGTTTGTACCTGGATGAAAATCCTGGGAGCGACAGCTGACGACTCTGCTGGGGATGACGGTTGACCTATGCTGGTCCATCCCTAAGCGAGTCAATCCTAGCGCTTGCTTATCTTTGTTCTCTCTGGGTGTTTTGTGTTTGTCTTGCTTTATTTGTTGTATTTTATTTTTACCGCATTTTCTCCATTGCATTTCATTTTTATTACTGTTATACTGGATATTGCTCTGTTGTGCTGGCTGTTGCTATTTTGCAGGTTGGGTTGTTCTGAGAGATAAACCCAATACCCAGGCTTGAGTACACCCTAGGACTAGAGTGGAGAGTAGTTGGACCTACGTTCCCGCTTGGTACGTTTGTGTGTTCACGAAATTCACGACCAGACGAGGCTATCTTGGGACGCATTCTAACGTGTGTGTCTTGCGCATGTTATGGGTGTCGATCTAGAGAGCTGTCGACTCTGGTGACCGATCACCGAGGACCTTAATGGAAACATCCTTCTTTAGTGGTGACAGTGGCAGACCACATCCTGTGGCAAACCCATTCGCACCTGAGGGCCCACTTTGGAACTCGCATAGGATGGCCCCTATCTTTTGAAGAGAATCAGTGGAGGCACTCCTCGATTGACGATAGTACTGTACCCCGAGGGATGAATGTACTATTGTTTCTCGACCTCAGTGCCAGGAGCCGAGGACCTTCTGTTTTGGAGAATCAGTTGAGGCCTCCTCGATTGATGATGATGCCAAACCAGAAATGGTGAACGTATCATCATTTCTCGACCTGAGAGCCCGGGATACTGAGCATCCTAGTACCCACACGTGAGAGGGGATGGGTGTTTGCAGGTTTGCAGGTAACCGAAACCTTCAACCTACCCGGTTTTTCTGGATTTTTCATCAATGTTTGATTACCTGGGTTCCTGGTTATCTCAGTGGTTCGGTGTTTTGGAATTCTGGTTTTCTGGGTTGTGGTTCTCGTTCAGTTAACAGCACAGCACATCCAGCAGTGTTGCCTTGACCCCATGTTTGCATGAGCATATCATTTTTCTTGCATATCATTTTTCTTTCATTCTAACATGTTTGACATTTTTCAGGGCTTGCATCTTACTCTTGATTTCGGTTTTCTGAGGTTACCTTGGCATGGATGTCCAGAGAAAGAAGACTGTTGCCTATTCGTTCCCAGATCCGACCTTGACGTTGATTCACAAGCTGATTAGTATGGCTGGTCCCGGAGTTCGTATAGAGTTCAGTGGAGGGTATGGGAGACTTCTGAAGTTTGTCTATAATATCTCCAAGTATGAGAAGGATGCCATTCATACACTTCTTCAGTTTTACGATTCATCTTTGCGTTGCTTCACTTTCCCAGACTACATCTTGGCCCCAACGTTGGAGGAGTTCTCATTTATTTTGGGAATCCCCATCAGGCATGACATAGTATTCTTTTCTGAAGAACACCCCGGGATAAAAGAAATGGCTATTGCTCTTCATATTGATGAATCTGTTCTGAACAGTAATATTGAGGAAAAACAAGGAGCTAAGGGTTTCTTATTGAAGTTCTTGTTTGATCAAGCTTGCATACATGTTAAAGAGAAGAACTGGACTGCTTTCCAAGCTATTCTGGCTATGTGCATGTTGGTGCAGTAATAGCAGCAAGCAAATAATAATAAGTAACCCAATTTATCGTTCTCCACAGGGATCAGTGCGAGGGAAAGAATGCCATTCAACGGTTTCTATATTTCAAAACTCATGGATCAAAAGTTCTGGTTTAAAGATGAACCAAAAGCAAATGCGGAAAATATAAATACGGAAAATATAAAGTAAAGACAGAATTATAAACGGGGCCTTGTTGGAATTGGATCTCATCAATTGATAACACATGCATTCTTCTAATCAAGCAAACACAAATCAATCATTCGCCAAATATCCTCGCGTATCACTCACAACGGAGGTTATGTCTAACGCAACGTCGAGAGGCCAACTGTATTGTCTCATCAGTGATGTCTCACGCAACAAAACCAACACAGAGCTTTAAGAGCAGATACTAACGCAAGTGTTAATCCTAAATCTATCTCTAGAGTTCAGTCCTAACAGATATTACTATAACATCCATATCAAATAAATGATTTCTTCGTATTTAAGCAAGATCAAAATAAGTACACACGCTTAACCCTTTTTACATGTATTCAACTAATTTGCCCAATGAATGCGAATATCCTTCTTCATCACTATTATCACGCATCCTCGCGATATCGTATCGATCCTACTCATGCTACCCATGCTACTTAATCAACACAATACAACAAAAGATAAAGTGAATATCAACTCACAAAACCATGTCAAAAGCTTGTTCATTGATAGATGAAAATCTAAGATCAAAGATTTGTAAAGGTTTTGTCAAGACCACAAATAATCAACCAAAGACAACAACAATAGAAAATCAGAATTCAAATCACATACATACATTAGAGGAAATACAATAGGTATCAAAAGATTACATCCCTCTCCAACAAGAAATCAAAGATCCTACCTTTTCTCCCTTGGAAATGAAAGAGATATCAAGTTCTGATCCCAAAATTACAACAACATCAGAACAACATAAAAAACATCACCTAAAAAGTGTAAAAATTGTATTTATACAATTCAGAAATTTGCAGGTTCGCTAGGCGAACCAATTCATTCGCTAGGCGAATGGTTAAAAATAGGCACAACAGGTGCCTCAAACAGTTAAACCGCCCCTGAAATTTCACGTGCATTCGCGAAGCGAGCCTTCGCCAAAACCTTCGCCCAGCGAATTTAGGGACTTTTCCTACTGAAACTTTCTGCCACCCCTTCGCTGGGACACTCGCCAACGTTCGCTAGGCGAACCTTCGCTAGGAGCTCGCCACCACTCGCGAGGCGAATCCTGCTGTTGCAACTTCAATACTTTAGCAGCTTGCACCATTTCTTTGTGTCTTCAAACTTTGATCATTTAGTGCATTTCCTGCACAATAACACACACATTACAAGCACCAAAGGTATATTCTCAATGTGTAGAAGAACAACAACAATCATGGATAAAAACCATGAAAACATGAGAAAAGAGATGAAAAAGTGCAAAGAAAGATATGCCAATTTTAGGCCAAATCCGCACCTAACAACTCTCCCCAACTAAACTCTTGCTTGTCCTCAAGCAAAGTATGCCCCTCGTTAAAAACAAGCGGATTTGCTCAAGCTTAAGAATCAACCAAAATCCAGATAAACCAAACATGAAAATGCGCACAAGCAACGTTTACCACTCAATAGAATCGAACAATGATAAAGAATGAAGTACTTAAACAAATATCATGGAATGGTTCAAATGACAACTAAATTTTCATACTTGAATCACTCTAACACTCCTCTTCAAAATAAGAATGAAGAAATTGACGCGTTTGCAACCGCGGGGAAATTTCACTCACCCGACAAACAATGCAAATAGCAATCCAATTCATACAACATCTACCAATCAACATGAAAATATGGAAGCAAAAAGATCACTAAGGGCTTTAAGGGTTGTAGCTTGGTCGGGTTCACAATAAAGGGACATTTCTACAGGCCATTGAATCGAAATTGCCGATAAATGATATTTACACATTCACAACTTCATTCACCATTCTCATTCCTTTACCACAAACCTGCTCAAACTTCCTTTTTGCACAATTATTTCACTTTCTATTTTTCTCATCAAACAAGCATTCTTTTTCTTGTGTTTTTCACATTCATATTTACACTTTTTCTTTTCATGCTTGTTTGAACTTTTTCAAAAGGTTCAAGCAACCTACCATCTTCTTTTTCATTCTCCCCAACTTGAATTCAACCAAACCTCATGTGAATGCACTTTGCCTTTACGGCAAGGAAATCAAAGTATACAATTTTCAAAGGTTCAAAAAGAAATTTCCAAACCTCACAAAATTCAATGATGAACCAAACTAGCAAATTATGTACATAAACCAAGTTCATCACTAAAATGAGATTTAAATTGTTTTAGGCTCAAAGGGGCTAACAAATTCTCACTACTCACGGGTAAGATACTTTTGGATATGGTTGTGCTCAATATAAACAAATGCCTTGATCATTTCTAATGCTTCCAAAAAATCACAACAATCAAAAGATAAAGCATGAATCAAATGAATTAAACAAAGTTATCAGTCATCCTTGCATATAGTAAACAATGGAGGTTTCCTCACAATTTGTGGCTTTTGGACCTAAGTGAAACAAGCATTCAAACAAGTTGCAAAATGAAACAAAGTTACACATTTGCACAAAGCACAAAATTCTTACATCATTCTAGCATTCTATAAAGCAATACAATTTACCAGGCATACTTTCAAAGCTCAACAACATCCAGACTCGGTCGAAGCTTCATTGAATTCTTTTTTTACAAAGCAACCAATCTAGAAGGAGTTCTCAACATTCCTGAACACACTAGAGAAAACATTAAAGGAACACAAATGCATATAATATGAACAAATGTACAAAGCTTAAAAATATAGAAACTATGCGATGCGATTCAATATCTAAACACCAATCCCCGGCAACGGCGCCAAATTTGTTGGTGCAGTAATAGCAGCAAGCAAATAATAATAAGTAACCCAATTTATCGTTCTCCACAGGGATCAGTGCGAGGGAAAGAATGCCATTCAACGGTTTCTATATTTCAAAACTCATGGATCAAAAGTTCTGGTTTAAAGACAAACCAAAAGCAAATGCGGAAAATATAAATACGGAAAATATAAAGTAAAGACAGAATTATAAATGGGGCCTTGTTGGAATTGGATCTCATCAATTGATAACACATGCATTCTTCTAATCAAGCAAACACAAATCAATCATTCGCCAAATATCCTCGCGTATCACTCACAACGGAGGTTATGTCTAACGCAACGTCGAGAGGCCAACTGTATTGTCTCATCAGTGATGTCTCACGCAACAAAACCAACACAGAGCTTTAAGAGCAGATACTAACGCAAGTGTTAATCCTAAATCTATCTCTAGAGTTCAGTCCTAACAGATATTACTATAACATCCATATCAAATAAATGATTTCTTCGTATTTAAGCAAGATCAAAATAAGTACACACGCTTAACCCTTTTTACATGTATTCAACTAATTTGCCCAATGAATGCGAATATCCTTCTTCATCACTATTATCACGCATCCTCGCGATATCGTATCGATCCTACTCATGCTACCCATGCTACTTAATCAACACAATACAACAAAAGATAAAGTGAATATCAACTCACAAAACCATGTCAAAAGCTTGTTCATTGATAGATGAAAATCTAAGATCAAAGATTTGTAAAGGTTTTGTCAAGACCACAAATAATCAACCAAAGACAACAACAATAGAAAATCAGAATTCAAATCACATACATACATTAGAGGAAATACAATAGGTATCAAAAGATTACATCCCTCTCCAACAAGAAATCAAAGATCCTACCTTTTCTCCCTTGGAAATGAAAGAGATATCAAGTTCTGATCCCAAAATTACAACAACATCAGAACAACATAAAAAACATCACCTAAAAAGTGTAAAAATTGTATTTATACAATTCAGAAATTTGCAGGTTCGCTAGGCGAACCAATTCATTCGCTAGGCGAATGGTTAAAAATAGGCACAACAGGTGCCTCAAACAGTTAAACCGCCCCTGAAATTTCACGTGCATTCGCGAAGCGAGCCTTCGCCAAAACCTTCGCCCAGCGAATTTAGGGACTTTTCCTACTGAAACTTTCTGCCACCCCTTCGCTGGGACACTCGCCAACGTTCGCTAGGCGAACCTTCGCTAGGAGCTCGCCACCACTCGCGAGGCGAATCCTGCTGTTGCAACTTCAATACTTTAGCAGCTTGCACCATTTCTTTGTGTCTTCAAACTTTGATCATTTAGTGCATTTCCTGCACAATAACACACACATTACAAGCACCAAAGGTATATTCTCAATGTGTAGAAGAACAACAACAATCATGGATAAAAACCATGAAAACATGAGAAAAGAGATGAAAAAGTGCAAAGAAAGATATGCCAATTTTAGGCCAAATCCGCACCTAACAACTCTCCCCAACTAAACTCTTGCTTGTCCTCAAGCAAAGTATGCCCCTCGTTAAAAACAAGCGGATTTGCTCAAGCTTAAGAATCAACCAAAATCCAGATAAACCAAACATGAAAATGCGCACAAGCAACGTTTACCACTCAATAGAATCGAACAATGATAAAGAATGAAGTACTTAAACAAATATCATGGAATGGTTCAAATGACAACTAAATTTTCATACTTGAATCACTCTAACACTCCTCTTCAAAATAAGAATGAAGAAATTGACGCGTTTGCAACCGCGGGGAAATTTCACTCACCCGACAAACAATGCAAATAGCAATCCAATTCATACAACATCTACCAATCAACATGAAAATATGGAAGCAAAAAGATCACTAAGGGCTTTAAGGGTTGTAGCTTGGTCGGGTTCACAATAAAGGGACATTTCTACAGGCCATTGAATCGAAATTGCCGATAAATGATATTTACACATTCACAACTTCATTCACCATTCTCATTCCTTTACCACAAACCTGCTCAAACTTCCTTTTTGCACAATTATTTCACTTTCTATTTTTCTCATCAAACAAGCATTCTTTTTCTTGTGTTTTTCACATTCATATTTACACTTTTTCTTTTCATGCTTGTTTGAACTTTTTCAAAAGGTTCAAGCAACCTACCATCTTCTTTTTCATTCTCCCCAACTTGAATTCAACCAAACCTCATGTGAATGCACTTTGCCTTTACGGCAAGGAAATCAAAGTATACAATTTTCAAAGGTTCAAAAAGAAATTTCCAAACCTCACAAAATTCAATGATGAACCAAACTAGCAAATTATGTACATAAACCAAGTTCATCACTAAAATGAGATTTAAATTGTTTTAGGCTCAAAGGGGCTAACAAATTCTCACTACTCACGGGTAAGATACTTTTGGATATGGTTGTGCTCAATATAAACAAATGCCTTGATCATTTCTAATGCTTCCAAAAAATCACAACAATCAAAAGATAAAGCATGAATCAAATGAATTAAACAAAGTTATCAGTCATCCTTGCATATAGTAAACAATGGAGGTTTCCTCACAATTTGTGGCTTTTGGACCTAAGTGAAACAAGCATTCAAACAAGTTGCAAAATGAAACAAAGTTACACATTTGCACAAAGCACAAAATTCTTACATCATTCTAGCATTCTATAAAGCAATACAATTTACCAGGCATACTTTCAAAGCTCAACAACATCCAGACTCGGTCGAAGCTTCATTGAATTCTTTTTTTACAAAGCAACCAATCTAGAAGGAGTTCTCAACATTCCTGAACACACTAGAGAAAACATTAAAGGAACACAAATGCATATAATATGAACAAATGTACAAAGCTTAAAAATATAGAAACTATGCGATGCGATTCAATATCTAAACACCAATCCCCGGCAACGGCGCCAAATTTGTTGGTGCAGTAATAGCAGCAAGCAAATAATAATAAGTAACCCAATTTATCGTTCTCCACAGGGATCAGTGCGAGGGAAAGAATGCCATTCAACGGTTTCTATATTTCAAAACTCATGGATCAAAAGTTCTGGTTTAAAGACAAACCAAAAGCAAATGCGGAAAATATAAATACGGAAAATATAAAGTAAAGACAGAATTATAAATGGGGCCTTGTTGGAATTGGATCTCATCAATTGATAACACATGCATTCTTCTAATCAAGCAAACACAAATCAATCATTCGCCAAATATCCTCGCGTATCACTCACAACGGAGGTTATGTCTAACGCAACGTCGAGAGGCCAACTGTATTGTCTCATCAGTGATGTCTCACGCAACAAAACCAACACAGAGCTTTAAGAGCAGATACTAACGCAAGTGTTAATCCTAAATCTATCTCTAGAGTTCAGTCCTAACAGATATTACTATAACATCCATATCAAATAAATGATTTCTTCGTATTTAAGCAAGATCAAAATAAGTACACACGCTTAACCCTTTTTACATGTATTCAACTAATTTGCCCAATGAATGCGAATATCCTTCTTCATCACTATTATCACGCATCCTCGCGATATCGTATCGATCCTACTCATGCTACCCATGCTACTTAATCAACACAATACAACAAAAGATAAAGTGAATATCAACTCACAAAACCATGTCAAAAGCTTGTTCATTGATAGATGAAAATCTAAGATCAAAGATTTGTAAAGGTTTTGTCAAGACCACAAATAATCAACCAAAGACAACAACAATAGAAAATCAGAATTCAAATCACATACATACATTAGAGGAAATACAATAGGTATCAAAAGATTACATCCCTCTCCAACAAGAAATCAAAGATCCTACCTTTTCTCCCTTGGAAATGAAAGAGATATCAAGTTCTGATCCCAAAATTACAACAACATCAGAACAACATAAAAAACATCACCTAAAAAGTGTAAAAATTGTATTTATACAATTCAGAAATTTGCAGGTTCGCTAGGCGAACCAATTCATTCGCTAGGCGAATGGTTAAAAATAGGCACAACAGGTGCCTCAAACAGTTAAACCGCCCCTGAAATTTCACGTGCATTCGCGAAGCGAGCCTTCGCCAAAACCTTCGCCCAGCGAATTTAGGGACTTTTCCTACTGAAACTTTCTGCCACCCCTTCGCTGGGACACTCGCCAACGTTCGCTAGGCGAACCTTCGCTAGGAGCTCGCCACCACTCGCGAGGCGAATCCTGCTGTTGCAACTTCAATACTTTAGCAGCTTGCACCATTTCTTTGTGTCTTCAAACTTTGATCATTTAGTGCATTTCCTGCACAATAACACACACATTACAAGCACCAAAGGTATATTCTCAATGTGTAGAAGAACAACAACAATCATGGATAAAAACCATGAAAACATGAGAAAAGAGATGAAAAAGTGCAAAGAAAGATATGCCAATTTTAGGCCAAATCCGCACCTAACAACTCTCCCCAACTAAACTCTTGCTTGTCCTCAAGCAAAGTATGCCCCTCGTTAAAAACAAGCGGATTTGCTCAAGCTTAAGAATCAACCAAAATCCAGATAAACCAAACATGAAAATGCGCACAAGCAACGTTTACCACTCAATAGAATCGAACAATGATAAAGAATGAAGTACTTAAACAAATATCATGGAATGGTTCAAATGACAACTAAATTTTCATACTTGAATCACTCTAACACTCCTCTTCAAAATAAGAATGAAGAAATTGACGCGTTTGCAACCGCGGGGAAATTTCACTCACCCGACAAACAATGCAAATAGCAATCCAATTCATACAACATCTACCAATCAACATGAAAATATGGAAGCAAAAAGATCACTAAGGGCTTTAAGGGTTGTAGCTTGGTCGGGTTCACAATAAAGGGACATTTCTACAGGCCATTGAATCGAAATTGCCGATAAATGATATTTACACATTCACAACTTCATTCACCATTCTCATTCCTTTACCACAAACCTGCTCAAACTTCCTTTTTGCACAATTATTTCACTTTCTATTTTTCTCATCAAACAAGCATTCTTTTTCTTGTGTTTTTCACATTCATATTTACACTTTTTCTTTTCATGCTTGTTTGAACTTTTTCAAAAGGTTCAAGCAACCTACCATCTTCTTTTTCATTCTCCCCAACTTGAATTCAACCAAACCTCATGTGAATGCACTTTGCCTTTACGGCAAGGAAATCAAAGTATACAATTTTCAAAGGTTCAAAAAGAAATTTCCAAACCTCACAAAATTCAATGATGAACCAAACTAGCAAATTATGTACATAAACCAAGTTCATCACTAAAATGAGATTTAAATTGTTTTAGGCTCAAAGGGGCTAACAAATTCTCACTACTCACGGGTAAGATACTTTTGGATATGGTTGTGCTCAATATAAACAAATGCCTTGATCATTTCTAATGCTTCCAAAAAATCACAACAATCAAAAGATAAAGCATGAATCAAATGAATTAAACAAAGTTATCAGTCATCCTTGCATATAGTAAACAATGGAGGTTTCCTCACAATTTGTGGCTTTTGGACCTAAGTGAAACAAGCATTCAAACAAGTTGCAAAATGAAACAAAGTTACACATTTGCACAAAGCACAAAATTCTTACATCATTCTAGCATTCTATAAAGCAATACAATTTACCAGGCATACTTTCAAAGCTCAACAACATCCAGACTCGGTCGAAGCTTCATTGAATTCTTTTTTTACAAAGCAACCAATCTAGAAGGAGTTCTCAACATTCCTGAACACACTAGAGAAAACATTAAAGGAACACAAATGCATATAATATGAACAAATGTACAAAGCTTAAAAATATAGAAACTATGCGATGCGATTCAATATCTAAACACCAATCCCCGGCAACGGCGCCAAATTTGTTGGTGCAGTAATAGCAGCAAGCAAATAATAATAAGTAACCCAATTTATCGTTCTCCACAGGGATCAGTGCGAGGGAAAGAATGCCATTCAACGGTTTCTATATTTCAAAACTCATGGATCAAAAGTTCTGGTTTAAAGACAAACCAAAAGCAAATGCGGAAAATATAAATACGGAAAATATAAAGTAAAGACAGAATTATAAATGGGGCCTTGTTGGAATTGGATCTCATCAATTGATAACACATGCATTCTTCTAATCAAGCAAACACAAATCAATCATTCGCCAAATATCCTCGCGTATCACTCACAACGGAGGTTATGTCTAACGCAACGTCGAGAGGCCAACTGTATTGTCTCATCAGTGATGTCTCACGCAACAAAACCAACACAGAGCTTTAAGAGCAGATACTAACGCAAGTGTTAATCCTAAATCTATCTCTAGAGTTCAGTCCTAACAGATATTACTATAACATCCATATCAAATAAATGATTTCTTCGTATTTAAGCAAGATCAAAATAAGTACACACGCTTAACCCTTTTTACATGTATTCAACTAATTTGCCCAATGAATGCGAATATCCTTCTTCATCACTATTATCACGCATCCTCGCGATATCGTATCGATCCTACTCATGCTACCCATGCTACTTAATCAACACAATACAACAAAAGATAAAGTGAATATCAACTCACAAAACCATGTCAAAAGCTTGTTCATTGATAGATGAAAATCTAAGATCAAAGATTTGTAAAGGTTTTGTCAAGACCACAAATAATCAACCAAAGACAACAACAATAGAAAATCAGAATTCAAATCACATACATACATTAGAGGAAATACAATAGGTATCAAAAGATTACATCCCTCTCCAACAAGAAATCAAAGATCCTACCTTTTCTCCCTTGGAAATGAAAGAGATATCAAGTTCTGATCCCAAAATTACAACAACATCAGAACAACATAAAAAACATCACCTAAAAAGTGTAAAAATTGTATTTATACAATTCAGAAATTTGCAGGTTCGCTAGGCGAACCAATTCATTCGCTAGGCGAATGGTTAAAAATAGGCACAACAGGTGCCTCAAACAGTTAAACCGCCCCTGAAATTTCACGTGCATTCGCGAAGCGAGCCTTCGCCAAAACCTTCGCCCAGCGAATTTAGGGACTTTTCCTACTGAAACTTTCTGCCACCCCTTCGCTGGGACACTCGCCAACGTTCGCTAGGCGAACCTTCGCTAGGAGCTCGCCACCACTCGCGAGGCGAATCCTGCTGTTGCAACTTCAATACTTTAGCAGCTTGCACCATTTCTTTGTGTCTTCAAACTTTGATCATTTAGTGCATTTCCTGCACAATAACACACACATTACAAGCACCAAAGGTATATTCTCAATGTGTAGAAGAACAACAACAATCATGGATAAAAACCATGAAAACATGAGAAAAGAGATGAAAAAGTGCAAAGAAAGATATGCCAATTTTAGGCCAAATCCGCACCTAACAACTCTCCCCAACTAAACTCTTGCTTGTCCTCAAGCAAAGTATGCCCCTCGTTAAAAACAAGCGGATTTGCTCAAGCTTAAGAATCAACCAAAATCCAGATAAACCAAACATGAAAATGCGCACAAGCAACGTTTACCACTCAATAGAATCGAACAATGATAAAGAATGAAGTACTTAAACAAATATCATGGAATGGTTCAAATGACAACTAAATTTTCATACTTGAATCACTCTAACACTCCTCTTCAAAATAAGAATGAAGAAATTGACGCGTTTGCAACCGCGGGGAAATTTCACTCACCCGACAAACAATGCAAATAGCAATCCAATTCATACAACATCTACCAATCAACATGAAAATATGGAAGCAAAAAGATCACTAAGGGCTTTAAGGGTTGTAGCTTGGTCGGGTTCACAATAAAGGGACATTTCTACAGGCCATTGAATCGAAATTGCCGATAAATGATATTTACACATTCACAACTTCATTCACCATTCTCATTCCTTTACCACAAACCTGCTCAAACTTCCTTTTTGCACAATTATTTCACTTTCTATTTTTCTCATCAAACAAGCATTCTTTTTCTTGTGTTTTTCACATTCATATTTACACTTTTTCTTTTCATGCTTGTTTGAACTTTTTCAAAAGGTTCAAGCAACCTACCATCTTCTTTTTCATTCTCCCCAACTTGAATTCAACCAAACCTCATGTGAGTGCACTTTGCCTTTACGGCAAGGAAATCAAAGTATACAATTTTCAAAGGTTCAAAAAGAAATTTCCAAACCTCACAAAATTCAATGATGAACCAAACTAGCAAATTATGTACATAAACCAAGTTCATCACTAAAATGAGATTTAAATTGTTTTAGGCTCAAAGGGGCTAACAAATTCTCACTACTCACGGGTAAGATACTTTTGGATATGGTTGTGCTCAATATAAACAAATGCCTTGATCATTTCTAATGCTTCCAAAAAATCACAACAATCAAAAGATAAAGCATGAATCAAATGAATTAAACAAAGTTATCAGTCATCCTTGCATATAGTAAACAATGGAGGTTTCCTCACAATTTGTGGCTTTTGGACCTAAGTGAAACAAGCATTCAAACAAGTTGCAAAATGAAACAAAGTTACACATTTGCACAAAGCACAAAATTCTTACATCATTCTAGCATTCTATAAAGCAATACAATTTACCAGGCATACTTTCAAAGCTCAACAACATCCAGACTCGGTCGAAGCTTCATTGAATTCTTTTTTTACAAAGCAACCAATCTAGAAGGAGTTCTCAACATTCCTGAACACACTAGAGAAAACATTAAAGGAACACAAATGCATATAATATGAACAAATGTACAAAGCTTAAAAATATAGAAACTATGCGATGCGATTCAATATCTAAACACCAATCCCCGGCAACGGCGCCAAATTTGTTGGTGCAGTAATAGCAGCAAGCAAATAATAATAAGTAACCCAATTTATCGTTCTCCACAGGGATCAGTGCGAGGGAAAGAATGCCATTCAACGGTTTCTATATTTCAAAACTCATGGATCAAAAGTTCTGGTTTAAAGACAAACCAAAAGCAAATGCGGAAAATATAAATACGGAAAATATAAAGTAAAGACAGAATTATAAATGGGGCCTTGTTGGAATTGGATCTCATCAATTGATAACACATGCATTCTTCTAATCAAGCAAACACAAATCAATCATTCGCCAAATATCCTCGCGTATCACTCACAACGGAGGTTATGTCTAACGCAACGTCGAGAGGCCAACTGTATTGTCTCATCAGTGATGTCTCACGCAACAAAACCAACACAGAGCTTTAAGAGCAGATACTAACGCAAGTGTTAATCCTAAATCTATCTCTAGAGTTCAGTCCTAACAGATATTACTATAACATCCATATCAAATAAATGATTTCTTCGTATTTAAGCAAGATCAAAATAAGTACACACGCTTAACCCTTTTTACATGTATTCAACTAATTTGCCCAATGAATGCGAATATCCTTCTTCATCACTATTATCACGCATCCTCGCGATATCGTATCGATCCTACTCATGCTACCCATGCTACTTAATCAACACAATACAACAAAAGATAAAGTGAATATCAACTCACAAAACCATGTCAAAAGCTTGTTCATTGATAGATGAAAATCTAAGATCAAAGATTTGTAAAGGTTTTGTCAAGACCACAAATAATCAACCAAAGACAACAACAATAGAAAATCAGAATTCAAATCACATACATACATTAGAGGAAATACAATAGGTATCAAAAGATTACATCCCTCTCCAACAAGAAATCAAAGATCCTACCTTTTCTCCCTTGGAAATGAAAGAGATATCAAGTTCTGATCCCAAAATTACAACAACATCAGAACAACATAAAAAACATCACCTAAAAAGTGTAAAAATTGTATTTATACAATTCAGAAATTTGCAGGTTCGCTAGGCGAACCAATTCATTCGCTAGGCGAATGGTTAAAAATAGGCACAACAGGTGCCTCAAACAGTTAAACCGCCCCTGAAATTTCACGTGCATTCGCGAAGCGAGCCTTCGCCAAAACCTTCGCCCAGCGAATTTAGGGACTTTTCCTACTGAAACTTTCTGCCACCCCTTCGCTGGGACACTCGCCAACGTTCGCTAGGCGAACCTTCGCTAGGAGCTCGCCACCACTCGCGAGGCGAATCCTGCTGTTGCAACTTCAATACTTTAGCAGCTTGCACCATTTCTTTGTGTCTTCAAACTTTGATCATTTAGTGCATTTCCTGCACAATAACACACACATTACAAGCACCAAAGGTATATTCTCAATGTGTAGAAGAACAACAACAATCATGGATAAAAACCATGAAAACATGAGAAAAGAGATGAAAAAGTGCAAAGAAAGATATGCCAATTTTAGGCCAAATCCGCACCTAACAACTCTCCCCAACTAAACTCTTGCTTGTCCTCAAGCAAAGTATGCCCCTCGTTAAAAACAAGCGGATTTGCTCAAGCTTAAGAATCAACCAAAATCCAGATAAACCAAACATGAAAATGCGCACAAGCAACGTTTACCACTCAATAGAATCGAACAATGATAAAGAATGAAGTACTTAAACAAATATCATGGAATGGTTCAAATGACAACTAAATTTTCATACTTGAATCACTCTAACACTCCTCTTCAAAATAAGAATGAAGAAATTGACGCGTTTGCAACCGCGGGGAAATTTCACTCACCCGACAAACAATGCAAATAGCAATCCAATTCATACAACATCTACCAATCAACATGAAAATATGGAAGCAAAAAGATCACTAAGGGCTTTAAGGGTTGTAGCTTGGTCGGGTTCACAATAAAGGGACATTTCTACAGGCCATTGAATCGAAATTGCCGATAAATGATATTTACACATTCACAACTTCATTCACCATTCTCATTCCTTTACCACAAACCTGCTCAAACTTCCTTTTTGCACAATTATTTCACTTTCTATTTTTCTCATCAAACAAGCATTCTTTTTCTTGTGTTTTTCACATTCATATTTACACTTTTTCTTTTCATGCTTGTTTGAACTTTTTCAAAAGGTTCAAGCAACCTACCATCTTCTTTTTCATTCTCCCCAACTTGAATTCAACCAAACCTCATGTGAATGCACTTTGCCTTTACGGCAAGGAAATCAAAGTATACAATTTTCAAAGGTTCAAAAAGAAATTTCCAAACCTCACAAAATTCAATGATGAACCAAACTAGCAAATTATGTACATAAACCAAGTTCATCACTAAAATGAGATTTAAATTGTTTTAGGCTCAAAGGGGCTAACAAATTCTCACTACTCACGGGTAAGATACTTTTGGATATGGTTGTGCTCAATATAAACAAATGCCTTGATCATTTCTAATGCTTCCAAAAAATCACAACAATCAAAAGATAAAGCATGAATCAAATGAATTAAACAAAGTTATCAGTCATCCTTGCATATAGTAAACAATGGAGGTTTCCTCACAATTTGTGGCTTTTGGACCTAAGTGAAACAAGCATTCAAACAAGTTGCAAAATGAAACAAAGTTACACATTTGCACAAAGCACAAAATTCTTACATCATTCTAGCATTCTATAAAGCAATACAATTTACCAGGCATACTTTCAAAGCTCAACAACATCCAGACTCGGTCGAAGCTTCATTGAATTCTTTTTTTACAAAGCAACCAATCTAGAAGGAGTTCTCAACATTCCTGAACACACTAGAGAAAACATTAAAGGAACACAAATGCATATAATATGAACAAATGTACAAAGCTTAAAAATATAGAAACTATGCGATGCGATTCAATATCTAAACACCAATCCCCGGCAACGGCGCCAAATTTGTTGGTGCAGTAATAGCAGCAAGCAAATAATAATAAGTAACCCAATTTATCGTTCTCCACAGGGATCAGTGCGAGGGAAAGAATGCCATTCAACGGTTTCTATATTTCAAAACTCATGGATCAAAAGTTCTGGTTTAAAGACAAACCAAAAGCAAATGCGGAAAATATAAATACGGAAAATATAAAGTAAAGACAGAATTATAAATGGGGCCTTGTTGGAATTGGATCTCATCAATTGATAACACATGCATTCTTCTAATCAAGCAAACACAAATCAATCATTCGCCAAATATCCTCGCGTATCACTCACAACGGAGGTTATGTCTAACGCAACGTCGAGAGGCCAACTGTATTGTCTCATCAGTGATGTCTCACGCAACAAAACCAACACAGAGCTTTAAGAGCAGATACTAACGCAAGTGTTAATCCTAAATCTATCTCTAGAGTTCAGTCCTAACAGATATTACTATAACATCCATATCAAATAAATGATTTCTTCGTATTTAAGCAAGATCAAAATAAGTACACACGCTTAACCCTTTTTACATGTATTCAACTAATTTGCCCAATGAATGCGAATATCCTTCTTCATCACTATTATCACGCATCCTCGCGATATCGTATCGATCCTACTCATGCTACCCATGCTACTTAATCAACACAATACAACAAAAGATAAAGTGAATATCAACTCACAAAACCATGTCAAAAGCTTGTTCATTGATAGATGAAAATCTAAGATCAAAGATTTGTAAAGGTTTTGTCAAGACCACAAATAATCAACCAAAGACAACAACAATAGAAAATCAGAATTCAAATCACATACATACATTAGAGGAAATACAATAGGTATCAAAAGATTACATCCCTCTCCAACAAGAAATCAAAGATCCTACCTTTTCTCCCTTGGAAATGAAAGAGATATCAAGTTCTGATCCCAAAATTACAACAACATCAGAACAACATAAAAAACATCACCTAAAAAGTGTAAAAATTGTATTTATACAATTCAGAAATTTGCAGGTTCGCTAGGCGAACCAATTCATTCGCTAGGCGAATGGTTAAAAATAGGCACAACAGGTGCCTCAAACAGTTAAACCGCCCCTGAAATTTCACGTGCATTCGCGAAGCGAGCCTTCGCCAAAACCTTCGCCCAGCGAATTTAGGGACTTTTCCTACTGAAACTTTCTGCCACCCCTTCGCTGGGACACTCGCCAACGTTCGCTAGGCGAACCTTCGCTAGGAGCTCGCCACCACTCGCGAGGCGAATCCTGCTGTTGCAACTTCAATACTTTAGCAGCTTGCACCATTTCTTTGTGTCTTCAAACTTTGATCATTTAGTGCATTTCCTGCACAATAACACACACATTACAAGCACCAAAGGTATATTCTCAATGTGTAGAAGAACAACAACAATCATGGATAAAAACCATGAAAACATGAGAAAAGAGATGAAAAAGTGCAAAGAAAGATATGCCAATTTTAGGCCAAATCCGCACCTAACAGTGCATCTATGGGATTGTCCTGTTTCCCAATGTTCCTGATCTGGTGGATATGCATGCTGTCAGAATCTTTATTTCAAAGAATCCTATACCTACCTTGCTAGGTGATGCGTATCACTCAGTTCACTACAAGAATGAAAATAGGCGTGGAAAAACTGTGAGTTGTTGTGCACCACTCTTATCTACTTGGTTTCTGAGTCATCTCCCCGAAGCTGGCGCTTTCGTTGATACGAGAGATTCTCTGAAGTGGTCGAAGAGGTTAATGGGCTTGACTGCTGACAACATTGTTTGGTTCAATCATGACTTGCTAGGAATGGAGATTATTTGCAAGTGCGGAGAGTTCCCTAATGTACCCTTGATAGGGAGAAGAGGTGGAATTAACTATAATCCTTCCCTTGTTATCAAGCAGTTTGGTTATCCTTTGAGAGGTCCACCTGAAAAGCGAGATATCAGAGAGTCCTTATTCTTCAACGGTATTGAGGATCAAGAGATGATAAGGAAGATTGTGAATGTTTGGAAACAGGTGACCAAGAGGGGTAAAACTTCATTCAGGAAATGTAATAACCGGGCTTTCCCTTCCTATAAAGAGTGGATTAAGAAGAGAGCAGAAGATGAGCTTCTTCCCTTCCCGGTGGAACCACCTTTGTATCCTTTGATGATCGAGCCTCCTACCACAGTTGAGATAGAGAAGTTTGACAAGTTATGGGCCGAAAAGGAAAAGCTGCGAGAAGAGAATAGTGAGCTAAAAAGAGAGATTTATCAGTTGAAACATGAGTGGGGTGAAGCTGTTCATACCGCCAAGTTGAAGACAAGGCTTCTTGCTAAGGCAGAAAAAGAGATAGCTGACATGGTCACATCAATACAAAGGATGAAACAAGCTTTAGATGGTATCAGTAAGGTTCTCGATTCTAAGGAGGAGGAATTAGACAAGGCTTTGTTGAAAATTCACAGGTTCAATGATAACCGAGAAACTGCAATGGTTGAGAATAAGAAGAAGGAAGACGGTTATCTAGCTCAGATTGATGAGTTGAAGTTGAAGCTCAAGAAGAAAGACGCTGAGATCTTATCAGGGATATTCCAGAGACAAGTAGTCAAGGGTCGACTCAATGACGCAATAGCCTCCATAGAGGAACTGAAGGTCCAAGCTGAAGTGAAGAGACCTAGGCATGAGGGACCTAACATGGATGGTGTTTCTGAAGAAGACACTTGGGAGTTGCATTGCCGATACTTGGAGGGGATCATGCATAGGAGAGACCTTCTCATTCAAGAGCTAATTCAGAGCCCAAAGCATCCCGACACCAAAAAGCTGTTCAAGGAAATTCAAGACTGGAGCAAGAAGCACAATGGATGGGGGGGATTGACACTTGTGAACTTAGATGACATGCCGTAGTTTCCTACTCTCTTTTATTATATTTGGATCACCACCAGGCTTGTTGGTTGGGACCTATGATTCTTATGTTCAGACTTGTTATCTTGGATTTATGATTATTGACATTTGGTTTTCCTCTGGTTTTCTTAATATATGAGCAGAAGTTCCGTTCTATCTTGTTGTTAAACTGGAATCAAGGGGTGGATCGCCCTGCGAATATTCAAACATGTTCATTTGCATTTGCATATTCATAATCATTTTGCATAATCATTGTCCATAACAGGTGTCCAAAGCTGGGTATTCTTATTTTGACCTGGTTTTCTTCAGAATTGCAGATTTAACTCCTTAGGCCATTCAAGAGTTGATCATGGAGCAAGTTCAAGCTGAGTTGAGGGAAATGCGAGGCCAAATGGGGAAGCTTATGGGGAATATGCAATCTCTCATGCAAGACCAGAAGATGCTGAGGGAAGAGGTCAATCAGATGAAGACTCGGATGGGTTTGGCCATATAAATTTTGAATAGGGTGTTGAAGAAGAAAGACAGTCCTGTGCCCGCTTCCACAACAGAGATTCTCACTCCTCCCCTCTTTGCAGGATCCACCTCATGTCATGGACTTTCTCCACAACCTTTTGCTGCAGAAGCTCTACGTCGGCAACCTTTGTTTGTGCCTCAGCCAAATGTGGAACGGAAAGTGCAAGCCCAGGTGAGGCGCCCAAATCAGCACCGACAGCAGAATTATCAGCAACAGAGGCAACCAAGACCAAGAAGGCCCAAGAGGATATTTGATCCTATTCCTATCCCTTATAGTCAGTTGTTCGATCGTCTGCTTGAGAACTCTCTGATTCAAATGAGGAGTACCACGCCGATACCGTACCCTATTCCTCCGGATTATGACATGACTACTAGGTGTGAGTTCCACTCGAGAACGTTTGGGCATACGATTGATAAGTGTAATGCATTCCAGCACAAGGTGCAAGACCTGGTAGACTCTGAAATCATTGTATTCACTGAAGATGATATGTACATCAATGAAGGCCTCCTTTCTCAAATGAACACTCAGTCTGCAAGTACGTCCAGACAGAATTAAGCTTCCTCAGCAATGGCAATCTTCAGCTTCTTTACTGCATTTTCATTTGTAGTTTTTCATTTCTTGTTAAAGCATCGTATGCATGTAAGACTTGTTGGTTTGTTTTATAATGATATTAATGCAATGAGTATGTTTTTCTTGAAGTAATCCATTCGTGTTCACTCTTAAATGTTTATATGCACTGCAATACCAATTTTCTTGTTTAGAACTCTTGAGGGAGGATGACGAAATAAGGATGCAGGTTTCTAATGGTACGTTTTTGGATAGAACCCTGTGGAGGATGTACATGCATTGTTTCAAACCCCTAAACACTGGAGAGATAAGGAGATAAACCTTCGTTAACCTCTTTGAGCCTTGGAGTAGGAGTTTCCTTCGTACGAAAAAACCCTCATACTTAACCCAGGGGCAGGGTAAGCGTCAGTTAGTTTGGCCAAGCGTTCAGATTTCAAGGAGAATGTGCATCTGAGGATCCTTTACCCTCTATCCCACCGCCAAGAGGTCAAGGGATGTGAAACCACAACGGTTAGCCGTCAACAATCAAGGAGTAAGGCAGTCACAACCCTTCCAAGCAAATAAGACAACTAGTGTCACACGCTTTGTTCAAAGAGGGGAATAAAAAAAAAGAAGAAGAAAGCCCGCTAAGTCGAAACTTGAGAATAAGCGACTTAGGCAAAAGTTAGGGCATCCCGCTGGACTTCAAAATCGAAAAAATTCAAAAGAGTCAGTCCAGGCAAAAATTAGGGATAAAAAAAAAGGCAAAAAAAAGGAAAAAGCGAAAAGCATTACAAAAGAAAGTCCCCGATAAGAACAAATTCGTGTGATTACAGACACAAAAGATAAAAAGGGGTGACTGTCACTCCAAAATTTACTTAGGTGTCAAACCATTAGTGGTATAGGTCCCTTAAAGATCATAAACCTTTTGAGAGATGAGCGTGTGTCAGATTAACTGAACATAGGACTGGAGAACATCACGAAGAGTGGGTGGGCGCCGATAAATTTTGAGCCATAAATCCTTTTTTTTTCTGAAATCGTGAACCAGACCACGTGACAACCCTTAAAAGTCCTAATTGAAACAGGGTTTATTCCGAAAGCGTACTTCAACAGGATAGCGTTCCTGACTCCTATAAGTTGTACTAATAAGACTTGTTGGTATTGCATGTGCGCATTGTTTTGCCATTCCAAAATCAAGGTCGCATCCCAACAAGTGATTCGTTCACAAGGCTGGGCGACGCATTTTTAATAAAAACTTCAAGGTTAACATGAGTGTTGCATTAGAATTGTCATTCTCATGATAAACATTTTTTGCATACATGTGCCTAAGCATCAATGCAGCTTACACAGTGAACGTCAGTCAAGAAGCTTGATCCTGCCAAGTTGGGATGCTTGAAAATTCTGAAGGACAAAGGGCAGGCTACCAAGGGACTCAGTGTAGAGTGGGCTCTCCCCAGTAAGTCGTGTCAAGATGTAGCCAATTTGGGGCAGTCATGTCGAGAAAACTCTCAGAAATTCAGGTATTCTGGGGCATTCATTCTAAGATCAGGGGCAAAGTCACTTCAAAGCTCATATTGGGGCAGGCCACCTTTAGAGCGTGAGAGGTCGTCCACTCCTGAAAGTGGTTAATTGAAAACACCTCCTCAAGGTTCAAGATACTAAAGCAGAGCATCTTCAAGTCATTACAATCCCTTTCGAGGTAGTGTACTTCATGGATTATGAAGACTGGGGCAGTTATGTCGAGATATGATAAATCTCTCCAAGAGTTTGAAGACCCTGGGGTTGTGCGGATGCCCGGTCTTCTATAAAATCCTATTGAGATGATTTCTTCCATTAGACCTGGTGGTCTGGGGCAAGTGAAAAGTTCAAAGAGCCGCTTATGACCATAAAGACAAGTCAGGCTGCAGGGCAACAGGATTGTACTTCCCCAGCAGTTGGCCCTCCCCAGCATTGAGATTGCACCTTTCCTCAGCAGAGCAGACCTTCCCCAGCAGGAGACTTGGGAAGTATTTTCTCCGGATCAAGAAGTTGTTTCCCCACAGAATCAGGGTTTTCACTTCCCCCAACCAGTCAGGAAGCGTGCTCTCACCGACGATGTCGTATTCTAATCCCCAGTAAGGTTAGAGTAAAGTCATTCTCCCCATCAGCAGATTAAGTTCAGCAGTATCCCCAAGCAGGATGGTATTATGGACAGTTTTCCCCAAGCAGGATGGTACTATGGGCTGGCATCCCCAGCAAGCTCTAAGCCCATTGGTTACTAGCGATCCTCAACAACAGACTTCCGGTTCCGTTATTGGCGTTCATTCTCAACTCCCCCAGCGGAGGAGAAATCTCAGGTTTTGGATGTTACCTTCAGTGAAAGACATGTGTGGCCTCCGGTAGTTCTTTCAGGATTTCATCCCCAGCAGAAGTTGTTGATCCGAAGAGTCGATCAGTATGACCCTTCTCAGCAGAGTTCCTGGATTCAGAGGACAATTTATTTTTGTCATCCCCGGCCGAATTGGTCTTTTCTCTCCAGCATTTATTTTGCTGGAGGGACCCCTTTTGCATATCATAAGCATTGGCATTGCATTCTCAAAACGCGTAGCATTTCCACCTTGTGTGGGGCATTACGGCAAAATTCAAACATTTGCATTTGAAGCATAAGCCAGGTTTGATGCTTTCCTTGCCAGTTCTCTTTCCCAGCAGAGATGGCACAACTCAAGAGGTTTTGGGGGGATGCATTCCTCATACTTGTGCTCCCTGGCAGAGTCTTTTATTTAGAATTCTCCTTTCCCCGGCGGAGTCATCTTATGTGCGGATCGTGAGTCCGTTAGAAGTTTGCCTTTGTTTGGCCTTTCTCTTTTGTGAAATCCAGTTCTCGCCTGGTAGTCAGTTCTCGCCTGACATATTTTGTTTGCCAGTCTCCTTTTCCCAGTAGGGGTGGTTTAAACCAGAAGTTTTATTTCACGTTATCCCCAGCAAAGTCCACTTTATGTTGGTTATCCTTTGCGGGTACAATTGAGGTAGTATTCATTTTTGTGGGTGCGATCGAGGTCGTATTCATGTTTTCTTGATGTTGGTTATCTTTTGCGGGTACAATTGAGGTTGTATTCGTTTTGTGGATGTGATTGAAGTCGTATTCGTCTTTTCTTTGTGGGTAGAGTGATTGAGGTCAGTCTTCCTTTGTGGGTACAATCGAGGTTGTATTCGTTTTGTGGATGCGATTGAGGTCGTATTCGTCTTTTCTTTGTGGGTAGAGTGATTGAGGTCAGTCTTCCTTTGTGGGTACAATTGAGGTTGTATTCGTTTTGTGGGTACGACTGAGGTCATATTCGTATTTTCTTTGAGGGTAGAGTGATCGAGGTCAGTCTTCCTTTGTGGGTACAATTGAGGTTGTATTCGTTTTATGGGTACGACTGAGGTCATATTCGTGTTTTCTTTGTGGGTAGAGTGATCGAGGTCAGTCTTCTTTTGAGGATACAATCGAGGTTGTATTCGTTTTGTGGATGCGATTGAGGTCGTATTCGTCTTTTCTTTGTGGGTAGAGTGATTGAGGTCAGTCTTCCTTTGTGGGTATAATTGAGGTTGTATTTGTTTTGTGGGTGCGATTGAGGTCGTATTCGTATTTTCTTTGAGGGTAGAGTGATCGAGGTCAGTCTTCCTTTGTGGGTACAATTGAGGTTGTATTCATTTTGTGGGTACGACTGAGGTCATATTCGTGTTTTCTTTGTGGGTAGAGTGATCGAGGTCAGTCTTCCTTTGAGGATACAATTGAGGTTGTATTCGTTTTGTGGGTGCGATTGAGGTCGTATTTCTCCTTTCTTTGTGGGTGGAGTGATTGAGGTCAGTCTTCCTTCGCGGGTGCAATCGAGGTGTATTCGTTTTTTGGGTGCGATTGAGGTCGTATTCGTCTTATTCTCGTGGATATGGTTGAGGTCATATTCCTTATTTTTCAGCACGCTCCATTTCCTTATTCTCACCATTAGCAAATTTTCGGGGCTCTTTCGGTATTCAATCCCCGTGTATCCTGGAATGTCTGAGAGCCGTTGCTATCATACCTTCAGGACCAAGTTGATTGAATAGGGGCAGCTGTAGCACCCCAAAATTTTCCCTCCTTACTTTACTACTAACTGGCTTATGTTTCATTTCAATTTTGCATTATCATGTGTGCATATCATTGGTTCTTAGCATGGGGTCAAGGTGCCTGAGGCAAGTTCAAGAGGAGAAGATGTTCTTCAAAGGGTCAAGCAAGAGAGTTCAAGTGGATCACTTTCTCCTAACCAGTGCAGCAATTAGGGTTTTGAGATTCTTGGGTTTATTGCTCCAAGGGCAAGCTCCTTGGTTTTTATCATCACCAAATGGCATATCTTATCTTTGTTGGAGAGGATACACATTATATTCAGAGGAATTTGGATTTGGAGACTGTGCTATTTCCTCCTAGACTGAGGGTACCAAAACTAGGGTTTGCTATAAAGTCAGTTTATTTCTGATTTTTTGGGCAAGACTTGATTCCATGGTATTCCTTGGGTCCCTAAGTATCTAGGAATGGAAGATTGTCCATCAGTTTGGTTCCGGAGAGATTCAGTTGGCCAATGGATTGGGAATCAGGAGAATTGGGTAAAAGTCAAACAGTGAGAGGGGAAGTCAACTGTGGAAGTCTGAGGTTCTCTTCAAGGTTTTCAAGGTCTCACATCCTCATATGGTCTTCCAGGGTCAAGTTTCATACTATTTATCAAGAATCAAGGGTTGGTACAAAAGTTACTAAATATGGAAATGACCTATAATGTGAAAGTTTCCTTTTTGGGCAAGTTCTTACACTACATTCAACTTGACTTTTCATCATCAAGAAAGCTTCAAATGAATTTTCCTCAAACATGAAAGTTGAAGATCTTTTTCTCCTCTTTCCAACAAGTTATAGTGGGTCTCCATATCATTTGTGAACTCAAGTTATGATCAAAAGAAGGCAAAGTGGTTTTTAGGGTTTCATTTTCACAATTTTGGGACATATGGACCTATAATTAATTCCATTGCTTCAAGGCACTTTTTAACATCAAAGGACAATCCATAAGGGTCATCTTAGGCCTTTGAATCAAGTGAATACATGGTGTATTTATCACTTATTCTCCATTATTCAAAATTGCCAAGTCATTGAAAACTCATGAACCAAAATGTCTCAAGGCCCAAATCAAATTCAGGTGTGGTTAGCAATTCAAACATAAGTGATCCATCATAGAATGTTTGGATATCCATGCATGGAAGGAGGTGAGTCATTCTTTTGATGATCATAGAACTTCTTTTTTAAACGTACATATTGATGTGTGATGCCCACTGATCATTCTGGTATGTTTATTTTTGAATTTGGACGTGTGGTTTGCTCGTATAGTGTGTTTCAAGTTTTGGGACCAAACCTTATTTCACTCGATTCTCATTATGCGTTGGTTATTTGTGATTTTTGATTGCATATTTGGAATCCTCACATTTTTCTGATCAAAATAGTGTATTCGCATGAAATTTTTGGGCAAGTTTTGAGTTGCAGGTGACGGAGGGGTCGACCGGAACCCTAGTTCCGGCGACTGGTTGTGGTGTCCGGCCGACAAGGGTTTCAACGAAGAAGACAATCTCCCAGCCGTCCATTTTCTTCATCGTGTGGTCCACGTTGCGCCACGCGTTTTAAGTTTGATTTTTTTTTTCTGATTTTAATTTAATGATTGTGTGTGTGTGCTTCCAGGCTTATTATTGTGAACCCTCAGATCATTGCCTTTCATCATAATTACCTTTGATTGTTGTTGACCAAATCGTGTGCGTTGATTGAATCCATTGGCTATCATGATGCCAACGAATTAATGAGGCTATGTGCCGTGCGCGTGGGAGTATAGGGTGTTCAGTTTGCTTTGGTGTGTGTGTGTACAGGGTTAGTGTGGTGTACCGTGTGATCATGGCCATTGGTTTTGTATACTTGGACTTTGTATTGACTGATCATGGTGCGTTGGATGGATCAAAGGGTTCGTGTGAGTCAATTGGGTTGACTGAGTCCATGTGTTTTTTTTTTATTTTTTTTATTTTTTCTGATGCATTTAACTCTTGGGCTCGCTAATTACACCCCTCCCTTTCAGCCCATATTCTCTTTCAACGTGGATTAATTACTGAATGCACCCCCATTTGTTTATTCCCTTTTTTATTTTTTTTAATCATTACATTTCATTTTAATTTTTTTAAAATAGTTAATTGCATTAAAAAAATTACCAAAAAATTCATGCATCATATTTATCATTTTATAAAATTTTCACAAATTTTATTTTATTATTTTATTTTATTTTTATCATCTGAATTAACTATTTGTCTATTTTCTTTTTGAATTATTCATATCATGCATACCTAAACCTATTTATTTTATTTCTCATCATCCATAAATTATTTAGAACTCATTCTTTTTGCATTTTTTCACCAATACATTGAATTGCATTAAAATATTTTTCTATCATTTTTTTTAAATCATTTCATATTGCATTTTAGTCCCTTCCTTTTGCATATTGAACTATATTTCTCATCTGACTTGGCATAATTGTTTGAGTGTCTTATATTTTGAATTTTTGCAGGAGTTTTTGATATGTTGTTTGTTTTTGGTTGAGCAATGTTGATAATTAATTTGGCAACTTTAGAAGATGTTTCTCTAATTATTTGATTGCTTTTATTTGAGATATTCTTTTATGCATATTCCTGATCATGTACGGCTACCTTGTTTGGAAAGGCACTTGTGCCATTGTTTGGGATTGCTTCCTTGACTTCTTAATTCATGTTTGGATTGTTATAGGTCATTTAATCACTATTATATGTCATTGTTTGGTTTTCATTTGTCTTAATATTACTTGTGTCTGTTTTGTGCTAACCTCTTATGCAGGGGCTGAGGTAAGTTCTTTGAGGGTATGGATAGATATCCATATTCACCCTTACTCTTTCTTTCTCTCATCTTTTCCTTTCTTTAGGCTTAGGTTGTCGTCAAACCTCACTAACCGTAGGTAACCCATGCATGATAACATTAGGACTCTTAGTTTCCCTTTAGAGTTTCCCTTGTGTCTTCTCTCTTCTCATCTCAGAACTTCTTGAAAACACTTAATAAGAATAAAGTGTATTGCGCACGAGCCTTAAGCGTGGGGAATGAGAAATGAGGGGCTTCCTCTCATCTTTCTAGAGTGCTTAGCGAGCGTCCTGTCTTGGGACGATGCGTTAAGTATTCGCCCCTGTGCCCTAGACTTTGGTGAAATGCAAGTTATGAACTAACTCAAGTCACTTCTGTCTTAAAAAATACAAACAAACTTCAAACCTTTTTGTCCTGCGGGATTGTCAAACTAAAGGCTATTTTCAAAAAGGGCATGTTACTTTCCGTCTGAGTCGCAAACAGGCATCGACCCTAACTGTCGGACGCGAACTTAACGTCGCTCATAAAAAACACAAAAAGAACTTGGTCCGAACTACGTTGACTCTGAATTCCCCATTGCACAAAGGGGGTACGTAGGCCTAGGACGTCGACGTCCTACCGAGTCTGTCTTAGTCTTCCCCTTCCCCGTCTTAGTACAACCATAGATGATAGGATAAATCACCCTTAGAATAGACAACAAGCGTGGATCCCATCTAGTACGATGGACGCGTGGGGTGCTAGCACCTTCCCCTCGTGTAACCGACTCCCGAACCCAGGTTATGGTTGTGATGACCATTCCTTTCCCTCTTCCTCAGGTTTATGCGGTGTTCCCTTTCCCTCTCTTGGGATAAATTTACACGGCTGGCGACTCTGTTTTTCTGCGCCACTCTCGCGTTTGTACCTGGATGAAAATCCTGGGAGCGACAGTTGGTACCCTAGCCACTTTGTTCCATAACATAGAAAAATTCTAAGTTTTTATGGTTACCCCTTTTACAAGTTAACTCACTTTCTTTGATTTTTCTTGATGAATGATGATTTAAATCACATATTAACATTGTTTTAGGGTTAAGAAACCTTGTTTGACCAAAAATCCAAAAAGTCAAACTTTGGATTTTTGCACAGTTGACTTTTCATCTGATGAAATCCAAACCGTGCGATCCTTCATGAAATTAAGTCCTTGACCTAAATCAAACTTGATGGATATGTTCCATAGGTGTTATAGGGTGTATTGAATCATGTCCCAAGGTTTGGGATCATGTCTTGGTCAAAATTCAAAGGTACAGTTGACTTTTCCCTCGAAACCCTAATTGCGGTCCTGATGAAATTGAAACTTGTGGATCAAGCTTCTTGGATCAACCCATTGTTGCAAATGGATCAATTTAGTGTGTTAGAGACCCTCAAATCATGTCCTGAGGTCTTGACTCATGTTTTGTCCCAAAAGTCAACTTAGGGGTGAATTAGGTCAAGAAACCCTAATTCCTGATTTTTTGGTGAATGCATCCCCTAGGGCTAAATTGACTTGATGATTGGGTCCATGAGGTCCCTTGGAGTATTTTGGGTTATGCTTTGAAGCATTGGCTCATGTCCAGAGGAAAATTTCCATATGGAGGCCTCAGTCGACCAAAACCCTAATTTGGTGACACTAGCGATCTTGAGCCTCGATCCACCTAGAATGTTGCAACTTTGTGCTTGATTCCTAATGTGGGGAGTCCTCTTGATACTTTATGGGTGTTTGAGAGGTTAGACAAGTTAAAGATCATGTCATTTCATGACTGATCCTTTGTCTAAGTGCTCTGAGAGGGCTTGAAACCCTAATTCTTGATTGTAGTGAATGCTCAACCATCTTTAAGGAGATTGATGAGGCATGATGGTTCATCCATATTGTGATGATGATTTGCACAATGATGAGAAATCTTGGTGGTCAAAATTTGGGGTATGACAGATGCCCCTATTTAATCTTCTTGGACTCGAAGGTGTGAATGCTGAAGGTATTCAGGCATTCCGGGTGCAAGATAATTAAATATTGGAATACCCGAAATTTTGATGGTGATTGCGAATGGCAGTTTGCTCATCCCTCTTCTTTTGCTAAGCAATGATGCTTAGAAAAGGTAAACCTCCCCTCAATCCTGGTCTTCAGCCAAGGAGCTGGTCTCAGTTTCTGAAATAAACTTCCCCTCGATCCTGGTTTCCTACCAAGGAACTGGTCTAAGTTACTTTTGTCCATAAACTTCCCCTCGATCCTGGTTTTCAGCCAAGGAACTAGTCTCAGTTTCTAAAATAAACTTCCCCTCGATCCTGGTTTCCTACCAAGGAACTGGTCTCAGTTTCTGAAATAAACTTCCTCTCGATCCTGGTTTCCTACTAAGGAACTGGTCTAAGTTTCTTTTGTCAATGAACTTTCTTGACAAGGGACGCTATTTGTAGCGGTTTTCCTTAAACTTCTCGTAAGATATTCCTGAGAGATGTCATTTGATGGGAAAAAATTTTGACGTCAGAATGGCTCGGGAAACCCATTTGTCTGAACAGTAGAGGTGTTCAAACTTCTCTGTTTGGGAGACGCCATTTGTCGACTCTACTGGGGAAAACAAGTCACTTGAGAGACTGTTTCCTGCTTGGGGATATTACATCATACTTTTCCTCAAGATCTTTCTCGGAGGAATGCCATGTGATGTAATCCAATTTTGAGGTGCCGATGACCTTTTCGTCAGCAAATTTTCAGAAGAAGAACTGCTGTATTGCCGAATCCTTAATTTAAGAGGCTTTCTCTGGGGATTTTCCTTAATCCGAGAAAGCGAGGATATCATCTTCGATGTCGAAGAGTGATATTTGTCGAAGGTCTTCTTGTCTTTCAGAGGTTCAAGTTATCAAAGTGGTCAAGGGCCAACTCCAATCCAGAAATAAACTGGAGGAAAGATTGTTCAGACGCAGCATTCCCAGACAAGGAAAGAACTGACAACTCGATTGACAAGAGGACTTTACCACCTAGAGTTAAGACTGACTAGAGTGATAGTGATGCAATGTGAATATGAATGTAAATCAATAATGCATGATGTATGTATGTTTATGCTGACAACACTGACACGACATACAGACTAGTGGATGAACACGACTGGATACTTGGCCACTGCAGGGGACGAAGAAGCATTACTGGTTCAAGATAGCCATTATGTTTTTCTTAGGAGAGATAATTCCTGTGGGGAACAACCGTTGGTCGGGCTTAGGAGATAAGAACTCTGCCGGTGATGTCGGACGGAACATTCACATCTGACACTGCTAATCCTTCATTCAAGTGTATTGGCTAAGAAGAAGTACTTTAATTCTGCACTTTGAGGTTCGATTACTTCTGGAGAAGCGATCGATGTTCTTTCGATGTGCAACAGTCAAAAGAAATTGCCAACTTTATTTTAAAAGCAGAAAAATTTTAACAAGTAAATTTGTTTTTATTTTATTTCAAGAATCGTTAATCATATTAAAATGTTATTCTGTAAAGCTAAAATAAATAAAAATTGCAAACAAAAGTACAAGGGCTCAAATTTTATTGATAGGATGGAAATTTGCCAAGCGCGTGATTCCATAGAGTATTTACAAAGTTTAGAAAATGGTAATTTAAGGGAAAAGGGCTACATTGAAATATAACAACCGCTATCCTTCTACAAACTTTGAATTCTGGGCATCCTGAGCTTCCGTCAAAGATGGTCGTGACTGGAGTTTTCCTGACTGATGGCATGAGTGCTGTTGAGGGATTTGCCCCTTTGTTGAACGTAGTTACTTGCCATTATCCCTAACTCTTGCCTGGATTGTACTGTGAGGTTTCCAATCCATCGGGATGATTTTTAATTATGTCTAATTTTTGCCAGGACCTCCCCTTCGGATTTTCAATCCACTGAGACGTTTTTTTTTTAATTTAGGCGAAGTATTTCTTGACTACGTCAACATTTGTGGGGTAGGCAAATTCCTCTCCATCCATAGTTGCAAGTCTCAAGGCGCCGACTGAGAAGGCTTTCTTGACCACATAAGGGCCGTCATAATTCGGAGTCCATTTGCCCCGGGAATCAGTGAGAAAGGATTGTATCTTCTTGAGCACAAGGTCTCCTTTCCTGAAGACACGGGGTCAGAACTTTTTGTCAAACGCCTTCTTCATTCTTTGCTGATACAACTGACCATGGTGTAGCACCGTTATTCGCTTCTCTTCGATCAGATTTAGTTCGTCGTGTCGACTTTGACACCATTCAGTCTCTGTTAGCTTGGCTTCCATCAATACCCGGATTGATGGGATCTCTACCTCTATGGGGAGCACTGCCTTCATGCCATATACTAGAGAGAAAGGGGTTGCCCCTGTTGAAGTGCGAACAGATGTGCGATAACCGTGAAGAGCAAAAGAAAGCATCTCGTGCCAGTCTTTGTAGGTTACAACCATCTTTTGAACGATCCTCTTGATATTTTTGTTAGCCGCTTCTACTGCTCCGTTAATCTTAGGCCGGTAGGGAGATGAGTTATGGTGTTTGATCTTGAACTCAGCGCACAACTCTTTCATCATCTTATTATTCAAATTAGATCCATTCTCAGTAATGATCTGGCTTGGAACACCATAACGGCAGATGAGATTGTTTTTTATAAATCGGACCACCACTTGTCGGGTTACATTGGCGTATGACGCTGCTTCGACCCACTTGGTGAAGTAATCAATAGCTACCAAGATGAACCGATGTCCGTTCGAAGCCTTGGGTTCGATCATGCCAACCATGTCGATTCCCCATATGGAAAAAGGCCATGGGGAAAAGAGAAATTTGAGATGTGTTGGCGGTACATGGATTTTGTCTGCATATATTTAACACTTGTGACACTTCCTCATGTACTTATAGCAATCAGATTCCATTGTCAACCAATAGTACCCTGCTCTTAGAAATTTTCTTACCATTGTGTATCCGTTGGCATGAGTGCCAAAGGATCCTTCGTGAATTTCCTTTATCAGCATGTCTGCTTCTGGTCTGTCTACACATCAGAGCAAGACCATGTCGAAATTTCTCTTATAGAGTGTATCACCGCTCAGGAAAAAGCTACCTGCTAGCCTTCTGAGGGTCTTTCTGTCTTTTCTAGATGCCCCAGGTGGGTACTCTTGGTTCTGAAGGAAGCATTTGATATCGTGATACCAAGGTTTATCGTCTATGACTACTTCAATCGTGAAGATGTAAGCGGGTCTCTCAAGGTACATTATGTCGATCTTAGGTATGTCGTTCCATTGACCTACACCAATCATGGAAGAGAAGTGGCTAACGCATCAGCCATGTGATTCTCTTCACGAGGGATGTGATGAAACTCGATTCTGTTGAAGAATGGTAACAACCTTCTAACGTAATCTTTGTAAGGAATCAATCATGATTGGTATGTGTTCCAATCTCCTTTGATCTGATTGCTAAACAGGGCCGAGTCGCCATAAACATCCAAGTTCTTGATCCTTAAGTCGATCGCTTCTTCGAGACCCATGATACAAGCTTCGTATTCGGCCTCGTTGTTTGTACACTTGAACGTTAATCGGGCACTGAAAGGAATGTGGGTACCCTGAGGTGTTATGATGATCGCCCCAATTCCGTTTTTGTAATGATTGACAGTTCCGTCAAAGATTAGTCCCCATTGGGAACCTGGTTCTGGCCCTTCACTGGGTAGCGGTTCATCGCAATCTTTCATTTTCAAATACATGACATCTTCGTCTAGGAAGTCAAACCCGACTGATTTCTGATCGTCAATCGGTTGATGAGCAAAATGATCGGCTAAAACACTTCCTTTGACGACTTTTTGAGCATGATACTTGATGTCGTATTCTGATAACAACATCTGCCAACGGGCAATCCTTCCCGTGAGAGCAGGCTTTTCAAAGACATACTTGATTGGATCCATTTCGGAGATTAACCAAGTAGTGTGACGAATCATATACAGGCGAAAACGTTTGGCCGCCCAAGCTAAAGCGTAACAAGTTTTCTCAAGTATAGTGTACCGAGTCTCGCAGTCGGTAAACTTCTTGCTCAAATAGTAAATGGTGTAGCGCGGTTTTTCTGGTTTCGAATCACTATCGCTTTGGTACTACAGTTTGATTCATTTTTTATCCTATTAAGCTGATTAAGGAAGGGAAATAGATGTCTCGTATTAACCCTGCTTGCAAACTGAGGTTAAACAGTCAAAACTGTTGGTTTACAGATGCTATCAAAATAGGGGGGTCTGTCTTTGAGGTTATTTGTTTAAGAACGCAAGTGTCTGGATTATCTATGGTGCTTTTGGTAAGGTGCTGGATCAGATATTTTTTTTTATATGTTTGCTAAGATTTCGCAATCTTATGCCTACGTATTCCCGTTTAATGAAACAGGGAAATCAGAGCGATCGTAGTTCCTCCTATTCTATGGGAGGAAAGAGATGTTTTGGTGTCTTATTCAAAGCCCAAGATTGAAGCTAAAGGTGATTTGTATCTTGTTTAAAGCCCAAGATGTGAAGCTAAAGGATTCTGACTGAGAGAGAATTTGTCATCTCTAGAGAGGGATTGTTGATTTTTGTGTGCCTTGATCGAAGCACAAGTTTGATGCTAAAAGTTTAATTGATTCAACCGGGGATTCGTTTATACAAAGCCTAAGAGGAGGCTAAAAATTTGACTTTTCCTGGGAAAATGTTCTTTCTGCCTTGTACAAAGCCCAAGACTGAGGCTAAAAGGGATTTTGACTCTGTTGGGGAGAATTGATTTGTATCTTGTACAAAGCCCAAGATGAAGGCTGAAAAGGTTTGACTCAACAAGAGAGTGCTTTTATATGTCTTGTACAAAGCCCAAGACGAAGGTAAAAAGGGTGACTCAACAAGAGAGTCTGAAGAGGTGATTGGCTCAACAAGAGAGCCTTTTATACTCAACAAAAGAGTGTTTTATCTGTCATGTACAAAACCCAAGACGGAGGCTAAAAAGGATGATTGACTCAACAAGAGAGTCTTTTATACTCAACAAGAGAGTGATTTGATGTCTCGTACGAAGCTCGAGATTGAGGCTAAATGGAAGACTGACTTAACAAGAGAGTTTGAAAAGGTTAGCTTCGCTGGGGAGAGTCGTTGTACAAAGCCCAAGAGGAGGCTAAACTTACTGTTGAGGATTATTGAGATCCTTAGGCAGGTCCAAGTGTGGGGAGCTCTCATGAGAGAGACCGGGGTTTCTTCCTATGCTTGAAAGGAACTTGAGAATGTCTTTGAGACTCAAGAGGCTTAGACTGTCCAAGTCTAGAGTTTTATCTTTTGTATGATGCCCAAGAGGAGGCACGGGCATTAAGGGATGAGAATCAACCCTAAAATGGCCGGAGTTTCGACACTGGAAAGAATGCTCTAGCGAAGGATGACTAAGTTCAGTCTTATACCTTCAAGAGGTCATCAGGGTTCTTATATTAAACCCAAGAAAAGACATGAGAACTTCTAAGAAGTCGAAGGGTCCTTGTACAATGCCCAAGAGGAGGCGGGGATGCTTTTAGGAAGCCTGTGGGTCCCCAAACCAAGAGAAGTTCAAGAAATGTAATTCACAGAGAAGAGATCATTCCAGGAAAGTTCGAGGATTTGGAAGAAACTCAAGATATGCCATTCACGGAGAAAAAAGCATCTCTGGGGAGTTAGAGTTTCTTTGAAAATTTCTAAGAGTAACAGTCTGAGAAAATGTTCACTGAGAATACTGCCTTTCTCTTTGTTCCATATTGTTTAACCCCAAGAGAAGGGAAGACTGTATCTAGAATCCTACGGGGGATCTAGTTTTGCTTGTATTTTAAGAGCGACCAACGGGGCTTTACCTAGTGCTAGACGTAGTTGCCGGGGAAAACTCTAAATAACTATACTAGTATATATACAGTTTATATATGACCAGTATTTAAAGAGGAAGTGAAAGAAGACTTACAGTGAAGCAGCCCCACAATACAGTTATGTATATGAAAGCGGATAATAGAAAGCGGATAAACACTTACCCGTTGTAGAGCTTCCATGTTGTGTGGTTAGTTGTTCAACAAAGAAGTTAAAGAAAGTTTTGATAACAACTATATATTTGGATTCAAAATCAAAGGAGAAAGTATTTTGAAAAGATGGTTGGGGCTTACAGCTCAAGGAGAGGCCCAAAGATTTAACAGTGATAACATCGTTGTTTTGAATTTGTACAGAGACTTATACAAATAACTGAGGCCCAAAGAAAGGTCTTTTGTACAAAGGGTTGGGTCTTACACTCTATTAGAGGCCCAAAGGAATTTAAAGAAAATAAATGGCGCTTATAACACTAGGGTAGGCCCAGATGATTTGATTTTGAACTGGTGATCGCGCCGAGATTTTTCTTTTAACACAGAGGGACTTATACAATATCTGAGGCCCAAAAAAGGTTTTGGTTAAAAGGGGGTTGGGTCTTACACTCTATTAGAGGCCCAAAGAGTTTGAAAATGAATAAAGATGGGACTTATAGCTCAAGGAGAAGCCCAGTTGTTTTGTTAAAAAAGGCGACGATCGCGCCGAAATCTCTGACTATATCAGGACTTATACAATGCATTGAGGCCCAAAAATTTATTTATTTACAGAGAGATGGGACTTACACTCTATCAAGAGGCCCAAAGATTATTTTTGTACAAGTGATGGGGCTTACAGCTCAATGAGAGGCCCAGATGATTTGTTTGAATACGGCGATCGCGCCGAGGTTTTTGAAAACACAGTGGGTCTTATACAATGACTGAGACCCAAATTATTTTGGTTTTTAAAAGGGGTTGGGTCTTACACTCTATTAGAGGCACAAAGAGTTTTTAAAAGACTTGTTTAGGGTGATTAAGATCAAAACCCTAAATTACTTTCAAAAAATGTATTTTAATTAAATAAAAATTCAATTAAAATGATCAAAATTATCAAACATGTGTGGAAAACAAGTTGTGATCTTGGATTAATGTTTGAAAAATCATGTTTTTATCCATAAAATGATTGGAAACTAATTAAATTTGGAAAATCAAGAAGGAACAAATATTTTAAATGTTAAAAAACAAATAAAAATTAATTCTTTACAAAAATATCAAGTATATGAAATAAATAATATTTTTGGGAAATTTTGGTAAAATAAAATATTTTAACATTTTTGTGAATTATTAAAAAAAGAATCAATTCAAAATCATTAAAATTCAGAGAGAAATTAATTTTTGAATCAATTAAATAAAATCACAAAATTCAAATATTCAAATTTGTGAAAAAGGCGGCAAGAACACGTGCGAAGGAAGTTTTGCTCAGATTTGTATTTTCTATCCAATCTCATTGAATACTTGATGAAATCACACAATCCACATATCAATCTGCTCATTTTCACCTCACAATCATGTCTATGGTCTTTAATTTCATTTATTTTAAGCATGGAATAAGAAATCAAGACAAAACCTCAAGAACCCTAAAATTTGCATGAAGGCTGAGAATTTTGATACACGATTCAAACAAAGCAATTAATTGAGGGGAAACATTTTATGCACGATAATGAACATTTGGCAAAAGTATTGTGCAAAGAAATATGCATAGATTATGAGATGACCAAGTTTAGGCTTACTTGAAGGTCGTGACAGCAAGAGCAATGTGATTTTTGAGTTGGAGGTGTTACAGATGAGTTGTGATGATCTGAACAGCTTCCCTACACCATATGGAGTGTGTTTGAATGCTTGGACTTGATTGTAAATGGCTGGATCACTTCATGGCATCTCAACTGCAACTTAGTTGAAAACATGAGCAATTGGATGGTGATTCTGAGAAATCAGTGTTACAGTTGTGTGTTTAGTGTTTGATCAGCTCACATATGATGTTTATAAGGTGTGTGTGTGATTGGTTTGAGTGGAATTGCTCTATACTGAAAAATTCGATAGTGACTTGCTAAGAAAGGCATTTTTGAGAGTGAGAAGATGATTTTGAGAAAGGCAAGTGTTGTAGGCCTTTGGTGTACTTAAACTGAACAAATATGAGCTCTATTTATAGTAGAGCAAGTTTGTTTTGCAAGGAATAGGGAATGGCAACTGGTACAGGTCTGTGGCCAATGTGATCACTTTGGAATCTCAAGTCTCCTCTAGCCATTGACTAGTGGTTAGAGCACAGGCCTTTGGTTCCCTAGTTCAGAGATCATCCCTGACTCATTCAGTTGGAAATGGCTCAGTTCATGCCACCTTGTTGCATCCATTGAATGCTCCAAAACAAAATTGGAGTCTTGTCCCTCTTTTAGGCTTTTTAGGTTTGACATGCTATTTGTAGTTCCAAAGACTTTGGAGGCTTGGAGATCAGATCATCCCCCTTGGATTTGATCCTCAGATGTGTCCAAAATGATGACAAGGCTTGGAATTATCTGAGCTTTCCAAATCAAGCAAAAGTACAAAATTCTGCCTTGCCATGACAGTTGCAGCAAGGCATGTTGCAGCTGTCATAACTCTTAGCTCAAGTGGAATTTCATGGGGTTCTTGGCTGTTTTGGAAAGCTATCATATGATACAACACATGTGTGATCATAGTTGGTTTTGAAACTTTTTGGATACAAGTGAAAAATTCCCCTACATTTTGAAAAAAGTGAAACAGATTATGACTTAGTGAAAATTTCACTAAGTGTTGGAAAAAGTGCTATTTCATGTTTTCAGCCATTTTGATCCAACCATAACTCAAAATCTAGAATTGGAATGAGGTGTGGTTGACACTTTTAAAGTATGCCATGAGAGCTATAAATCCATCTTTGGATCATCCAAAATGGTTGCTTGGATCTCAAGTTATGATCCTTGGAAGGTGGTACCCTAGCCACTTTGTTCCATAACTTAGAAAAATTCTAAGTTTTTATGGTTACCCCTTTTACAAGTTATCTCATTTTCTTTGATTTTTCTTGATGAATGATGATTAAAATCACACATTAACATCATTTTAGGGTTAAAGAACCATTATTATGAAAATTCTCAAAAAGTCAAACTTTGACTTTTGTGCACAGTTGACTTTTTATCAGATGAATTCCAAACTGTGCGATCCTCCATGAAATCAAGTCCTTGACCTAAATCAAACTTGATGGACATGTTCCATGAGTGTTATGGGGTGTATTGAATCATGTCCCAAGATTTGGGAGCATGCCTGAGTCAAAAGTCAAAGGTTCAGTTGACTTTTTCCTCAAAACCCTAATTGTGATCCTGATGAAATTGAAACTTGTTAATCAAGCTTCTTGGATCAATCCATTGTTGCAAAGGGATCAATGTGATGTGTTAGAGACCCTCAAACCATCTCTTGAGGTCTTGGCTCATGATTTGTCCCAAAAGTCAACTTAGGGGTGAACTAGGTCAAGAAACCCTAATTCCTGATTTTTTATAAATGCATCCCCTGAGGCTAAATTGACTTGATGATTGGGTCCATGAGGTCCCTTGGTGTATCTTAAGTTATACTTTGAAGCATTGGCTCATGCCCAGAGGAAAATTTCCATCTGGAGGCCTTGGTCGACCAAAAACCCTAATTTGGTGACATTGGGGATCTTGAGGTTTAAATTACTTGGAATGCTGCAACCTTGTGCTTGATTCTTGATGTGGGAGTCTTCTTGATCCTTTGGGGGGGTTTAAGAGGTTATACAAGTTGAAGATCTTGTCATTTCTTGATTGATCCTTTGTCTAAGGCTCTGAGAGGGCTAAAAAAACCCTAATCTCTGATTGTAGTGGAGGCTCAATCATCTTTGAGGAGATTGATGAGGCATGATGGTTCATCCATATTGTGAAGATGATTTTCACAATGATGGGAATTCTCAGTGGTCAAAATTTTGGGTATGACAGATACCCCTATTTACTCTTCTTGGACCCGGAGGTGTGAATGGCGAAGGTATACGGGCATTCGGGGTGCAAGAGGATTAAATATCAGAATACCCAAAAATTTGGTGGTGGTTATGAATGGCAGTTTGCGCATCCATCTTATTTTGCTAAGCAATGATGCTTAGAAAAGGTAGAAACTTCCCATTGATCCTGGTCTTCAGCCAAGGAACTAGTCTTAGTTTGTGAAGTAAACTTCCCCTCGATCCTGGTTTCCTACCAAGGAACTGGTCTTAGTTTGTGAAATAAACTTCCCCTCGATCCTGGTTTCCTACCAAGGAACTGGTCTTAGTTTCTGAAATAAAATTCCCCTCGATCCTGGTTTCCTACCAAGGAACTGGTCTTAGTTTCTTTTGTCAATAAACTTTCTTGACAAGGGACGCTATTCGTTAGCAGTTTTTCTCAAACTTCTTGCCGAATTTTCCTGTAGAGATGCCATTTGATGGAAAAAGTTACGGTGTCAGACTTGCTGGGGGAACCCATCCGTCTGAGCTGTAGAGATGTATGACTTCTCTATGGGAGACGCCATTTGTTGACTCTACTGGGGAAAACGAGTCTTTTGATAAACTGTTTTCTGTTTGGGGATATTACATCATACTTTTCCCGAGATCTTCTCGGAGAAACCCTATGTGATGTAGTCCAATTTTGAGGTGCTTTCTCTAGGGATTTTCCTTAATCCGAAAAAGCAAAGACATCATCTTCAACGGCGAAGAGTGACGTTGGTCGAAGGTTATATGGATTTTCAGAGGTTCAAGTTATCAAAGTGGTCAAGGGACCAACTTCAATTCAGCAGCAAAGTGGAGGAGCGATTATTCAGACGCCACCTTTTTGTAGCGAGCGATTTTGGATGTGGTTCTTAAGCACTCTTGCACTTTTGGGGTGACTACAGGTCGATTCATTTTTTATCCTATTGAAGCTGATAAAGGAAGGGAAATAGATGTCTCCAACTAACCCTGCGTGCATACTGAGTTTGAACAGCGGTCTGTTAGGTTACAGATGCTATATGGAGGTGGGGCCTCTCTCTGCTTATTTTGAAAAAATGTTGATCTAAGAAGTTAGGACAAATACTTTTTGATTGGTAGGAGGGTACGGGATTTGAATTTTGGTTTATTGTGCTCGCTAAGATTTTTCTTTCAATCTTATGCCTACATATTCCCGTTTATCGAAACAGGAAAATCACAGCGATCGTAGTTCCTCCTATTCTATGGGAGGAAATTGGTGTTTTGGTGTCTTGTCCAAAGCCCAATACGTGAAGCGAAAGGTGATATATATCTTGTTCAAAACCCAAGATGTGAAGCTGAAGGGTGTTGTCTTTAGGGAGAATTTGTCATCTCTAAAGGGGTCTATTTGTCACAACTGCTGGGTGACTGATTATAGAGGAAAATTACTTTAACCGGGATACGCAGATCCTAGCAATGCCATAATTTCCTTTATAGAGGGTTTTAACCTGAAGGAGAAGACTTTAACTCAGTGTAGAGCAATGCCATCTTTCCTTAGGAATTTCTCATGCTAAAAGAGGGACAGTGGCATGGATGTAAATGATCCTGAGGCTTGCCGCTTGCAGCGATTAGATGAAAGGATTTGATTGACTCAACCTGGGTTTTCTTATACAAAGCCTAAGAGGAGGCTATTGGCCCAACAAGAGGGTGTTTTTATGTGTCTCGTACGAAGCCCGAGAGAGAGACTAAAAGGGTTGACTCGACAAGGGAGTGTTTTTATATGTGTCTTGTATGAAGCCCAAGACGGAGTCTAAAAATGTTTGACTCAACAAGAGAGTCTTTGTATCTCGTACAAAGCCCGTGATAGAGGCTAAAGGTGGTTTGACTCAACGAGGGAGTCTTTTGTATCTCGTACAAAGCCCGAGATGGAGGCTAAAAGTTTTTGTATCTCGTACAAAGCCCGAGATGGAGGCTAAGGTAACTGTTTCAGTTGAGTGACAGGTCCAGTATGTTGTATAAAAGAGAAAATCAGTTCTTATAAAGAGACTGATTCCGGGTGGGGTTGTACTTTGGCACTGATCAGAGGATCAGGGTTATTTCCTGTTCTTTAAGGAAATAGGAAATCCAAAGGGTATTGAGACTGTCCAAGTCTACTGGTGTTTTTCCTTACTTGAAGGGTGCTTGAGAACGTCTTTGGGACTCAAGGGTCTTAGACTGTCCAGGTCTAGAGTTTCATCTTTTGTACTATGCTTAGAGAAACAACGATAGTACGTTCATGGTAGAAAGATCTAGACTCTTTGAAAGACTGTTTTATTAAGATGACTAATATCTATTCCTATACCTCTAGGAGGTCGTCGGGACAATTTTTTCGAAGCCCAAGAGGAGGCTGGAAACTTTTAAGAAGCCGATAGGTCCTTATACGAAGCCCAAGAGGAGGCTATCATTCCCGGAGGAAGAAATCATTATATTAAGCCTAAGAGGAGGCTGTGAATACTTCTAAGAAGACGACGAGTCCTTGTACTAAGCCCAAAAGGAGGCAGGGATGCTTTTAGGAAGCCTGTGAGTCCTTGTACAATGCCCAAGAGGAGGCTGATGCTTTTAAGAAGCCTGTGGGTCCCCAAACCCCGAGAAATTCAAGACATGCCATTCACCGAGAATAGATCAAGCCAGGAAAGTTCGAGAATTTGGAAGAAACTCAAGAGATGCCATTCACGGAGAATACATTCATCTCTGGGGAGGTAGAGTTTCTTGACAATTCCTAAGGAGGACAGCCGAAGAGAAGACTGTATCTGGTGCTCCTATTGGGGATCTAGTTTTGTCTATTTCTAAGAGTGACAGTCTGAGAAAGGGTTCAAAAGAATCTTCCTTTCACATCTCCATATTGTTTAACCCCAAGAGGAGGGAAGATTGTGTCTGGTAATCCTATGTGGATCTAGTTTTGACTGTAAGTTTAAAGTGATCAACAGGGCTTTACCTAGTGCTAGACGTAGTTGCCGGGGAAACTCTAAATATCTATGCTATTATTACACGGTTGATATGAGTTTATGAAAGGAGACTTACAACGAGCAGCCCCACAATACAGTTATATACATATAAAAGCGGTAAATGAAAACGTATAAACACTTACTCGGTTGTAGAGCTTCCATGTTGTTTGGTTAGTTGTTCAACACAGAAAGATTGAAAACAACACTATATTTCAAAATCAAAGGAGAAAGTGCTTTGAAAAGAAATATTGGGGTTTACAGCTCGAGGAGAGGCCCAAGGTTTATCAGTGATTGCACTGTTGTTTTTGTACAGAGGGACTTATACAAGTGACTGAGGCCAAAAATTGTTTTCTGTACAAAGGGATGGGTCTTACACTCTCTCAAGAGGCCCAAGAATATTTAGAGAAAAGAAATGGGGCTTATAACACGAGGGTAGGCCCAACTGATTTTCAGTTTGAAAATGGCGATCGCGCCGAGGTTTTCTTTTAACGCCGAGGGACTTATACAATGTCTGAGGCCCAAAAATTGTTTTGGTTAAAAAGGGGGTTGGGTCTTACACTCTAATAGAGGCCCAAAGAGTTTTGAATGGGTCTTATAGCTCTAGGAGAGGCCCAATTGGTTTGTTTTAAACGGGCGATGATCGCACCGAACTTTGAAATACAACGGGACTTATACAATAAGTGAGGCCCAAAATATTTTTGTATTTACAACGGATTGGGTCTTACACTCTAATAGAGGCCCAAAGAGTTTTTAAAAAAAGGAATGGGTCTTACTACTCGAGGGTAGGCCCAAAAGGTTTAAAAAAAAAGACGACGGTCGCGCCGTTTATTTGAAAATGTACAGAGGGACTTATACAATGAATGAGGCCCCTAAAGGTTTTATGTACAAGAGATGGGTCTTACACTCTCTCAAGAGGCCCAAAAATATTTGAAAATGATTTATGAGGGTTGAATTAATCAAAAATCCTAATTTGTTTTCAAATTGTATTTTAATTGAATAAAAAATTCAATTAAAAGGATCAAAATTGTTTTAACATGAGAAAACAAATTGTGATTTTGGATTAATGCTTCATAAATCAAGTTTTGCCCTACAAAATGATTAGAAATCATTAAAATTTACAAAATCAAGAGGGAAAAAATATTTTAAATGTAAAAAGCAATTAAAATATTAATTCTTTGCAAAAATATCAATTATATGAAATAAATAATATTTTTGGGATTTTTTGGCAAAATAAAATATTTTAACATTTTTGTGAATTATTAAAAAAAGAATCAACTCAAAATCATTAAAACTCAGAGATAAATTAATTTTTGAATCAATTAAATAAAATCACAAAATTCAAATATTCAAATTCTGAAAAAAGCCGCCAAGAACACACCAAGAACACGCGCGTGTTCTGGGTTTGGCCTGATTTGCATTTTCTCTCCAATCTCACTGAATACTTGATTATATCATGCAATCCATATATCAATGTGCTCGTCTCAACCTCACGATCATGTTTGTGACAATTAATTGCATTTAAATTAAGCACAAAACAAGAAATCACGAAAAATCCTCAAGAACCCTAAATTCTGCATGAAGGCTGGGATTTTTGATACACGATTCAAACAAAGCAATTACTTGAGGGGAAACAATCCATGCATGATTATGAACATTTGGCAAAAGTATTGTGCGAGGAAATATGCATAGATTGAGAGACGGCCAAGTTTAGGCTTACCTCTAGGTCGTGACAGCAAGAGAAAATTGATTTCTGAGTTGGAGGTGTTACAGATAAGTTGTGATGATCTGAACAACTTCCCTACACCCTATGAAGTGTGTTTTAATGCTTGGACTTGATTGGAAATGGCTGGATCACTTCATGGCATCTCAACTGCAACTTGGTTAAAACCTGTGCAATTGGCTGGTGATTCTGAGAAATCAGTGTTACAGCTGTGTGTTTAGTGTTTGATCAGCTCACATATGATGTTTATGAGGTGTGCGAGTGATTGGTTTGAATGGAATTGCCCTCTACTGAAAAATTCGATAGTGACTTGCTAAGAAAGCCGTTTTTGAGAGGGAGAAGATGGTTTTTGAGAAAGGCAAGTGTTGTAGGCCTTTGGTGTACTTAAACTGACCACAATTGAGCTCTATTTATAGTAGAGCAAGTTTGTTTTGCAAGGAATAGTAAACGGCAATTGCTGAGTAGGGTTGGCCAATGTTGAACAATGAGAATCCAAGTCTCCTCTAGCCATTGACTAGAGGTCAGGGCACAGGCTGCTGGTTCCCTTGGTCTTGGATAAGTCTTGACTGAATTCAGTTGAAAATGGCTCAGTCCATGCCACCTTGATGCTTCCATCGAATGCTCCAATCCAAAATTGGAGTCTTGTCCCCATTTTAGGCAATTCTAGGTTTAGCATGCTATTTCTTGTTCCAAAGACTTTGGAGGCTTGGCTCAGTGATTGTCCCCTTTAGATTCAATCCTCAGAGGTGTCCAAGTGGATAGGATTGTTTGGAATTGCACAATTTTGGTAAATCGAGCAAAAGTGCAAAATCTGTCTTGACTTGACAGTTTTCAACAAGGCAACTTGCCAATGTCATATCTCATGGCTCAAATTGAATTTGGTGATGTTCTTGGCCATTTTGAAAAGCCCTTATATGATACAACAACTGTTTGATCATATTTGGTTTTGATACCTTTTAGATCCAAGTGAAAAATCCCCCTACATTTGGAAAAAAAGTAAGGCTGATTCTGACTTAGTGAAATTTTCACTAAGTGTTGGAACAAAATGACTTTTCTTGATTTTGATCACTCCATAACTCAAAATCCATGAGGAATTTGGACATAGGTCAGTATGAAGCTTTTGTAGAGGGCAATGAGATCTACAAATCAAGCCTTGGATGGGAGAAAATGGCTTTGTCGTTTAGGAGTTATGATCCTCCAAAGTTGGTACCCTAGCCACTTTATTTTTTTAACTTAGAAAAATTTCTAAGTTTTTATAGTTACCCCTTTTACAAGATATCCAACTTTTCTTGATTTTTCTTGATGAATGATGATTCAAATTATACATTAACATCATTTTATGGTTAAAAATCCATTTTAGTGAAAAATCTCAAAAAGTCAAAGTTAACTTTTGTGCACAGTTGACTTTTTACCAGATGAATTCCAAACTGTGCAATTCTTCAGGAAATCATGTCCTTGACCTAAATCAAACTTGATGGACATGTTCCAAGGGTGTCATAGGGTATATTGATGCATGTCATAGGGCTTGGGAGCATGTCCTGATCAAAAGTCAAAGTTACAGTTGACTTTTTCCTCAAAATCCTAACTGTGGTGCAGATGAAATTGAGACTTGTTGCTCAAAATTCTTGGATCAATCCATTGTTGCAAATGGATCAATATGGTATGTTAGAGACCCTCAAATCATGTCTTGAGGTCTTGGCTCATGATTTGTCCCAAAAGTCAACTTAGGGGTGAATTAGGTCAAGAAACCCTAATTCCTGATTTTTGATGTATGCATCCCCTGAGGTCAAATTGACTTGATGATTGGGTCCATGATGTTCCATGGAGTATTTTAGGTTATGCTTTGAAGCATGGGCTCATTCCCAAAGGAAAATGTTCATCTGGAGGCCCTGGTCGACCAAACCCTAATTTGGTGACACTGGCGATCCTAAGGCTTGATCCACCTAGAATGGAGCATCCTTGTGCTTAATCCTTGGAGTGGGAGTCCTCTTGATCCCTTGTAGATGTTTGAGGGTTTAGACAAGATAAAGATCATGTAATTTCTTGATTGATCCTTTGTCTAAAAGCTCTGAGAGGGCTTGAAACCCTAATCTCTGATAATAGTGAATGCTCACCCATCTTTGGGGAGACTGATGATTAATCCATATTGTGATGATGATTTTCACAATGATGGGAAATCTTAGTGGTTAAAATTTGGGGTATGACAGATGCCCCTATTTAATCTTTTTGGACGCGATGGTATGAATGACGAAGGTATTCGGGCATTCGGGGTGCAAGAGGATTAAATATCAGAATACCCAAAATTTTGATGGTGGTTATGAATGGTAGCTTGCGCATTCATCTACCTTTGCTACGCAATGATGCTTAAAAAAGGTAAATTTTCCCCTCGATCCTGGTTTCCTACCAAGGAACTGGTCTTAGTTTCTGATTTATGAACTTCCCCTCGATCCTGGTTTTCTACCAAGGAACTGGTCTTAGTTTCTGATTTGTGAACTTCCCCTCGATCCTGGTTTCCTACCAAGGAACTGGTCTCAGTTTCTGAAATAAACTTCCCCTTGATCCTGGTTTCCTACCAAGGAACTGGTCTCAGTTTCTGAAATAAACTTCCCCTCGATCCTGGTTTCCTACCAAGGAACTGGTCTCAGTTTCTTTTATCAATAAACTTTCTTGACACGGGATGCTATGCGTGCGGTTTTCCTCAAACTTCTCGCCGAATTTTCCTGGGGAGATGCCATTTAACGGAAAAAATTTCGATGTCAGACTTACTGGGGAACCCGTTCGTCTGAGTTGTAGAGGTGCACAAACTTCTCTGTTGGAGACGCCATTTGCCGACTCTACTGGGGAAAACGAGTCTCTTGAGAGACTATTTCTGCTTGGGTATTACATCATACTTTTCTCGGGATCTTCCCGGAGAAACGCCATATGATGTGATCCAATTTTGAAGTGCTGATGACCTTTTCATCAGTGGTTTTTCAGGGAAAAACTGTCGTACCGCCGAATCTCTGCTTAAGGGGCTTTCTCTGGGAATTTTCCTTAATCCGGGAAAGCAAGGATATCATCTTCAATGGCGAAGAGTGATGTCGGTCGAAAGCTCTCTGGCTTTTCAGAGGTTCAAGTTATCAAAGTGGTCAAAGAGCGAACTTCATTCCAGAAATACTGGAGGAGAGAGATTGTTCAGACGCAGCATTTCCTGACGAGGGAAGAACTAACAACTCGATTGAGAGGACTTTTATCACTACGGGACAAGATCGACTAGAGTGATAGTGATGCAATATGAAATGTGAATGCAAATCAAATGCATGATGTATCTATGTTTATGCTGACAAAACTGACGCGACATACAGACTAATAGATGAACATGACCAGATACTCGGCCATCGCGGGGCAAAGAAGTACCGCTGGTTCAAGATAGCAATTCCACCTTGCTTAGGAGAGAGCCCCTGTTAGGGAACACCGTTGATCGGGCTTAGGAGGCAAGAGCTCTGCCAGAGAGGTCAGATGGAGCATTCGCATCTGACATAGCTGATCCTTCATTCAGGCATACTGGTTTAGAAAGAGTACTTTGATTCTGCACTTCGAGGTTCAAACACCTTTGGAGAAGCAATCGAGGTTCTTCTGATGTTCAACAGTCAAAAGAAATTGCTGACTTTATTTTAAAAGCAGAAAAAGTTTTAACAAGTAAATTCATTTTTGTTTTATTTCTAGAATCTTTGATCATATTAAAATGTCGTTCTGTAAAGCTAAAACAAATAAGAATTACAAACAAAAGTACAAGGGTTCAAATTTTATTGATAGGATGGAGATCAGCTGAACGCGTGATTCCAAAGAGTATATACAAAGTTTAGAAAATGGTCATTTACAGGGAAAAGGGCTACGTTGAAACATAACGACCACTATCCTTCTACCAACTTTGAATTCGGGACATCCTGAGCTTCTGTCGAAGATGGCCTTGACTGGAGTTTTCCTGACGGAAAATGAAACTGCTGCTGAGGGACTTGCCTCTGTCGAACGTAGTTACTTGCCATTATCCCTAATTTTTGCCTGGATTGTACTATGATGTTTCCAATCCACCGGGATGATTTTTTGACTTTGTCTCTGATTTTTGCCAAGACCTCCCTTTCAGGTTTTCAATCCACCGAGACGTTTTTTTTTTTAGGCGAAGTATTTCTTGACCACATCAACATTTGTGGGGTAGGAAAATTCCTCTTCGTCCATGGTTGCAAGTCTCAAGGCGCCGCCTAAGAAAGCTTTCGTGACAATATCCTTATGCATCACATTTGTAGACCACTAGTTAAGTAAATGTGTGTATAATGTACAGATTCAATGGATTCTAACAAATAAAAACAATAGAAATAACAAATATCCTAATTTATCTTATAAAAAAATAGTTTAAAACTATAGCAAATAGCATAAAAATAAAAATGGTAATTTAATGAAATTTCAAATTTAAATTTAAAATGGAATTTACTTTTTAAATTTAAATAAAATATAATAAAAATGGTAGTTGAATTTAAATGTAAAAAATTTATTAAATTCTTAATTTAAAATAAAACTTGTAATTTAAAATGGTAAATTAAATATGGTAATTTAAAAATAGTAATCTTAATATAAAATGTCAGAATATAAGAAAATCTAGACATTTATATAAAATGGTAATTTAATTTAAATGTAAAATTTTTATTAAATTCCTAATTTAAAATAAAAATACTAATTTAAAATGGTAATTTAAAAATGGTATTCTTAATTTAAAATTTCAAAATTTAATAAAATTTTGACATTTAAATAAAAATGGTAATTTAAATGTAAAATTTTATTAAATTCTAAATTTAAATTAATTTAAATATAAAATACTAATTTAAAATTAGAAAAAAAAATTAAAACAAATGTGTAATGTGCATAGTCAACGAGTTAATGGATTTTCCAGCCAAAGGATTTTATCTTTTTTATTTTTAATTGATATCTCAATAATTTTATTAAGTATAAATAGAGTTTCTTTTCATAGTTCAGAGTTGTAACATTCACCACTCATTTTCCTTGTTCAGCATTGCAAGAAACTTGTCTTGTCATAGTTTAGAGTTATCAATCATATCAACAACACTAATTTAGTTGAGTTTTAAACGTGATGGACTCGGATGTCTCTAGAAACAAAGCTTCCGAATCCGAAGATGCAGATCTTAGCTTTGCCTTCAATGATTCTAGTTTCTCTGATAGAATCATTCATCTCGAAATCATGAACAACCTTATGAAAGTATGTTCTAATGTCGAGAGTTCCTCCACATGTACTGATCGGAGTAGCTTCAACAAAAGAAGGGAGGACATGCAGAAACACAATGGTATACACTAATATTTTTTCTCCAAAACTCTACTTTTTAAAAATTCAAAAGTGAGTGATTATATAATTTGAATCGTGTTCATTGCTTATGTCCTCTTGTTGTTTAAATTAATTTTTTTGTCATTTTATCTTTTAGAGTTCGTAGCATGCTTTGAACCAAATGTTTTTGTTATTCATTTCATTCAATTGGTGTAGCCTCTTTATTTATTTCAAATTTTATCAGAGGGAAACGTTCAAAGAGAATGTGAGTTGAAATTTGAAACTCATATGAAATGAACCATATAGGGTTTCCCTAAATGAAAAGGAAAAAAATTTCAATATTAAATGAATGCAATCGTACTTAGATGTGTTTTTCCAAAGGTGCGAAATTGTTCATGATTACTAAGACACATGTTTTTCAACATTACTATACCGAATTTAATTACATATATATATATATATATATATATATATATATAAATTGTAAAATTGGAATGTTGATAAGTTGTCAAAATTTGGGGGATATGTTCATTGATTTTAGAATTTTGTCTACTGTGAAGTCAATAGCAGTATCTGAGTTTTTTCAATACTTTCATTTTTATTATGTGTTTTGTCTAAATATATTTCAATATCTATGTGATTCTAGTTAAATAATGATTTGGTTTGCATCATTACAATTTGAGCCTGAGAAATGATAAAACATGATTTTATGCATATGTTATTTGATCTCCTACAATTTGTTTCATCGTACTAACATATGTTCTTTCTTGTTTTTGATAGCTGACTTGTTATTGGACAAACCTGATGTAGAGGCGGATGCAATGGTTGAAGTGTCCACGGATGGTACTTGGATAACTTGAAAAACTCTTATAGTTTCTCGGTTTTATACTATTAATTTTTAAGAAATAACATGATTCAAGTCAATGAGGCAACATCTTTCAATTGGTTTGACAAAGTTTATCGGAATATTAAATTTTTTTACACCGATTATGATGTTAGATAATCCATGAAATTGCATAACCTATCAATAATTGGGAATCATGCTCGCACACTGATTGAATTGCTTATGTGGCAACACGATATTAAGCTGAAAAACACTCCTTTTGCTTGCAAGCTAAACTTTTCTTTTTAATAAATGTTAAACTTTTCATTTCTACTCACTAGTTTGAGTTGATTTCTTATTAATAAAGGCGAAAAGGCTGCAAATCTTCACATGGACTGCTCTGCAGTTGTTAAAGTGAAGACATTACATGTCAGCTCCTCCATCCTAGCTGCAAAGAGCTCGATCTTCTACAAGGTAAATGTCTCTTATTTATTTATTAGATTTGAATATTTTTGGGAAATATTGTTTGCTTAGTTTCGTGTATTATTTTGCAGCTCTTTTTTAATGGGATGAGTGAGTCCAAGCAGACCCACATCACCGTAAGAATAAATGCATCGGGTATAAAAATATTTAAAAAGCTTTCTTGATTATTTTCTTAATCAGATTTGTTTTCTCCAATAGTTTGCTAATTAATGCTGATTCAATTTTCATGTTTCAGAGGAAGCTCCATTCATGGAGCTTTTGAAATTTATGTACAACAATTCTCTGAACGTGACCTCACCGCCTAGCTTGCTGGATGTCTTGATGGCGGCGGACAAGTTCGGTGTGGCGTCTTGCATTAGATATTGCATCCGAGGATTGTTGAACACACCCATGACACCGGAGTCTGCGGTGCTCTACCTAGAGCTTCCTTATAGTGTCCTGATGAATAATGTTGTTCGGCCATTGTTTGTAGCAGCAAAACAGTATCTCGTTGCTCGTTACAAGAACATCACAAAGTAGGTTTCTTTATTCCTCTTAGTTTAAATAATTTATATGATATATGTTACAAATGATTTTTAGGACAAGATTGATATATTTATAATCGTCTATTGAATCATTGTTGATTTTTTTAATGCTAATAAGTTTTATTATTAACCAGGCATCGGGAAGAGCTGATGGAATTGCCACTTGCTGGAGTCTTGACATTATTATCCAGTGATGAGCTGCAGGTGGCATATGAGGATGTAGTGTACGACTTTATGCTGAAGTGGGCTCAAACCCAGTACCCAAGACTGGAAGAGAGGAGAAATATCCTTAGAGAAAAGCTTATCCCCTTCATCCGCTTCCCATATATGACCTGCCGCAAGCTGAAGATGATCCAGACTTGCAACGACTTCGGCCATGAATTTGCTTCTAAGCTAATATTTGATGCCTTGCATTTCAAGGCCGAGACACCACACCGACAACGAATACTAGCTGCAGAATCGGCTTCCACCAGCCGCCGCTTCATTGAGCGGTCATACAAGTTCCGTCCTATTAAAGTTGTGGAATTCGAACTTCCACGTAAACAGTGTGTGGTTTACTTAGACTTGAAACAAGAGGAGTGCACTAACTTGTTCCCGTCTGGCCGTGTCTGTTCACAGGCATTTCATTTAGGCGATCGAGGGTTTTTCTTGTCAGCGAACTGTAGTATGGGCCAACAGAGCATCTGCCATTGCTTCGGCTTGTTCTTGGGTATGCAGGGGGAAGGCTCTGTCAACTTCCGTGTTGACTATGAATTTGCTGTTCGGTCGAGGCCAACCTTAGAGTACATCACCAAGCATAAAGGCAACTTTATATTTACAGGGGTACAAGCAGTTAGTTACAAGAACATTTTTTGTACACCATGGACATCGTTCTTGGCGAAAGACAACCTCTTCTTTATTAATGGCATTCTCCATCTTAGAGTAGAGGTAACTATTAGAAGCTAACAATGAGAAACCATCTGGATTTCAATAGTCTTCTAGCTTGGTAGCTGTGATTTCATTTGTAGTACTTGTTCTTATCCCACTATAATTGTTTAGTAGAAAAATTATAGCAAATTATTCTCGGTGGCAAGTGATGCATATTTCGCAGTAAAAAAAAAGTCTTGCAATTAAACTATGGTTTGGCAAAACTTGTCCTTGTAAGATGTATATTGAGATGAATGAATTCAATTTTGTAATCTTGTTTGGTTGAAATGAAATTAATTTTTTTCTCGAAGTTTTTGTTCTATAAAATGAGTTTGATTCAGAATTTAGTGAGATTCTTTAGTATATGTTGTAAAAGTTACTTGTTGATGATCAGTGGTTGTGTATTTTGCATTTACCAATTTTTGTTAAACTTTTTAAGGTTTTTTTTCTATGAACATTTGACAAAAGTATTGTGCAAAGAAATATGCATAGATTATGAGATGACCAAGTTTAGGCTTACTTGAAGGTCGTGACAGCAAGAGCAATGTGATTTTTGAGTTGGAGGTGTTACAGATGAGTTGTGATGATCTGAACAGCTTCCCTACACCATATGGAGTGTGTTTGAATGCTTGGACTTGATTGTAAATGGCTGGATCACTTCATGGCATCTCAACTGCAACTTAGTTGAAAACATGAGCAATTGGATGGTGATTCTGAGAAATCAGTGTTACAGTTGTGTGTTTAGTGTTTGATCAGCTCATATATGATGTTTATAAGGTGTGTGTGTGATTGGTTTGAGTGGAATTGCTCTATACTGAAAAATTCGATAGTGACTTGCTAAGAAAGGCATTTTTGAGAGTGAGAAGATGATTTTGAGAAAGGCAAGTGTTGTAGGCCTTTGGTGTACTTAAACTGAACAAATATGAGCTCTATTTATAGTAGAGCAAGTTTGTTTTGCAAGGAATAGGGAATGGCAACTGGTACAGGTCTGTGGCCAATGTGATCACTTTGGAATCTCAAGTCTCCTCTAGCCATTGACTAGTGGTTAGAGCACAGGCCTTTGGTTCCCTAGTTCAGAGATCATCCCTGACTCATTCAGTTGGAAATGGCTCAGTTCATGCCACCTTGTTGCATCCATTGAATGCTCCAAAACAAAATTGGAGTCTTGTCCCTCTTTTAGGCTTTTTAGGTTTGACATGCTATTTGTAGTTCCAAAGACTTTGGAGGCTTGGAGATCAAATCATCCCCCTTGGATTTGATCCTCAGATGTGTCCAAAATGATGACAAGGCTTGGAATTATCTGAGCTTTCCAAATCAAGCAAAAGTACAAAATTCTGCCTTGCCATGACAGTTGCAGCAAGGCATGTTGCAGCTGTCATAACTCTTAGCTCAAGTGGAATTTCATGGGGTTCTTGGCTGTTTTGGAAAGCTATCATATGATACAACACATGTGTGATCATAGTTGGTTTTGAAACTTTTTGGATACAAGTGAAAAATTCCCCTACATTTTGAAAAAAGTGAAACAGATTATGACTTAGTGAAAATTTCACTAAGTGTTGGAAAAAGTGCTATTTCATGTTTTCAGCCATTTTGATCCAACCATAACTCAAAATCTAGAATTGGAATGAGGTGTAGTTGACACTTTTAAAGTATGCCATGAGAGCTATAAATCCATCTTTGGATCATCCAAAATGGTTGCTTGGATCTCAAGTTATGATCCTTGGAAGGTGGTACCCTAGCCACTTTGTTCCATAACTTAGAAAAATTCTAAGTTTTTATGGTTACCCCTTTTACAAGTTATCTCATTTTCTTTGATTTTTCTTGATGAATGATGATTAAAATCACACATTAACATCATTTTAGGGTTAAAGAACCATTATTATGAAAATTCTCAAAAAGTCAAACTTTGACTTTTGTGCACAGTTGACTTTTTATCAGATGAATTCCAAACTGTGCGATCCTCCATGAAATCAAGTCCTTGACCTAAATCAAACTTGATGGACATGTTCCATGAGTGTTATGGGGTGTATTGAATCATGTCCCAAGATTTGGGAGCATGCCTGAGTCAAAAGTCAAAGGTTCAGTTGACTTTTTCCTCAAAACCCTAATTGTGATCCTGATGAAATTGAAACTTGTTAATCAAGCTTCTTGGATCAATCCATTATTGCAAAGGGATCAATGTGATGTGTTAGAGACCCTCAAACCATCTCTTGAGGTCTTGGCTCATGATTTGTCCCAAAAGTCAACTTAGGGGTGAACTAGGTCAAGAAACCCTAATTCCTGATTTTTTATAAATGCATCCCCTGAGGCTAAATTGACTTGATGATTGGGTCCATGAGGTCCCTTGGTGTATCTTAAGTTATACTTTGAAGCATTGGCTCATGCCCAGAGGAAAATTTCCATCTGGAGGCCTTGGTCGACCAAAAACCCTAATTTGGTGACATTGGGGATCTTGAGGCTTAAATTACTTGGAATGCTGCAACCTTGTGCTTGATTCTTGATGTGGGAGTCTTCTTGATCCTTTGGGGGGGTTTAAGAGGTTATACAAGTTGAAGATCTTGTCATTTCTTGATTGATCCTTTGTCTAAGGCTCTGAGAGGGCTAAAAAAACCCTAATCTCTGATTGTAGTGGAGGCTCAATCATCTTTGAGGAGATTGATGAGGCATGATGGTTCATCCATATTGTGAAGATGATTTTCACAATGATGGGAATTCTCAGTGGTCAAAATTTTGGGTATGACAGATACCCCTATTTACTCTTCTTGGACCCGGAGGTGTGAATGGCGAAGGTATACGGGCATTCGGGGTGCAAGAGGATTAAATATCAGAATACCCAAATATTTGGTGGTGGTTATGAATGGCAGTTTGCGCATCCATCTTATTTTGCTAAGCAATGATGCTTAGAAAAGGTAGAAACTTCCCATTGATCCTGGTCTTCAGCCAAGGAACTAGTCTTAGTTTGTGAAGTAAACTTCCCCACGATCCTGGTTTCCTACCAAGGAACTGGTCTTAGTTTGTGAAATAAACTTCCCCTCGATCCTGGTTTCCTACCAAGGAACTGGTCTTAGTTTCTGAAATAAAATTCCCCTCGATCCTGGTTTCCTACCAAGGAACTGGTCTTAGTTTCTTTTGTCAATAAACTTTCTTGACAAGGGACGCTATTCGTTAGTAGTTTTTCTCAAACTTCTTGCCGAATTTTCCTGTAGAGATGCCATTTGATGGAAAAAGTTACGGTGTCAGACTTGCTGGGGGAACCCATCCGTCTGAGCTGTAGAGATGTATGACTTCTCTATGGGAGACGCCATTTGTTGACTCTACTGGGGAAAACGAGTCTCTTGATAAACTGTTTTCTGTTTGGGGATATTACATCATACTTTTCCCGAGATCTTCTCGGAGAAACGCTATGTGATGTAGTCCAATTTTGAGGTGCTTTCTCTAGGGATTTTCCTTAATCCGAAAAAGCAAAGACATCATCTTCAACGGCGAAGAGTGACGTTGGTCGAAGGTTATCTGGATTTTCAGAGGTTCAAGTTATCAAAGTGGTCAAGGGACCAACTTCAATTCAGCAGCAAAGTGGAGGAGCGATTATTCAGACGCCACCTTTTTGTAGCGAGCGATTTTGGATGTGGTTCTTAAGCACTCTTGCACTTTTGGGGTGACTACAGGTCGATTCATTTTTTATCCTATTGAAGCTGATAAAGGAAGGGAAATAGATGTCTCCAACTAACCCTGCGTGCATACTGAGTTTGAACAGCGGTCTGTTAGGTTACAGATGCTATATGGAGGTGGGGCCTCTCTCTGCTTATTTTGAAAGAATGTTGATCTAAGAAGTTAGGACAAATACTTTTTGATTGGTAGGAGGGTACGGGATTTGAATTTTGGTTTATTGTGCTCGCTAAGATTTTTCTTTCAATCTTATGCCTACATATTCCCGTTTATCGAAACAGGAAAATCACAGCGATCGTAGTTCCTCCTATTCTATGGGAGGAAATTGGTGTTTTGGTGTCTTGTCCAAAGCCCAATACGTGAAGCGAAAGGTGATATATATCTTGTTCAAAACCCAAGATGTGAAGCTGAAGGGTGTTGTCTTTAGGGAGAATTTGTCATCTCTAAAGGGGTCTATTTGTCACAACTGCTGGGTGACTGATTATAGAGGAAAATTACTTTAACCGGGATACGCAGATCCTAGCAATGCCATAATTTTCTTTATAGAGGGTTTTAACCTGAAGGAGAAGACTTTAACTCAGTGTAGAGCAATGCCATCTTTCCTTAGGAATTTCTCATGCTAAAAGAGGGACAGTGGCATGGATGTAAATGATCCTGAGGCTTGCCGCTTGCAGCGATTAGATGAAAGGATTTGATTGACTTAACCTGGGTTTTCTTATACAAAGCCTAAGAGGAGGCTATTGGCCCAACAAGAGGGTGTTTTTATGTGTCTCGTACGAAGCCCGAGAGAGAGACTAAAAGGGTTGACTCGACAAGGGAGTGTTTTTATATGTGTCTTGTATGAAGCCCAAGACGGAGTCTAAAAATGTTTGACTCAACAAGAGAGTCTTTGTATCTCGTACAAAGCCCGTGATAGAGGCTAAAGGTGGTTTGACTCAACGAGGGAGTCTTTTGTATCTCGTACAAAGCCCGAGATGGAGGCTAAAAGTTTTTGTATCTCGTACAAAGCCCGAGATGGAGGCTAAGGTAACTGTTTCAGTTGAGTGACAGGTCCAGTATGTTGTATAAAAGAGAAAATCAGTTCTTATAAAGAGACTGATTCCGGGTGGGGTTGTACTTTGGCACTGATAAGAGGATCAGGGTTATTTCCTGTTCTTTAAGGAAATAGGAAATCCAAAGGGTATTGAGACTGTCCAAGTCTACTGGTGTTTTTCCTTACTTGAAGGGTGCTTGAGAACGTCTTTGGGACTCAAGGGTCTTAGACTGTCCAGGTCTAGAGTTTCATCTTTTGTACTATGCTTAGAGAAACAACGATAGTACGTTCATGGTAGAAAGATCTAGACTCTTTGAAAGACTGTTTTATTAAGATGACTAATATCTATTCCTATACCTCTAGGAGGTCGTCGGGACAATTTTTACGAAGCCCAAGAGGAGGCTGGAAACTTTTAAGAAGCCGATAGGTCCTTATACGAAGCCCAAGAGGAGGCTATCATTCCCGGAGGAAGAAATCATTATATTAAGCCTAAGAGGAGGCTGTGAATACTTCTAAGAAGACGACGAGTCCTTGTACTAAGCCCAAGAGGAGGCAGGGATGCTTTTAGGAAGCCTGTGAGTCCTTGTACAATGCCCAAGAGGAGGCTGATGCTTTTAAGAAGCCTGTGGGTCCCCAAACCCCGAGAAATTCAAGACATGCCATTCACCGAGAATAGATCAAGCCAGGAAAGTTCGAGAATTTGGAAGAAACTCAAGAGATGCCATTCACGGAGAATACATTCATCTCTGGGGAGGTAGAGTTTCTTGACAATTCCTAAGGAGGACAGCCGAAGAGAAGACTGTATCTGGTGCTCCTATTGGGGATCTAGTTTTGTCTATTTCTAAGAGTGACAGTCTGAGAAAGGGTTCAAAAGAATCTTCCTTTCACATCTCCATATTGTTTAACCCCAAGAGGAGGGAAGATTGTGTCTGGTAATCCTATGTGGATCTAGTTTTGACTGTAAGTTTAAAGTGATCAACAGGGCTTTACCTAGTGCTAGACGTAGTTGCCGGGGAAACTCTAAATATCTATGCTATTATTACACGGTTGATATGAGTTTATGAAAGGAGACTTACAACGAGCAGCCCCACAATACAGTTATATACATATAAAAGCGGTAAATGAAAACGTATAAACACTTACTCGGTTGTAGAGCTTCCATGTTGTTTGGTTAGTTGTTCAACACAGAAAGATTGAAAACAACACTATATTTCAAAATCAAAGGAGAAAGTGCTTTGAAAAGAAATATTGGGGTTTACAGCTCGAGGAGAGGCCCAAGGTTTATCAGTGATTGCACTGTTGTTTTTGTACAGAGGGACTTATACAAGTGACTGAGGCCAAAAATTGTTTTCTGTACAAAGGGATGGGTCTTACACTCTCTCAAGAGGCCCAAGAATATTTAGAGAAAAGAAATGGGGCTTATAACACGAGGGTAGGCCCAACTGATTTTCAGTTTGAAAATGGCGATCGCGCCGAGGTTTTCTTTTAACGCCGAGGGACTTATACAATGTCTGAGGCCCAAAAATTGTTTTGGTTAAAAAGGGGGTTGGGTCTTACACTCTAATAGAGGCCCAAAGAGTTTTGAATGGGTCTTATAGCTCTAGGAGAGGCCCAATTGGTTTGTTTTAAACGGGCGATGATCGCACCGAACTTTGAAATACAACGGGACTTATACAATAAGTGAGGCCCAAAATATTTTTGTATTTACAACGGATTGGGTCTTACACTCTAATAGAGGCCCAAAGAGTTTTTAAAAAAAGGAATGGGTCTTACTACTCGAGGGTAGGCCCAAAAGGTTTAAAAAAAAAGACGACGGTCGCGCCGTTTATTTGAAAATGTACAGAGGGACTTATACAATGAATGAGGCCCCTAAAGGTTTTATGTACAAGAGATGGGTCTTACACTCTCTCAAGAGGCCCAAAAATATTTGAAAATGATTTATGAGGGTTGAATTAATCAAAAATCCTAATTTGTTTTCAAATTGTATTTTAATTGAATAAAAAATTCAATTAAAAGGATCAAAATTGTTTTAACATGAGAAAACAAATTGTGATTTTGGATTAATGCTTCATAAATCAAGTTTTGCCCTACAAAATGATTAGAAATCATTAAAATTTACAAAATCAAGAGGGAAAAAATATTTTAAATGTAAAAAACAATTAAAATATTAATTCTTTGCAAAAATATCAATTATATGAAATAAATAATATTTTTGGGATTTTTTGGCAAAATAAAATATTTTAACATTTTTGTGAATTATTAAAAAAAGAATCAACTCAAAATCATTAAAACTCAGAGATAAATTAATTTTTGAATCAATTAAATAAAATCACAAAATTCAAATATTCAAATTCTGAAAAAAGCCGCCAAGAACACACCAAGAACACGCGCGTGTTCTGGGTTTGGCCTGATTTGCATTTTCTCTCCAATCTCACTGAATACTTGATTATATCATGCAATCCATATATCAATGTGCTCGTCTCAACCTCACGATCATGTTTGTGACAATTAATTGCATTTAAATTAAGCACAAAACAAGAAATCACGAAAAATCCTCAAGAACCCTAAATTCTGCATGAAGGCTGGGATTTTTGATACACGATTCAAACAAAGCAATTACTTGAGGGGAAACAATCCATGCATGATTATGAACATTTGGCAAAAGTATTGTGCGAGGAAATATGCATAGATTGAGAGACGGCCAAGTTTAGGCTTACCTCTAGGTCGTGACAGCAAGAGAAAATTGATTTCTGAGTTGGAGGTGTTACAGATAAGTTGTGATGATCTGAACAACTTCCCTACACCCTATGAAGTGTGTTTTAATGCTTGGACTTGATTGGAAATGGCTGGATCACTTTATGGCATCTCAATTGCAACTTGGTTAAAACCTGTGCAATTGGCTGGTGATTCTGAGAAATCAGTGTTACAGCTGTGTGTTTAGTGTTTGATCAGCTCACATATGATGTTTATGAGGTGTGCGAGTGATTGGTTTGAATGGAATTGCCCTCTACTGAAAAATTCGATAGTGACTTGCTAAGAAAGCCATTTTTGAGAGGGAGAAGATGGTTTTTGAGAAAGGCAAGTGTTGTAGGCCTTTGGTGTACTTAAACTGACCACAATTGAGCTTTATTTATAGTAGAGCAAGTTTGTTTTGCAAGGAATAGTAAACGGCAATTGCTGAGTAGGGTTGGCCAATGTTGAACAATGAGAATCCAAGTCTCCTCTAGCCATTGACTAGAGGTTAGGGCACAGGCTGCTGGTTCCCTTGGTCTTGGATAAGTCTTGACTGAATTCAGTTGAAAATGGCTCAGTCCATGCCACCTTGATGCTTCCATCGAATGCTCCAATCCAAAATTGGAGTCTTGTCCCCATTTTAGGCAATTCTAGGTTTAGCATGCTATTTCTTGTTCCAAAGACTTTGGAGGCTTGGCTCAGTGATTGTCCCCTTTAGATTCAATCCTCAGAGGTGTCCAAGTGGATAGGATTGTTTGGAATTGCACAATTTTGGTAAATCGAGCAAAAGTGCAAAATCTGTCTTGACTTGACAGTTTTCAACAAGGCAACTTGCCAATGTCATATCTCATGGCTCAAATTGAATTTGGTGATGTTCTTGGCCATTTTGAAAAGCCCTTATATGATACAACAACTGTTTGATCATATTTGGTTTTGATACCTTTTAGATCCAAGTGAAAAATCCCCCTACATTTGGAAAAAAAGTAAGGCTGATTCTGACTTAGTGAAATTTTCACTAAGTGTTGGAACAAAATGACTTTTCTTGATTTTGATCACTCCATAACTCAAAATCCATGAGGAATTTGGACATAGGTCAGTATGAAGCTTTTGTAGAGGGCAATGAGATCTACAAATCAAGCCTTGGATGGGAGAAAATGGCTTTGTCGTTTAGGAGTTATGATCCTCCAAAGTTGGTACCCTAGCCACTTTATTTTTTTAACTTAGAAAAATTTCTAAGTTTTTATAGTTACCCCTTTTACAAGATATCCAACTTTTCTTGATTTTTCTTGATGAATGATGATTCAAATTATACATTAACATCATTTTATGGTTAAAAATCCATTTTAGTGAAAAATCTCAAAAAGTCAAAGTTAACTTTTGTGCACAGTTGACTTTTTACCAGATGAATTCCAAACTGTGCAATTCTTCAGGAAATCATGTCCTTGACCTAAATCAAACTTGATGGACATGTTCCAAGGGTGTCATAGGGTATATTGATGCATGTCATAGGGCTTGGGAGCATGTCCTGATCAAAAGTCAAAGTTACAGTTGACTTTTTCCTCAAAATCCTAACTGTGGTGCAGATGAAATTGAGACTTGTTGCTCAAAATTCTTGGATCAATCCATTGTTGCAAATGGATCAATATGGTATGTTAGAGACCCTCAAATCATGTCTTGAGGTCTTGGCTCATGATTTGTCCCAAAAGTCAACTTAGGGGTGAATTAGGTCAAGAAACCCTAATTCCTGATTTTTGATGTATGCATCCCCTGAGGTCAAATTGACTTGATGATTGGGTCCATGATGTTCCATGGAGTATTTTAGGTTATGCTTTGAAGCATGGGCTCATTCCCAAAGGAAAATGTTCATCTGGAGGCCCTGGTCGACCAAACCCTAATTTGGTGACACTGGCGATCCTAAGGCTTGATCCACCTAGAATGGAGCATCCTTGTGCTTAATCCTTGGAGTGGGAGTCCTCTTGATCCCTTGTAGATGTTTGAGGGTTTAGACAAGATGAAGATCATGTAATTTCTTGATTGATCCTTTGTCTAAAAGCTCTGAGAGGGCTTGAAACCCTAATCTCTGATAATAGTGAATGCTCACCCATCTTTGGGGAGACTGATGATTAATCCATATTGTGATGATGATTCTCACAATGATGGGAAATCTTAGTGGTTAAAATTTGGGGTATGACAGATGCCCCTATTTAATCTTTTTGGACGCGATGGTATGAATGGCGAAGGTATTCGGGCATTCGGGGTGCAAGAGGATTAAATATCAGAATACCCAAAATTTTGATGGTGGTTATGAATGGTAGCTTGCGCATTCATCTACCTTTGCTACGCAATGATGCTTAAAAAAGGTAAATTTTCCCCTCGATCCTGGTTTCCTACCAAGGAACTGGTCTTAGTTTCTGATTTATGAACTTCCCCTCGATCCTGGTTTTCTACCAAGGAACTGGTCTTAGTTTCTGATTTGTGAACTTCCCCTCGATCCTGGTTTCCTACCAAGGAACTGGTCTCAGTTTCTGAAATAAACTTCCCCTTGATCCTGGTTTCCTACCAAGGAACTGGTCTCAGTTTCTGAAATAAACTTCCCCTCGATCCTGGTTTCCTACCAAGGAACTGGTCTCAGTTTCTTTTATCAATAAACTTTCTTGACACGGGATGCTATGCGTGCGGTTTTCCTCAAACTTCTCGCCGAATTTTCCTGGGGAGATGCCATTTAACGGAAAAAATTTTGATGTCAGACTTACTGGGGAACCCGTTCGTCTGAGTTGTAGAGGTGCACAAACTTCTCTGTTGGAGACGCCATTTGCAGACTCTACTGGGGAAAACGAGTCTCTTGAGAGACTATTTCTGCTTGGGTATTACATCATACTTTTCTCGGGATCTTCCCGGAGAAACACCATATGATGTGATCCAATTTTGAAGTGCTGATGACCTTTTCATCAGTGGTTTTTCAGGGAAAAACTGTCGTACCGCCGAATCTCTGCTTAAGGGGCTTTCTCTGGGAATTTTCCTTAATCCGGGAAAGCAAGGATATCATCTTCAATGGCGAAGAGTGATGTCGGTCGAAAGCTCTCTGGCTTTTCAGAGGTTCAAGTTATCAAAGTGGTCAAAGAGCCAACTTCATTCCAGAAATACTGGAGGAGAGAGATTGTTCAGACGCAGCATTTCCTGACGAGGGAAGAACTAACAACTCGATTGAGAGGACTTTTATCACTACGGGACAAGATCGACTAGAGTGATAGTGATGCAATATGAAATGTGAATGCAAATCAAATGCATGATGTATTTATGTTTATGCTGACAAAACTGACGCGACATACAGACTAATAGATGAACATGACCAGATACTCGGCCATCGCGGGGCAAAGAAGTACCGCTGGTTCAAGATAGCAATTCCACCTTGCTTAGGAGAGAGCCCCTGTTAGGGAACACCGTTGATCGGGCTTAGGAGGCAAGAGCTCTGCCAGAGAGGTCAGATGGAGCATTCGCATCTGACATAGCTGATCCTTCATTCAGGCATACTGGTTTAGAAAGAGTACTTTGATTCTGCACTTCGAGGTTCAAACACCTTTGGAGAAGCAATCGAGGTTCTTCTGATGTTCAACAGTCAAAAGAAATTGCTGACTTTATTTTAAAAGCAGAAAAAGTTTTAACAAGTAAATTCATTTTTGTTTTATTTCTAGAATCTTTGATCATATTAAAATGTCGTTCTGTAAAGCTAAAACAAATAAGAATTACAAACAAAAGTACAAGGGTTCAAATTTTATTGATAGGATGGAGATCAGCTGAACGCGTGATTCCAAAGAGTATATACAAAGTTTAGAAAATGGTCATTTACAGGGAAAAGGGCTACGTTGAAACATAACGACCACTATCCTTCTACCAACTTTGAATTCGGGACATCCTGAGCTTCTGTCGAAGATGGCCTTGACTGGAGTTTTCCTGACGGAAAATGAAACTGCTGCTGAGGGACTTGCCTCTGTCGAACGTAGTTACTTGCCATTATCCCTAATTTTTGCCTGGATTGTACTATGATGTTTCCAATCCACCGGGATGATTTTTTGACTTTGTCTCTGATTTTTGCCAAGACCTCCCTTTCAGGTTTTCAATCCACCGAGACGTTTTTTTTTTAGGCGAAGTATTTCTTGACCACATCAACATTTGTGGGGTAGGCAAATTCCTCTTCGTCCATGGTTGCAAGTCTCAAGGCGCCGCCTAAGAAAGCTTTCGTGACAATATCCTTATGCATCACATTTGTAGACCACTAGTTAAGTAAATGTGTGTATAATGTACAGATTCAATGGATTCTAACAAATAAAAACAATAGAAATAACAAATATCCTAATTTATCTTATAAAAAAATAGTTTAAAACTATAGCAAATAGCATAAAAATAAAAATGGTAATTTAATGAAATTTCAAATTTAAATTTAAAATGGAATTTACTTTTTAAATTTAAATAAAATATAATAAAAATGGTAGTTGAATTTAAATGTAAAAAATTTATTAAATTCTTAATTTAAAATAAAACTTGTAATTTAAAATGGTAAATTAAATATGGTAATTTAAAAATAGTAATCTTAATATAAAATGTCAGAATATAAGAAAATCTAGACATTTATATAAAATGGTAATTTAATTTAAATGTAAATTTTTTATTAAATTCCTAATTTAAAATAAAAATACTAATTTAAAATGGTAATTTAAAAATGGTATTCTTAATTTAAAATTTCAAAATTTAATAAAATTTTGACATTTAAATAAAAATGGTAATTTAAATGTAAAATTTTATTAAATTCTAAATTTAAATTAATTTAAATATAAAATACTAATTTAAAATTAGAAAAAAAAATTAAAACAAATGTGTAATGTGCATAGTCAACGAGTTAATGGATTTTCCAGCCAAAGGATTTTATCTTTTTTATTTTTAATTGATATCTCAATAATTTTATTAAGTATAAATAGAGTTTCTTTTCATAGTTCAGAGTTGTAACATTCACCACTCATTTTCCTTGTTCAGCATTGCAAGAAACTTGTCTTGTCATAGTTTAGAGTTATCAATCATATCAACAACACTAATTTAGTTGAGTTTTAAACGTGATGGACTCGGATGTCTCTAGAAACAAAGCTTCCGAATCCGAAGATGCAGATCTTAGCTTTGCCTTCAATGATTCTAGTTTCTCTGATAGAATCATTCATCTCGAAATCATGAACAACCTTATGAAAGTATGTTCTAATGTCGAGAGTTCCTCCACATGTACTGATCGGAGTAGCTTCAACAAAAGAAGGGAGGACATGCAGAAACACAATGGTATACACTAATATTTTTTCTCCAAAACTCTACTTTTTAAAAATTCAAAAGTGAGTGATTATATAATTTGAATCGTGTTCATTGCTTATGTCCTCTTGTTGTTTAAATTAATTTTTTTGTCATTTTATCTTTTAGAGTTCGTAGCATGCTTTGAACCAAATGTTTTTGTTATTCATTTCATTCAATTGGTGTAGCCTCTTTATTTATTTCAAATTTTATCAGAGGGAAACGTTCAAAGAGAATGTGAGTTGAAATTTGAAACTCATATGAAATGAACCATATAGGGTTTTCCTAAATGAAAAGGAAAAAAATTTCAATATTAAATGAATGCAATCGTACTTAGATGTGTTTTTCCAAAGGTGCGAAATTGTTCATGATTACTAAGACACATGTTTTTCAACATTACTATACCGAATTTAATTACATATATATATATATATATATATATATATATATATATATATAAATTGTAAAATTGGAATGTTGATAAGTTGTCAAAATTTGGGGGATATGTTCATTGATTTTAGAATTTTGTCTACTGTGAAGTCAATAGCAGTATCTGAGTTTTTTCAATACTTTCATTTTTATTATGTGTTTTGTCTAAATATATTTCAATGTCTATGTGATTCTAGTTAAATAATGATTTGGTTTGCATCATTACAATTTGAGCCTGAGAAATGATAAAACATGATTTTATGCATATGTTATTTGATCTCCTACAATTTGTTTCATCGTACTAACATATGTTCTTTCTTGTTTTTGATAGCTGACTTGTTATTGGACAAACCTGATGTAGAGGCGGATGCAATGGTTGAAGTGTCCACGGATGGTACTTGGATAACTTGAAAAACTCTTATAGTTTCTCGGTTTTATACTATTAATTTTTAAGAAATAACATGATTCAAGTCAATGAGGCAACATCTTTCAATTGGTTTGACAAAGTTTATCGGAATATTAAATTTTTTTACACCGATTATGATGTTAGATAATCCATGAAATTGCATAACCTATCAATAATTGGGAATCATGCTCGCACACTGATTGAATTGCTTATGTGGCAACACGATATTAAGCTGAAAAACACTTTCCTTTTGCTTGCATGCTAAACTTTTCTTTTTAATAAATGTTAACTTTTCATTTCTACTCACTAGTTTGAGTTGATTTCTTATTAATAAAGTCGAAAAGGCTGCAAATCTTCACATGGACTGCTCTGCAGTTGTTAAAGTGAAGACATTACATGTCAGCTCCTCCATCCTAGCTGCAAAGAGCTCGTTCTTCTACAAGGTAAATGTCTCTTATTTATTTATTAGATTTGAATATTTTTGGGAAATATTGTTTGCTTAGTTTCGTGTATTATTTTGCAGCTCTTTTTTAATGGGATGAGTGAGTCCAAGCAGACCCACATCACCGTAAGAATAAATGCATCGGGTATAAAAATATTTAAAAAGCTTTCTTGATTATTTTCTTAATCAGATTTGTTTTCTCCAATAGTTTGCTAATTAATGCTGATTCAATTTTCATGTTTCAGAGGAAGCTCCATTCATGGAGCTTTTGGAATTTATGTACAACAATTCTCTGAACGTGACCTCACCGCCTAGCTTGCTGGATGTCTTGATGGCGGCGGACAAGTTCGGTGTGGCGTCTTGCATTAGATATTGCATCCGAGGATTGTTGAACACACCCATGACACCGGAGTCTGCGGTGCTCTACCTAGAGCTTCCTTATAGTGTCCTGATGAATAATGTTGTTCGGCCATTGTTTGTAGCAGCAAAACAGTATCTCGTTGCTCGTTACAAGAACATCACAAAGTAGGTTTCTTTATTCCTCTTAGTTTAAATAATTTATATGATATATGTTACAAATGATTTTTAGGACAAGATTGATATATTTATAATCGTCTATTGAATCATTGTTGATTTTTTTAATGCTAATAAGTTTTATTATTAACCAGGCATCGGGAAGAGCTGATGGAATTGCCACTTGCTGGAGTCTTGGCATTATTATCCAGTGATGAGCTGCAGGTGGCATATGAGGATGTAGTGTACGACTTTATGCTGAAGTGGGCTCAAACCCAGTACCCAAGACTGGAAGAGAGGAGAAATATCCTTAGAGAAAAGCTTATCCCCTTCATCCGCTTCCCATATATGACCTGCCGCAAGCTGAAGATGATCCAGACTTGCAACGACTTCGGCCATGAATTTGCTTCTAAGCTAATATTTGATGCCTTGCATTTCAAGGCCGAGACACCACACCGACAACGAATACTAGCTGCAGAATCGGCTTCCACCAGCCGCCGCTTCATTGAGCGGTCATACAAGTTCCGTCCTATTAAAGTTGTGGAATTCGAACTTCCACGTAAACAGTGTGTGGTTTACTTAGACTTGAAACAAGAGGAGTGCACTAACTTGTTCCCGTCTGGCCGTGTCTGTTCACAGGCATTTCATTTAGGCGATCGAGGGTTTTTCTTGTCAGCGAACTGTAGTATGGGCCAACAGAGCATCTGCCATTGCTTCGGCTTGTTCTTGGGTATGCAGGGGGAAGGCTCTGTCAACTTCCGTGTTGACTATGAATTTGCTGTTCGGTCGAGGCCAACCTTAGAGTACATCACCAAGCATAAAGGCAACTTTATATTTACAGGGGTACAAGCAGTTAGTTACAAGAACATTTTTTGTACACCATGGACATCGTTCTTGGCGAAAGACAACCTCTTCTTTATTAATGGCGTTCTCCATCTTAGAGTAGAGGTAACTATTAGAAGCTAACAATGAGAAACCATCTGGATTTCAATAGTCTTCTAGCTTGGTAGCTGTGATTTCATTTGTAGTACTTGTTCTTATCCCACTATAATTGTTTAGTAGAAAAATTATAGCAAATTATTCTCGGTGGCAAGTGATGCATATTTCGCAGTAAAAAAAAAGTCTTGCAATTAAACTATGGTTTGGCAAAACTTGTCCTTGTAAGATGTATATTGAGATGAATGAATTCAATTTTGTAATCTTGTTTGGTTGAAATGAAATTAATTTTTTTCTCGAAGTTTTTGTTCTATAAAATGAGTTTGATTCAGAATTTAGTGAGATTCTTTAGTATATGTTGTAAAAGTTACTTGTTGATGATCAGTGGTTGTGTATTTTGCATTTACCAATTTTTGTTAAACTTTTTAAGGTTTTTTTTCTATGAACATTTGACAAAAGTATTGTGCAAAGAAATATGCATAGATTATGAGATGACCAAGTTTAGGCTTACTTGAAGGTCGTGACAGCAAGAGCAATGTGATTTTTGAGTTGGAGGTGTTACAGATGAGTTGTGATGATCTGAACAGCTTCCCTACACCATATGGAGTGTGTTTGAATGCTTGGACTTGATTGTAAATGGCTGGATCACTTCATGGCATCTCAACTGCAACTTAGTTGAAAACATGAGCAATTGGATGGTGATTCTGAGAAATCAGTGTTACAGTTGTGTGTTTAGTGTTTGATCAGCTCATATATGATGTTTATAAGGTGTGTGTGTGATTGGTTTGAGTGGAATTGCTCTATACTGAAAAATTCGATAGTGACTTGCTAAGAAAGGCATTTTTGAGAGTGAGAAGATGATTTTGAGAAAGGCAAGTGTTGTAGGCCTTTGGTGTACTTAAACTGAACAAATATGAGCTCTATTTATAGTAGAGCAAGTTTGTTTTGCAAGGAATAGGGAATGGCAACTGGTACAGGTCTGTGGCCAATGTGATCACTTTGGAATCTCAAGTCTCCTCTAGCCATTGACTAGTGGTTAGAGCACAGGCCTTTGGTTCCCTAGTTCAGAGATCATCCCTGACTCATTCAGTTGGAAATGGCTCAGTTCATGCCACCTTGTTGCATCCATTGAATGCTCCAAAACAAAATTGGAGTCTTGTCCCTCTTTTAGGCTTTTTAGGTTTGACATGCTATTTGTAGTTCCAAAGACTTTGGAGGCTTGGAGATCAGATCATCCCCCTTGGATTTGATCCTCAGATGTGTCCAAAATGATGACAAGGCTTGGAATTATCTGAGCTTTCCAAATCAAGCAAAAGTACAAAATTCTGCCTTGCCATGACAGTTGCAGCAAGGCATGTTGCAGCTGTCATAACTCTTAGCTCAAGTGGAATTTCATGGGGTTCTTGGCTGTTTTGGAAAGCTATCATATGATACAACACATGTGTGATCATAGTTGGTTTTGAAACTTTTTGGATACAAGTGAAAAATTCCCCTACATTTTGAAAAAAGTGAAACAGATTATGACTTAGTGAAAATTTCACTAAGTGTTGGAAAAAGTGCTATTTCATGTTTTCAGCCATTTTGATCCAACCATAACTCAAAATCTAGAATTGGAATGAGGTGTAGTTGACACTTTTAAAGTATGCCATGAGAGCTATAAATCCATCTTTGGATCATCCAAAATGGTTGCTTGGATCTCAAGTTATGATCCTTGGAAGGTGGTACCCTAGCCACTTTGTTCCATAACTTAGAAAAATTCTAAGTTTTTATGGTTACCCCTGTAACGCCCCGTTTTGTCCGATTTATTTAATCGAGTCGATTTAATTATTTTTGTTTTTATATTATTTTATTATTGACTTTTATTTGACAATATATTATTTTTCATCGTTGTTTATGTTTTATCGCGTTTTGAGAGCGTTTGCGAGATATTTGAGTGTAGGGGTATTTTGGTCTTTTTGGGTGGCTAGATATTTTGATTTTGTATAAAAATAGAAAATGTAGTAAGAAAGAGAAAAAAGAAAGAAAAACAGAAAAATAGAGAGAAAGAAGAGAAGAGAAAGAGAAGAAGAAAAAGAGGAAAAACTTGGGGATTTAGGAACCGATTCAACCGACTTTTCAAACGCGAATTTATCGGGTAAGGGTGTGAAATTCAATTATCTTATACATGCGTATGATTATGTATGTTTTGTGTGGATGTTTTGGTTGGTTTTTCCATATGTTTCCGTTTATGCCGTATTTGACGAAATCGATAGAAACCAATGTTTTTACGGTCGAAAAGTCGTATGAATACATGTGTTGGTTGGTTATATGTATGTGAGCTGCTGTTTAAAGTTTCATGAAGTTTGGTTATGTTTCGGTTAGTTTTCGGTATGTTTCCGTTGTTGTTTCCGTTTAGGTCGAATTATGGGAAATTGATAGAAAACGATGTTTTCACGGTTAGAATTCGAAATAAATTACGTAGTTGTATCGAGGAAGGTTAGGTCGTCGTATGTCGTGCTTTTTATTCGATTTGGTGAAGTTTAAAAATTCTGGTTTTTGAAAGGTTGAAATTTAATCGAAAAATCGAACGTCGTAGAAATTTCGTTTAAGTGTTCTAAATTGTTCTTATGTATTTGGTGTTTATGAGTATATGTTTGTTTCGGTGAAAATGTTCGATTTAGTCGAGTTTTTGGGTGTTTCGGAAAAGGACAGCATAGGTGTAATGGAGAAAATCTGGTTTTTTGTGAAAAACAGGGTTAGGGATCGATACATAATCCCAGGGATCGATCCCTACTGTGAAAATTGGGAAAAATGGAATTTTTACTACAGCAGGGATCGATACATGCGAGTTAGGGATCGATACCTACTGTGCTGAAGCAGAAATTCTGGTTTGTCGGGAAACTTCGGAAATTCATATCTCTTGAACCGTAAGTCGGTTTTGACCCCCGTTCGAAGCGTTGGGAAGCTAATGAGATGTTCTTTCTAGGAAAAATGGTTTTGAGGTCTGAACATGGTCCAATTGGTACAGTATTTTCGAATCGTATCGTAGTGTCGATTCTCCGGTTTATGTTTTTGCGTTATGTTGAAATATCCATATCTTTTGTGTTGTTTATCTGATTGAGGTGTTCTTGATATGAATGTGAAGCTAAAAATATGTTCTATGATTTGGAGAAGAAAAATATTATTTTTTGCCGACTTTTAACCGACTTTTCCGATAAACCGTAAATCGAATTGTTTGGCTATTTGTGAAAGCGTTCGGTTGCCGTTTGGCACAATTGATGTGAATGTATGTGGATTGTGTGTGAGGTGTGCATAATTGATGGGTATTACGCTATGTGCTATTGTGTGATGAAAATGCTTGTGATGATATGTGTGGTGATGGATTGTGGTCGAAAGGCAAATAAATGAAATGTGTTGTATTTTGTTATATATGCATGTTTGTGATTGCATAAAGGTGGGAGATGCATTGGTTGTCATGAGTCATTGTATGCCAAGCATCATGAAATACATTGTGGAAACGTCCTGAGTGACGATTTGGTTCCTGAGGGAATCCATAACATCGTGGTCCTCGAAAATATGAGGCGTTGCCTGAGGACTGACAGCGATATGTATAGACGATTGTGGGCTCCTTTGGAGACTTAAAGCAATCCTTAACGTCGTGGGCCTCGAAAATACGAGGCGATGCCTGAGGACTTAAAGCGACGGGTGAACATCGTAGGCCCGACGGGGAGTTACTTGAGATTCTCAGTAACGAGCGATGGTTCCAATAGTTCCTGAGTGGACTAATAATGAGACATGAGAAATATTGGAAGTTGGTACCGCATGGCATGTGCATAGAGTCGTTGTGTCGATCTATGTGCATTTGCATTCATCATGAGTTATTTGTGCATGATTTTGTGATTGTGATTGATGAGATGAAATATGTGCAATTGTATTGAATGGTATATGTTGGATTGACATGTGTGATTGTGAATGGTTGTGCATTTGTGTGATATGCGTTAAATTATGAATGATATGTTTTGGGGTACAAATATATGCCTTATGTATTGGTAGGTGATAAGAATGGTGAGATTATTGAATATGTGTATGTTTTTGTTGCAATATATAATTATATTCATTTATATTATGGTTGTCTTTCTCACCCTTCTGCTCGTTTTATAATGCTCTATGAGGCATTGCAGATTAGTGGTGCTGGAGGTCTTTCGTGAAGCTTTGTGTCTTCACCCTTTTTGTCGGTCGGCTCTGATATGTGACACCGGGTAGTTAGGGAGGCCGTTGGCTATTATTATGTATTATGTATATATTATCTTTTGGCTGGTACATGTATAACTTGATGTATGACAACTTTTACATGATATATGTTAATCAGATTTTAGATTTTCCGCTTTAATTCTAATTTCTGGAATGTGGGTGTAAGGAACGGAGTTTCCTCTGTATGTATGCTACCCCACGTTGCATATCTAAATGAGCAGGTGTTGCATGATATGAATTGTTTGGTTTCAATTTGATGTGATTCTCCCTCTCTATGCCATGTTTTTAATTATACTCTGATAAAATTTTCGAACTTTCTTTTTACCGCTTTAAATGCATGTTTATTTGGGGGTATAGATCGGGGGCGTCACATTAAGTGGTATCAGAGCCAGTTTGTGTCAGTTGTGTCTGTTGTGTCTGTCGTGTTAGGCGAGTTGCTGTTGTGCAGCAGTCGTGTGCTGGTGGGTTGTTGGTTAACCATAGTTTCTGTATTTGGATGAACAGAATATGGCCCGAGCTGTGCAGGATGTAGTGGATGTTATGGGTAATGATGAGTTCGGAAGGAATAAGCTGCCTATCTTCAAGGGAAGGTATGATCCAGATGGTGCTCAATTTTGGTTTGAAGAGGTTGAAAGAATCTTTCGTCTGATGGATTGTGCTGAAGAGCATAAGGTGAGATTGGGTACTTGCATGCTGGTGGAAGAAGCAGCTGATTGGTGGGTTAGTTTGCGCCGAGTGTTGGAAGTGGATGAGGAAGAGGTTACTTGGAATTTATTTGGCCGAGAGTTTCGGAGGAAGTATTATCCTGAGGGAGTGAAGGAAAAGAAAGAGATTGAGTTTTTGGAATTAAAACAAGGTAATATGTCAGTTGTTGAGTATACGACTAAGTTTGTGGAACTGGTGCAGTTTTATCCTCATTATCCGGAGGCGACTGCTGAATTTTCTAAGTGTGTGAAATATGAGAATGGATTGCGTCCGGAGATTAAACGGGCAATTGGTTATCAGAGGATTAGAAGGTTTTCTGAATTGGTGGACAATTGTAGGATGTATGAAGAGGATTGGAAAGCGCGTGCTACTCCCTATAAGAGTGTGGATGACAGGAAAGGGAAACAACAGTTTCGTGATGGGCCTTATGTGACGAGGGGTAACTTTGAGAGAAAGGCAAGTGGGGGAGGAATGTCTGGTCCTCCGAAGTGTTACATTAAATGTTACAAGTGTGGAGAAGTAGGACATCTTCAGATGGATTGTAGGAGGAATAAACTGAAATGTTCCAATTGTGGAGTTTCGGAACATGTTGCAGCGGATTGTAGGAGAATTAAGGTGCGATGTTTCAACTGCGGTGAAACAGGTCATATTAGCACGGGATGTATGGAACTGAAGAAAGCTCAGACTGGTAGGAAAGTTGTTGCATTGGCAGGAGATGAGACTGCTAGTGCGGATCGTTTGACTCGAGGTACTTGTTTATTAATAGTATACCTTTAATTGCTATTGTTGATATTGGGACGACTCATTCGTTTATTTCGTGTGAGTGCGTGAAGTGTTTGAATTTGTTGTTGTCTTCTTGGGGTAGTAAGATGGTTATTGATACTCCAGCAATGGGGTCAGTAATTACTTTTTGGTTTGTTTAAATTGTTCTTTGACCGTTATGGTAACGGCTTGTGATGGTTTTAGTGTGTTTATAATTAGAGAGATTAGAATGAGATAAGTGGGGGAGAAGCTGGTACTTCTCCATGTGGCTTCAGGTGTAAAGCGCTGGCTCAGTGGGTTGTGAATTACAGGATTATAAGTGTGGGTTTCTGGTTCAAGAAGGGATGCAGAAGTAAGGTTTAGGTTAACTAAGGAATTGTGCCTTAGGTGGTTTTGTGTTTAGGATGTAAGGAATGCTATTATGGTTTGGTGGAGACGGTTTATACTTCATCATGATTGTCGACTGTCTATTGACAAATTGAGGAACTGATCACCCTTAATCTCTTGTTGATAGCAGACGGGCATTATGTTGGATGCATGGACGTGTCTTTCCGGCTTTGATAGTGGTGTGGATTGGATTACTTGAAATTTAAGGAAATGTTGCAGATTGTTTTGTCAAGTTGAAGAAGATTTTATATCTGACGGTAATGCGGAATTAAGGTTCTAGTAGGTGGTTAACTTGAGAAGTCGTTGAGAGTCCTTTTTGGTTGGTTGTTGTAATAGGTTGGAATTTGGATTATCAATAGAAGGGATTGTGTATGGATTACGGACAGTGGTATAAGATGACGATTGAGATTAAGTATTCATTTTCGGGATTAGGTAACTATGATGGTTTGGTTGAGTTGATTAGAATTACAATTGTTGGAACGATTGATAAGAGTAGTGATTTGCTTGAGTTGAGGCTTTAATCGACTTGTGTGACGGGTTATATTTGTTGTTATCAGAAGTAGATGTGGTGTTACTATGAGAGGCTCTGAAGTTGGTTAAGGTGATTAGAAACTTCTTGGACTTTTGTTGGTTATTATTGGAGGGTATGGAAGACTTTTTCCAAGATTAGCGTTTGGTTACGTAAGTTGACTTGCAAAGGTGGAGTCAATGGTTTGGGGATGTATCTTGGATGAGTAGTCGGTGTGTTAAGATAAGAGAGTAAGTAGTGGCTTATGTTCTGCGATATTCGAGGATTCATGGAAAGATCAGTATTATTGTGGAAATTGGAATCATTTGCAGTTGTAATTGCGTTGGAATATTGGGAGTATTATCTTTATGATTCTAGATTTGAAGTGTTTGGTAATTACAAGAATATTGAGTACTGGTTTGGTCTGAAGGAATAGAGACAACGAGATTGGTTAGAAGTTGAGTAGAGTTATTGTTGTGTCTAAGGAGGTAAGTTGAAAGTTTCTATGTATGGCTGTTTTGGGTGGTCCGAGGATTAGAATTGTTTGAACAGTTCAGAGGCTTGTGTCTGGTGTGCGAGATAACACGAAAGAATGCGAGGTGGAATATTAAAAGTGAACAGTGGTTTTTGGAAGGTTCGTGAAAGAATTAGATTTTGGGAGAGAGATTGGTAGTTTTGATGGTTACGAGTCATCAGAGTGCGCAGCGGAGATGTGATGTAGCACATTTCGTATATGTGTGTGCGACTTGTAAGAGTTTTTAGGTTGAACATTGGAAATCTATAGGAATGAAGAAACCATTGGATGTTTCAGAGTGGATGTGTTAGGAGAAAGGTTCTAATAGTATCCGTGTGCTGCTAAGTTGAGGGATGTTTTGGTTCAAGAGTGAACCTATGAGTTGTGTTTTGTGTATTCCTTGAGTTGTAAGTTGTTCGTCAAGTGCATTGTATGGGCTTTGCAGCTTGTCGTTGTTGTGTCGTTATGTTTGCGGTTAGCAAGGTGGGTTGTCGGTTGTGTTGTTTGTGGTGTGCCTTTTGGTAGGACTGATGTTTGTTGGTCGGATGCGCGAGTCGTATCCAGAGTTGTTTGTCTCGGTTATATTTTCGAGGACGAAAATTTCCAAGTGGGGGAGAATTGTAACGCCCCGTTTTGTCCGATTTATTTAATCGAGTCGATTTAATTATTTTTGTTTTTATATTATTTTATTATTGACTTTTATTTGACAATATATTATTTTTCATCGTTGTTTATGTTTTATCGCGTTTTGAGAGCGTTTGCGAGATATTTGAGTGTAGGGGTATTTTGGTCTTTTTGGGTGGCTAGATATTTTGATTTTGTATAAAAATAGAAAATGTAGTAAGAAAGAGAAAAAAGAAAGAAAAACAGAAAAATAGAGAGAAAGAAGAGAAGAGAAAGAGAAGAAGAAAAAGAGGAAAAACTTGGGGATTTAGGAACCGATTCAACCGACTTTTCAAACGCGAATTTATCGGGTAAGGGTGTGAAATTCAATTATCTTATACATGCGTATGATTATGTATGTTTTGTGTGGATGTTTTGGTTGGTTTTTCCATATGTTTCCGTTTATGCCGTATTTGACGAAATCGATAGAAACCAATGTTTTTACGGTCGAAAAGTCGTATGAATACATGTGTTGGTTGGTTATATGTATGTGAGCTGCTGTTTAAAGTTTCATGAAGTTTGGTTATGTTTCGGTTAGTTTTCGGTATGTTTCCGTTGTTGTTTCCGTTTAGGTCGAATTATGGGAAATTGATAGAAAACGATGTTTTCACGGTTAGAATTCGAAATAAATTACGTAGTTGTATCGAGGAAGGTTAGGTCGTCGTATGTCGTGCTTTTTATTCGATTTGGTGAAGTTTAAAAATTCTGGTTTTTGAAAGGTTGAAATTTAATCGAAAAATCGAACGTCGTAGAAATTTCGTTTAAGTGTTCTAAATTGTTCTTATGTATTTGGTGTTTATGAGTATATGTTTGTTTCGGTGAAAATGTTCGATTTAGTCGAGTTTTTGGGTGTTTCGGAAAAGGACAGCATAGGTGTAATGGAGAAAATCTGGTTTTTTGTGAAAAACAGGGTTAGGGATCGATACATAATCCCAGGGATCGATCCCTACTGTGAAAATTGGGAAAAATGGAATTTTTACTACAGCAGGGATCGATACATGCGAGTTAGGGATCGATACCTACTGTGCTGAAGCAGAAATTCTGGTTTGTCGGGAAACTTCGGAAATTCATATCTCTTGAACCGTAAGTCGGTTTTGACCCCCGTTCGAAGCGTTGGGAAGCTAATGAGATGTTCTTTCTAGGAAAAATGGTTTTGAGGTCTGAACATGGTCCAATTGGTACAGTATTTTCGAATCGTATCGTAGTGTCGATTCTCCGGTTTATGTTTTTGCGTTATGTTGAAATATCCATATCTTTTGTGTTGTTTATCCGATTGAGGTGTTCTTGATATGAATGTGAAGCTAAAAATATGTTCTATGATTTGGAGAAGAAAAATATTATTTTTTGCCGACTTTTAACCGACTTTTCCGATAAACCGTAAATCGAATTGTTTGGCTATTTGTGAAAGCGTTCGGTTGCCGTTTGGCACAATTGATGTGAATGTATGTGGATTGTGTGTGAGGTGTGCATAATTGATGGGTATTACGCTATGTGCTATTGTGTGATGAAAATGCTTGTGATGATATGTGTGGTGATGGATTGTGGTCGAAAGGCAAATAAATGAAATGTGTTGTATTTTGTTATATATGCATGTTTGTGATTGCATAAAGGTGGGAGATGCATTGGTTGTCATGAGTCATTGTATGCCAAGCATCATGAAATACATTGTGGAAACGTCCTGAGTGACGATTTGGTTCCTGAGGGAATCCATAACATCGTGGTCCTCGAAAATATGAGGCGTTGCCTGAGGACTGACAGCGATATGTATAGACGATTGTGGGCTCCTTTGGAGACTTAAAGCAATCCTTAACGTCGTGGGCCTCGAAAATACGAGGCGATGCCTGAGGACTTAAAGCGACGGGTGAACATCGTAGGCCCGACGGGGAGTTACTTGAGATTCTCAGTAACGAGCGATGGTTCCAATAGTTCCTGAGTGGACTAATAATGAGACATGAGAAATATTGGAAGTTGGTACCGCATGGCATGTGCATAGAGTCGTTGTGTCGATCTATGTGCATTTGCATTCATCATGAGTTATTTGTGCATGATTTTGTGATTGTGATTGATGAGATGAAATATGTGCAATTGTATTGAATGGTATATGTTGGATTGACATGTGTGATTGTGAATGGTTGTGCATTTGTGTGATATGCGTTAAATTATGAATGATATGTTTTGGGGTACAAATATATGCCTTATGTATTGGTAGGTGATAAGAATGGTGAGATTATTGAATATGTGTATGTTTTTGTTGCAATATATAATTATATTCATTTATATTATGGTTGTCTTTCTCACCCTTCTGCTCGTTTTATAATGCTCTATGAGGCATTGCAGATTAGTGGTGCTGGAGGTCTTTCGTGAAGCTTTGTGTCTTCACCCTTTTTGTCGGTCGGCTCTGATATGTGACACCGGGTAGTTAGGGAGGCCGTTGGCTATTATTATGTATTATGTATATATTATCTTTTGGCTGGTACATGTATAACTTGATGTATGACAACTTTTACATGATATATGTTAATCAGATTTTAGATTTTCCGCTTTAATTCTAATTTCTGGAATGTGGGTGTAAGGAATGGAGTTTCCTCTGTATGTATGCTACCCCACGTTGCATATCTAAATGAGCAGGTGTTGCATGATATGAATTGTTTGGTTTCAATTTGATGTGATTCTCCCTCTCTATGCCATGTTTTTAATTATACTCTGATAAAATTTTCGAACTTTCTTTTTACCGCTTTAAATGCATGTTTATTTGGGGGTATAGATCGGGGGCGTCACATTAAGTGGTATCAGAGCCAGTTTGTGTCAGTTGTGTCTGTTGTGTCTGTCGTGTTAGGCGAGTTGCTGTTGTGCAGCAGTCGTGTGCTGGTGGGTTGTTGGTTAACCATAGTTTCTGTATTTGGATGAACAGAATATGGCCCGAGCTGTGCAGGATGTAGTGGATGTTATGGGTAATGATGAGTTCGGAAGGAATAAGCTGCCTATCTTCAAGGGAAGGTATGATCCAGATGGTGCTCAATTTTGGTTTGAAGAGGTTGAAAGAATCTTTCGTCTGATGGATTGTGCTGAAGAGCATAAGGTGAGATTGGGTACTTGCATGCTGGTGGAAGAAGCAGCTGATTGGTGGGTTAGTTTGCGCCGAGTGTTGGAAGTGGATGAGGAAGAGGTTACTTGGAATTTATTTGGCCGAGAGTTTCGGAGGAAGTATTATCCTGAGGGAGTGAAGGAAAAGAAAGAGATTGAGTTTTTGGAATTAAAACAAGGTAATATGTCAGTTGTTGAGTATACGACTAAGTTTGTGGAACTGGTGCAGTTTTATCCTCATTATCCGGAGGCGACTGCTGAATTTTCTAAGTGTGTGAAATATGAGAATGGATTGCGTCCGGAGATTAAACGGGCAATTGGTTATCAGAGGATTAGAAGGTTTTCTGAATTGGTGGACAATTGTAGGATGTATGAAGAGGATTGGAAAGCGCGTGCTACTCCCTATAAGAGTGTGGATGACAGGAAAGGGAAACAACAGTTTCGTGATGGGCCTTATGTGACGAGGGGTAACTTTGAGAGAAAGGCAAGTGGGGGAGGAATGTCTGGTCCTCCGAAGTGTTACATTAAATGTTACAAGTGTGGAGAAGTAGGACATCTTCAGATGGATTGTAGGAGGAATAAACTGAAATGTTCCAATTGTGGAGTTTCGGAACATGTTGCAGCGGATTGTAGGAGAATTAAGGTGCGATGTTTCAACTGCGGTGAAACAGGTCATATTAGCACGGGATGTATGGAACTGAAGAAAGCTCAGACTGGTAGGAAAGTTGTTGCATTGGCAGGAGATGAGACTGCTAGTGCGGATCGTTTGACTCGAGGTACTTGTTTATTAATAGTATACCTTTAATTGCTATTGTTGATATTGGGACGACTCATTCGTTTATTTCGTGTGAGTGCGTGAAGTGTTTGAATTTGTTGTTGTCTTCTTGGGGTAGTAAGATGGTTATTGATACTCCAGCAATGGGGTCAGTAATTACTTTTTGGTTTGTTTAAATTGTTCTTTGACCGTTATGGTAACGGCTTGTGATGGTTTTAGTGTGTTTATAATTAGAGAGATTAGAATGAGATAAGTGGGGGAGAAGCTGGTACTTCTCCATGTGGCTTCAGGTGTAAAGCGCTGGCTCAGTGGGTTGTGAATTACAGGATTATAAGTGTGGGTTTCTGGTTCAAGAAGGGATGCAGAAGTAAGGTTTAGGTTAACTAAGGAATTGTGCCTTAGGTGGTTTTGTGTTTAGGATGTAAGGAATGCTATTATGGTTTGGTGGAGACGGTTTATGCTTCATCATGATTGTCGACTGTCTATTGACAAATTGAGGAACTGATCACCCTTAATCTCTTGTTGATAGCAGACGGGCATTATGTTGGATGCATGGACGTGTCTTTCCGGCTTTGATAGTGGTGTGGATTGGATTACTTGAAATTTAAGGAAATGTTGCAGATTGTTTTGTCAAGTTGAAGAAGATTTTATATCTGACGGTAATGCGGAATTAAGGTTCTAGTAGGTGGTTAACTTGAGAAGTCGTTGAGAGTCCTTTTTGGTTGGTTGTTGTAATAGGTTGGAATTTGGATTATCAATAGAAGGGATTGTGTATGGATTACGGACAGTGGTATAAGATGACGATTGAGATTAAGTATTCATTTTCGGGATTAGGTAACTATGATGGTTTGGTTGAGTTGATTAGAATTACAATTGTTGGAACGATTGATAAGAGTAGTGATTTGCTTGAGTTGAGGCTTTAATCGACTTGTGTGACGGGTTATATTTGTTGTTATCAGAAGTAGATGTGGTGTTACTATGAGAGGCTCTGAAGTTGGTTAAGGTGATTAGAAACTTCTTGGACTTTTGTTGGTTATTATTGGAGGGTATGGAAGACTTTTTCCAAGATTAGCGTTTGGTTACGTAAGTTGACTTGCAAAGGTGGAGTCAATGGTTTGGGGATGTATCTTGGATGAGTAGTCGGTGTGTTAAGATAAGAGAGTAAGTAGTGGCTTATGTTCTGCGATATTCGAGGATTCATGGAAAGATCAGTATTATTGTGGAAATTGGAATCATTTGCAGTTGTAATTGCGTTGGAATATTGGGAGTATTATCTTTATGATTCTAGATTTGAAGTGTTTGGTAATTACAAGAATATTGAGTACTGGTTTGGTCTGAAGGAATAGAGACAACGAGATTGGTTAGAAGTTGAGTAGAGTTATTGTTGTGTCTAAGGAGGTAAGTTGAAAGTTTCTATGTATGGCTGTTTTGGGTGGTCCGAGGATTAGAATTGTTTGAACAGTTCAGAGGCTTGTGTCTGGTGTGCGAGATAACACGAAAGAATGCGAGGTGGAATATTAAAAGTGAACAGTGGTTTTTGGAAGGTTCGTGAAAGAATTAGATTTTGGGAGAGAGATTGGTAGTTTTGATGGTTACGAGTCATCAGAGTGCGCAGCGGAGATGTGATGTAGCACATTTCGTATATGTGTGTGCGACTTGTAAGAGTTTTTAGGTTGAACATTGGAAATCTATAGGAATGAAGAAACCATTGGATGTTTCAGAGTGGATGTGTTAGGAGAAAGGTTCTAATAGTATCCGTGTGCTGCTAAGTTGAGGGATGTTTTGGTTCAAGAGTGAACCTATGAGTTGTGTTTTGTGTATTCCTTGAGTTGTAAGTTGTTCGTCAAGTGCATTGTATGGGCTTTGCAGCTTGTCGTTGTTGTGTCGTTATGTTTGCGGTTAGCAAGGTGGGTTGTCGGTTGTGTTGTTTGTGGTGTGCCTTTTGGTAGGACTGATGTTTGTTGGTCGGATGCGCGAGTCGTATCCAGAGTTGTTTGTCTCGGTTATATTTTCGAGGACGAAAATTTCCAAGTGGGGGAGAATTGTAACGCCCCGTTTTGTCCGATTTATTTAATCGAGTCGATTTAATTATTTTTGTTTTTATATTATTTTATTATTGACTTTTATTTGACAATATATTATTTTTCATCGTTGTTTATGTTTTATCGCGTTTTGAGAGCGTTTGCGAGATATTTGAGTGTAGGGGTATTTTGGTCTTTTTGGGTGGCTAGATATTTTGATTTTGTATAAAAATAGAAAATGTAGTAAGAAAGAGAAAAAAGAAAGAAAAACAGAAAAATAGAGAGAAAGAAGAGAAGAGAAAGAGAAGAAGAAAAAGAGGAAAAACTTGGGGATTTAGGAACCGATTCAACCGACTTTTCAAACGCGAATTTATCGGGTAAGGGTGTGAAATTCAATTATCTTATACATGCGTATGATTATGTATGTTTTGTGTGGATGTTTTGGTTGGTTTTTCCATATGTTTCCGTTTATGCCGTATTTGACGAAATCGATAGAAACCAATGTTTTTACGGTCGAAAAGTCGTATGAATACATGTGTTGGTTGGTTATATGTATGTGAGCTGCTGTTTAAAGTTTCATGAAGTTTGGTTATGTTTCGGTTAGTTTTCGGTATGTTTCCGTTGTTGTTTCCGTTTAGGTCGAATTATGGGAAATTGATAGAAAACGATGTTTTCACGGTTAGAATTCGAAATAAATTACGTAGTTGTATCGAGGAAGGTTAGGTCGTCGTATGTCGTGCTTTTTATTCGATTTGGTGAAGTTTAAAAATTCTGGTTTTTGAAAGGTTGAAATTTAATCGAAAAATCGAACGTCGTAGAAATTTCGTTTAAGTGTTCTAAATTGTTCTTATGTATTTGGTGTTTATGAGTATATGTTTGTTTCGGTGAAAATGTTCGATTTAGTCGAGTTTTTGGGTGTTTCGGAAAAGGACAGCATAGGTGTAATGGAGAAAATCTGGTTTTTTGTGAAAAACAGGGTTAGGGATCGATACATAATCCCAGGGATCGATCCCTACTGTGAAAATTGGGAAAAATGGAATTTTTACTACAGCAGGGATCGATACATGCGAGTTAGGGATCGATACCTACTGTGCTGAAGCAGAAATTCTGGTTTGTCGGGAAACTTCGGAAATTCATATCTCTTGAACCGTAAGTCGGTTTTGACCCCCGTTCGAAGCGTTGGGAAGCTAATGAGATGTTCTTTCTAGGAAAAATGGTTTTGAGGTCTGAACATGGTCCAATTGGTACAGTATTTTCGAATCGTATCGTAGTGTCGATTCTCCGGTTTATGTTTTTGCGTTATGTTGAAATATCCATATCTTTTGTGTTGTTTATCCGATTGAGGTGTTCTTGATATGAATGTGAAGCTAAAAATATGTTCTATGATTTGGAGAAGAAAAATATTATTTTTTGCCGACTTTTAACCGACTTTTCCGATAAACCGTAAATCGAATTGTTTGGCTATTTGTGAAAGCGTTCGGTTGCCGTTTGGCACAATTGATGTGAATGTATGTGGATTGTGTGTGAGGTGTGCATAATTGATGGGTATTACGCTATGTGCTATTGTGTGATGAAAATGCTTGTGATGATATGTGTGGTGATGGATTGTGGTCGAAAGGCAAATAAATGAAATGTGTTGTATTTTGTTATATATGCATGTTTGTGATTGCATAAAGGTGGGAGATGCATTGGTTGTCATGAGTCATTGTATGCCAAGCATCATGAAATACATTGTGGAAACGTCCTGAGTGACGATTTGGTTCCTGAGGGAATCCATAACATCGTGGTCCTCGAAAATATGAGGCGTTGCCTGAGGACTGACAGCGATATGTATAGACGATTGTGGGCTCCTTTGGAGACTTAAAGCAATCCTTAACGTCGTGGGCCTCGAAAATACGAGGCGATGCCTGAGGACTTAAAGCGACGGGTGAACATCGTAGGCCCGACGGGGAGTTACTTGAGATTCTCAGTAACGAGCGATGGTTCCAATAGTTCCTGAGTGGACTAATAATGAGACATGAGAAATATTGGAAGTTGGTACCGCATGGCATGTGCATAGAGTCGTTGTGTCGATCTATGTGCATTTGCATTCATCATGAGTTATTTGTGCATGATTTTGTGATTGTGATTGATGAGATGAAATATGTGCAATTGTATTGAATGGTATATGTTGGATTGACATGTGTGATTGTGAACGGTTGTGCATTTGTGTGATATGCGTTAAATTATGAATGATATGTTTTGGGGTACAAATATATGCCTTATGTATTGGCAGGTGATAAGAATGGTGAGATTATTGAATATGTGTATGTTTTTGTTGCAATATATAATTATATTCATTTATATTATGGTTGTCTTTCTCACCCTTCTGCTCATTTTATAATGCTCTATGAGGCATTGCAGATTAGTGGTGCTGGAGGTCTTTCGTGAAGCTTTGTGTCTTCACCCTTTTTGTCGGTCGGCTCTGATATGTGACACCGGGTAGTTAGGGAGGCCGTTGGCTATTATTATGTATTATGTATATATTATCTTTTGGCTGGTACATGTATAACTTGATGTATGACAACTTTTACATGATATATGTTAATCAGATTTTAAATTTTCCGCTTTAATTCTAATTTCTGGAATGTGGGTGTAAGGAACGGAGTTTCCTCTGTATGTATGCTACCCCACGTTGCATATCTAAATGAGCAGGTGTTGCATGATATGAATTGTTTGGTTTCAATTTGATGTGATTCTCCCTCTCTATGCCATGTTTTTAATTATACTCTGATAAAATTTTCGAACTTTCTTTTTACCGCTTTAAATGCATGTTTATTTGGGGGTATAGATCGGGGGCGTCACAACCCCTTTTACAAGTTATCTCATTTTCTTTGATTTTTCTTGATGAATGATGATTAAAATCACACATTAACATCATTTTAGGGTTAAAGAACCATTATTATGAAAATTCTCAAAAAGTCAAACTTTGACTTTTGTGCACAGTTGACTTTTTATCAGATGAATTCCAAACTGTGCGATCCTCCATGAAATCAAGTCCTTGACCTAAATCAAACTTGATGGACATGTTCCATGAGTGTTATGGGGTGTATTGAATCATGTCCCAAGATTTGGGAGCATGCCTGAGTCAAAAGTCAAAGGTTCAGTTGACTTTTTCCTCAAAACCCTAATTGTGATCCTGATGAAATTGAAACTTGTTAATCAAGCTTCTTGGATCAATCCATTGTTGCAAAGGGATCAATGTGATGTGTTAGAGACCCTCAAACCATCTCTTGAGGTCTTGGCTCATGATTTGTCCCAAAAGTCAACTTAGGGGTGAACTAGGTCAAGAAACCCTAATTCCTGATTTTTTATAAATGCATCCCCTGAGGCTAAATTGACTTGATGATTGGGTCCATGAGGTCCCTTGGTGTATCTTAAGTTATACTTTGAAGCATTGGCTCATGCCCAGAGGAAAATTTCCATCTGGAGGCCTTGGTCGACCAAAAACCCTAATTTGGTGACATTGGGGATCTTGAGGCTTAAATTACTTGGAATGCTGCAACCTTGTGCTTGATTCTTGATGTGGGAGTCTTCTTGATCCTTTGGGGGGGTTTAAGAGGTTATACAAGTTGAAGATCTTGTCATTTCTTGATTGATCCTTTGTCTAAGGCTCTGAGAGGGCTAAAAAAACCCTAATCTCTGATTGTAGTGGAGGCTCAATCATCTTTGAGGAGATTGATGAGGCATGATGGTTCATCCATATTGTGAAGATGATTTTCACAATGATGGGAATTCTCAGTGGTCAAAATTTTGGGTATGACAGATACCCCTATTTACTCTTCTTGGACCCGGAGGTGTGAATGGCGAAGGTATACGGGCATTCGGGGTGCAAGAGGATTAAATATCAGAATACCCAAAAATTTGGTGGTGGTTATGAATGGCAGTTTGCGCATCCATCTTATTTTGCTAAGCAATGATGCTTAGAAAAGGTAGAAACTTCCCATTGATCCTGGTCTTCAGCCAAGGAACTAGTCTTAGTTTGTGAAGTAAACTTCCCCTCGATCCTGGTTTCCTACCAAGGAACTGGTCTTAGTTTGTGAAATAAACTTCCCCTCGATCCTGGTTTCCTACCAAGGAACTGGTCTTAGTTTCTGAAATAAAATTCCCCTCGATCCTGGTTTCCTACCAAGGAACTGGTCTTAGTTTCTTTTGTCAATAAACTTTCTTGACAAGGGACGCTATTCGTTAGCGGTTTTCCTCAAACTTCTTGCCGAATTTTCCTATAGAGATGCCATTTAATGGAAAAAGTTACGGTGTCAGACTTGCTGGGGGAACCCATCCGTCTGAGCTGTAGAGATGTATGACTTCTCTATGGGAGACGCCATTTGTTGACTCTACTGGGGAAAACGAGTCTCTTGATAAACTGTTTTCTGTTTGGGGATATTACATCATACTTTTCCCGAGATCTTCTCGGAGAAACGCTATGTGATGTAGTCCAATTTTGAGGTGCTTTCTCTAGGGATTTTCCTTAATCCGAAAAAGCAAAGACATCATCTTCAACGGCGAAGAGTGACGTTGGTCGAAGGTTATCTGGATTTTCAGAGGTTCAAGTTATCAAAGTGGTCAAGGGACCAACTTCAATTCAGCAGCAAAGTGGAGGAGCGATTATTCAGACGCCACCTTTTTGTAGCGAGCGATTTTGGACGTGGTTCTTAAGCACTCTTGCACTTTTGGGGTGACTACAGGTCGATTCATTTTTTATCCTATTGAAGCTGATAAAGGAAGGGAAATAGATGTCTCCAACTAACCCTGCGTGCATACTGAGTTTGAACAGCGGTCTGTTAGGTTACAGATGCTATATGGAGGTGGGGCCTCTCTCTGCTTATTTTGAAAGAATGTTGATCTAAGAAGTTAGGACAAATACTTTTTGATTGGTAGGAGGGCACGGGATTTGAATTTTGGTTTATTGTGCTCGCTAAGATTTTTCTTTCAATCTTATGCCTACATATTCCCGTTTATCGAAACAGGGAAATCAGAGCGATCGTAGTTCCTCCTATTCTATGGGAGGAAATTGGTGTTTTGGTGTCTTGTTCAAAGCCCAATACGTGAAGCGAAAGGTGATATATATCTTGTTCAAAACCCAAGATGTGAAGCTGAAGGGTGTTGTCTTTAGGGAGAATTTGTCATCTCTAAAGGGGTCTATTTGTCACAACTGCTGGGTGACTGATTATAGAGGAAAATTACTTTAACCGGGATACGCAGATCCTAGCAATGCCATAATTTCCTTTATAGAGGGTTTTAACCTGAAGGAGAAGACTTTAACTCAGTGTAGAGCAATGCCATCTTTCCTTAGGAATTTCTCATGCTAAAAGAGGGACAGTGGCAAGGATGTAAATGATCCTGAGGCTTGCCGCTTGCAGCGATTAGATGAAAGGATTTGATTGACTCAACCTGGGTTTTCTTATACAAAGCCTAAGAGGAGGCTATTGGCCCAACAAGAGGGTGTTTTTATGTGTCTCGTACGAAGCCCGAGAGAGAGACTAAAAGGGTTGACTCGACAAGGGAGTGTTTTTATATGTGTCTTGTATGAAGCCCAAGACGGAGTCTAAAAATGTTTGACTCAACAAGAGAGTCTTTGTATCTCGTACAAAGCCCGTGATAGAGGCTAAAGGTGGTTTGACTCAACGAGGGAGTCTTTTGTATCTCGTACAAAGCCCGAGATGGAGGCTAAAAGTTTTTGTATCTCGTACAAAGCCCGAGATGGAGGCTAAGGTAACTGTTTCAGTTGAGTGACAGGTCCAGTATGTTGTATAAAAGAGAAAATCAGTTCTTATAAAGAGACTGATTCCGGGTGGGGTTGTACTTTGGCACTGATCAGAGGATCAGGGTTATTTCCTGTTCTTTAAGGAAATAGGAAATCCAAAGGGTATTGAGACTGTCCAAGTCTACTGGTGTTTTTCCTTACTTGAAGGGTGCTTGAGAACGTCTTTGGGACTCAAGGGTCTTAGACTGTCCAGGTCTAGAGTTTCATCTTTTGTACTATGCTTAGAGAAACAACGATAGTACGTTCATGGTAGAAAGATCTAGACTCTTTGAAAGACTGTTTTATTAAGATGACTAATATCTATTCCTATACCTCTAGGAGGTCGTCGGGACAATTTTTACGAAGCCCAAGAGGAGGCTGGAAACTTTTAAGAAGCCGATAGGTCCTTATACGAAGCCCAAGAGGAGGCTATCATTCCCGGAGGAAGAAATCATTATATTAAGCCTAAGAGGAGGCTGTGAATACTTCTAAGAAGACGACGAGTCCTTGTACTAAGCCCAAGAGGAGGCAGGGATGCTTTTAGGAAGCCTGTGAGTCCTTGTACAATGCCCAAGAGGAGGCTGATGCTTTTAAGAAGCCTGTGGGTCCCCAAACCCCGAGAAATTCAAGACATGCCATTCACCGAGAATAGATCAAGCCAGGAAAGTTCGAGAATTTGGAAGAAAATCAAGAGATGCCATTCACGGAGAATACATTCATCTCTGGGGAGGTAGAGTTTCTTGACAATTCCTAAGGAGGACAGCCGAAGAGAAGACTGTATCTGGTGCTCCTATTGGGGATCTAGTTTTGTCTATTTCTAAGAGTGACAGTCTAAGAAAGGGTTCAAAAGAATCTTCCTTTCACATCTCCATATTGTTTAACCCCAAGAGGAGGGAAGATTGTGTCTGGTAATCCTATGTGGATCTAGTTTTGACTGTAAGTTTAAAGTGATCAACAGGGCTTTACCTAGTGCTAGACGTAGTTGCCGGGGAAACTCTAAATATCTATGCTATTATTACACGGTTGATATGAGTTTATGAAAGGAGACTTACAACGAGCAGCCCCACAATACAGTTATATACATATAAAAGCGGTAAATGAAAACGTATAAACACTTACTCGGTTGTAGAGCTTCCATGTTGTTTGGTTAGTTGTTCAACACAGAAAGATTGAAAACAACACTATATTTCAAAATCAAAGGAGAAAGTGCTTTGAAAAGAAATATTGGGGTTTACAGCTCGAGGAGAGGCCCAAGGTTTATCAGTGATTGCACTGTTGTTTTTGTACAGAGGGACTTATACAAGTGACTGAGGCCAAAAATTGTTTTCTGTACAAAGGGATGGGTCTTACACTCTCTCAAGAGGCCCAAGAATATTTAGAGAAAAGAAATGGGGCTTATAACACGAGGGTAGGCCCAACTGATTTTCAGTTTGAAAATGGCGATCGCGCCGAGGTTTTCTTTTAACGCCGAGGGACTTATACAATGTCTGAGGCCCAAAAATTGTTTTGGTTAAAAAGGGGGTTGGGTCTTACACTCTAATAGAGGCCCAAAGAGTTTTGAATGGGTCTTATAGCTCTAGGAGAGGCCCAATTGGTTTGTTTTAAACGGGCGATGATCGCACCGAACTTTGAAATACAACGGGACTTATACAATAAGTGAGGCCCAAAATATTTTTGTATTTACAACGGATTGGGTCTTACACTCTAATAGAGGCCCAAAGAGTTTTTAAAAAAAGGAATGGGTCTTACTACTCGAGGGTAGGCCCAAAAGGTTTAAAAAAAAAGACGACGGTCGCGCCGTTTATTTGAAAATGTACAGAGGGACTTATACAATGAATGAGGCCCCTAAAGGTTTTATGTACAAGAGATGGGTCTTACACTCTCTCAAGAGGCCCAAAAATATTTGAAAATGATTTATGAGGGTTGAATTAATCAAAAATCCTAATTTGTTTTCAAATTGTATTTTAATTGAATAAAAAATTCAATTAAAAGGATCAAAATTGTTTTAACATGAGAAAACAAATTGTGATTTTGGATTAATGCTTCATAAATCAAGTTTTGCCCTACAAAATGATTAGAAATCATTAAAATTTACAAAATCAAGAGGGAAAAAATATTTTAAATGTAAAAAACAATTAAAATATTAATTCTTTGCAAAAATATCAATTATATGAAATAAATAATATTTTTGGGATTTTTTGGCAAAATAAAATATTTTAACATTTTTGTGAATTATTAAAAAAAGAATCAACTCAAAATCATTAAAACTCAGAGATAAATTAATTTTTGAATCAATTAAATAAAATCACAAAATTCAAATATTCAAATTCTGAAAAAAGCCGCCAAGAACACACCAAGAACACGCGCGTGTTCTGGGTTTGGCCTGATTTGCATTTTCTCTCCAATCTCACTGAATACTTGATTATATCATGCAATCCATATATCAATGTGCTCGTCTCAACCTCACGATCATGTTTGTGACAATTAATTGCATTTAAATTAAGCACAAAACAAGAAATCACGAAAAATCCTCAAGAACCCTAAATTCTGCATGAAGGCTGGGATTTTTGATACACGATTCAAACAAAGCAATTACTTGAGGGGAAACAATCCATGCATGATTATGAACATTTGGCAAAAGTATTGTGCGAGGAAATATGCATAGATTGAGAGACGGCCAAGTTTAGGCTTACCTCTAGGTCGTGACAGCAAGAGAAAATTGATTTCTGAGTTGGAGGTGTTACAGATAAGTTGTGATGATCTGAACAACTTCCCTACACCCTATGAAGTGTGTTTTAATGCTTGGACTTGATTGGAAATGGCTGGATCACTTCATGGCATCTCAACTGCAACTTGGTTAAAACCTGTGCAATTGGCTGGTGATTCTGAGAAATCAGTGTTACAGCTGTGTGTTTAGTGTTTGATCAGCTCACATATGATGTTTATGAGGTGTGCGAGTGATTGGTTTGAATGGAATTGCCCTCTACTGAAAAATTCGATAGTGACTTGCTAAGAAAGCCATTTTTGAGAGGGAGAAGATGGTTTTTGAGAAAGGCAAGTGTTGTAGGCCTTTGGTGTACTTAAACTGACCACAATTGAGCTCTATTTATAGTAGAGCAAGTTTGTTTTGCAAGGAATAGTAAACGGCAATTGCTGAGTAGGGTTGGCCAATGTTGAACAATGAGAATCCAAGTCTCCTCTAGCCATTGACTAGAGGTTAGGGCACAGGCTGCTGGTTCCCTTGGTCTTGGATAAGTCTTGACTGAATTCAGTTGAAAATGGCTCAGTCCATGCCACCTTGATGCTTCCATCGAATGCTCCAATCCAAAATTGGAGTCTTGTCCCCATTTTAGGCAATTCTAGGTTTAGCATGCTATTTCTTGTTCCAAAGACTTTGGAGGCTTGGCTCAGTGATTGTCCCCTTTAGATTCAATCCTCAGAGGTGTCCAAGTGGATAGGATTGTTTGGAATTGCACAATTTTGGTAAATCGAGCAAAAGTGCAAAATCTGTCTTGACTTGACAGTTTTCAACAAGGCAACTTGCCAATGTCATATCTCATGGCTCAAATTGAATTTGGTGATGTTCTTGGCCATTTTGAAAAGCCCTTATATGATACAACAACTGTTTGATCATATTTGGTTTTGATACCTTTTAGATCCAAGTGAAAAATCCCCCTACATTTGGAAAAAAAGTAAGGCTGATTCTGACTTAGTGAAATTTTCACTAAGTGTTGGAACAAAATGACTTTTCTTGATTTTGATCACTCCATAACTCAAAATCCATGAGGAATTTGGACATAGGTCAGTATGAAGCTTTTGTAGAGGGCAATGAGATCTACAAATCAAGCCTTGGATGGGAGAAAATGGCTTTGTCGTTTAGGAGTTATGATCCTCCAAAGTTGGTACCCTAGCCACTTTATTTTTTTAACTTAGAAAAATTTCTAAGTTTTTATAGTTACCCCTTTTACAAGATATCCAACTTTTCTTGATTTTTCTTGATGAATGATGATTCAAATTATACATTAACATCATTTTATGGTTAAAAATCCATTTTAGTGAAAAATCTCAAAAAGTCAAAGTTAACTTTTGTGCACAGTTGACTTTTTACCAGATGAATTCCAAACTGTGCAATTCTTCAGGAAATCATGTCCTTGACCTAAACCAAACTTGATGGACATGTTCCAAGGGTGTCATAGGGTATATTTATGCATGTCATAGGGCTTGGGAGCATGTCCTGATCAAAAGTCAAAGTTACAGTTGACTTTTTCCTCAAAATCCTAACTGTGGTGCAGATGAAATTGAGACTTGTTGCTCAAAATTCTTGGATCAATCCATTGTTGCAAATGGATCAATATGGTATGTTAGAGACCCTCAAATCATGTCTTGAGGTCTTGGCTCATGATTTGTCCCAAAAGTCAACTTAGGGGTGAATTAGGTCAAGAAACCCTAATTCCTGATTTTTGATGTATGCATCCCCTGAGGTCAAATTGACTTGATGATTGGGTCCATGATGTTCCATGGAGTATTTTAGGTTATGCTTTGAAGCATGGGCTCATTCCCAAAGGAAAATGTTCATCTGGAGGCCCTGGTCGACCAAACCCTAATTTGGTGACACTGGCGATCCTAAGGCTTGATCCACCTAGAATGGAGCATCCTTGTGCTTAATCCTTGGAGTGGGAGTCCTCTTGATCCCTTGTAGATGTTTGAGGGTTTAGACAAGATGAAGATCATGTAATTTCTTGATTGATCCTTTGTCTAAAAGCTCTGAGAGGGCTTGAAACCCTAATCTCTGATAATAGTGAATGCTCACCCATCTTTGGGGAGACTGATGATTAATCCATATTGTGATGATGATTTTCACAATGATGGGAAATCTTAGTGGTTAAAATTTGGGGTATGACAGATGCCCCTATTTAATCTTTTTGGACGCGATGGTATGAATGGCGAAGGTATTCGGGCATTCGGGGTGCAAGAGGATTAAATATCAGAATACCCAAAATTTTGATGGTGGTTATGAATGGTAGCTTGCGCATTCATCTACCTTTGCTACGCAATGATGCTTAAAAAAGGTAAATTTTCCCCTCGATCCTGGTTTCCTACCAAGGAACTGGTCTTAGTTTCTGATTTATGAACTTCCCCTCGATCCTGGTTTTCTACCAAGGAACTGGTCTTAGTTTCTGATTTGTGAACTTCCCCTCGATCCTGGTTTCCTACCAAGGAACTGGTCTCAGTTTCTGAAATAAACTTCCCCTTGATCCTGGTTTCCTACCAAGGAACTGGTCTCAGTTTCTGAAATAAACTTCCCCTCGATCCTGGTTTCCTACCAAGGAACTGGTCTCAGTTTCTTTTATCAATAAACTTTCTTGACACGGGATGCTATGCGTGCGATTTTCCTCAAACTTCTCGCCGAATTTTCCTGGGGAGATGCCATTTAACGGAAAAAATTTTGATGTCAGACTTACTGGGGAACCCGTTCGTCTGAGTTGTAGAGGTGCACAAACTTCTCTGTTGGAGACGCCATTTGCCGACTCTACTGGGGAAAACGAGTCTCTTGAGAGACTATTTCTGCTTGGGTATTACATCATACTTTTCTCGGGATCTTCCCGGAGAAACGCCATATGATGTGATCCAATTTTGAAGTGCTGATGACCTTTTCATCAGTGGTTTTTCAGGGAAAAACTGTCGTACCGCCGAATCTCTGCTTAAGGGGCTTTCTCTGGGAATTTTCCTTAATCCGGGAAAGCAAGGATATCATCTTCAATGGCGAAGAGTGATGTCGGTCGAAAGCTCTCTGGCTTTTCAGAGGTTCAAGTTATCAAAGTGGTCAAAGAGCCAACTTCATTCCAGAAATACTGGAGGAGAGAGATTGTTCAGACGCAGCATTTCCTGACGAGGGAAGAACTAACAACTCGATTGAGAGGACTTTTATCACTACGGGACAAGATCGACTAGAGTGATAGTGATGCAATATGAAATGTGAATGCAAATCAAATGCATGATGTATCTATGTTTATGCTGACAAAACTGACGCGACATACAGACTAATAGATGAACATGACCAGATACTCGGCCATCGCGGGGCAAAGAAGTACCGCTGGTTCAAGATAACAATTCCACCTTGCTTAGGAGAGAGCCCCTGTTAGGGAACACTGTTGATCGGGCTTAGGAGGCAAGAGCTCTGCCAGAGAGGTCAGATGGAGCATTCGCATCTGACATAGCTGATCCTTCATTCAGGCATACTGGTTTAGAAAGAGTACTTTGATTCTGCACTTCGAGGTTCAAACACCTTTGGAGAAGCAATCGAGGTTCTTCTGATGTTCAACAGTCAAAAGAAATTGCTGACTTTATTTTAAAAGCAGAAAAAGTTTTAACAAGTAAATTCATTTTTGTTTTATTTCTAGAATCTTTGATCATATTAAAATGTCGTTCTGTAAAGCTAAAACAAATAAGAATTACAAACAAAAGTACAAGGGTTCAAATTTTATTGATAGGATGGAGATCAGCTGAACGCATGATTCCAAAGAGTATATACAAAGTTTAGAAAATGGTCATTTACAGGGAAAAGGTCTACGTTGAAACATAACGACCACTATCCTTCTACCAACTTTGAATTCGGGACATCCTGAGCTTCTGTCGAAGATGGCCTTGACTGGAGTTTTCCTGACGGAAAATGAAACTGCTGCTGAGGGACTTGCCTCTGTCGAACGTAGTTACTTGCCATTATCCCTAATTTTTGCCTGGATTGTACTATGATGTTTCCAATCCACCGGGATGATTTTTTGACTTTGTCTCTGATTTTTGCCAAGACCTCCCTTTCAGGTTTTCAATCCACCGAGACGTTTTTTTTTTAGGCGAAGTATTTCTTGACCACATCAACATTTGTGGGGTAGGCAAATTCCTCTTCGTCCATGGTTGCAAGTCTCAAGGCGCCGCCTAAGAAAGCTTTCGTGACAATATCCTTATGCATCACATTTGTAGACCACTAGTTAAGTAAATGTGTGTATAATGTACAGATTCAATGGATTCTAACAAATAAAAACAATAGAAATAACAAATATCCTAATTTATCTTATAAAAAAATAGTTTAAAACTATAGCAAATAGCATAAAAATAAAAATGGTAATTTAATGAAATTTCAAATTTAAATTTAAAATGGAATTTACTTTTTAAATTTAAATAAAATATAATAAAAATGGTAGTTGAATTTAAATGTAAAAAATTTATTAAATTCTTAATTTAAAATAAAACTTGTAATTTAAAATGGTAAATTAAATATGGTAATTTAAAAATAGTAATCTTAATATAAAATGTCAGAATATAAGAAAATCTAGACATTTATATAAAATGGTAATTTAATTTAAATGTAAAATTTTTATTAAATTCCTAATTTAAAATAAAAATACTAATTTAAAATGGTAATTTAAAAATGGTATTCTTAATTTAAAATTTCAAAATTTAATAAAATTTTGACATTTAAATAAAAATGGTAATTTAAATGTAAAATTTTATTAAATTCTAAATTTAAATTAATTTAAATATAAAATACTAATTTAAAATTAGGAAAAAAAATTAAAACAAATGTGTAATGTGCATAGTCAACGAGTTAATGGATTTTCCAGCCAAAGGATTTTATCTTTTTTATTTTTAATTGATATCTCAATAATTTTATTAAGTATAAATAGAGTTTCTTTTCATAGTTCAGAGTTGTAACATTCACCACTCATTTTCCTTGTTCAGCATTGCAAGAAACTTGTCTTGTCATAGTTTAGAGTTATCAATCATATCAACAACACTAATTTAGTTGAGTTTTAAACGTGATGGACTCGGATGTCTCTAGAAACAAAGCTTCCGAATCCGAAGATGCAGATCTTAGCTTTGCCTTCAATGATTCTAGTTTCTCTGATAGAATCATTCATCTCGAAATCATGAACAACCTTATGAAAGTATGTTCTAATGTCGAGAGTTCCTCCACATGTACTGATCGGAGTAGCTTCAACAAAAGAAGGGAGGACATGCAGAAACACAATGGTATACACTAATATTTTTTCTCCAAAACTCTACTTTTTAAAAATTCAAAAGTGAGTGATTATATAATTTGAATCGTGTTCATTGCTTATGTCCTCTTGTTGTTTAAATTAATTTTTTTGTCATTTTATCTTTTAGAGTTCGTAGCATGCTTTGAACCAAATGTTTTTGTTATTCATTTCATTCAATTGGTGTAGCCTCTTTATTTATTTCAAATTTTATCAGAGGGAAACGTTCAAAGAGAATGTGAGTTGAAATTTGAAACTCATATGAAATGAACCATATAGGGTTTCCCTAAATGAAAAGGAAAAAAATTTCAATATTAAATGAATGCAATCGTACTTAGATGTGTTTTTCCAAAGGTGCGAAATTGTTCATGATTACTAAGACACATGTTTTTCAACATTACTATACCGAATTTAATTACATATATATATATATATATATATATTAATTGTAAAATTGGAATGTTGATAAGTTGTCAAAATTTGGGGGATATGTTCATTGATTTTAGAATTTTGTCTACTGTGAAGTCAATAGCAGTATCTGAGTTTTTTCAATACTTTCATTTTTATTATGTGTTTTGTCTAAATATATTTCAATATCTATGTGATTCTAGTTAAATAATGATTTGGTTTGCATCATTACAATTTGAGCCTGAGAAATGATAAAACATGATTTTATGCATATGTTATTTGATCTCCTACAATTTGTTTCATCGTACTAACATATGTTCTTTCTTGTTTTTGATAGCTGACTTGTTATTGGACAAACCTGATGTAGAGGCGGATGCAATGGTTGAAGTGTCCACGGATGGTACTTGGATAACTTGAAAAACTCTTATAGTTTCTCGGTTTTATACTATTAATTTTTAAGAAATAACATGATTCAAGTCAATGAGGCAACATCTTTCAATTGGTTTGACAAAGTTTATCGGAATATTAAATTTTTTTACACCGATTATGATGTTAGATAATCCATGAAATTGCATAACCTATCAATAATTGGGAATCATGCTCGCACACTGATTGAATTGCTTATGTGGCAACACGATATTAAGCTGAAAAACACTCCTTTTGCTTGCAAGCTAAACTTTTCTTTTTAATAAATGTTAAACTTTTCATTTCTACTCACTAGTTTGAGTTGAATTCTTATTAATAAAGGCGAAAAGGCTGCAAATCTTCACATGGACTGCTCTGCAGTTGTTAAAGTGAAGACATTACATGTCAGCTCCTCCATCCTAGCTGCAAAGAGCTCGTTCTTCTACAAGGTAAATGTCTCTTATTTATTTATTAGATTTGAATATTTTTGGGAAATATTGTTTGCTTAGTTTCGTGTATTATTTTGCAGCTCTTTTTTAATGGGATGAGTGAGTCCAAGCAGACCCACATCACCGTAAGAATAAATGCATCGGGTATAAAAATATTTAAAAAGCTTTCTTGATTATTTTCTTAATCAGATTTGTTTTCTCCAATAGTTTGCTAATTAATGCTGATTCAATTTTCATGTTTCAGAGGAAGCTCCATTCATGGAGCTTTTGAAATTTATGTACAACAATTCTCTGAACGTGACCTCACCGCCTAGCTTGCTGGATGTCTTGATGGCGGCGGACAAGTTCGGTGTGGCGTCTTGCATTAGATATTGCATCCGAGGATTGTTGAACACACCCATGACACCGGAGTCTGCGGTGCTCTACCTAGAGCTTCCTTATAGTGTCCTGATGAATAATGTTGTTCGGCCATTGTTTGTAGCAGCAAAACAGTATCTCGTTGCTCGTTACAAGAACATCACAAAGTAGGTTTCTTTATTCCTCTTAGTTTAAATAATTTATATGATATATGTTACAAATGATTTTTAGGACAAGATTGATATATTTATAATCGTCTATTGAATCATTGTTGATTTTTTTAATGCTAATAAGTTTTATTATTAACCAGGCATCGGGAAGAGCTGATGGAATTGCCACTTGCTGGAGTCTTGGCATTATTATCCAGTGATGAGCTGCAGGTGGCATATGAGGATGTAGTGTACGACTTTATGCTGAAGTGGGCTCAAACCCAGTACCCAAGACTGGAAGAGAGGAGAAATATCCTTAGAGAAAAGCTTATCCCCTTCATCCGCTTCCCATATATGACCTGCCGCAAGCTGAAGATGATCCAGACTTGCAACGACTTCGGCCATGAATTTGCTTCTAAGCTAATATTTGATGCCTTGCATTTCAAGGCCGAGACACCACACCGACAACGAATACTAGCTGCAGAATCGGCTTCCACCAGCCGCCGCTTCATTGAGCGGTCATACAAGTTCCGTCCTATTAAAGTTGTGGAATTCGAACTTCCACGTAAACAGTGTGTGGTTTACTTAGACTTGAAACAAGAGGAGTGCACTAACTTGTTCCCGTCTGGCCGTGTCTGTTCACAGGCATTTCATTTAGGCGATCGAGGGTTTTTCTTGTCAGCGAACTGTAGTATGGGCCAACAGAGCATCTGCCATTGCTTCGGCTTGTTCTTGGGTATGCAGGGGGAAGGCTCTGTCAACTTCCGGGTTGACTATGAATTTGCTGTTCGGTCGAGGCCAACCTTAGAGTACATCACCAAGCATAAAGGCAACTTTATATTTACAGGGGTACAAGCAGTTAGTTACAAGAACATTTTTTGTACACCATGGACATCGTTCTTGGCGAAAGACAACCTCTTCTTTATTAATGGCGTTCTCCATCTTAGAGTAGAGGTAACTATTAGAAGCTAACAATGAGAAACCATCTGGATTTCAATAGTCTTCTAGCTTGGTAGCTGTGATTTCATTTGTAGTACTTGTTCTTATCCCACTATAATTGTTTAGTAGAAAAATTATAGCAAATTATTCTCGGTGGCAAGTGATGCATATTTCGCAGTAAAAAAAAAGTCTTGCAATTAAACTATGGTTTGGCAAAACTTGTCCTTGTAAGATGTATATTGAGATGAATGAATTCAATTTTGTAATCTTGTTTGGTTGAAATGAAATTAATTTTTTTCTCGAAGTTTTTGTTCTATAAAATGAGTTTGATTCAGAATTTAGTGAGATTCTTTAGTATATGTTGTAAAAGTTACTTGTTGATGATCAGTGGTTGTGTATTTTGCATTTACCAATTTTTGTTAAACTTTTTAAGGTTTTTTTTCTATGAACATTTGACAAAAGTATTGTGCAAAGAAATATGCATAGATTATGAGATGACCAAGTTTAGGCTTACTTGAAGGTCGTGACAGCAAGAGCAATGTGATTTTTGAGTTGGAGGTGTTACAGATGAGTTGTGATGATCTGAACAGCTTCCCTACACCATATGGAGTGTGTTTGAATGCTTGGACTTGATTGTAAATGGCTGGATCACTTCATGGCATCTCAACTGCAACTTAGTTGAAAACATGAGCAATTGGATGGTGATTCTGAGAAATCAGTGTTACAGTTGTGTGTTTAGTGTTTGATCAGCTCATATATGATGTTTATAAGGTGTGTGTGTGATTGGTTTGAGTGGAATTGCTCTATACTGAAAAATTCGATAGTGACTTGCTAAGAAAGGCATTTTTGAGAGTGAGAAGATGATTTTGAGAAAGGCAAGTGTTGTAGGCCTTTGGTGTACTTAAACTGAACAAATATGAGCTCTATTTATAGTAGAGCAAGTTTGTTTTGCAAGGAATAGGGAATGGCAACTGGTACAGGTCTGTGGCCAATGTGATCACTTTGGAATCTCAAGTCTCCTCTAGCCATTGACTAGTGGTTAGAGCACAGGCCTTTGGTTCCCTAGTTCAGAGATCATCCCTGACTCATTCAGTTGGAAATGGCTCAGTTCATGCCACCTTGTTGCATCCATTGAATGCTCCAAAACAAAATTGGAGTCTTGTCCCTCTTTTAGGCTTTTTAGGTTTGGCATGCTATTTGTAGTTCCAAAGACTTTGGAGGCTTGGAGATCAGATCATCCCCCTTGGATTTGATCCTCAGATGTGTCCAAAATGATGACAAGGCTTGGAATTATCTGAGCTTTCCAAATCAAGCAAAAGTACAAAATTCTGCCTTGCCATGACAGTTGCAGCAAGGCATGTTGCAGCTGTCATAACTCTTAGCTCAAGTGGAATTTCATGGGGTTCTTGGCTGTTTTGGAAAGCTATCATATGATACAACACATGTGTGATCATAGTTGGTTTTGAAACTTTTTGGATACAAGTGAAAAATTTCCCTACATTTTGAAAAAAGTGAAACAGATTATGACTTAGTGAAAATTTCACTAAGTGTTGGAAAAAGTGCTATTTCATGTTTTCAGCCATTTTGATCCAACCATAACTCAAAATCTAGAATTGGAATGAGGTGTAGTTGACACTTTTAAAGTATGCCATGAGAGCTATAAATCCATCTTTGGATCATCCAAAATGGTTGCTTGGATCTCAAGTTATGATCCTTGGAAGGTGGTACCCTAGCCACTTTGTTCCATAACTTAGAAAAATTCTAAGTTTTTATGGTTACCCCTTTTACAAGTTATCTCATTTTCTTTGATTTTTCTTGATGAATGATGATTAAAATCACACATTAACATCATTTTAGGGTTAAAGAACCATTATTATGAAAATTCTCAAAAAGTCAAACTTTGACTTTTGTGCACAGTTGACTTTTTATCAGATGAATTCCAAACTGTGCGATCCTCCATGAAATCAAGTCCTTGACCTAAATCAAACTTGATGGACATGTTCCATGAGTGTTATGGGGTGTATTGAATCATGTCCCAAGATTTGGGAGCATGCCTGAGTCAAAAGTCAAAGGTTCAGTTGACTTTTTCCTCAAAACCCTAATTGTGATCCTGATGAAATTGAAACTTGTTAATCAAGCTTCTTGGATCAATCCATTGTTGCAAAGGGATCAATGTGATGTGTTAGAGACCCTCAAACCATCTCTTGAGGTCTTGGCTCATGATTTGTCCCAAAAGTCAACTTAGGGGTGAACTAGGTCAAGAAACCCTAATTCCTGATTTTTTATAAATGCATCCCCTGAGGCTAAATTGACTTGATGATTGGGTCCATGAGGTCCCTTGGTGTATCTTAAGTTATACTTTGAAGCATTGGCTCATGCCCAGAGGAAAATTTCCATCTGGAGGCCTTGGTCGACCAAAAACCCTAATTTGGTGACATTGGGGATCTTGAGGCTTAAATTACTTGGAATGCTGCAACCTTGTGCTTGATTCTTGATGTGGGAGTCTTCTTGATCCTTTGGGGGGGTTTAAGAGGTTATACAAGTTGAAGATCTTGTCATTTCTTGATTGATCCTTTGTCTAAGGCTCTGAGAGGGCTAAAAAAACCCTAATCTCTGATTGTAGTGGAGGCTCAATCATCTTTGAGGAGATTGATGAGGCATGATGGTTCATCCATATTGTGAAGATGATTTTCACAATGATGGGAATTCTCAGTGGTCAAAATTTTGGGTATGACAGATACCCCTATTTACTCTTCTTGGACCCGGAGGTGTGAATGGCGAAGGTATACGGGCATTCGGGGTGCAAGAGGATTAAATATCAGAATACCCAAAAATTTGGTGGTGGTTATGAATGGCAGTTTGCGCATCCATCTTATTTTGCTAAGCAATGATGCTTAGAAAAGGTAGAAACTTCCCATTGATCCTGGTCTTCAGCCAAGGAACTAGTCTTAGTTTGTGAAGTAAACTTCCCCTCGATCCTGGTTTCCTACCAAGGAACTGGTCTTAGTTTGTGAAATAAACTTCCCCTCGATCCTGGTTTCCTACCAAGGAACTGGTCTTAGTTTCTGAAATAAAATTCCCCTCGATCCTGGTTTCCTACCAAGGAACTGGTCTTAGTTTCTTTTGTCAATAAACTTTCTTGATAAGGGACGCTATTCGTTAGCGGTTTTCCTCAAACTTCTTGCCGAATTTTCCTATAGAGATGCCATTTAATGGAAAAAGTTACGGTGTCAGACTTGCTGGGGGAACCCATCCGTCTGAGCTGTAGAGATGTATGACTTCTCTATGGGAGACGCCATTTGTTGACTCTACTGGGGAAAACGAGTCTCTTGATAAACTGTTTTCTGTTTGGGGATATTACATCATACTTTTCCCGAGATCTTCTCGGAGAAACGCTATGTGATGTAGTCCAATTTTGAGGTGCTTTCTCTAGGGATTTTCCTTAATCCGAAAAAGCAAAGACATCATCTTCAACGGCGAAGAGTGACGTTGGTCGAAGGTTATCTGGATTTTCAGAGGTTCAAGTTATCAAAGTGGTCAAGGGACCAACTTCAATTCAGCAGCAAAGTGGAGGAGCGATTATTCAGACGCCACCTTTTTGTAGCGAGCGATTTTGGACGTGGTTCTTAAGCACTCTTGCACTTTTGGGGTGACTACAGGTCGATTCATTTTTTATCCTATTGAAGCTGATAAAGGAAGGGAAATAGATGTCTCCAACTAACCCTGCGTGCATACTGAGTTTGAACAGCGGTCTGTTAGGTTACAGATGCTATATGGAGGTGGGGCCTCTCTCTGCTTATTTTGAAAGAATGTTGATCTAAGAAGTTAGGACAAATACTTTTTGATTGGTAGGAGGGTACGGGATTTGAATTTTGGTTTATTGTGCTCGCTAAGATTTTTCTTTCAATCTTATGCCTACATATTCCCGTTTATCGAAACAGGGAAATCAGAGCGATCGTAGTTCCTCCTATTCTATGGGAGGAAATTGGTGTTTTGGTGTCTTGTTCAAAGCCCAATACGTGAAGCGAAAGGTGATATATATCTTGTTCAAAACCCAAGATGTGAAGCTGAAGGGTGTTGTCTTTAGGGAGAATTTGTCATCTCTAAAGGGGTCTATTTGTCACAACTGCTGGGTGACTGATTATAGAGGAAAATTACTTTAACCTGGATACGCAGATCCTAGCAACGCCATAATTTCCTTTATAGAGGGTTTTAACCTGAAGGAGAAGACTTTAACTCAGTGTAGAGCAATGCCATCTTTCCTTAGGAATTTCTCATGCTAAAAGAGGGACAGTGGCAAGGATGTAAATGATCCTGAGGCTTGCCGCTTGCAGCGATTAGATGAAAGGATTTGATTGACTCAACCTGGGTTTTCTTATACAAAGCCTAAGAGGAGGCTATTGGCCCAACAAGAGGGTGTTTTTATGTGTCTCGTACGAAGCCCGAGAGAGAGACTAAAAGGGTTGACTCGACAAGGGAGTGTTTTTATATGTGTCTTGTATGAAGCCCAAGACGGAGTCTAAAAATGTTTGACTCAACAAGAGAGTCTTTGTATCTCGTACAAAGCCCGTGATAGAGGCTAAAGGTGGTTTGACTCAACGAGGGAGTCTTTTGTATCTCGTACAAAGCCCGAGATGGAGGCTAAAAGTTTTTGTATCTCGTACAAAGCCCGAGATGGAGGCTAAGGTAACTGTTTCAGTTGAGTGACAGGTCCAGTATGTTGTATAAAAGAGAAAATCAGTTCTTATAAAGAGACTGATTCCGGGTGGGGTTGTACTTTGGCACTGATCAGAGGATCAGGGTTATTTCCTGTTCTTTAAGGAAATAGGAAATCCAAAGGGTATTGAGACTGTCCAAGTCTACTGGTGTTTTTCCTTACTTGAAGGGTGCTTGAGAACGTCTTTGGGACTCAAGGGTCTTAGACTGTCCAGGTCTAGAGTTTCATCTTTTGTACTATGCTTAGAGAAACAACGATAGTACGTTCATGGTAGAAAGATCTAGACTCTTTGAAAGACTGTTTTATTAAGATGACTAATATCTATTCCTATACCTCTAGGAGGTCGTCGGGACAATTTTTACGAAGCCCAAGAGGAGGCTGGAAACTTTTAAGAAGCCGATAGGTCCTTATACGAAGCCCAAGAGGAGGCTATCATTCCCGGAGGAAGAAATCATTATATTAAGCCTAAGAGGAGGCTGTGAATACTTCTAAGAAGACGACGAGTCCTTGTACTAAGCCCAAGAGGAGGCAGGGATGCTTTTAGGAAGCCTGTGAGTCCTTGTACAATGCCCAAGAGGAGGCTGATGCTTTTAAGAAGCCTGTGGGTCCCCAAACCCCGAGAAATTCAAGACATGCCATTCACCGAGAATAGATCAAGCCAGGAAAGTTCGAGAATTTGGAAGAAAATCAAGAGATGCCATTCACGGAGAATACATTCATCTCTGGGGAGGTAGAGTTTCTTGACAATTCCTAAGGAGGACAGCCGAAGAGAAGACTGTATCTGGTGCTCCTATTGGGGATCTAGTTTTGTCTATTTCTAAGAGTGACAGTCTAAGAAAGGGTTCAAAAGAATCTTCCTTTCACATCTCCATATTGTTTAACCCCAAGAGGAGGGAAGATTGTGTCTGGTAATCCTATGTGGATCTAGTTTTGACTGTAAGTTTAAAGTGATCAACAGGGCTTTACCTAGTGCTAGACGTAGTTGCCGGGGAAACTCTAAATATCTATGCTATTATTACACGGTTGATATGAGTTTATGAAAGGAGACTTACAACGAGCAGCCCCACAATACAGTTATATACATATAAAAGCGGTAAATGAAAACGTATAAACACTTACTCGGTTGTAGAGCTTCCATGTTGTTTGGTTAGTTGTTCAACACAGAAAGATTGAAAACAACACTATATTTCAAAATCAAAGGATAAAGTGCTTTGAAAAGAAATATTGGGGTTTACAGCTCGAGGAGAGGCCCAAGGTTTATCAGTGATTTCACTGTTGTTTTTGTACAGAGGGACTTATACAAGTGACTGAGGCCAAAAATTGTTTTCTGTACAAAGGGATGGGTCTTACACTCTCTCAAGAGGCCCAAGAATATTTAGAGAAAAGAAATGGGGCTTATAACACGAGGGTAGGCCCAACTGATTTTCAGTTTGAAAATGGCGATCGCGCCGAGGTTTTCTTTTAACGCCGAGGGACTTATACAATGTCTGAGGCCCAAAAATTGTTTTGGTTAAAAAGGGGGTTGGGTCTTACACTCTAATAGAGGCCCAAAGAGTTTTGAATGGGTCTTATAGCTCTAGGAGAGGCCCAATTGGTTTGTTTTAAACGGGCGATGATCGCACCGAACTTTGAAATACAACGGGACTTATACAATAAGTGAGGCCCGAAATATTTTTGTATTTACAACGGATTGGGTCTTACACTCTAATAGAGGCCCAAAGAGTTTTTAAAAAAAGGAATGGGTCTTACTACTCGAGGGTAGGCCCAAAAGGTTTAAAAAAAAAGACGACGGTCGCGCCGTTTATTTGAAAATGTACAGAGGGACTTATACAATGAATGAGGCCCCTAAAGGTTTTATGTACAAGAGATGGGTCTTACACTCTCTCAAGAGGCCCAAAAATATTTGAAAATGATTTATGAGGGTTGAATTAATCAAAAATCCTAATTTGTTTTCAAATTGTATTTTAATTGAATAAAAAATTCAATTAAAAGGATCAAAATTGTTTTAACATGAGAAAACAAATTGTGATTTTGGATTAATGCTTCATAAATCAAGTTTTGCCCTACAAAATGATTAGAAATCATTAAAATTTACAAAATCAAGAGGGAAAAAATATTTTAAATGTAAAAAACAATTAAAATATTAATTCTTTGCAAAAATATCAATTATATGAAATAAATAATATTTTTGGGATTTTTTGGCAAAATAAAATATTTTAACATTTTTGTGAATTATTAAAAAAAGAATCAACTCAAAATCATTAAAACTCAGAGATAAATTAATTTTTGAATCAATTAAATAAAATCACAAAATTCAAATATTCAAATTCTGAAAAAAGCCGCCAAGAACACACCAAGAACACGCGCGTGTTCTGGGTTTGGCCTGATTTGCATTTTCTCTCCAATCTCACTGAATACTTGATTATATCATGCAATCCATATATCAATGTGCTCGTCTCAACCTCACGATCATGTTTGTGACAATTAATTGCATTTAAATTAAGCACAAAACAAGAAATCACGAAAAATCCTCAAGAACCCTAAATTCTGCATGAAGGCTGGGATTTTTGATACACGATTCAAACAAAGCAATTACTTGAGGGGAAACAATCCATGCATGATTATGAACATTTGGCAAAAGTATTGTGCGAGGAAATATGCATAGATTGAGAGACGGCCAAGTTTAGGCTTACCTCTAGGTCGTGACAGCAAGAGAAAATTGATTTCTGAGTTGGAGGTGTTACAGATAAGTTGTGATGATCTGAACAACTTCCCTACACCCTATGAAGTGTGTTTTAATGCTTGGACTTGATTGGAAATGGCTGGATCACTTCATGGCATCTCAACTGCAACTTGGTTAAAACCTGTGCAATTGGCTGGTGATTCTGAGAAATCAGTGTTACAGCTGTGTGTTTAGTGTTTGATCAGCTCACATATGATGTTTATGAGGTGTGCGAGTGATTGGTTTGAATGGAATTGCCCTCTACTGAAAAATTCGATAGTGACTTGCTAAGAAAGCCATTTTTGAGAGGGAGAAGATGGTTTTTGAGAAAGGCAAGTGTTGTAGGCCTTTGGTGTACTTAAACTGACCACAATTGAGCTCTATTTATAGTAGAGCAAGTTTGTTTTGCAAGGAATAGTAAACGGCAATTGCTGAGTAGGGTTGGCCAATGTTGAACAATGAGAATCCAAGTCTCCTCTAGCCATTGACTAGAGGTTAGGGCACAGGCTGCTGGTTCCCTTGGTCTTGGATAAGTCTTGACTGAATTCAGTTGAAAATGGCTCAGTCCATGCCACCTTGATGCTTCCATCGAATGCTCCAATCCAAAATTGGAGTCTTGTCCCCATTTTAGGCAATTCTAGGTTTAGCATGCTATTTCTTGTTCCAAAGACTTTGGAGGCTTGGCTCAGTGATTGCCCCCTTTAGATTCAATCCTCAGAGGTGTCCAAGTGGATAGGATTGTTTGGAATTGCACAATTTTGGTAAATCGAGCAAAAGTGCAAAATCTGTCTTGACTTGACAGTTTTCAACAAGGCAACTTGCCAATGTCATATCTCATGGCTCAAATTGAATTTGGTGATGTTCTTGGCCATTTTGAAAAGCCCTTATATGATACAACAACTGTTTGATCATATTTGGTTTTGATACCTTTTAGATCCAAGTGAAAAATCCCCCTACATTTGGAAAAAAAGTAAGGCTGATTCTGACTTAGTGAAATTTTCACTAAGTGTTGGAACAAAATGACTTTTCTTGATTTTGATCACTCCATAACTCAAAATCCATGAGGAATTTGGACATAGGTCAGTATGAAGCTTTTGTAGAGGGCAATGAGATCTACAAATCAAGCCTTGGATGGGAGAAAATGGCTTTGTCGTTTAGGAGTTATGATCCTCCAAAGTTGGTACCCTAGCCACTTTATTTTTTTAACTTAGAAAAATTTCTAAGTTTTTATAGTTACCCCTTTTACAAGATATCCAACTTTTCTTGATTTTTCTTGATGAATGATGATTCAAATTATACATTAACATCATTTTATGGTTAAAAATCCATTTTAGTGAAAAATCTCAAAAAGTCAAAGTTAACTTTTGTGCACAGTTGACTTTTTACCAGATGAATTCCAAACTGTGCAATTCTTCAGGAAATCATGTACTTGACCTAAATCAAACTTGATGGACATGTTCCAAGGGTGTCATAGGGTATATTGATGCATGTCATAGGGCTTGGGAGCATGTCCTGATCAAAAGTCAAAGTTACAGTTGACTTTTTCCTCAAAATCCTAACTGTGGTGCAGATGAAATTGAGACTTGTTGCTCAAAATTCTTGGATCAATCCATTGTTGCAAATGGATCAATATGGTATGTTAGAGACCCTCAAATCATGTCTTGAGGTCTTGGCTCATGATTTGTCCCAAAAGTCAACTTAGGGGTGAATTAGGTCAAGAAACCCTAATTCCTGATTTTTGATGTATGCATCCCCTGAGGTCAAATTGACTTGATGATTGGGTCCATGATGTTCCATGGAGTATTTTAGGTTATGCTTTGAAGCATGGGCTCATTCCCAAAGGAAAATGTTCATCTGGAGGCCCTGGTCGACCAAACCCTAATTTGGTGACACTGGCGATCCTAAGGCTTGATCCACCTAGAATGGAGCATCCTTGTGCTTAATCCTTGGAGTGGGAGTCCTCTTGATCCCTTGTAGATGTTTGAGGGTTTAGACAAGATGAAGATCATGTAATTTCTTGATTGATCCTTTGTCTAAAAGCTCTGAGAGGGTTTGAAACCCTAATCTCTGATAATAGTGAATGCTCACCCATCTTTGGGGAGACTGATGATTAATCCATATTGTGATGATGATTTTCACAATGATGGGAAATCTTAGTGGTTAAAATTTGGGGTATGACAGATGCCCCTATTTAATCTTTTTGGACGCGATGGTATGAATGGCGAAGGTATTCGGGCATTCGGGGTGCAAGAGGATTAAATATCAGAATACCCAAAATTTTGATGGTGGTTATGAATGGTAGCTTGCGCATTCATCTACCTTTGCTACGCAATGATGCTTAAAAAAGGTAAATTTTCCCCTCGATCCTGGTTTCCTACCAAGGAACTGGTCTTAGTTTCTGATTTATGAACTTCCCCTCGATCCTGGTTTTCTACCAAGGAACTGGTCTTAGTTTCTGATTTGTGAACTTCCCCTCGATCCTGGTTTCCTACCAAGGAACTGGTCTCAGTTTCTGAAATAAACTTCCCCTTGATCCTGGTTTCCTACCAAGGAACTGGTCTCAGTTTCTGAAATAAACTTCCCCTCGATCCTGGTTTCCTACCAAGGAACTGGTCTCAGTTTCTTTTATCAATAAACTTTCTTGACACGGGATGCTATGCGTGCGGTTTTCCTCAAACTTCTCGCCGAATTTTCCTGGGGAGATGCCATTTAACGGAAAAAATTTCGATGTCAGACTTACTGGGGAACCCGTTCGTCTGAGTTGTAGAGGTGCACAAACTTCTCTGTTGGAGACGCCATTTGCCGACTCTACTGGGGAAAACGAGTCTCTTGAGAGACTATTTCTGCTTGGGTATTACATCATACTTTTCTCGGGATCTTCCCGGAGAAACGCCATATGATGTGATCCAATTTTGAAGTGCTGATGACCTTTTCATCAGTGGTTTTTCAGGGAAAAACTGTCGTACCGCCGAATCTCTGCTTAAGGGGCTTTCTCTGGGAATTTTCCTTAATCCGGGAAAGCAAGGATATCATCTTCAATGGCGAAGAGTGATGTCGGTCGAAAGCTCTCTGGCTTTTCAGAGGTTCAAGTTATCAAAGTGGTCAAAGAGCCAACTTCATTCCAGAAATACTGGAGGAGAGAGATTGTTCAGACGCAGCATTTCCTGACGAGGGAAGAACTAACAACTCGATTGAGAGGACTTTTATCACTACGGGACAAGATCGACTAGAGTGATAGTGATGCAATATGAAATGTGAATGCAAATCAAATGCATGATGTATCTATGTTTATGCTGACAAAACTGACGCGACATACAGACTAATAGATGAACATGACCAGATACTCGGCCATCGCGGGGCAAAGAAGTACCGCTGGTTCAAGATAGCAATTCCACCTTGCTTAGGAGAGAGCCCCTGTTAGGGAACACCGTTGATCGGGCTTAGGAGGCAAGAGCTCTGCCAGAGAGGTCAGATGGAGCATTCGCATCTGACATAGCTGATCCTTCATTCAGGCATACTGGTTTAGAAAGAGTACTTTGATTCTGCACTTCGAGGTTCAAACACCTTTGGAGAAGCAATCGAGGTTCTTCTGATGTTCAACAGTCAAAAGAAATTGCTGACTTTATTTTAAAAGCAGAAAAAGTTTTAACAAGTAAATTCATTTTTGTTTTATTTCTAGAATCTTTGATCATATTAAAATGTCGTTCTGTAAAGCTAAAACAAATAAGAATTACAAACAAAAGTACAAGGGTTCAAATTTTATTGATAGGATGGAGATCAGCTGAACGCATGATTCCAAAGAGTATATACAAAGTTTAGAAAATGGTCATTTACAGGGAAAAGGTCTACGTTGAAACATAACGACCACTATCCTTCTACCAACTTTGAATTCGGGACATCCTGAGCTTCTGTCGAAGATGGCCTTGACTGGAGTTTTCCTGACGGAAAATGAAACTGCTGCTGAGGGACTTGCCTCTGTCGAACGTAGTTACTTGCCATTATCCCTAATTTTTGCCTGGATTGTACTATGATGTTTCCAATCCACCGGGATGATTTTTTGACTTTGTCTCTGATTTTTGCCAAGACCTCCCTTTCAGGTTTTCAATCCACCGAGACGTTTTTTTTTTAGGCGAAGTATTTCTTGACCACATCAACATTTGTGGGGTAGGCAAATTCCTCTTCGTCCATGGTTGCAAGTCTCAAGGCGCCGCCTAAGAAAGCTTTCGTGACAATATCCTTATGCATCACATTTGTAGACCACTAGTTAAGTAAATGTGTGTATAATGTACAGATTCAATGGATTCTAACAAATAAAAACAATAGAAATAACAAATATCCTAATTTATCTTATAAAAAAATAGTTTAAAACTATAGCAAATAGCATAAAAATAAAAATGGTAATTTAATGAAATTTCAAATTTAAATTTAAAATGGAATTTACTTTTTAAATTTAAATAAAATATAATAAAAATGGTAGTTGAATTTAAATGTAAAAAATTTATTAAATTCTTAATTTAAAATAAAACTTGTAATTTAAAATGGTAAATTAAATATGGTAATTTAAAAATAGTAATCTTAATATAAAATGTCAGAATATAAGAAAATCTAGACATTTATATAAAATGGTAATTTAATTTAAATGTAAATTTTTTATTAAATTCCTAATTTAAAATAAAAATACTAATTTAAAATGGTAATTTAAAAATGGTATTCTTAATTTAAAATTTCAAAATTTAATAAAATTTTGACATTTAAATAAAAATGGTAATTTAAATGTAAAATTTTATTAAATTCTAAATTTAAATTAATTTAAATATAAAATACTAATTTAAAATTAGGAAAAAAAATTAAAACAAATGTGTAATGTGCATAGTCAACGAGTTAATGGATTTTCCAGCCAAAGGATTTTATCTTTTTTATTTTTAATTGATATCTCAATAATTTTATTAAGTATAAATAGAGTTTCTTTTCATAGTTCAGAGTTGTAACATTCACCACTCATTTTCCTTGTTCAGCATTGCAAGAAACTTGTCTTGTCATAGTTTAGAGTTATCAATCATATCAACAACACTAATTTAGTTGAGTTTTAAACGTGATGGACTCGGATGTCTCTAGAAACAAAGCTTCCGAATCCGAAGATGCAGATCTTAGCTTTGCCTTCAATGATTCTAGTTTCTCTGATAGAATCATTCATCTCGAAATCATGAACAACCTTATGAAAGTATGTTCTAATGTCGAGAGTTCCTCCACATGTACTGATCGGAGTAGCTTCAACAAAAGAAGGGAGGACATGCAGAAACACAATGGTATACACTAATATTTTTTCTCCAAAACTCTACTTTTTAAAAATTCAAAAGTGAGTGATTATATAATTTGAATCGTGTTCATTGCTTATGTCCTCTTGTTGTTTAAATTAATTTTTTTGTCATTTTATCTTTTAGAGTTCGTAGCATGCTTTGAACCAAATGTTTTTGTTATTCATTTCATTCAATTGGTGTAGCCTCTTTATTTATTTCAAATTTTATCAGAGGGAAACGTTCAAAGAGAATGTGAGTTGAAATTTGAAACTCATATGAAATGAACCATATAGGGTTTCCCTAAATGAAAAGGAAAAAAATTTCAATATTAAATGAATGCAATCGTACTTAGATGTGTTTTTCCAAAGGTGCGAAATTGTTCATGATTACTAAGACACATGTTTTTCAACATTACTATACCGAATTTAATTACATATATATATATATATATATATATATATATATATATATATATTAATTGTAAAATTGGAATGTTGATAAGTTGTCAAAATTTGGGGGATATGTTCATTGATTTTAGAATTTTGTCTACTGTGAAGTCAATAGCAGTATCTGAGTTTTTTCAATACTTTCATTTTTATTATGTGTTTTGTCTAAATATATTTCAATATCTATGTGATTCTAGTTAAATAATGATTTGGTTTGCATCATTACAATTTGAGCCTGAGAAATGATAAAACATGATTTTATGCATATGTTATTTGATCTCCTACAATTTGTTTCATCGTACTAACATATGTTCTTTCTTGTTTTTGATAGCTGACTTGTTATTGGACAAACCTGATGTAGAGGCGGATGCAATGGTTGAAGTGTCCACGGATGGTACTTGGATAACTTGAAAAACTCTTATAGTTTCTCGGTTTTATACTATTAATTTTTAAGAAATAACATGATTCAAGTCAATGAGGCAACATCTTTCAATTGGTTTGACAAAGTTTATCGGAATATTAAATTTTTTTACACCGATTATGATGTTAGATAATCCATGAAATTGCATAACCTATCAATAATTGGGAATCATGCTCGCACACTGATTGAATTGCTTATGTGGCAACACGATATTAAGCTGAAAAACACTCCTTTTGCTTGCAAGCTAAACTTTTCTTTTTAATAAATGTTAAACTTTTCATTTCTACTCACTAGTTTGAGTTGATTTCTTATTAATAAAGGCGAAAAGGCTGCAAATCTTCACATGGACTGCTCTGCAGTTGTTAAAGTGAAGACATTACATGTCAGCTCCTCCATCCTAGCTGCAAAGAGCTCGTTCTTCTACAAGGTAAATGTCTCTTATTTATTTATTAGATTTGAATATTTTTGGGAAATATTGTTTGCTTAGTTTCGTGTATTATTTTGCAGCTCTTTTTTAATGGGATGAGTGAGTCCAAGCAGACCCACATCACCGTAAGAATAAATGCATCGGGTATACAAATATTTAAAAAGCTTTCTTGATTATTTTCTTAATCAGATTTGTTTTCTCCAATAGTTTGCTAATTAATGCTGATTCAATTTTCATGTTTCAGAGGAAGCTCCATTCATGGAGCTTTTGAAATTTATGTACAACAATTCTCTGAACGTGACCTCACCGCCTAGCTTGCTGGATGTCTTGATGGCGGCGGACAAGTTCGGTGTGGCGTCTTGCATTAGATATTGCATCCGAGGATTGTTGAACACACCCATGACACCGGAGTCTGCGGTGCTCTACCTAGAGCTTCCTTATAGTGTCCTGATGAATAATGTTGTTCGGCCATTGTTTGTAGCAGCAAAACAGTATCTCGTTGCTCGTTACAAGAACATCACAAAGTAGGTTTCTTTATTCCTCTTAGTTTAAATAATTTATATGATATATGTTACAAATGATTTTTAGGACAAGATTGATATATTTATAATCGTCTATTGAATCATTGTTGATTTTTTTAATTCTAATAAGTTTTATTATTAACCAGGCATCGGGAAGAGCTGATGGAATTGCCACTTGCTGGAGTCTTGGCATTATTATCCAGTGATGAG